>CM029437.1:50968250-52422553 GCA_017140255.1 Eucalyptus paniculata subsp. matutina | reverse complement strand
ATTTTATCAAAAAACTATGGCTGAAAATTCAAGATGTCACATGCCGCGTCTCCAACGGAGCTCAACCGGCGAAGGAAATAGCCTTGCAAGCTCTCGGCCAAAGAGAGCTAGGCTTGGTTTGAGCCGAGCTTGCTGGGGGCTGGTCGGCCTTGGTTGGACAAGCAGTTATGGAGCTGCTGGGTTCTATGGAAGGGTTGTTCGGTGGCGTGAGGTGGTGTGGGGCGGTGGTTGCTGGCCATTCAGTGGCTGAACGACGTGGGGACAAAGGCTAGACGTTGGACTGTGGGTTAGTGAAGCTGCTGGTGGGACGTGATGGTGGCTGTGATGTGAGGAGTGATGGCTGCAAATGATATGTGGTAGCTTAATGAAAGGGGCGCAAAACCAAAACCAGGGGGAAGGAAAGTGAGGTTAATTCACGTAAGAGAGAAGGAGAGTGGGAGATTTGAGGGAAAATGGGCTGGTTGCTGAACAGGAAAAGAGGAGATGAGGAAGAAAGAAGAAGAACATGGTCTGCTAAGGGAGGGAGGATTTGTGCGTGAAAGAGAGGGAGAGAGGGAGAGAAAGTCAAGGAAAATATCCTAATCATCATTATCTAAGCCCCAAAAGTCTTTATGCTTATCTTCATCCTCCCAAAATACTTTCCTAAGCTTAATTTCCAAAAATAAAACTATCTAGGATAGAAAAAGTCCAATTTCTCTACCCATCTGAATTTCTTTTTCTTTTTCTTTTTGTCCGAAATTTCTTTTTCCGTAAAATTCCGAACTCGTCGAAATTTCTCCGAAAGATGAGACGACATCCTATAAATGAATTATGACATGCTGAATGTCCAAATCCCGAAACCGAATTCAATTTCGTGGTTAAAATCAACCGAACGCGATTTTAGTACAACCTAACCTATTGGGTAGCTTTTAGGGATTTTAGCGCGTTTAACCTGTGGTCGATAAATTTCGATCCACATTTATACATCTCCAACTCATAGACAACTCTCGGTTGTTGTAAAAATTGCAAGGTTTCAATTGAGCAAAAGGTTTGAAATCACATAGATGACATATCAGGGTGATACAAATAAACTATGTAACGAAGGAAAATATCTTAAATTCATGGAACCATTCCTGCTAAAATTGTTCGCACTCGCTCATGTGCGTAGAACCATTCAAATAGGGCTTTTATTTGTGCAAGGAAATCTAGCAGACCAGCCTCTCTTGACGGATGTGGTGGTTCTTCTCGAAAGTGGACCTGCCGTGCTCTCACAGCCGGAACAATCTGCACTTTTCAGTCAGGCGAGACATCACCTTGGATAGCCTTTCAATGCCAAAATGTTCTTGTACCAACGGTATTACTACTTCTACAACGTCAATATGGTGAACGGTTGTCGCGACCTAAATTTCGGGTGCACCACCAAAAATTAGGCTAATGGACTACTGAATTTAACTTAGCTTGGGCTATCCCCAGCTCATACCAATTCGCAACTTAGGTTTATATATCTAGCATGCAAAGGGGAGTCACCACTAACCTATTTTTTGGTGGGTCGATTAGAAACCCAAGTAAAATAATGGGAGTTTTACTTTACTCCTACGAACTAGAGACTATGGGTACAGGAACTTTGTTACACTAGATTTCTCTAATACCCTCTCGGTACCATTCTTTTATTTTCAAAAATGTTTTTGCAGGCAGCTTAAATTGATTTTAAATCTATTTCCCTAACATGTGAGGCAATCATGCGGGTGCGCAAACCACTAATTTAACACCTAGATAAATAATGAATAAATTGCAAAACTTACCTCAAAGCAACGAAAGTATCTGCAATGTTAAATTAGAATCCACATCAACAACCCTAGATATGATTTCTAACTAATACGCAATTTCTTTTATTTTTTTCACTTAATTAATGAAAATCAAGCAATATGCAATGCAATATTAACTAAATGACCTAATTCTAATGACAAGCGATTTCTAATTAAATGGACTTAACCACAATAACTAAATGGCATGCATTTCATGAATCTAATTCTATATGACATGTAATGACATTCTTTTTTGTGTTTTCTTTATAAATGTGCAATTTATCCTAGAAAATGGAATTAACTTATCCTAAGACATTTTTTCTATTTTTTTTATGAAATTCGAAATAAAAAAAATGTGAAAATTATCTAGCTAGATTAAGATTCTATCCCACCTATACTAAGGATTAGGTCAAGCTAAACCTTAATTTAAACCAAGATATTATCTTAACTTAGCAGTCTCTAACCTAAAATGAGTCTATCTAAATCAATCTAAACTTAAAATCATAATGTGCAATGACGTACAAATGATGCCCTAATTATATATGACACATGCATGATGATTTTTTTAATTAATAAATTTCGAAATTAAAAAAATGTCAAATAATTAAACGTGAAATTTAAGCTAACAAAAATCTAACATCCTAAATTTATTTTTTTATTATTTTTTATTTCGAAAATTCATGATAAACAAAATGTTTAATCTAAATATGCAAATAACCCTAAAGCATGCAATATTCTAACTCAAACATATTTCAAAATAAATAAAGTAATCAAGACAAGACAAGCCATTCAAAATTATCAAAAATATCACACATCGTTCAGATCAATGGATAATATTCTCGCTAATAAAATCGATAAATTGATCTTAAACCTTAAATATCAAAATATCAATTTTATTTCCGCCGATTAATTATTTCTTCTAATGCCGGAATAAAAAAAATCGGTGTGCGGTTGCGAATTAGGCAATAAACCCTAATTTGGGGGATATGCTTATCGCTGAAATATGCAAGTTAGATATTAACAAACATATATTAGGCAATAAAATATCCAAATCAAATTTAGATAAGATAATTACCTAATTTCGCAAATAATATTGACAAATTTGAATTCAACGAATCGGCTCGACAGATGACCGGAAAGGGTTGCGGCACTTGATGGTGGAGAGGGCTCTTGGCTCCGTGAAGGCTACGTCGGTGTTGTCGAGCACAACTGAGAGTCTTCAAGTGAACTTTGTTGTTTGCTTTTCTTGTTTGCTGAACGTCCCCTCCTTTTTTTTTTTTTTTGGTCGGTAACGTCCCCTCCTTGAATTGCCTCCAATTATTATATTTTAATACAATCTTCACTAAAGCTCCTTCGACCGCCGTTTGGAGTTATCCACTTAACCTGCAGGGGCACAAAACAATTCACTGCGAAGAGTGCTGAGGGGCGTTTGGTGCGACGCAACACCAGCAGTGTCGTCGATCCACTGGTACAGGCGGTATAATTGCGGCTCGGACGACACAACAGTGACGACGCGTGCGAAACAGCAGGAATTCCGTCGTCTTTGCAACAGGTGATAGCAGGGACTGGGGGTGACGTCGGGATTATAAGCTTCGTGTCTGAAAACTGCAAGAGCTAGTCCGAGCGTTCGCTGGAACCTCAACGCTGGGGCAAGCCGAGGCGGCAAACGGCATAAATGAGACGTCTACTGCCACCGGGAGGATATGGGTTTGGCATTGAGCTAAGGTGACCAGCGGCTTCACGTCTGGATGGGGACGGCGTTGAGATCTAATGTAAAAATTCGCTTTCCGAATTTGAATCCAATGTAATCAGACTGGCAGAGGCTCCTGAAAGCGTGAGGGTAGGCGGCGACAGAAGGTAAGGGGTTCGTGGATCTGGACGAAATTCAAAAGAAGACAGATCCACCGCTTGGATTTATTTGACCAAATTGTGATTCTTTTTTGACCGGAGCAGCGGATTAATTTCTCACCGGTCTTCTTCTTCAGCCACGTTCTCTTCCGACTTCTGTTTCTTCTCGTCGGCCGTGGTGCAAGCCCAACTCTCACGTTCCCCGTTCACCGGCATTATCGGCGGACCTCCAGTGTACGGCAAGTGAGAGCGGCGAGTCGGGGAGGTGCCAGCTCGTCGTATAGCAGCAGCGATCAAAGTAGGTGTGTCCGGCGAGGCTACTTCACCGAGGGTCAAGAAGCTTGGCCAAGCACCTTTTCTCTCTCTTTCACTCGTGTATCTCTCTATGTGCTCTGAATTGATTTGCCGGCCCCCCCTCTTTCTATAGTGCGCCCATCTTTTATAGGTCAAGGACGTGACTGAAATTTCCCTGCCTATAATTTATTTCTTACCTTTTTTTGCTCCAATGGACGCACAAAATCCTGTCTGTGAGCATCTATGATATATATTGAAATTCCTTTTCCTTCCTCACCCTCGCGTATCATGCATTTGTAAGCCAACTTTACTTTATTTCCTGTTTCTTTTCTTTTTAGCTCACATATGAAATCTACCTTGACCATTGAATATAACGCTCAAGATATGCCCCATGTGCAATATTCCCTCTTAATATTTCATCCTTAAACTTACAATCTTCAATAAAATATATCATTTAATGATTAAATCACGTGAATATATGATATATTTACCGAATATTAGAAAAATAATATGAATCCTATATGAAAATACTGAATTGTCAACTTGTAAAATTGAAGCTCATCCACCGCTGATCAAATGCAAAAGTGATAAACAAATAAATAAGTGCAACTAAAATTATATGCTATGCAATTCTATTTTTATTTTTTTTAGAGATTAAAATTAATCCCTAATTTTTATGCAATAAATAAATAAATGGGTTGTCAAAATTTAGGTGTCAAACAACGGTGGCTATTGACATCCAAACATTTGACATTGACATGACTCTTAGGTACAATGGGAACTAGGTATAATAAGTATTGCTAATTCATGCAGAAATTAGAATTCATGATCTGTCTTAGCTGTCTGATAATAGATAAATTACTAAGTAGAGCATGCATAGGTTTTTATAGCAACCATATAAATGACAAATCTAGTCTTTGTGAACTTTCTGTACATGGACCTTAACATCTTGTTCATTGAATTGATTGGATATCAGATGATGGTCGTAACTAGATGAACACCATACAATAAGATGGCATATGAATAATATTTCAAATTCTTATAAGAAACCTTATTTTTTTTGGGTTACCTTTTGAGAAGTTGAGACAAATGGGCTTTAAGACGTTAGAATTAATTTTTCCTCAACGTAATCTCTTGGTCAAACAAGCCACGGGCAACCTAAATGGCTTGTATAATCAACATCTTGTAAAGTCTTACCATGTCTTGATATATCATTTGATTTTTCCTAGTAATAAATTTTCCCCGTTCCTCCAGTAACAACTGCATCATGGACACTAGTTGATATGCGTGTAGACTTGTGGTCCATACATAGCCAAACTTCTAATCTGACAGTACCCTATATAAACATCTTTTGAATGTCTATTCTTAACCATCCAATCATCAAAACACGAATTCTTGCATCACCATTTGCCTCTCCCGTCATCTTCTTATTCTTCTTACAAATTTCTTAGCATTTACACTCACACTACTGAAGCTGCACCAACTTATTTAGGGCATTAGTGCACAAACACCGCCCTCTTCATTCCCAACTCCACCTACGAAACATATCTCAACACCCTCCTCTCTTCCCTCTCCTCTGCCGCTGCCATTACCGCCAGAAAACTCGCTTGACCTCACCAACGGGCTATTCCTCTATCGGGCGATGTCAATGTCACTATTGTGGAAATTGAATGATCAAATAATAAAATAGAAAAAATAAAAAAATAAATCGGACACTAGATTTATATAGTTTGGTCATAGTGATTGATGTCCATGGGAAAACAACAATGAATTCTATTATAGATCAAGTGATACAACAGAGATTACACAATCGAGTCACTCAAACACTCTTAGTATTTCCCAAGCTCCAATTACACCCAATAATGCACGCAATGTTTAGCCCTAAAATTCACAAACAAAATAATCTCTCAATCTCCCAAAGAAATTCACAAATCTTACCAAAAGATTTCATGGCTATAAACACTGATCTTTCTTGGATGTAATTCACAAATAAGTTTCATCGCACGAACCTGTTGCCAAGCATCCAGTAGCTATGGACGTCATGCACAAATTGTGCACTCATGACACTCACTGAACAAAACGGCACTTCAAGACTCTTGGATATCTTTAGGGTGTAATTCACAAGTAGAAGCTCCACTTTGATAATCTTAACAAAGAACATCCACTTCTTATGTATAGCAAGAATTGAATCCAACATAAGAAACCTTCTCCAACTGGCGAAGCCATTCAATTACGAAACCTATTCAAAATAGGAACATACTTCAATTAGGAAACTTTCCTTTTTTTGGCTCAAACTCGAGACATATTTTCAATAGTCACCACTTGCGAGATTGCATGGCAAACATCAGAACGAGATACCCATACATGCCTTAATGACAAAGACTCAATCACTTGGGATGATGAGTGCATTATGGATATGTTTTGACAACTCATATGTACATCACAACAATTGACACTTACATCCTAATGGTCCTTTAACAAGAAGAGGAGCTCCTTGAGATTTTTTGATAATGTCATCTCCAATATCAAGGAGATCAAGACGTGGTTGCTTTTCCTTTTCGTTGAATGCCGAATTTTTAAACAAAGCCATAAAGCTTCATGAGAAGGGCCTTCTAGATTAGGGGCCGGATAAAAAAAGGAAAAAAGGAAATCCAACGTTAAACATGTAAAAGCGACTTCTAAAATGAGCCTAAATTTGGAACAAACTCATAAGAGGTGTATTTTGATGGAACGATATAGTTTACCGTCGGAAATCCAATGTTAAACATGTAATATTTGGGCTTTGACCAAGTAAAAAAAAAGGAAAATAAGGAAAATAAATGTTGACTAGTGCAAAAGAGGGAAACAAGAAAAGGGAAAAGAAGAAAAAGAGAAAAAGAAAGGGAAAGAAACGGGTAAATGCCATAGGGACCTCGCAAAGCCATTTTTAGTTCATCTTGCCACTACCAATAAGCGCTCACATTCTTCATTTGTCTAATTGGGGTAGATTTCAGGACTCAGGCTTACATTTGGAATTTTGTGAGATTCGGGCTGCAAAGTCTGATTTTTGAGTTGCTGAGCTATGGAATCTCTTAAAAATGATGATTTATGGCATCATAGAGCCGTAGAATTTGTTGAGAGTCATTATTGAGCAACGGTTTGGTTGAAGCAAAATTTAAGGATTTCATGTTTAAGATCCACATTGCGAACAACTTGAATAATCACTTCAGGTGAGCAATTTGTTAGCATGTAACCGTTGTTTTGTTAGTGTTTAAGTGTATGTAAGCCATCTTATAGTTGAGGTTGTGTTTTCCTTGGTTTTAATGCGATATCCTGAATTTCGACCCCTTCTCGATAATATAAAATGGGCATTTTGTCGACACGCTTATAGTTCTTTTTCTCTGAGTTTGTCATTTACGAGTTAACTAATTTATTAGATGAAACTGTTAAGGGATATAAATGCGGCAAACTTGAGAATTCGATCAGAAATCGACTGCTCGACCATAATAATCAGCAAGAGTCAATACGACACCATTATAATCGATTAGTGATCAGATATAGGTCGATTCGACGGAAACATGTAATTAAATTGCGGGTGATTATGCGTGATTGCGAAATTCACATCGAACGGCAATGACCAAATTTTCTATCGATTTTATACTCGGGACACATAATTGAAACCTTGTGATTTTTACAACAATCGAGAGTCGCCTACGAGTCGAAGATGCACGAACGTAGATAAAAAATTATCGACCACAGGTCAAATGCGCTAAAATTCCTAAAAGCTCTCCGGTAGGTTAGGTTGTACTAAAATCGCGTTTGGTCGATTTTAATCATGAAATTGAATTCGATTTCAGGAATTGGACGTTCAAGCGTGTCACGATTTATTTTTAGGACATCGTCTCATCTTTTAGAGAACTTCCATCAAGCCCGAAATTTTGCGGAAAAATCAATTTCGACAAAAAGGAAATTTAAGCAAAATATGTATGGACTGCTACCATGGGACTTTTGGCCACCAAAATGAATTGTTTTGTGAAGAATTGGAATGAAATTAATCATTGGAGGGTCCTTTGACATTGTGGCTAAAGACTTTGGGGCATAACAATGATTATTGGGATATTTTGCTTGGCCTTGGATGCAAAGCCTTGACCTTCATGGCTTCTTCTTCTTCTTCTCTCTCCCCCCCCCCTTTTGTGCGTGTATCTCCCTTTCCCGCTCGCCCGTTGAACCCCTCCGCTTCTTCATCTTCATCATTTCTCCTTCTTCTTCACGTCACAGCCACTACCCAGTCCGCCCGTCCCTGCTATCGTCCCCATGCCACTCGTGCCAGCATCTAGTGGCCATCCGAGCTGGTTGCCAGCCCTGCCAGTCCCCATCCGAGCCACTAACCGCCCCTGACCGTCCCTCCACAATCTAGCTTCGCGCCTAAGCTAGCTGCAGCTGTGTCCAACCTTAGCCAGCTACTGTCCCCTAGCCATCCACCTCAGCTCAGTTAAGCAACCACCAGAAAAATCGCCACCTTCACGAGCTGTAGCCCCAACCAGCAGCTCCAGAACCAAACTTCCAACTTGGCCGTGGGCTTCACCTGGCCTTTTCAGCCCCAGTTGGTCCTCCGTTGGAGACGTGGTAGCCTCGAGTCTTGGTCACCATTGTGCCGTCGTCGCCATGCTAATCTGGTGAGTTAACGCCCTAATCTCATATTAGGATGTTAATTGCACTTAGTGGTTAATTAGGGTTAATTAGGATTAGTGCTAATTAGTTAGTTAGATGAACTAGCCTAGTTAGGTTAGTTTGGTTAGTATAACTAGGTTGGTTAGGTGGTTAGTTTAGTTAGCCTACCCTAGGTTAGTTAGTTAACTTGGATTAGTTTAGTTAACCATAGTTAGTTTAATTAAATTAGATTAATTTAATTTAATTGTAATTTATTTAATCAATTATAATTAGTGTAAATTGTAACAAATAGCCATTTAGTGAAATTTTACACTGATTCTCATGGTTGAATTTATATGTGAAATTGACTGCTATTATGTGCAATTGAGTGCTTGGTGATAGTTGGTAATTATTATTGCAAAAATTGATTTTTTGGGTATTTAATTAGAAAAATACCGGGTGTCGATTTTTGAAGCCAAATTTTTATATACTATATAAAATCATTGAATTTTAAATTGGGAGCATACTATGGTTAATGGTTCGATTTAAATATGTGACCACACACAATTATTTTATCATGAATTTTTAATACGAAGAAAATTGGCCAAGTCCATTATTTGAAATTGAGGTATTTTAGTACAAAGTACGGTGTTCTTGGCCAAGTATGGATGTGTGTGTGATCGCTATTGGAACCCGTCACTCGATGAGAGTTGGGTAGGCGATGCCTAATTAAGTTCGGATGCCCCATGTCAACGAATGCCGGTCGCAGTGGAGGCTGGGCCAATGCTCCTTTATGAAATGCCGTCTAAGTGTAGACGTTGCCGTGCCCGACAAAGCGGGACGACACTTGGTTATGCCGAATGACCGCCGACTGTTGAGTTGGCCGTGGTCGATGGGTCGTAAATAACTAGAACACGCCTAAGTGGTTGCAATAGTTGCACTTGATTATGGGGCAAAATTGTGTGACACGGCATGGGACGTGTCATTACGATTTTACCTTATAATTGGGACCCATTTGAAAATTTGGTGAATGGAAATGATGTGTTCCGGTTTGTTAAATACGCTTGTTGTATTCATATGATATATATGATGCACTAATGTGTAGGGACGTGTCGAGACGAGATAAGTTTGTGTGTGATGCCTATTTAGGCTGCCTCTAGGTGAATTTGCGTCCTAATCGGGGTTTAGGATTTTGATTCACTGAGATTTATCTCACCCCGTTGTGGTTAAATGTTTTCAGGTCCTTAGTATGAAGTGCTAGCATCACGTTTGTTTTGGGTGTCTGTGGGAGATGAAGTCTAAGTCTACCTTTTTTCCTATTCTCGGAACCACCTGGACCAGTAAGTTAGTGGTGACCACGGTTTGGGTCAATGAGGACCTACCTCACTTGGTGCCTCATCGCTTTAAAGCGTGGTTCCTTAACGAGTCCAACGGGGTCTAGAAGGGTTCTTTGCAGGGTTTTGACAGGCCTACTATCGAAACCGAGAATGAGGAAGTAGCTCAGCCTATGGACATCAACATCCCCGAGGGTGTCGTAAAGAACCCGGAACCCGAGGCTGAAGGGTCCGAAGAGTAGGTGGCCTAAGGCTTTCTTTTGGATATAGACTTGTAAATATTAACCCTTAGGTTAACCTGGTATGTATATAAAGTGTGGTTTTTGAAAAAGCCATTTGCATGTTTGACTATCCATATGTTTGTTGGTTTTTCGGGTATTTGTTTAATTCGCTTCCACATGTGCTTAATTGAAAGATAAAAAGAAAGGGATCGGCAATGTGTCTTGGGAACATCGCATTTAATCAACTGCCAAGGGATGTGTGCGTGCCCGGGGTTCGGGGCGTGTGGTGCTATCTCTTCTTTGAATTTGTAAATTCATATTTTGAAAATGAGAAGTATGAGGTATGTGCACATTATGAATTGGCTAAAAGAAAAAGTAATATTCATAGCATATTTGATGCATAACTGCGAATCGATGGTTTGAGAAACTTGTTATGGATGGTGTCGTGAAAGTTTAAATGTGTGAATTACGTTGCGAATTAATTTATGGAATGAATTAAACTGCGGATTGATGGTTCTTTAACGATTTGGGAAAAGTTTAATGAGAAAGACGCTTTAAAATGGTGTGAGAAATGTATTGTGAAATATATCTTTATATTGTCTGATGAACAAAGTTGGCAAATGGGATATATTTTGGGTTTGCAAAACCTTTTTGTGAAAGAATTGCATTAACTTAAGTATGGTTTATGAAATGTGATTTGATTCGGTATGTGAAATCGATCTATGATACGGATTTTGAATTGGTTTTGTGGAGAGAATTGACTTGTGAAAGGTTATGTTTTAATTTATGAAACTAATTGTGATATGGATTGGTCAAGGACTAAGTGCCAAACAATAACATAATTTTGTGAGGGCCACTTTTAGGGTCTTGTACTATTGATATACGTTGGTCAAGAACTAAGTGTTACATGATAACTTAATTTTGTGAGAGCCTCCTCTAGGGCCTTATACCATTGATATGTGCTTATCAAAGGTTAAGTGCTAAACAGTGATACAAACCTCGTGGGAGCCACCTCTAAGGCCTTGTACTACTCAAAGACTAAGTGCTATATGACGATGTAACCCTCGTGGGAGCCACCTCTAGGCTGTTGAGATATGATGTGGTACGAGTTTGGACAATAAAATGGATCATTGACATGATTTTTGATAGAGATTAATCAATGGACTTGATCATTGATATTTATGTTATGACGATGGATGTAAATGAGTATTTCTTATTTATATAAAGTTTACTGAAATAAAACAACTCATATGTGATTTGATATGTATATTAAAGAGTTGGATTATGAGTTTATGGTATTGCTTCATAAGTACATGTGTGTGTGTGTGTGTGTGTGTGTGTGTGTGTGTGTGTAGTGGTTGCTTGTCTGCTTAGAAGCAATACGCACTACTCGCTAAATTGTGGTTACTCACCCCTCTCTTTCCAAATCTTTTTACGTTCCTCGATTAGTGGGCAATAGAATGAGAGCAATACCGATGGAAACTTTTGAAAGTTGAATTTGGGTGTTTACAGACTATTTCCTTCGGGTGGAAGGATGGCCATGTCATTCCTCCTTTCTGTTGGGATTCGGCGTGTGACAAAACGTGTCTAGTTGAGAAACCTATCAAGATGGGTAGCGTCCTATACACTAAACCGTGGAATTGGTATATGATGGATTAAACTGAGTGATACCTCCAGCAAATTAGTCAGAGTCGCATGAAGACCTAGTAGAAAACATCAATTTCATTTTCTTTCCTAAATAAAATAGAGTAACTCGACTGAAACATTTTTGGAGGGGACTGATCCTTGGGCCGTGTTGCATCAAATCGTATGAATAAGATTTAATATATCAGATTACTCTGTTGCCGTAATGGAAAATTCAAAGCTATGAGCGTCACCAAAATCATTTTCATCCCATCTCTCTCTCCCTCTCGCTACACCAACATCACTGGCATCCATATCTTGACTTTTCTTCTTTCAACCTCCACGTTGAAATGGTCTGTCCCTTGAATATTGATGGCCTGACCAACCCCAAAGACCCTCCAGTCAAAAGCATAAAAGTCCATTCCGAAATATTAAAAAGACCCTCCAGTCAAAAGCATAAAAGTCCATTGAATGGACTTTTATGCTTTTGACTGGAGCGACGATCTCATCTCAGACCGGTTTGACTTGACTCGTAATACTCCGTTATGACCTTCCCCTATAAACAGAAGCTATGTAATAGCTTTTCATAATTTAAACTATCAATTTTCATATGTTTTATAACTCTAAAATATGTCAAATTTCAAATTTTAAATGCTTATGTTAGAGGCCTTGTTTGGTTTGGCTTTATGGAAATGCATATACTTATGGGCCAAAAGGGGGTTTTTTGAAATATAAATACTGTTTGTTAAATTATATTTTGAAAACATATTAGGAAGCAACTTTGAATTAATTGTCACTTAAAAAAAACTACACTTTGTAAAGAATTTTTGGTAATTTAAAAAAAAAATTAAACTATATGCCAATGGAACTCAGCTACCGTAAGTGAGGCTCATGGTGGCTTGCCTGTAGTTAAGGTCTTCACCAACAAGTTAGGGTTTTTGATGGCATTTTTGGAATTATGAAACCACGCCTAAATTTGGACAAACTCAAAAGCGGTGCATTTTGATAGAGCAATACGGTTTAGTGTCGGAAATCCAATGTTAGACATGTCTAGTTGAGAACCCTATTAAGATGAGTAGCCTCCTAGAGACAAAATCATGGAGTCGGTTTATGATTGATTAAAGTGGATAGTACCTTTGAGAATTAGGCCAGAGAGTCGCATGGTGACCTAGAAAATAAACAAACATCAATTTCATTTTCTTTCCCATATAAAAATGAGTAGCTCGAGCAAAACATGCTTTCGGAGGGGTATGAACCGAGAAAAATGTTAAAAAAGTCATAAACTTTTTGTATTTGTGCCAATTTAATCATAAACATTTTTACCTAGTGCCAATTTAGTCATTTCCGGCCAATTTTGGTCGGATTTTGCCGATCGGACATCGGGCGACTAACGTAGACAACTTTTAATAATATTTTAATATCTTTGAATTTTTATATATTTATATTTCTTTTTCTTTTTCTTTTTCCTTCCCTTCCTCCAACCAGTCGCTGAACCTCGGCAATCGACCAGATGCAACGGCCGGCGGGGTCGACCTCGCCGACCACCTCGCTAGTGGCGGCAAGGGCGACCTCACGCTGGGCAGCGAGGCTCGCCCTCGACCTCGCCCGATCTAGCAAGGGTTGAGCCTTGCCCATGGTCAGCAAGGCTCAACCTCGCTAGATCCGATGAGGGCGAGCTTCACCGGCGTCGCCCAAGCCATGATTCGGTGAGGCTCGGCCTCACTAGCCCTACGCTAGGTCGCCCTCGCGGCTTGGGCGATGCTGGTGAGGCTCACCCTCGTTGGATCTGGTGAGGTGGAGCCTCGCCAGCCATGGGCGAGGCTCATCCTCGCTAGCGAGGTGGCCGGTGACGTCCGGCGAGGTCGACCTTGATAGAACTAGTATAAACACCTAGAGGGGAATGAATAGGTGTATAAAATAAACCTTGGCACATATATGCGGAATAAAATAAACTTCAAACAAAGGAGTTAAGGAAGAGAATAAGAACACAAGATTTATAATGGTTCGGCTTAATCCAAGCCTACGTCCACTCTCCCACGCTAACAGCCTTCTTGACTGGATTCCACTATGCAATCAACAAGAGATTACAACTTCGAGTGCAAACACTTAGTAGTAGATCACACTATCTCACTAAGTCACTCTTTTGGTATTTCTCTCACGATCACAAACGTTTAAGCTCTCAAGAGACAAGTATATGATCGAAAGTCGCTCAGACTTTGGAATTATAAATTCTACGCTCCGTCTCTTACTTGCTCATCGGTCCATGATCTCCTTAAATACTCCTCCACTTCCAAACTATCCGTTGGACGATATCCCGGAGAATCGTCTTCCAATATACCCATTGGACAGCTCTGTATCTAGAAGATTTGGTAGCCGTTGAGTGACAAAGGTAAAATTCCAAATTGATTCCGATCGCCCATACAAACGAAATATTGGTTTCCATAAATAAAGCTTCTTCGTATAAAAAGTTATTGTCTTCAAGATCCAATCGTCAATCAATTAGATTGAATCAATCAAATCAATCTTGATGTGGAATCCAAACCAGATCACTAGCCGTTGTATGATTAGGCTTGAGTTACGATTCATCGAATCTGGATGTAAAGTCTGAGTCTGTAGACTTTACAATATGAGTCTGTAGACTTTACAATCTGGGTCTGAACATATCTACTTCTGAACAGATTTAGCTTTAAGGTCTGTACCCAGTTCAGCTTCAACATAGAGTTTGTCTTCTGGTTCATCATTCACGTTCAGTCTGAAATTAGTCAAAGTTGACAGACTTCTGATGTAGAACAGACTTTGACACTAAAGTCTGGCAGTCTTCAGACTTTGAGTCTTGAGTCTGACAGTCTTCAGACTTTGACACAGAAGTCTGGAAATCTTCAAAATATACTTTGGACATGTGTTACGTTCAGTCTTTTGGTCGTCTTCACACTTTGACAATATCTTTTACATGTTCTATCATCTGCATGGTCTATTACTTAACCATTAAACATGTTAGTAGCCTTTGATTTATTTTGTCATCTTCAAAACATCATAAGGGATTTCCCTAACAGACCTCACTAGCCATTGCCTCTAGCCGACAGTCGTGGTCTGGCAATCGACTGGAGGAGGGAAAGGAAAAAAATAAAAAATAAAAATAAAAATAAAAAAATTCAGAACTATTAAAATATTATTAAAAGTTGTCTACGTCAGCACCGATCATGTCATGTTAGCTGACCGGCATCCAGTCAACAAAATTCAGCCAAAATTGGCCGAAAAGGACTGATTGGCACTAATTAAAAAGATTTAGGACTTTTTTAACACTTTTCCCGGTCTGAACCTTAGGCTGTGTCATCACTATCCATTTAATCTATCAGCTTATTTTGTTGCCATTGTGGAAAATTCAAAGCTATTGGTGTTACCAAAATCACTTTCATCCGCATCTCCTCTCTCTCTCTCTCTCTCTCTCTCTACACCAACATCATTGGTATACATATCTTGACTTATCATCCTCGGGCCACCGAGTTGAAACCAAAGAAGAACGCAACTTGCGTCCATCTTATGCGTCTGTCCCCCGATTATTGATGGCCTAACTAACCCCAACTCCCGTCGCTTTCATATTTATAAATGGACTACAATGTTTTTGACTTTAAGGATGATCTATGACCAATTTGTCTTGACTCGTGATAATTTGTTCTAACCTTCTCGAAGAAACAAAAGCTATATAATGGTTTTTTTTTATAATTTAAACTATCAATTTCCAAATTTTAAGTGCTCACTTTAGAGGCCACGTTGGTTCGATTTTGGGAAATGTAAATGTATTCGGGCTAAAGGAATTTTCATAAATATAAATAATATTTGATAAATTGTATTTTGAAAACACATTGGGAAGCAACTTTAACCCAAATGCCACTTAGTAAAAATGACACTTTGTAAATGACTTTTGCTAATTAAAAAAAAAAAAATCAAACTATTTGCTGACGAAACTTAATGGCCTCCAACCAGCTTCGCCAGTATTTAAGACGTTCACCAGCAAGTTAGGGTTTTCGATGACATTTCCGGAATTATGAAATTGAGCAAGAGCAAAGTTGAAAGAAAAAACAACACTAGTGCATTTCAAGAATGTTACTTTTCGAAGTACCTCCAAAACTACCTTGGGGTAAAGGCCTTTAGAGGCATTTGGAAATGCAATTGTATTTCCTCAATGTTAGAATAAAATGAACAAAACACCATTCCTTTGCCCAAGGGACTTTAGAGTCCCAAAGCCCATTTCCAATGTTGAACTAAATGGGCCAGAATATGTCTTTAGTTTGTAAAGGAAACCCGATTCAAGTAAGTTTCCTAATTTAAGTAGGTTTTTTGGTTTGAGTATATTTTTTAAAGGAGTTTTCTATATTGAATTCAAATATCATGGCATACAGGAGATAGAATTCTACTCAGTTGACTCAAACTAGAAAGAATGTTAATATTACATGTGTGGGAGTTTTTTATGTAAGTTATTCGTAAGAAATTGTGAGATAACATTTTATTTTTATTATTATTATTTTTTTTTTTTTTGTAATTGGGGGCTCGGAACAAATAAACAATCAAGTGATTGTTAATTGTGTATTTTCGGATTTATAAGGGATTTCTTGATAGCAAGCTCTCCCCACAAGGTAAGTACCTCCAATCGGACCAAACCACAAGATTTTCTAATGTCCTTGTCGTTTCTTATTGATTTCTCTAGTAATTTCACTCTTTTGTGTTTGACTTACATTACAAGATCCATTGCTTCCATGTTATTTTTGCAACAATTGGTATCAAAGTTAAGACTAGGATTTTTAGTATTTATTTGGGGCTTTTGCTTGTCTAACCACTATGAATTTTTGTTGTTGTAATTATTTATGAAGCAAAAGTAGAAATGAAATATTTAGGTTCTGCAAAGAAAATACCAGCCATGGAGATTTCGCGTGATAGGGCTACATGGTTTTTGTGTCTTTCTCAAAAGCAATATATTGAAAAGATTGTGGTGGGTTTAACATGCAGTGGGCAAAATTCGTCAGTACGACTTTAATAGTGCACTCTAAACTACCTAATAAGTTATCACCACAAACTAAGGATTAAGAGGAGCATATGTCCCACGTTCGTTACTCTAGTGTAGTGGGTAGTATTGTGCATTCCATCTTATATACTAGGCCCGATATTTTACAAGTTGGGAATGTTGTTAACTATTATATGAAGCATTATGGTAAGACTCATTGAGAAGCTATGAAGTGGATCCTAAGATGTTTAAAGGGGACAACAAACACTAATATAGTGTATTGGTGAGGAACAGCAATGATAGTGTGGCTAGGGGTTACATGTATTTGGATCATGCCGGTGACTTGAATGAGTGAAGGTCTTAAGTAGAATATGTATATGCGCTGGTAGGTGGTGTAGTGAGTTGGAAAAAGCCCTTATAGGATAATATGGGCTTGTCTTCGGCCGATGCAAAGTGCATGCATAGACCTTCATAGCAAAGGAGGTGATATGACTAAAGAATTTGCTCTTGAACTTTGGGTTGAAGCGGAAAAGTGTGCCATACATTGTGACAGCCAAGATGAGATATATCTCACTTTGAATTTGATTTATCTCGAACAGACAAAACATATTGACATAAAGTACTATTTTATCCAAGATTTCATGGCAATTGGCAAGGCGGTTGTGAAAAGGGTTGTGACAGTGGAGAACTTGACAACATGGTGACAAAGCTCATTCCTCTAGCAAAGCTTAAGCCTTGTTAGAGCTCAATTAGGGTCTATAGAGAATGATCGCTCATTGGGGCATTAGGAGAGCTGACATAGATGATGAGCACTACGACTTAGCTACAAATATCAATCCAAGGTGGAGATTTATTAGAATATTTTTTTTATTTTCTCAAGGAACCCGATTTAAGTAAGCTTCCTACTGTAAATAGGTTTTTTATTTTGAGTGATTTCCTACTTTGTGTAGGTTTCTTAAAAGGAGTTTCTTCTTTTGGATATAAATATCATGTATATATAAAAGATGGAATTCTATTTGGTGGACACACACATAAGAGTAAACAAGAAGATTGTTAAAATTTTAAGTTTGTTAGTTTTCCAAATGAGTTGCCTTTAAGAGATTATGATATAACACTTGTACATTTGCTTTGGGAGACATACTTGAGCTATTGAGCTTGTGTACTTAGTAGTATGCGAATTCATAATGGAAGTGGCATGGTTTCCCAGTAGAATAGATATTGAAACTCAGACTAAATCACATGAATATTTTGTGTCATTACTGTTCATCATTGATCTTTTTAATAATTTTGCTCTATCGCTTTTGACTTGAATCACAAGATTCATGAACTTCCGCACAGTTCAAAACTCGACCCTTGAATTTCGATTCGCAATAATGTGTTTTTAATAAATTTCCTAAAAAGGCGATATTTCAGCTTTGAAGTTTTCAGTTGTGCTGTTGAAGCTAATTTCAATTCCACGTTTCCTATAATATATATATTTGACCATAAATTGCTCAGCTTTCGCTTTGGTGTCCCTCGTCTAATATTCATCTGTATGAAATCTCATCCATCATTTACATATGGTTCTATAGACCACATGATACACAAGAAGTTATTGTACAGACTTATTCTAATTCATTACATCCATCATATAATAAAAAAGAGTAAGAAAATCGAGTCCCGTGTAAAAAACAGAAATTCTTCCTACTTGCCATTAGTAGAAAGAGTCTATATTCTGATACTTCTCTACAATATGATTAAAAATGCACTATGACAAATAAAGACGTAAGTATAGTAAAAGTGCCAAAATTTATGTATGGCATTCACTTTAGTGTCAAAAGTTTATTTTGAATCACTTAAATTTTAAAATTTGAAAAATAATCTTTTCAATGTCAACTCCGATTTAATTGGCCAAAAATCTAACATTTCACTTCTTTTTTTTTTAATTTTTGAAGCCACATGGCTTGTTGAATAGTACAATCAGCATGCAAAAAATAAAACGACACCATTTAAATCCCTAAATTGATTGAGAATTGGAAGTTGAAAAACCTAACTAGCAATTTGAGCACCTACTTGATTTTCCCTCAAAATTATTAGCTCAATCTTGCAAATGGAGGGCAAAAGCTTTAGCAGCGCTCACATTTGTTCCACAAAAAGCGAATTAGATGGTGAGTGTTACTGTTATTGTGAATTACTAAGTCTGAGAAGAAGCTTTGGTAGTGGCCAGCAAATGACAGCACAACTATGACAGCGACCAAGGGACATTGGGCAAGCGACGTTGGGTGATCGAGCAAGCTACGGTGGGCGTCAAGCAAGCAGCATGCTTCGTATGTGGGAAGAACAAATCGATGCCCTAATTTTAGTCCCCCTCCAACTTTGTCGTTTTGGCCAGAGCTATGCAGCGTCATTTTTGAAAGGTAGTCCATATATGATGGCGAAATGTTGTTTCTTAAGGAGCACGAAAAACAACATCATTTATGCCATTCCACATAGATTGCATTTAAAAATTTTTGTCATGTCAACTTATTTTTTATTAATATAAAAGCAACGTAATCAATTTAGCCAGAATCTCTCGTTGATGGCATGAAAGTGATCTTTTCTTTTTCTAATTCGACACTTAAGTGAGCCGGTGGAAATTTTTGGCACCAAAATTAGCGTCGTATACATGTTTTAGCACTTCTAGTGTACTCAACCTACAAATAGAATATTTCACTAAGCAAGACCGTACTTGCATTTGTAGCCATTGGATTACAACCGCCTGAACATCAGTAACAAAGATATTTCGGTAATTTTTTTTTTTTTATGTACCAGATTTATCTTCCGGGTAGTTCCCACGAAAAAAATATAGGAGAGCAGACTATGGCTCTTCTTCTTCTTCTTCCACTAATTCCGTGCCTGTGCAGCAAGACCAAGGGATTCATCAATGTAGAAATGAGTTCTTGCTTCACCATCTCTCTCTCTCTCTCTCTCTCTCTCTCTCTCTCTCTCTCTCTCTCTCTCTCTCTCTCTCTCTCTCTCTCCTCTTCTTCTTTATATATTTTGCAGCTACCGAATTAGCACCTACGTTTCTACGGCACTACTGCCCAAACACCACCCTCTTCACTCCCAACTCCACCTACCAATCCAACCTCAACGCTCTCCTCTCTTCCCTCTCATCTCATTCTTAGTGGCTAGCAACTATGATCTACGAGAAGGAATCATTCCATCGCAATCAAACATAGGAGCTAATCAAAGTATTCAATAGCTAGAAGATTGTCAAGTGCAAACAGGTCTATCAATGAAAGGAGACATTCCTGGTGTCGAGTTAGTGAGGTATAAGGCAAGATCTGTTGCAAAGAGATATACTTAGTGACAAGGCATTCACTACAACAAGGTGTTCTCTTATTTGGTAAGACATACATCTATTGAGTATTACTTACTTTAGAGGGGACAACAAATGTTGGTATAGCATGTTGAAGGGACGACAATGATAGTGTGGCTAGAGGTTACATGGATTCATATAACGCCAGTGACTTGGATGAGCGAAGGTCTTTAGTGGGGTACATATATGCCCTAATAGATGGTGCAATGAGCTACAAATATTGATCCAAGGTGGAGATTTATTAGAATATTTTGAGTGTCTCAAGGAACCCAATTTAAGTTTCCTACTACAAATCGGTTTTTTAGTTTGAGTGATTTCCTAGTTTGAGTAGGTTTCATAAAATGAGTTTCTTGTTTTGGACATAAATATCATGTATAGATAGAGCACACATTAGAGTTAACAAGAAGATTGTTAAAATTTTATTGTGTAGACTTAATCTAATTAATTGTATCAAATATATATTAAAAAAACAGCAAGAACAACAAGTCCCGCTTAGAAAAAGAACATTTTACCAAATGCCATTAGTAGAATGAGTCTATATTTGATACTTCTCTACGATATTATTAAGAATGTACTATGATAAATAGAATTTGTTACATGTCAATTTCCCATTAATTAGCTTTACCACTGGGACACCACTAGGCTGGACTTTGCTTGCATTTGTAGCCATTGGATTACGACCATTTCTACATCAGTCACAAAGATATATTGACAATCCAACGGGTGTAAATATTCAGGGTTTGAATGTCTAACCCCATAATTATTTAACAGACTTGGCAGTCTGGGTTAGGTTCCGTTTAATACACGTACTAAATTTTCCAAATAGTTCCCACGACAAAGATATATAGGAGAGCAGACCGTGGCTCTTCTTCTTCCCATAATTCCGTTCCTGTGCAGCAAGACCAAGGGATTCATCAACAGAAAAATGAGTTCTTGCTTCACCATCTCCCTCTCTCTTCTCTTCTTCTTCATCAATTTTGTAGGTACTGAATCAGCACCCACGTTTCTACGGCATTACTGCCCAAACACCACCCTCTTCACTCCCAACTCCGCCTACCAATCCAACCTCAACACCCTCCTCTCTTCCCTCGCCTCTGCTGCCGCCGATAGCGCTGATGGCTTCGCCAATGCTACTGTTGGCCAAAACCATCCCGACCAGGTCTATGGGCTCTTCCTCTGCCGCGGCGACATCGACATCTCCACGTGCAGCGACTGTGTGGCCACTGGAAAACAGGATATACTCCAAAGATGCCCCAACCAGCGAGTCTCCATGATCTGGTACGATGAGTGTATGTTGAGGTACTCCGATGGGTCCATCTACTCGGTCATGGAACAAGTGCCTTCTTTCAAGACGTACCGCACCAGGAACATCACCAATCCAACCCAGTTCATGCTAGTCCTGGGAGAGACCATGGACGACATCGCTGCGAGGGCTTCAGTCGGCAAGTCGGGGAAGAAACTTGCCGTTGCGGAGGCAAACTTTACGAGTTTGCAGAAGCTGTACACGCTCGCACAGTGCACACCGGACTTGACGGTGTTGGAGTGCAACACGTGCCTCCAGGCAAGAATCGCGGGTCTCCCACAGGGGAAGCAAGGTGGGAGGTTGTTCGCTCCAAGCTGCAGCATGAGGTTCGAGCTGTACCCATTTTACAATACCTCGGCCATGGTGGCGCTGGTGCCTCCGCCGCCCTACCTTCGTTCTCCTCATGCTCCCGTGACCAGACGTAAAGGTACATGTTTGTTTTTGTATTTTGTCTTCTGTCATAACGGAAAGATCTGTTCATTTTTTTTTCTAGTGAACTACTTATCCTACTTTATACTTTGAATAAGTGGAGTGAACCTTTTAATAAAGAGGGAAGAAACTATCATAAGTGTCATAATCCTTATACACGGTGCCATAAATGTTTAATTGATTACTTAAGTATCATAAATTTGAAAGAAATTTACTTAAGTGACATCACTAGTCAAAATTCTAACATGTCAATAATTTAATATAAAATTATCAGATATGGCTCGCCAAGGAAATGATATCAAAAACGTGTAGAAATGAGTCATTAGTCCTTTCTTACCCCAAATTGAGGGAAAAGTACCAAAATCACCCTAGACCTTTTGCATTGATACCAATTCAGTCCTAAATTTTTTAATTTGACCATTTTAGTTTTAAACATTTTTACATTGATACCAATTCAGTCCATCCGGCTAATTTAAGTTGGAAATTGCTAACGTGGCCACTAACGGTCTTATGTGGCGCCACGTGGACAAATTTTATAATTTTTTTTATATTTTTTCAGATTTTTTAAATTATTTTTTTATTTCCTTTTTTTCTTTTGTCTTTTTTTTTTCTTTTCTTTTCTCCTTACCCCTTGGCTGACGAGGTCGCCGGCCAGCCGACCATCACTAGCCACGGGTTGGTCAGGGCGTCAGCCCCCGCCCAAATCCAAGCAAGGGGCGGAAGGAAGCGTGCATGTGGGCATGCGGGCGGGCGGGAGAGAGAGAGAGAGAGAGAGAGAGAGAGAGAGAGAGAGTACCGTTGAGCTTGATTGAGAGAAGAAGGGAGAGACGCTTCACAACTAGAGGAGACGAGATGCCCGCTGCCGCGCCCTCGCCTAGATCTAGGCGAGAGCCGCCACACCCTCGCCCGCCACAAGCAAGGGCTGCCGTGCCCTTGCCTTTGGCTGGCAAGGGCACAGAGGCCCTCGCCGGCCAATAGGCGACCTCACCAACCAAGGGTAAGGAGAAAAGGGAAAAAAAAAAGAAATGAATAATTTTAAAAATCTGAAAAAAAAAAATTATAAAAAATTATAAAATTTGTCCACGTGACGCCACATAAAAACCGCCGGTGGCCACGCGGCATTTTCCGGCTTAAATTAACTGGATAGACTAAATTGGTACCAATATGAAAAAGTTTAGGACTAAATTGGTACAATTGAAAAGTTTAGAACTAAATTGGTACCTGGTACCAATACAAAATGTTTAGACCTATTTTGGTACTTTTTCCCCAAATTCATGAAGGGGGCTTATCAAACTCAAATCCTAACCCTATCCCCAAGTTAGGTCCAACAGCGGCCAGTCTTTGTCCCCCAAGTGCCACCAAAGAACATCCTTGGGGAGAAGGCGCCACTACTAGTCTTCAAGGGTCGCCGCAATGGAAATTCCTTTGATTTGTGGTAACGTAGCTTTCTCTTCGTGAGATGGACCGGTATTATGTGTATTGACATTGGAGATTTTCCCTTTGAGGCTGCGAGCTCAAGCAGCAGCACTCAGGGCCCTGTAGGATAGGGTATGCAGTGGGCTCATGGCGATGTCTTTCATCTCAATTTCTTGAGCAATAAGTTGCTTGTCAATTTGGTGCAAGGAAAGGGTTAAATGACGTCCTTTCTGCACACTTTTGATGATATTACTTATCCAACAAGCCACGTCACATGATTTTATGTCAAATTAATGATACCTCAAATTTTTCAACAAAAGAAATTACTAGTCACTTAAATGAATATCTTTTAAAATATTATGATACTCAAACGATTGATTGAAAAGTTATTATATGTATAGTATCATTTTCCCTCTTTCAAATGATGCCTTTTGCTGAGATGACGTATGACAATCTACATGTCATTTTCAAGTTAAATGATAAAAAGGAAAAAAAAAAGAGAGAGAGAATGGGTAGCTGTCAAAGTAACTAAAATGAAAATATAATTCCGCGGTAACCTTACTTTGATTAAAAAACAATCGGCAAAATTTGTGAATTATCAACCCCATCCCAAATCTAAGCATCTTGAATATGGATGAACCAATTCAAGAGAATACCAAATTCCACATGGTATTACCCATGGCCCTCAAAGGGAAAATCTCCAATATCACATCCGAAATTTCAGTTTAATGCCCACGGGAAGAAAGCTACATTACCACAATTTGGAAGGATTGCCATTGAGGTGGCCCTTCAGAATCAGCAACAATGCCACCTCTAGCGCCTTCGCTCCAAGGGTATCCTTTGGCGGCACCCGCAGGATAAAGACTCACCACCATTGGACCTAATTTCGGTTTAGGGTTTGAGTTGAATTTAGCCTTAATTTGTCAATTTGGGTCAAGGAATGGCTAAATGATATTGATTATGAACACTCTAGATGACATTATTTCCCAAGTGCGCAACGTCAGACGATTTCCCAATGGCACTGCTCATGGTACAAAAGTTATGGCACTGATCATGTCATTTTCACAATTCTGTGTCTATCCATTTTGATATGCTTATAAGAGGTGAAATTTCCCAAGGCATTTTTTCGCATATACTTGTTGAATCTATTCCAAATAATTCCAATGACTCTGCACTTGTGTTCTTTGCTTGTCTTCTCCCTGCTTCAAGCACTTCAAAGCAGCACAATTTACAGCATAACTGTATCAAGTCCACTGTTTCAGCACCAAACCCTTGTCTCTAGCCGTCAAATCTTTGAGCTCAGGTTCTTCACGCCTAAAGGATCAACAAAGCAGTACGTAGGAATACACTACAAGAATATGACTCCCTCTAAAGTTGTCTGGGTGGCCAACAGGGACAAGCCACTTGGACCTACAGATCAATCTGCAAGTTTAATAATTGGCGAAGATGGAAATCTGAAGCTTTTTGATGGGCGACAAAACACTGTGTGGTCTACTAATGTCATGGCAAAGTCGAATTATTCTGAAGCACTGCTTTCAGACCTTGGAAACTTTGTTCTTCAAGACAGGGAAAAGAATATAATGTGGGAAAGCTTTGATGAGCCAACAGATACTCTCTTGCCAAACATGAAGATTGGAGTAAATGTGAAAAAAGGAAAGAAACTAAACTTGACTTCCTGGAAAGGCGAAGATGATCCCTCACTCGGAAGCTTTGTCGTGGGAGTGACATCGGAGAAAGCACCTCAGCTTTTCACTTGGAATGGATCAAGTCCTTACTGGAGAAGTGGACAGTGGGAAAAAACCAAGTTCAATGGAATACCAAACATAACCAACATAAACTACGATCTGCAACAAGATAATGTCCAGGGAACCTCATATTATTACCTCAAGAATAACAACTCCTTCTTTCAATATCTTTTCATCACTTCTGAAGGATCTCTAACGTCAGTTTTTTGGTACAATGTCTGGTCGACATACTGGCAGGCACCAACACCAACTACACCTTGTGAAATTTATGGAATATGTGGCCCCTTTGGAGTTTGCAATCCGTCTAGTTCACCCATGTGCAGATGCTTAGAAGGTTTTAAACCTAGATCAGATGAAGAATGGAACAGAGGAAACTGGACCAGAGGATGCCTTAGGAAAATGGAATTGAATTGTCAGAAATCTGCAAGCGCAGCAGCTTCAACAACTGTGGAAAAAGATAAGTTCGTGCAAATGAGACAAATAAAATTGCCAGATTCCGCCGATCATTTGTTGATAGATAACGCGGAAGGATGTCAAAGTTGGTGCCTAGAAAACTGCTCGTGCTTGGCCTTTTCTTATGTGAATGCTATAGGATGTATGGCTTGGAGTAAAGACCTCCTAGATACTCAGCAATTCTCCATGGGTGGTGAAGATCTATTTATTCGACTTGTGGATGCGAGTGCGGGTGTCGATACAGGTTGAAATGGTTGAATCAATACAAGTTTGGTTTTGCACTTCCAGTGCTTCTTATAATATATTTTATATGGTTCAGGTGTACCTACGCGGACAAAACTTATCATCATCCTAAGTACTATTTCTGGCATCATCTTATTTGGAGCTAGTATTTCAGTCTGTGGTCTTTCAAAGTGGGGAGGTAATAAAAGATGTACATTTTGTTGTTGTTTTAAGGGTGATTTTGCGCTAACTGCAATATAAGAATCTTAAATTATTGGTAGAACCACAGCTTCAAAAGCCTGCTCTGCTACTGATGTTCTCATGCTTATCTTGAGTTGATTTCGTTCTATCTGTAAAATGCAGGGAAGTTTAGGAAAATGACAATCCCAAGGCTCGTTACATCAGAAGATTTGCTAAGGGACACTGCTTGGAAAGACCAAATGAAGGAAGATGATACATCAAAATTGGTCGTTTATGACTTTGATAGCATACGCCTCGCAACGGACAACTTCAACGTGAAAAACAAACTCGGGCAGGGAGGGTTTGGCCCGGTTTATAAGGTAAAAGAAAAGCCTTCTCCGCGGGAAATAAGGAAATTATCCAAAAACTGATAGTGCTGTTCATTTTGAAACAGGGAAAACTGAACGATGGTAAGGAGATAGCAACAAAGAGACTTTCAAGCAGCTCAAGCCAAGGCATAGCGGAGTTCAAGAATGAGATTCTTCTAATTTCCAAACTTCAACACCGAAATCTAGTGAGACTCCTTGGTTGCTGCATTGAGGGAGAGGAAAAGATTCTAGTGTATGAGTACTTGCCCAACAAGAGCTTGGACACCTTCCTCTTTGGTTAGTCTCACTCTTTAAAGAACTTATTCCTACTTTCAACAAAATCCGATATTAAAACTAGATATTTCTTCTGTTTGCGACCTTGTTCAGATTCAAAAGAGAAGGCAAAACTTAGTTGGAGTGTACGCTTCCACATTATCCAGGGGGTCGCCAGAGGGCTGCTTTACCTCCACCGCGATTCTTGCCTTAGAGTCATACATCGGGATTTGAAAGTGAGCAACATTCTCTTGGATGAAAAGATGAATCCCAAGATTTCAGATTTTGGGCTGTCACGGATGTTTGAAGGCACTCAAGTTTTGGTAAATACTCACAAAATTGTGGGGACACGGTAACCTTTCTATCATCACTATTAGGAGTACTTACTCATGAGGCAATATATCACCTTAAAAAGTAGATTAGCAATATAATTTGCTCAGCTTTCCCTTCATACATGTCCCAACTGTTGCTTTACTATTACCGAGAAAACTCTTCCATGTACATCCAATGGTTCCAATATGTTAGTTCACTCCGAGGTAATTATAGACCAGCACCGCAATGCAAATGCTAAAAGATATGAGAAATACAATGCTCGTCAAGTTGGATGTTTATGACCCTCCGATTTTCTCATCTCTCATGTCATCATCCTCTAGCCTATGATTTTTTTTGTTTGAACTGTACTTCAAGAATGCTTCACCTATATTATTTTGTCTACAGTGGTTACATGTCTCCAGAGTATGCCATGGGTGGGATATATTCTGAGAAATCTGATGTTTATAGCTTTGGAGTACTGCTATTGGAGATAATCAGCGGCAAGAAGAACACAAGTTTAGATTACCCAGGGGAACATCTCAATCTCCTCGCTTATGTAAGAGCAAGATCTAACTTCGAACTACTACACCTCCATTTCAGTTTCCAACCATTGGTAGTCCTTGAAACACTCTGACAATCAACTAGTTGTTACAGGCTTGGCACTTGTGGTGTGAAGACAAAGGATTAGATCTAATGGATGAAGGCATTGCCGATGCATTTTTGGTGTCAGAAGTGATGAGATGCATTCAGTTAGGGCTTCTCTGTACGCAAGACCATGCCAAAGATAGACCCAACATGTTTGCCGTGGTTCTAATGCTGAATGGGGAGTCCAATCTTTCACAGCCAAAGCAACCGACATATACATTTTCACGCTCGCACGAATCCCCATCACAACAAGAAAGCATCCGGTCGATGAATACCATCACCATTACTACAATTGAAGGAAGATAAAATTCTCAAATGCATTTTCACTATCAATTCATCTTTCCAGGGGTTCAGTGTTCACCAAATTAAGCAGCATGGATATGCGATAATTTGTTGCACTTTTACGTGGATATATGATGTAAACATAGAGATTGTGAGGGAATCTGAGTTGCTAGCTCTCTGGTAGAACAGCGTTAGGTGCGCAAGGACGCACAAACGTTCAGAACATTTGTAAGCAGAAGCAAGGTGTTAGAGCTTCTTTTTAAAGAGGATTTGAAAGTTAAATTTTCTTCCAAAAGATTATTCATGCATTTCAAATTTTCAAGGATCAAATTCTTTGTCAAACGACAAAATTTGACCCCCAGCAAAAATTGCGATTGCACGCCATTTTGCATTGACATTTTTATCAGCACATCTCTACAATTAGAAACTAGGGACATTGTAGTCTTCGTATCTTGGACCTACGTCAAGAGATAGGTATCACATATGCATTTCATAAAGATTAAGTATCGAATACGTTAATAATGGCAAAATTCGACCCCTAACTAAAAATACTGACATAGCGTCATCATGCATTTACATTTCTCATTGCATTTCTTTTGCACGCAGTAATAGAGCATTCTAAGTTATCATATTAGACTCAGCGGCAAAAACTTTGATCAACAAATGTGCTAGAGCTCACGGGCAGATCGAACCCACACCAGGACTAAACCTTTTTCTTTTTTAATTTGGGTTAATACCGTGAAAAACCCCAAACTGGTACACTTGTGACAAATTTACCCCAAACTATTTTTTTGACCATGAAAAACCCTAAACCGGTATACTTGTGACAAATTTACCCCGATTGACTATAATAAACCCTAAACTGGTACATTTATGACAAATTTACCCCAAACTAATTTATTCGACTGCAAAAAACCACAAAATGGTAAATTTGTGACAAATATACCATTTGCTAAATTGGATTAATACTACAAAAAAATCACAAAAATTGTAAACTGTGACAAACGGAGCATAAAAATCCTAAATTGGTATACTAGTCAACTGTCACGTGTCATTTAACTTAATAATTTGAGAATAAAATTTAATAAAAACTAACAGAGGGTAAATTTGTCACAAGTGTACCAGTTTGGGGTAAATTTGTCAAATATATACCAGTTTAGGGTTTTTTACGGTCAAAAAAATAGTTTGGGGTAAATTTGTCACAAGTGTACCAGTTTAGGGTTTTTCAGGGTATTAACCCTTTTAATTTTGTTGTAGCTTCTCCTACTTGGTTCAAGGCTCAAACAAACTTGGAAATTTGCAAGCTTAAGTATTGCGATGAACATCTTTGACTTTAACTTTTTATTGGCTAATACCATCAAAAACTTTAAACCAGTATACCCATAACACATTTACCCTAAACTAATTTTTTGTTTCACAAAAAACTCCCAAACTAATATAAGTGCCATATTCACCCCAAACTAATCTTGTATCATAAAAAAGAACTCTAAATTAGTACAGTCACATCCCAAACCGGTATACATGCACCATATTTACTCCAAATAGTGGTAGATATGGATTTGCTTCTTCTTCTTCTTTTTTATTTTGGTAAATGGGGCATGAGTGCATCAATTTAAGGTAAATATGGCATGAGTATATTAGTTTGGATTTTTGTTATATAAGAAATCAGTTTATAATAAATGTGACATGTATTTACCGGTTTGAAAGTTTTTATTATATAAAAATTAATTTGGGGTAAATGTGGCATCGGTGTACCAATATGTTGCTTTTTGTGGCATGAGCCCTTCTTCTAATGGTATGTGGCCCATGGCTTAATCCAAAAAGTTACCGTTTCCCAAATTCGCATTAATCGAAGTTATCGATTGATCCTTACACAAGGCAATCAATCCATAAACAATGATCTGAAGGCATCAAAGTGGGAATTTCTAATGTCCATTTGGCCTGAAAATTTTACATAACTGTAATCTACATATTAGCTCACTCCACTACAAATTTCAGTCAAAACAGACGAGCGATGACTATATACTCGTCATTTCCATGTGACTGCATAGTGTGCCCAAGCCTAATCCATGACTTGGTTGACTAGTTTTTGTGACAAAGACTCAATGGATCAAGCTTGAAATGTTGGACAAAAACCAAGGCACTTTAGAGCTTTGAACCAGTGGATATTGGTTAGAAATCATTGGGTAAGGATGGGCTTGGCCGTGACCATATAAATGGATTCATAAAAAATTGTCCAAAAATTCTTGAACTTATTATAAAACGACCAATTCAATCCTAAACCATTTACTTATGCAAAATTAGTCTTAAATATGTTGACGATTTATCAATTTAATCCTAAACCTTTTAATAATTTGCCAGTGTAGTCCTTAGGCAATTTCCAACCAAACTTATCCAAAAGAATTATATTGGCAAATTGCTAAAAGATTTATAAATAAATTGACAAGCTATCCAAAAGTTTAGGACAAAATTAATACAATTAAAAGATTTATTTCTCTAGCTCATTCTCTAGTCTTCATTTCCTTCAACTCTCTGTAGGCTTGAAAAACCATAAAAACTATCATTTGAGGAACCCAAAATTGTTAAGTAACAAGTGAAGGTTGAGGGAACTAATAGAGCAAACTGTGTCAGTTTTGCTAAATATCATGAGTTGAGTGAGAGCCACCTTCATTTCTCTAGCTCATTCTCTAGTCTTCATTTCCTTCAACTCTCTATAGGCTTGAAAAACCATGAAAACTATGATTTGAGGAACCCAAAATTGTTAAGTAACAAGTGAAGGTTGAGGGAACTAATAGAGCAAACTATGTCAGTTTTGCTAAATATCGTGAGTTGAGTGAGAGCCTAGGACCCCTTGCTTCACAAATTCAAGGTAAAACACTTTCGTCCCTCTATCATTTTAAGTTGTAGCTGGTTCTCCAAAGATAAACAAGTTTCGGATTACAATTAAAAGCCGAGGTATGGCGGCTCACATAGTCGTTGCATGCATTACAAATTTGCTACCTCGGTCTACCGATTAATTGACACGGTTATGGCATCTAGTACATATGATTTGACATTTTTGGGTTATGTTAGACTTAAGTTTGTTGTTAAACCGATCCATTTCCACCTTGCTTGGCTGTGACCCCTACTAGCTTTGTCTAGCCGTTTCCTTAATTTTTTGTTGAAAAATCTTGCAAATGTGTCTAGCCCCATGCTGTGGCCGAGGGCCTTAGGGTGTCGAGCTCATTTTTCTTCGTCATTTACTCATGTTGATGTCATATTTTTTGATAGATTGAGATGTAATGTCGATTCATATGTTAAATGTCATGTTTGTGAAGTTTGAGACCTAGCGTCAACCAGTTCCAAGGATTGGTCCTTGGATGTGATTAACCTTATTTCTTTTGCCACTTACATTGTTTAATCTCATATTTTAGTGGAATCACACATCATCATTCACCTGTCACCAAGATTCCATGTTTATTTGGAACTGTTTAGTGGGCAAATGAGCACATTTAGCTAACTGTTCAGCACACCTAATGGGCTGGACAGTCGATTTTGGATGACCCATTGCATTATTGCTATTGCATCATTCCCGAGTCACATTCACTTTTTTGCCTCATATTTATAGAATTTTCATTATGGTTATTAATTTAAATTTATCCCACACGTTTTTGGTATAGTTTAGATATCTAATCATGTTATCATTATTATCATCATTTAGCTTTAGGAGACATGCACTCCTTAATATAGGCCATTTGCAAATTTAATTATTAGCAACCTCGGGAGTCCTATTCTAAGGTTCAACAACAAGAGAATGTATAATTTTTGCCCAACTCATATTGGGTTCTTATTGCACCTCAATTGCTTTTGATATCATAGTATTTTACTTGGTACGATATTATTTTGATGGTTAATGTTCTTGTGTTATACAACTTTGATGATGTGTGGTCATGTAGATGTGTGTGCTTTGGATTTTAAAAGTTGGAAAGATCGCATGATTAAATGTTTTCAAGAAAGAGGAAAAAATACCAAATTAGGCATTAGATAGACATCTAGCACTATCGAGGCCCTAGGCTCAAGTCTCTAACTTGCAAAAGTAAAATGACCTCTCACATTTTACATGGCCTCTAACCGACCTTTAATAGATTGGTGGTCGTTCTTAAATTAAAAATAGCATTACATAATTAACCTAGGAAATCACCCTGCAATTAGGCTTTTGGAGAACTTGGGCCAATTACTAGCACCACCTCACAAGAGGGATCGCCTACGCTTGCTTGTTAATTCATTAATCATCTTAGGGGTTATTCATTCGGAGGATCGCGACAAGTTTCCCTTAACAGAGAAATCAAACAAGAAGTGAGAATGGTCAGGTTCCAGTAATGTTATGCATGATATAAATCACAAGATCATAAACATTCAATCAATTCATTTCACAACAATTTTGTTAGATCAATTTGATTCAATTTAGTTCCATATATTCCATTTTCAATGGCTATTAAATTTAATTCACATAAAACTTGTCGCTAAAGTGCACTAGAAGTCATAAATTTGTCACGAAAGTGCAATTAAGTCCTAAAACTTCCAAAAAGTGTAATCAAATACTAAAACTTATTAAATTAGTACAAACAAATTCTTCATTGAGATTGTCAATTTATCCAACAAAAAATGCATATGTAGCATTTTTAAATTAATTTCTCTCTCTCTCATATGGCTTTTTTTGTTATTTCTTCTTCAAATCTTATTTAGATTAGATTAAAAATAAAAATGCTAAAAAATTATATTTAGAAAAAGAAATTCAAAAAAGGGAAAAGAGTAAGGCTCACTAGTGGGGCATTGCCACCCATTGCTAGAGGAGCCAACAGAGGTCGTCGACTATGGGTAAGGGTGGTCGGCCCTTGCCAACTCTGGAAGAGGGCGCCCAAGCCTAACAAGGGTGAGGGCGCCCAATTTTAGGCAACATGGGCCCTCCCCTAAGGGCGGCGACAGTGCCTCTCACACCTTGCCATTATTTTTTTTCAATTTTTTTAGAATAAAATTTTTGCCTTTTATTTTTTTTAATATAATTTAAACAAGATTTTGAAGAAGAAAATAATAATAATAAAAAAGCTATGTAGGAGAAAAAATTAATTTAAAAATGCCATGTCAACAACTCATCACCAAGATCAATTTCTAGATTTTCAACTAATTTACAACATTATAACGTTGAGTCGATTGCTCAAACATGCTATTCTATTCCTTGTATCTCAAATTTACAAATCTCTTACTTAAAAATGCTTTATTTTGTGAGATCCCCCTCTTACACACATCTTACAATTTCTTCCACAATCTATTAACATTTGTTTCTTGAGGAGCATGATATAAAAAATTATGATCAACCTATTGTGAATATAGCCAATTGTTTTCTAATTGATTCACTCCCGTTCTTTATCTTCTTTGTCTTCTTTACCTTTATCCCCCGTGATGGGTTCATATAAATTTTGACAAGACAATATATCTTTAGTCTGAGATGTCCAAACAAAATAAGTTGAGGCATTTAACTTAAACATGGTGCCAATGGTTTCCTCCATCAATGCTAGCTTTGATTCCACCTTGTTGGGGAAAGCCAGCATCAATTGTTGAGGACTTAAACTTCCAACCAAAAAAATAAAACCTGTCCAAGATTGATACCTTCCCCCAAACTCAATGAACTAATATCAAACCAATCTCAATGGCAACTAGTTACAATATTCTAGTACTATCAACCCCAAACAAGTAAATATAGTGCCGGAAATTAAATACGAAGTAAAAAACAAGACCCAAAATTTTATGAGAAATAGCCAATTCGGGAAAAGCCACAAGAGCTCTCTCTTTTCTTTTTCAGCAAGAAAACGCGGCTACTCTCGCTTCTCCACGGCTATGAAACGTTCAGCCCTCTTTTTCTTTTCTTTTCTGATTTTATTCTTATTAAAGATGTGCTGGACCTATGAGCCGGACCTAGCCCATCACTCTGCACACGTTGAGTGAGATCCATGGTGTCCTAATTCTCACTGACTTCCTCTTTGTCTCTCTATATTTATGTGACAATCTGCGTACGAAATTTGTTGTCACTAAATTTGCTAGTAAAGTGCAACTGGATCCACTAATTAATTGTGTTCAAGCATTACCTTTAAATCATCCTTTAGTCATTTGCACACTAACACATATCCCAATCTTTTCACGGTTCCACCCGATACTTTATGTTTAACATTAAATCGTAAATTGAAGGAGGGAGGGAGGGAGGGAGGGAGGGAGGGACTAGAGTGGTCGCAAAAAAGGACAATGCGAGAGAGAGAGAGATAATAAAATGCTTATGGATAATAAATGGGGAGAGAGAAGGGAGGGTGTTTCAAAGAATGTCATAGGTGAGACCGTTGTCATGAGTTAAGTGGACTGTCTCAATAATAACATGAAAAAGTCTATCTCATGCAATATTTTCTTGGTTAAATCTAGTTACATCATCATATCCAATCTAATCACAGCCCAAAAAAGAATAATTAAAAAAAGCCACATTTCTTGCTCCATTTGCAGCAACAATTAGGATTTATTTTCCCCGTCCAACAACATGCAGGATTAATTTCAACATCTCCGACAAAGATGTGTTTTAATTGGATTTTACACCCGTATACAGACATCATTCACGATCAACATAAAAATATGATGACGTCATAATAATATTTTCACTCCCGGAAGAAACTATCCGCTATAAAAACCTCGAGCCTCCCAACGGAGGCGCGGGTCAAGTTTGAAAAACTAGCAAGAATGGATGGCAAAATTATCTTGACGCGAACACAGCAATATGCATGCACTTCCGAAGAGGAAATACGTCCCCAGAATTCACGAGAAAAGGATTCGAGCCCGCCGCGCGGCTTCGATCGATGCCCGAACCCCGCGCTCCACCCACGGCCTCAACGCCGAAGAAGCAGAAACACCCCATCCCAGGACCGTGCAGAGAAGGAGGAGCAGGCCCAGCTCGACGTCGGCCTTCACCAAGTCGAAACGCGAGGACAGCAGCTGGAAAACAATGCACGAATCCATGGCGATGATCGAGAACAGCCCTGCGGCGAATCCTAGCACGAGGCCGGCGAGGACGACGAGGACCACCACGATCAGGATGCCGGCGACGAGCGTGCCGTAGAGGAGCGCGACGAGGATGAGGTCTATGTTGGGTACCATGTCGGCGAGACTGGTGTAGAGAGCCAGAAAGAATGGAGATTTGCAAAGACTCGGAAGCCAAGAAAAGGGGGGAAGAGAATGGAGTGAGCTGCACTTATTCTTTACTGGGTTCGTCTGCAAGAATGAAGCAAAAGTCTTGTGCCGAAGCCATGGAGGTCGGTCGATCTTTTAATTTCCCAAAATTAAAAAGGATTTAAAAGATTTTCTTAAATTCTCGCTAGAAATAGAAATCAAAAGATTAAAAATAGTAAAAATAAAAGAAAAAGAAGAAATACTTCGGTCAATCTCGAGAGTTGTAGTTGTCGCTCTCAAGATAAGCATTGATACCCAAAAAATTAAAAGGGAATTAAAAAGATTTTCGAAACTTAAAAATTCGAGCAAGAAATGGAGAAAAGGAAAAAAAAATGGAATCGTCGACAGCAGGATTCGAACCTGCGCAGGCAAAGCCCAACAGATTTCGAGTCTGTCTCCTTAACCACTCGGACATATCGACTCTTTGATGCTGGAAGCTCTAATTTATATTATATAGATTAAAACATATTTTACCCAATTGGTCCCCCTACTATGTTATCTATGATTCGATGATACTAATTCGGTGAAATCAAGGCGATGCCATCTGCCTAATTAAATATCCTTTGATCCATGGGGATTCGAATATAAATCAGATCTAATAAACTGAATAAATGACATTTGAATGCATTGAGAAAACGATTCATCAACAATAGAAAAACTATACTTGAATTTAGAAAAAAACAATTTCAAATTTAAAAAATCAAAATTCGTTTTTTAAATATGGCTAAATATTAATGTTCGGATCAGAAACTTTACACTTAAGTACGAGTATCTTAATCCCCGTTCTCAATATTCAAATTCGATTCCTCAACATTCAAGCTTAGGTCCACAAAGGCTATATCTAAATCTATAGCAAATTAGCGATTGGACTTGAAATGCCGGCCTCACTCAAGCTGGGGATTGACTTTTCAACACAATTTTAAACTCACATTGTTTTCCAAAATATCGAAACATACATCAATCACCATATAATTTATTTCATTTAAGTTTTCGTCCCCGTCCGGCTTTCGTGGAGCTGCGTTTTCTTGACGACATCCCACGTCGTTTAAAGTACACAGGGCTTTGTTCAAAAAAGAAAAAAAGTACACAGGGCCGAAAGTGATATTCAGTCAAAATCCAAGGCCTCGTTTATAATTTCAATTTTCACCGTGTCAGCTGTACTTTTCCGTTTAACTCCCTTAACTGAAGCCTCAGTGCGCTTCGCTTCGACTTCTCAGATCCGTCCCTTCGTCACAGAAAAAGAGAGAGAAAGAGAGAGAGAGAGAGAGAGAGAGAGGAAGAGAGCTCGAGCGAGGTCGCCTCAGCGCAGCCATGGCGGCGATCGGGACCTGCGTCCTCTCCGTCCTGCTCTTCCTGTCGTTGTCGAACCTCGCCTCCTCGCTCTACGAAGATCAGGTCGGCCTCATGGATTGGTAAGGAATCTGCGGATTGCGATTCCTCCGAATCGCCGCCGCCTCGTCTCGTCTCGTCTCGCGCTAGCTCGTTGACTTCCGCGCCTGCTTGAAATCGCCTCGATTCTTCCGCCCCGTTCCGTCGCGGCGCTTCTCTCTCGGTCGATTCGCTGCTTGAATTTCCGTGGCGTAGGGGGGTGCTTAGAATCGGTTCTGTGAATTAGGTCGGGTTTGGGATGGTGTCGAGGTCGGTTCTGATCGGTTTGCCTAACATGTGAAGTCCACACCGAACATGCGTTTGGCTGGAATTCGCAATTTGCCTATCGCAGACCGTTTACGCATTGTCCACCCATGGAAACGTTGCGATGCTAACTTTTACAGGCTGTTTTGATCAAAGTTTTAGCGTGTTTTAGGTTTAGAGGGAGGTATGCTTTGAGTTGAGCTCTTTGTTTGATGAATTTTATGTGCAAGACACTATTTTTTTTTTTAGTTAAAACTAGCTGAAGATGTGGCTTTTGATTGATAACTCGATATGCGAAGTCGAGAGTGGTGGTTGGTGATGTTTTCAGCGTTGAGTAGGTGATGCGAAAGTGGATGCAAGTTCATAGTTTTATCATACCTTTGTTAGTGGTTTGCGGTCTAACTATGCAGTTTACCATACATGATTAGCACCTGGTTTATTGGTTTGATTTAATTTACTTGCGAATTGATAACCTTAGGCATCAAAAGTACATTGGGAAAGTGAAACACGCGGTTTTTCACACTCAGAAGGCTGGTCGAAAGCGCGTCGTGGTGTCCACGGAGCAGAATGTCATAGCATCGCTTGATCTCCGCCATGGTGATATATGTGAGTACTCCTCTTCATGGACAAAATCCAAAATCATTTATTCATGGGGAGGGGCTATCTGTAATTTGACACGGTTTGTAATTTCTATTGACAAAAAGAAGAGCAACTGTTGTTCAATAAGAATTCTAGTTCTGACGCCCTTACTCTGGTCTACTACTTAGATTTTATTTTGTGAAACTCATCTCTCTTGCACATGTTTGCTTGCAGATTGGAGACATGTTCTCGGTGCTGATGATGCCATTGATGGAATTGATATTGCTCTTGGAAAATGTAAAAATGGCTATGTCTTTTTGCTCTTTATGTCGTTTTTTCATCATGTTCTCTAACCTTCATTCTAGACAAGTCAATTCCTATATCTGCTTGTGGTGTTTTTATTTGAGCTAACTGACTTTCTCCTTGTTTCGGGTTTTCTGATTTTTCTATACGTAGCTCGTCTGCTTGTTTTGTTATGTGTTGCAGTTTAGCATGTCACATCTGGTAATATGAATTCATTGTTCTGTAAGTTAAGATTGGTCTTTGTCATTGTTTCATTTCTTTTTAATGAAGAAAGCAATTTATTCAAAGAGAACAAGAGCAGGAGGACCCATTTCAATCAGAAATCGTGCACCATGAAGTATCAACAACTTAATTTGTATACTTTAACATTCGCGTTGTGTGGAATGGGTATAATTATTTTCCTCCTCCTTTTCAGGGTACTAGCTTTTTGTCAATTAAGCTATTCTGGTCTAGTAGAAACATAGAACTGTCCATGAAATGATTAAAAATTAAGATTATGTCCTTCTCTATCAAATTCATGAGTAAAGAAATTAGTTATTTATCCAAGCCGTCGCAGCATAAGAGCTGTACATCTGGTGATTTGAAAGATCTTGTCGGTTGAATAAGCCTGTTTCTGCTGTGGAGCTTATTTTGAGGAGCCAACAACAACAGCTATTTTTCTAATCACTTAAGTTGACTGATGCCATAGAAGTTTATAATTCTTTGCTGCTTGTAGTTTTCCATGGAAAGTCCACCGTGTCATAGGATACTCTGGTTAGCAGGGTCATCAATTCCATTGCTAGATAGAAATAGTTCTACCTTAGTGTGGCTAGAACTTGAAAAAAAAATTACGGACTTCAAGGGCAGAATCCTGTTTCTTGTTTGACATAGTAGCCTTCTTCAAATATGATAATGGCATGCAAAAGTTACTCATCTAATCATTTTGACAGCTGTATTGCTATTGATACAAATGTATCTCTTCATTTCAGTTTTTTGTTCTCATTGTCCATAGCTTGCGTTCAACCATTGGCCATTACAGGGTAATGCCTGCTGGCTTCACTTTATGGTAGTGTGTACTTACGATAGTTCTGTCTCTTTTTCTCTATGGCAGATGTCATTACCCTATCGTCAGGTGGAAGTATTCTGAGAGCTTGGAATCTTCCTGATGGACAATTAGTTTGGGAGTCCATTTTGAAGGGCTCAAACCCCTCAAAGATAATGTTAATCGTGCCAGTATGTGACTATCATCTTAACACAGCAGAATTTCCATTAACTTCTTCAATTGCTATTTCATTTTCTGTTTGAATCAAAGATGTACCTGCCTTTGCAGTTAAGCTGTTCATGCTTACAATTTAGTTATCGGTATGCTATGTTCAGTACGGTACTATGGGCTTTTCAGCCATTATCATTATGAAAGAAGATGCTAGAAAAAACAGAAAGTCTATATGTCTGTTATCTAGCATACCCTTTCAAAGAAGGTTATGGTGGCACATATTAACCCTGTTGCTGTCTATCTATCTTCCAAATAGTCATATTGATAACATTGTAATGTGAATGCCTTTACACTTGGCTGAAATAGAGAGTGCCATACTAGTAACCATAAATTTATAATAATAATATTAATGTTAATATACCCAGCATCACTGCTTTCATCTTATGCTGTTCTGATGCTTTTTTGTTCATTACTGATATAGAGCCCTTTTATGCAGACGAGTTTCAGAGTTGATAGGGAAAACTTAATTTTTGCTTTTGCCGAAGGGTGTCTCCATGCTGTTTCTAGCATTGATGGTGAAATTATTTGGAGAAAGGATTTTGCTGCTAAAAGGTTCGGGTTATTGGTCTTTTCTGTATGTTCTTTTCACTGAATTGAACAAATGGATGATCTTTTTTTCTTTCTCTGTTCCTCTTTACAGCTTAGAGGTTCAGCAGGTTATCCAGGCTCCTGCAGAGGAGACTGTACGTGTTCTGGGATATGTCGAATCTTCCCAGTTTCATGCATATGAAATCAATCCCAGAAAGGGAGATGAGATAAAGCATGTAAATGTTGATTTTCCTGGTGGCCTTTCTGCGGATACAGTGCTAGTTTCAGATGATGTTCTTGTGGCATTGGATGCCACTAGATCAGTTTTACTAACAATACTCTTCCAAGATGGAGAAACCAACTTCCAAAAGACACAGATCTCGAGTTTAGTTGATGATTCTCATGGGGTGGTAGAGATATTACCTTGTAAGCTTGCTGATATGTTTGCTCTGAAAACAAATAAGTTCCTAGTCCTTGCCAAAGTGATGGATGGAGGTATAGTGGAGTTGGTTGAAAAAATTAAGGAAGCAGCGGCTATCAGTGATGCTGTTTCATTAGCAGAGAACCAACAGGCTATTGCACTCGCTCGACATGAAAATCAGAAGCTCCACATTGTCGTGAAACCTGTTCATGACTGGAATATGGATTTGCTGAAGGAGACCATTAAGATCGACAACCAGAGAGGTCTGGTCCATAAGGTCTTCATAAACAACTATGTTAGGACAGACAGGTCTTATGGGTTTAGGGCCTTAATTGTCATGGAAGATCATTCATTATTATTGATCCAACAGGGTGAGATAGTTTGGTGTAGGGAGGATGGCCTTGGATCAGTGATAGATGTAACAACCTCTGAGCTACCTGTGGAGAAAGATGGCGTCTCAGTATCAAAAGTGGAACAGAGTCTCTTCGAATGGCTTAAGGTATGTATATTATGTCAAAGATGAAATGTTTGCCCCATTGTTAGATGCATCATACTCATTTGCAAACTTGTGTCGGAAAAATCGAATCCCAATATCACCCTAATTGTAGATTCTCTTTATAGAAAGGGGGTTTTGATGGAGGAACCAAGGATCAGCCCAATGGTCATCCTTCCTTACCTAAACCATCGTGGGTTCTATTCCTACCTTATGGCATTCCTCCTTCGCTTGCTTGTTTATCAAAAAGGGGAAAAAAAGGAAATGGGGAAAAGACACAAATAATCCTTGAACTTTGGCCTAATGTGCTATATGGTTCTCGAACTTTAAATTCGTTTAATGCGATTCCTGTAGTTTTGGTATATATGCAACTTAGTCCCTAAATTATGTGAAAATGTTCAATATTGCCCTTGAGCTTGAATTAATGGAAGGACAACATTGAACATCTTCACTTAGTTTGGGGACTAAGTTAAACATGTATCAAATATGTAGACCACATTGAGCCAATTAAAAGTTCAGAGACTACATTGAACATTCTGCTAAAGTTTGGGGACCAAATTAAACAAATTAAACATTCAGGGACCATATTACACATTGGGTCAAAGTTAAGAGACCATTTGATGCATTATCTCAAAAGAAAGAAAAGGTGGCTGGCTTTCAAATTATCTTGAGAACATACCTTTTTGTGAATTCTCTCTCTAATGGTCTTTGTTTCTCCCAAAACCCAAAGGGGCACATTCTGAAGCTCAAGGGGACTTTGATGCTTGCAAGCCCTGAGGATGTAGCGGCAATACAAAACATGAGGTTGAAAAGCTCCGAGAAGAGCAAAATGACCAGAGACCACAATGGTTTCCGCAAGTTGCTCATAGTACTCACTGGGTCTGGCAAAGTCTTCGCATTGCACACAGGAGATGGAAGAATTGTTTGGTCTCTCTTGGTACAATCACTACGTAAATCTGAAAAGTGTGATTATCCAACTGGGCTCCGTATTTATCCATGGCAGGTTCCTCATCATCATGCAATGGATGAGAATCCATCTGTTCTTGTTGTTGGTCGGTGTGGACCAAGTGATGATGCACCAGGCCTTCTCTCTTTCATTGATGCCTACAAGGGCGAGGAGCTCGATTCTTTGGTTCCTATACATTCTATAGTGCAAGTTATTCCTCTGCCATTCACAGATTCAACAGAACAGCGTCTTCATTTACTTGTAGATGCTAACCAGCGAGCCCACCTGTACCCTAGATCTCCAAAGGCTTTAAGTATCTTCCGTTCTGAAATCTCGAATATATACTGGTATTCAGTTGAAGCTGATAATGGCATCATCAGGGGGCACGTATCTAAGGGTTCTTGTAGTCATGATGAGGATGAATACTGTTTTGATCCCAAAGACTTATGGTCAGTTGTACTCCCTGCAGAATCAGAAAAGATTGTCGCAAGTGGGACGCATAAAAGAAACGAGGTATGATAGCTTTAATTACTCATAATTGAGAATTAGCAAGAATATTGGTGTGGACATCTTACCCTATTTATTGGAGTTGTGGGAACTGATATATGTGGCTGGCTCAAGAAAATATGTTTAAGCTTAGCTGGTTGAATTATTTTTCACATTCTGTTAAGATGACTCTGGTATTAATATCATTTGTGGAGGCATTGGCACTCTGTATTTTTCTATGCCTTGTATTTCTGCCGATACTTGATGTACAAGTAATCTTTGATCAAAAACATAAACAAAAACTAGGCGTTATTCCAGGAAGGGGGGCTGTCATGCATACATGTTTGCAGAAACAGAAATGCAAACATACAAATTCTATATCCCACTGTTGGACCTGGTCATTTCCTAACCATCTTTTTCCGTAGCCTTCCTTATTGCTCATTTTCTTTTTATTTTCTCTGTTTCTTGTTGAGGGTGGTTCTCTGCTGCTGCCTGTTTATCATTTGACTTCTTTACATGGGTTATCTAGGTGGTTCACACTCAGGCAAAGGCAATAACTGACCAAGATGTGATGTACAAGTATATATCAAAAAATCTACTGTTTCTGGCAACAACTGCACCAAAAGGTAGTGGTGAAATTGGCTCAGCTACCCCCGAGGAGTCATGGCTGGTAGTATATCTTATTGATACCATTACTGGTCGTATATTGCACCGCATGACTCATCAAGGCTCACAAGCTCCAGTCCATGCTGTAAGCTTTCTGTCATTTTTTTTAGTTGGTTCCATAATTAAAAAATATGGCTCCTTACGTATGTTTTTTGTTCCAGGTTTTTAGTGAGAACTGGGTTGTCTACCACTATTTCAATCTTAGAGCACACAGATATGAAATGTCAGTTGTTGAGATTTATGATCAGTCTCGGGCGGTAATTTCCTGAACATGTTCTGTGCAAGTATTTTAATGTTCCTCATGCAAACTTAACTTTATATTTTACTGATATATGCTACAGGATAACAAAGATGTTTTGAAGCTAGTTGTGGGGAAACATAATCTTACTTCACCTGTATCTTCATATTCTCGGCCAGAGGTTACAGCAAAATCACAGTCGTACTTTTTTACTCACTCAGTGAAAGCTATAACTGTAACATCAACTGCCAAAGGCATTACTTCGAAGCAGCTTCTAATCGGTACAATTGGTGATCAGGTGAGCTAAAAGAGTTACTGAAAAACTTTTTCTTTTTTTTTTTCCTTTCCCACACTAAAAGGTCTTCACACATGTACACATCTGGAGGTGAATATGCTTATATGGCTTTGTATCAAATGCTTGTTGTACCTGTTCAGGTATTGGCTTTGGATAAGCGATATCTAGATCCTCGCCGTACTGTTAATCCTACACAAGCTGAGAAAGAAGAAGGAATGATACCCCTCACGGATTCTCTGCCAATTATGCCTCAGGTGCTGTATGTTAGCTGTTATTGTCTTGAACTATAGTTGATTATTTCTGATGCATGAATGAGCGAACTTTCTTGTGTATGTATTGCATTAATTATGAGCATAACCATTAGCATAAGTAGAGAGTAATACGTCTGGAGGTTGAATATCTGATTTTCTTTGTTGAGTAGAATGCACTTTCACATAATTAACAGCAAATATTAAATAGTTATATAGTGGACAGCGATCTTCAGCTTGTGGTAAAGTACGGTACTAGATACATGCTACTCAAAGTGATGATTCAGAATTTCACACAGGGCAACCGGGCTGAGTGATGAAGCTCATGGGAAGTTTAAATCAATTTTTTGTTTGATGAACAGAAGACAACATCAAATAGTTTGTATAGCTATGTTCTTATGTACTGACGAACTAACATCTAAATCATTTTGGCTTTCTTGTTTGCTTATTTACATGCATGTTATTTGGGGTCAATTTTGATCTTCTTCGCATAGGGTATAATTCTCGAGAGAGGTCAGCATGGTGGAGAGGAATGGAAGGGTTACAACTTAGATATTGACGGCATTCTAGGCACCAGAAGTATTAGTATCCTCATTGTTTAGTAAATACTTGATGCTAAGTTCTGGTCCTTTGAACCCTTATATATCTTCCCTCGCTCTTACACAATTTCTGTGAGCCTGAGGACTAACTGAGTACTCTTTCTGCAGTCTTATGTGACACATGCCCTTAAAGTTGAAGGTCTTCGAGGCATAGTAACGGTTCCTGCAAAGCTGGAGTCAACGACCCTTGTCTTTACATACGGCGTTGATCTCTTTTTCACCCGGCTTGCACCATCAAGGACCTATGATTCACTCACTGAGGACTTCAGCTATGCTTTACTTCTCATTACAATAGCCGCACTCATTGTGGCGATCTTCGTAACATGGATCTGGTCCGAGAGGAAAGATTTGCAAGAGAAATGGAGGTGAGGGGAGTCTCCATCCTATTTATTCTCTCCTTTCACTTGTACTAGGGTTTTTCCAATTTCTTCCCCGATCTCATTAGGAAACTGCTGCTGCTAATTTGTAATTTACATTTATCAGTTTTGTAGCGTGGTCTTAGTGAATTTTTCCCTATTGGCCGAAAATAGATATAAATTGTGAATTTCCACTACGATCAGTTTGAGTACTTTGCTACTTGATTCAGTAAGTTTTTTTCCCTTGCCAAAATCATCTGATTGGACGGACATACTAGTGTCACCGACACGAAATTCAGGTTAGACGGTTGTACCTGAGCTTTTTTCCTTTTGGGGCGCAGCAGTAAATGATCACGCCATCCGAATTCATCTCAGACCATAGTCATCTCGTATGGATGGAGTAAGAGCACAGTTGAAATCGAAACCTAAAGATGGAATCCTGAATTTGCAGATGATATCAGTCGGTAAGGCGATTGTTAATTGGAACGGTATCCAAATGGAAAGCTAACGCGTCCCTTCGATTCGGAATTCTCCGGTGCACATTATTTGTTATTGAATTGTGGTAAGGGGGGGTTTCATTTGAAGAAAACTGGTGATGATGGGAAAGGGTAATCGGTTCTTTTTCCGAGAGAGAGAGAGGTGTGAGCTAATGGCATATAAAACCTGGCCGTGTTTATCAAAGGCAAGTCTCCAAATTGCATATTTTTCTTGATAGAACATGATGTTTGCTTACGCAACATCGACCCGGTCAAGAGCGCGATACCTCGTCATGGGACCGTGGAGCTGGGCTTACTGTTTCTTCTCTGTGCCCTTTACAACAAATTTTTATTTTTTGTTACGAATGAATGAACTCTGCTAACATAGCTGGAGCTGCTGACAAAACACCAAAAACGTACGCGCACGGTCGTCTTTTTCGCGGGTGTTCCAGCGTGCAGATAGACCACCAGCATGCAGAGAGTAGTGGGGACCTCCTCTTCTGACCCTTTGACTCTCTTCAGCCTAACTCGACCCTGTATACACTCCTCCCTCCCTCTCTCTCTCTTCCCGCTGCATGTTCTTTTCTTCTACAGTCCTTTCGTTTAGATTTTTTTGGGATAATGACGTAAATAATATCTAAATTTTGATTCAAAATATAATGTACTCTCTGAATTTGTAATTTATTTAATATAAATTATGAATATTGACTCATTTATAATTTTTTCATCTATTTAATTTGATACCTGATTTTTTTATATATATTTAATCATGAACTATATAAAAATATTTAATATTATTTTTTATTTATTTATAAATCATTTAATATAAAAACGTTTAATATGATTTTAATTTTAAATAAACGTTTAATATATTTTTACCTAAATTTTAAATATATATTTAATTTAATCTCTGAATTATATAAAAATACTGAATGTTATTCTTTTCTTAATTTAGACTTAAGAATAATATTAAATATTTTTATATAATTTTTTAATTAAAATTAAATATATACCAACGGGCCAATCACGTTAAATAAATTTAAAGACCATATTAGATAAATTTAATATCAAAAGATTATATCACGCGTCAAATCAAAATTCAAGTCTAATTTACGTCGTTTACCGTTTCTATTTCTTGGAACGGCAACGGTCTCTCTCTAAAGGCTTGGAGAACTTCTACTCCTCTCACTTCCTTCCTCACTCCCCCCCTCTACCGACATCAACTCTCTCTCTCCAACTTCTTCATTCTGTCGGAATTTCATGTTCAGCCACTAAAGAACAGAGCAAGAGCATGAAGACTCACCCCCAGAAGCTCAAAACCCAACCCTGCCCCCGCCCCATCTTCTCTTGCTCCTTCTTCCGCCACTGCACCCAAACCTCCCTCAGCCCCACCGCCCCCACCCCTCCCCCTCCCTCTCTCCCCTTCCGACCCCCCTCCTCCTCCCCCTCCTCCTCCGCCTCCCCCTCCGCCGCCCCCACCTCCGCCCCCTCCTCCCCCTCCTCCTCCGCCGCCTCCTCCGCCGCCACCACCCCCCACCCACCCTCCCAAGAAAGCCGAGACCTCCTCCTCTTCCTCCTCCTCCTCCACTTCCCAGAGCTTCACCCTCTGGAAGTTCCCACTGAATTCACCCATCCACCACCACCACCACCCCGCCCCCCCTCCGCCGTCTCCTCCGCCGCCGCCGCCGCTGCCTCCGCCCCCCGTTTCGCCCGCCGTCCTCCAGGACCTCTTCCACTCGGCCGAGCTCCGGCTGACCACCGGCTCCGGCCCGGACCAGCTCTCGGCCCTCCAGCTCCTGGAGCGCTCCCTGGTGCCGAACCCGCCGCTCGAGCCCGCCTGCCCGCCCGGGCTCATGCGCGCCGTCGTGAGCTGCATGCAGGCCCACGTCGGCCCCAAGTCGGCCACCAAGATCCTCTTCGCCCTGTGCCTGGCGGAGGGCAACCGCCGCGTGGCGGTGGAGGCCGGGGCCGCCGCGGCGGTCGTGGAGTCCCTGATGGAGATGGAGGTGACGGCCGCGGAGAGGGCGCTCGCGGCGCTGGAGCTGATGTGCACGGTCGCCGAGGGGGCGGCGGAGGTGCGGGCCCACGCCCTGGCGGTCCCCGTGATGGTGGAGATGATGGGGAGGATGGAGGGCCGCGGGCGGGAGCACGCGATCGGCGTTCTCGCCGTGATATTCTCCACCGGCGCCGCCGGCGCCGGCGACCGGGGCGAAGGGGAGGCGGCGGGGGTGGCGCCGCCGGAGGAGGTGGCGCGCGCGGTGATGCTGGCGCTGCAGGGGGACTGCAGCGCCCGGGGGAGGAGGAAGGGGGCCCAGCTGCTGAAGGCGCTCCAGGAGACCGTCGGATACGACTCGGGCGGGAGGATGAACGGCTGCGATCTGGCCGCCGTGGGAGTCTAGGCGGGGAGGAAATATAATGCGAGCTGCTATTGCTAAGTGCTAAAGTGGTGGTAATGTAGCGTAGCGTAGGAAATGTAGCAAAAGCCTTTTTCCCTCTTTTTATCAATAGAAACGGTTCGAATTACAGCCGTCTTGCGTAGAAATTTGTCATTTCGTATAAAGATTCGTATACTGAGAAAGGGTACTTATTTCTAACTTATGATAAGTTAAAATGAAAATATAAATAAGGAGGGAAATGCATCCAACATTACCCATTTCCCACTTCATACCTCAATTTTTTCGAGTTTGAAATCGAGTCCGCCACGATACGTGAATTGGCGACAGGTAGCGTGACGTTACAACGTCAAAGATTGTCGCGTGCACACGTGGTTTCTGTACCGACCGCTGGATATGCTGTACGGGAAGGGGCCATGTTGCGGCAGACCAGTCAATCGATGGGAAGGAACGAGCCTTGCCCTGCCCTTGCGAGTTGGGTGTCAGATTCACATGGAGTGGTGGGGGTCCAAGAGTCATGTCATGTCTTTGGGTAAAGAAATTTTTACTTTTGATTTTCCCCTCCCACAGCGTTTTTGCCAGCGAGGTTTTATAAATTATTATGGATGAAATTTGCATTTCGAGAGTTATGTATTTTGAATATTTTTTTGTTGGTTCAATACTAACTACAAATCGACTTTTGATGTGTATAAAAAAGATAAAAACTTATGGAGTAGAATAGTTGACGAGAATCGCATGATATTACTCAATGGTAAGACTTCGAAAGAGGAAACACATCATGGCGGTCTTTATAAATGAAATGTCGTGCGTTTTCAGGTGCTCGGCTATTGAAAGTAATGGCGAGATTTTACATTCTCACTTTTCGACTGGTGTTGTGGCATGTTCGATTTGAACCCCAACTATGCAGTTGATTCGAAATTCGGATGGTATATAGAGAGAAAAAAACAAAGGAATCAGCATTGGATGGCAAAATTGACAATTTTTTGGTCATAAAATTGACATTTAAATATTGCTATATTCGATTGGGAAGCAAGGAAAAGATGAAAACAAATTGGGCTTGTTGGGCTTTCAGACTTAAGCAACAAATTCCTTTTTTCCACTTTGTTAATTTCTTTAGTGAACCCAAAGTCCCAGGAAACCCATGTTTGGTGCAAGATGAATTAATAATGTATATTAACAAACAATAGACAAATTAGTGACTCAAAAGTATCAGAACAATTCACCCCAAAAAAAAAAAAAAAAAAAAAAAAAATCAGAACAACTCACATCTTATCTCCTAAACTCTAAATTCTAAAATAAGGGTGCATTTTTCCCCGCTCCAATCAGTCAAACCAGTTTCCGAAAAGACTCAAAACGGCACCTTCTTTCTTTATTAGCTGGTTTCCTAGAATTTGTGAAAGATGAGCAGAGCTGTAAATTGTAAAGAATTTGCAAAGTGTATTATACTTTTTGATGATACTAGGTACTCCGATTATTCAATTCGAGTAATGACTGAAAATGCACACAAATTAACCTCTCCACATGTATCAAGTGGACCGACGGGGTGACAAACATGACCTCATGGCAATTCTCAGTGGGTGACATTGTGATTTTACATGAGAATCTATACATATATATAATTAAATTAATTCTAATTGTCTTCTCACCCCATATATAAGGGGTTTGTACGCTTCATTTGGGTGTAGGTATTATTACATTTTCGTCTATTTCACCAAAAATCTCCAACTTACACAATTATTTGGGCATTAAATTACCTTTGGGATTTGCTCAAAACCAAGAGCTGAGAGTTAGATGGGTGGACGTTGTGACTAAATAGAGAGGACAGAAGACAATGAATTCCTGCTGGTAAATAAGGAGAAGCATTAAAGGTATTGCCATTGATTATTTTCCTATTGAAGTAGGCCATCTTTCTTACATAAATAAGCTCTATGGTCCACGCCCATTATATATTAGGTTAGCTTAGTGATCTTCGGCTAACATGTGAGCCCAAAATATATGTCAACTAAAAAAAAAAAAAAAAAACCACCGGCCGTTGCAGAGTGGATGGTAGATCCTTTGCCCTCCCGGTGGAGGCCAAGGTTCAAAGCCCCTGCAAATCAGGGAGGCTGAAGCGCTGTGTGGTGATTTAAGCGTAGCGTCGGGGTGGTGATTTCCCTGCTTACGTCGCAGGGGGTTTACTGGCCTTGGCTGTCGGTCAAGCAGTTCATTCTATCATTAAATATATATATATATATATGTCAACTAAAGAAAAGTCAAAACCTCAGCTGTCATGGCTCCTGAAAGAGCAAGATTTCTTGTATAAAACCTAATCCCCACACTTATTACGGGGAAATCGTAGAAAATGTCTTGAGCTTATTTTGTCATGACTAATTAAATTTTAAACATTTCAATTATGTCAATTTAATCATAAATCTTTTTACAATTTGCTTGAATAGTCTCTTTGATTAAGTTTGACTAGAAATCACTGAGAATAAAATCACTTGAAAAATATATTTTATTTGGAAGATAATTAAATATTATAGGCTCATTTACCTCACACATAAATTCACATTATATTTCCCAAACATCTTCTACGTCATATTTTATAAATATTAAATTTATCAAGAACTATCTCTATTTAACTCAACTCGATCATTTTATCATTTATTTAACAGTAATCATTAATTGTTAATTAATTTTAACTCTAACATTTTATTTATGGTGCATTAAATTGCAAGTGTGAAAATCGATTTTACCTTTTCATATTATTATATAGACATGTAAGCAGATTTTTTTTCTGTAAATACATCATATTACATATCATGGATAATATAGTCGATTTTATATAAAACTATTGACACAATTACTTTTTCATTCTCGTAAAGTTAATTTTACTACTTATTATCATAGCTATGAGAATACTTTTAAAAAAAAAGAAACATCCTAAATTTTTGTAAATGTTCTTCTTCTTTTTTAAATTCTCAAAGGTCAATTTTACTACTCATTCTCAATATATCTTTCTCTAAACTCTTACATTTTCTTGGAAAACATTTAAAGCTTTCATTTGAAGAAGAAAGGACCCCCTTCATTAAAATTTAATACATGCAACATGCAAAGTCACTTTCAGCACAATATATAATATTCCGCGTGTCGTCATAACGGGCATCTCAAGTTACCCCTTAACCAAAACAGTAATTACACGTCACGAAAATGGTTGATATTTTGGAAATTTACAGAATTTTTTTCAATTAGTTGCTTTTACAAGTGCTCGTCTATGGGACACTTGCTAACAAAATCTTCATATCTTCTAGAATCATCAATTCAGAATTAGATCAACATAATTGTTAAAACTACTACTAATAATAAATCCAATATTCTTAAACACTTGCGTCGCTCAGGCATGCTAACCACGAACTGATGAAATATGTCTTGGACATTCAAGCCATTCAAGCTGATTAAATTAAGGAAAAACTCACATCCAAAGATTTACAGCTGAATTTACTGGAAAATGAATTACATCCTTCTATTTTGATAGGATTTCATTAACAATGCCTTTAAGATTCCCGTCCAACATTTAAATAAGAGAATTTTTCGAATTTCAAACCAACAATTTTTCTTGTGATCACTACTCAATTTTTGGCCTAAAATTTCTAATTTTGTGAATACGATTTTAAATCTTTGCACGAAATTCTAATGCAATTATTTTGACCAATTACTATCGGAAATTGTTGACGTAACAATCCACAAGTCATCCATGTCAACATGCCATGTAAGACGGCCGAAGTCACATTAGCAATTTCTGACAACAACTTGGTAGAAGAATTGCATTGGAATTCTGTCATTTATTGGTGAATTTAAAATGTTTAGGATTAAAATGGCATCCATTCAATAGATTTAAAACTTTTCGAACAATTTTCTCCATAAATATTGATTCTCTCACGATCCTGCATTTTCATCAATTTGACTTCACCAAGTGGATGACTCTATGAAATGCATGATTCATTACCACACTTAGAAAGTTACTAACACAAAGTGTTGAAAGTATGCCGCATCGTTAGTTTACGGAATTTATGTACTTTTTATATACATGTGATCTCCCTTCACCTATCAGTTTAAACTCTCCTCATCGGTCGGACATTCTTACATCACATCAAAGTCGGGCTCCATCGTAGTTTGTTTCACGTGTGCAGCCTTAAGAAACTGAATTACGACAATAAGAGAGCAGCATCAATGTAACTAATATATTCCAAAACTTACCGCTGTCCCTTGAGAATTATCGGCCGCATTTAGGAGAGCTCGTCGTTTTAGAGCTTCCGTTGACCAGAGAGCATAGATTCGATGATTATCAGGCATGATAATCAACGGTTCCTGAAGATAATGTTCTCATACTTTCACTTATTTTAAGCCTAAGAAATCATCCAAGAATCGGTCACCCGACATCCCCCCAATAGGCGAGAATATTTGAGAAAGGAATGCCGTTGTCCTTGCGTCGTGGGCCGGCAGCTTTCTCATGTCGTTCTGGATTTTTTGTCCAGCCGACGAATTTCCACGGCCGGCTGATGATGCATTTGGAGTCATCCCTAGACGTGGCGTCGTTTATAAGATGATTTTGTCCCCTACTTTTCATAAGAAAAATCAAGTTGACGGTCTGAAAGCAGGAAAAAAAATTACCATCTTCCTTTGTTTATTTAATTTCATTATTTATTTTCCATTTTTTTTTTGTGTTTTTTGGTTGATGTCGTTGTTTCTCTTCTGTTCGTTTCCTTTCTGCTGGAAAGCCCTTCAAAAGGTGTCCCACGTATTAAAAAAACACGGTCTCTTCGGATGCAATGCAAGAAAACCTGTCCCTTTTGTCTTGGTCTGTCTTCGAAGCATTGCCTTCTCAATTCAGACGAGATCGACCCTCTCATCACTAGCGTTCCGAGAACGGGACGCTCTCAGATCTTTCTCCAATGGCCAGCTCTCGATGGCTCCTCCATGCACTCCTCCTCGTTCTCATCCTTCACATGGACTCCATCTTGCTCAAAACTGCTTCCATGCCGCCGCCTTCCCCTGTCGTGTGCGGCGGTCCTGATGGCGGCGATGGCTGCATCCTCCGCAACTCGTACGGCGCGTGGAACGACAGGTTGGACTGCCGTGTCCAGAATGTCACGTACCCTTCGACCGAGGAAGAGCTCCGCTCGGCCGTGGCCCACGCGGCCCGCCACAGGCTGAACGTCAAGGTCGTGAGCAAGTTCTCCCACACCATCCCAAAGCTGGCCTGCCCCGGGAGGGCTGGATCCGCCGGCTCCTTCTTGATAAGCACGGCGAACTATGCCTCTGGTATCGACATTAACGTGACCAGCCTGGTGGTCACGGCCGATGCAGGGGTTCCGCTGCGGGAGCTGATCGACAGAGTCGAGGGACAAGGGCTGAGCCTGGTGGCCGCGCCGTACTGGGAGGGTGTGAGCGTGGCCGGGTTGATAAGCACGGGGGCACACGGTAGCTCGTGGTGGGGGAAGGGCGGGGCGGTGCACGACCACGTGGTCGGGATTAGTCTCGTGGTCCCGGCCAAGGAATCGGAAGGTTTCGCCAAAGTCATCAGGATTGAGGCACAGGATCAGCTTCTTAATGCTGCTAGAGTCTCTTTGGGCATGTTGGGCGTGATCTCCAAGGTATGTTGATTTAATGGTTGCACTCGGTACATCTTGAGTTTTTGAAATTTGAATTTTTTGATCTGTAACATTGCCTTTATCGCGCTTTAGATCAAAATGACTACATTGAACTTCTGTGCCATCATAAATTTCTTCACCTTTGTCCCTAGAAAAAATGTCTTTCTGAAGGAAACAGTGAAGGAGAAGTGAAAGGTGGCTGAGGATTTTGATTCGTTAGCTTGTTACTGAATCGTTGTAGAATAAAATCTATCTCAGGTGAAGTTTTCTCTCGAGAAAGGGTTCAAGAGAAGCATAACTTATGATTTCACGGACGATGCTCGGATCGAAGAGATATACACAGATCACGCCATGAAGTACGAATTCGCCGACATCACTTGGTACCCATCTAAACTCACTGCCGTCTACCGAAACGATAATCGAGTTCCTATGAACACATCGGGCGACGGTCTTTATGACTTCCTAGGATTTCAATCCAACTCGGTTGTCGTCTCTAAATCCGTACGAGCGACCGGTAATGCTTCCCTTCTTCTCTCTAACTTTTATACTGTTTTTCAAATCATGTCATTGGCATATCATCCTCGTCAAAAACAGAATGACTGAAGAAAACTGATGTCTGCAGAGAAGTTACTGGAGAATGCAAGGAACGTGGATGGGAAGTGTGCGTTGGCGTCTACCACGGTGGGATACAAGAAGCTGATCGCCAACGGTTTGAGGAATGGTTTGATCTTCACCGGCTATCCGGTCATCGGTCGCCAGGGGAAAATGCAGACTTCGGGTTCGTGTTTATACTCAGCTCCCTCGAGAACTGACCTTACTTGTGCTTGGGATCCAAGAATCGACGGGCTCTTTTTTTACGAGTCGACCGCGATATTCCCCGCCCAAAGATTCGCAGATTTCGTTCGAGATGTGAAGAAGCTCAGGGACATGAATCCGAAAAACTTCTGCGGAGTGGATATCTATAATGGGTTCCTGATACGTTTCATCAAGGCCTCCAAGGCGTACTTGGGCCAATCCGAGGACTCGATCGTGGTGGATTTCAACTATTACCGAGCCGACGACCCCTCGACCCCGAGACTGAATCAAGACGTGTGGGAGGAAGTGGAGCAAATGGCGTTCTTCAAGCATGGGGCCAAGCCGCATTGGGCTAAAAACAGGAACTTGGCATTCTTGAATGTCCGAAACAAGTATCCCAACTTTGGCAAATTCATGGCAGCTAAGAAGCAATTGGACCCACAAAACCTGTTCTCAAGTGAATGGTCAGATGAGATATTGTTTCGGAATGAAGCAGCAAAAGGTGATGGGTGTGCCCTAGAAGGACAGTGCATATGCTCAGAAGACAGGCATTGTAGTCCAGCAAAAGGTTATCTTTGCAAAGCAGGGCTTGTTTATCAGGAAGCTAGAGTTTGTAGGTATACACAATCTTCAATGGCATAAGACGTCATATCGCTTTGTTTGTCTCGTTCAAAACCTGTAGATTGGCCATATTTGTTCGAATCATGTACCTCTCATAATCTTTATTGAGGTTTCCATTGCTACATTTGAGTTCTTGCACGCAAATTATCAAGCTTATGCAATCCTTTTGTCATTCAGACAGAGGACAACATTAGCATAATGAGCAAATCTCAATAGGTTCCGCACTCGAGACGTGTTTATTCCTATTGTCCTACAAGCAAGCAACAAACAGGTTATGGATCCCGTTAGCCAATATCTTCAACCGAGAAGATAGCTAAGACTTATTGTCTTGAAAGCTAATTATCATTTATGCTTTAAGCTTCAACCAACACCACTTTACATGGAAAAAGCAAGCCAACCAAATCTAGACAAGCTCGTTGTCAGAGTATATCTGCATCAGAACAATGCTTAAACAGGAAATAGGACACTATAGAGAATGTACAATTATCACGTATCCAAGTGGAATGGAGTATAGAGCTGAAAATATAGTATCCCTACCCAAATAGCTGATTGACTGTCTAAAGTTGATCTTAAGATGGTAAGCATGTCAATTAAGTTTTTCTTGTACATCAAGCAATTCTGACGAATTCCATATCCAAAATATAATGTTTTCAGTTTGCTTTTCCTTTTGCCTTTTTCCTTTTGCTTTATTTCAACCGAACCACATTTCCAGGTCCTCACTTTCACCGTAGCCAAACACCCTTATTACAACTGCTGAAATGAAAGATAAACAATAAAAAAAAAACAAAACAAAAGCACAAACTTGTAATGTGTCCCACTCGGCCAAATAGTTGTGTCGATGCCCTGCTATTGTTCCTAAACAAATTCATTGCCAGGGTAAATCACAAAACAAAACATGGAGGTACTCTCATAGAGTCAAGCTTCTATAACTGCGTAACCTCTGAAGTCTTGTGCTTGAGAACTCTGAGAGGGTCAAACTTCCCACAAATTTACAGGCCTTACCCGATTGTATTTTCATGAAGTCAGCTTAGAGATGGATCTGGAGTCAGGACTAACAGCAAATTTCCGGACCACAAATCAGCTTGCACATTCTGTACACTAGAGCCCCAAAAACCCGTCCAAGATGCTCTTTTTTGCGGCAACTAAGCAAGAAAACCAAGATGCTCACCTGTCGGAACTAGAAAAATAAAACCTTTGACTTAATAAAAGTATCATGAACATGGCAAGAAACTGCAGGCAAGGCAACCTTAAAATCTAGCTGGTTGAAGAGAACATAAGGATGCCTGAACCTAAAGAACACACTGAACTTTCGAAGAACTACCTTGTGAATATTGGGAGGGATTCAACCAAGTTGCTGCTGGGGAATTCTAAATCCGGCAGTGAGCTTCATGCTACTCTTTTCTTTCAAACCATCCAGATTAGCTAGGCCAGACTTCTTCGGAAATCGGACTTTCTTTTCAAATTTTAGGTCATTACGTCCAATTGTGTAGATATTTCCTGCTTCTGGCACGCTAAAGTCCGCAGGGTTCCAATTAGTTGTGCAAATTCCGGGCTCGGAACTGCATCTCGGAGGCCAAATGGTTTCACTTCTATTATGGATGTCCATTTCGGCCTTTTCAGAGGTTTCCTCATGCAGTGAGAAATTCCTAGGATTTGGCATGCCAAAGAAATTCCCTGATTTATGATAGAGATTGCCTCCATTACTCATTCCTGAATAGGCACTTCTTGCTAGAGGGTTAGAGAATGTAGAGCCTCCAGTTGGTCCAGCTAGATCAGAACATTTTCTCTTCCCTTTATCACGGACCTTGAGAGGGAGACGCAAATTACCTTCATTATCCCCCCCAAAAAATTTATCAGGTTGAACAAAGGAAGCAGATGCACTCACGATCGGAACAGTAGAATGTTCATGGTATCTTCCTGGAAGAAAATTTGTAGGGCAGTAACCTGAAGATGTGCATTTCAATGGATCAGATGGCTTGTGTAGATTCAATGCTCGCCCAGGAATTTCCTTTGAATGATACCCACATGGAAAGGAAGGATATTTCGAGAACCTATCATCTCCACCTACATCAATGTTTTGACCAGAACTAGGTCCCGCATGCATGAGACTGAGTAAATGCATAGCAGGTATAGTTTCGTTAGAACGAAAATCAAATGTGTCATATCCATTTTCAACCTCGATTCCCTTATGCCTCGATGCATATGGGTTCTCCACACATGTTCTGCTGAAAGTATCAAAATGGAAATCCTTACTTGGCTTCTCAAGGTTTGTAGCACCGAAGCTAAATAATCTGGGATCCCGACTCCAGTTCATATCCACCTTGGGTGGTGTTTTGGGGCGATATGATTGTACATCCATATGGTTAGAGTGAAGTCCCCCGTTAGGAGGGAGACTGTACACAAAGGGCATGTGGGTTGGTATCATGGATGACGACAGACGAACCTGTTCGTCACCTTGTCGAGGAATATGGATTCTGCTACGTGCTTGTAAACGCTCGGAATTAGTATCAGAGGGCTTGTTTCTACATATATCCTCGTTCATTGTGCCATTCAAAATAGTACCCTGCCTCGAAGGATCCGTAACACATACTCGGACCTTAACTGACTTTTCTTGGTCCTGGGAAAACATAACATGCCTTGCAGTATTAGGAGTACCTTCTACTTGGCCAACACTTGCATAATTTGTGATTGGGCAAGAAGAGTTCTGAATGATCTTTTGCATGGGCGATCTGAAATCTTTTCCGACCACAACACTTCGAGGATTTCCAGAGTGAATTTGTCTCTTTGGAATGCTTTCCTTTTGCGATAAGTTCAGCTCCCTGTTTCTGCATTCCTTGACAATCCCTGAACTGCCAGAATCCATTGACTTACTTGTTCTCGGCAGGAGTTTATTACTTCCTGCACCATCTAAATACCTTTCATATTGATTTTTTGCCATGAGTTCAACAATTTCCATTGGTATGTCATCTACAGTTGTCTGCTCAGAAGCTTTACCAGATTTTTCGTCATGATATTGCTTCGTAGTTGCAGAGGACTCCTGAGATTTAGTGGCTTTCTCTCTGCTACTTGTCCCAGAAATATCTTGCTGTAAAAGCAAAAAAGCAATTGTTGAATTCTGAAAATCACTGAGGAAATCACCTAATATTACAAGAGCTCAAATGTAAATTATACCGAGTGTTTCATAACATCTAATGACTTTGCAAAAGCATATAGTTGTAACAAGATGAAGAGAAGAATCCAAACATAATATATGAACAACCAACATGAGGAAATGCAACACTGTAAGACCAAGCCTAACATTCATATCAAATTCATTAAAGGAAAATCAAATCTTCACGCTAGGATACGTGAGAAAAGCATTGCATTTCTCTGAAATTGATGTGAATCTTGCTACATACACCAGCATAGAGAGAATGCAGAGTGTCATCCAAGGTAATAGCTTGGGTATGATGTCATACTCCCAACCCTAGATTTTCTACTACACCACAACTTATGATGGGTATGATGTAGTATTCTAATTAGTCATCTCAGCAAAGGGGAGAGGAGGGTAGCATAGTACTACAATTGACCGAGCACACAACTGCACATTTAGAAAATCCAAATCAAGTAACTCTATGAACTAATGACAAGATTGCATACCATTTGTGGCTTCATATAAGAAAATGCATTCTCTAAATTCAAGGCGTGACTTTGCTTCTCAGTCTGAACTTTAGCAATCTTACGGGTGGATCCCTTGCTAATGACATCACGATCCCCTTTACCCGGAAAAGCATCAGATCCACAACTAGAAGGACGCTTTGGCTCTACGGGTCTGGCTTCCCGCTTTCTGAGCATAAGCGAATCTTCTCGAGCACCTTCCAGCCAATTGAAAGAAGAAGCCAAACCGAATTGAGTGGGAGTGGCATATGCTTTGTCAACTTTGGGAGGAAGCAAACAGCTTTTGGAAGAAATATGGGATCTATTTTCTACAGAAGCATCACTGGTGGGAATGAACCAGAAAGGTGGAGGACTGGAGTGCATGACTCTGGAGTCTGTCCTCATAAACATCCCTCCTGAAGGATTGGGGTTACTGATTGGATGAGTAACTGAAAACTGGCCACAATTTTCTTTTGTCTTGTCATTGCAAAGCAAACTTCTGTCATTCTTCGATGCAGGGATAAGGAAAGAGTTCGTTTCTCTGGCTGCACTTGCAGATATCTCATGTCTAAATGAAAACATGACATCAGCTGGTTTGGTACCAGTCTGTCCAGATTTATAGTGGAAAATATCTTCATTAACATGGTTCTTCTTTTTCTTCTTAACGGTTGCACATATTACTGCATCCTCCTTGTGTTTAGCCCAATGATTCTTTCTGACAGTTTGTGAATCCATTCTAGCAAGTTCATCGTCTTCAATTTGAGACTCAATAACAGCACTGGAATTCCCAGCACCATCTTTGAAAACAATTTCTTTCCCACTTTCCTGTCTAGGAGTCATAGAATCCTTCTGCTTGCTGTCCTGATCAAAAGGCGAACTTCTCTTCCTTTTCTTGAAAACCTTTTTACCATTGTCAGGGACCACAATAGGGCGATCTGTCACAGATGCTATGCCTATCTTCGCAGACTCATCGCATGTAGCAAGACAAGGAGCATTTACTTTCTGGGTTTGATCTGGATGTGTACTTTCATCCTTACCCAACAAGTCAGTTAGCAGACGTACCTTCCGATTTCTTCTACGGCGTAAATTAACGTTTTTAGCATGTAAATTATCCTCAGAGAGGTCACCACTGTCAGACGATGGGCAGTCATGTTCATCCAGTTCTTCTGAAGGATGTTTCTTCTCTTGAACCGTCATTGCATCATCCACCCCATCAATCAAAACAACCCCAACGCACTCAGAGCCATTGGCTGCCTTCACAGAATCGGGATTAGATGGTTGTTTCCCCAATTGGATGATTTCGGAAGTACTTCCACGGCCAAAAACTTCATGAACTCCACAGTCTAGCATAGACAAATGAAGAGACCCATAGCCATTTGGCTGGTTAAGTACTGATTCAGCATCCGTATGTAAAAAGAGTGTCATGTTGAACCAATCTAATGTCAACTTCATGTAGGTAATTAAACTTGTAGTTAGTAGCCATATTGGAAATGAACATACCTGTGTCATCAGCATCCTTTCCCTTTCCCTGGCTGACGCCAACTTCTGTAGAAAGAAAAACAAAAGTATTGAGAGTTCCTAACTTGGATTATGGTCCCATACTTATCATCAAGAAATATCAAAGCTTTCAGACATAAATGAATCGCAGATATATGAAAATTTACCTTTGGAGATCAGAATGCAAGTTTGATCCTCTTTGTCTTTTTTCTCATTAGAATATAATGAAGCTAGAACATCACCGCCATTGACTTGAGGTAATATAGTAGCATCAGACTTTCCTGTGCTGGCAATGCCTACACTCCTTATCTGCCGAGGATCAGAGGCAACAGTTGCAGTTTGACTTTGGTTCAACAGATTGATACCGGTGCTCTCACATTTGCATTTAAAAACGGAATTATCAATGACTTTTTCAGCAGGGGTAGATTCAATGCACAAATCTGGAACGCAAGTTTGGCATCTCCACCATCTGAACTTTGGAACATCTAGTGGTGGAAGCATGTCTTTTGGCACTTCTGAGGTGTCTTTCTCCAATTTGAACGGCCAACATAGCTTGCTTTCTTTTTGCCGCATCCCAGAAACATATTTACTGATGGAAGGATGAGTCAGATTATGTTTAAGGAACAATAGTGCGAGGTATTACAAGAAGTAGCAAGGAAACTACATTAGACATGTGTAAAGTCCAACATAGTTCATCTTTATTACCATTGGCCACTTCATTTCCAGCAATACCAGTAAAGAGTCATAAAAAAAATTAATGAAACTAATTCTTTGAAAGATTGGAGAGAGAACAATTGGTCTCCACACCAAATGTATCAAACATATATGCATACATACATATATATATATATATATAATAAGTAAATTCTTCCAGCAGTACTTTTGCCACTCATTAACATGAGAACAAAGCTGAACTTTTCATTTGGTTCACACATTTGAACAAATAAAATATGGATGAATAATGCAAAAAGAGTGAAGCCTAGTAGATGCGGACTAGATCCAGCAAAGAAGAAGCTCAAGGAGCGTCATACACAGGCCTCCAGCAAGTAATTATTCTGGTACCAGAGATTATAATGCAGGAATACATACATACATACATATATTTATATATATTTATATAAACACAGCAATTGCAGCATATATGAGGAACAGCCAGTGTTAAATATATGCAGAAAATTTAAACCTTACCGGATTGAGAAGTGCTCACACTTGGTATTGCTTTTTCCAGCAACCCCAAGAAGATCTATTGATATTGAGTCGATTTGGGTGAATGATTCCATTGATGTTGAGATGCGAATGACAACGCGGCCGCGTTGGCTGTTCGTGCAGTCATGCGATCATTTCGCTTCAAAGCAAGCTGCCTAGGACAAGCCATGTGCATTCTTAAGAGTTTTGAATGTCATACATAGAACTAAATTGCAATTGGAACCAGATGATCGTACAAAAACTCACTAAACAACTAATCCTAGAAAAGTTTTTAAAGGATCAATGTAAATTATAGTATTCAAGAGAACAGATTAACACAGTAACCTTATATGCAACATCAGGCAATTACAAAACAGAAGAAAAATACTATAAGTTTATTGCTAACATGCCATTGTATAAACCATCAGAAATCGAGCTTACATGGAAAGTGCACATAAAATAACAACTTTTTTCTCGGGTATACTCATAAAATGATAGTAGAAACCCTAGCAAATGAGCAGGAAGTTGTATCTTGCAACATTCTACCCCATGAACGAACAAAATCTCTCAGGCAGAAAGAACCAACCAAGTTAAGATGTGAGGAAGTGACGATGAAATATCAGCTACAAGACAAAGGCCAGATTAGGGTTTTGCCCATGAACTGGACATAGGCCCCACCAAGAAGGAAAAGGTTGTATTCAAGCCTTGGGTTATTGATTATGAGCATAAACCCACTAAGATATCACCTCAAAGACACCATTCACGCCATTATATTATACCCATTAACCCGGAAAAATAAAATGATTCCTAGGGTTTATTTTACTCACTAAATCGCTACTGTGACAGCAATAATCGAACCCCCACTCTAGAAGAGCAAGAAAAATCATCGAACCGAATCAAGAAAACCACCAAGAGTTAATATTCCTGACAGTCGAGAAAGATTCAGATCGAGAAAAACAGTTGAAACCCCACTCTACGAGCAAAAGACGAATTTCAAGCACCCCCCGCAAATCAAGATTCAAAACCCAGCTCGCGGCCAGCTTTATTTATAGAAACAGATCCCCCATCAAGAAAAGACCCAACTCAAGAACCGCCCGACCCAGAAGAGAAGGCACCGATTCGAGCTCAAAGAACGAACCTCGATCTCTCAGAGGCCCGAGTCAAACTGTGCCCTATCCGCACTCGACTTGGAATCCCCCGCCCGCGGCCTCCTCGGATGAAGACCTCCCCGAGTGGAGTGGCCCGCGTCGGAGCGGACGGTGGCGGATTCAAGAAGGGATCGAGCTCAGGCCGCGCGGAATTTGGGCGCGCGGATCGAGAGAAACCCTAGCGCCTTCGATGTCGGGCGTGTGCGCGCGGGGCTTTCGATTCTTTACTCTGAGAGAGAGAGAGAGAGAGAGAAAATGAGTTCTTTTTTTTTCGTCCTAAAGTCATGAGACGTTTTCTTGTTTCTTGCCACATGACACCTCTCTCTCTCTCTCTCTCTCTCTCTCTACTTCTTTGACACCTTTCTCTCTCTACCTACACAAACACACAAACCCACTCGCATCGGTAGGATAAAAAAATGCGGAAAAACTGATAGAAAAAAAGAGGAAAGACGAAGAAATTCCTTTAGTGTTGGTGTGCGAGGGTTTTGCGAAGTGGGGAGGGACAGATTCGAGGCGGGAGGGCCACTGGGGTGGCGACACGTGGCGGTTTGTGCGGATCTTATCACTTTCCATTACCCCCCCTTGATTAAGAGGAGGAGGGGAAAAAAAAAACCCTAGGCGGAGGGAGCGACAGCGCTGGTGCGTCGAGAGAGTCCCCTCGGTTCTGTTTCTGTCTCTCTCCCAATGTTTCCCTGTCCGCGCGCGTCGCCCCCACGCGCCGCGGCGGGGCCTCGGAGAGCCGGTCCGAAGATGCCTTCGCATGAAGGCGGGACGCGATTGGCGCGTGCCGCTCCCGGCGTCCCGAGGCGAGTCGGGGTTGGTTCACCGCAAAAGCCCTAGCTTTAAATGGTAAAGAGGGGTTGAAGGGGGGGTGTAGGAGAACCCTTAGCCGGCACTTGAGTATGGATTTAGATTTAGGTTTAGGCGGAATGCAAGCCCCATCTTTCTTTTTATATCTATATTTTGATCATCATCCAAGTTGATATTTTATGTCGTGATTGGGCCGATCTCATCGCATGCTTATGTGTTACTACTGTATATCTATATGAGTATACCTAGCAGTATTCTTTACGTGAAATTAATGAGCAAAAGAATTCAATTAGATAAGTTACGAATTGCGAAATAAAGATTATTGAAAGTTGTTTGTTGGATTCTACATCAAAAGAAATCTAGTTGCTGGAACATGCACCTCAGAAGAGAAAGAAGCTGAGTTGTTGAAGCCTTGTCTGAATTTGAGAACAGGGAAACATGTTCTTTCGAATTGTAGTGGATTCTGAATTCCTTTGATTCCCATGTTTGGCTGAAAGAGGTCTGTATAAAGAGTAACTTGAATGATGATTCTGAAAGTACAATGACAAACTTAGAGTTAGGCGACTAGCTAGTTTTACGATCAATGAGGCCGTTTATAGGAAAGACTAATAGGTACAATTACATCCATTAATTATCCAACGTGCTAGTCACATGTGACCTTTTGCAACACCACTAATTCAAGCCATCCGTGATGTCACTAAATCAAGCTAAGTCGTGAGCAAACTTTTCATTGGCTTGTGTGGCTCGTGCCTTGACTATTTGATATCTCACATGAAGAGATTCAAAGGTTTCTAAAAGACTAGTGGGCACCGCGATGATAAGCTCGTTTAACCACAAACCTTTATGTCATGGATGCATAGCTAGTTATGCCTCGAACGGTACACTCCATAACAAGTATGAGACCCTTATGAAAACACATCAGAGGGGTAGCCGTAATAAGTGATCCTCCCACCCTTTCCCTATAAAGACATTGCTTTCATCAATTTAGCAGTTCAATGTGCACGAGCCCATTGATAATGTGTGTCCCACAAGAAATATTGAGTTTTAGATGAATGAAATACTCCCAAACTAACTACTGATTCAGAATTCGAAGTTGAGAGGAAGTTGACTTGCAGCATACTTGCAAGGAAGGAAAAGCTTGTGTCAACTGGCTTGCTAATTTTGCTTTTCACTTTAGTTCGACAGTATAATTCCTAAATGTTCCGCCAATTGGGATTAATTTTTTGTCAGCAGAAGACTTTAGGGCCAGGCTACTAAGGATTGCGGTAGCTTTTGATGGAATTCTCTCTTTTAATCTCTTGTACCAAAAAAGAATTTTCAGGGTTAGCTAATTTAAAATATTTTATTACCTATATTAGTGCAAGTGATTGAATCCCACATATAGATTGAGAGGGTGCTATTTTTAGGTTTTGTTTAAAAAAAAATTATAGTGCCAGTGTTTTTTATGATAAATAAGTTGCACAGTTATGAATATTATTGCGCGGTATGCCACGTAAAATCCCCTTATGGAATGTATTGTGCTCTTGCAGGAAAAGGACTTACTGGGGTATTCCCAAATATCCAAAACCAAAAGAAAGTCTTCTAGGTTCTTTTTTTATTTTGGGATCTTTTAGGGAAACTTTCCGACTTTCTGCAGTAGGTTTCTGGTAACTTTTCAGCTCTCTTGTCGTTTCTGGACTTCCCTATTGCTAGTTTGAGATTACAATTTAATGATATAAATGTTTGATAACTTTCGTTTAAAAGTATAGCTTATACTTTTTGGGAATTAAGGATTTGTTTGGGGTGATTGTTGACTTTTAATTTCTATAAATATTTTTTGGTATTGCTTTGAAATTGGGCTTTGGTATAATATTGGATATCCAAATCTTTCAAGATATTTAAGTGCTGAACGTGTGAAGTTATTTAGAATTCCCGCAAAAAAATAGTAATTTAGAATTTTTTTTGTAATTTTTTAGATTTTAAAATGAGTTATTTAAATTTTCATAATTTTTGGAGAGAAATATGGAAAGGCCCTTTTAAGATGAGATTCAAACGCTTGATGAGGTAATAATCATTTCCATTTTACCAAACTAATAAGGCAATAATTGCTTCACTTGCTTGTCAAACTTACTCTAATCAATTGAGAGCTAGCGCTAAATGGGATTTTCCAAGTGTTAAAAAAGAAGTTAGGCGTAACTCAAATTTTGGCCAGTGTGAGACATTTATGATTGCGTCGTTAGCGGATTTGTCTCTCTCCATTCTTTTATTAATATGAGCTCATGTGTTTTTTACGTGCGAATTTCCATTTGCGTTGGCAATTCCTCTATCAATGCGGGAGTGCGTGGTTTGGCTTACCAAGAGTTTTTAAAATGGAAATAGAAAAGGAACACCAATGATTTTTGACGCGCGGCTTCTTTTAGTTTATCCCAAAATAAAATAATAAAAAAAGGGTATTGAGTGTACCCAAGCCTTTTGTGCAACATGCTTGAGGTAGAAAATATTCAATTTTCAAGGCATTAATTGTCATAACTGTTTAAGATAAGTATCGTGAATCGAAATTTTAAATTTACAAATTATGAATCAAGAATCAAATAGAATTGTAAGTTTCGGTTACACATCTAAGATTAGCATTTTGTGTCACAATCTATAAACTTCGTAAGAGATAATATAGATATGAAATATTAAGCTAGTTTAATGATCTACGAAAAAGAACTCTTAATTTTGAGTATATATGACGATTACTATGCATAAGAAGATATTAGTTCACATTATTTATTGACATAAAAGTTACATTCAAATATGAATTACAAATCTTTATCCATCATTTCATTTATAATACTTTGTAACAGTGCAAACTTTACTTTCAATTATTTAGAAACTATCAAACATAGCATATTATCACAAAATACAACAAAAGATTACATTATTTGATAGGTAAGCATGCAAACAAGTGAATCCTTGAATCAACAGATCTGTATCTAATTGTGATTTAATAGATTCACGTGTAATTTAGGAGATTAACCATTTACCTATATATGTCTTTATATATATCATATATACGTATTGCTTAGAACTCGCCTTGTAATGAATAGTACAACAAGAATGGGGAATTGATCGATTATGATAATTATGTTGATTTCATTGATCGGGAGAACAGTCTATGTATTACAAATTGTGATAATTTTTATTTAGTTACTTAACAAAAGCTTTAGAGACTCTTTTGACAAAATATGATTAAAAGAAAATCATTTCATTGTAAGAGTAGGAGAAATTTAAACAACTTTGATGTTTTGTCAGAGAGAGAAAGCAGGAGGAGAAAATGTGAGGCTGTTAAAAATTCAAGCTTAATTAACTTTAATTACCGAAATTACAAAGTGATTAACTTTAATAAGTATAACTCACTTCAGAAACACACTAAAAATTTCACTTGTTCAGAGCAAAAAGAAACGAAAAGACACACTGGTTCTTATAGTCTTCAGTCGTCTTTGCTTATTATTAAAATAATCGATGATGATTATGTTTTGTCAACTTTGCCATGCAATTCCCAGTTTTACTCATTTTTTTAAAACCACTCTCATTAGGTAGTAATCGCTATTTCCTCCACTACTCTCTCTCTCTCTCTCTCTCTCTCTCCCCTTCTACTTTGCAGCTCACTTACAATTACAATGACATGACATTACGATAAGTTTCACATATATAATAAAATTACGTCACAAATTAAAATACTTCCATAATGCGTTTCCTCTTCTTAAGATAAGAGAGAATCAAAGCGTGTAAATTATCCTTTTCTCATATTATTTTTACCATACATAATATGGGTCCCTTTTGAGTAGGATGAGCAATTAAATCGGAGTATAAACAATTAAGGAATGAGATATTATAAGGTGGCATATATGTAAAACACAATAAGTAAGGAAGGAATATATCTCTGCTTGCCAATGAATGATTTGCCAAATAAGAACAAACACGAAAGCAATGGTACGGGAGTTTTTCGCTGAGATGTGTCCCATGGAATTGATTGAACATGACAGAACTCAAAAATTCACATCGCCTCGGAAACAGACCCCTTTCATTTCTAAATGTAATGGCTGAAAGTAATGCTTTACCTCCATCTTTATTAGAAGCAGACTGATCCAAAAAAAAGGAAGCAGAACTTTTTTTTAATTCTCTAATATTTATTATTGTTGAATTTCGATGTAGATGAAGTCTTTAACCAATAAACTCAATTTGACCATTATTATTCTTTTTTGTAAACAATCCTTTGTACCAATAGGAAACGAAAAAAAGAGAAACGTGTAGGCCTTTGCCGATGGCCGTATTTCCCTGAAAATGTGCACGAGTTGACACGAAAGAAACCCTTACAAAGAGAGGTGACATGGTCGATTGTTCTATGATCTGGTCCCAGGATTTTAAGGTCCCTATTGTTCTTATGCCCAACATTGTAAATTCTCTAGCAGCTCTTTTCTATCAATAAGGTTTCACATTCTAATAAATTCACTTTGATCTCAGTCATGCTTTTTGTAAATATTCGCTTGTTAATTTTTTTTTTAATTATTATATCCTTCTGTATTTTCACTTGAGAAATATAGAGTGCAGAATGTCTTCGAAAGAGATTCCGAATCCATGAAATGCACAATTTTCTCTATGTGGGATAACAGATTAAAAAAGAGAGAGAGAGAGAGAGAGAGAGAGAGAGAGAGAGAGTAAATGATAGTTTAACATAAAATTACACGAGTTGTGTAACTCTCAAGCTTTTTCTTCTTTTTTCTTTCTTCTTTCAAAAGTTGAGAAAGTCCATCTTAATAAACAAATCCTAAACCTATTTGGCACTCAACCAATTTTATAGATCAGATAAAACTCGGGCGATGGTGCAAACGTTGAACTGTTTATACACTGCCAAAAAAGGCTTTTCGTGAAGCCTTGTTAAATTAAGATAAATGGTTGCTTTAGAGATGGAATTCGATGTTGTCGTAAGTGCACTTGAGCAATGGCGTGGTTCGCCGAGTAAGTTAAGGAAACAAAAGTTCTCCATTCGATTATGAGTCTTCTAAAAGGAGCTTTATCTACCATGTTAAGCTGTCTACTTTTTTTCTTTTTTTTTGTCCTCAAGCTTAATTAGATCTCGAGAGATGCCCTGTTTTCTTTTTTGCTGTCAGATCTCAAAAGGGTACCTGTTAATTTAACAAAGGATCCAAATCCATGAAAAATTTATTTTATCCAATCTTTTGTAGTAAGATAGCTGTAGGGTTTTTATATGTTACAGAATATGTTACATCGATACATCGATACATGCCATTAGATCTGCTTAATTTAGTAACTAAAGTGTCCTAAGAGCATGTCAATAGATGTAGGGTACCTTTAGGCTTTAATCATTTTTTGATATGTGAAGAGATTGCATGAGACAACAACCCATTAATCCTCTTGCTTTTGTGATCCGGGCCCCTTTGCTGAAAAAGACCTAAACAGATGGGGCTATTGCTTACCATAGCTATTCATCATTTAGTATCTCTAGTATCTACATGAGTAATGAGAAAAAATAGGCTTATCCTAAAAGAGGTATGTGGTACAGACAAATGAAATTCCAAGACAGATATGATATCTCTTAACACGGCCCTTCTCTCGACTTTATAAGGGACCGCCTCTTACTTTTTAAAATACCATTAATTTACACCATAAGGTTCTTCGGTCTAAAAATTTTTCTAATATACGGGATTTAGAGCGGTAAATGGAGAGCATATTCACAAAATTAACTTATTATAAGCCGAGCGTTAACCTAATCAAGTGAGAGCATACTCTCATTCGTTCGACCTAATCGAACAAGACTTGGAAGAGAAGATACTCATGCGTCTCGATCCCACGTACCATTTGTTCAGCACGCTTTTGCAAGTTCTCCCATGTCACCCTACTGGCCACGGGGTTGATGTTTTGCAAAATTAACAAAAGAGGGCATGGTTGGTCGTCGGCAGAGAAGCCCTAAATGGATGGCAATGGAAAAAAATAAAAATAAAAACAAGGTGAGTCGTGCGAAGAATTATTTAAAATTAGCAGCAATAATTACATTTACTCAAGAAATTTGCTTTGGTCCGATAATTGTATGACACCAAAAATTTGGGAAAAATTAAGAGTATACGAACAGCTCAAAAAGCTAATCCATGAGGACCACGTCTCATGTTCATATCGGTAGATGAAATATTATTTTGGAAAAAAGAAAGTTTATCTGAATGGTCAATTCGTTTCAGTTCATCTCGATTTGATTTTGGCACGAGGATTTCTATTTTTCATGTTCTGTTTGTTTCACGAAAAAAAAAATTATTTAGATAACATAACATTTTTTTGAAAAATGATCGCTTATATCATCAACAAAAAATGAACAAACGAAAAAATATTTTCATCGCCTACAAATATATTTACATATAAATCGTTGTTGATAATGGGAAAAAAACTTTTCTTTAGCTAATTATTTTAAGGAATACAAGGGATCATTCATAAGAATATGTTTTTCAAATTATTTTATCTTTCGCAAAATGGATGAATCCTAAATGATGTCCGTACACTCTCTTTATATACTAAGCGAGAATTATGGTGCCTTCATGGGGTTTTTAATTTTCTACTTTATGGTCTAACGAGGTTAACGAAGTGGGTTTGCTTGCTATTGATTGGCCATGCCCGAAATATTCTGATCACGTTTTGATCAGCGAGTCGTCCGAGGATGACAGAAGGGTGAGAATGAAGCGCTGCGGATGCTTTGATAAAAGCTGAGGAATCTCCCCATTCTCCGTTTAGTGACGGAGGAAGTAAGCAGGAAAAGGGGAGAATCTGATGTTCGAATGATGGCGACCGGACATGTGTGGAGTTGTCCCACGAGGTTGACGGTGTGTCCCCAGGACCAAGAGGTCCTTTTCAGCTCGTACGATCCTCATCATGGTCCATGCCGTGCCATGCATCTTTTGTTCGCACTAAACACTTTGAACCTTTAACCTAATTTCGTTCTTTCAATGCTTCTGGGGGGAAAGAAAAAAGAGAAAGATGTAATAAGAGGGAGGAGAAGGAAGAAACCCTCGAGCCCTTGATGGATCTTGAAACTTTCTGTTTTTATTTTTTATTTATTTTTTGAGGAGGAAGGGTCGACTATTGAATTGATGGTGTGTAAATTAAACTTGGAGATGATGGTCTTAGTGATGGTGGATGAATCGTAGTAGCCAAGAAACTCAATTGCAGATTGCAAGTGTATGACGGGAAATGGCCCTCTAAACCACTCCCCTCTCTCTTCATCCAATGGTGGGTATGCTCACGCAATATTCCTTTTCAATTGATACACTATTGGCGACGCATTTGATCATCATTGGATAAATAGAATATCAAGGTCAACTTATGTCAAGGGTTAGCTTTCTCGTACCACACACTACGTCCACTTTTTCCAGTTTAATCAAGGACAAATCATCGATGCATCGAGATTAAGGAATTCACCGTGAATTGGTGCCTTAACCCCAAGTAGATGTCAAATACGAGACGTCATGTTTCCTGAAATGTACAAGGTTTGTTATTACTAACTTATGTAGCTAACCCCATAAGAGCTGCATTGGGTACCTACAGCTTAAGCTAATCTTTATTTAAGACATCAATGAACTGACGCACGAGTCAATCTAAAGGAGTTGGCCGTGCTTAAAAGAAAGGACTTCTACTTGTTAGCTCCACTATCAATGCAGCTAAACATAGTTTACACGTTGGATGATTGACATGTAGAAATACTCCGCTGTAAAATCAATTTGAAACAAATATATCGATGATCTAACGGTGAGTCAATACAATTTCTTCATATTGGCTTTGGGGCCAGTAACAATTCTAAAAGGGGGTCAGTTTCATTTTCGATGTAAAAAAATTGATTACCCATTCACAGTTGGATCAAATGTTTAGGTGACTCAAAACGTATAGTACCCTCAATTTGATGCCACCTGGATTAGTTTCTATCACCTTCAATGTAGATTGGCAAAAAGTTAGACAATATGGAATGGACACGTTTCTCTAATGGAGTAGTGAATTAGATGCACCAAGTGCATTAGTCCCTGTCCATCTTAGTTCTTAAGTCACTGGTGTAGTGCACCTTATGCTATCTTAGCTCCACTCATTCAGAGATACTCAGGGACAATGCACTAGAGGGAGAAATTAGATTTTTTTTAACACGCAAATGATTCATAATTATCCTGATTTGTGCATAACATTTTGTGAAAGAGTGCCCTAAGCACACTATGTTAGCAACTAACTAAAGAAGTTTTACCGTTTTTCACGTTGATCACATTACATATGATCATAACCTAGGAATGTGAATTGTATTTAATAAGCGTCTTCAAAGTACTCATCAAATATAATATTTGTTACCACTCGCATAAATCGGCACAAGAACATAGAGAGTGAAAGGACGATGAGTTAAATGGGTTTTGAGAAGGAAGCGTGGGTAGCTAGTGCTAGGGTAAGAAGTTGTCACAGCTGCTCATATCAAATTACTACATCAACTTGCTGATGGAGCAACTTCCATGAACAAGTTGAATTATTGCGAAGGGCAACCTGAGGAATTTCATGTTTAAATTTTGATGAACTATGATCAGAGAAGCAATTCTTTCTAACTAAGAGTAGTTAAATATAAAGTTCAACGAATCCTATACAACAACACGTGAGTCAAACCATGTTCTTGAAAGTCAAGTATGTCATGATGCTGCAAAAGACTCATTCATCTCCCCTTTAACTTGTAGATCACGTGCAAAAATGATTAGCTGTCAATTACATTGCTCAAGCTACTATAGACACATCAAGATTTTAAGGTCTTTTGTAAGGAAAAGGATGATGCAAAAGCTATATCTAAGCACCTTTTTTTTATATGCCCTCGAGATTTTTCAAAAGGATACCAATGAATCTATTGACTTCGCAATTCTAACAAGAAAAGTTCAAAATTTCTTTCTTAGAATAGACACTGATAAATCTATCAACTTCATAATTTTGACAAAAAAAGTTCAAAATTTCTTCCTCATAATGGACAAAAAAACTTGAGAAAAATTCGAAATTTTTTTTGTCTACTCCTTACCAAAAATTCAAAATTACCCAATTTTACTTAGATGAGATTTGTGATTACACAATAAAAAAAATCAACGCATACTTAATTCTTTACTTTGGTATCGTTAAAAACTCCTTATCAAAATAAATATTTTTGAACTCTTTGAAATGTTATTTAAGTTTTTTTATCTCAGTAATGGGCATCTCAATGATAAGAGATCACTTAATTAAATCTTAAACTTGATTTATTAAATTAATCGCTAGCTGTTTTACAATATTTAAAGCCATTTCAGTTTCAAATGCCCCAAGCTCCAATCCCAGCCAAAAAAGGTCAACGTCTTGTTCCTAATTGGAGTTCGAGTTTCAAATTGCGACCGTCCATTCAGGGCCATCTCGATTCTCCCGTAAGATCCTCCGTACACGTGTCTTCACGCCAAAACGCCACCGACCCCTTACCGCCAAACTCGACCCCCGTCGCTTTACCCATTTTCCCAGCAAAAAGGGCAAACCTAAAGAGCCCGAGCTCATCCGACGGCTCTACACCGCTCGCCTCGCTCCTCTCCCGATCTCTCCCGTCCATCGGAACTTTCAATCTGATCCGCACGATCGTCCACATCGCCAGTCTCACCGTCCGATCGCGACAGGATCAAAAAATTCAAAACCATTAGAGGGAGATGAACACACGCACTCGCAAGCTTCGATACAGAATCGCAGCACCATCAGTCCCAACTCTCTCTCTCTACCTCTCTCTCTCTCTCTCTAAACCCAAAACCTCTCCGCCGTCCGCACGGTCCGCCGCTCGCCGCCGACGGCCGGACGACCTCAATTCGCCGGAGCTTCGGTAACGCGTTCGGTCGGCGGCGAACCGTAACGCCTCGTCGCCCACGCAATGCCGTTTTGCTTCGTCGCCGTTACGGCAGAGAACGAACCTCCGGCAATCGTCCCTTCCGTGCGCGCCGGCGTCCTCGCCCTTCGGATCTCGGAGATAACGCGGTCCCGCCATTGGTGACGTCGTTCGTCGTTGGCGACCGTGACGTATGTGTGGCCTTCAATCTGCTCGCCGTCAATTGAGTTTCGTCTTGCCGAGTGCGAGGTAATCTCGAGGACTCGATCGAGCGGCCGAGAGGGAAATCGTTTGGACTAGCGTAGGCCGATTGTGGAATGATGGACAAGAGCGAGGCGGTGTCCGATTTCGCGCCACAGAAGCCGGCGAGACAGTTGGATTTCACGGCAATCTGTAGATCGTCGTCGGCGGCGAGTGTGGCGTTGACGGAGCATCTAGAGCCCCCGGCCCAGCCACAGCCGCCCCCGCAGTTCGGCACGCAGCTCGAGCTTCGATTGCCGTCTGAATCAGAATCGCGGCGACAATCCCAGTTGGAGAAGGCGGTTCAGTGGCAGCCTCGGCAAATTCAGCCGCGTCTTTTCCGCCCGGTGCAACTTCAGTCGCCATTGCAGCCGCTGCAGGTTCAGTATCAGTTGAAGTTCTGTGTGCCGCAAGGGAAACCGCCGCAAGTACAGGCTCAGTCTCCACCACCACGGATAATGATCTTGAATTCGAATTTGCAGCCGCAGCCGCAGCCGCAGCTGCAGGTGATTCCGTCAACACAGCAAGCACATCCTCTGCATAAGGTTCCAGTTCCGGCAGTGGAAGTTGGGTAAAGTTTCTGTTAACGATCAATGTACTTCTATGGACAAATAGAGGTCATTTGCTGCTAATTATTTGTGTTGCAAATCCGTTAGAAATTTCTATGAAAAAAAAAGATCAAGAATTTGAATCTTGGGTGTCAATGGTTTCTCTTTACAATGGAATTGAGTTTTGTCATCATTGTTTGGGTGTATATATACCCACACCCACATACACAGACTCGCACATAATAATATCGTAAGTTTGAGAATTTTTTTATATCTGTCCAAACTAAATCGAATCACTTACATTGCAGCAAGCCAGAATCTCCCATTTCACGGCCACAGATTGCTACTGAAGCAAAATATTTTACTCCTACGAAGCCAAAGCTTTGTAATTGCAAGAGTTCTCGATGTCTGAAACTGTAAGCTTATCCTTGTCCGTACTGACTTTTGGAATATACAAACTCTGCTCCAAATATATTGGACATCTTTTATTAGGGTGATGCCTTTCTCTTGTCTCTCCGAGCAAGAGAATTCCACTGCTCGATGCGAGAAAACATGAATACTATGTGTGTGGGGGCCCACCGTGCGGGTGTCTTTGATCACTAGCAGTGGTGTAGTACAATTAGGACTCTGTTTCTTTCCACTACTATGTTTAATCCATATTTGTGCCATGATACATAACAGTAGAGTCTCTGGATCTGAGAGTATCCTTGCATTCATGCCAGAAAAGATTAAATTGATCAAATGGATAGCCAGATTTTCATTTGATCAGTTCTGGGTTTTGTCAGGAGATGGTGAGAGCAATGCATTCATTTGTCTCCTGCACTATTATTCTCAATGAGGAAACTGACCTTGAAGCTTTTAGGTACTGTGAATGTTTTTCAGCTGGAGTTTATTGTGATGGTTGCAACTGCATGAACTGTCAGAATAATGAAGAAAATGAGCCTACAAGGAAATTTGCTGTTAGAGCAATCTTAGAAAGAAATCCAGAGGCGTTTAGACCAAAGATTGCTACCAGTCCTCATGGATTACAAGATAATGGGGTATGTGTCTTTTTGTGAATACTCTATCTTTATTATGTCTCTGTGTGTTGATTACATAGCTACTTCATCTAAAAGTTTTGCTGGGTAATAAACATGTTGAAAACAAAACACAGGATGTGGGGGGAATTCAAATGGTGGGAAAGCACAACAAAGGATGTCAGTGCAAGAAATCTGGGTGCCTCAAGAAATACTGTGAATGTTTCCAGGCTGGTGTTTTGTGCTCTGAAAATTGTAAATGCAAGGATTGCAAGAACTTTGAAGGAAGTGAAGAAAGAATGACTCTCTTCCATGGTACCCATGATGCTATGGCCTACATCCAACGAGCAGCCAATGCTGCGATCAATGGAGCGGTTGGTTCCTCAGGGTATGGGGTCCCTCCAGCTATGAAGAAGATAAAGCTTGAAAATTTTTCCAGTATGCCCCGTAATGGTAGATCCAGCCGAGCAAGTGCACGGTATCAGCAGGTCTTTTCTCTTTTGCAACCTCGGCTGTACAAGTATATTTCAAAGTGACTTCTGCTTGGATAATTGTGTATACTTTTCTAAGATGTATGTGTCATAATTGAGACTAACTGGGAAATATAGTCTTTGGAACTATGCACACTTACACACACATACACACACAATGTGAGATGTGTATGTTTTAAAACTGTTGAAATTATGAAACATGGGTTTGATAGACACGTCCTTAACCATAGTGTATTGTTGAAGGGACGTGTGGGCATTTTCAGTGATAATTTGAAAAGGAGAAGGCTCAATCATTCAGTAAAATTCCCCCCCCCCTTTCTTTTTTGTCGAACTACTTTAGCTATCTAATGAAATCACATAGATGGTACTGTGGAGCACATACCTGTTTATAGACTATCACATGATTATTTCGTGCAGTTCTGATACATTCCTTTTTGGGTTTAGAGTAGTGTTTGGAACTATCCAGAATATACAAGAAGTGTATGCTTCAAGGATGTTGGAAATTGGAATCTATAAAACATGGTATCTGTAAACCAGTCCTTATCCATTTTCATCCATAAGGGACTTCCTGTACATCTTCTGGGGTACAATGGGAAAAAGAGAAGGCACAACTCTATCACCGGATTTGTCTTTGTCAATTTATTTTAGCTATTTCTAAGTTTGTTAAGAAGATTGGTGGGAAACAAAAGAGAGATTGAAGAAAAGATATTGACTGCCAAATTCATGTGCCTGTGCATGCACTCACATTAGACATACATAAGCATTTAATTTACGATCATCTGCAATAGTGGCTTAATGCCCGATTCTGTTTGAAAAGCTCATGTTTGTGAAACAGTGACTCATCATACACATTTCCATGCTTCTTGAGTTCTTAAGAGGACAAAGCTCTTAAAAAAAACATTTCAGTCAATTGCCAGGATGGAATTTAGATTCAAACTCTCTTTCTTTGCATTGAGTATCTCTCTTCTCACTGGCCTGTAATGGTGAGTTCTTGCAATTTCTTTAGGAAAGAAAGTCTGGAGCTTATGTTGCTGGTGTGGCTTCTTCCCCATCCACATCTATATTTTACCCAGCTAATGCAGCAATGCCAGGACCTTCCAAATTCACATACAGGTTCTACATTGTTTGTTGGAAATTGAGCATGCTATGGAATAGGGTGATTTTTTTATCTAACCAAGCATTGGTGATTTTCGCTGAAGATCTCCGCTGGCAAACATGCTCCAACCGGAGGACATGAAGAAATTCTGCTCATTACTGGTTTCTGTCTCTGCCGAAGCTAGGACTACATTTGCAGGTTTCCACTTTCACATGCAATTGAACTGTAATTTGGTTGTTTTTATGAACTTTGTCTCATGTTGAAACTTATAAATATGAGGTTTTACAGTTGCCATTTGTTTAATTTTGTTTTCTTTACTAGTTAAATCAGAGCTTTTGAGGCTTTCAACATGCCAATGCTTAAATCTCTGGATGATTCTATACATTCTTGGACATGTATATTTCGTCTGTCTCATTTAGATGGCAATCAAAACTTAGGATGATGGATATTATTATTATTATTATTATTATTTATGTTTTTTAATATTTGCTTAACTTGATTGTGGAATATCTATTGAGAGTTGCATGAATTGGACCTGCCTTTATGCCATAGTTTGTTGTTATACACTTTGATGTTTATTTAGTTTTTCTTTTTTTTGCCAGACTTTTTTTTTTTTAGTTATTCACCCTTAGTTTGTATGAGTTGGACTCGTTTTTTTTATTTGGTGTAGTTCTGTCATCTGAATTTGCCTTGTTGCTCTATCTAGAGAAGGAAGCCCAGACAGACCAGCAGAAAGAACAGGAAGACATTGAAGACTCACTTCCTCTGTTTGCTAAAGCATTAGAGCATGGTCAAAAGGATAGTGCTGTTCAGAAAGGCACGAATGATGACAACTTGAGTAGGAGTCTAGCAGAAAGAGAAGGAACAGTTGATTGGGTGTCCAGTGGAGAGGCTTTGCAAAATGATTGGCCAGTTTCCCCTGAAACGCTTGCATTGATGTGTGAGGAAAAAGATGCTATGCACATGGTAGATAGACTTGAAAATGGAGTTTATGACCATACCTGTCCCACTAGTGCTAAATTTAATAGTGGAGGAGACCGTAGGGGGGTCTATGTGGAGCAGGAAAAGGTTGTCCTAACAACATTCTTGCACTTCCTTGACAATCTCATCACTCATAGAAGTAAAGGTAAGTACCTGGATATCCTTCCTTGCAACCTTTAGGGGTTGTTCCTAATCTGCAGTATTTTAGTCAGTCTGCACTTGATAGCTGCTTGTTCTGTAAATCCCTGTGATGATTTGTTGGCATTTTCAACTCCATTTGGCTCTTAATGAAAATAAGCATTTGCCTTCAAAAGGGGTCCCATAGAGACAACTATAAATGGTCATGTACTTCTCATTCTTAATAGTTTCTTGCCGATGATCTCTTTCTGCATTGTTGGCATGGTTGTTGGCTTTCTTTAGTAATTACAATGTGGCATATTGTGGAAGTCCACTATTTCTATCAATTATGACAGATTTTCTTTGGACTATTATTCATCATTGAGAAGCTTTGCTCAGAAGATTCTACCATGTCTCTAATGTTAGATAACTTGGAAATTTGAAGATCTGGTTCGAAAGGACCATTTGTGGTTGACCTCAAAGTGTAGATACTCTTATTTGTGTCCTACCAATCTACTCTAAAGGATGATTATGTCCTCTCCACCATGCTGCAGACACATTGTTCGGTCCAGCGCTTCAAACTGAGACAAGAAAACAGCCAGAACTCCAAAATGACTGCACAAAAGCTGGAAGTGAGCCAGAGAATCGCCCTAACTGCAATGGGGTAAAGTTTCCTCCTACAGAAACTATAGTGGAATCTCAGATAGACAGTGGAGTCTCCTGTTCTAAAGAAAATTCAACTTTAACTATGGGATTGGCTACTGATAATGCTCGTCTAACCTCCAAGATTGAAAATTTGTCATGATTTAGAAGAAAACAGCTGATGAGGCACATTTTGGCTTTTCATTACGCAGATGCAGCATTTTATTAGGTCCCATAGATATCCTCTGTCAGAAACTAACTAGAGCTTCACTCATTTTTTTATTCGTTTTAACGATTAGAAAGTGGTTTTTCCAGTTTCCCCTTTCCCCATAATTAACATTCTATATTTAAATTTGGCTAATTATTTTTCTTAAGTTCATGCACGATTCATAAGTGTACAGACCCCGAGCAGTACATCTTTCTGGACCATATCAGGCTAGAGACCACTAGGCTCAACAAAGAATTTAATTGCACGGGATCGTTTGTTAAAACCGTAGTAAATGTGTGGCTCATGAAAGGATAAAGCATTGATTTTTGCACTGCCGGAATATCATTGCGCTGATATTGAAATCTGTTCTTTGCCTCCATGCGGTGAAAGGAAACCGCAGCATACAACGTGGTTAAGCAGAGATAGTGAGTACTCATACGTAAAGGTCAGTGCATCAACCGAATAGTGCTTGAGGAGTTCTACAACTAGCATATGGAGTAGAGACGAGCTCAAATATTTTGAAACCATCCCAAATGCTTGATTGAATTATCATTCTGAAAACTATCTAGCTTTTAAGAAATTCCATGCTTGTCCAGTTCCCTCGTTTTGTGTGGATTCGAAATGAAGTAACACAGTTACAGGGTTTGAATTATTGGGTCAGTGATCTGCAGAAACCATATACCGGAGATATACGAAAAGATCTATGCACTGTGCGATAGATTCGACTTACTGAGGATGATATGCCGACGGTATGTTGACTTGCTCATTCGCAACAGAGGTTGCCTTTAGCTTTTCCCAAGGATCGTCGAAAATTATGCATGCGTTGTCCGTGACTTTAATAAGTGCAACGCTTGGGTTATGTTAGGTCAGTTCGCACGATAAAGGTCCAATTTCGCTAGCAGATCATAAACACGAACTTCATATCTTCTTGTGGATTTGAGGAAGTTTCAACATTGATCAACAACAATTACGTCGCGATGGACGATGGAACGGAGGGGATGAGAAGGGGAGATCCGACCTGGTCAAATTCATTAGACGCACGTTTCGATGTCAAGACTGGAAAGGATGCCACGGTAGATTCGAATATTTGCTTGCTTATTCACGCAAGAAGGTGTAGCAGAGAGGAAATGGCAGAACCCCTCGCTGGTTCACAGCGTTCCTGAAGTTGCTTAGTAATAATAATACATTCGAGCTCGACATTTTATCGACAAGGATGAGCATGCCCTTCTACAAGACCAACGGATGTGCGTAGCTGTACATTCAAATTGTGTCGAGAGAAGTCATCTCGGCTTGGCTCAGCCCGGCTCAGCCCGGCTCGGCACTCAGTACGGGACGGGAGTCCGGACTGTCGAGGGTCCTGATTTCATGTCCTCGATGATGGCATTCAAGAGAAACTGAGTCACGGGACCTTCTTTACCTATCAAGGAGAAAATGCGAAACGCAACTAGTGAACTCGATGCGTGCGATGCTACTAAGACGAGTTGATGCAGCTCATTAAACTTACCGTTGCCGATCACCTGCTCGTCCCACTGGACGACGGAACGGACGAGAACTCCGCTGCCGATGAGCATCATCTCTTCTGCAGCTTTTCCTTCCTCTACCGTCACGTTCCCTAGCTTGATCCCCTGAAGTTTGCCCTCCTTCACCAGCGCCTCGGCGATGGTCAGGACCCTTTTTGCGGTGCACCCGCTGAGGATTTTGTCGAAATGCGGCATCACAAGTTCCTTCTCCTTCGTGACGAACGCCACGTTCATGTTCGGCCCTTCGGCGATGAATCCTTCGTTATCTAACCATATGGCGGCGTAAGCGCCGTTTTCTTCGGCTTCCATCTTCGACAGCACGTTGGGGAGGTAGTTGACGCTTTTCATGGTGGCGAACTGAGGAGGCTTTATCGGAACCGACGAAGTAACGACTTTGATGCCGCTCGAATCAAATGGCGACTGATCCTGAATCACAATTGCGTACAAAGCGGGTTCCGCACAACCGGAAGGAGAAAGCTGGAAATCACCGGGGCCGGCCGAAAGCCAGTACCTCAGAGACCCTTTTCGACACTTAGAAGCGCTCACGGTTCGGATGAGGATTCTCTTGATGCTTTCTCGATCGAACGGAAGACTGATCTTGGCCATGGATGCCGATCTTATGATGCGATCGAGGTGCTGGTCGAGCTCGTAGAGATGTCTGCGACAAGCGTAGGGAGTTACGATCAGCTATGAACTAAATTTCAGCTACTGCATCTGTATAATTACAGACACTGTCTCTGTCAATCGACTTGAACATGATTTCTCGATCTCGAACTTGCTATGGCCAGGCATTCGACAAGCATCGGCATCATGAACGACTCCGAGAATTATGAAAAAAACCATGGAGAGCAGTCGAAAAGAATCGCACTGACATTGAATCGCCGACGCGCATGCCGACGGTATAATGCCATTCTTCTGGGAATGAGCTTTCAGTTTGCGGAGGCAAAGCGCGAACTTACCCGTCCATTATCGCGGCGGTGTCGAAGACGCCGTGCCCCCTGTGAACCATGTGGTCGTCCATGGGGATCACCATGGCCGCCGGATCCGTCACGATGCCGCCGAAGACGCTCGAGTACATGGCGAGATACTGCTGCTTCCCTTTCCATCCTCGCCGCTTCGCCTGCAGCCCCTCGACGGCCTAGACACACCCCGAAAACGAATTCATCAACCCAAACAGCTCCTTTGACTTCGGCCCTTTTGATCAAGCAGCAAGCCACCAGCAAAAGCACTCGAACGAGAGAGAGAGAGAGGGAGAGAGAGAGAGAGAAACTGACCTCCGAGAAAGTCAGGAGCGGCACGTCGGACGCTCGTTGACTGCCGTTATCTACAAAACGCATCGACATCACTCGAAAACCGATCGAATCACGAAACAGGGTCGAGCGAAAAGAGCGAAGAAGAGCAGTCTCCGGTCAAACGAAGAGGATCCAGCGTTCAGGAGAAGAAAACGGAACTCACCAACTAAAGTCTGCGCTCCGTGGCAGCTCCTGACGATCGCCGTCCGTCCGCGAGCCGCCGCCGCCGCGCGCGGGAGCTTGAAGTCGCGCGGGACCGAGAGCTTGAGCAGGGCCGCGCGAGGACCGGAGTCGGGGGCGCGATCGGCGGGCTTCGCGGCGGATCGAGAGGGGGAGAAGGTGAGGGAAGCCATGAGGGAGAGAGAGAGAGAGAGAGAGAGAGAGGGGGAGGATGACGACGAAGCTCGCCGGAATCGATGGGCGGAGGAGGAGAAAAAGAGATGCTGCTGCGGCGAGATTCGAGCGGGCGGCGGAGATTCTGGCGGCGCGAGTGGAGCCAAGGAGGTGGCGACGGGGACGATTTCCCGAGCTCCGTCGGGACAAATTCGCCGGCGCTACGGGACGCTTCCACGTCAGCGGCCCGCATCTTGACAAATCAATTTGTTTTTTTTTTTTTGGAATTTTATTTTATTTTATTCACTGCGTGCGTGTGCAAAGCTGCTCGCTTTCTAGTTAATTAACTAGTGTTCGACAACGCACTTAGCTTAGTAAAAAGCATATTTTAAAGGACGCCGTTTTGAGTTTTCCAAAGTAATGGAAAAAAAATTAACATTGGTCGAAAGGTTTAGGCCGTAACATTATTTTATTTCGCCGTTGCTTGACTAATGTCTTGAAGTATATTTAGGACTTTCTTTTTATGTCAATTCAAATCATATCAAAAGTAAAAAGACAAGAATTTGTCGTATTAAGAATAAAGAGTACTGCCCCCTTCATCGTCATAAAGCATATAACCTCTTTGGTGATTGAGTAAGGGTGGTTGGCCTCTCACCGTCGACCTAAATGCTGTTTGAGTCATTATCACTCAATAATCAATCCAATTGAAATTGATTACTCAGGGCAAAATCAATTAAGCTAAGTGACTTGATTGTGCATTAAAAGTTTGAGAGTACCAATCCCATCGGATAAGAATTGGGTGACAAAAAGTAGACTCAAACTTTAATTCCCTACAAATAATATAAAAAAATTTTACATGTTTACAAATGACGAAAATCGAATTATGTAAGTCACAAAATTTGTCGATTGTAAGAAATTTAAAGTAGAAGTCATGCCAAACAGATTTAAGTATATTAGCAATAGAGAGAATGATATCCCACAAGGCTCTATTCATGACATGGACGTTACATGATTACTTACTTGTGCAGATCATGACTTATGAACACTGATTACTTTTTTTAACGCAATGTATAATATATTCTTTGATATTATATATATTCAATTTATTCATTATTGAATAAATTAAAAATTTGTTAATCATATTAAATAAATTATAAATATATGAATTATATATTAGATAAAAGTTTAATGACTATTTTTGTCATCATTCCGAGATGGAAAAGAAAAGGAGAGAAGAAAAATGGAGGCACTGTTCCAGAGCTCTTTCCCCATGGGCCCCAAATCCGCGATTCGAAAATTAGGGCTCGCTTTCTCCCCCAATTCAATCCGACCCTGCAACCGATCTTCCCAAATCGTCCGATCGAATCCCACTCCGCGGAAAATTCCCTTCCTTTTCTCCATTTCCGACCATCAATCCTCGAAAGCTCGAACATCGGAGCGATCTTCCTGCTTCGAATCGGAATTCGACTCGCCCGATCGGGCCTGCAGATTCCCCAAATGGCGATAATCGGGGACGCGCTGCGCCAGGCGTTCATGCCGAAGCGCGAGTACGAGAGCCTCCGCGACGAGGACAAGGCGTGGCTGAAGCTCCAGCGGCCCGCCCTGGTGCTCCTGACCTCCGCGGTCTGCGGCCTGATCCTGGCGTGCACGATCGTCAGCCTGAAGATAGTGTTCCCCGGGGACGGTACCCTGAAGAGGCCGTTCTGCAGCGACCGGAGGGTCCTGCCCCTGTCGATCGACGAGAAGGGCGGGGACGCCGACGCGCTCCCGGGCGCGTTCTACCTGACGGACGCGGAGACGGTGGATTATTATTGGATGGTCGTGTTCGTCCCGTCGGCGATCATTTTCGCGGTGTCCGCCGTGTACCTTGTTGCAGGTGAGCTTGAGCGAGCTCTTTCTTGCTGGGGTTTTATCCTCAAAGTTATTGCGAATGTTGGCGGTTGTGAGGAAGAGAAGGAGAGCTGAAGAAATGAGCTGTGTGAATTGAGTGGTTGCGTGCCAAGACTTGATTTTTAGGTTTAACCCATGTGTTGTCTTATGAGAGGTCTTTGGAAGGATAAGGTCTATCAGTATTCGAAACATGCTTTACTGTAGAGAGCCGACCAGAAAATAATTGAGGAAGAAATGGAATGGTAGGTTGCAAGTGAAAATCGTGGATGAGCGTCCGTGGCCATCGGAAGAAATGGGCTAAAATGGAAAATGCTGTTGGGAATTCTTGTAGGACTACCTTGCATTCTGTGCAGCAATATGGGAAAGAACAAGTTGAAGTTGAAACTTTGCACATGGTGGTTTTGCCCGATCCTTCTATGGTCCTTTTGAAATAACGAGTGGACTGTGTACCTGAAGTGTTTCTCTAGTTGGTTATCACTGCTAATGCACCCTGTTGGCCCAGGAGCTTTGACAAAGGAATGATGATCACACTAACACGTTATGGATTGATAGTTCGATCCTTTCTCCGCCCTTGTATCATTTGGGTTGTTATATATTCATAGAGCTGGACTTAAAAATGCGTAAATGTGAATGGAAATGTGATTTTGAGTATGGTTGATTAAATTCCACTGGCCAATCAGTGCATTACATGTCTGCTCTCCATTTTTGGGATCTCCAATGTTGTGCCTTCTTGCTAGATGTCCCAATTTTATCTTGATTATAGTATGAATATGATCATAAAGATGCATACGACACAATCATTTTTCAGTATCTCATGGTTTTGAGTATTCTGCAGGATTCACTGTCGCTTACTCTGCTCCAACAAGGCATGGGTGCTTGAAAGTGGTCGAGAATAACTACTGTGCTTCGAGAAGGGGTAAGTGCTGTTTCTTCAATGTTGTGGACACGGTTTGCTCCACCGGCTCCTGCTAATTGAGAACCCAGCAACTATTTGCAGTTGCTTTTGGTGGTTGTGTTGCTACAAGTTTTCTCTGTTTGTTGTCTGCGACTTCAGAAAAACTTCTTAATCAACTTAAATGGATTCTGCCTGGTGTGTGAAATCTAAAAGAGAAGAAAATTTCCTCACTGTGCACTGTTTTTAACATTCTTAGTTCATATATGCAGGTGGTGTCCGCTGTCTTTCTATTCTCAATGTTGTCTTTGCTATCATATTTGGCCTTCTCGCGATATTTCTGGGTTCAAGCCTCCTCACATTGGGCAGCAGCTGTTCGGTGCCCCTGTTTTGGTGCTATGAAATATCAACTTGGGGGCTCGTCATTTTGTACGGAGGGACTGCCTTTTTCCTGAGAAGGAAAGCTGCTATAATCCTCGATGGAGGAGAATACGGTAGTCGAACCCTTGGTCTCGAAATGCTCGAAGCTAATCCATTGGAAGTCACTCCCGACATGGAAAGACGTGTCAATGAAGGGTTCAAAACATGGATGGGATCATCCCTCTTGTCCTCCGACGAAGAGGATGAGCCGGAAAGCTACGTGGAAGTGCCTCAACCAAATCTCACTGACTTCAGCGGGCAAAGAGTGTGACTTCAGAAAGAAGAGGTGCCTGGATTCAGACTCGATAGCATTTGCATTTTACCCTGGATCGCTGCAGAGCATTATCGATTTGGATTTGCTTAAAGCAAATCTGCAACTGATGAACTGACACCATCTTAGATTAGATAAGTTTTGGCAATGCTGGGTTAACCGAGGCCTCGTCTCCGATGTCTGGCTATGACCTATTCCGCGGGCAATCCTCATAGCTTGTGAATAATAAATGATTTTTTGCCCTCACATTCTGTAACAGTGTACTCACATGGTAAAGCAGTAAAGGAAGCACTTTTGCCCTGATGGCTTCTGCACTCAATTCGTGTTGAGTTTTCTCAGAGACAGAAAATGAAACGCTGTGTAGTTTATGACCTCGTGTCACGTGGTTCGATTTGTGACGGGAAAATCACATAAATAGTATTTGAATTTTGTCTCAACATACAATGTGTTTTTTGAATTTTTAATTTGTTCAATATGATCTATCAACTTAACTTAATGTAATGAGGTTCTTAAATTTCTAATTTGTTTAATGTAGTTTATAAACTTTTGTTGAACATTCAATTTGTCTCTAGATTAGATAATTCAGAAACTAGATTGAATCAAGTAATATAAAATTTTAGGGATTAAATTGAACATTTACCAAAAGTTGAAAGGATAACATTGCATGTTAAGGTAAAATTTAGAAATCATATTGAATAAATTAAATATTCATAAATTATTTGTATAATTATTTCATTTGTTATCTTTGGAAGATTGCACCTGCCAATATCAAGAAGAGACTTTGGAAATTGCAAAATTAAAGTGATATCGCATCAACAGGTTCAGTGGAAGTTGCAAAAGTAAACTGAGGAATTTTAAGAACAAAATAGCCAATGACATGACATATTGCATGTATGACTCTACTGTCTAGAAATAGCGCGACTAAATAGTTCCATATATTAATGTTGTAATTATTTTGTTGCTTTTTACATGGAAAGATGTTTTAAGCACGACACTTATCACATCAATATGTTGTGACAACAGTGACAACAATTGGATTGGTTTATTAAATGTGAGTATGGTTGATCCAATAGATTGGACGGCCCATATTCCTTGAAAATCCTCTAATCCTAAAATCAACTCGCACAATATTGATCTTCAATTTTTGAGACTGAGAACCGACATTATTAAGCTCAAGATCGAGACCCTGGATCTACTCATCTCCCTTCGAGTTCTAGTCTGAACTTAGCAAAACAATGAATTGATCTAAGATTAACCCTAGATCAATTGATAACTTTTTTGTTTTATTTTTTTGTATTCCTTGAAAATGCAAACTTACCATTTCAAATTACATATCTATCAATAATGCAGTGTTGTGCAAATTTAACAATTTTAAGATAAGACAACAGTAGATTGAACTCATAAAAATGATTAAAATCGTTCATAGAGATATGAAATAAGATGGGAAGTTCTTGTAATCATCTATCAATAATCCTCGTATCAATAATGCTCGTAACACCATATGCAAAAATTTTACATCCACGAGTGGAGAAGTATGTTGATTAGCCTACGATGTGACGTCGTATTTCGGATTTTCTCCTCATAAATCGTATTTTTGTTCCATACCATTTTTGTTTCTACTCCAGCATAATCATCACTTTTCAAGCTGGGCTTTTTGGTCCTTTGACCCAAAAAAATCTGGGCTTTTTGGTCCAAAAAACAAGCCCAATCTCCATCTCTCCTTCTCCTCCTTCTCCTTCTCCGATCCATCCCTCCCTAAACCCTACCCTTCCTCTTTCCCTCTCCGAGATCCATCCTCGGCTCTGTTTCTCTCGCGCTCGCAGCAGCTGAAGCTCGTCTCGTTGTCCGTTCGCCGACGACGATGGCCGCCTCCTACGAGTACGACGATGCCCCCGGCGGCTACGACGACGGGCACCGGCAGCCCCAGGCGGCGGCGGCGCCGTCGCAGGCTGACGCCGCCGGGTATGACCCGAACTTCGTGCCCGATTCCGTCAAGTCCTTCGTCGTCCACCTCTACCGCCACATCCGCGAGAAGAATGTGTACGAGATCCACCAGATGTACGAGACCTCGTTCCAGACCCTGTCCGACCGGCTCTTCAAGGACACGCCCTGGCCGTCCGTCGAGGCCGTCGCGCACTACGTCGACAACGATCACGTCTTCTGCCTGCTCTACCGCGAGATGTGGTACCGGCACCTGTACGCCAGGCTCTCGCCCACGCTGAAGCAGCGGATCGATTCGTGGGATAATTATTGCAGTCTCTTCCAGGTACGAGGGGCTTCGGATTTCTTGTTTCTGTGGCTAGAGATGTTAAATCGATTGCGCAGTCTATTGCTTCAAAAGGTTGATTTTAAAGAACGGGACGATGTATTGGTGCGTTTGTGCATATATATATATATAACGTATTGCATTACCTTAACAAGTTAAGTTGAGTGTCATTATCAATTGCGACAACATTTTCATCTTTTGGGAATATTGCAGCACTGGTCTTACAAATGGTAGTTTGGAGGTCCTTATTGGTGGGCTTTTGCTTTATGAATGGGTGCAGATTATGGGTCTTTAGGAGGACACATTCTGCTCTTATTTGTAAGGCATAGGTTTTGTGTTCATGATGGGCACCAGACTACTGTATGCATGTCCTTGAAAGCAGATTTCTTGTCCTAGTCAAAAATTTTATGGTCTTTGATGTGCAAAAGACTGTTGATTGGTGGATGCGTATCTATCGGTGTGGGTATCTTTATTGTCATAAAGCTGATGCTGAGGAATGATAGTTTCAGGATTTTTTATTTTGGTGTCACAAATCAGGTAGTCTTGCATGGAGTGGTGAATATGCAATTGCCAAACCAGTGGTTGTGGGACATGGTGGATGAGTTTGTTTACCAGTTTCAGAGCTTCTGCCAGTATAGGGCGAAGATGAAGAACAAGACTGAGCAGGAGATTGCATTATTGAGGCAGTATGATCAGGTAATTGTAATTGGGAAACATTATGACTCTCAGGACTTTCCTAATTTTCATGTTTTCTGCAGTTTTTCTGACACTAGTCTACATTAGTTGCTAAACTGGGAAAAATTCCATGGTCCAGTTCATTTTTTCAAATAGATTGTTTAGATCAATAACCAGTCAAATGCAGTTTACTTGGTCAAACCGGCAGTTCAACTGGGAGAAGCCCAATTGTATTGGTTCATATAGATTTGCTCTTAAAAAAAAAGTAGCAGCTTTCAAAAGACGGGATTGGATGCTTTCCACTCTATTGTGGAGTCCCAACCACTAAGCTACAGTCTATCTGTTTCTATTTTTTACCAGAACTTAATTTCAAGCTCTTTTATGGTCTTAGAAACAAGTGACTGGCTTGATAGATGCGACTCAAAAGACCTGCACCTCTCAATTATGGCAAGTGCGTCTTTAACCTGCTGAACTAGACAACAAGTGCAGCATACGCCACCATGTTTGGCTTTTAATATCTGAACAAGTAGATGAATTCAGCATCTAATGATCTGGCAACTTAACCAGTTGAAGTGGTTGACTTGTGAACTGCTTCCCTGACTGGTTCTAAAGACCAGGGGTGGGTTTATAAACGCTTGTATTCTGTTGTGAACTGTGAAAACTGGGTTCCACTTCCATGAAGCGTATTCTCAAGTTTAATTCTACCAATGGATAGTTTCTCCTTAAGTTGATTGATAGGTGTACACTCAAATGCAAGCTCATGTTCTCATAGTACGCCTTTGTTTCTGCAGATTTATTATATGCTGCCGTTGCCTGTTTATTACATATGTTGGTAATATGGTACTCTGTTGCAGGCTTGGAATGTGTATGGTGTGCTCAATTTTTTGGAAGCACTTGTGGAGAAGTCTATGATCATTCAGATCTTGGATCAGGAAAAGGAAGGCCTTGAACAATTCACTGCCACTGATGGTTATGATTACGGTGGTGGTAGCAATGTGCTGAAGGTGCTCGGTTACTTCAGCATGGTGGGATTGCTGCGAGTTCACTGTCTCTTAGGTGATTATCAGACTGGCTTGAAGTGTTTACTCCCAATTGACATTAGTCAGCAAGGCGTTTATACTAGTGTCATTGGAAGCCACATTGCCACTATTTATCACTATGGGTTTGCCAATCTTATGCTGCGGAGGTAAATTTCTCTTGTGATCTTTGATTTTGTTTGGTAGCTTTACTGTCTCTCTGTTTTGAGCCAACTATTTACACAATTTTTAATAGGTACGTTGATGCAATTCGAGAGTTCAATAAAATCCTCTTATACATCTATAAGACAAAGCAATACCATCAGAAGTCCCCACAGTATGAGCAGATACTCAAGAAGAATGAGCAGATGTATGCCTTGTTGGCTCTTTGTCTTTCACTTTGTCCCCAAGTGAAGCTTGTTGACGAGACTGTGAACTCTCAGTTGCGAGAGAAATATGGTGAAAAAATGCTCAGAATGCAGAGATATGATGATGAGGCTTTCGTCATCTATGATGAGCTTTTCTCATATGCCTGTCCTAAGTTCATCACACCCTCAGCTCCAAGCTTTGAGGAGCCTCTTGTCAACTACAATCAGGTACGTAACATTTAACTTTATCTCATGAGAAGCGGTATTCAGTGGTTATTTGGAGCTTTCCATTATGCTTTTAGTGCATTTCATTTTGCTGAGAGTAAATTAGCTGATATCTGTTTGGCTGTCTATGGCATTGACAAAATTTATATGGGGCTGGATTGCATGGATAGGTCAATTATCATTTCATTTCCTTTGGTAGCGCTCAAATGTACCTTGATATGAGGTGTTGGTATTCAGCTGGTTGAAATTGGTTCCTGTCTGTCCAAATGATGGCATTAGAATGTCTATTCCTATTTAGTGTGCATTGCGCAAGGCTGCATGTGCATTTGTATATGTTTACCTTTGGTCATAATGCTGATAATCCTATGCTAGGAAATACTGATTGTCTTTTTTGTGCGTATTTGTCTTGAAAGCAGCATTTTGTGCAATCTCGTCTGCTTTTTCAACATGACTGGTAACTCGCTATATGCCTGATGCACCACTCATCAATTATTGCAGGATGCCTATAGGCTTCAGTTGAAGCTGTTCCTTTATGAAGTGAAGCAACAGCAACTACTCTCAGGTGTTAGGACTTTCTTGAAAGTGTATTCAACAATCTCACTTGCGAAGCTTGCAAATTATATGGAAGTCGATGAACCCACTCTGCGGTAAGGAGTAAGAGAAATCTTGTTTTTGCTCTGTCCTATATAGGTGTCACTGCTTATTTATACGTTGCTTTTGTCTGCTGCAGAACTATATTGATCACATATAAGCACAAGACACATGCTATTGATACAGATGGAAAGGTCATCTCAAATGCCGATATCGATTTCTTCGTAGATGATGTAAGCCTGTCAGCTGTCTGCTGTCATGTTCTCCTCCTGATCGGCACACAGGCTTTTTGTTTAATTCTACCTGCAAGACATATATTTTTTGGAACAACATGCTATTCCTTTCTGCTTAATTGTAGAAACTGTTAAGATTGCTTAGGCTAGCAATGTGATGCAAAATTATCCTTATTAAGAGTGACACTGGAGTTAACATCCAAAACATTTCAGTTTTTGGATGCATTTGCCAAATCAGCAGATACTAATGTCTACTCGTATCTGTGAATATATATGAGTACCAGCCTTAAGTCGGAAGTGTCACAATCAATTGTAGGTTCTTTATTATTGCATTGAGGTTGCGGATGATAGGGCAAAAACTAACCACATTTATTCCTTGGGAAACTCTTCTTGGGTTGATATTTGCTGTCAACAATTTCTTTTCTATGGATTGGGGGCTCATATGTCATGTTAATGCAGGACATGATTCATGTCGTTGAATCCAAACCAGCAAAGAGATATGGAGATTATTTCTTGCGCCAGATTGTCAAGGTATGTGTAACCAACCTTGTCTTCATGACAATTATTAGCTGTGTAGGTGGACAGTATTTCATGATTATATGTTGTTTCTCTGACAGCTTGAAAGCATGATGAACGACATGGACAGAGTTAAGCTGGAATAACTGCACTGTCTTCTTGATTTGTCTGTCCCCTCTGCCGGCTGTCTTTCTCCGAAGGTCGGCATTTTTTTGGCACTACGATTGGCCTTTTTCTGTAGTTTCTAGTTTGACTGCATTGGGTCTCTGTGTGCTAAAAGACATGATAAGTATGGAGACCTCACTTAGTCGGTGTGCCCACCGGGTTTTAGAATTATTTTTCCGAAATGTATTTTTTTGGCATTAATCAATGAGCTTCCTACCAGTACAGCGGACCAAGCTAGTTGTTATCCTTTTTATCTGCTGTTACATCAGAAACTTAGAATGGGTAGCTAAACGCAGGAGCCAACTGCACGGCATTTACATTATGGGTTATGGTTCACTGACATTGTAATGCACAGGTGGGAGTATTATTGCATGTTCAACGGATAGGGCAAGGGCCCTTCGTGTGTGATTGTGGTTCATCCGTGTAGATAGGGTTGGCTGTTCCTGTGGCGTTTGTGTTTTTTGTCATTTGTCCTCTTTTGGGTTGTGAAAGCGACGACAGACATGCTAAGCATCCTTTGTTGGTCGTGTTTGAGCAGTTCATCTCAAGCCAAAGCCTATTTGGTTTAAAATAAACCGATGAGCTGATGGTTTGATTGTTCCGCAATGGCGTTATGAATGGGTGATTCACTGACGGAGGAAATAAAGTAAATATTGAACGTCCGAGGAAGAGCGCCAGAATTGCATACTAAACGAGAATGTCTATCACCTTCTTGTAAATTCATTCATATGAAGTGATGATTGTAGTATATTCAGCTTTACTTTTCAAAGAAATTATAGCTGCAGCAGGTTCCGCTGTAGCGACGGAAAGATCGATTCCCCTTCCGTCGTTCCGCTGCTTTTGTTTGCCTCCTTTTGGCTGGCGATCATTCTACCTGGGAGCTAAAAAGATCATTGACGACGGCTGGTTCAATTATATTGGCCTCACCTTTACGTCTCTTCGTCGCTTGATCTTTTCTTCTGGTCGAGGATTCGACGAGACCCATCGAACGCGTCGAATAATTGTCGTTTGGACTAGTTGTTCCGCCAAAATGAGACCCACCACTACCACTTACGATAAAACTGTGATTTCACGGGACCCAAAAAGAGAATGTTAAAAACAAGTTTCCTCGATAACGATTTTTTCTTTAAAAAATAAGAAGTTTCACTTTCGACAAGATTGTGATGACTCCCTTCCGCTCGATATGCGGCTGTTGATGTTCACCGGAGTTACGTCCGACGACGGCCATCTGTCCAATAATTGTGGATTACTTCTTGGAGGTTCTGTCGGCGTAGGCACGTGAATTACCTTTTTTTTTATTTCTTTACATTTACGTTGGCTCTAGGATCTGTTTGACACGTGTTGGAGTAGTACATCATATCGCATTCATTTGTGTAGGGAAAGTCCAAGCTACAAACCGTGATGATTTGTCTTTCCGTATTCCGTCATACGAGATGAAAGCATTACGTAAAAGTAGACTGTTCTGAAGCTAAAAATTTCAACGTCTATGTATAGTACCGAAAGATATATGGATAATAATGGGTATATCGGGGAGAAATTTGAAAAATCATCTGTCCTTTTCATTCTCATGTCTATTTATTCTGAGTTTTGAAAATTTATAATTTGTATCTCCAAATGAAATCTTCAAATTGAAAAGACTAATCTATCCTTGAAACTCATCTAGAATCTGAAAAGACTTGTTTGCCACTCATCTGACCTAAAATTGTTTGCCACCCTCCGGCCCCCCCCACGGGCATGGTTAGACTTACCAAAGACCGACTCATTTGCGACAGATCCGGCTCAATGGCTGCGGAGCTTGGCCAAATCTGGGACAAGACGCCTGCCTTGTCGACGGGTCGCAGCTCAATTGGGGTGGCAAATGGCAACGACATGGCAAGCATCATTGGCACTGAGGAGGAGAGGGGCAAAGGGGCGGGTGGGCGTATGGGTTAAGGTTTTGGACAAGTGATTTCATCGTGGGTGGATTTGAAATTGTTGAGGGGAGTGGGGGAGGGGTGATGTTGGAAGAAGGAAAATAACAAGCCTATAGATATGATTAAATGTCAAAACTTAAAATATAATTGTAAATTTTCAAAACTCAAGATGTTAGGATGATACAAAAATGAAATGTAAAGATATTTTATTATTATTGTTATCGGTATACACTTTATTATATTAACACAAATTTCGTTAGTAGGAAAAAAGATAACTTAGTGATAGGATTATAAATTATCGAAGAATCCTAATCAAGTAATCTTGTCCGGAGACAAAGAACGGTGGGATGCACGGACATTCAACTCTATGGACCCCCCTCCTCGATAAGATAATGGTAGGCAGAAAGCTGCATGATGCCAATAGATTATAACGCCAAAGCATCTTCTTGGCCAAAACTAGAGAGACCACTCCAAATCCTTCTCGCCGTACGAATAAACAAACGCTAAAATGGGGACGGGAAAAGAATCCTCCCAGGTTGAAAAGAATCGTCGTCCTTCATGATCGGGACATGCGACCTAATGTGGTCGTTCTGATCGGTAGGTGGGCGGGTGCGACCCTGTCTCTCTCGCTCCCCACGTGATTCTCCGTCTGATGGCATCGCCCTGTACGATGCGTCGACGGGTTTCTTGAAGCAGCGCGCAGGCCGGCCGAATCAGAGCATCTTCCTCATAATGAAATCCCTCGTACTTGTTGTGCAAACCGCGACGACGATCTTTCCGTTTTCATGGCCAAAAGGGTTCCCCACCCGTGCGTTGCTGACTGCTGAGCTCTGTCTCTCCCAGCGTGGAAAAGAAACAATAAATTAACAGAGGAAGGAAGAAGGAAGAAGAGTGAACAGAAAATAACTTCACCAGCTGACCCAAGCGAGTAGCGCATGCCACTTCCCCCACCTGCTCACTTACCACCCTCCCCAGCATTTCCCCTCTCCACCAACCACCCGCTTACCCCATTCTTGATTTTCTTGGTCCCCTCTCCTCGCTCCTCCCCTGTTCACTCCCTGCCTCGCGTGGCTACGGAGTGCTCGATAAATCTTGGCGAGAGCTCAAGAGAGATAGGAAGCAGAGGCTGGTCTCTCTCTCTCTCTCTCTCTCTCTTTCTTTCTTCGCAGCTTCGCGGAGGGCCTTATGGCGAGGTGCACCAGGTGCTGGGTTCGCGGCTCGATGAGAGCGATGAATGTGATCGTGAACATCTGTGGGGTCGGCATGATCATTTACTCCCTCTGGCTCCAGAAGATGTGGGACGATGGCGTTGCTCTGCTTCCCTCTGTCGCCAACCTGCCTTTGCCATGGTAAGCACTCAAGATAGCGGAAAAGAAAAGAAAAAATACTTCTTGATGTGTTTCTTTCCGAATGCTGATGCGGAAATTACCCAAATTTGCTACAGAGCTTACTATACAGCATTGCTTGCGGATTCTTCCATTTCGCGTTTGCTTCTTCTCTTGAATGAAGAAGCCCATCGATTGTTTATGATGGTTTGTCATCGTCAAATGTCAGTCAGTGTATCAGAGCTAGTTCGGTTCCTTCTTTCCGGTTTCTAGAAAATTCAATGAAATTCGATGTTTTCTCGTCTTGATAGCTGGTTAAATTTTCTTCTGTAACCATGATATGTTAGACTTGGGCTATGAGTTTTGTTCCCTTTCCTTCTGTATCATTATCGTAGTGGCTGCTAATTCCATATTCTTTAGGCATGAATGAGGCAATATGCTAGATTATATCTTAGTTCGGCATATAATCTTTTAGCATGTTTTTTTAAAGCTCCTAACACCAAATTGGAGAGCAGTCCTCATTTTACCTGAAACTTACGGCATTGGTTGAAGCACTAGAATGAAATTTTATCACGAAAAGATATCTCAGCTTTCATCAATCAAGTTCATTTTCTTTATAACATAATGCTTACTCTGAGAAATATGAACGTTGCTTCATTCTTGTATAACGTTCTTTTGTTCAATGCTATTGAATTGTACAATGAGGATTGTTCTTCCTTTTAACAGGTTTATATTCACATGTTTAGGCATTGGTATCGCTGTCTGCTTCAGCACGCTTCTCGGCCATGTGGTTGCTAATTGTATTGGCAATTCTTCTCTGTGCATTGTATCCTTTCTGAACTTTTTACTCTCTCCTTCACGGAGTAACTTTCACTGAAGCTCTAATACTTTTGTCAAGTTTGGTTATTCTCGTTATTCTTATCGGCCTTTGAGAGAACCTGAGCTTCTGTCAAGTGTCCTGTGTATTTGATCTTTTCTGTAGTTCACTCACGGTAATCCTCAACTGATTTATCAGTACATTTTCACTTTGTTATCCCTTCTTTTTATTGAAGCGACAGTTCTGGTCTTGATATTCTTCAAGATGGATTGGGCAAAGGTATGCTCTCTCAAAACTTCTCATGGTCTAGCTCGATTAGTAGTACCTTGTCAATAGCATTTCTCTTGCCTCATCTCTGAGATGGGGGAAATCTCATTGGACATGATATGGTTTTGGACTTGGTGGAAGCTAAAATCGAGAGGAATGTTCGATGGAACGGAAAAAATTAAACATTTGTGGCAGAAATAACTGTTAATTATGTGACATTCTTGGTTGAGTACAGACTATAATTTTCATGATCCATGAGGCTAGTTTCAGTTTTACTAGAATGTAAGATATCCTCAATCCGCTCTCGCAATTCACATGTTTGACTAGTTGGATGCGCTACATGAAAATAAATTCTTGATGAAATGCCCAGAAACTGTCCGTCCGTTCTTCACATCCTTGATGCTTGAGTTCATAAAGTTTGGCCATTTTGTAAACTGAAAGTCTAGAAGTATCTCGAAGCTGTTTTTCAATTCTAGTTCCTGTACTTTCATCATGGAGTCGCAACCACGAGCTTCCGCATCTCACTGAAAGCTGATTCTAGTTTTGCTTTCGATCGATGGGCCCTGCTCCCTTTTAACTCATCTTCTTTTTCTCTGGCTTTATACACAGCTAATTTCGGAGTATATTGATGAGCACAATGAGCAGTTCGAGGTTTTTGTGGTCTTCCACTTGAAAATGTGTCGCCTGTTTGTAATCCTGATTTTGTTGCTACAGGTAACTGATTCTTCTCTGAATAAAAAGACTAAAGCTCTTGCATCGTTTCTGATTTTCGAAAGAAAACATCTACCGTTAATGTAAAATGTAAAAAGAATGAATCTTTAATAATATCAAGCAGAAACAGAAAATCATCTCTAATTTGATCTTTACTGCATTGAGATCATTTCTTTTAACTTTTATGATCTGAAGAACAGCAGGTCGCTACCAGAAAAACCCTTTTTTCCCTATTCTTTCATGTATGACAAGGTAAGGATAAGATAGTGATTGATCACATGCTTGACCAAGTACGCCGAGTCCATGCTGTATTGCATAGAAAATCTTACTAAAAAATGGAGTTTCCATCTCCTTCATTGTGCTCTCAATTCCTCTTGGACCAAGTTTCCTGATGAAATCTGATTCTTTTGCTATTTTCTATGATATCGGTCCTCTTTATTTTGGTCACTTGAAGAACTTTCTTTCTTGGCATTCTGTATGAATTTAGAATCTTTGTGAGCAAACTGTCAAAAAATGTGGTTTACACTTCCGAGTTTGCCGATTGTTTCTCGGCACTGCGTTCCACCTACCATCTGTAACTCTAGCGCATCTGAAAGTGAGAGAGCATTTGGCGCTAGAACTCACTCCTTCACTCTGGATGTCTCGCAGATCATCGTCATCGTGTTTGCGGTAATCCTCTGGGCTGTTGGCACGGGACCGACGACGGATCAGACACCGGACGTCAGTAATTTGAGACAATCCTTTCTGGTCTGGCCCAGCACACCGGCACTCATCGAAAATTCACAAACTTGCACAAGATGCGGAGAATTGCACAGTAGGAACCTGCTCCAAAGCTTCGCATCACGTCTTAAGGGCGCAATCACGACCAGATTTAACCGGACATCAATGAATGACAATTGATTGTTTCTTCTTTAGATGAGCTGATCAATCTGCAGCAAGCTCATCCTCCACAGCACAGGTTCAGAAGCGGTACTAGAGGTCGTGGAAGATCTGTGCATTCAACCCAGATGAGTAGAACGTTTGGAAATCGGTCCCGCTGCGATTACGCCACAAAATAGAGGCTACCTGAGCTCTCATTCTCAACCCGGGTTTCGCAATCGAAGAAAATGGGGTTCTCATAAGCCACAGGCTTATCGGCTCGGCAATGCAATACGTTGTCCTGATCCTTCGCGTCAACGGCAGTGGCGGCGGCCGACTTATAAGGTGGAACTACGGTGGGGAGAGGTTCCAAGTTCTTTGGAGACATCCTTAGTTTGAGCAGATGAATCAGTACGAGGAAAATGAGAGTTCTGGGTTTTTGCCTCTTCTGATCTTATGCACACTCTAAGAAACTTCAGTTTAGGCTGAACAGGGGAATTAGACAACGTTCGCATTGTCGAAATTCATGTCCAGATGAGATCGGTATCGTCCCAGAAACGGCCAATGCCCAAGAGCGAGAGCGATATTTCATCTTGATTCTTGTGCCGAGTTTAGCATTTATTGAAGTTTATCTCTTGGATGAGTTGATCCTATCTTATCCATTCTTAATCCGTAATTTCCATATTTATTGCTAATCTTCCCATTTCTTTTTAGAGTACGTTTATTTTGCAAAATGAATAGTTTAAAAATTATTTACTTAAGAATACTCATTTGTATTATTTACGAAGATAAATGGACGAAAATATATTCACCATTTACAAAATATTTAAGTACAAATTATTATCAGTGATGAAAATAATTTCTTATTAATTAATTATTTCAATCGACATAATTTATAGTTTTTAAATTTCAATGTTTTTAGACTGTTAAAAGAATAATAGAGTGTCCATTCAATCGTTTGCTTTCTAGGAAGAATTCGTGTAATGACTAAAAAGAAAACAATATTTGATCCATTTGTTTTATTGAAAGCAAATGATAGAATTCATATTGTGATCGAAAAAAATAATAATATTAATTCATTTATTTTATGAAAGACAAATAATATGAAAAATTTCTAAAAAAATTATTTATCCTATTTGAAATAAATTGTCGATAAAAAACATATTTATTATCAACAACAATTTATGACTAAAAAATTTCGCGACATTAAATATATTTTTTTTGTTCATTCATTTTTCATAAATGATAAAAGTGAACTTTCTTTTCTGGGAGAGTATTTTTCACTTTATTCATTTTCTGCACCTATTTTATCTCTCTATCCAATTAGAACTTGTTGATCTTACTATAAAATTTCGTCTTGAAGTCGTACAAAGGAACGAAAGACCCAGCGAGAAAATATTGCATACCCAGCCGGAAACCCCGCAAACGGATTAATGACGTCATAATACAGCGTGGAATGGAATAGCAAATCTTATCGGGATTTGAATTATTTCTGACGAAGTGGCATCCAGTAAGTAAGGTCTTATCTAATCTAACCGAATAGGGATGCGTGCTCGAGGTGGGTCCCACCCGCGACCGCCGCATAAGGAAATGCCTAAATGACGAAAATCTCCCCGGGCCTCCTCCATCGCTCGCTCGCTCGCTCGCCGCGTAACTCCCTTTTAAACACGCAAAGCCTCCTCCTCTTCTTCCTTCCTCCTCCTCTCCCAATCAACCGCCCCGAGATCGCGCACGCCGCCGCAGCACCGCCGCCGATCGGATCCCCGAAGATGAACCCGCGCGACTCCTCCTCCTCCTCTTCTCCGAGCGATCGCAGGCTGAGCGCGCTCGCTCGCCACCTGAGCTCCCCCTCCGCCGGCGGCGTCGGCGGCGGCGTCTCTCGCTCCCTCGCTTCCTCGTCCTCCTTCGCCCGCGGCGACTCCGTCTTCAGCCACGTCGCTCGCGCTCCTGAAGATCCTATTCTCGGCGTAACTCTCTCTCTCTCTCTGAATTTTTCTTTCGTTTCTTTTGTCGGCTGTTTCTGGTAGTGTCGCTGTGGTGATCTCTGCCGTGCGCAGAGCCTAGGGAGAATGTTCGTTAGGCCGTGTAAGTTTAGCGGCGTTTTAGGTTTTGCTTCGTGGAAAAGCGACGAAGAAGATGGGGACGGAGGATCGGTCGCGATCCGTTTTGATTTCTCGCTCTTCTTCTTCGTCGGAGACGATGATGTATCCTGGTTAGCTGAAATGGCTCGGATCTGTATGTGTTGTCCAGTCGTCGTATGCGATTTCAGGAACTTGTCGTGGAACTCTTGTTCGTCGTTATCTAAGTTTGGGAATTATAGTGGCCTAGGATGTTTCTGTGTGAATGTGTCTCTCAATCGCGCTCGCAATTTTGTTGCTGAACTGGGGAAAAAAGGTGAAGGTGGCGTTGAAATGGGAAAGTTAACCAACAGTCTCCTTGTCTTCTGGTTCCGACTGTTTATCCTATTGTCATAGTTGGAGTGCATCATTATCTATCTCTATGTATCTCAAGTAGTCATGCTGTATGGTGTCTGCACGTGTTTGTGTGAAGGTATGCTGCCTCGATGTGCTTGTGATACCAAAAGATCAGAGGGAGATGAATTTGTAATGATGCAATTTTGCTGCTGCTCTTGGAGTTGGATCCTTTTGCTTTCTAAATGGCCATTGCTTACTGTGATCGTCATTCTGTGGAGTTCAACAGTGGCTCTGTTTGGTAGTTGAGTTTTTGGGAAGGAGACAAATAGGATTATACTTCCTATATTTGGATGAAGGCTGTTCTGTTGCGAAGATGAAATGCTCTATAAGGTGGTAGCTGAAAGAGCTTCATATGTGATTTATGGAGTGTTTGTTGTTTTTTTTTTGGGGGGGGGGTGGATTGAACTTCCTTTACAGTGGTGTCACCTACCACTTAATTTCTTCTGAATTATGACTAATGTAAAACTTGTTCAGTCAGCTAACGTGTGTCAGTGCAAATGCTGTTTAAAGGCTGTAATTTGTGTTCTCCATCTCTGATGATTTCATTCTAATGTATAATGAATAGGTGACTGTTGCATTCAACAAAGATCCAAGTCCTGTAAAGTTGAATTTGGGTGTTGGCGCTTATCGTACAGAGGTAATTTTTTAAATAAACTCGATTTCACTGTTTCAGTCAGTAGTATACTGTACTTATGATGCTTCTGAGAAGATATTCTTTTTTTCTGCACTACTCTAACTCTCTCTTTCTCTAACTTTTACCTTGCCTCCTTGCGGAGCGTGAGGGTCAAACCTCACACCTGAAACTAAACGTCCCCACCCCAATTAATTCTCTTACCACTGCGCCGTGTGCCTGCTGCTCATACCTAGTGTTAGAGACAGATTCTCGTGTACTCACTGACTGTATTTTTCTTAATGATTTTCATAGCAATATGTGAGTATCTACTGTGCTATGCATTATAAACAAACAATCACAGATAGTATGCATTCATTAATCGTTCTGGCCTGAAAAACCATTAATCTTTGGATCATTTTCTTGTTTGGCTCTATATGCCTACAGGAAGGAAAACCTCTTGTTCTGAATGTTGTGAGACGGGCTGAGCAGCAGCTTATAAATGACAGGTTTGTTTGTGATGATATGATGGATGGTAACTTTAAATACAAATTTACTAACTTGTCTTGTCTGGTTTCAGGGCACGTGTTAAGGAATATCTTCCAATTGTTGGATTGGTAGAATTTAACAAATTGAGTGCCAAGCTTATTTTTGGTGCTGACAGGTAGAAAATTTATGTAATAAATGATTGCCCATGAAATAATACCTGCAATTAATCTTCTTATGTACAACATTTTATTGGTGGCATTTTGTGTTTGACATTTTTTTTTTCCTTGATTTCCCTGGGAATAGCCCTGCTATTCACGAGAACAGGGTCACAACAGTGCAATGCTTGTCAGGCACTGGCTCACTAAGAGTTGGGGGTGAATTTTTGGCAAGGCATTATCATCAGGTACAGTGCATGTTTTACATGAGATGATTTCCTTGTCTTTGCAGGTCTAAGTAGGTGGTTGTATAATAAAACTAATGGTAAATATCTCTACCATGTGGCGCAGCACACAATATACATACCCAAACCAACCTGGGGGAACCACCTGAAAGTTTTCACTCTGGCTGGGTTATCTGTGAAATACTATCGTTATTATGATCCTTCCACTCGTGGACTGGACTTCCAAGGTAAGGAGCAGTGACTCGTGATTTTCTATCTCAGCTTATATTTCTCAGATCTAAACAGTGCCAATGATCCCACATTTAGTTGCACGCTTTCCCCCCTTTGTAAGAATGATGCATGATTGTTGATGGTGCAGTGCAAATTTGACAATTTAAATGAATGCAATAATGTTGTCTCTGAAACATAGGGCTGCTAGAAGACCTTGGTTCAGCCCCATTGGGAGCTGTTGTCCTTCTTCATGCATGTGCTCACAATCCAACTGGTGTTGATCCGACTATTCAGCAGTGGGAGCAGATCAGGCAGTTGATACGATCGAGAAGACTGCTACCTTTCTTTGATAGTGCTTATCAGGTATCTTCTTGAAGCATAGCGGATACAGGAATTACACAGAAGCTCCATTTACTGGGATCGAATTAGCTGCGGATGACTGATGAGTTAATCTTCGTCATACCCATTTTGTTTGGTCCAGGGTTTTGCAAGTGGAAGTCTGGATGCAGATGCTCAATCTATTCGTTCATTTGTGGCTGATGGTGGCGAATGCCTTGTAGCGCAAAGTTATGCAAAGAATATGGGGCTCTATGGTGAGCGTGTTGGAGCCCTGAGCATTGTAAGACTCAATCCATGCTACCACTATTGATTACTGCCCGTTCCTCTTCTTTTGATAGGGTCTTTCTTATGATTCACGACTTTTGGATTCAAGGACTATGTTCATCTAAGCCAGTCATGAAATTTTTTGGACTTTTCTAGAATATGAATTAATGTGAATTAGTCAAATTTAAAATGGAAAACAATGATTTCCTTTTGGTCACTAGTATGGCCCTGTTTGCCAACATTTAATTTAGTTGGCGGATTGGGCCCTCCCATCATATTTTCTTCCTTTCGCAAATATTATGTGCAAATATGATTGAAGAACTAGTTTCTGGTCTTTTGCTGCATCACGCTTTGAGGAAAAACTTTTTCCTCTTGAAGTTTTATTTGTGACAATTGAATTTCGCCAGGTCTGCAGGACGGCTGATGTGGCCGGTAGGGTAGAGAGTCAGCTAAAGCTCGTGATAAGGCCTATGTATTCAAACCCACCAATTCATGGAGCATCTATTGTGGCTGCCATCCTCAGAGACAGGTCAGATAAAAAACTTTTGCAGCTTGATGTTGTTTCTTCTTTTCTTTTTTTCCCATAGCCTATGCCCGTTGCTTGATGAATTCATGCTTAAGCCGCTATTTAAGCAATTACTTAGTTTGATCTTCAATTCTTCTCTTGCAGGGAGATGTACAATGAATGGACTATAGAATTGAAAGCAATGGCTGATCGTATTATCAGTATGCGACATCAGCTCTTTGATGCCTTGCGTGCAAGAGGTAAGAACCCTGTTTTTCTAAGAATATTATCCATGCTCTCCCTTTGTCTGTTTCTCATCTTCGGGCCAGCGGCTTAGGGACATTTTTCTTTGATTGCACAAATAAACATTTTTCATGCTCTCCCTTTGTCTGTTTCCCAATTGGTTACCTCCGCTTATTGCTTTTAATCTACAATAGGTGAAAAGCTTACAGCGCATGTATAATTGTCAGTTGGATAAATCTCTACTGCAGCAGCATCTTTGCCTTCATTCCGTTTGGTCATGCATGCATATTGCATATCGTTTAGGTAGCTACTCATTTGACTTTTACCATGCTGTGTCGATTAATACATGTTTCGGTCAGGCACACCTGGTGATTGGAGCCACATTATCAAGCAGATTGGAATGTTCACTTTCACGGGATTGAACTCGCAGCAAGTTGTTTTCATGACAAAGGAGTATCACATCTACATGACTTCTGATGGGTAATAAATTCTTGTCCTTTTGTGCCATTAACATCATGCGGTTATTTGGCTCATATTGACTCGATTTAATATTACAATTATCTTGGGAATCTCCCTTCCTCCTTCAAAGATCATTTTTTCTTTCATTTAGCGCATGTTGTAGAATCGCAGGCGGAATAGAATGAATACTGGTAATTTTAGTTATTAAATCATGTTGGAACAGTTGAGAACTCTCACTGGTACTGAGCATATATAAGCTTTTCTAGTCGCCACATCGGACACGCCTCCAAAAAATTTGTCAAATGTTTGTCCTTTGTTTGCAACTTCATTTGTATATTTGATCAGTTGTGCAATTGTAATGCTTATGACACGCCGCTGCCGCTTCTTTTTATGCAGGAGAATTAGCATGGCTGGACTGAGCTCTAAGACAGTCCCTCATCTTGCGGATGCTATACATGCGGCCGTCACTCGTGCTGTTTAGAAAATGTCAGCGTCTTACCTCCATTTCTCCGCCCCGTTCTAGGCATTAATTTCTACTTGGTTATGTTGTAATAATGATTGCCTCAATGTATTTAGGCCCTTTTTATTTTTTTATTAATTTTGGTAGAATAAACGGGGGGTCTATCTTCTGCATGGTTATGTAATAATTGGGGAACCCGTATCGCTGTCATTCCAAATTTTGCCTCAAGTTGTGAAGTGTTTAAGTACAAATTGTCATTCAAAAAGCGTTATGTGCCGGGGCCTGGCTGAACCCGAACCAAATTTTAGGCCCAGACCAGTTTTTTGCGACAGCGACGAACTTCGTCGGATCTATTGGTTGGGTCTCAACTTAGTACCGAAATGGGGGGGCGAGGCCATGGGCCGTGGCCATTTAAAAGGATTTTGTCTGTGAAACGTCTAAGGTTGGGCGTGGACCACCCAGCCCAAGATCATCAGACTTTAAGCTCGTCTTAAGGCCCAAGAAAACCGAAGGTTGAGCTTCCTGAAATTTCTATTCAAATAGTAGGGAAGGAAAGGCCCCGGTGTTGGGCTTAGAAGGTGAAGATTATGATGCAGTGGGCTGAGAAAGTCTAAGTTAAGGCCAATTACAAGAGTTGTTTTCCAGGACCAGCTCAGCCCCAATGGGTCGAGAAAGCCCAAGTTAATAAGCCCGTAACCCCAAAAGAGAGGGCCTCTAGGCCCAATTTAGAATGGGGCCAATGAGAAGAGAAGGCCCAAGGAAGTGGACTTATAGGCCCATAATTTCAGGGTCCAAAAGTTGGGTTAAAATCAATGAGCCGAGAAGGCCCAAACAGTAGATCTTCCCCACGTTATGGCATAAATTCTGGGCCTTGCCCAAAGAGTTAAGGCCCGAAATAGTTGGCATGGCCCAATATTGCCCAAGTTAAGGCGCGTAATAGTTCAGTCGGACCACAGCCTAATGGGCCAGACCAGGCCCATGTTTAGGCTCAAGTCAGTTGGGCCAGAACCAAGTTCAGAGCCCAAGACTTCCGTGATGCGGGAGCCCAGCTTAAGGCCGAAAATTGGGCCAGGCCTGTTTTAAGGCCTTGCAGATGATCCTTAGTCGTGTATAATTCAATGGGCCCATATTAAGGTGCAAACAATTGGGCTTCCAGGCCCAATTTGCGAGGCCCAATGGGCCATATCAGCCCATTTTCGCTTAGCCCAATGGACCGTTACGGCCCAAAGATTTAGGTCAGAGGCCCAATTTAGGTAATTGCCTCTAGGCCCAATGGGCAGATAACACGTCTTCCGTTTCCAGGCCCACGTTAAGGCCCAAATTATGGTATGGGCCCAGTGGTAGGCACAAAGAATTGGTCTTCCAAACCCATGTTAAGGCCCAAGTTTTGGGCTGAGCCCGTTAATTCCGAAGGGGTTTGTACTAAGTTTCCAGGCCCAATGTTGTATTAGGAGCCAGCCTTAGCTTAAGTTACTGGGACGGTTTATGCCGATGTCGAGTCCTACGTTTTTTAGTAGAACAGGCGCCAGTTAAGGCCCGCTTTCCAAGGAGGCCCAATCATTGTTATGGGCCCAAGGCTTCGGTTAGGCCAAGCCCAAGTTGAGGCGGAAAAATTGGGCTAGGCCGGGCCTAATGTGAGGCCCAGAAATTAAGGCCAGCCGGGGGGCCCTTTGGCCTGTAGATGACCCTCAATCGTTTTAGACAGACGGTTCTTTTCTGTAAAGACAAGCCCAACCTAGGTTTTACGAAATTCTAAATCGAACGGAAAGGCACCATAAATATGAAGGAGCACAAGCACCTGTCTCCAATAATTTAATTTGAGTTCCCAGTCGACACTATGACTTGGCAGTTTGATGCTACATAGAATGACATGATACATGACGAACGCGTCCATATATACTGTATGAATTTTTATGAATAGTTAAAAAGCAGAGAGGTGGGCCAACTTTCAGCACCTAGCCATTCCTATCTGCAACCTTTCAACAGATAGGAAGAGGGACTCGAGAAGCTCATGGCGATGGAGGATTTCCCATTCTCTTTCCCGTTCTCTTTCGGTTTTCCGGGGGTTCCACATTCGCTGAAATCGAGCGTCCGGCGCTCCACCTGCGATGTTTCAAAATAAATCATCAAATTTTGATGTCCATTCCATGGTTCACGATGATTTTGCTCATTCAATGGGCTAAAGAAATAGCACAATCCCTCCCCTACAAATAGTCTTGACCTCATCTGGTATTGAAGCCTAATTATTTGCTGAACGGTTATATCCTGATGTTATCGAGGTGGGCGTACCCTAAATAATGCCCAGAACCCCTTTCTTTTCTACGATAAGTATTGCTGAATACTGCGGAAGTCCAATTAATCAGATAACATAGCCATCTAATGACAGACTTCATGTAGAAAGCAGGTCACATGTCCACCACGTGCAAGAGAAGAACACGTACGGACTAGGAATTTCATAGTTCTGTTCAGTCTATGGGATTGGTTTTTTTAAATTACGCATGGTCTTTCTTAAATAGATAAACAACTTATTATCCGAGAATGAAGAGAATCATACCGGAAGAGCTGAACCCATGGAAGAGCAATTCTCCATCTGCTGTTTTGATTTACAATTTTCTTGGTCGGGATTTTGGTGATTAAGGTTTTTCTTCTTGGATACTGTCTCCGGAGTGTCATTTCCGAGAACCTCCTGCGCTGTAGCAAATGCAGCAGCACTTTGTTCACTTAGATGTTTCATGAGCCCAAGAGCGTCATAACTTCTGTCACCAGGACTCATGAAATACCCTATATCCTGAAAACAAACCAGAAGACGAAAAGACATCATGTTATATCATTCTCCTATTGTGTGCCAAGGACAATGTTGTTAGCTGTATAATTGACACAACAATACCTCGACCGTTATTTCAGTGCCAATCCTGGGCCCTGGAAGGAAAGAGTTTATAAACCAAGGCGACTTCCATGCTGAAGGAGATTCAATAATTCTTCTGAATGGAGTCCCTCCAAATCTGAAAGAGAATGTCATCAAGTCATCAAGTCATCAATCCCCTCTAAGGAAAAGCAAATAAACAAGGAGAACCTAAGCAACGGATTCTAATATAAAGTTTGGAATCATAATCAAACTTCACCACTGTCAGTTTAAGTATATGAATTCATTTTAATACCCAAGGAAAACCTCAAGCAACATAACAATCTGAAAGAACTACATACAATTTCTAGGAGAACACAAATACCCATACTGTAATATTTTAGCACAATCTTACATGCTTGAGTTCTCAAAGCTGGCATCATTCAAAGCATTGTCGACAGTGATCTCCAAGGGACCTGAAGGAAGCGACAATGTAGATTTAGCGACCTTGTGGCTTCCACGTTTGGCTTCACTAGCAGGAGAGCTGAGAGGTTGGCATGAATTCCCAGACGAGGACTCAATGTTAACTCCATGAGTCAAAGAAGGTGCCACGACTTGAGAGGACTGTCTTCTGGGAGTTTCATCTGTTGACCCAGTTGCTTTATGAGCTTGGTTACTAGTTTGATCAGGAGAAAACAACAGGAGGTCATTTATGTCATGTTCGGTAAGCACATCAGGAGGCTCTGGCACCTGCAAAGATAAGAGCAGGCCAAGTGTCACTGAGGAATAGAAAGAAAAAGGACAAATGAAACAGCCAAGTCACTTCCAGCAAAGAGAAGAATTTGCAATTTGATCTAACTGCTCCACATGGAAAGAACAGAGATTTGAAGTGCTACTAAATCCATGATATGAGACGCTGCATGTAAAACTCTGTAAAAGAGTAACCAGCAAACTAATAGGAAGGATAAAAGTTTGTAGACTGTCCCATGCGTAATATACACAAGACCACAAATATGTCGATAACTTGATAGATTCATACTCTCACTTATTTTGGCTGGCATTCTCTTGCTGCAGAATCTTGTGCAGATGTATCACCAAAAAAATAAAGAAATAAAGTGAAATTACAAACTCACACTTTCAGTTGTGGCATCAGCTTCTGCACCATTTTTAGCTTTAATATCATCATTAACAGTCCGTTGCTCTTCTTTCATATAATTGTCCCTACTGCAATCATCCTCTAAACTTTTATTGCCTGGAAGTCCACTTCTGTCATTCTTTTCCTGTCTGCATTCTGAACCAATACATGAATTTTCTTTGTCTTCAGCACAGTTCATCAAGTTCCTTTCCATGCCGATCAGTGGAGACAGCATATATGCCCTTTGAGTGTCAGCCTCATCAAACATAACATCCAGACGAGAAAAGTCTCTAGTCAAGTCAGATGTTATATCTTTTTCCAGCTTTTTGTCAATTCTTCTATCTGACAAAGGGGACAACAAGTCGCGACATCTTTTCTTTAAGATAGAAGGGGTACTCGTGAATGTTTTGGCGGCACTTTTCAGTACAGCATCAGGACTTTTGTCACGTGAAGGAGAATCCCATAACCTAAACGGGGATATGCAGTTGATAGAAGACATCATCAGCTGTCGGATACCAAGGGGACTATATTCTTGCTGCATGTCATTAGTTGGTTGTATCAGATCACAGCTGAAAAAAGGAATATCCAAGCTAGGAAAACGTGGGGGCTCGTAGCACAGTGACCCTGGCTCTTGCTTGAATGCTCCAATTCCTGGCCCAGCTTTCAAAGGAGTAGTTTGCATGACATCTGATCCTGAACCAAAAGCATTTACAGGTACTAATTTCGATTGATCAGGTGGCAATTCTAATTGCTCTAGCATACCGGGGCTCATGCCATTATCACAAGGAGAATTGGCTGAATTGTCTGCAATAACAAAACAACTATGCACGCCAGTTTCAAAGTCTTCTTGAGTGTCAAAAGAGGGATACTGGCTGGTTTTGCTACCAGATACTGGTGCGTCACCATCACTCGAGAACAATAAAGGAGCAGAATTAGAAGGCTGCGCACATGAAGTATCCACAGCAACAGCTCCTGAAGGATCATACAGCTGAGAAGATTCGGATAGTTGAAAATTTGATGATTGGCTTATTAGGGCATCTACACATCCACCAACATCAGTTCTGATTGATTCCTTGGCAATATTTTCAGAGGATAGAGATTCATCAGCCATAGCATCTGAGAATAAAAATCTGCAACATTCATCATCAGAAATCAAAATCTGATGCAATTGATCAGCTCCTATGCCCAAACTGCCAACAGAAGGAACCATCAGTGCCAAAGAAGTTTGAAAGGGAACATTAAGCCCCCCATGGCTCTCACTGGCACCTATGGACTCTGTTTTTGCTCCTGATGATTCTGGCCCAAAATCCAAAAAGGAACTATTTGGTAGGTCATGTCCACTGAACTTGTAATCCTCGAGAGAAGTTTCATTGCCACATGAAAAATCATGATGCACCAAATTAGAAGAGCCACATATTTCAGGATGTACATCTGGAATAGCGAGATTGACATCATCCATAGATGGGTAATACTGCTCTGAACAGGAAACTGGACTGGAGTTGTGATCTCTTCCCAAGGCAGACTCTTCATTCTTAGGTATGCCTACAGCCATGTCATTAGTAGACTGAGAGCAACCCACGGTTGAACTTTGACTGCATTCTGAATTTTCCTCTGGCTCTACCCCACACTTAGGACCAGTGTCGACTCCACTGGTCTGCAACCTTGAGGAAGATGAAGCAACGAGCTGATTCTGGAATCCAACATGAGGCAAAGCTGGAAACTGTGCAAGTAAACCTGATGCCAAGTAAGTGTCCAGTTTCTTCTTTACAGAACTGTTCCAATGGTTTTTTATAGCATTGTCGGTCCTGTTCATGCAAGAACATAATTCTAATTTATCCACAGAATGAGAAACATTTCCTGTTGCACCTTAAGCTGCCAAAAAAAAAAAATACAGACATGAAGAAACACCAAGGACACAAACCTGCCAGGCAAGAATTTGGTCAGCTCTGCCCATCTGTTTCCATAGATCTGGTGAGCCCGAATTAAGGCCAGCTCCTCTTCTTGGGTCCATGCCTCTTTATTTATAGCAGGATTAAGATGATTATGCCACCTGACATTATATATACATGAATGCGATTTCAGACATAGCAATTTCAATTTCAATTTGGACTCTCATCTACTTCAGCATGGCTAACCCAAACTTCAAAGTACCTTTACAATAAGCTTGAGGGCATAAACACTTCCGGTATAGGACATTAGGATGAACAATCAATATATAAAAGCAAATAAAATAAAAAACAATCAAAAGTATCTCTATGGTGGTATGAAGTGTACAATTAGCAACAAGAGGAAGCTTGCAACACAGAAGAACTCGAACTTCATTGAAGGAGGAGAAGAAACAGGGACTGCCTGACGTAGTGTTTGAATATTACTAGAGAAGCCACAACAATTGTCATTCAAGTTCAACTTTTCACTCAATTTTGTCCTGGTGACTTCCCCTCTACTCAGTTACAAATTCAAGCCCCAAAATCAGCTTCAGTTCACCCTAATACTTCCTCATTCTTCTTCATTCCACAATCCATAAGCTTTCTCCATTTCTCTTGGCTAAAAGAGCTCTTCAGTCGCCACATGCAGTGTGTCCTGGCCTAAATATGAGTCCCTGACCAGCCTATGTCAAAAAGCTGGACATGGCCGTAATATACAGCAATCACCTTCATTTGGCACATCCTTCCAGATTTCTTAGCTGTTTAACAACACATGTAAGCTGTAGTCTCGGTGGTTTTGCTCAAGTGGCCATTTCATACTTGTGCATTGTTACAAAAACTAGTTGACAAGCATGGCAATTTTGGTTTTGGCAATTATTTTAACTTTGATCAACCAATTTACAAATCAGCATCTGAAATGAGCAGAGGCGGAAAACAAGTCTCGGAACAATTAAAATATAGAGGACAAATAAGTAAAAATTTAGTTTTAATTGGTTTCAGATTGAGACTGCTAGATTTTAGGTGGGTCCTTCGTTATAGAAAATGCAAAATGTTTTTTCTATCAAAGGGAGAAGGATGTTTTAACATAATTCAGTATAATGGCATCACATGGAATGATGACTAGACATTCTCATCAGAAGGGCAACAGAGGACCAAAAAAGAAAATCATGAAACTTTCTGCCAAACCTTTCTCGACATTGCTTTCCAATTCGCCCAGGCAAATGTTGTGCAATCGTGGACCATTTTTTTGGACCATATTTGTTGACCAACTCAACGATGATTTCATCCTCCTATATCACATAAGCAAGTAATCATGTGATGTTATGGAAACGCTGTGTGAATTTACACAATGAAAATGATAATCATGAGAATTATAAAAAAGTTTGACACGAAAAAGGATATAAAGGAAAAATGATTTATTACCTCTTTAGACCAAGGACCTTTCACAAGTTCAGGATTCAAGACCTTTTGCCACCTATGTAGACACTGTACATCAGTCCGATCTTTGAAACACTCGGCTACAAAACCAGTATTATTCATCAAAGCCAAGAAACTGTTGTAGAAATTCCGGAAAACTAAAGTGAAGGAATATTTAAAAAAACAATTAGTTAAAAACAAACCAAATGTGGCCAGCACAAACAAAATCTATGCTCGAGAATATCGTTACAACATAATAATTCTATTTTTACAGAAGAAAATAGCAAATATATTTGTACTCAGAATAGAATTCAGAAGCAACAAGCAGATGTTCATCAAAGACTCTGCATTCGTCTGGCTCATGTTCATACAACTTCAACTTTGATGATTGATAGTAAAAATTTTGCTTTCCTTCAAAGAAAAGCTACATATGATAATACAAACAACCAGCAACTTTGGGATAATGAAAACATTGCTAAATTGCACCATCAAAAACCATACCTATCTTTTTCCAATTCTTTCCTTTGAAACGCTCGACTGCCTTGCGCAAAATCTCATCCTGACAACAACATAACCTCAAGTTATTATAGCATTATCTAATGCTCAGCCTATTGTCCCACTTGCAAATGGATGAACATCAGTTAATAAACCAAACTTAAGGTGAAAAATGATTTTCCAGGATATAACCATGAATAACCCATCAGCAGAACATCAAGAAAGTCACGCCAAGAATTCATTTTTATGAAATGAAACCGTGTTCCATCTAATCTATCATTTTGCATGAGTGCAGCTAAACTAGTCAGACATCCTAGTAAGTATTGAAGTGGAATTACTCAACACAAAAAGAAAGTTTTGACGGTAGAACAAAGTACAAGCATTTACCTCTTCGGCTGTCCATTGTCCCTTTGTTGAACGTCTAGTTGGCCCACTAGTCCTCCTAAAAAACAAAAGCACCGTACAATGAGAGCTTAGCATTATGGTACGCAGTTGAACCTTCTATAAATAATTATAAAGTAACACAATCTGTGGAGGGTGAGCATCAAATGTAATTAAATCATGAACACTAACTGAGCACTTGAGCACACTAATAGCCATAAGAAACTGCAACAACTGATTTAAGAAATTGATAGCCTTTGCCTGATTTCACACTCAACAGAGCTGCAGCAGGGAATGATGAGAAAAAAAATCAGAATTCTTCTTCATAAATTTTTTTCCTCGCAAAGGTAAAAAATAATAATACCACATCACATCTCCAAGATGCCATTAAGTGAACTCTCATCCATCCAAACCATGTCTCTAGTTCTGAGTAGCAGCCTAGTCACCAAGCATATTGATTGAAGCCATTTTGCATAACATGTATGTACTAAGGTTTCGAATGCAGTACCCATGCAATGGCCGTGCTCTCGGTACACCATCTCTGCTCCCGTCGGACGGAGCGGATGCTGTCCTTTCACTTTCCATAGTTCCTCGATAAGCATGAAATGCTACATATGCCGATTCCCACTCTGTGACTGTATCCAATATGTAACCTCCAAATCATCATAAACCGCCCGCCAAGATGTTTGGACCCACGTCTTCAAACCCCAAATTCAAACAAACAAATAGCAAAATAAGCACCGCATACAGAAACAATCCGAAGCAGGCAAGTGCCGATAATGAAATGCTAATTACGCAGCTTGAAATCGAAAGAGAAATGAATAAGCAGACGATCTTCTCACGACTCACGAGTTACACGCACGATCCGAACCCTAGAATTAAACAAAAAAACTCGCCAAATCGCTCAATTAAGTAGAAGATGGAGCGCTGTACAGCACCGAGAAACCAAATCTCCAACTCTAGCTAAACTCGTTAAGATCGAAGGAGTTCCGAATTTCTCCCAAACCGAAAGCATCGGACCGACCGAATCGAAACCTCCGCGACGAGCGGCCGAATTCCGGCGAATCTGAATGAACCGACTCCAACCAAGAACCGATCACCGGGAAAAAAAAAAAAAAAAAACCGCGCCGACGTGCAGCGACCGACGGAAACGGAGACGAGATCGAGGCTTACCAAGCTGAACTCCGACGAGAGGTGCGGACGGCGTCGAGCGTCGGCGGGAGGGAGTCGGCGGAGCAGGCGCCTCGCGCATTTGCAGATCCGGCGGAGCAGCTCCGGAGCACCGCCGGAGGGGGGTGGCGGGGGACGGCGAGCGAATCTGCAGATGCTGATGCTGCTGCTGCTGCTGCTGCTCTGCGAACGAGAGAGAGAGAGGAGGGAGAGAGGGGGGGAAAGAGAGAGAGAGAGAGGAATTTGAAAGTTGGAGTTTGAGTTTTTTTTCTCTCTCTTCTTTTTGGTTTTTTAAGTGAAACGGTCGTGAGGAGAGATCCTCCTCCTTGGTTATTCAAACGCGAAGGGGCGGACTACGATGATTCAAACCCTATGCTTTAAAAGTCGAACACGTTCGGTGGGTGCGATGATGGAGATCCGGCGCATCTGGGCCGTCCGTCCGCTCTTAAGTCTTTTTCGGTCCTTTTTTTTTTGTTCTTTTCTTAAGTCCAACGGCACACAAACATTTCCTCTTTCTTTCTTTCTTTCTTTTTTTGTTTGCTTTTAAAGCGAATAATTCAAATATGGAAGTTTCAATTTCAATACGTGTAAAATAATTAAACTGATGATAGCCCGCTTTGTTTCATATTTGACATGTTTGATGGAGAGATATTTCCTTCTTTTTTCTTCCGTGCTCAATTAGACAGGACACAAATGGAAGATATTCAACAAAAATCGAAAAATAATGATTTGAGCGGGCGAAAAGTTCTAGAATTTGGCAAAATTTACCTACAAGACTTTTTCTTTTTCTTTTTATGGTTTCATATTCGGTTTTCAACGCCTCAAATTAACGATCCCAGAATTTCGAACTTTTCGATTTTGCCAAATCTACGTAAAAATAGCTCGAGTGGAAAAAGGAGTTCGAGTGTGAAAGATAGCTTTAAGACTTGGGTTGAAAAAAAGTTGGATAAGTTGACTTTTCAAAGAGATGACTAAAATTTGAATATGGTCGTTTGGTTGGGCGTAGACATACTTTAAAGACTTGAATATTTAACGTGTTGAGCATTAAAAGAATATCAAATCCAATAGTAATTAGGGCATTTATTTAAGAATATCAAATCCAATATTAATTAGGGCATTTATTTTTCAAGATTTTAAGTCATGCTTTTTGTAGACCGTTTAGTACATGAGATTAGTTCAGCCAATTTAAATTTTATTTTGTGATTTATGATGTATCAATTCTCATTTTTACAAGAAAATATTACAAATATCACCGAATTCGAGAATCTTACTCATTTCATCACATCAAACTTACACTAATTTATTTTCTCTTTTCGTGTAATTTGTTGATCAAATATAAATATGCCCTTATCAAGAACAGAATCATGATTGGCATCCATCAATAGCGATAGATAAGTAGGCATTCCATCATCCCATTGATATAAGTCAATTTACATAGGCTTAGTTCACGTGAACCGTGAAGCACTCATTTCTTCCTAAAAAAAATGTTGATGCTGGATTGGCAATGGGGTTTGTGAGTTGGTACCACTCCCTCTCAAATCATGTGATTGTCGCACGAGATTCGTCTAATCTAAAATTTAATCATTGAGAAAACAATTTTTTTTTTATAAACAATTGTTTTTATCATTTAGAATAATTAATCAATAAAAAATATTTTTATATTTAATAAGAATTTTATGTCTAAAAACTTTTTTGGATATTTTTCATTTATTTTTTTTTAAGCGATAAAAGCAATAATTTTAAAAAATACTTTTCAAATTATTTATTTTTCGCAAAGTCCAAAAATAAAATTTCACATTAGGCATATTATCATTATGTAATTTTTTTTTTTAATATATATAAGGTACATTTTATGTTGATTGTTTATGAAGTATGTAAAAAGCTGCCTAATAGAATGATAGTTCTATTTAGTTCGACTTTGAAGAAATGACTTTAGAAAAATGCAAATATTTTTAGATTAAACACGTTTTTTGAAAGCTATGGTGTTTGGCAAATCTTAACATTGGAAAATAACTTTTGCTTAAATACCACTTGATAAACCTTCCATTTGCAAAGAGCTTTTGTTTTTTGTTTTTTGTTTTTTGTTTTTTGTTTTTTCTTTAAAGTCAAAATTAAGGACAACCCCCAGCGGCCAAATTTGGCCATGGAGCTTAGAAGTAGGTAGCCAAACCTCCTAGCCACCAGATAGCCTTGCCTAAGGTCGTGCGCCTCGGGCGATGCCTTGGGTCGCCCGACAGGCGGCGCGATCGCTAGGGACATGCCTAAGGTTGCCCAGGACGTGCCTGAGGTCACCCTAACCTCAGGCGGCAACATCACCTAGGTCAGGTGACCCCAAGGCAGCTATCACTAGGGACACATGACCCCTCAGGCAACACCATTGTCAACCTTCAGCAGCTCCTCAGTACAAATCGTGGAAGATGAACAGTGAATGTGAGATAAATAGTGAATGTAAACTTATATTCTCAAAATGCTGAAAGCACAAAATAAATTCCCACCCATTTTAGACTTTCAGCCTTTCCAATGCTGGTATTTGGCCAATGCGGTCCTAAACACACTTGCCAAACACCTCATATTAAAAAAAAAATGATTTATTTGTTTTCTCCAAAAAAATAAATAAATAGAACATAGGGCTAAGTAATTTCTATCAATGTACACGCCCAAGATAAAAGTAGCGCATTGACCATTCACTTGCGTTGCAATTATTCACTTTAGACCAGGTTGATAATGTCCCTAGGATAGGGCAAATCATGCATTGATGCTTTTACTTTCCAAAGCTTTTTGAGTAAGTTTGCAAGCCTAAATCAACTTAGAATAATCTGATTTAAGTAAAATTCAAAAGTCTGTCCATATTGCAGGATTCAAACCCAAGTCTGATTTATCTATTTTCAGTTGGTCCTGTCCGAAAGAGATAGCAAATTACAGAGTATTAGTAAGCATCATTGACTGAAATGTTAAAAACTCTTGAGATGATGAAAAGGAGAGAAAAAAATGGAAGAAAAAACAAAATTGTCTCGGAAGAGAAGAAACAAAGACAAATTTTTCAGTTGGTTGAAAGTAGTATCATACATTACATACAGCAACAAAGAGAGAGATTGAACACAGATGTCATCCGTCATACTTGCAGAGGTTCTCGAATCCCATATACTCGTGGCGCTCTATCTTTCCAACCATGTTTGATATGCCAACCCCACCTATTAAGCAGAAGCCGAGACACTCCTTAAAAATTTTTAATACCTCAAAGAGTATTAAACCAACTGGGTTTGAACAAAGCTGTAAAGAAGTTGCATATAATCTCCTAAAGAAGGAAACCTGCGAAAAGCTAATGTTCTCACCTAGCGAGATTGCGCTAACAAATATCATGAAGGCTAGAATGAAGATGATGAGCGATGCCCTTCCAAACACAATGATCAGCTTCCTGACAATGTGTTGCCCGAAAAGAGCTGCCACCATAGCCACAATAACAAAGTACAGTGCTGCAGAACATATTTGACAGCGTGTGAGAATTTCGAGAACTTTTTACTTTGTTCTTCGTGGAGATGAAGATAATGCATCAGTTCAGCATTGTAATGCCTATGGTTTTATGCATTCATGACAAAGTCGCCATCTATCGACTTACCATAAGGAACAGGAAAGCGATTGAGAAGATAATACTCCACGACAGACATGGATGAGGAAAAGGTCATTGCAAATGTGGCTGTGGCACTTGAGACCTGCGAGTACCAAATGGTTGGCAACAAAAATTAAGCATGGGCTTATGTCTCTAGTAACATGAACACACCTCCTTAATTGATAAAGTCAGTCTCACAGACAATTTTTTCACTGGTACCATAAAATTGTAAGCAGTTTTTAAGCGATAATTTCTGCTGACATGGTGGAGCTACTGAAGTATATATTTACTTCAGGATGTAGCAGAAACTTTCTGGACTTCAGTTAATTACCCACAGGAAAGAGAAAGTACCAAACTCAATTTCACTAGAATATAACCACCCAGAGAAAAGATAAAGCACATAGGCATCGTCCATGAAGCTCTCAATAGCCGAAAAATGGTGCATCCCAACCGTGCAAAAGAATTAAATAAATAAGAAAGAAAGAAAAATAAACATGGTAGATTTTCATGAAAGCAAATTCAAGAGAAGGAAAGTTACACTCATGGGCACCGATTTTTTTTTACTGCCATAGCTTCCTTTGCCGTGAACTCACCTGTGGAGGGACGCCCAGCTCTAAAAACAGTGGACCCATGATGAATCCTCCACCTAATCCAAGAAGCCCTCCGACAATTCCAGCCAGGACTCCACAGGCACAATAAAACACAAGCTGATGCACTCGAAAAGTAGTTTCATGATCTCCTTTAGAAGAAATTACTCTCCTTCCCTTATACAAGCTAATTGCCTCATAAAGAGACACCGAAAATGAAATCGGGACCTGCAAATGATCACAAAAAATGTGGAAACGCTGACTAAGAGGAACTGGTAGAATGTGCATTGTTGGGATCAATCTGGCCTCTTGTGCCAGCGCCTATAGTCCAAAGCCTCAATATCTGAAGAGACATGCAGACATTCAACTATTTATATATAAAGGGAAAAGTACCTGCGATAAGTTTAATACCCAGTAGCCAACTGAACAGGTAGCTGTATGATTCTGTCAGCAAAAGCAGAAAATACTAAAATGAACACATGTACATCAGGAAAGAGGAAAGTGACACAGAGTGATCTATTGCATTTCCAGAATTGTTAGAAAGCTAAAGGGGAGAGAAACCTTGGCAATTTGAATTCCAAGAAATGCAACCCAAACAAGAACGAGAAGTCCAAGTTCCATCCAATAAACATTTTCGAGAATGGTCACCTGCAATGACATGCCAAATGAAATTAGGCATTTATCAGTGTCTCATGCAAACTACCAGGCAATACTAACCTCCGATTCCCTGCTGTTCCTTTGAGAGACATTGCCTGGGCCACTAGGAAGAGGCTTGTATTCCACTTCTTGGTTTCCAGTGTCTGAGTAAAAGCCGGGAAGTGACAATCAGAGAACAAAAGAGAGAGCACAGAGCAGGGCAGAGAACTGAAATTCAGCATGATGAAAGAAATAACATCATGACACACCATCAGGCACCAAGCGCTTGGCAGCCTCCTGAAAACAAAAGCATGTGAAAATCAGATGGTGACATTACGAAGGTAATGGTCACTCATGAAGAAGGTAAAAAGAAAATCAAGCAATCCAGCTCGAAACAAAGGTAAATAAGCATATCAATCACAGTTTGAAGGAATATTCATTTTACTAGGCACACTAAAAGCTTCTGTCTATGGCAGTTATAACAGATCGAGAGGCATTTGCTCCCAGGTAAAGTGGGGTTTAAAACCTGTCATATGTTTTTAGACCAATAGAGAATTGCACATCCCACTTCATCAAAGATTTAACTATGGTTGCTTAGTTTCTACATATTTGAACAGAATCAAAGTGCCATTTTTAACACGACATACAAGTTATGTCAATGCAATGAAAGGGAGATGGTAAACTGAGGTAACAGATATTGAATAGTTTTCATTCCAAAAGAAGTATATGTTGTCGAATTATGATAATCTGTTTTAGTAATTAGTCGAAATGATAAGAGAGTCCTCATGCATAGAAGGCATTCATGTCAATAAAGACTAATTGTTGGCAATAATTTTCAGCAAATTCCTGGCAATGATATCCACACTGCTATCTTTTTCAAAGAATGTTAGCAAGTTTCATTAGAATACTTTTGCCTCACACACCCCCTAGTCAATCTTTTTAGGTGTTGTACAGTGGTAATTTTTCAGAACTAGGAGGTGGCACTTTAGTTACGCAACATAATTTAATTTACTTCACAAACATAACAGACCTACCTTCTTCAATATGGTTTCTTTGTTCCATGTTTCAACCCCCTTAAAGAACGCCTTAGTTGATGTGCCTGCATGTGTAAATGAGGTAAGTTCTGTAGGCAACACAGTGCTTTACCTGACAAAACTTGCAACAAACATTACCTATGAAGAGAATAATCAGCAAAACCGTGACCATCCAGTCAGCAAATATCACATTAAACGCAACGCCTATGCTTATGCCAAGCATGAGCATCGGTTGGATAAGCAGTGCCAGGTCATAGTCTATGATGGGCATATCCAGTGTGGGATGCTTAAGCTTAAGATTGTAGTAGACGGTTGACCCCGCAGCACCCATTATCATACCTGAAAAACAAACATGCTCGGAACTTCCTATAAATTAGTTCCAGAGTACGTGAATGACTGCTTTTTATGTTAAGTAATTCAGTCAAAAGAAAAAATACATCAGTTTCCCTTCCTTCTTTTATAATTTCAATCTCGTCTTTCGACTTCATTGATTTAAAACATCTGTTAAAAGGCTTGTGAATTAACCAGTGTCCACTGAATTGGAGAATTTTATCTGTATTTTGGAAACCAAAACTGTTCTGTAAAAAGTTTAACTTGTGCATACATTTTGAAATAGCTGTTGCTGACTTTGGATCGAACCCCATGATTAGGCTAAGCATGGGAACAAAAATCCCACCACCACCAACACCACCCACGCTCCCGAATGCCGCTCCTAAGAACCCGATTACAGTGCCGACGACAATTTGCCAGCCAAATTTCATTTCCTGTTTATGAAAAATTAACACAAACAACGTTCAGATTTATATATATAAAAAAGTCGTTCATTTTTAACTTCATTCGGGTAAAGAAAACAAAGGGACGCATTCAGGGGAACAAAACCCATTATTTAAACAATTTCAGAGATACCTACAGAGGGAGACAAGACTAAAGAAGATCTGGATCCCACACAAATAATGCCAATGGGATTAAACCATGAATGCACAAAACAAATTCAGAACCCGAAACCCGGCAAAGCACGAGAAGTCATGAAGCAGTGATTGACATGAAGCAGACAAACCCATTTTATGTAAGCCAGACAAGATATTAGATCACGCTTAACAGAAGTATGACCGAGTAAAAAGCAGATGCCTTTACCGGCCAGACGTGTTGATAACCGGTCTGGTCAGATTGCCACAGGAAATCCACAGCCCTCGAAAGGAAGTTGGAAAGGGGTCCCTGCTCCGATCGGCTGAGCGCTGGGACTTCATGCTTGAAGCTCCTCTGAGCTGAAGCAAAGAAGAAGGCAAGCAAGAGGTGGACCACAACCACAGGCAATCCGCACGTGACCCATTTGGCTCGAAACGAAGCCATCTCGCGGACAAGCACTCTCGCAAAAGACGATCGAACAGCGCGCTCTGGGGTGTCAGAAAAATCGCAACTTGAAGGTGGCGAGCACTACAGGAACGCAGAAACAAGGACGGGCAGAGCTTCCCTCGGTGTTCCCTCGGCGGATGGAGAGGAAAGGAAGCAGAGAAAGCGACAGGAGAACGAAAAAGACAAGGAAGAAGAAGGCGAAGAAACGCGGGAGCTTTACGGGCGTGATGTGATCCGCTCGAGCGGATACACAGGATCTGCTCGAAGAGCAAAACGACGGAGAGTGCACGCAGTGCGAGAGCAAGAATCCAAAGGCGAGAGGGAGATGGGGGGATGGGAAAACGGGGAGTGAACTGGTGTGGGGGTAAGAGAGAAAATGAGTGTACGATGCAGGCGTGTGAATTTGAGAAGGAGAGGAAAGGGAGAAAGGATCGTGAAAAAAGCTGGCGATGGCTGTGTCTCTCTGTCCATACGGGGGATGTTTTGTCGTAGAATCTTAAATCGGAAATGGTGGGATTGCTGTGTCGTGTCGTGTCGGACGATGACGACGGCATCACGGCGCGGCGCGGACGGACGCACGACGCATTTCGCGGGTGTCGAGAAAAGGTGGCGATGGGGTTCGTACGCGATCGTCATTCGTCTTTCTCGATCGAAAGCCTGCGCGAGAGGAATGACTGCTGTGGTCCGTTTCGCTCGTGGGATCGTCGAGGTCCGCTAACCCGTTCGGGGATGCTGGACAATTGTACGAGCGAAATCATTTGCAATGCACCTTCTACTTCTTCTTGAAATAATGGGTTTATAGATAAAGATGTTTCCTCTAGTGGCCGATGTACTTATTGATTACTTGTTCCTTCACTAGTAACGATTCACATGAATAGATAAGATAAAGTCGAGACACTCATAAGCATATCTTATGAAACAGATCAACGAAGTAGGCAATTTCACAATTCTTAGACACATGAATGAGATTAGTACAAAGAGATGAGATATGTCGAGGTACCGATTAAATAATTCTAAGAAGCAAATCAACAAAACTTAGTAATTTCACAAGAATGGGGCTTAGGCTATTTCCACTCCTCAAATCATTTTAGACACATCCTAAAATTTAAATGGTCTACAATAGCCAAGTGAAATTGATGGCAGAGAAAATATGTCTTTAGTGTATATTGGATTATTACAACCTTTTTCTTCTAAATAGTTGTCTCTTCTTCTTTTGTGTTCAAATCCATAAGTTTACATATTTGTTACTTTTTCTACAAGAATCGTCTAAGTTTTATTAATATATAAGAAGCAAATCAACAAAACTTAGTAATTTCACAATTCTTAGACACATGAATTAGGTTAGTACAAAGAGATGAGATATGTTGAGATACTCATTAAATAATTCGAAGAAGCAAATCAACAAAAGTTAATAATTTAAATGGTCCACAATAGCCTAGTGAGATTGATGAGAGAGAAAGAATGTCTTTAGTGTAGATCGGATTATTACATCCTTTTTTTTTAAAATAGTTGTCTCTTCTTCTTTTGTGTTCAAATCGATAAGTTTACATGTTTGTTACTTTTTTCTACAAGAATCATCTAAGGTTTGAGTACTTCAACAAATTTGATTATAGGCAATTTGAAAGAATATTAATAAAGTACATTTATTTACAATGTCTCTCTAAAGTTCAATCTATAATATTTCCTTGTGATATATAATTCTCCTATCCAAGCTCTTTTAGGAAAATTATTCGGTTAAAGTCGTGGACTATTTATGATTATACTTTATGATTACCAGTAAGGTTCAAACTAATTAGAAAAAATCTTTTATAGAAACCAACCTGAGCACATTAGTAAGCAAAAGAGAGGAAATGAAATTTCTACAAAATGAATGGAAAAAAATAAGATGGTGGAATAAAATACCATTTTTTTCGACTAATGCGGACATTCTTAAATTTTCACGACAATGTGCGGTTTTTCCATTTTCAATGTATATTAACTTTCACCATTTCCATTAATGATTCTAATATTGCTTCTTTTGAGGTTATTTTCAGTAATCAATAAGTTAGGGAATACTATAGCCATTTGGAGGTTGGATATAGCGTGAACTTGAAAATGGACATGATATTAGAAAAGTTAGTAATTTGGAATCGAACAAATAAACTTAAGTGAGTAGCTTCACATAACAGTTAGTGAACTAAAAGTAGCTGGCAATTTTATTAGGAAAAAATGCTAATGAACCATTCAAACAGAGTTATAATTCAATAGAAGAGACAATAATTTCAATAAAAATCGATAACTTAGTAGAAAAGCAGTCAAAACAAAATCGATCAAACATAAACATTCATAAGCAGTCTATAGAGCCTGTGACTAATTGGTAATCTTATAGGAGAACCGAACATGATAACCTAAATTGAGTTTGGTAATTTTGTGTAAGAGTTGATAAGTAACAATCAAATAAAACATCGGTAAATTAACACAAGAATCAATAATTTACTAAAACCATGTTATCTAACAATCAAATTATTGATCCCTTCTGCTTACCTATAGCATATGAAACCTACCAACCATCCTATAAATTTGATTAAAACCCTCTGTTTCTTCCCAAATAACGTATAGAACCGTCCACCAATTCTAATGAATGACTCACATCTCATGTGGAAAAAGCAAGAAAAGATAATTGGAGGGCTTCAATATGATATGCCGCTGTACTTTGTCTTCTCGAAGCATGTTGATTGGTGGATGTAATTGAATGTCTATTTTAATTAAAGTACACGTGGCCCTTAGTCATTTGACTCACATCATCTTCCTTTTTTATTTATGCAATTCTTCTTCATCATCTTATTGTTTATTTGTTTATTTACTTATTAATTTTGTGGTGCACCCCTGACCATGTTCTCGAACTCGTAAAGTAACGCACCTTTCTAGCATTAGTGGGGCGAGACTTCCAAAAAATGGGCAGGCAAGAAAATTGAAAGATGTAAAAAAAAAAAAAAAGGCCAAGAAGCTGAATTTACGCCCCAAAAATTCGATACTTCTTGCTAATTCATATGGTGATATAGGAAAATGTATTGAAAATGAAATCAAATTTTCTAAAAGGGTCTAAAGAATCAACCAATCGTCATAGTCAAATGAAATTCAAAGTAAATTGTTTGAAAAATGATCAAAATATGATTATCAATCAATACGATCAAAATTGTAATTGTATTTCTCGTGCAATTATGTTAAAGTTCGATGAAACTTGCCTTTATCTTCAATAATTTTGAATTGTTAGAGTACTCATGGTCCTTAAAACATTTATTTAAGAATCAAATAAGGGAATATTATAATTTTTGATGCGGTAATTTTTCGAGATATATATATATATATGATACTTTTGTAATTTCATCACTCATATGCTCGCTGGCATAATTGTGGAAAGTAGGACATGGCTTTCAGGATAAGATGGGGCTCAAGACAATCATGGCAGCATCTCCCGGGGGGCTGATTTCTTTGCAAGTGACGCCAAAACGTGAGGAAATAAAGAGCAAAACGACGAGATAGTTAGAATAAACCCAACTCGCCACCCATTTCTTATCATCCCTTTGTTTAAACATAATTATTTTAAAAATAATATATTATGATAATATTTTTTATCGTGAAATTTTTAAAGAAATAACTGATAATCTTAATAACTTTAAAATCGATTGATGGACCGGTCAGCAGCGGCACGCGGGCTCAGTGATGATCATACCTCTTTCAAGTCAGCAATTTTGGGAGCTTTTGACCACTGTTGATAGGGACAACCCATTCAGATCTCTGTCCCGGCCAATGCATCTAATCAGGCGGTTGCAGGCATGCCTCGGTGTAGGAAGTACATACAACAGAAAAATACTAAAGCTAAGTTTAAGTCATATGGTAGAAGACAATATGGAATCTTGTCTAGATCTATATACTCTCCTGTATTGTATGGTGGCCTTAACCATGATAGTGGCCGTCCTTCTCGACCTCCGTCATGGTACACTCCTTGTCAAAACTAATAAGCGTGTGGCAATTTCATTTTCCTCAGTTATAGGAATATGTGCTTCACGCTTTTTTTTTTTCTTTTCCTTCAAATAACCTTTCTGATATAGCAAAAGGTGATTTTGATGTCGTGTTTAGGAGATTCGGAGTGAAAATGTGTGTCATCTTGTGGTTAGGTAAATTGGGGTTAAAATTGAGTACGGCGGGTTTTGTGGGGCTCAAAACGAATGTTTTTTGACATCAAAAAGCATGGTGGTTCACTTTGATGGCTCTGTACTCATTTGCGTCAAACCAAATTATATAATAAGAGAATCTCTAACTGAATTCACTTTATTGGATGCTGTCATCTCACAAAAAGAGACACAGATTATCAATGTGTTATTGAAAATGCGACGAACATCTAGCTAACCTCATTCTCGAGAGATGGGTCAGCCGAATGGAGTAACTATCACTCGAATCAAGCATTCCACAATGGAAGCAAGTGAATACCAATAATCTTCTCGACCTTTTCTAACTATTTAAACAAAAAAAAAATCCCTACCAAGACCGTACTAAACTTTTGTATTTTAAGATACAGATATGGCATAAATCAAATGATCCCAAAAACAATTCTTAGTTTTAGCGGTTACAATTTAGTCGTATTTCAATCAATTAACAACCTTTTTTTTTTTTTTTGGCCCTTCTATTATAGAGTGGTCAAAGAGAGCACGCGAGGTCTAACCCAGTTCGATGCAGGAAATAGAAAGCTGCCGGTGAATATTCACTTTCTGGGCACTCTTTATTTAGTGCTGGCAAACAAAAGGAGCTCAAAAATATTCGTTGGTCCCAAAAAAAGGGATAGGCTTTATGTTGATAGCTGTCAAAAGTGCTGAAAGATCCAGTGGAAGAAAAGATTAATAGCTTTCATGCGTCTAGATAGCATTATAATCCCAATTCCAATTTTCTAAAAATAAAAAAAGAACAATGCCACGAAATGAACATAGACCGTTAAAACATTCCACATCATTTATCTGCGAAATTTTGTACGCTCTTTATAAATAAAAAATTTCTTTTTACCTATAAATTTAGGCTTTCGAGTTTAATATCTTGAAATGATTGTCCAAATTTATTTCTCGCATGCTGTCCCCGTTGTTTGTCCAAATCCATCTTTTGGGTTGGACATATGGGCTTTCTTTATTTCTTCCTTAGATTGGGAGAAGCTGGGACATCTTATTTGTTCTTAATTAATTAGTTGGTAACTTTACAATAAATATAGGGTTTTCCCCCTCCTGATTGCGCTCTAGTTTCTTCTATCTGTCTTCTTTTTTTTTTTTATGACAAAAGGTCTATCCCTACAAGTCTAAGTGGAGGTTCTTTTCCGAAAAGAGGGGATACCAAAGAGAGTAGAGAGGGACTTGTTTTCTCTGAATATCCAGAAGGTACTTAGCTCAAAAGCTTACCAGAAACCACTCTATAACAAAAGGAAATTGTAAAGCTCTTCCTTTTGACTAAACCAAGAAAGACATATGTAACAAGATAAAGTGATATGGACAACGCCAGTATTCAAATAAGGTCCCTTCAAGTAGGGTGGGAGCCAACTTTTGCCTGAAAATCAAAATCATATTTTCTTTTTAGCTTTCAAGATTATCTAAGTACTTTTTTAAAACGTGTCATCGATATTTTTAAAAAGTGTTATCGACGGTCCAGTGATAGAATTTACTGACTCAGCGTTAATGTTGTTAACTATTTTCTAATGTTAATATTTCTGTTCTATTTTCATTTGTTCTCCCTCTCCCCTCCATTCTTCTTCAAACCTCATTCCAAATCAAAACACTGGCAAACTTCAATACTCACAACAAAGCAAAATCTATGACAAATATTCATTCACGACCATAGATTGAGTGGCCATGACTGCGACTTGAGCTTCCTGGCTCAAAACTCAATGAGCCATCGCCTTCACAAGCTCAAAACTCGAGTGCCCATGGTGGCCTTGAGCTTCGTTGGCTCTACAAAATCTTGCCACCATGGCTGCCACGAGCTCAGAGCTCAAGTGGCCATAGCCATTGCAAGCTCAAATTGAGCGAATGGCCATGATCACCATGAGCGTAGAGCTCGAGACCACTACAACCACAATCTCTCTTTGAATTTTGCCTTTCCTTTTTACAATGTTTGATGTGGCGCCACATGCATAAAAGAAAAAAATCAACCAATAAGAGAAAAAAGTTGAACCAAAATAAAGTAGAGAGATCATTTTGACATTCGGGTAAAAAGTAAATAGACTTCACAACACCCCAAGTCAAATGATTAGATTGCATATGGCCATTATCCTGAAATTCCCTTTATGCTCATGAGTCACGCGTTTTCAAGAATTACTGACATTTCCTTTTGAAATTGAAAGCTCTTGTCCCGAGACAAAAAAGAAAAGAAAAAGAGAGATGTCTGAAGTCAAGTTCTCAGGTCGTACTATCTCGTTTCCCACCTGGGCATGTCTCAGGGACAGAGAGAGACCTATGCCGTAACATGCCAACAATTTCTTTGACCATGTCATATTCTAAAACGGTACAAAGTAAAGAGCGGTCAACCTGCATTGCCGCAGCACAGCATGAGCGATGCCCAAATCCATGAGCAGTGGAGAATTTCCTCTGCATTTCTTCTTGAGGGACAACAGTTTAACATACTTACATCAGTAAAAATGGTAGAGCATCTCTTGTCAATCAGTTTAAGAAAACCACTGTACACGGTTGAGCAATCTGGGCACACGCCCCGGTACCCGCTCCCAACTGCTTTTGGCAGATGACCGGCAAACGCGACCTGAATTTGCACGTATTAGCAAGATACATAGATCTTGTAGTGAACAGCATGCCTTCGAATGATGTTTCTTTCTCCCTCGATTGCATTCGGCTCTTTTTTGTGGCTGCAACGGTTCCCATGCCATGACTTCCTGCTATGCCGGGTATCTGTAAGATATGAGAATTCCGCGCTCCTTCGTTTTCCCTTTGATAAATTCTTTCCAAGTTCTTCATGGGTTTCTCTTCCTCTGATATCCTCGCGTTGGCCAATTTTAGGCTTTTGAAAGTACCCAGTATTCGCTTCGCCTCTTTGGATAGTCCAGTAGATTGCCAAGCTTCTGCAACCGACAAGAAAGTTGATTTTTCAGGCCGAACATCAAACTCTTGCATGATCTGGAGGATTTCCTCTGCTTTCCATGGTTGCTTTGCTTCTCTGTAACCCCAAATCAGAGTCTCGAAAGTTTTTAAGTTTGGACAAATCCCATATTCACACATATGGTTGAAAACTCTGGTTGCACGGTCCATGTCTCCATTACTGCACCATCCACTGATGATGGTTGTGAAGATGACCACGTTTGGGCGAAATCCCAAATGGACAATGGTCATTAAGAGCTTTTCTGCCTTTTCAGGTTCTTTTGCACGGACATAGCCTTTGGCTAATATGCTATATGCATGTGCATCAGGTTGTATGCCAGCCTTCACCATGTCATCAAAGATCTCCTCACACTTGTCCATGTATCCTGCCGTGCCCCACGCATTCATGATGGTGCTATATGTCACAACATCTGGTTTGACCCCGAATTTATTCATCAACTTCAAAACCTGTAATGATGCCCATCTATGGATCAAATCTACTTTTCCCTCAGGGAGGAACCAAAAAAGAAAAAGCCAGACCAGATTCATGAAAAATCAAAAGCTGGCAGATAACCATAATGTTACCATTATATCACAGTCCTGATGACAATAATGAATAATGTCTATTTGATAACCAAGCAAAAAAAGAAGCTACGTTAAAGTGTGGACATGGATTTTTTAGTCAAAAAGCATAGAGACGGTATTGAGGGTAGGTAATGATGAACTGCCAAAAGCCAATGAATAAGTTCATAAAACGCAAACAAAACTTCCTTCAGAAATTACTGTCAAATAAATTCATCAAAATAGAAACTTCCTCCAGAAACTAGTGTCCAATAAATTGACCAGTGATCCTCTTCTTGAAAACCAGCTAGAATAAGATACTAATTTTTCTTTTTCAGAATTTTTATGTGAGTGTATGGCAGATATCATCACCTAGGAGCCATTATGTAGTACAAGCATTTGATTAGAGACTTCAAAAAACAACGAGCTTATACTCACCTCATCAACACCATCTCTGTCCATAATTTCGACAAAGCCTCTGACTAGAGAATTAAAAAGAACAAGATTGGGATGCATTCCAAGATCCTTCATCCTGTAAGCGAAAATCAAAGCCTTCTTCATTTTGCCTTCCTTACAATAACCAGTTATGATGATGCCACAAGTTCTCTCATTTGGCTCCACGTTATTTTTCTGCATCTCTAGGATTAGATCTTCAGCCTTTTCCGTCTCTTTGTTCTGAGCATATGAGGTGGCTATAGTGTTGTAAGTAACAGCATCAGGTTGCATATTAGAGGCCACCATTTTGTTAACTACATTCCATGCCTCAGTGATGTTCTTCTTACTGCACCATGCTCTGACTATGACGTTATATGTTCTTACATTAGGTTTCACTTTTCCCTCTTGGGACATCAGGTCCAGAAGTTTCATAGACTCTTCAGGCTTCCCGGAAATGCCAAACCCTTTGACTAATGTGTTATAAGTGCTGGTAGTGGGTCTTATTCCACTCGCCTTCATCTTATGCAAGGCCTCCATTGCCTCCTCCATATTCCCAGATTCTGAGAAAGCATTAATAACAGCATTGAAAAAGATCGAATCGGGCTTCATTTCATTCTCTTCCACCTGCATGATGATTGAGTGTATGGAATCAAAACGCTTCTGAATAGTCAATGCAGCGAGCAGGGTCGTGTAAGATATTAGAGAAGGTTTATGCCCTCCTTCAATGAGATTTCTGAAGATGGACTCAGCTTGTTGAGGTTTTCCCCTTTCTACAAGAATGTTCATCATTTTTGTCCTTGAGCACACAGTTCGGCAACTATTTTTGTTCTTGCAATCTAAGCAGCAGATTTCACTCTGGGGACTTTCAGACTGCAAAATGTGGTCCTCGTTAGCTAAATAATTTTCCTTCCACATAAAAACATAGAAGGAAGTAAAATGCAATATAATTGCATTAAAAAGCAGGAATTCTAAGAAAAGAAAAGCTGAACAGAATACATATTTTAATATGAAGAGAGAAACAATACGTTTAATCATGCTTATGTTTATATTTAAGTTATTCTTTCATATTGTCAGAAACCTGTAGGTTTAAGCTCTACTGAATGTTAGTTCTTTCTTGAAGATAATCTCGAACATATGAAATTTGGAAGAGATATTACATGCAGCTTGATACGACCACGGCTACTTATTTAATAACCAGAACAGGTTGCACATCAGCTCTTAAACAAAGCCAAAGAAATTGGAATACCATGAATAAGATTATCCATTTTCAGGATTAAATGATATACCTTCTTCGTAAGTAATTCTTGAGCAGGTGCTTTCTTTGTGCTGGAAGGTCCAAACTTATCTTCATCTGTGAACACAAGAGCTCCATGTCTGGTGGATTCCTCCATATGGTCAGTCCTATATATGCCTATCAGCCTTGAAGTACCAGAATTGCATGGAAAAAGGATTAGCAGTGATGCAGATATTTACTACATTAATCATGGTTGATCACAATGTTCGAGGCTGGAATAGGTATTGCAAATGGGAAGCTCAATCCCGTTTGTACCGAAATGGGTCAAGTCTTCAAACAGGTGGAAATCACACACGTTTCACTACTTTTTGACAGCCTTACTTAACTCAGTACAATCCATTAACTAAAGAAAAGCAAATTTCACATCATTCCTTTATCGGAATTGAACATAAGAGTGGAAATGGCGATTCCATTCCATTCCCTTCCATTTTCATCTCAATACCCCTCATGACACCAAGCACAAAACACATCCAAAAAGCCCTTCAGGACCCATGAATGTCGAAAGGTTGAAGAGTTTTTTGCCACGAAGTACACACAAAGTCAGGGATCGTCTAATATCCCCCCAAAAAAGGATCCTCCTTTTCAATAACCCACGAACCAAGAAACGCAGCTTAATCTCCCAAGTCAGCAAAACATCTGATCCTCTCGTGCCTGAAGTCTCACCACTCCTCAAGCGAAATGAACAGCAAGAAAAACTAATACCCACGAATAATATCCAAGAAAAAATCCCACCTTTAACATCGACCAGAACAATGACATTCAAGAAATCAAGCGCGCAGAAATTGCAGAGGAAAAAGATGAAGACAAAGAACAGGACTGTCGAGTGTCGTACCCTTTTGGTTTGCGGGGTCTGGAGCGGTCAGGAAAGAAGTCCAGCAACTTTCGAAAGCATCGTCCGATCGGGCCGCCGTTATATAAAGGGGAAAAGAAAACGTTAAAATTTAAAAAGGAAATGCGAAAAATCCATCGATCATTAGAAAATATTATCCACAAATGGGAAAAGAGATTGAGGACGAGAGAAAAGGGATAAGGGAAAAAGAATGCGGCTGACCTGGAATTTGGAGATATTGCCCCCACGCTGTCCTCCATCTTCCCTCTGGTTTCTCCTTGGCAAGCTTTTACTATTCCTTATTTACTATATTTTTCTAACTTTTCATTAAAAATTTGTTCAAAAAAACAACTTTTCTTTAAAAAATTTCATTTGTTAAATTTCTTGCTATTTATTTTTATTTTTACTTTTAATACTAAAGCATCGCTTAAACTGATTTTAAGTGTAGAGTATATACAACGACACGTACATGATTGATTTTAACGTAAAAATAATCTTGATTCTTAAAAATCGGAAAATAATGTGATTAGTTGCTCAAACATTGTAAGAATAGGCTTTGATACGGGGAAAACATAGTCTTGACATGGTAGGACTAAGAGTAAAATTGAAAAAATGCTAATGAAGTTGTTTGCCTGAACTTTGAACCTGTCCTAGGTGCAATTGGCATTTCATGCTCGATCTTGACTCGAGCACTGTCTCTCGGCCTGACCCGCCATTTGGGTCTGAAATTTTTTGTACAGCCACGCCGGAGTTCTCCCAAATTGGCTCATTGAAAATCTCTAAGGTTGTGTTTGGTTGTCCAAATTTGAATTGACGTAGAATATGAGAGGGTAGGATTTGAATTCCTTTTAATATCTTATGGATTGTAAAAAATCATATCCTGTGTTTGATGTAATTGGATAGAATATTTTTAAAAACCTTTAAAAATCTTCAAAATCTCTCTCTTTGTACCTTCTCCAATCTTCAGGTCTTCAAATGTTTCGCTAACAGCAGGAGGAAGCTCCTCTCTCTCAAGGCCTATTCGGCGAGCAAAACCGCCTCGTGTCTAGGCTGTTGGAATTTTGTTTATTAAAATAAAATAAGTCTTTTTTTTGTCCACATAGAAAAAGTGGGAGCGAGATGGATCAGTTTAAAAATGTAGGATTTCCTTTTGTAGTTAAAGGAATGATTAGGTGGCGCTAGACCCCATCATTTGTTATTTATTTTTTATTTTTTAGTTCAAAGGTTGCCTTTTAATTTGAGAATTCCGGAAATGAAATATAAATGAAAATTCGAAATTCTATTTAATTTTTTTAAAATTATTCCGAATTTTGTTTGTGTCTTTTAAGACAACATTTGGAAAATTATTTATTCGGTTTTTAACTTTCCTGAAGGGTTGCAATTGTTCGTTTTCGACTTCTTCCAAGAGTCGCATTTGTTTAAACGAACAATTTTCTAAAGACGTGTTAGTTTGCAATTTTCACGAAGAGTTGCAAGATTGTTTCATATATATATCTTTGTCGTTTTTCGGAAAGAAATGTGTGGTCATCTTTCGAGTCTTCTTTCTAAAAAAATGTGAAGTCAATTTTTCGATTATTTCTTAGAGAAGCCTTAAATACTTAATTCTTTATTTAAAAGATTCTCATCCGGAACTTTGTTGTATCTTGGAGGATTTTTGCAGTGGCGACCATTAAAGAATGTTGTGGGGTAAATAAATCCTTAAAGAAAGTGATATTACGCCTCAAAATCCGAGTTATTTTACTCGATCCAATTTCATTGTTCAACCCATTTCGAAGCAATATTTTACCAACACGAGCTACCATGAGAGAAGGTCTCTTCATCTCAAAATCCATCGACACCAACCTTCATTGATGGTAATTACATCTTTAGCAAGTCAAGATGTCAATTTGCAACCAAAATTTTGAAGGGCTTGACAAGAATAGTAAAAATAAGAAAGAGAAAAAAAAAAAAAAGAGGAATTGAAGACACCAACAAGAAGGGTCTCCCATGTATGGAGGATTCTCCCAACTCCTTTTCGGTAGGGGTGGAAAATCCAGACCAAAATCAAAACCTTGATCACCATTCAGAGTGAAGTAGAGTGGAATTCAGGGATTTTTCATAGCTTTCTTGTCTTCATGTGGTGGTGGATGAGTGGTGAAGATGAACAGAGCAGAAACAAGTCTGAAGAAGAAGAGGGAGAGAGATGACGGGAAGAGAGGGCAAAAGTTGCAGGATAGCAGAAGCTTTTGTCAATATTCTAATTTTTTTTTCTAAATTTTACATATTTTATCCAGAAATATTCTACCGGGATTTTTTTATCCGGGCTATATCTGAATTTCATGTTTTCTTAAATGCCGAATATGATAAAAATTATTTTATCCAGAGTTTTATCCATCCCACTAAATGCAGCCTAAAAGTTCATGAGAACATGGAATCGATCGCGAGACATCTCGCCGGCGATGAGAAATTTGGGCTCGTCTCTATCACTGGGCTTTCTCATTGGGCTATCAAAAGTTCAAAAATGATTTCTTGATTTGGAAAATCCGGGGTGGCGATCCCCGAAATCAAAGCCGAGCTCGAATCGTGGAAGAAACGAAAACTTTCCCTGGATTCAAAGTCGGAGACGAACCATTTACGGAAGATGCAGTATGTTCTTCCGGGCCGTAATTCCGTCTGCAAAGTGCGATCCTAATCGATAGGCGATCACCCCTCGCGACCCATCATCATGATCTTGATCCTGTCTCTTGGGTAGAGCTAGCTTGATTCGGGGGAGAAATGTCGAGGCTGTGGAAATGGTACCAGAATTGCTTGCGCGATCATCCCGTGAAGACCCAGATCATCAGCTCCGGCCTGATCTGGGGGTTCGGCGACGTCGCTGCCCAGGCCATCACTCACTCCACGGCCAAGAAGAGGCACCATCATCTTCAGGTGAATCATCGCTGGCCGTGAAAAATGACGACTTTTTATTTATGGATCCCTTGCGATTGTGGTCGAGGTCGTTTGTTTTGATCTTGTGTTTTGGAAAATTTGCGAGAAATGGCCTTTGCAAAGATGGGTTCCGACATGTTTCATCCCAGCGTCGTGGGTAAAAGCTTAAACTTCATTCCATTAATCTCCTGCAATGAGCGACTTGGGCATGTCAAATACCATTCCAGGGTGCTATTTATCTGGTCATTCTTTGATCATTGTGCTATTTTAGTTGGATTCATCGCTACTTTCGTTGGAAATTTAATTGGATGTGACCATGTGCATAAATGAATTGATTCCTTGCACAAGCATGTATTACCTTTCCCTGCATTTTTGGTTCGATGATACTATGGCCTTCTTGGGAGTTAACTGGAGCCATACACACTGTATATTGCTTTTGGTGAAGTTGGTGTTCGTTCCATGTCATATTGACGTGTTGGGCTTTGTGGTATCTTGATCGACATATGTGTCGACATGTGCGAATGGAAAATATGCCTGAGATATCCGTGTCTCCTGGAGAAAGCGCGTGTCAGAAAAGGCTGTTGAGTGTTGTGTTGATGTGGTGTGTAAGGGAGGATTGAGATGACCAGCAACTAGCAAAGTTGCTGCGGTGCTGTTTCTATTACCACTGGAAGTATGTGTGACTTCTCCATTGTGATATGCAGAGGTTTGGCAAATTGGAGTCATCCGTGAAGAACACAGTGATGTAACAAGAATCATATGGGCCCGGAGCGCAATGCTAGATATATGAATTTATTTGGATAGACAACATCTTGTGACTGTTAGACAAAGGATCGCTAAATGTCGGGGTTTTCTTTTTCTATCAGGACGAAGAAAAGGAATTGAAGATCAATTGGAGGAGAGTGGCAACTACCAGCCTCTTTGGCTTTGGATTCGTTGGACCAGTTGGCCATTTCTGGTATTCACTTGAGTAACTTAATTTCACTTGTCTAAAGAATCAATTAGCTTATATTTTGATGTGCTTCCTGTTAGCCAGGCAGTGGCAAAAGGGCGATCCCCCTAAGTTGGCATGGCGAGGCGCATGTGTTGCGCTTCCAGTTGAATATTGTGCATAAAATGTTGTTAAAAGTTCTCTTTTGTCTCATGATACCTGCATGCAGGTATGAAGGCTTGGACCGGTTTATAAGGTTGCGACTTCAAATGCAACCTAACTCTTTGCGGTTTGTCTCTGCCAAAGTAGCAATTGACGGGTTCCTCTTTGGGCCATTGGATCTACTCGTCTTCTTCTCATACATGGGTCTATCTGCCGGAAAGAGTGTACCTCAAGTTAAAGAAGATGTCAAGAGGGATTTTCTTCCTGCCCTGATTCTGGAGGGAGCCTTCTGGCCCATTCTTCAAGTGGCTAATTTCCGATTTATACCCGTTAGGTATCAACTCCTCTATGTCAATTTCTTCTGCTTGTTAGATAGCTGCTTCTTGTCATGGATGGAGCAACAAGAGGATGCTCCGTGGAAAGAGTGGTTGAAGTCTTTGATACCATTAACTAAAGAGAAAGACGAAGATGGATAATTGCCATTCGAGACATTTTTCCTGTTCCTTCTTTCAACAGATACGTAGGTGTTAAGCAGAAAAATCTGAAATGCCAACTTGTATATTGAGAGTTGGAACTTGTTATTGACGGGAATGAATCATCGTAGGGTTGTGAGGAGAAGTTGGTATAATATGTATTGTTGTCATTCCGTGAAACTTTCAAAATTCTTTCATCGGAGGGCACTTTGCTGGTTTGCTCTGTTCTTCATTTATTTTATCTCATTGTGGTTGATGGAATCGATTTTTCCAGGCTAAGAACAGTTATGTTGTTCCACTTCCACGACATGCTGAGAATTATCAGCTAAAAAAAGTGAATTTCCTAGAAGAGTTAAACGAGCTGTTGGATTTTCTTCTATAGTTGAAAGGAAATTAAATTTCTCTTGCCTGTTTCCATCTCGATGTTTCTTTCTTCAACATACATAAATACATACATACATACATATTCAATTTGGAGGGATGACACGCATTATATGTTCTTTCTAATCTGAATGGTACCTCAGAATGTTGCACTACGGCTTTTGATAAGTAGGCTTTTTCTCCTGGTAATTTTGATATCATTCTTTGCCAGTAAGGTGCAGTTAATGGTCCCTATCGGCTGGCAAATTCTTGCTTGGCCATTGAAGAGTTTCTCCTGTTGGCCGATAAATTAGCATGAAAACTGATTGGATGCATCATCCTATTTGCAGAAGTATAAATGTGATCACCAACTAACTCATTTGCTGAATTCAGAGCTCTTACATTATAAATGAGAATGCAGTAGATACAGGCTTTGTTAGATCATCTTGACGGAGAAGACTTTCACATGTTACAAAAATCGGAAAGGTGTTAGGAAAGAACCAGCAGTGAGTAAAGTATCTATCATCGAGGGGTCTGATCTTCAAACAATTCCTCAACAGGAATTTCAGGAGTGATCATCCGAAGAGGAAAAAAAAAAAGAAGAAGAAAAAGGTTTTGATTACTTTAGTTGGGCAAGAAGTTTGAAGCTTCCCTTTGTCTTCGCTGTACATGCCTTATCGGCTATGGGTTTCACTGCTTGAACAAGAAGGGTAAAGGCCATATTCACTGGTGTTATCACTTTGTCGACTATGGCCGTCTTCGCGACTCCCCAGTATCATAGAGAATTTCCTCATTTCTGAAGAACTGTAAACTTTGCTTTGACCTGGTCTGACTCCTTCATCTAGATCTGCTAGAGATCCTTCTCCTTCCAACGCACGAACTATCTGCTTTCGGAAATTTCATTTGACAGGATTCAGAAGATTAAACAGGGCAAACTGATGCAATTTATTCTGCCAATTACCAATCACAGTTCCATTTTTGCCCCTAATTATAGCCACTTGTTCTAAGACGTATGTAGCTAAAATTATTACGGCTCTAATGGTTGGTGGTGGCTGACACTACATCAAGCAATGTCCCAGAAAGTCATGGCAATGTGAACTAGAGCCAGGATGTTTTGAATCGATAGCACATGCTTCTTTCAGGAGTGACTCAATACAGATGTTCTTAAAACTAGCTTACCCCTTAAAAGCACAATTAACCTCGATGTTGCCAGGGAACTTACTGGATGTTGCATATTGCGAGAAATTCTTACTCTTAAAAGGCTATAAAGCATGGGATCCTCGGGTTTTGCACGAGTCTTGCAGCATTTTGGATTGGTCATGACGGATCGAATGATCTCAGATCTTGAAGGGCAAAAAAGGTCGTTGTGATGTGACAACTAGATTAAGTGGGATTCGATTCTACCAGCTGATGGACTATGCCACATGCAGGTCGAGCAACAATCGTGAAGTTGTAATTACCTGGCTCATTCTTGGCCGGAGCCATGCTGAATGACGCACACAAGCAGCGGCACATCCAATCATGCTCAACATCTCGTTGGAATCAAAATTATTCTGCAATCTTGGATCAACAATTTTGTCCATTTTGCCGGTCTCGCTAGCTTGGTTAAGTAAAGGTCTGGCCTGAAATCAAAGTGACCCACTTAAGTCCATTTGATCAAGTGATGGAAATAGCTAGCGGCACCTATAATGCTTGACATTCCTCTCATCAAATGTATCGCTCATGCAGAAAAGTACAATGGGAAGGGCATATATCAGAAACACAGACTAACCCATTCGACCAACCCCTTGCCCTCATCTGTCGATGACTCTGTTCTCATAATAGGTGGATTTCCAGTGATAAGCTCTAAAAGCAAGACGCCGAATGAATATACATCTGACTTTTCTGTCAATTTACCACTTGATGCATATTCAGGGGCCAGGTACCTGGGAAAATTTATCAGTATGTTGTATTATGAGGAAGGCAAAAATGAGAGGAAGCCATCACTTGGCCAAGAGATGAGTGACGAGGGCACAATCAGACAATAATTGCATCAGAAAGTGTGAGAAAGAAGTTAGTAAAATGAACTAGAGTACGTCATGGCTTATACACTCGATTAAACCACCTGGTATGGCAAATCAGTAGCACTTGTGCTATTAGGTAAAATCGAAATTTTCCATCTTCTAAGAGGAGGCACATGCAAGACCAATAAGGCATTTTTGGCCCCAAATTGTCCAAGCGAGTTGTGCCATCACATTCTCATGGATCTAAAACTAAAACTGGTTATAAAAGCAATATTGTACAGCCATATTTCGCCTTATGAAACAGAGATTTCTCCAAAAGTTTCATTGATGGAAATATGAGGGTTGTGAGCATTACTCTCGATGACCATGCATAGCATACAACACAAGAGCAGGTCTTACCCAAAAGTTCCTACCACTCTGGTGGAAATATGAGAAACGTTAGCAGTACTATTAGAAAAGAACTTGGCAAGCCCAAAATCAGAAACCTGCAGATAAAAATTTCATCAGGAAAAAGTAGTAGTCAGTAAAAACTCATCTACTTCAAACTTTACAGGCCAAGCAAAATATCCTTGTGAATAAACAAAAAGGTTTGGACAAAGCAGTCGCAAAAACTGTACCTTTGCCTCAAAATTAAAGTCAAGAAGAATATTGGCTGCCTTTATATCGCGATGAATGATTGTTGGGCTACCTGGAAAAAAAAAAAAGAGAGAGAGAGAGCTTGATTTTCAGAAAATTCATATCCAATTCCAGGCAAACTCAATTGTAATAGGATCAGGTATGTACAGTGACCGTGCAGATCAAGATAGAGATGAGGGGATAACATTAGTAACAAATCTAGAAGAACACTCACAGTCCTCTTGGAGATAGGCCAGTCCTTTTGCGGTTCCTACTGCAATTTTTACTCGGGTTCTCCAATCGAGAACAGGCCGCCCATTTCCTGCAAGGCATAATCTCGGTTTCATTTGTATATAAATTAAGTTGGCGCGGAGTCAGAACATGACACCAAGCATTCAAAGAAATTGAACATACCGTGTAAGTGAAATTCTAGAGTGTTGTTGGGAACAAACTCATAAACCAGAAACCTCCCTGCCCCAGTTATGCAGTATCCAAGCAACGTAACAAGATGTTTGTGATGCACACGGTTGATGATATCAAGCTCAGCTCGAAATTCCCGTTCTCCCTGGTGGCTTCCAATCCTTAACTGCTTAACAGCAATTTCTTTCCCATTTGGAAGGACTCCCTTGTGGACATAGCCAAAACCGCCTTCCCCGAGAAGGTTTGCCTCAGAGAAGCTATCAGTCGCTTCGACTAATTCACCATACGTGAAAGTGCCTCTCGAGAAGCTCAAGGAAGCCACGAGGGTGGATGTAACTCAGGTGCCCAGTTAGCAGTACCGGAACTTCCATTGCCACTCACAAGATTAGGTGGGGCAATGGCCAAGGCCTTTGGTGGCACAGCAATGATATGAGCCCTTGACTGGGGCTGAACATTCCCGCTTGGATGCTGAAAACCTTGAGGAGGAGCAGCACAAACACCATCTAGTAATGCAAACCAAAGATTAATTGATTTCAATAAAGTGAAATATGGCTGAATGGTAGAATGAATGAGCCTATACTTCCCTGATCAAGCTGTTAAATTGGATCAGAAAACGAATTAGAAGTTCAACTTTTCAAGAACTGCCCAATATAAGGATGATGTCGTTGATATGACATGGGTGTGTAGAGACGCAGCATGTCTCATTTACATGATTTCCTAACTATGAATTCGGTTGAATAATGTTGAGTTCTAAGCCACTCTGCGCGAGTGGGATAAGTAAGACTTGAAGTATTGCTTTCTACAATAGCCATCAGCAGAAAACATCATTCTCTCGTGTATCAACATAACCAAGCACTCGATTCTCCCGAGTCGTTGGCGGGCACAAAAGATTGCAATGTGAAAGCTTATCGCCAGCAACATACAGGAACACAGACTGATACATCAATTTAAGACAAATCCCATGAAAATGCAGAGACGGTGGTCGGTCTCACTCATGCACAAGCACTGCTTAAATAAAATCCTGCGGATTATTTAGCTGATGAGATCAAATAAAATTCACCTTTGCCGCAGGAGGAATACGATCCGTAACCAACTTTCCCAGCGGTGGGTCCTTGCTTTCTCTTGCATTTTAAACAAACGAACAAGAGAATCCCAAGCATCACCATCAAAGCCACCCCACCCATGGCTGCCCCAGCGATCAACCCTGCCGGTACGTGAGACGCCGTTTCCGGAGGTTGACCCGCTTGACCTGCAACGGCCACCGGCGGTGTGGCGGTCGAATTCACTGGCGGAGCCGGAGGAGGCGTAACGGGAGGGGCTAGAGGAGGTGGCTCTGGTGAAGCCAAGCTCGGCGGCGGAAAATCACTCGACCGGTTCGCAGGCGGAACTGCTGATGGCGTCGCCGGAGATTGCGGACGATCGGCCGGCGACGGTGGTGCTGGAGTTTCTGCAGGAGGCGGCCGAGCTTCTTCAGGAGGAGAAGGAGTGGCGGGAATTGGCGCGGATGGCGGTGGCGCGTTCGGCTTCTCTGGCGATGGCGGAGGAGTTTCCGGCGGCGAAGAAGACTTTGACGGGGTTGCGGGCGCAGGTGGCAACGACGGCGTTGGCGTTGTCCGAGGAGTGGCAGGAGTGGTCGGAACCTCCGGCGGAGGCGTAGAAGCGGTCGGAGCTTCGGCCGGCGGAGCGGACGCAGGAGGAGGAGCTGCAGCAGAACTAGGAGGCGGAGCTGGCGGCGTCAGGGTCGAATTCGGCTTCGCCGGGGACGGAGGAGGAACGGGCGGAGGCAGCGGCGGAGCGGATGGAGCAGCGGCCGCCGGGGGCGGAGGCGGAGGCGGAGGCCGCGGTCGGGGTCGGGGTGGAGGAAGGCGGCGGGGCCGGAGGGGGCAATGCGGGGGCAGGCGGGGGAGCGAGCGGCGGCGGCGGCGGCGGCGAGGCCGTCGTCGCCGTCGTGGCGGGGGCCGAGGCGACTTCCGGCGGCCGCGCTACCGGCGGCGGCGGCGACCGAGGCTGGCTTGCGACGGAGGACGGGGAACCCGCGGGAGCGAAGAGGGCCATGTCCGTTACCGCTTCCACGAGCGGGGCAGTTCGTGCATGGAGGACGGTGGGGTGAGCCGAGGAGGGGGGGAAAAACGCGCGAAGTCAAGCGCGAGAGACCGCGGACGAGGGCGCGTGAAGTCAAGCGCGAGCGAACATGGGATGACGACTGCCCCCCAGCTTGGACGGCGAAGGAAGAAGAAGAAGAAGAAGAAGAAGAAGAAGAAGACACTCCTAATCACGGAGCTACAATTGCGGGGGGAAGAAAGAGAGAGGGAGACTGACTGACTCGTGACTCGTGAGGGAGCTCGAGGTGGCGCGATGGTGTGGGTCCCACCGTCCCGCTGGTCAGTGCCGAGGAGGAGGGGAGGGATGTTCTGGTATGCGGGGGGTGGGTGGTGGAAGCCAGGTCACGCCACTGTACTGTACACAATCCTCCTCCCTCCTCCAACTCCCCACTGCCCCGAGTGCCAGTGGGGTAGCAGTAGCACCGCCCATCATCCCCCCACGGCGCACGCGCTTCTCTCTCTCTCTCTCTCTCTACCATCCAAACAGAAAATGACGGCTCCTCGCCTCGTCCTCGTCGTCATCAACCGAGACCGAAAAGCAGCGCGCCTTTTTCTATGCATGCCTGCTAGAAAAGTTCCCATTCTAAAGCGTCCGCGTGGCGTGACACTTTATAGTGTTACCAAATTATCTGTTACGCGCTGATTTAAGTTTTCGAGTCAAGATGGATATATTTTGAAATTTCATGATTCTGACAATGCCATGAATTCCTTTACTTTACTTTATACTTATTATGTGTTTCTTGTGAGATTGAGCCATCTTGAAAAAATAGAATTTCCTTGCTTAAATTACTCGACAACTCCAAGACGGCACAATACCTTTTTAGTAAGATGTCTTCAGAGTTACTTTGTGATAAAGCAGCCCCTCTCGTTGGGTTTGCGCTCATCCTATCCATTTTATCTCTTATTAAATACCGGCTTGCCAAAATAAAGAGTACCCATGACTTGATCAGAACGTATAAGTTTATGACTAACTTTATATCTCACATTGATTAAAGCAAAAAGAGGTCGCATTGTTTGCGCCAACACGTACTCGAACGGAAGCAGAACCTTTTGGATGTTCATGTGCGGTGGATCATCCGGTGAGCTCTCACTTTTCGCTCATCTTTTTGGAAAAGCACGAAGCAACTTGAGCAGAATTGAAGCCATCCATGAGACGGGAAGCACGTCACGTTCGCTATCCGTTGGGACAAAGCATTTTGTCCGAGAATCGCTCCTTATCCGACAAGACACGTAAAGATTCAAAGGGGCAGTTGCAGCCTAAGCATGTGATTAACTGGCTATGACAAAGCTGACAAAACCCCTAGGGAAAAGCCCAAGCTCACGTCATCTTGAGTAAGCTTCACGGGAGTGATAATGGCACCTAACTCTGTTGACCCGAGTCTTCCGAGGTTTCGACATTTATAACCGGGCCATGAAAGTGTCGTCTCGTTTTAACAAAGTCACGAGGTCGAATGTCTGTCACTTTTCCGATTAGCTCGAATTTTGAAATTTTGTCTGGGTTGTACACAGAACAACCTGTAATGAAATGTAGGCATTATGACCGAAAATCTAGAGGCAGGTAAAATCGGTACCCATTTTCTTGAAGGAGAAAAAAGAGGGCTAATTTGTTCGTCATTGACCTCTTCTCTTTGGAGTCGTCCGGACATATTGAAAACAGTTCTTTACGTATTCTCTAACCTTAGCATACATTTTTTGTTTCTAATATTGGACTTATTCTTCTTCTTCTTCTTTTTTTTTAATAAATGATGAACTTAGCAAAATGATCTAATATACATGTCTATGAATAATATAAATAGTGCATGAACCTTGACCAAATTTGGTTCATGAAATTTTAATTTGTTTAATGTGATTTATGAATTTTAATCCAATGTATAATATCATCTATGGACTTTTAATTTGTGCAATGTATTTCTTAAATCAAACTAACCTTTTAAATTATATGAAAATATTCAATATTGCATGAACTCCCAAAACTTACATTAATGAAATGATAACATTTGATATTTTCATATAGTCAAATGACTAATTTGAATATTTACCAAAAGTATAGGGATTATATTGAACAAATTAAAATTTCAAAGATCACATTATACATTGAGTCAGAATTCATAAACCATTTATTATAAACCACTTACTGAGATCTATTCCAAAAACTTGGAACCGAAAATCGCCCTTTGGTTCCATGGACTCATGTAGAAACTAGACCACCCAATTCAATTGAAATGTCCCCATAATTCATGTAATTCATTTGTCCAAAGCAAAGCAATCCACCTTCCTTTGTTGTGATCTGTTCCACCACCATACTTGACCTTCTTAAATCATCAAAGACATGGGTTGATATTGAAGGGGCTGTTTGTTTGTGTTCTTATTTTTGTTCATTAACATAATTCTTGTTTTTTTGTTCCGGGGAACAAAAAAAAGAACAGATTCGTGTTTGCGTTTTTGTTCCAAATCTATTTTTTTTGTTCCCGGGAACAAATTTGGAACAGAAACAAAAAACAAAAAAACTTATTTATTGTTTCTGGAACAATTTGGAGAAACAAATTTGCTCTCTCTTCTTTCTTTTCTTTTTCTTTTTTCTTTGGCTGGTTGCCGGCCTCGGCCATGATCAACGATTGGCCGTTGAGGGCCGGCAATGCCATCAAGGGCCGGCAACCTTGTCGGAGCATCGCCGGCCCCCGGCAAGGCCGAGCGTCGCCAGCCCCTGGTGAGGCTCGGCCTCGCCTAGATCTTGCGAGGCCAAGCTTGCCTAGCCACACTCGCCCAAATCTGGCGAGGTCAAGCTTGCCCAGCCATTGGCGAGGCTCGGGCTCGCCTTGGCTGGGCTAGCTCGGCCTTGCCGAGCCACCGCTAAGCGACCGGTGGTTGGGCGAGGCTTGGCCTCGCCTTGGCTGGGCAAGCCCGAGCTAGCCCAGCCAAGGCAAGGTCGAGCCTCGCCCAACCACTGGTCGCCTAGTGATGGCCCGGTGAGGCCGCGCCTCGCCATGGCTAGGTGAGGCCGCTGGTCCTCATCGGCCAGTTGCCGACCATGGTCGAGGCTAGCAACCGACCAAAAGAAGAAGAAAAAAATAGAAAAAAGAAAGAAAAAAGGAAAAATAAAATTAAAATATTAAAATATTAAAAGAAACAAAAAAAGAACACAAATTTATCAAATGTGTTTCGATTCTTTTTTTTTTTTTTTAATTTTCGAAACAAGTCTACGAAATACATTTTTCTAGTCAAAACTTGTTCCCCAAAACAGAAATAATTTTTTTTCTATTTTTTTCTAACAATTTTTGAATAAACAAAAACAAACGCACCCGAAGAGTCATTTGGATTGCGGGAATGTAGCTGGTCAAAAGTCACGACTAGTGCTCTTGTTAATAATTATGAGGAAGTAAAACTAAATAGTGAGATTATCCTCTCAAGATATTTTAATGACAAGAGTTATAGGGAACATGAAAGACAAAAGGAAAATTGGAGAAGCCAACAAAGGAAAACTGTTGTGGAATGGTGGTAGGAAATAGGGGTGAGCATGGTCCGGGTTGGTCCGGGCCACCCCCTAACCCTAGGACCAACCCATACAGTATCGGTCCTAAATTTTTAGGACCGAGGACCGACCCTATCGAGCTCGGGACCAAGACCCGGACCGACCCAATGGGTTGTCCGGTTCCCCGGTCAACCCGGACCGATCGATAATTTTTTCGTCTTATTTTTATACTCCCTAAAAAAGCAAACCTACAAATTCAAATTACACATCCATCGACAATGCGGTATTGTGCAACTAAACTATAAATACCAATACATATTTAGCAAATTTAAGATGACACAATAATAGAAATTTCGTACCTGCTAATTGCTCATCGAGATATGGGACAAGATGGAAAGTTCTTATAATCATCTATCTTTAATATTCATAACACCATATGCAAAAGCGTTTTCCTGCATTTAATCATGTAGAGTCCACTCAACCAAAAAATGAGCTTCACACCACTTGAGTAGCAAATCACCGTAGCAACTATAGTACTACTCCGCTCTTCAAAAACTTCTACCATTTGACACAAATTGAAAAGCAAAGTGCAGCTGAAATTCATTAGTAAAATATAATTAAACCATAAAAAGTTCAAAATATTTAATATAAACCATGAATATATAAATTCACATCTTGTTAATTCACTTGAACTTCTAAACACCTAAAAACAAAACAAACGACACATAATTAATTCTCAACAAAAGTTTTAAATTGAAATTACTATTAGTGCTATTGATAAAACATCTCAATATAATATAATATAACAGACATTTTACTTATGTTTGAATATATAAAAGAATTATAAATAATATAATATAATATACGGGTTGGTCCAGGGTTGGGACCGACCCAAAACTTCTGGGGCCAGCGACCAACTAATGCGACAAATAAGTTGGTCCTTTGAATTTCAGACCATGACCGACCACGTCCCTTGGAACCGGACCAGGACCGACAGGGTTGGGCCGGTCCAGGGTCGGTCCAGGGTTGACCCTAGACCGCTGCTCACCCCTAGTAGGAAACATGATGAAGATAAATATCCTTTTTTATAAATTCCAAACCTTCATATAATGGAGACTTAGAAGTTTGGCATCTCCTACACTGTGCAGAGACTCGAAAGCAAATTAAGTAGAGGAAATTACCTGATATATGCAGAGACCAAACATAACCAAGGAGATCAAATAGAAGGCTCAATCCCTAAAGTTGGAAATCCGCTATCTACTTTGAAAGAGGCATGAGACTTGAAAGTGAGCAATGAGGTCTGAGGTTGGAGGCAATAGAGAGAGAGAGAGAGTGATAGAGGGAGCGATGAGGCCGAGTCAATTGAGAGCGAGAGTGAGAGAGGGATCAAAAAGGGCGGAGGCTATTGAGGCCATGAGATGAGTGGGGTGAGAGACGAAGAGGGAAATGGGATTTTGATATAATAAGTCAAAACATAAAAATTGAGAAAATATTATATATAAAAATATATATGTATATCTATGTATCAGTCCGATTCGGGTTAGTGGTTCCAAACTTGAAATCAAGAATTATATCGATACTCACTAGCTCTAGTAAATTGAATCTGGGAATCATCGGTTTTGGGCTGATTTTGTCCGATCAATTCCCAGTTCTTTTACACACCCTTATAATTTATGTCATTATCTCTAAATTGGGAGGTCTAGACAGCCTCGCCCTTTTGCGGACCTAAGCTTATGAGCGGTCTCCATCTGTGCATACTCAAGCAACGTGGGACGAAATCGGAGTGCATTCGAATTCGATCTGTTGGCACAACAGCACGCTCCACCTAGAGAAAACCATCAAACCAGCCGAAGTACATGCCCTATGGGGGCTTCATCCTCTCATTGAAATTGAGCCTCGAAGACAACATTGAACGCGGGCTTTATTTTTATTCCTTTTGGTCCACATTTGAGTGCGAAACCCATGCTTTAGCTGAAGCCCATCGTACAGAAAGTGGAATTACCTCCGAGGCTCCGACTCGGGAGAGAATAGGAAAGAAACCATTGCTCCTTGTTGGATTTGATTCCTTCGAATTTAGAAATACAAAAAAAAAATCATTTTAATTTTGTTGATAAGATCGGGATCCAAAAAGTTCTAAATCTATCATACAAAAGGCCAATTCCGTCCTATATCCCATGTGCTTGGCGAGATCCGCCCTGAAAAAAAATAAAGGAAAACTTCAAAAGACCCTAGGACGGATGATTGGGGATGATGGAGTATGGTCCATAGCTACTGATTTTCTTCATGAATTTCTCTGGAATTTCTCCCCTTGAGAACTCCTCCATTATGTATTTCCCTGGAATTTCTCTGGATGATTTTGAACTCGTGGGCCGATTAATTACCAAAGGAGGAGCCGAACCCACTGGATCAGCCCCGCAGCACTGTGCACTGTGGGCCTTAGTGGGTCAAAACCGATCTTGGGTCTGGAGAAACTCTAGAGATCCCTTTTGCAATTCTAAAACTTTTCCTGCCATTCTAGAATGAATGGATGAATGATAAAAGAATAATAATAATTGGGTTTAAAAAAAAAAATGCCATTTTGGACCCTTTTTTCCAACAATTTGCTCATGTAGGAGCAGATCCGGCAATTTCCTTCTCGGATTCTCATCGTGTTGTATGGGTAGCCGTAGCATTTCTATAAGGATAATGTGTAACCATATTCCGAGATAAATACGATCTTGAAAGTGCTGATCATTGTCCTGACAGTCGATAGAAAACGATTTGAATGCGAGTATAATAATACTTGAAGTGTAGTCACTTATAAGTTCATCCGCGGGGATAGCTCAGTTGGGAGAGCGTCAGACTGAAGATCTGAAGGTCGCGTGTTCGATCCACGCTCACCGCATTTTCTTTTTGAAAATTTTCCCAATTTACTTTTGTCTCATTACCTCATTGTTTTATTGGGCTTTACGATCTATCTTTTATTTATTATTATTATTTAATTTCTGACCAGTTCAACAGGTCAAAGCTAGATCCAGTCAAACGAAACCAGCTAGATTTTTCAGAATAAGGCAAGTTTGACTAAATCTAGTACGGGATTCCTTTACCATATGAAGAGCAACACAGCTTGACCCAGTTGTCAAAGTGATGGAGATGACAGATCACGCGATAACTTTTAGCATATGCAGCTAATTTGCCTGCGTAATTAGCATATTTCTTACATCATAATGGGGGAATCTAATTACCCTTTCCATCTAATAAGTCAAATCCTACATAGCTTTAGCATGAGTGGCTAATTTGTGTGCGTAATTACTGTATTTCTCATATTACAAAAGAGGAATCCGATTGCCCTTTCCATCTATTGAGACAAACCCTACATTCCAAAGTCCAGACATAAAGAAGGGAAAAAGAAGCGTTGGGCTGTCTTTAAAGATCTCCACGATAACTTTCGCTTTTGCTACACGCCTTTGCGGTGTGCATTGGACCCTTTTAAATTCCTTTTTCTCTCTTCAGTCCTGTTCCCTGGAATCTATTTCAGATCAGAGACTTCATCCCAGATCGGTTTACATAAAATTCGTTTATGAGCGACATGTCAGACTGTAACTTATTCGAAGAGCCAGTCAAGGTCGAACACATCATGAACGACACGACTCCGGTTCTTCGATATCGCCAAACGAAGTTTGTTCTTAAAGGTCCACCACTTGATGGAGAAACCGCAAGCCATGCGGGACGCACAAGTCAATATCTGTCGATGGAAACGCGTTTCCGTAAGAAGCATGCAAACTTTTTGTGCAGAAAGTTTAGAAAAAGGGGCAAAAGCTTTAAAGTCTGTTCCTTTGGGTCGTCGGGAACGCGATCGAAACATGTCAATGTTATGATCGGAGAAAGAATCCTTACCCTTGGACTCCACCAGCCGCTGAGCTTCCAAGCAAAGGGTTCGAAAAGTGCGACCAATGAGGCAAAAGTGTAAAGGGTTACAGGCCGACGGGACACGCGGACTCCTGTCGGTGAAGGGAACCCGCTTTTAAGCGTGGTTTTTCGTTTTCGAATTCGAGAATTTTGTCTTTTCGTTATTGCTTTTGGCAGAATTAGATTATCGAAATTGTCTCGATGAATTCGTTCAATTTATACAATTCGAGGCAGATCGATATGCAAATATAACCTAGCAACGTGCAATGATCTCAAGGAGATGAATTGACAGTCAACTTGGTACTGTCCACAAACGAGGATGATTTACGCCGCCCCTAGATTGAACGGAGTAAACACGGGTTGAGTACTCCACTAGTGAGTGGAAAGACCCGAAAAAAAATTATTTGCGGTCAATCAAGCTCTTTCTCACAAGCTTTTTCTTTTTTGCTATCTTACACTAGAAGAAAAGATGATATTTGCTCGATTACGACATAAAGAAAGACAGGAACAACGCAAGTTTTTTAGCAAATGCTGAGGAAAGGAAGACATTAATACGCTGCTTTCGACGGCTCGTATACGGTTTGTAACAAAAGCGATGATGGAAGGACAAAAGGACAAAATGAGAAAAAAGACGCTTTTGCGCCTTTGCACTCGCGAAGATATAAAACGTATCTTGGACTCGAAATCACTTTTCTTCTGGAATTGGAATCTAAAGCGAGCATGTGGAGTGGGGAAATGGACATACAATGATTAATCCGAGTGTCCTGTAGCTATCAAGAGAGAGTGGCGGTCCTGAACACTTCCTACACGAGAGAGGAAAAGTGCTTGTCGTTTAAAGGGACAAAGGAAAAGGATAGAAAGGAAGTCTTCGAATTGGAAGGACGCACGGTAGATCAACCCATTCTACGGCCGATCTTCTAGCTATATTCAGGCTAAAGTTTAGAAAGATGGTACCAAGGAAAGAACGTGCAGTGCCGAACAAATTGTGTGATTGATTTGGTCAATTGGACCGAGTCTAGAAAATATCATCGCACTTCGACTTAATATTTTTATAATTGATATTGAACTCGGAGCGTAACTGGTATTTCATTTGAACGATTTGTAATATATATAATTCTTATAACATGTGCAATATATATTATTGGGTTGTCCTTCGTTCTTGCATAATCAGATTTATCAGGTGACAAGCATGCATGCATCCATTGGATATTTACTCTCTCTCTCTCTCTCTATATATATATTTATATATTATTCTTGGTTGATGTAAGTTGTTGATGGGTGAGAGTCATTCTCAGGAAGAAGCACGCGGTTGCCTGTCTTGCACCTTTCAAGAACATGGAGAAAAGCTCACTTCCCCAAGGCCAAGGGGGCGTGGAGCTTGGTGGGGTCTCAAGGAATATATGTGCATGCAATGAGCTTGGAATTATGAGCTGCATGCACTATATGAGCAACCTCACTAGTCACATGCACGGAGTGCTGATGAGTATGATCATTATTTTATTTTATTTTATGTTTTTTTTTTCAAATATGTGCTTGTCTATATATGAGAGAGGCTAACAAAATTAATCCCTTGTAGCTAACCCGTCAAACAGATGGATAAAAAATGACCCGGCCCTAAATTGACTCACTTTTACAAAATTCAAATTTCAGCGATCCATACCTGACCCGAACCCAATCCATACACATCCTTTGGTGAGTTCAACTGGATATATTGACAGGTTGAGGCTGGGGCTTTCTCTTGGAGATTTCCCTAGGTGAAGATATCAGACTTTTGCTGCACACTCCAAACAAATGATAGTTGATTAATAACCTATTCCCAATGTGTATCGGTGTTTGTTGAATATCTCAAGGAGGAATTTGCCAAACTTGAATGAAACATTGTCCTCAATGTGAAAAAGAAAAATAGGAACAAGAAAACTCCCCTTGTTATAGTATAGTGGTGAGTATTCCCACTTGTTACGCGAGTGACATCCCCAACAATGGCACCAAAAACTTATTTGTAAAATTCTAGATAAAATGAACATTTTGAATAAGTAATATAATGATGAGAAAGAGTATCATCCCATGGAAATTAATGATTAATAAACTAATTAAATACTAAAAATATATTATTTCTAAAAATTTATCTAACAAATCAAAATAGAATTGAGAATAAATTAAAACTCAAAATCATAAAAACAAAATTTGGAGACTAAATGTAGTAAATCAATCAAATAAATATGTTAGACTATCCAATTTTACCATAACTACTAGATATGAATTTTAAATTGTAATGCATATAAGAACGATATCAAACATGTGATAGCGGAATTTCCCAATCTATTTACTATCCTATATCTACATATAACATACATACTCAGTTTATTAATTCACTATATTTCTATGTGAATTTAAATAAACATAAGTGCTTTAAAATCTATAAATATTCCTAGCTTACAATGAGTCTTTGGGATCACTTTATCATTGAAAGTTACACAAATAACATAATATCTCTATTCACGTTTAATTTATGATTATATTTTATAAGGTGTAATTGTGTCTTATCACTTCTCAATCTCAAATGTGTACATCAGATCATTCAAGAGGTGGCTAGTAACTTAAAAGCATTAAGCACGATAATAAATAACTCACATGAATAAAATCACTTGCATGTATAAAAATTATGAAATTCACATCATCATGATTAGGCTACATTGTAGTTCTAATAAAAGAAATTTAGAATATAGTAAAAGAACAAACAAAAATGTAAATCAAACCTAGTATCTTGAACAAAAAAACAAGGATTATGTCACCACTTTTGTTTTCTATTCAAAATACTTAAAAAATTCTCAGAATAATGAAAACAATCTAAAATATAAAAACCTAGCTATCTATATTATCCTATTTATAGGATACATTCAAGATTTCTAACGCAATGCAATTGCTTTTTTTTTTCCCACATAAAATCAAGGAATAAATCGCATAACTCTTTATTTGGTATCCATCTTTCACCGCTTTTTGAATTCCTAAATCACATAATTTTCCTTTCCTTTTTTTTGCCCATTATTTTCCTTATTTTCTCCATATCTCATTACTTTGCTTAAACAATGAAGATTTGGGTGAATAAAATGAAATCCAAATATTTTTTTAATGATATTGCATTACAAAATACCATATTTGTTGCCTAAAATAGCTAAAATAACTCTATTATTATAGAGTTATCAATCATGGTTTTCAAACAGGTGAGCGTTGTGGTGTAGCAATGTAGGCCTAATGATAGACTTCATGGTTCGATCCGGAGAAGGAGACTAGGGATGAATTGAGTGTTGGAGATTCAAGTTAAAATAAGTTAATGCAGAAAGATACTCGATTTAAGTTGGGGGGGGGAGCAAACCTAATACTAGAGCTCACATGTAAAAGGAAGATTGTTATAATATACATGTGAATTGTATTAAAGAAGTTCCACATCGAAAAATTGATATGATGTGGAACAATTAATATATTCTAATTAGCCCATAATTCATTTGTTTAAGTTCTTAATTGAAGGTGAGTTCCACCAAATATATTGACAAGCTTAGACTTGAGCTATCTCTTGCATATCTCCCTAGGTGAAGGTATCACATTTTTGTTGCGCACTCCTTAGAAGCTCAACTAAATATCCAATTCTTAGCAAGCTTTCTCCTTAATTTGTTGCCCTTGAAGAATGGGTAACTCCTTTGGTTGGCTTATCGAGTTGCTAAGGGAGCTTAAGTTCTCGAGTCCGATCATGAGCAAGGACTTTGCATAGACACAAGCAACATGCATATGTATGTAAGCGTCGAGCTGATGAACACAAACAAAGAGGCTTTATATTCGAGAATAAGTTCCAGTTTAGTTTTCGGTTCTCTAAAAACTGGCTCATTTTATGTTTCCTAGTAAAAATGAATACTTGTGATAAAATATGGAAGTTACACCAATTCACTACAAAACATATAAAGGTCAAGTGGTCATGTTGTTGTTTGTTCACGGGGAAGATTATAGTTTGATTCTTAATACATGTAAAAGTGTGTGTCTACATATATAAAGAGGCTTTAGAACTAGCCTCCAGAAACTTGGGCCGAACCTCTATAGACTCAAGCATGGGCACGGGGTCTTGAGCCTTACCTCAATAGACCTAGGATTGGCATTTGAGGAACTGGGACGCCATTAGGGTCTCAAGCTCTGCATCAAGGGGCTTGGGCCCAACCTCTGTTGACTTGGCTCGATGGCCAAGGAATTGCTCTTGGCCTCGATGCTCTAAGGTTGAGAGCCAGTGACTTGGGTGAGGGAGTCAACTATCCATGCATAGCTACTAGGGACCTGAGAACGAGCATTAGGGTCTCAGGCCTAGCCTACAAGGGCCCGGGCTTGGTCTCTGTGGACTTGGGTGCAAACACTAGCTCGAGCCTAACCTCAAGGGACCAAGGCCTTGTTTTTGTGGACATGGTGAGACCGGCTGACAAAGAACTAACCAGGTGCTGATGATCTTGACATGGAGCTTGGTTCTCGAGCATGACTACTAGGGACTTAGGTATAGCCATTGAAGTCCTAACCCTTACATTAAGGGACCTAGGTTTAGCCTCCATGGACCCAATCAGTGAGGGATTGAGCTCGGCATTGAGGGACTTGAGCCGAGTGCTAGTGACTTGGGTATGGGAGCCAGACCTAGATAGGGTCACTAGGGACTCGGGCATGGGGGCCTCAAGTTCTTAGTCCTAGCCTCTAAAGACTTGGGCTCGATCGTCCAAGAACTAGGTTCACTTCTTGTTGGACTCGAGTTATGCACCAATGCTTAGGTGAGGGAGTTGAGTACCTGTGCATGGCCATTAGGGACCTGAGTGTAGGCACCAAGGTCTAGGACTCAACTTTAAGGGACATAAGCTAAGCCTCCGAGGACCCAGGCATGAGCATTGAGGTTTTGGCTTTGGCCTGAAGGACCTAGACTTCGCCTTTGTGGACTAGGGCCCGATCAACGAGGAAATGGCCTTGGCCTTGAGGTACCCAAGCTAGCCTTGATGTACCAAGCTTGCCTTGATGGGCATGGGTCAGGTGCCAATGATGGTGTAGTAGCCAAGTACCCTAGCATAGCCATTTTGGAGACCTTAGCATGGGCACCGAAACCAGCCTTGATGGTCATGGGTTAGGCTTGGCCTCCATGGACAAAGATACTGTCATTGGGGGTTTCAACCTTGACCTCAAGAGACTTGGGCTCAACCATAGAGGAATTGGGTCTAGACAAGGCATTGGTGACTTAGGCACAGGAGCCAGTCACTTGTTTATGGTCATCGGGGACCTGGACATGAGCACGGGGATTTGCTCTTTGCTTACATGGGTTGAGTTGGGTTATTTATGAACCCATAACTAATTGAGCTTTGCTTTATTTGACCCATTTTAATCTATATTTTAAATATGGGCAGCCCATATTATCCAACTTAACAAATTTGAGTTAAAATATGAGTCCATGACATATTTTGCCACCTCTGCTTGTAGCCAAATTAGTTGGGATTATGCTTAATATTGGGGTTTCATAGTTTGACAAAGCAAACTTTTTAGGATATTTATCACTTACGGATCAAGTGTTAAGTGTTTATATTTTCCTCATATCCCATCATATGAGTTTCGTGTTTGTACCTTCTTCTATCACGTGTTCTTTGTACGAAGGTTAGTCAATCTGATATAATCAAATCCATATCAAGTGCATAGTTTGTGTGCTAGCGAGGCAGCGCGTGCCAATAGATAATTTGAGATTGAAAGTGACCACATAATATCGTGTTGATCGTGTAAAACGAACTTCAGTTAGGAACTTCATCACGATTCTATTTCTAAAATTTTCTAGGTCCACCAATTGGTCTAAACATCGTCATAAATAATCTTGATTTGAAGCCTAAGAGACTCATTAACACTAGATGGTTACAGACAACAATTTGTAGCCAAGAAGATATTGTATGCTTATACTATCACTGTTCATCTTGATTGTAAGCCACATGTTTTGATGAGTTTGAATTTTCTCCCTATTTTTTGTGGTTGCAACTAGGGCGAATATCGAGTAGCACGTGTTGTTGTGCTTGGGGCATAAGAAGAGCCATTCACGCAGCAATTCAAGTCAAAGTAGTTCAGCCACTTGGGATACTGTAGATGCCACCTTTCCCCTTAAGAAGGGAGCGGGAAAGTTCGATTCCCTACATTTTCAGGGGACTGAGATAGGGACGTGTGAGTGAGAAAGTAAGATTTTGCAACCTACACACAATACATAACATGCACTTTCGCTTGTAAAATAAGTATAGGACGAGATTAGGACAATAATAAAAAAAAGTCAAGAGTAGTTCGACCAAAAAAATGTCAAAGTAGTGAAAACAAAATAATCATCATAGAAAAATATATTTAGTATATACTCTATTTGTTCAGTGAAAAATAAACGATTTAAAAAATGTTTTTTAAAATATGAACGCTTATACCCACTAAAAATAGTTAGCCAATGAAAAATGCTTTCAGTATTAGCAATAATTTATATTTGAATATTTTCGTGAATGATGGAAATATTTTTTATTCATTTATTTTTTTAAGGGATAAATGCAATTAATTGGAGGAATATATTTTTCAAATTATTCATTTTTTGTAAAATAGACAAATCCATAATCTTCATTCCTTTTCAAATAATGCTACAATAATTACGTCATTTTTTGGCATCGTAAGATGACTGAAAATTGCAGTCATCCATCAAATTAAGCACTATTTAGCATCTAAAGTACATTTCAGTAATTAGAAAATTATAATCTCCTAATGCTCATTTGAAAATTCTTAAAAGGTATTCTGTTTAGACCTCACCCTAAAATAAAGTCATGGACTCATCTCACTAAATTTTTCGTTATCCGATCTACCCGTGCATTTGATAAACATGTTAATTTATGTCATGTAATTTAATACAAGTTTAACTTCTTATTAGTGGAGAAGATGACAACTAAACATATATAATATGCATCTTTAAAAAAGCATATAAACTCTAAACTGACGTAGCATGTTTCAACATAGCCCTCGTGTCCACTTCCCACAGCCCAAAAGAAATTAAGACTCTGAAGTAAATTACTATATATATATATATATATATATAATTCATTTGATCTTTTTAGCAATAAAAAAATTGTCAAAGCAAAGCGCATATTAAAAAATCACAAATGACGAGGAAATCTAATCGGATGAACAGTATGTCCGTCCGGATTGTACCGTGATATGCATATTTTAAATAAAATAAATCTTTATCATCTAAGCAATTTTGGAGGTGTTAGGCGCCACGGTATCCTTTTCATTTTCCTTCACCTGCTGATGGTCACCATCAAACCCCAAAGACAGACATTCCAGCGAATGACTTTCGCTCTCTCTCTTCCCCGTCATTAATAGCCCGCCTAAACCCATCAATTCTGGACGGTCTAGATGAGCAGAGAAGCTTCCCCACCGCTCGATCGCCTGACGTTGACCCGCGCCAGCCAATCATAAAAGAGAACCCTGTGATGCACACGTAACGCGAGTGGTCCCTCCTCCCCCCCCACCCACCCATATATCGATCTAGACCGTCTAAGCTAATCAATTCTCCTGTTGGACCACAACTATTATTAAATGGAAATACCCACCACCCCATCATGGAAATTAAATGGATGGTCCTGATTTGCTGGTGGCCACGTGCACCACGTGTACGTTACCTGAGAGTACAGCTACCCTCCCCCCTCAATGGGCTTGTGGATGAAGATGCGCCTCCAGATAAGGACCACTCGGGGAGAGCGTTAACGATTATCGGTTAAGAAAAGAAAAAAAGAAAAGAAAAAGAAATTGCTTTCCAAAGCTTGTTGATTACCGGATAAGTCGGGTTTAGATCATGTCGAAAATGATCCAATTTGAATTGATCTATTTAACCAATTCTAACTTATTTGTATGCAATATAACAATTCAATTTATATCTGACATGATCTATATTTTTAGAACATTTATAAATCTAACTCATTTAATGTTGAATTGTTGGTTGTTGGTTTCACCATGTAAACTCACCACTGCTGAGGCTCCATTTGATTTATAAGGACGACAAACTCCGTTGATATGTTCTTTATGTTAGTGCTTGCAAGTCCTACACATTCAATTGGTATTGTATGTTCTTCTTGCTCTATATTCAACAAAACCCTCTTATAGTTTTACATCTAGGTGATTTCAAGGTTTGGACAATAACCTAGATGAAACCTTTTGAGGACTTGCTCAGGTTTGTGAGTATTAACAATTATCACTAAAAAAAATATTGCTTTCCAAAGCTTGTTAATCACTAAACCCGTCAAACGAATGGAGTAGGTTTAGCTTATGTCGAAAATGATTCCATCCAAATTGACTCATTTAATCTGTTTTGATATATATCATGCAATGCAACAACCCAACCCATAGTCTACTTTGATCCAACCCACCTAGATTGAGATGAGAGTGTAGAGCAAGCAAACACAAGATCAAGTAAAGGTGAGAGAATCACAGAGATGGATTATGTCTAAATAAGTTATGAACCTATTTAATACTCATATTATTTTGGTTTTACCATTCTAAACTAATTTAGGACTCATTTACTAAATACAACTAGCTCATATAACAACTCAACCCATCAATATGGGTTAATGAATGGGTCCATGATCAATTTTGACATGTTTGTCAATTAACTAACAAAGAAGGCCACGAGAAGATCCATCAAACCTAATTTTACCTAATTCTTTTTTTGCGCCCCTTCCCTAGAGTTTTGATATAAATCGTGCATGAAGACGTATAACACTTTATGCAAATCCATAGTCGGCTCACATTTCGTCACGGGACAAAAAGTAAGACCATATACAAGGGAAATGTGTCAGAAAAATCTTAAACCTATTGCACTAATGCCAATTTAATCTTAAACCGCTTGATTTAGTATCAATTTAGTTATTCCAACTAATTTTAACTGGATATTATTGACGTGGATGCCGGCTGGCCTACACTCGTTGACCTTTGGTTAGCCTCGCCAAGGGCTAGGTGAACCTCGCGTTGGGCTGGCAAGGGTCAAGCCTCACCCAACTATGGCGAGGCTCGAGTCCTCACTAGAAACCATGAGCTCCCGACCTTCAAACTCGCAACTGTTGGAGAGGGCTCAAGCCTCGCTAGGGGTTGGGCAAGGCATGACCTCACCGTCACTAGCCAGAGCAAGCCTTACTAGTGGTCAATGAGGTTGCCTATAGGCAAGGCCCAACCTCTTTAAATCCAGTGAGCTTGAGCCTTGCTTCGCCATGACAAGCCACAAACTTGCCGGATTTGGGAGTTCCCTCGTTGGCCTTCGCCTTTGGCTGGTTGTTGAGGTCCAATGATCGGTTAGAGCAAGAGGAAGGAAAAATAGAGAGAGAGAGAGAGAGAGAGAGAGAGAGAGAGAGAGAAAAATAATAAATAAATAAATAATCGAAAAATATTTAAATGTCAGTAACAGTTGTCAACATCACTGTTAATCGATATCAGTTATGCCACATAAGCCTCGTTTGGTTCAGCATTTAGAAGTGTTCTTGGCCAAATGCTAGCATTTGGAATACTTTGGAATGCTATTAGGAGGTTTAATGAATTTTTTTCTTTTCAATATTGCCCTTATTGATAATCATGTTTTCCCCTTTTGCCCTCGAAAATATTATTCATTGTCTTCTTCAAGGAGCTTGTTGCTCCACCGCGGCAGGCAGCGCTCAGCCACAAGTGGCCAGATCTGGCCGCCGGGGGCCGGATCTGGTCGCCGGGAAGCCTTGCCTGAGGTCGGGCGACCTCGAGCGTCGCCTGAGTCATGCGACCTAGGCGCCACCGCCTGAGGTCGAGCGACCCAGGCAACGCCGCTTGAGGCCACGCGACCTCATGTGACGCCTTGAGTTGCTCGACCTCAGGTGGTGTCGCCTGAGGCCATGCGACCTTAGGCAACACCTTGGGTTGCGCCTAAGGTCGGCTGGCATCCACATTAAACGGGCCCATAAGTTGGCTAGCATCCACATTAGCAATATTTGGCCAAAATTAGCCGAAAATACTAAATTGACACAAATACAATAGGTTTAGGACTTTTATGATACTTTTTATTAGAAATGATTTTTTTTTTAATTCTCGGGAATAATTTTTGAATAAAAGAATGCACTTAGTAAGGGCGCGTTTGTTTGCGTTTAAAAAAAATTGTTCCAGGAACGAAATAGAAAAAGTGTTTCGTTCCTCGGAACAATTTTTGAACAAAAAAACGCGTTTGGTAAACTTGTTTGGGAATAAAAATAAACGAAAACATGTTTGGTAAATTTGGATAATTTTTTTATTTCTTTTATTTTTTCTATTTTTTTCTTATTTTTCCTTTTTTTCTTTTTCATTTTTTTTTTCTTCTTTTGGCCGGTCGCGGCGAGGCCGAGCTCGCCCGGCCGGCGGGCGAGGCGCGGCCTCACCGGCCACCGCCCGACGCCGACTCGCCCGGGCGAGCTCGGCCTCGCCGGATCTGGGCGAGATCGAGCTCGCCCAGGCCGGCGCGAGGTCGGCCTCGCCTTGATCCGGCGAGGCCGAGCTTGCCCAGCGGCGGGCGAGGCACGGCCTCGCCGGATCTGGGCGAGATCGAGCTCGCCCAGGCCGGCGCGAGGTCGGCCTCGCCATGGCTGGGCGAGCTCGAGCTCGCCCAGCGGCCGGCGAGCCTCGGCCTCGCCGAGGGACGGCGAGCCTCGGCCTCGCCGGGGGCCGGCGAGCCTCGCCGTGGCTAGGCGAGGCCGCCGGCCCTCGTCGGCCGGTCGCCGGCCATGGCCGAGGCCGGCGACCGGCCAAAAGAAAAAAGAACAAGAAAATAAGAGAAAAAAGAAAAAAAAAGTGTTTCTCAAAAGTGTTTCAGAAACAAGAAAACACAAAATTTGTGTTTGTTTCGTTTTTTTTGTTCCTCGAGAACAAAAGAACAAAAAGCGAACAGAACGCACCCAAACGCGTTGCCTTTTTTTTCCTTCCTGAACAAAAAAAAAAAAACTGTTTAAAAACAAAAAAAAGAAATACAAACAAACGGGGCCTAATTGTCTAAAATTTCTATTCCTAGAATAGAAATGCGTTTAGTAGGATTTTTAAATTCTTTTGTTTCTTTTAATTTGTTAATACTTTTATTAATTTTTATCTTTTTTTTTAATTTTATTTTCCTCTTCTTCCTCCTTCTTTCTTTGTAGCCGATTCCTAGCCACAGCGATGGCCGATGACCGGCCAAGTGAGGTTTGGAGAGCAAGCCAAAGGCTCAATCGCCTCATCATCACTTGGGGGCTTGGCGAGGCGCCTCCCGCGTGGCTCGGATCACCGGGGTTGGCGATGCTTTAGCGAGGTCGCCGGCCAAAAGGAAGAAGAAAAAAGGGGAAGAGAAGAAGAGAAGAGAAAAGAAAAGAAAAATAGAAATTGGTTTTCGGAATTGTTCCCGGAAATATTACTTTTTCTATTTCTTGATTCTGTTCCAAATCTATTTTGAAGAACAAAAAATAGATTTTTGTTCCCGGTAACAAAAAATTTATCAAATGGATTTCTGTTCTTTTTTTTTCCGAGAAACAAAAAAACAAAAAATAGTTGTTCTCCGGAAAGTTAACAATTGGGCCCTTAATGACATTTGAATAAGATACAAATTTGACAGGTGAAGTTGCAAACTGTATCATTATTTCTCGTTTTGGAATTTTGACAGAAAGCGAGATTTGCATTTCGAAACAAATCCAATCAAAACTATTAGTGATATTTTCTTCTAGTTACCTCACATATTAAGATCCTAAACTTTCTCCGACAAATAAAGTGAAGATGACAGATGACAGAGGTGTAAATGCGTTTAATATATCTCCTTTTTAATGGCTAGTGGCTAGTGGTATTTGAGATTATCTTTTGCACATCAATCATAAGTGTTTATTCATTTAAGCTTGCGGTGAGATATTAAATTTTCTACTATATTTTATCTCTCGTTTTCGGCCGGTGAAAATATAGATTTTAAGCCACAGATGAATTTTTGTCCTTCTTTATTTTCATTAACTTTCCTACCATGTAGAGTATTATTGACTTTGAAATAAAAAAGCTCATTAGACTAGCTGGGCCACTTTAGTTAAAGGTGTCCCCTGTCTTAACTTTTAAGTAAATAATTCGGAAAGTTAATTAGCTTACCCTCGGCAGGCAAAAAGGTACTTTAAAATGGTATAAAATATTAGGCTTAAACGATAATCACTCGACTCGCCACGTCAGAATAGACTCGAGAAGATTTAAAGACATATATCGTTGCAATCTCATCGATGTCGGTTCACGAGCCTACTATACTAGGCTTCCGGTGCAACCTTCGTGACACGATAAATGGCATGGCATCTTCTACATCGAGCCACCTCGCTGGATGATCAGTGATCACATAAGTTACTCTGTACCGGGCATGTGAGATTTTCGAATGAAATGATCAAATGCTTGCTGATTGTGATTAAGGCCCATAATTTGGGGCCCCATTTAGGGCCATTTGGGATCTTATGGGCCATGGAACCAATTCGCAGAGGAGAGAGAACGCCCTTTGATGTTGATCTCTCTCTCTCTCTCTCTCGCGTGGTGTCCCTATTGTGAAGCTCAATGATTCGTCTGATAAATTCTCATCAACTCTCCATGTGGTCGGAACAAAACCCCACCAAGTTCACACTTGCTTAGTAACCCTAGCTAATCTTCCGTATGCGTGCAGGAAGGGAAGAGCCATGCCCCATGCCTCAGGCTCTCCATTCAAAGCTTTGGCACACGTGGTACAGAAAAATTCATGCACATAAAAGCAACGAAGTCAGTTTTCATTTCTGGTCCCCACCTTTTGACAATTTAACTTTTGTTACGAAGGTCAGTGCTTAAATCTTAGAAACCACTTTTTCATCTAAGATTTTTGTTTTTGTTTTTTTTTTAATTTTACATGATTTTATCGGAATATATAACTTAATTTCTGCTTTTGAGATCACTCTGACAGATGAGTGATGCCATGATTTATAATCAGAAAGGAACGAATAGAGCCTCTTTTTTCGGTTGACAAATAAGTCTAGTCCAATTAGCGACCCTCATTCAATAAAATCTCAATGCGAGATATTAGTTTTAGCAGTTTTGTGATATCGTTAAGAGAAGAAAAACTATCAATTTCACATTCATTTTGGATTTCTCCTTAAATTAAATTAGATACGTAAAATAGAATTTGAAAACTTTCCCCACCTAAAAGAGGGATTTCACACTTCACATGCATAAAAGCCCAATTCTTCTCTCCTAACGTTCATTTCACATCATATATCAGATCAATGCCGTTGGTCCAATTTTACCCTAGAAAAAGTCAACTTACCCTTATCATTGAACAACCATTTTCCTGCGGGGAGAAAAGATTGACGTGGTAATGTTTGTCACGTAATAATGAGCGGGAGACTCTTTGAAGTTAATAGAGGATTTGCAGCACGTTGTCGAACAGTTAGCTACCCTTGACAAGATATTTAGACCTAGAAACTCCTCCATTTATGGGATCAAGATTGGATTGGCAGTCAAAAGTTTGACTGAGAATTAGTTAAAACCTAAGGTTACAGTCAAAAAAAGAATAAAACAACCTCGATTCTAGCTAGAACAGGCAACTGAACCTCCTCCATCTAAGGTTGGTGATGAGAGTTTCATTTTACTTGTGATCCGCATGCGGTGAACGAGAGGATTCTCGATCTAACGCAAGTCAAAACCGGTATTTGCTGATTTGGTTGTTGACCAATCTTTGAGAAGACAATTTCATCCGCCTTTTTGTCTTTTGCCATATCATGACGACATTCTTAGGTTTCTCACTGCTTGATGCAATTTAGGGCTTCGTAGATCTCCATGTTTGCTACGATTCCGGACCCCGGTCAAAAGACCTAGCTACTTAACTGGTTATAGTTCTTCTATTTTTGCTATTCTCAACTGCGCAAGAGATAACTACTTTTAGAATTGGTCTTACAATTGCAGGTTCATCTTGATTATCGCAAATAATCTCATAAGAAAATGGTTTTTATAAGAAATATTTATCTACTATTCTATCTTTGTATCTGTGTCGGTGTCTTTTATCTTTACACAAGCATGGCAAAAAATTAGAAGAAAAAGTTATATCCTTAAACCAACCAAAGATAAGTTTTCAAAAAATTGGCCTATTGAAGAAAATAGATTTAAATTTTTGGAAAATATAGAACAAATTTAACTTACCAAAGAGAAGAAGTTGAAGAGCTAGAAAGAATAATGATTTACAGTTGAGGGAGACTCATTTTACTTTTGAATGAGAACTTGTGCGACCTTAATATTAGAAAATCCAACTTAAAAAAACTTAAACCATTAGGTGAACGGAAAATATATAAATATGATACTCATAAAAAACCGGTACGCAAAAGATGAGAGATACCTTGACACTGCCTCTTACATGCAAATTGGATTGAGAATCATCAAGTGCATTTGACAAACGAAAAACTCACATGTGAAATAAATTTAGGGTAGAACCTCTCTTTGGTACCATATAGTATTAAAAAGTCTAACAGGAAAAAAGTTAGACAATTAGGTAGAGGGAGATCATATTGATCAATAGGCCAATTAATTGTCAAATGTTGAAAATGCGAGGCTAGTGGCTCCATTAGTACCCCTTATATGAATATTTCGGCAAGACCAGCATCACTCCCTTAGGGGGCAAGATGGTCAACCAAATCTACAATTGAATCTGGCACATATTGTTGAAGAAGTTTGACGAGGACCGGGGTTAAACAAGGGTCCTATCATACTTGTAGGAAACCATATTCCGAATGGATTGATAATCGGCCTATTCAAGAGTTTCAAAATGCCCAACTTTGCCATTTTTACTGACGAAGATGAACAATCGACCATCGAATACATTGTTTGATTTATAGCCTAGTGTAGGGAAGTAGAAACAAATGAGTTTTCAAAATTTTGATTATTTCCTGTGTCTTTGTCAAAAACTGCTTTTACCTAGTATATTAATTTACCACATCGTGTAATTAACCAGAGACGAAAAGACAATTCTATTCTCAATTTTATAAAATGATCAATTTTATAAAATGATACCCGAAGTATCAATTGTTGATTTGGTCAGAATTTATCAATACAATAATAGGTGGGTCAATCAATTTTTTGCTCAATTTAAGAAAGGGATAAATGTGTTGCTTCACTCTTAGGAAAATATTTCATGAATTCGGCTTTTGATTGATTGAAATTCAATTATACAAGGCCGTGACTTTCCAATTTTATTTTGATTGGTAATGAGAGTAGCTAAGTATATGAGCAGTTTCTTAAAAGTAAAGATAAAGGGCTACTTGAAAACTTTGCACAAAACATGGTTTCAATGGAAATTATGAGTTAGACTATGAATCAGCCTGAATGAAAATATTGAAATAATTGTGGCAAATATGATGCTCAACGAGCATTATGTTCGTCAATCCCTAAAGCTTGCAAGAATAAAAGAAAAAAGAATGGTTAGGGTTAAAGACATTCCAAGTCAATCGTTCGACATTAATAATAAATTGGACAAAACTTAGATTTACTCTTAAAAGATGGCCATATACAATTAGTAAAAGGCCATGTTATCCCAAGAAAAGAATATTTAGTAAAAAAAAATATTACAAATGGTACAATTTATGGGGCCATAACACAAATAATTGTACTGTTGTCAAGGAAAAAAAAAATTCAATAGGCATTCGGTACAGAAAATTCAAATTTGCTGATAACAAGGGGTATACAATGACCCTTGATTATCTAATTTAAAAAATCGAATGATCAATCGATTATTCAATTCTTTTTAAATGGGGCATATGTTGACATAAAAAATAACCAACTTTTAGTTATGATCAACAAATAACAAATTTAGTTGATAATAAAGTTTGGTGAATAGTAAAAGTCATCAATAAAAAGAACATCCAACAATTTAAAAAGTATCGACAATTCACTACAGCAAACAATCTATGCAAAAAAACATAATTACCGTGTTGTTATGTATAGTGCCGCTATCTTAGAAATTTTGTAGCTTGTCGTGGATAAGTATTGTTGTGACTTTTTGTAATCACAAATAAGATTAGGAAGTTATTTGTTCAAAAACAGAAATAGGATTTTTTTTTAATTTAATAATCGTTTGTAATTGTCGATAATGGGTTATAGCTAACCACATTGTACCCTTTGTAAAAGAGACACAATCAATCACAAAAGTCAATATCTATATATTTATCCTCATTTTTCTGTAATTTATCTTTCTTGTATTTACATTGCTGGACATGATTGTCTCCAGCTATTGTACCTTCAAATTTCTAGTTATGTACTTCTTTATCTAAAATTAACAAAAGATTCTTCACAATTCTTGTAGATTCGCAAATCGATCCATCCACATTTCAAAAGGTTTTTCTTCAGTAACTTTTTGTCAAAATAATGCAAAAATCAAACCAATCTTGCACGGAATTGTCTTGGGCATTTGATTTGAAAATGGGTAAGATGGGTATGATAAGTCCTTTCCTCGTTTCTCCCTCTCTCTCCCCATCCAATTTATGGCCATTTTAAGTTCTACGATTACTCATATGATGAAGATTTCAAAAAATTAGAGAAAAAATAAAAATATGAAAGAAATTTTCTTTTCCCTTTTCTACAGTCAAAGTTTGAAGGTTCACCCATCCATGGCATGAACACTGTGGCCAAAGAAAAAAAGGATGGGTTTACTTATCTACCTCTAGGTTTGGCCAAACAAAATCGAAGAGTCACCTATTACAAAAAGTATGAGCTACAAAAGAATCACCACAAGCAATTTCATTTGGGGAAAGAACAAAAAAAAATATCTCCACATTCAATTTTCAGTTTTAAAAATATTTTCAATTAGATCAATATAATTATCCATCCCCTAGCATAGCATAACACGACATGCTCAAATAAAATCCTATATCAACTGCTTCATAAAGTCTTGTGTTGGTTTTCCATTAGTTCTTTTTAGGGATATCTGACGAAGGAACCTTTTTATACCAATTTCGAGTTCGAAGGAATTGTTCAAGACATCGATCACTTAATTAGAAATTGCTCCCAAGTTAGAATTACAGATGGTCTAAATTAGCCCCCCCTTCTCCCTTAAATCATGGGTAGATTAGTGATCAAGTCTAGGGGGGAACAGTGTAATTATACAAATCCCACTGAAAGATCCTTAAAGTTGGGCAACGTTGACCATAACACATCATGCTTTTCCACTCTTGAGATATGGTCGGTTTCTGGTTCCATGTTGCTGATTATGATTACCAAGATTCGAAGAGGATTGTACTGCTCGTGCCCATTACAAGTTAACCGGACATTAGCACGAAATAATATATAAATAATCACTCCTAAATAAAGCTAATCTTGAAAGGGAAGGTGCGGTAGCTTTAATTGCATCGTGTCTCTCGCAGGATTCTTAGTCGCTTCACACCATATAAATATATGATCTGGGCACTTCTCGCTCATCAAGCTTGGAGTGCTCCACATATAGAACACGACAAAGATAGAATTAATTTTTATGTAATTAAAATCCCAGATGGAGCCCAAAACTCTGCCCATAGAAAACCCAGATAAGCCTCATCTTAACTTTATGCTCTTCGTAAGCATCATACATTATTATTTCTTTGGTGCAATGAAATGAATCCATGGGAATTTTTTTGATTCTATTGGTTGATGTGGGAGATATGAAGAGATCATTCTGTCATTTCGCTCGGTAGGTTTTGGAGATATTTCATAAGCAATTAATGGGATTCTGAGGATTTTCAGACGCAATTATGCGCACTTTACTAAAGGTGGGGTGGTCCTATCCTCCTATTCCAATTAAATCAAATGTCTATGATTGCTAGAAGCAGCGAGGCAAAAAAGGTGATCATATTTAAAACACGGGTTGGGGACTGCTTAACATCGCCTAATTTTTCATTAGGGGCAAATGGCCGCAATAAGATTGTGCGCGCGCGCATGTCTACTTGCCACTTTTTCTCCAAACTCAAGAATTTTCTTTCCTTCCGTACGTGCCACGTAAAAAACGAAATAATTAGCATTTTGAATTTGTGTTCGGATACATAATATGCATTTCTGACTTTTCTTTGTTAGTTTCTCGGGCTTTAGGTGAATGCGACAATGTATTTACCATGCGGAAAATAGTTAGGTGCTCGAAGAAAGTCTAGAACACCTTACAAAATTAGCATGAAATTATAACGTTCTTTCCATAAAAAAAAAACTCTGAAGATCAATTTGAAAGGGAAAATTTTGGGGCACTTCTTGATTTGACTCAGGAAACATATCATATGCAAAAAGGTTACAGCAAAATTAGGCAAGTCATGCATGGTCTCATCTCAAAACTCACAATCATATCAATCAGCAACCAAAATACCAAACACCCTACAGCCTCCTCACCTCTCCCTCCTCCCTCCCTCCCTCCCTCGACCCACCCCCCGGCGGGCGTCCCCCATCTTCTTCTTCCTCCTCTAACAAAAAAATAAAGAAAAAGTCATACCTAATTAGAGAAAAATTGGTCATAATGGTAATAATATACAAGATGCAGAGACCACCACACAGGTCCCCCCCCCCCCCCCACCATTTTTTTTGCACCAACCCCTTTATTTCACTCTCGATTGCCCCCATTGCATCTGGTGTCACGTTGGAAAAGAAAGGTTTCATTTCACGCTTCTTTAATCCCCTTTTCCGTTCTCTTTTCCTCAACTGAAGGAGCACCATCTTTGGTACACCAGCAATTGTGCCGGTGGAGAAAAAAGAAAAACCTCCAATAATTAAATCAGCTATGAACCAAAAACCCAAGTCAAATTCCGGCTGCTTAGCCTCTTCTTTCCTTTCTTTACACTCAAAGCAACCAAAATGATCATTGATGATTTTGGGAATGGAAAGTTAGGAACTCGTATCCTGTGTTTTTCCTCCTCCTACCCACACCTATGGATATCCTCCGCTATTCTCCTGGCATCCATCGACGCGCCGAGTAGTCCGCGCCGAGTGAACCCGACGGCGTATAGACCGCACTCGCCTTTCCACCCATTTGGAAAGGGCCGTCGGGGAAACCCATCGTCCTTCGAGAACATACTTCCTTCCTACACAAATGCAAATTCCACGTCTCACTTTTTTGAATCTTTTGAACTCTTTTCGATTGGCCCAAAAAAAAAAAAAGGAAAGAAAAAGCAGAATGTGTCTATTCAAATTAGGGAAACGGGAGTGGAAGGTATCAAGTTACCTTTAGCCAAGTAGGCACATTGCTTTTGTAACCTGTCGCTAGTACTATGGCGTCGAATTTTTCTGTCCTGCCATCAAGAAACTCTACTTCGTGGGGCTTCAACCGTCTGACTCCGGGATATATCTACAGCAATGGCCCAATACAGAAGCTCTATCAATTGCCCAAACACAAAATCTTGCTAGAACAAATCGAAAAGCTTGTAAATCCATCAGACAGTCCATGAATATGGAACATATGTTATCCATAGCTTAGCACTAAATTTTTAATCGTTGCGATAGAATTGTTTATGGTGAATCAGAAGGAACTAGGACTTTTTTTTCTTTTTCTTTTTTGCATTTTCATAGGTCATAGCAATGTTTTTTTTTTTTTTTTTTTTTTTTTTGTGTGCATACAACTTGCTTGCTAGGAGTATGAACTATGTACTGTTTTTGCCACAGGAAAAGCGCAACATCTTTCCCTATTCATTAATAGGACCCAATCACTATTCATCGATAGAATATAATTGGGTCCATCCAAATCTTAGTTTGCTAGAGAGAGAGGTAGCTCGGTCGGGAATGGGTTCAAGAGGAAAAAGTGATGTGATATGCAAATATTATGGCTCCAAGTACCTTAATGTCTCCACTTTTGATCTTGGCCAGTGTCCCAACATCTAATACCGGAGTCTTGCCGTTCAAATTCTTGAGCTCGAGAGGGCCCACCTTCGGCCGCTTCAGGCCCAGCCGGGCCGTGTCTCCGAGCATGACCCGAGCGGTCAGGAGCAAGAGCTGGTCGACAAAGCGCATGGGCAGCCACTTGAGCAACCACATGGACAACCCAAAAGTCGATTTCCCCAGCACATCTCGTGGTAGGACGTGCACCTATTCAAAACCAAGGAAACAAAAGCACAAAGGGTCATCAGACATCGCACCAAAAAAAAAAAAAGTCCATTCATGTTAACAAATGCTCAAAAAGGAACTTGAAAAGAGGGGCCAAAAGATTCAAAAGTCGATGAGTGACTACATGTTGTTTGCTTCTTTTACAGGGCGAAGAACATCATGGGAAGAAAAAGGGCGTGCGTGATTATGATCTACAAGATCCTATACTGAAACAAAATTCCTGACACATAATATTGCGCATGCTTGGAGGATTTCAAGGAAGTGAGATATAAAACAACATGCTATTTTCCTAGTTTAATTTCTCCTACATAACTAAGCTTTTTATGGCACTTGGTCATGAACATGTTTTTGCATGAACTGTTGGAACTTGAAGCGAAACGCAACTGGCTGAATTGTAAACTGTTGCCTATCATTGCCCATCCCTCGCGAGTGAACCTAGCACCTCATGATATAGTATTAAAACTGAGATGGGCAAAAAAAAGTGCTTTTTTGACCCCAAAAATATTAAGAAAAAGCCTCCATCCTCATCTAGCTTTGGCTTTCTTGGTTGGACTCAAAAACACACTCCCTTCTCCATCAAATCTGATTGCTCTTTAAGGAAAACAAATGAAAAAGGAAGAAGATGGGCAGGAGGATGAGGAGGAAGAGGAGGAGTGAAACCTAACCTTTTCGTTTTCTTGCCTCCTTTTCTTATCAGATTCTGGTGTCAAAAAATAGGTCTAGATTCTAGTTTTAGTGACCCTTTTTTCTCTTCGAGAAACCCCAAAATTAGAAGAGACATACCACTTTAAAATATATCTCTCAAGGTATGGGCTTGATTGGATTTTGCTTGTTTCCACATACAGAGAGGGGAGAGAGAGAGAGAGAGAGAGAGAGAGGTCTAATAGTGAGAGTCTCTTACAGTGCCTCTGACCACCAAGGAAGGCATGGCATTGTGGTTGCACAAATCTAAACACACCTCCATCCCTGAATTCCCACATCCGACCACCAACACCCTCTTCCCTCTGAACTCCTCCCCGCTGCTGTACATGCTCGTGTGCTTTATGGGCCCCCCAAAGCCCTCCATCCCCTCTATCTCTGGCACCACCGGCTCCGCATTCTCCCCTGTCGCCACCACCAGCCACCGGCACACGTACTCTGTCTCCTCCCCCTCCTTCGGCCCCACGCTCCTCACCCGCCACCGCCCACGCCCCTGTCATACTCTGCCGCCGCCACCGTCTCGTTGAACTGCGGCCGGATGTCGAAGCGCTGTGCATAGTCCTCGAGGTACTCCACGAACTCCCGCTTGTCCGGGTATGTTGGGGATGCCGGGGAGAATCCCATCATCGGGAGCTCACAGAACTGCTTTGGCAGGTGGAGCCGGAGGCGGCCGTAGGTCTTCCTTTGCCATAGTGAGGCTATGCAATCGGATCTCTCTAGGATTATGCTCCCGATACGCCTCTCCTTGAGGCATGCTGCCACGGCGAGCCCCGAGGGCCCCGCGCCGACTATTATGGGGCCGGAATCGTACACGCGGCCGTCGAGACGCCTGCTCATTCTCCGGTTTGGCACAGAGCGGATCATGCAATTGCTTCCATTCGATCTCTCTTGAGAAGTCCATCAAACAAACACTAGCCGCAGCAAGAGCAGCAGCAGCAGCTTACGACAGTTTCTCCAAATACAAAATCTAAAAGAAAAATGGGTTTGGAGTGGAATTCTTTCTGCTGTTCAACTGCCGGAAAGAAGAGTTTGTTAGGGAGAGAAGAAGAGGTGAAGAAAACCCATTTGGCTGAAAAACGTGTTGTTGATGATGAAGAGTGTAATTAGGTATCTCGCAAAGAGATATTGAGATTTGGAAGGCCGAACAATGAAAGCGAAAAAAACCAAAAAAAAAAAAAAAATTTGGATGATCTGATCGACCCTCTTATCTATAACGAGGAGATTCAAGGCTACGTAGTCCTTGAAATTTGGAGTGGATATTGAAGAAGGAAGACGGGGTTCTTATCCACTTTGTGAGTAATATGAGTTTTGTATGAAAATCTGTTTATCGTTTCAATGGAGGGTTAAGCGGAGGAATGAGCGAAGGCTACGGGACTAATGAATCAGCATTCAACAGAGAGAGAAGAGAGAAGAGAGAGAGAGAGAGAGAGAGAGAGAGAGAGAAGAGAGAAGAGAGAGAGAGAGAGAGAGAAGAGAGAAGAGAGAGAGAGAGAGAGAGAGATGGTTTGGTATTTATACTCCTATTGCTCGAAAGAGATTCGAGTTGAGATTTTTCCTCTTGTTATAGATTTTAGCCGGTCACCTTCATGAATGTACTCTGAGTAAATTATCAAGTGTCAAGTGTTATGAATTTTCTTATTATTTTTCAAAACGATTACACTTATCATTTAGCAATCCATTTAGATGCAACAGATGCATTATGATATGTAAGCATCTTAAAAAATCTCTCCGACGGTAACAATAGAAGTGGGGACAGGCAAGTACTCTTGTATAGTGTTATTGACAACCATTACTAACCAACTAACATATACTTCATTCAAACTCCCTCCTGTAAACGCCATCGTACTTGTCATGCGGTACTAGCAGAAAGAGAGAACTTAAATTGAGTGGGAGGAAGTAGGGAGGGAGTGAGAGTTTCTTTTTTCCCAAAATGAATAATGAGTTCAATTCTTGCACAGAAAAGAGATTATTTAAAAATTAGAGAAAGTAACGTATGATTAAGATAGTTTAAGTGGTTTTGGAAAGGGGTTATCATTGATAATCTAGAAGATGAGTGCGAGCGTGATCCTCCCTTCTCATTAGGTAAAAAGAAAGGAGTTAGGGTTGGCAATGGGTTGGACCGGACAGCTCTTAGGCCCTTTTATGGAAGTGTGAAGTGTTACCAAGATGTCATCCACAAAATCCCACCGGATCGATGATGGAATAGCACTGATGAAAGCATTAAAGTACAAGGAAAATACATATATCTAGTCATTAAAAAAAAAAGCAAAATAAAAGAAAAAAAGAAAAGGGGTAAAAAAAAAAGGAAAAAAATATTAGTTATTTCTCTGCTAAGCATGTATGAGTCCAAACCCTTTGATTTTTTTATTTTTTTTTTGTGCTGGATAAATTTCTCATAATATTAGTTATTTCTCTGCTAAGCATGTATGAGTTCAAACCCTTTGATTTTGTTCATTGTTGATAAAAAAAAATTATAATTGCCATAAGTAGCGTCAGAAGATTATATATATTCAAATTTTGAAATATAGGAATCTAACTATTCTTTGAATATAATTCCGTCACACAAACGGCAACTTCTTTGCACGTTGTTTAGTCATAACTTTTTTTTTTTTTTTTGACATTGAACAAAATGACAATTTTAATTCAAAATAAGTTGAACTTAGTAGTGAATTGGAAAAAAAAAATCAGAAAAAAATAAAAAATAAAAAATCATATTATTAAAAATTGTTTCATCAATAGTGGGAGTGCCACGTAGGCCAACCTGCTCCACGTCGTCAATATATGGCCAAAAAAAATCGAAATGACTAAACTGGCATAATTAAAAAGTTTAGGACTAATTTTTTTTTTTTGTCAAAGTTTAGGATTGACACCAATACAAATGTTTACGATTTTTCTAACAATTTTCCCCTTTTCAACGTAATGGTTATTTAGAGGTGTGTGAATGATAGTTGGAAAAATAGAGATAATATAAATTCACATAATGCCTTATAGACTCTATTACACTGGCCAAAACTAATTCGAATATATTGGATGTTAGATAGTGGCTGCGTTTGGTTCAGCATTTGCAATGGGGTTTGAGTCCAATGCAAATGCTAAAAGCCCAAAGCTACTTGGGGAAATACAATTGTGTTTAGATAAAAAAATTTTACAAATGGACCTAGAGTTGAATGTGCGTTTGGTAAAGAAAAATTTCACAATGGACTTTGATGGGTATATAATTATATATATATATATTGGATGTTTGGTTGCATTTGGTTCAATTTGCAATGGGCTTTGCAACCCCCAAAGCTACTTGAAATGCAATTGTGTTTGGTAAAAAAATTTTGCAAATGGACTTTGAGTTGAATGTGCGTTTGGTAAAGAAAATTTTCGCATATATATTTGAAAATTAAACTAAACCCTTCGCTAGTTCGACGAAGGGCTACGGTTACCGACAAGCCAAATCTGGCGCCAGTGGCCGTCAGCCGAGGTTGCCCGACCTCGAGCGATCTTCGGCGAGGGTCGCGTGACCTAGTTGAGGGCCACCGGAGGTCGCCCGACCTTGGGCGACCTTAGCCGATGGCCGTTGACGGCCGTAGCCCTTCGTTGGTCCAATGAAGAGATACCTCCTTTTTCAATTAAAAAAAAAAATAAACAGGGGCAAAATCGAAAATATGAAAAATTAGTGAGGATAGTTTTGGAAGAGAAAAAATAATTTTAGCATTTCGCTGAATGTTGAAAGCCCAAAGCTAATCTCTACTAGTTTTGGGCTTTCAGCATTTTGAAGGCAAGTTGAAAGCTGAAAGCTAACAAAAAAATTAAACTAAACGGTCCAGCATTTCTCTAATGGGCTTTCAGGGCTGAAAGCCCTTTAGAAATGTTGAACCAAACGCACCCAGCATCAAAGGAAGGGGAGGATGACGAAAATTCGTATGAAAATTAAGAGAGATTTCAAAATTTTTGTGAGAGGGAGAGTGAGGAAAAATTAGAATTTTCCCCTCAAATTTTCCTTCCCCACCCTTTCTCTAAGCTTCCAAACATAGTGAAAGGCAGAAAGCACCAATGAAAGGGATCGAGACTATGAATTCTATCGTAGCTTCTTCAAATTTGAACCTGTTTTCTCCTATTCTGCCATATAATCAACATTACAAAAAATGACAATTATTCATCCAATTTCACGAATTTCATTTAATTCTAAACCCTTCTGCACGTCATTTTCTTTGTGCTGACTGATGCTACGCGATTGATTCAGAAGAAACGAGGCATTAATGAAGGGAATAAAATCAGGGGGACCATATGAAGATGATTGTTAGATTGGGGCAGCGAAGGTTGCTTCTTGAAGATGAGCACTGCTTTGTTCAAAGGCATGATCTGATGACACAAATTGAGAAGACGGGATGTAACAAGAGCAAGAGCTGCTCTTCATTGAAAGTTTGAGAAAGACAAGATGTTTCTCTCAAGTGGGTTAATTTTTTCTTTGAGCACACTTTGAAGAAAATTCAACAAATTGGGATGAAGAAAGATGTGCGATTTTGACAATTCCATCCTCACAGAGATTCAATAAGATTTTCCTCGTACTTCCACATATCTCGAAATCTTACGAAGAAATAACTCGTTTACATGCAACTAAGTCATAATCTATTGGCATAATCCGGCTTCCGATCATTGACATTCACACACATTCTCTCACTTGTTTGCTAAACGGAGTAATTACCAAAGGAAAGACGAAAAACGAGTACTTAGGGGCTGTTTGGTTGGGCATTCCCAAGGGGCTACCAAAGGAAAGACGAAAAACGAGTACTTAGGGGCTGTTTGGTTGGGCATTCCCAAGGGGCTTTGAGCCCCCAAAACCCCTTGGGGAAAATTTTTGGTGTTTGGCAAATTTTTTGAATGCTCCTTTGCCCAAATATGAGCATTCCGAATGCTCAATGCTGAAAGCTGGGGAGGGGTAGCATTGAGCATTCGGCATTTGGGAAATGCCTCCGCCTACTGTTCATCTATCTTCTTCCCCATGTCTTCTTCTTCTTCTCGTCTTCTGCTTCTTCTTCCTGGCCACCGAGCTTCTCCTGTAGCCACCGCTGTTGCCGCCTGAGGGTCGCGCATCACCGGTGACCACCGTCTGGGGGTGGCGTGACGCGCGACTCAAGCGACACCGTCTAGGTCCGCATGACCTCAAGCCACTAGATCTGGCGGTCCGAAGGCCAGATCTGGTCACCGGACGGCAAGATCTGGCCTCTACGACCTCAGGCGTCTAAGGTCGCGCCTCCAAGTGGTGATGGCATTGCCTGAGGTGGCGCCGCCTGGGTCCGCGCGACCTCAGGCCGCAAGATCTGGCGGTCCGGAGGCCAGATTTGGCCGCCGGATGGCCAAATCTGGCCTCTGCACTAGGGCTGAGCGCGGTTCCCGGTTCCAAGGGGGACCGGTTCCGGTTCCGGTTCCTTTTTTCTGGGAACCAGAACCGGAACCGGTTACTTAGGGCAGAAAAAGCTCGACCTTGGATGTTCTAGTGACTTGTATGTGATGTTCTAGTTGAAGTTTGGCTTCAGCCTCTAAATGAAAGTTGTAAAGGACTTCTTGGAGTATAACATACTCAAATTTGGGACAAAACAAACAAGTATAAGTGGGTGAAATCGTTATTCTTTGGAAAGACTGGATCTGGAGATTTTGGGACCGACCCTTGATGAATGCATGGACTGTAAGGCAACCTTTTTGTTGAAATTTTACTTCGGTTTCTTAACAAAAGTTGTAAAGGACATCCTGAGGTACAACATATCAAAAATTTAGAGAAAAAAAACAAGAATAGGTAGGTGAAATCATGGTCCTTTGGAGATGGTTAGATCTGGAATTACGGTACTACAAACAGGGATTTTAACCATCCATATTTAATTATCTAGGACGAATTTGACTTCGATGTTTTCATAAAGTATCTACCTTATGGTCTTGGCTATCACATAGTCGAATTTCATAATTTTTGAAGGTAATTTGGGTATTTAATCGGAAATGTTTCTAAAACTGTGCAATCTGATGTGTTCGGATCTTGTAAGTTGCAATGCATGGACTATATCATTTTGTATGAGGTTTTTTTGGAAATGTGTTCTGCATGAAATATCTCTCTTCATGTCTTCCCTACAACATATTTAAATTTCGTAATTTTTGTTGTTCATTTGCCTATTTAACCAAAATATTTCAAAAACTGTGCAAGTAGAGAATAGGAAAAGTAAATCGATTTTATCTTTTAATCTAGAACGAATTGGACTACGATTTCTTCATAAAACTTGTACCTCTAGGTCTTAAATACAACGTGTCCAAATTTCAGAAATTTCTGAGTTCATTTAAGGGTTTAATCAAAATTGTTTTCAAAACTTGTACCTCTAGACATTCTTGTTCTAGTGGTGTTTTATTTCTACTTTCTAGTTTACTATTTGCTTTGAAATTTCTAATTATATTCTATTATTATTGTGCAGTGCGAAGTTAATGTATCAAGATAATATGTCAATGGAAAGTTACCGTGTAGTATACGCGTACATTATAGTTTTTTTTTTTGGTAACGTGCGCATACGTTATATTTTTTTTTGGTAACGTGCGTGCACGTTATAGTTTTTTTTGGTAACGTGCGCATACGTTATATTTTTTCTGGTAATGTGCGCATATGTTATAGTTTTTTTTTTTGGTAACATGCGTGTACGTTATAGTTTTTTTGGTAACGTACGCGTACGTTATATTTTTTTTGGGTAACGTATGCATATGTTATAGTTCAAATCTGAAAATAACAACAACAACAAAAAAAAAACCTATTGGAACCTGGAACCGACCCTGAAACCTGTGACAGGGTAGGTTCCAGGTTCTCGGTTCCCACGGGTAGGTTCCAAGTTCCAGACGGAACCGAACCGGAACCTGGAACCGCTCACCCCTACTCTGCGCCTCCAAGCGCTTGAGGTCGGCGACGGCGTCGCTGGCCATCGGATTTAATTTTCAGATTTAAAAAAAAATTAAAAGCAAAAGCCCATTTGTAATAAGTTTTGCCAAACAGTATTTTTGCACAAGCCACTTTCCAATGCATAATTTGCCAAGCGTCTGAGCATTCCCGAAAACCCTTTTACCCTAAAGATATTTGTATTTGGCCAAAGGCATTTTTCCAAAGCCGAACCAAACGGGCCCTAGTATATTCGGAAACAAAGCTCGTAGAAACGAGACGATGGAAGATTAATTTTTGAAATATATCTAGGATCCCAAGTAAAAAGGCAAGTCACATTAGATTTTACCAACCAGAAAAGGGGGATTCTCACATGTCATCATCCATCTCACAAAATCTAGTGAAATGATAATGCCTTCCGCGCATGTCGCCAGTTTTGCCAAGCCCAAGTTGCTAAAGAGGGAGGAGAGCGATGATGAGTGCACGAGTGATGGGGTAACACAAAGCTCCAATGACATCAAATCAAAACTTTGCACACCAATTTACATACATGCACTCCCAAATGTGAAACAACAATCATTTGTTCATCACTTTAAAGACATTCACAAGTCCTCTTGCCCATCTCTCTTTGGAGAGAGAGGGAGAGAAGGAGGGAGAATTTGTAGGGTCGGTTTAAGCTGGGTGGCGCGATTTGATTAATTAAGGGGTACCCCCTTTACCTTCTTCTTCTGGATTCTTTTTCTAGTGCAATAATTTGTTTAATTAGGAAATTTTCGTACCTAAACAGATCTAAGTGGATGTGATATATTGTCCCAAAGTGGTTATCAAAACATCACATTCGGCTACCTAACTAACATACAAAGCAAACCCCATAAGGGATTGCAATCTTAAACTTCATCTAAAAAGTTCCATCAAGTCTATGTATAGCAATCGTAATTTATATTTTATGCGATAAAAAAATTAAGTGATATGAAATCTGTGAGTATTATTCTTGTGTAATGGGATTTAGAATTCGAGTTTAGGGTTTTTTCGTCCTACAACCATTTGTTTAACCCTCGTTTCTTTTAGCTTAGAAGGATTGTCCACCGGAAAATCGACTAGAACTAATGTTAGGAACACAAGGAGGGGTTAGGCATGGATGTGTAACCATCAATGCCTTAATTGTCTGAAGATATCAACACCTATCTCTCGTGACTCTTCGTGTTTTGGTCGAAAGGCTGTTCAATTTCCAATGGAAGTTTTTTCGGCACACATATTAAAGTATCCTTATTGCTATGTATCTAGACATGTCTTTTCATGTATTTAAGGTATGTCAAGAGTTGTGTTTTAACCCTATATAGAGGCGAGTCTTGTAATCGTTTCAAATAGTGGAGAGTGAAAAAAAAAAAAAAAAAATTAAGCGAGTAAAGTAGTGTATTCATCTACTTTATTAAGAGCTTCTCTTGTGAGAGTGTTATCGGAGCTATGCAACTTTGAGAGTAAGGTTATTTGGGACCAAGAGCACGGTTATTAGGGACCGTGAGTCAAGTCTTCCGAAGCGTAGTTCGTGAAGACGGTGGTCAAGGACCATTGTTCGTGTGCAAGCGGTTGAGGACCGAAATACGTCAAAGTTCTGCCGGTGTACGGTCAAGGACTACGATCAATTGGTCAGCGATCAAGGTTTCTTGGAGTAGTCCCGGGCATTATTTCAAGTCAGATGGCGGATGTTTCAAATTTGACGAATGGCATTGAGAAGCTCAACAACTCCAACTACAATAATTGGAGTATTTGAATGCAGTTTTATTTGTTGGGTCAAGATTTGTGGTTTATTGTTGGCGGCAGCAACACCACAGCACCCAGAGACGATGATGAACAGAGGAGATGGAATATCAAAGTGGGTAAGGCTCTTTATGCTCTTGCTATAACTATCGAAGATGATTTATTGCTACACATTAAGAGTACGCAAACTCCCTAGGAGGCGTGGGACAAATTGGCAGCGTTATTCGCAAGGTCGAATGATGTCAAGCTACAAAGGCTAGAGAACGAGCTGCTGTCAATGTCACAATAAAATAAGACGGTGAGTAGTATTTCTCCAAAGTTAAGTCTATTTGTGATGAAATTTCAAAGTTGGATCCTACTAATGTCATCTCAGAAACAAGAATGAGAAGAATTATTATTCACGAGTTAAAGTTGGAGTATAACGATATTATTACAATTACTCATGGATTGGCAACTCAACCGACGTTGACCAATCTGGAGAATATTATGGCTAACCAAGAGACTTTAGATAGTCAAATGTCTAAGGTTTCGATTAAGGAAGAAGAAAGTGCCATCTTCAGTGATAAAAGAGGGTTCAAGGGCCAAAGGTGAACTAGTGTTGACAATAAAGATGGCAAGTCTGAGAAAAGCCATGTCAAATGGCAAAAGAAAGAGGTGGAAGTGTTGCGACCCTATAATAGGGAGGTGCTATACTTCAAGGAAGGTGTTTGACAAAATGTCATCTTGGTGGCCACCTCAAGCTGTTGAATTGCCAAATACACAGCATTTCAACAAAGAGGTTGAAGAAAGGTTGAAAGAATTCGATGAGAACCAGCCTATTGAACAAGATGTCAAAGCACAATCACCAAAATCAACAAGTTCATATGGTGAGCATTCAAGGTTGACAGAAGAACTTCGACCAAGTCAAGTCAAAGAACTTGAAGAAGAGAGTCTCAACTTCAGAGATCGACGAGACAAAGGAAGCCAAACCCCAAGTATGCCAATGCGGCATTGACTGAAGATGTTGGCATGTTCGAGCCTTCAACATATGAAGAAGCCTCGAAGGGTACAGAATGGAGGAAGGCCATGGAAGAAGAAATCCTCGCACTAAAAAAGAATAATACATGGGACTTGGTACTGAAACCTAAAGAGGTATGTCATATTTCTTGTAGATGGGTTTATAAACTTGACCAACCAGGTCGATTGAGAGGTATAAAGCACATCTAGTGGCTCGAGGGTTTTCGCAAAAATAAGGGGTTGATTATGAAAAGACCTTTAACCCGGTAGCAAAGGTTACCACAGTTTGAGTGTTATTAGCACTTGCAGCAAGAAAGTCCTGGAATGTGTGATAGATGGATGTGAAGAATGCTTTCTTGCATGGAGAACTCAAGCGAGAGATATACATGGAGCAACTGGATGGCTTCAAGAGCAAAATTTATCCAAAATATGTTTGCAAGCTAAAGAAAGCGTTGTATGGCTTGAAACAAGCCTCGAGAGCGTGGTGTGGTAAGATTGTGGAATTCTTGTTGAAGAACGATTATAATGTAGCTTCAGCAGACTCAAGCCTATTCATGAAGGCAGACGATGGAAATGTTGCAGTTGTGCTAGTTTATGTGGATGATCTCATCATCTCGAAATTGTCACTAGAGATGATGAAGATGAGATATGTTGAATTAGAGCCAACTTCTCTGTGCAATTCCAGATAAAGGAGCTTGGAGAACTAAAACACTTTCTGGGGCTCGAGATTGATAGGATAAAGGAAGGATTATTCCTATGTCAACAAAAGTATGTACAAGATCTCTTGAAAAAATTTGGAATGTTTGATTGCAAACGTATATCTACTCCGTTGGATGAGAAAGCAAAGCTATGTGTTGAAGAAGGTCGAGAGCAGAAGATTCGACTATGTATAGGCAACTGGTAGGTAGTCTAATTTACCTTGGATGCAACCAGCGTATCCTAACATCTCTTTTGCAATGGGAGTAGTGAGTCAATTCATGGAGAAGCCAAGGAAGCCTCACTTGGATGCAGCCAAGCATATCCTAAAGTATGTAAAGAAGACTTTTGATTTTGGGCTTTTGTATAAAAAGGAATCATCGAGTGAGTTGGTCGGTCATTGTGATGCCGACTATGCTGGAGATCAACACACACGGTAATCAACTACTAGATACTTGTTTAATCTTGGATCAACAGTAGTATCCTGGTGCAGTAAAAGATAGACGATTGTGTCTTTATCTACAACAGAAGCTGAATATAGAGCAGCAACAATAGCAGCTCAGGAGAGCACGTGGCTAATGCAATTATTGGATGATCTTCATCAGTCAATAGATTATTCAACAATATTGTGTTGTGATAACCTATCTGCTATAAGCTTGGCAGAGAATCCAGTTTTCCATGCTAGGACTAAGCATATGGAAGTTCACTATCACTTTTTGTGAGAGAAAGTGTTGGAGGGTGAGATCAAGATGAAGTACATCAAGATAGGTGATCAAGTTGCTGATATCTTCACCAAAGATCTTGGAGCTACAAAGTTTGAAGAGTTCCTAGCTCAGCTTGGTATGGTAGTGAGGACTGTCCCTAGAGAGAGTAGTCAATGAGGGGGAGTATTAAAGATATTATCGCCCATCTCTCGTGACTCTGTGTTTTGGTCGAAATGCTTATCAATTTCTGATGGAAGTCTTTTCGTCGCACATATTAAAGTGTCTTTATTGCTATGTATCTAGACATGTCTTTTCATGTATCTAAGATATGTCAAGAGTCATTTTTTATGCCTATATAGGCAAGTCTTGTAATTGTTTCAAATAGTGGAGAGTGAAAAGAAATTTCAGTGAGTAAAGTAGTGTATTCATTTCCTTTACTAAGAACTTCTCTTGTAAGAATGTTATCAAAGCTGTGCGACTCTGATATTCAATATTGACACCCTTTGTTCCCCAATACCATTTACTCCACAAAGCCCCCCATCAAATCGCCCAGGCACATCGTCTGAAGTAATTAAGGTGTTCATAATCTTAAAAAGTAACGGAAATCCCATTTTTTACAACAGAAATGTGGCTGCAAACATTAGGGTGTTCCAAACTTAAGCTAGTTCAACAAATCTCGTTAGAAACATATTTGGGAAAAGATAGGTCACACAATCAAACGATATAATATAGAGGTTAGCTAGGAGACTGGCCTTGGTGGGACATTAATCTAATGCTCTCCAACTTGGGCTTCATCGTCATGGAGATTCAGCATTAACATCATGGTGAGATTGCACCTAAATGCTTATGCTAATCATAGCATGATTTGATGAACTTAAAGTTTCATAGTAAGTATCATGCCATACTATGATAAAGGCACATTATTCTCATAAATATATTATGAAATGAATGAACCATCAGCCAAAGTTTCCTTTCCATCGATTGTTAGATGCGCAGTCCATCAAGGTCCTTCTTTTCATCGGCTATTGGCCTCTCTCTCTCTTCTTTTCTTTTTTCTTTCCCGTTTCTTTATTTAGTTAAAGCATTGAAGTTTAAAGCAATGATTAGGCATGTTTTGGTGAAGGAGATGGAGCCGTATGCTATTGTCCTGATCTTTGAAAGATGCTCCTGAAAGTTTGTTAGCCACTTGGTTTCAAGAGGCCACGTATACGTGAGCAACGTTTAGGACTTCGATATCATGGCTACATTAATGAATAAACTTTTTCTTGGAGTTAGCCTGAATTTTTGGTGGAGAATTGTCCATTAGTCCTTCATAGAATTGAAAGTTCAGAATATGATCTTTGTTGCATTATTATTTGTTCTCACTCCCTCAACACCAAGTATATTGATATGCCGCCCCTGAAAAAAGTTTAAGTCGTGTATTTAAAGTTCCCCGACTGCGATACTATTAGGCCAACCCGACAAAAACGATAAAATGACGTGCTCATAAATTAGACTGCACAGCTCTTAACCGAAACTTTGCAAACGTCCTCCACCGGTTATCTTCGAAGAATTTACGCATTAATGTCAGAGAACATTTTCGAATTGAATTGGGCACCAAACGTCTGTGATGTGGAGATTTAGATCGAATGAATTTAATATGGAAGGGGCAATAGGGAAATGCAAATTAAAGAAAAAAGTACAAAGTGTCAGAAACTAAGATAATAAAGGAGGGGGAAAATTGTAAAGAAATGATTGAAGCATCATGAATAAATAATTGATGTTGGGGATGAGCCGAAAGCAGTACAATTAAGTAAGAAAATTTGATTAGAGGGTTAATAGCATAGGGGTTGGGAAGAGGGTAGGCAGCTGACACCCCAAAAGGAGGTTCCTAAATTTAGTAACATTCCTTTGTCCCTCTCAATTGGGAACTAGCCTTAGCTAGTTTCCTACGTCCTCTATCACATATGGACATGGAAGAGAGAGAGAATTAACTTGATAGATGGGGACCCTTGTAAGGGTCAATTTGTTGGAAGCCCAAATCAGCCAAATACTTGGGCTTCCTTAACCATGCAGACTCTAGTTGACCAGATATTTATTTCAAATTATTATTTTTCATTTATTTGTGTGTGTGTGTGTCTCTCTCTCTCTCTCTATATATAATTATAGGTTCAGTTGTATGATTAACATTAACCATCTTTTGTTAACCTTGAACGTAGCAATCACAATTACAATAGGGTTGTTGCAATCTTAATCATGTACAATCTAGGCCATTCAATTTGATTTGGCTATATAATATTCATGGTAATATCGTTTCGTCACCAATATAACACTTCCAGATCAAAAGAATGTTTTAATTAACATACCTTAATATATGTGTATGTATGTAACCTTGCTTAATTTTAAGTGCCTGTCTTAATATTGTTGGAAACAATAGAACCCATGTAGAATAGATCTTGACATTGCATCCCATGTAGAATAGATCCCATATCGTTCCGGCCGGGTCTTACCAACCTATCAATCTCATAATCTGCGGTATCCTTTTACAAACAACTTTATTTAGTTTGATCACATAAACCTACTTTACCAAAGAACCTTGATTATTTAATGTAGATGACTTTATCTTATATCTTTTCGAAGGCTAAAGTACCACTACAAGGGTTCATGCACTCATTTCATCATTTAAAATCATCTTTTAATGCCACTATTCTTTGCCTCTATATATATATATAGATATATATATGTATGTATATGTTAAGATAATCTTTAAGTCATTTTGTACATGCCCCTCATGAAGCCTAATGATTCGCATGAACAACCCTAGTGCTTTTTAGTTACGCTCATCCAATTATCTAAATCATGTGTTTTGAAATGTATTGGGTTTCCTAACACGGGTGTCTTTGCCACTAAACCTTGGGATTTGCTTTCTCTCTTAATCATTGTCTAGCCTATCTTAGTCAACAAATTACCATTATTTTATATGATTTCGAAGTTAAAAGTTGCTAATATGGATAGTAGGCCCCTAATTATAGTGCTTAATAAAGTTTGCTCATAACCTAAACTCTTCATAAAAGTGGCGAATCATAAGGATTATCTCGGAAATGCTATCTTTTGACCAACCTAAATTATCCTACAGATCACCCTTCTTCATCAAATTATGTTCTTTCTTCCTTAACTTTTCCTAACTTCTCATATTATCCAGTCTCTTAATTCACACGAAGTATTCTCATACAAATGATGATGAAATGATTTATTAAAATGAATTACACACTTTGGGAGGTAAACTAAGATTTATAAGGCAATGCTTACTTTTCTTTTGGAGCCATGTATCTCCATGTTTTGAATTTAAGCCCACAAAAAAAAGCATGAAAAAAGTTTTTCTTAAAAGGATTTAAAAACTCTATTATTTGACACTTAAGTAGGTAAAGGTTCATGAGTGAAAAAACTGTTGTTAAGACTAACCTTTTCCATACAGAAAAATTGCCACTCGCATGCGGAAATAATTAAGCTCCTCTTCCATAGTTAGAAGCACCGAAAAGAATGTTTAAGTTGACATTCTTATGCTTATGTACTTTGATTTGACATAACTAAACAAAAAGTAATATTGCATGAATCATATGATAAACTTCGAGTAATCTTTTGGAACGAGTGATATGATATATTAGACATTACATTAAATCGCCGCAGTCTAATCATGGCTAATCAAAGAGCGAAAGAACAAAAGAAACCCCTCGAATTATAAGTACTAATATAAAGTCATCAGCACTGAAACATATTTAATTTAATGGAAGTTACGTCAACTTGAAGTTTAGAATCGTTTGAAGCAAAACCTTTTAAGTCCCTCAGAGAAAAACTAAGGCAGGGCTTTGAGGAGTCCAAAAAGGAGATGTTCACCTTTATACTTCATACTCAAGGAAGTGATCAACGGGAAAAATGAAAGCAAGAAAGAATAACCTTTTTGTGGGTACTTTTACTTTTCAATATTAACACAAAAGAAAATTTTCCTTATTATATCACAGCTCTTTCACCTCAAGGGTTGTAAAGGAGAAATCGACCTATCCTAGAATATAAATGTAGTTATTCGAAAAAATATGCCCGTAATCACAGTTCGAATCCTCCTCCTCTTGGACAAACTACATATTTTTCACTACTGCTGTGTGAAATAACAGTCCCGAATTACCATACGAATTTAGATTGATATCACTAGCTCAAAATCCGTATTGATACATCAACAATTTTCACAGAAATGTTGTTCTACTCGATTACCATTAAGGCTGACGTTCCACCTATGGTACTCATCGTTCTTGGCCACTGATCAACATCACAATGAGCTATATTTGCAAATCTTGAAAGCCTTTTATAGAGTTTGTTCTCATGTACCGCCAGTGTTTCTGCATATTATCCAAGAATTTCTGAAAACTAGGAACTTTTCTTAGCTGTTTCTCATTAATTTCCTACACTGTCATAGCACTCCAAACTCTTTTTAATTTTTTTGGGTGTCTTTAGAGAGTGGAAGTGATGATAGTGGAGATACAAATCACGCATATCAAAGTGATTATTTTTTTATCATTGTGAAAAGTGGTTAATTTTAATTTTGTCGTGATGCCATGTTCCGCCTCTTCTTCTTCTTTTCCCCCAATAGAAACTTCACATAAAGGAATTTAGAGAGGTTGTGTTAAGATCATGGGTTTTGTCCACAAGGGCTTTGTCTATATGCACTAACATGATTGCGAACTACTTATTAAATAAGTTCAAACAAGAGCTTTTTAAATAAATTAAATAAAAAATATATAAAGCAAACCCAAAACACTCACGTTCCATCAAGCATAATTGTGCACAAGTAGGATGGATCTATCTGATAACGACGGTGAGATATGAGAAGGCTATAAACTTGCAATATTTAATTTTACAAACTAAAGATAAATTAAAAGTTCTAAGCCTTGAAAAAGCTTGAGGCAGAATTCCACAAGCCTGTATTAATTTAATTTGGCAAAAGGTTGGCTTTTTATCGGGCTTATTATGATTTCCTCCACTCCCCTCCACGAAGCGACTATTATAGACATAGAATCGGATGTGGGTCAGCTCCTCCTTCCACTCTTCGATTTTCTCTCTCCTTCTGCCTGCTTTAATTAATCTTCCAGGAGCTTAATACGGTTTTATGATTGGCATAATCAGGCCGAGTTCAAAGCTTGATTAGACAGTCGTGGGGTACTTCGCTTTTCCCATGATTTAAAAGCGCATTTGTCCACAAGCCTTTTTCAGATCCGAAAGAGAATATAAGGATTGAAATCGATCGGTTTTAATTATTTCGTGTTGTCAGCAACGATCAATTTGCAGTTCCACGGCTTGTTCTGAATGATGACATATTGCTTATCTAGGAGATATGTATGGCCATCGTTTTGATCTGCTTAAGATGATGTTACCAACGATCTCTTGGGCCAACTCCGAGAGCTCGATCATCGGCTCTGTTTTTATTGATATATGTCCGATTTTTAAAAGAATTATTCGATGGGAAAATTTTATTTTATTTTATTTTGTGTTGCCCAATATGTCGATCCCACGTAAAAAAGAAATATGGATGCAAGACTTATAAATGGGAACAGAAAAGCAAGTACAGGGTGTGGAAAGATATATATATACGTCTAATCAAGGATTATTTAACAAGCAATCTTTTATTAGTAATAAATTTGTAAATAAAATAATCTGTCATTCTTCTTGTTTCTAGTTCTTGTCGAATCATTTGCTTGGATTTGTCTACAAATAAAGTCTCTTTGCTAAGCATCTGGTTGGAGTGAGTCTCTTCAATTCCTTCGAGTCATTTAAAGTATAAGTCGAGTATGTGCGTTACTGCTTATTTTTCATTAATTATATCCAAATTTGTGGGGTTGCAACGTTCCTAATTATAATGACAATTGTCTGAAATAATGCCATAATTCACAAATCTTACAATTCCAATAAATGCGAGAATAAGAAGTTATCAAATATATTAGCAAGAAAATGTAAAAAAAAAAAAAAAAAACAGTAGAGATTTACGTAATTCGATTTAAGAGTCTATAGTTACTTTACCGGGAGAGCCAACCACAAAAAAGTCACTATCAATTGGAGAGTTACAGATTTACAATCAATCGGTCATTTGTTTCCCAACACCTAAGACCCTGAGTTTTGCTAGAAAACCATAAAAGACCCTCTAAACAGCTTGTATCCATATTATATTCAAAATAGGAGAGAAAACTTATTTAAAAAATAAAAAACCGTGTCAACGAGACTTATGTAAGTCGACATAGCTCCATATACAAGAAAATGAAATAATGGGTGAGCCGAGGGTGACCAAGATGGCTTAAGACTTTTAGAAAAAGCCCTTCTCTTATTCACTACAAATAGGCAATGAGCCTAGTGAAAGGGAAGGAGGTCCTGACACAAAATCGCTTATATTACATTGAGGTACTGCAGAAGAAAAAATGATCAAGAAGTCTATTTAGTGCAAGTGTTCAAATCTATTAAGACATAGCGATGAGGCGCACAACAGCCCTTTTAATCTTCTACAACCATTTCAGTGCTAGAGGAGAAAAGCTAACGAAAAGAGAGGACCGCCTTCCAAGCACTAACAGCTCTTGGCTATGATGACTTATATAGATTATTATTATATCAAATCGAAAGATGGACAATCAGACCCATTCCTCAATTCAATAGAAGTGGATTCTCCCTCAAAATAGAGATCCCATTCAATGTCTTGTCTTAATCATATGCTCACTCGGTAATCTTCTCTCTCTCTCTTCAATATGCCTTTCCAATTGAAGTGAGTATGATTCCAAGATATGTAGAGCAGGTTGGAATTTAGAACTCAGAATAAATCTTTGTGTTTTTCTTGTCTTATGTCATCATGCAAACTTGTGATATTTCATAGCATCCAATAATGAAAGTGTAACTTGAAACTACTGATGTAAGCTTTCATTTGCGGTATATCTATGATAGAAATTTTTACTTTGTTAATATTTCATATTCTTTGTTTGTTTAAATATGAGTTATGATTAGTGGATTGTAGTAGAAAATAATAATCAGTAGAAGTGATGATTTACTGTAATTTCAATTAAGAATATTGGTGAAACTTGAAACCGACTCCGAAACCTATGACAAAGTAAGTTCCATATTCCAAAGTAAGCATGATAGATTTAAGGTTCTAAAAATTGGGAAACGATTCCTACGTATAAGTTTTAGGTTAAAGGTATAACTTGGACCAACCCTAGAACTGCTCATCCTTACTTTCCAATTTATTATCCTTCCATTCCTACTCTCTTTCCTGCTTTCGGTTAAAGAGCCCCCCTCATTCATTCTTTCACTGTCCAATGATAGACGGGCTAGAAAGCTTTTATGATTTCTGGACTATTAAACGGATCGAACCAAATACAAGGCGTTTGTTCTCAAAGCGACGGACACCTGAACTCTCATTTATTACATGATATCGGGCGTCAATTCAAATTCCGCAACGACAGATTCGATAAGAAATTAAGGCAAAAAGACTTGATAATACTCCACCTTCGCTCAATGTTCTATAGTGCTCATCATTCAATCCGGCTTTCCCAATACCATGAAGGACACTCATCTTCCACAAACACCAATTGAGCTCAAACAAAGCTTGAGCTTTGCCAAAGAAACAAGTTTTGTCATCATGTTTGCTGAGTTTTACGCTGTCACGATCTTCCTCACAACAACCTTTCCCTTCACCATGACATCTCGGACGAAATGGTAATCGATTGCGTTTCAAAGTATCTCAAGAACTCTATGAGAATCAAGGAAATTGAAGCTAGTTAATTTGTTGTTGATTCTTTCTTTTGGAGTTTTAGCGACTGCCCTGGCTTAATAGAGGTGAATGTACGTACATGAAGTGCCCTCGCTTTATTTCTTTTATTTTTTATTTTTATTTATGGCTAGTCATGTAGATATAGTTGTTAATGAAGAGAAGCACAAGGGAACTTAATGGATTAGTGCCAAAACTAATGATTCATTGTTTAATTCGTAGGCGAAGAAGGTTCTCATATTATTGATGTACTACTCCAACCAAAGCAATGACTTGCTTTTAAAATAACCAAATATGGTGAAATGGCAATGCGTGGACGACACTAAGCCATGCGAAGACTTAGTAAAATCTCAACAACGAAAAAAAGGTGCAATTGGGTTTCAGGCAACCTCTGCTTTTGTATTTATGTAATGTCACTACTGCAAAAGCGATTATGAAAAGAAAATTTTGTTAAAAGAATTGATAAAATTATTATTTGGACCTACAATGACTTGAGTTCCAATTGCATGGTCTTGCGTTTTGTTCACAAGCATACCACCAAAACGAGTTGCGATCCAGTAAGAAACCCAGAAAAGAAATAAAGCGAAGCCGCCCATCCAATCGATTCGCGCCAAATAATCCCTAATTACGTCTAATCCCTTCACTAATTCAGAGCAATAAAGGGTTGAGTGGCAAAAAGGAAAATCATTCAAATGAGTGGATGAACACGATGCCCCCACCAAAGTTTACTTACACATGCCACTGTCTTAATAAAGGTTTAAAAGAAGAAAAAGGAGTCGTATTAGTGGGAAAGACAACATTTTCGTACCGGAAATTATTGAATGGATCGAATGAACTTGAGCAAATCTCCCTTTACTTTGCAAATCCAAGCCTACTAGCCCCCAACAATTGTCGATCGATGTCGCTCGAGGTTTACACTAATGAGCCAATGTGTTGCCCTTTTCGAGTTATATAGGCTGCTTATGGAGGAATAGTTATTGTGTTAATATGGACACTCGCACTTGCTTCTGCAGAATCGTTATCGTTGTCGAGATTTTTTACAGCGAACTTAGGGTCTGGGTCGTTACATTTCTATAAGGAACTGTCATGTCTGCGGCGTCAGACATGAAATTGATCGATATGTAATTGGGGGCTAAGATGAGGGAACTGGGTGAGATATAATCTAGGCCCCATAAAGAAAGCGAGGCATATATAATCTACTATAAATAGGGTGATAGGATGGACTGGGGCTCCAAATTTGTATATGGGCCTCAAATTGGACTGACCCGATCTGGAGAAGGCCCCTACATTTCCCTTATGATTAGTGAGACGAGTCTCCAATCGAGGATTCTTGATTGTCATTGACCTTATTTGTGCTGATTTGCTCAATTTAATACCCCGTTTTCATATGTGATAACATTAATTACATAAACTACACGCCAAGTGGGGTGATTTGGCGATCGAGAGACCAACTTGCCATCAAGATGCAACATACTTGACTCCGAATCACTAAAATTTTTCGAAATCTCATTTGTTATATGTGGACGAAGCACTATTTCAGAGGTTTTCCCCATCAATAGGCGGTCAGAAAATGTTAAAGCATCTTGGGTTATCATATTCATTAGACCCTCTCAATGTTGATTTCAAATATGCATATCAAAGCAAAGTTAAAAGAGTTCGTGATATCATAGGTTATTAACTCATGCTTATAAGTACGGGATGAACGTACGTTGTCATTTCATACTCAAGCTTTTTTAATCTTAGTATTACTAATACATCTTTGAATTTGCTTTTGGTTATAAAAAAAAATTCCTTTTTTTTTTTTTTTTTTTTTGGGGGGGGGGGGTGGTAATGAAGTCTATAATCCTCTATTGGGATATGCCACTTATACTAATCAAGTTGAATTAAGCGGATGGGTTGGGCCTCTAGCAACCTAACATCACTCTTCAAGTCTACTACTTATCTATATATAGTCCAAGTGAAATTGAGATTTGCATTTTAAGACCCTGTTTGGTTTAGCTTTGGGAATGGGCTTTGGGACTCTAAGGCCCTATTTAGTTCAGCATTTGGAATGTTCATTTGAGCTCTAAAGTCACTTTACCAAATGCAAAGGTGTTTGGTTCGTTTTTTTTTTTTTTTTTTTTTTTTTTTTTTTTTGCAACTTTGGCGAGATGCAATTGCATCTCCAAGTGCCTTTAACCCAATGCAGCTCTTGAGGTCATTTGGAAAGTTTCATCTTCAGAATGCAACTTCCGGTATTGTTCATCTCTCCGGTGAAGAAGCCGATCGGCTACCTGAATAAAAATAAATATAAAAATAAATATGTTTATATAAGAATAAATATGTTTATATTTTTATATACAAATATATTTTTTATATTTTATATAAAAAATATAAACATATCTATTTTTTTATATTTTATGTTTAATAAATATATATTTATAAAATATATAATACATATTTATATAAAAATATATATTTTATATAGATATAAACATATCTATTTTTTATATAAATATATTTTATGTTTAATAAATATATATATATTTATAAATATAAACATATCTATTTTTTTCTCTGATTTTTTTATATAAATATATATTTATATAAACATATATATTTTTTATATATTTTATGTTTATATTTTTATATTTTTTATTCGGGCGATTCGGCCACCGGATTCGGTGGTCCGTGGCGGACTTCATAAAAAAAATAAACATATTTTTTCTTTTTTAATTTAATAAAAGTTAATTACAAATGCAAATTTTACCAAACGGTATTTTGGCCAAAGTTGTTTCTCAATACAAATTTTACCAAACTACATTTGCATTTCGGAAAACCCCTTTCACCCAAGAGTATTTGCATTCCTGCAAATGCATTCCCCAAAAGCCGAACCAAACGGGCTAAAGTCCCTTGGCCAAATGCAAACACGTTTGGTTCGATTTTTTAAGCGATTTTGACAGGATGCAATTGCATCTCCAAAAGACCCTAAGGGCCCTTAGTCCAAAGCAAGTCTAAGGTCCTTTGGGAACTTGCATTTCTGGAATGTAAGTTCCAGTTACTGTTCCCTTCGAGATTACTATTCATCTGTGAGGAAAACCACTGCATGGAAGTCGAGGATCGCCGGCCAAGGGGTCGCGCATACCGGCGATGCATCAACAATCGCTACTTGAGGGTCACCCAGTGGGGTCGCGCGACCCAAGCGGCTGCCGCCTGGGGTCGCCCAACCCCGGCGACCGTCCGAGGGCCAAATATGGCCATCCGGTTGCTAGATCTAACGATCTGGTGGCTGGACTTCAAAAAAAGTATATACAAATATTTTTTTGTTTTTTTAATTTAATAAAAGTTATTTACAAATACAAATTTTACCAAACGATATTTGCATTTTGGAAAACTCTCTTCACCCAAAGATATTTGCATTCTTGCAAATGCATTCCTCAAAAGCCGAACCAAATGGGACCTAAGCCCTTTTGTTTCAGTTTTTTTTAATGTTAAAAAAGATTATCTGTATTTTCCGTTAGAAAAGAATATTAGTTTAGTTTACACAAAAACTCCACATAAACGCGTAATCTTGCTAAACGAGGCCAAATGGTGGAGCTAAATCAATTAGACTTTTCGAGATATGATTAACCAGAAATAATTTAGGATATATGAATTTAGTAAGGCATGTTAAAAATTCAATTAAATTCGTAAGTTTGTATCTACAATTTTTTTCTTTATTAAATCTTTACTTCGTCAAGTGGAATTAGTACCAAAAAAAAAAATTCTTCTTACATTTTTTTTAGTATTAAATCAATAAATCATATTGATTTTTTGCAAGTACATTTTGTAAATTAATCTAATAATTATATTGGCAAGCAGGCACGTATAGAAATTTTTAATTAACTGGACCCCTCCAGTTCGCCTATCCACTGGTACCCAAAAACGGCCAATTCCCTAAAATAATAAAGGCACGCCAACAACAGTGTAATGCCTTTTCGAGACAATAAATGTAGGAAAAAGTAGTTGGCATGAAAATTCATGCATATAAAAGAAAATCTTTTATGTAATTTTTATGTCATGTGTCACGTTATTGTGGTATAAATTACGATTGGCAAAAGATTATAATAAAGAAAAGCTATTCATCGTTGGTACTCGGTGCACGTGGGCAAAAGAATGACATAAAGATTAAGTAAAAGCTTTTACTTTTTGTGGTTAGACGTTATGATACCTAGCTTCTCCTAACATTTGTGGCTCATTTATTTCTGTCGGAACTATATACGGAAACAATGGGACAAAAATAAAAAATGACTAGGACAATCTGCTAAATCTAGGCTGTGATTTGAATTGTTGCCTCAATCTGAAGTGAATCAAAGTTCATGGCTAATTGCGCAAAAGATTAATAAAAAAATCCGCATGAATTTAGATGTGCTGACAATAATACCCTTACTTATCAAACTGATCCCAAAAAAAAAAAAAAAAAAAAAAGACTAACTTCGGTTCATGGGACTAAAATACCCATTGGTTGCTTTTTTTTTCGTCCAGACAAAGATTATGTAGCAGCTAACGTGACCAACAATAATGATGTATATAAATGACCCATCATTGAAGTGAAAATTAGGGTGGTGATACGTACAAAGCAATGTCCTTTTAAAATCACAAAGTTTGGGCCGAAAAAAGAAAAGAAGAAAAAGTCATGAAGTTGAACAACAACTTAAATTCGTGACAACATGGTGTCATTTTATATATGTCGTTACTCTTAATTTTGCTCTAATGACATGTTGTTTGTGTATATCAACATCATTTGTCACGTCATCTATTGAATAATATCCCTTTTGACCAATGCTAATGGATAGCTCCACAACACAAAGTTTGTGCTTTCTATTTGTCAGTTTAAAGAGTGAGGATATTGTTATTCCCCAACTATAAGTTGTTTTTCTTTCTTGGGCATTCAGGCCATTTAGATACAATATGCTTTGTTTATTGACATTGAGATACTTGTGTGTAATATGATGATCAATTTTGTCTTTGCCAGAACTCGATGATCAATTGACAGAGTAACCCATCTCTCGAAGTCATTAACCATTGCTTCTTTAGCGGATCTTTGTAGGAGGCCAAAAAAATGTGAGGGGTTGAGAGCGTAATTTCAAGTTGATTTTACAAAAAAAAAAAGTATTCCAGGGCACCGGTTAACGAAACCCATCACTTCTAGAAACACTCAAGTGGGAAGCAATAACTCTCTTAACAGGAAGATGATGCATAGGTTTCATCAAGAATGATCTCAGCTCTGTTCATGTTTGACAAACCCATCTCAACCCACAACCAAATTCCCAATAAATAGGGTGGTTGTTCGCTTCGAGAACATCGATCCGTAGGTCCATGCAATTAAAGATTTTCTTGCCAATTTGCCTGCTCTCTCTCTCTCTCTCTCTCTCTCTCTCTCTCTCTCTCTCTCTCTCTAAGTTGTGAGGTCGACGCTGAACATCTTTTCGATTGCCTTGTCGACTTGTCAGCCCTCGTCCGTCACTTATGCATGCTGGTATCATTGCATGCATGGAGAGAATAATGAGAATGCACAGACTCAACTCTCAACTCCTTTCTTAATGGCCATTTTTCCAACATGAAATGAGAAGATGGGGAATTCAAATCTTCACATTTTTAAGGGAGGTTGGGATAATGACAATTTAGTTTTAAGTGTGGATTTCAATTCTTACACCCTGCAAAGAAATAAGATAAAAGTCTGAGAATAAAAGTTAGAATAGGAATAGAGTAGGACCGATCAAAAAAAAATTCTCAACTCCCCATTTCCAATATATGATCTTTCATGTTTCATTTAGGTTGATGCTATGAAATCAAGATTGATGTGATATATGAATGTGATCTCTCGATTCTCATATTTTAAAAGATGTGAAAAGGCATACAAAGACTCATCTATCAATTCGAAATTTTCTAGTGACTAATTCTCCATTTTCATTAACAAGATAAATTAATAATTCCGTGGGACAAATGCTCGAAAATCTTGCAAGTTTGAGTCACTAAACGGAGAAGTGTTATTATGTATTAATGAATCTGAAAATGGACGAAAATGAAAGATCTCTGTGATTGAATTCGTCATTACTTCTCCATCTCCACAACTGCTCGGCATATAATTTTTTCTCTAGGTGCCTGAAGGGGTGAACTAGAAAGTTAGGTTAAGGACCAGAAAATAAAACACCATGAATAGTGCTGCTCTCTCTCTCTCTCTCTCTCTCTCTCTCTCTCTCTCTCTCTCTATTGCTCCACCTGTCCCACGAGATGCAAATAATTGGTTGTACGAAAGCCAGGGACAGTTGAAGTGATTAAGCCTGCCTCTTCAGTGGCACGATGTGTTGGTCGGTTTTGTGGGGTAAGCTCTTGTTTGAATTCATCACCTCTCTATCTGCCTTATAAATTTGGAACTCCAACTCTTTCTTATTCCGTGTAAACTTTTATCTCTGTCTGACTGAATCACCCTCCTTTAGATTTCGAGCTTCAACAATGGAGTTCATACTCCTGCGTGTCCTAGCTTCTCTCACGGTACGTAATTTCTTTGAAGAGTTTTTCTCTTTCAGTATAATGCATGAGGCTTGTCCCTTGGAGCTTCAACAGTTTTTGCATTTTTAGCTGGGAGTTCATTATGTTGGTAACAATTCTTCAGTTTTTAGAAGCTAAAAAGGATTTTTTTTCTTTTTCTTTTTTTGTGGAATTTGGTGCAGGTGATTCTGGCGACTTCCCATGCGGCTTTAACTCCCGAACTATACTGGAAGTCAAAGTTACCCAACACGCAAATGCCAAAATCCATCAAGGACATGCTACAACAACAGTCAGGTTTGTGCTTGAACTCAGAAAAGAAAGAAACCATATCTTGCACAACCAAGTAAAAACTGCACTTCATCTAGTTTTAATTCGTCAAGAAGCTGACCGACTCAAAACTAAAAACATGACGCATGGAGGTAAGATCTTGTAAGTCACATGTCAGCACGTACCTTCAATTTCTCAATGGATTCCCAGAAAATCTGACAACTAAAACCGGGAAGATCCAAGTTTTTTATTTGATAGATATAAGATAAGACGACATTCCATGCTTGTCTAAAGCAAAAGTCTCATTTCTAATGGCAAAAGCCATAAAAAAAAAATCCTAAATTATGCCTACCATAATATATTTACCATAAACATGTACTTGTGTAACATATTTACCCTCCATCAAAGTTCTATCAATGGAAATCATTGAAAATCTGTTTATGTGGATGTGAAAAAGCAAATAGTATTAACATGGCACCCACATGACTTTTATAAAATAAAGATGACATTGTTTTAACTAAAATATCATCTATTGAAATTTTAAAGTAGGGTAAATGTGTTACGTAAATACAAGTTTTGGATTTTTTTTACGTCATAAGAAAATGTTTATGATAAATGTATCACAAAGGGCATAGTTTGGATTTTTATTTTTTTTTTTGGCTTTTTCGCTATTTCTAATAAATAACTTGTTCCAATTTATATGAATGAAATCTAACCATGTAGATTTGCATGGCTCGGCTGGCCTTTGCCACGATGTGCACGTCCTCTCTCAATTTTTGATGAGCAATGATGATAATTGCTCTAAGAAAGTATTAAATGAGCTTTTATAAACAAGTTGACCACATGTAGATCAATCTTAGTACATCTATCTTTATTATTCTCTGATACTAGCTGAGCTCAAGTCCACTTACCGATGTTTTAGACTTCATGGAAGACAAGAGCACCTCAGTTGGCGTAGGCACAGGTGGAGTGAACGTTGATGCCGGCAAGGGAAAGCCCGGCGGAACCAAAGTTGGCGTCGGGAATGGTGGAGTCGGGGTCGACACGGGGAAGCCCGGAAAGGGGACCAGCGTCGGAGTTGGCAAAGGAGGAGTCGCCGTGCACACAGGACCCAAGGGCAAGCCCGTTCGTGTCGGGGTCAAGCCCGGACCCAACCCGTTCAACTACGTGTACGCCGCAACCGAGACCCAACTTCGTGATGATCGAAACGTGGCCCTTTTCTTCCTGGAAAAAGACCTAAAACCCGGAACGACAATGTCTTTGCACTTCACCAAGACTTCGAACTCGGCCACTTTCTTGCCCCGCGAAGAAGCAAAAACCCTACCATTTTCATCTGACAAGATATCTGATATCCTGGACCACTTTTCCGTGGCGCCCGGATCAGTGGAAGCCGAAATGATGAAGGACACTATTAAGGAGTGTGAAGCACCAGGCATTAAGGGAGAGGAAAAATACTGCACAACCTCATTGGAGTCCATGATTGACTACGCCAGCATCAGGCTTGGAAACAATCTGAAGGCTGTCTCTACAGAGGTGAAAAAAGAGACCCAGTTGGAGAAATTCACCATCAAAGAAGGAGTAAGAAGAATTGCAGCAGATGAATCAGTGGTGTGCCACAAGCAAAACTATGCATATGCTGTCTTCTACTGCCACAAGACTCTAGACACTCGGTTCTACATGGTCCCAATGAAGGGCGTGGATGGGACAGAGGCGAAGGCCATCGCCGCTTGCCACACCGACACGTCGGCATGGAACCCGAAACACTTGGCCTTCCAAGTGCTCAAGGTTAAGCCAGGGACTGTGCCTGTTTGCCATTTCCTTCCTGAGGACCACATCGTGTGGTTTCACAACTAGGGACTCCACTGTTACTGAGAACTTGTGGTCGCTCTCCTGGTTTGTATTATAGTTGGAGGGTGCACAAGTCATAAGTACGCATGGAGACACTTTAGCTCATCATATGAGCAATACATGTACTTCTTGTTATGCAGACTAATAAGTACATGCAGTTTGTGGCTTGCGACAAACATCTATGGATTAGCTTTATGAAATATATTCAGTATTGTGCTCTAACAATCTAAACTCTTAGCTTAATTCACGTGCTATCTTTTATATTTGAGTTATACATAGAATATCTATAGTACTATAAGGATGGAATCTACATCCAAGTAGTGGAGAAAGGAGAAAATATTGGATGGTCCGGAGCGCCGAAGTCAGCGTGATCTCCGGCCATTCATGAAGCGCCACGTGGAGGCGTGGGTCCGCTGGCCATCTTCTGCACAAACGTGGGCTTCTTTCCTCTCTCTCCTATCCCTATCCTTCTTCCCTCTCTTCCTTCGCCTGCACGCTACCCCTGCCTCCTCTCTCTCTCTCTCTCTCTCTCTCCTATGCAATGCATTTACTCTTTCGTTCTCAGAGGAAGGAAAGAGGAGCAAACCCTTTTCCCATTCCCTTTCCTCTCTGGAGAACTCAACGGCTTTCAAAATTTTGAATCTCAAATTCTTTCTCCCCACTCATTGTTGCTCCGGCCTTCGTCAGGCGGCCGTTCCCCCTCCGTCTCCAACGAAGCGCATTACGGCCGCTCCGCGCTCGTTGCTGCTTCGGCCAAGGAGGAGGAGGTCCAGAAGATCAGGAAGTCGCTGTGCGTGGAGAACCCGATCTGGAGGGCCCTCGCCCAGGCCAACGAGGCCACCGCCAACGCCTTCCACACCAACCTCGAGCAGGTCCTGGCGTAGGTCAGCAAGGACGACCGCCCCCGCAATGGGGCCTCCGTGGAGGATGAGGCGGACGACGTCGCGTCGGCGGGAGGATAAGAGGAGAGGGAGGGCGATGACGACGTGGTGCCGGAAGTATGGGAAGGAGGCGCCGAGTGATTGCCGGCGAATGTTTCCAAAATTCATATCTATGAAATTGTCGTCAATGAAGCAGCGGATCGAAAAGAGTAATGAATGGTTCCTAGCACAATTTAGACATATTTCCACATCAAACATTCTCCTCAACTTAGCGCACGCCTGAGCAGTACATAATATGAAGAATGAACTAAGCTTTGAATTTCCAGCATATTTGTTTACCACAAACCTCTCAAACCACTTCTCAGTGAGGAAATAAAAAATGTTGAACATATAGAGAGCAATGACAAATGTTGAGCATTTCACGTCAACCAAGTGACTAGCAATTACGGCCCTAAAGAGTGGAACATAGCTAATGCAAGAAAAAAAGTGCTATTAAAAATTAACCCATCACAAAATAACAAATGTGCTTCATCGGAGACGGCGAGGAACAGTTGCTTGACGAATGCTGGAGGAGCAACGAACAAGGAGAGAGAAGCGAGCGAGTGCCGGAGCAAGGGCGACCTTAATGTGCTTCATCGATGACGGCGAGGGCAATCATCCTTGTTGACCTGCATCAGGACCTGCTCGAGGTTGGTGTGGAGGGCGTTGGAGGTGACCTCGTAGGCCTGGGCGAGGTCCCTCCATATCTGGTTCTCCACGCATAGCGACTTCACCCGCTCAACAAGCGTGGAGAGAGAAGAGAGCGAGCGTTGGAGCGGCCGTAATGTGCTTCGTCTGAGACAGCGGGGGAACAGCCACTTGACAAAGGCCGGAGCAACAACGAGCACGGGAAAGAAAGCTAGGAAGAGGAGAGAGAGGAAAGAAGCCTACATTTGTGCAAAAGATGGCCAACGGACCCATGCCTCCACATGGCGCTTCATGAATGGCCAGAGACCACGCTGACTGGGCACTCCGGGACCATCCAATATTTTCTCCCAAGTAGTGCGCCTTATCACGCAAACTTGGATCGCTTACATTTGCGTTTTTTGGTTATCACCTCATTACCTAGTGACAAGATGCCTGAGCCCCCATCCATGTGTCCATGTGATGTTCCAATTCATTGAAAAATTAGTGATTGGAGATAAGTGATGATTACTCCTTATTAGGACCTTCCTAGATGTTATTTTTAAGAAATTAGGAACTCATGTGGCTCGGCCTTCATGAGAATAATTCATCTCTAATCATCGTCATTGATGATCCGCAACCTCAAAATTCTGCTTAGCTTGACTTCTTCCCTACTATTACTCTTCCTAAGGCCTAGCTCAAGAAAGAGGCTTCTCCAAATAAATTACTCGGGATGGAACTGACTGAAGTAAAATAAAATGCCATTGTCTAATCGGATACAGAAATTACCGATAATACAATTTTGGAAAGGAAACAGTCTTTTGTTTGTTTTTGAAAAAATTGTATACGTTTGCAGCAATTTACGGTCATGAACATCTCTCCAAGAAGATGCTTGTTGCCTCGTTCTCTAGGCCACAGGGTACTCTACTATAATCGCTTTCTTTGTTGAATATGCTAAAACTTTGTAAATGCGATTGCCAATCGATGTGGCATTTTCATTTAATATTTAATATTGTGCATTTCATCACATTTTCAATTCAACCCGCCAATTTATTGACATTTCTGGTCGATGTCAAGGAAACCTCCTCATCTTTGTGCCAAAAAGCAATTGAAGATGTACGTTGTTTGCTCACAAGAAATTAGTCTGAGAATAATCGAAGATATTTCCAGACATTTTCCTGACCATCTCGACTTAAAGTACTCTCATCCCATTTGGGACAAACATGAGACAAGGAGACACGCATACAAAGCTCCAATTTTCCAGGAACAACTATTCCTGCAATTCGGAAAAGGTCATCACTTCCGTTGATTCCCAAGGGCAATAAGAGCAATGCCAAGCGCTAATAAATTTCACCGAACGACTCCATGACAGCTTGAACAACTAGCTACAAATTACACCCAACTCGGGCATGGAACTCAGGTCAGTGACCCCCCGTCTTGAAGGGCCGCATGTTCATCGTACGCTTCCTTTTGCATATGTACATGTCAATGAGCACCTTCATTTATGAGAAACGGAAACGAAGGCAAAAGCATAAATGCCTGTACCAGAAGACCACGGCAGTCATGGCCAAGTGGTTTGGGATGAGAACATTAAAGCATGCATCCGATAGAGACTTTGCATCTGCTGCACCATTAACAATCCTGAATGGAGCATAACGAGAGTGAACCTTCTGAGAAAAGTGGAAAAATTAGAAGAAAGAACATTAGGAATTTGCTGAAGAAACCTAATGAAGATTTGCCTCAAAATTCCAGTTCCTCATATGCTCCACCTGAGCTGAACATTTCCATGCCGGTTGGGGAGGGAGCGTATATCCCATACCTCCAGCAACACAGTGAAGTCTACTTCCCGGGTATATTATAAGCCACGCAAGCCAATTGTAAATCCTTTGAAAGGCATCATCAGAAGTAGTCTCAAATGAAGCACACTGCAATGGGAGAAACCTCCATTAGAGTTTGAAAGTGGGTGTTCTCTCATAGCTGCTGAGTTTTACAACAACAAAAACAACCAAACATCCCCGCAAATAGGGTCAAATAGTGGGTTTTCTCTGATAACTATGGTATATCTTGCGTCAAGTTTCACGTGACATCCAAGTGTTAGAAATGTTATGGTCTCAATCCACATCAAGTCTTTAGCAGCCTCTTCTGACCCACATCCCATCGTAAGGTCAACTATTCTCACCAGATACATACATTTTGATTCCCGTCTTTTCTTGCCACAAATCCAGTGAAGCATTGCTATCCACAAAAGGATGTTTTTTCACTAACAAAAGGACATTTTCACTAGCTCACAATATTTGGATCCAGTTACATAATCATCACATGTGATTAGAATGCACTCGCAGGATCCAACTTTCATATATAAAACAGGAGTACCTGGAGGCAAAATTATGTTCTCTTTTCCTTCATTCGTTAATTTTTTCTTTCCTTCCCTTTTAAACTTTTGTTCGAGTGGGGTTGTTAATCATTTCTGGATTCTAATGGTTTGTCAAACACAAGTTACGGAAAACTGCAGGCAATCAAACTGTGCTTCCCATACTGGCAAACAAAAGAAGATTGACGGAAGCAAACCTGCATGCAGATTCAGAGACAGAGCTCAATCTAAAGTTCTTCAAACACCAACTCCTCTGCTAGGCCATCCACAAAGCACCACTATTTTTCTCCATGAAAAATGATGCCTAAAAGGACATGCAAATGAAATCAGCTTCCGCTTCTATCCTGCTTAACGATGAGAATGATGCAAATGTCTTTAGGATAAAATTCTATAGTTGACAGCCCCAAGTGGCAAGGGCAAAAGATGACAAATCCGGATTAATCCAGAGTGACACATAGCTCTCTAGTTGAGTAAAACCAGGCTTTCTAATCATTGGTGTAAATGTGTTTCTTTCTAGTTCCAGTCCTTCCTTTGATCAATTGATGCCATTTGCTAAGGTGTCAATCCCACAAACTCAATGAATAAAGAATTAGGTTGCACGTGCGATACAGAGGGAGTGTATCATATTAATAGCAATTTCTTATATATAAGTGGGCAAAAGCTCAAAAATATAGGCTATCATGAACTGCTCATTACCTCACTGGAATTCTAGTCACTCTGCAAATTGGCATCCTTACAACCCATAACCAACTTGCCAGGACATTTAGAATCATGCAATTTGGAGAAGCATCCCAACGCAGAATTAACCACCAATCTTCATTCTAGATGCACCCATGCATTTAGCTGAGGACAGCATATTCTCCAGTGGTAGCTCCTGAACTTGCCTGCTTTGAAGGAGGAATTTGTTAACCCCAGAAGGACTGTCTTAATGGGCCTCTCTGATGATGGAAAGAACGATATGCCTGGCCTATGAGCCAACTTTCCCCACTGGAGCATTCATGGTGCTCCCAAATAAGCAGGTCTTGTACTTAGAGACATTGACCTATGTCTCACTCTCGTCCAATGTCAGAATGTCCAGACATTTCTTGAACAGATAGAAGCTGATAGTGGAAAGTTTTGCCTTATTGATCAATTTATTGAAGTAGATAGACAACAAAGATCTTTTGTTACCTAAGAAGCCTTATTGATCAATTTATTGAAGTAGATAGACAATAAAGATCTTTTGTTACCAGGCAACTTTCGCTAGCTGCCATCCGGGCCTCTCTTCTCCATGTTGCTGCTGTTTGGATTCTGCGTTCCTCACTTCTGGTTGCCTGGTCTGAGCTGCCTTTTCTCTTGTTGCCGCTGTTTAGGCTTTTGTCCTACTCGGTTATTTTGCTACCTTGCTTGGTGGCTGTTTCTTTGTGGACAACACCCTTCCACTTGTTCTGACTTGTCTGTCATTATGAGTGCAAGTTTTGGTGCCGGTCTGTTTTTGTATAGTTTTGGTTAAGGCTCAATATATTCTTAATTTACCAAAAAAAAAAAAAGATCTTTAGTTACCTAAGAACCACCGACTACAACTTGGTCTGGATTTTCTGTACAAAAAGGCTCCAAGGAACCCCAAGTTCTCCCAACTTTCAATTTGACATTCAAAGGAACTGAAGAATGGAACATAAAATAATAATAAATCAAAACGGGCAAAAATGTATGGCATTGGCGAATGTACTTAAAAATAAGAACCAGCAGAGAGCACAGGATCCTGATTTGTTTTTCAAACTAATAATTTATCAAACATAAAGAAACAGATTACCTCGAACTGAGACAGCATTTTCCATGCTCCTTTGCAGCAGTAGCGCAGCATCCTTTAGAACAGTAGGATCAACTTCAAGAACTAATTCATCATGGACCTGAAAAGCAACATTCATGATTAACTAAAACTCCATGTATCATGACTTACAGTATATGCTAGAGAAGAAACAGAGCGAAGACTCAACAATTTGTTTTAGTCAGTAGCACGAATGAGTCAGAGTAAGAAAGTTTAAGGAATGAAGAACAGTCCAAACTTTCAAAATTCAGTCAGTAGCATGTCCTTCCATTGTTTCCTCAAACCTCAAATTATCTGATCTTGGTGTCGGAAGAGGAGAAAAGAAAGATCTTGACAAAGCCCAAATACCTTTAGTGTAGCCTATCCTTTTCAGATTTAATTGGACTCACAATTTGTTTTATTGCTCACATTCTCACGCTTTGATGTCAAAACTTGATAGTTCATATGTAATAAGCTCAATATATTTTCTAAATAAGATAGATAGTCAAAGCTCGCTTCCAACATCAGAATTGTCCATACTCCATAATTAGTAATAGACAAACTGCATTTAACATCTTTCTCTGAAAGAGAAAAGATAAAAGTGATTACAACGTTGTTATAAAAACTTTTAAGGCATATTATAAATGAATACTGACTTTCCATGCAAGTTTGTGGATTAAGTTAATCAAGCAAGTGAAGCTGGGTAACTCACAGTCAGTATTAATGTTATGACCACAGAATTGTCACTCACTCATCTCAGGTCAGTCACATTTATCCTCCAAATAAGATGAAATGCAACTCAAGCTTTAAGAAAAAATATGAACATATAAACAGATAAAAAAACCTGCAACAGAATTCGACACTGTCCCTTCAGCATGTGAAAATTCGTCTCAGGCAGAAAGCTAGAGTCAAATTCAACTCCAAGTATTACTGAGTGAATATTCATCATTGCTATCTTGATTATGTCAGCCGCAGATCCCTAGAGTAAGAAAATTGTCAGAGAACCAGAACAGTTTCATATTAGAAGGGGGAAAAGAGCAGATAGACAGAAGAAGAAAAAGAATTGATTCTTTATCTGACAAATTGAATGAAAAGACAGTGAGAAACCATTATAAGAATGCTTCTTTCCACCATTACAATGAAAAGAAATTAATGTATAGAGAGGGGTAGTATGCTATACCTGACAAATTGAATTTACAGCTTGCCTCTGAGCCTTTGATTTTTCTTTGCTATTTCCAAATTTTATTTTTGACAGGAAACGTTTTCTTCCCTTCAAAGTCTCCACATACCTAAAGCAAACCATAGTTCAGAAAGTATATGGTTCACCTTACCAACCAAAGGTTTCAAACTTCAGAAAAATATCAAGGAGAGTATCATTACATCTACTGGTCAGTGGGGTGGAGACATTAAACCCACAAAGGAACCATTTTACTTTTCCTGAAATTACAATTACCAATCGAATACACATTTTTTGAAATGGGATGCAAGGTATAATAAGTTCATTGCTGAAGACTGCCTAGTGACATTTGTTTACCAATATAAAGGTTAAGGGTTTATTTGGTAACGTGCCAAATAGTGCCTATTTTTATTCTTTTGTTCCCAAAAAAAAAAAAAGAAATCTGTTTGGTAACGTTTTTGTTTGTAGGAAGAAATTTGTTCCCAAGAGTATATTTGGAACAAATCAAGAAATAAAAAAAAAAAGTCGCTTCTTTATTCCCGGAAACAATTCTTGAATCAAGTCTTTTTCTTTTTTTCTCTTTTCTTTTCTTCTTTTCCTTATTCTTCTTCCTCTAGCCGGTCGCCAGCCTTGGCATTGACCGATGACCGGCCAGATGAGAGCCAGTGGCCTTGCAACCGGTAGCTGGGCGAGGCTCGAGCCAACGAGGCCATTGCCGATGACCGGCTAGATGAGAGCCAATGGCCTCACAACCGGTAGTTGGGCGAGGCTCGAGCCAACGAGGCTTGGCCTCGCCAGAGGTTGGCAACTGTCTAGAGGAAGAAGAAGAAGAAGAAGAAGAAAAGGGAAAAAAAACAAAAAGAAAAAAATGTAATAAAATTATTAGAAATTTAAAAAAAAAAAAAGTCAAAAAAAAAAAAAAAAATTGAGAGTTATACCAAATGCACTTCTATCCCTGGAATAGAAATTTTGTGCAGTTATAAAACGCCTTCAAATGCTTAAAAATTCGTCCAAAAACAGAACAAGAAAAAATCATTTCTAAGCAGAAATTATTCCTAGAAACAAAAATGCTTACCAAATGCACCCTAATATGTCAAGCCAAAACCATGCTCAAGTCTAGCAATCTTAATGGCCTTTTCTCTTTTTCATCTCCATAACCCCCAACCCCCAGCACAATAAAAAAAAAAAAGGAAAATAAAAAAGAATAACTAAATAATAAATAATGAAAAAACAGAAACTTCTAAATTAAATGTAAAAACAGTTTGAAAGTGTAGACATTGGATCCAAATTCCAATTATAAACACTGTAGTTGTTGATTTATTGCCTATCTTGATTTTACTAACTTAAGAACAAAGACAGGGTCATGTGAAACAAACAGGAGAGAAGCAAGGTATCACTACCCTTTCTGACGGCAAGATGAGACTGCCTCACGAAGCCAAGAAGCAACACCAGGAAAGCTAGCTTTAAAGCTTTGAATTTTTTCTGTGGCTTCATCAGGGGTGCAATCCAATTGCTCAGCTAAGGTCTTAGCACCCATTCCATAAATAATGCCGTAGACCATACGTTTTGTTTGATCACGTTCCTGGGAGCTAACAGCATCTACTGTCTTCCCCGTCCATCGAGCTGATATCATTTTAAAGACATCCCCATCAGGCTTGCTCAGCAGTTCAATCAGAAAAGCGTCTTCAGAGAAATGTGCCATCAACCGTAGTTCAATCTGAGAATAATCTGCTGTTAATAGCAACCAGTTCTCCTGAAAAAGAAATCCCGGTAATATACGTAAGAGAGAGCTGTTTTCTCGGCTGCGAAACCCATTGTTAATTCCAAAAAAAGATTCACGGAAAAATGCCAGGATGCTCAACCCACTAAGGCTAATCCTAGCACGCACAGAAATACATGTGCAGACACCCCTGCACATAGTACACACAAAAAAGGAAATAAACTGCCACCAACCCAAAGAACATGATTCATGAACAACCACAAGGAAATCTCTTTTGAGCTGTGTTGTGAAAGCTAACCCACCCCATCCCCTCCCCCAAAAAACACCATTTCAATCCTCCAACTTTGCAAAGACATTCTACAGCCTGCACAATGGTCTATGTTCCACTTCTATAACCACACCGCTCCAGTCATAGAAACCTATTCGAACTTTAAAGTCACAGGTTTGGTATGTACTATACCATTAGCAATAATATCACCATAATACCTCTACCAAGTAAAATTACTAGAATAGGGTCCCATGCATAGTTGTATTGAGAAAAATTCATATCCAAATCAGGGAAACCTTTTCAAATTTGTTTTAGCATACAGCTTGTTGTGACGAAGGTAAACAAAGTTAAAGATTATACATGGAGTTTGCATCATTTTATGACTTTTTAATGTAAAGTATGCCAAAATACATTCAACATTTGTATTATCATGGTTATCGACATCGAAATTACAGCATCCACTCAAATATTTTCTTCAATGTACAAAATTAGTAATTATGAAAACAACAATTTTCAAGACGGAACTGCTTTGGAGATTATGGAAGTAGTGCTATGATGCATAGAGAAAGATACATCTATCTAACCATGATGAAAGCACCTTACATGAACTTAGCTTAATAAGCAATACCTGAGTCGGGATGATGAACTCTCGAGCATTGATTCTGTGATGATCTGCACCATCTTCAACTGCAGTCTTATCTGTATTCATCTTGAATTCAACCATATGCTCAACACACTGCCCAATTTAGTTTTGATCAATGTCCCCATCCGACAAGAAAAAAGATTATCATGATAGGAGCAAATAAAGATTAAGCCAAAACAAAACCCAGACCTGAAGATTAGGCTCTTCCATTGATAACCGTCCAGTTGCTGTTGACGTCTGTAACCAGTGGCCATGGAGTGTGTACTTCTGAGTACTTGTAGAAAGCTTGGAAAGGGAACAAATTGATCCAAGCGTACAGTTCCGAAGCTTCGCCAACGTTCTATGCTCTTTGATGATGGGAATAATAGGATGCTCATTCCTAAGTAAATCAATAATCATTCTATCATGTAATTGTTCAGCACAACACTAGAATACTTATAAGACAGTCTGAAGGAAAACTTTAAAAATGCACCCAAGCATCACATTAACTAAATATGGAATGAGAATCAAAGAATGGAAGAGCAAGTCATCAGCAATGCAAGCAGAGGACTAGTAACCACATCCTATAAGTGGTTTACTACACCACCAGTACAATGCAAAAATATGTCTTCACTATAGCTAATGACCCTAGTAGTACATAAAAAGCATAAAACCAAGTAAAGTATAATTCTCCACACAATTTCAAGATCAGATAGATATGAAAGAAAGCAAAGGTAATTTTTTTTTCTATTGTAATACCTTAATAAATCCAAACAGTGCTTGTCCGTACTTGGATGTTGTTTTCCTTTCCCACTTACTTTGGGTACAGGCAATTTTAGATGTCTATAGAGGACATTTGCAATATCTGCAGCTGCATAGAGTGAGAATGTAACCCCAGCCAGTCTATAAGCTTCCTTCTCAAGATGCCTTAACTTTTGCCCCAAAATATTATGTGCCTGAAGGCACCCCTCCAGATCAACACCTATTCCCCAGAGCTCCATGTCTGCAAGAACTTTAACCTGAAAACACAAGCATCAAACGAGTGTCAAAAGATCCAAAGAAGATTGTTGCAACTAGTGAGATGAGAATCATTGCCACAGATAACTCTTTATCCCAAGAAAGACACCACTCAACAATCTTAAGCTCTAAAGAAACATCAATTTAGGAGCAACACATAGAAAACAATGGAGAACCAACATATCTGGCATTCAATATTATGACTTAATCAAACCAAGCTAAAAGCAGGCAGCGACCCATTTAAACAATCATCAAATGTTTAATCTTAGGTTTTATTTTAATCAAGTTATTGGGCTACCCAACCATAGATTACCATCCCTTTCCCAACTTCACTCCTTGATGAATGTAATTCGCCTCAATTTCTTGTTGTCATAATGTAAGCACTTAGCAACGCAATTGGCTGCTTCGTCCTTACACCTTTCTTTTAGCCATCTAGACTATGATAATTTTTAAGTCTTAAGTTGCAAATCTACATTTTATCTTGAACATTCATGCGTGATGCAATGCAAAACTTACCAGTGGAACTTCAATCATCATAAGTGGTTCAAACAGCTCTTCATCAATAAGTAATTTCCACAGAACAGAGCGTAGTGATCTCGTCTGTGCCACCCGTCGACAGCAACCATCATGTGCAGATTTTCTCATTTGATTCTTCCACCTGCCACAACGATGAGCAGCTGCGGCCACCTCACTTGGTAACCTTTTCTTGACTTCCTGTTTTACAATCAAAACAACTTCATATGTGAATTTTTTAAAATAAAAATCCATACAAGAGATCTCATGACATATTTCAGCACTCTCAAAGGGAGCTTTCCTGGGACAAGATGAAAAAAATCATTACGTTGGTATTTATACTATATCTCTGGTATTAGAAGTCCTACAGGATACAAAGCTCAATAATGTGAAAATGGGTCCTCTTACTACCTTTTCCAGGTTTGGACAAGAGCTTCTCTCCTCATCAGGCCACAAAATCCATGCTACAACACAAATATCAATTCCATCATTCACATCAACAGGTGGCAACACCAAGTATGAGTTATCTATAATTTCAGGACCCATATCTTTCCCTGCAAGATATGGACAACCAATTCTCTGTATAGAAACTGCAGAATTCCTGAAAACCTGAATCTGAACTTTCAAATTCCACGTAAATTTTCGGACAGATCTTTTTCCCATTATACCACAGATCCTATTCCACCGTATTTTGATGCTTTCCAACCAAGCATGCTGAAGTGAACTTTCATTTGCAGTAGATGATGTTGATAAGTAACTGATTTTTGTCTCAATGGTCCTCATTAGACACTTGGGAAGATTAACATAGTATACTGGTGAATTTTCCCAACATACTGCTAAACCGCATATCTCGAATTGCACCACAGAATTCACCTCTTTCCGTTTAGCATAGTGGATATCAAAATAAAATTCATTGGTAGCATCCCAAAGATCCAAGAAAGCATCAATTCCACCTGGAGTATTAGCTGCAGTAACAGGGCCTTTATCTGAGCAATCTTTATTTTGCATGCTGCTTGTCGGTATCTGAACACCATGATCAACATGAGCATCAGTTCCAACAGAATTTTGGTTTTTGTCACCACAACTCTCTACTAGTATGGAGGGAGTTGTATCAGCATCTTTTCCACAAATGGTTGCAACATTAGGCTCATCACCAACTGCCACAGGCTTTTCAGCTGGGAAGGGAGGCAAATTAGCAGCATGATAATTTGCAAGTCCACTAGTTAACATCACAGTCTTTGAAGCATTAGATCCCACAAATGACTTTGTCTCCAACATCTCCCTTTGAGTTTCTGCAACTGTATCAGATTTCTTGCTCTCCCCAACAATTGCCACAGGCAAAACATGCTCCACAGATTTCACACCTGACATATTATTAGTGCTTTTTACCCCAGAGGACATTCTCATGTGCCCTTGTCCCATGTGATCTCCCATCATAGTTGGCACAGGTCGAGAAAATTGCGTGATGTCTAACCCAAGAGACTGGAAGGCAGAGAAGGCAGCAATTCTTGCCTCCTCGGCTTTATCTAGAACAATCTTGCGTGCCCCATTCTTTATTTTTTTAGCAACTCCTAATTGTAAGCGCCTTTGTGCTGAGCTTTCTGTTCATTTATAATAGATACAATCAGCACTAACAAACAGAAAGAGAAGTCCAAGTATCTACAATATATAAAAGCGGGATATTTTTGTCCTCAACAAACACAACATTTGACTTTCAAAAAGAAAACAAGAATCAAACAGAATAAAAGAGATTAACTACATTAATCATGCTGTACGTTTCATCACATGATAAAGCACATAAGCCCAAAGCAGATGAATGCCGTGATGCTATATTCATAGAAGCATCAGTCCTCTCCTCTTCCACTCCAACAAGCAAGCTTGCTCTATGTGCATTCAGAGGATTTTTCTATTTACACCATTCCTTTGTGTGATGGTTCAAATTTTCACTTATAAATATTCAAGGAAGGATGCACACGGGAAAAAAATACCAAGTATATGAGCAACTAAACTTGCACATAACCCTAAATAAATATAATAGTCAAATTGCAATTTTCCATCAGTAAAGACTCAATCACATATCAGCGATAATGTATCTATCCAGACAATATTCGAGAGATTAGAAAAAATTGTGTGCTGGCATTTCACATTTTCATAGGTACAATTGGATTGTTTAAAATAGAGCTCCTCAATCCCTCCACTTTTATTCCAAAGATGGGAAAGAGTTTCATTTGGCCCCCAGAAGTTTTCTCTCTAGTCCTTCCCTTCAAATTTTCTCTCCTTTTTAGAAAGAGATAAAACAATAATTCCTCCCTTTCTTTCCCTCCTTCAACTCGCCTCTCTTTTTCACTCTCTCTAACATGGACTGAGAGTTTATGAGGACACAGTGATCCTAACTTCCTGCACATCCATGGCACAGGCAAACCCCATAATTTGTAGCAGTTGAATCAGAACATTTTTTTCAAGGCTAAAAGCAAAGCCAACTACATAATGGCAATGTAACAAGTAGAGAATGAGGTTCAATCAACATGCTTTGTATCTTTCATTTGATGATTAGCACACAGGTTGCCTGCATCAACTCATTTTCATGACCTAATTATGCAAAAGCAATGAACATCCAAATCAAATCCAGTGGCCCATAATAAATATTCAAACAGAGACTTCATCAAATGAGATAAATGCTGTGCACGTGCAGTGATGCACCTTTTATTCTATGATCAACCCAAATTTTCTAGAGGAAGCATAGCTTCATTGTCCAACCCATCTAAAAGAAGTCCATAATTATCCACATTCTTACCTTCAGCAGCCCATGAAGAATATTCAAACAGAGCTTTTACTATTTCAGAAGTGGAAGCCTCTGCAATTGCTAAAGGTGTACGCAGGCCAGCTTTATACAGTGCTCTAGCTCGAGATCCCTAAAGTTGGAAACAGTTGTCAAAACCAGGATTAATTGAAACTGGCACAGAGGCATTCCACCAGTGACCATCATGAGAAAAGCACTTGCCAACATGACGTATACTTGCCTTAACATATGGGATGTTTGTAAGCTCTACAATCTCTGCTCTCACTCCAAAGGACACACGATTTTGGAACTTGCCAACCAAGCCCTCAAGATCATGCCATCCAAGCCGCTCACAGAATACAGAAACCATTGAAGCAAATCGACCTGCATTTTCTTGTAAAGCTTGAACCATTCCTCGGGCCACTTTATACGCTTCACAAACTTCAGCCACAGGAGCTTCCTTTACCACAAGACTTAGATCATTATTTAAAGCTTCAACATCTAAGCACTTGTGCACAGTGAATCGCATATTACATACAAAATGCAATCAGACTATTGATGGAAACTGCACATATGTTGTTGGCTTATACACTATCAACCACGTGTTAAACAGGTATTACTAGAAAGCTTCAGAATGTTTCAGGTGCACATGGCACTAACAGCACAGTAAGCAACTATAAAGAAAACAAATCATCTTTACCTGATAAATCACAGCTCGTGTCTATCTCCAAGATCATTATCTAAATTATGAATGAGCACTGAATTATGACAACATGTTAATACGAGCATACTCATGAAATGGGGACAAAAATCAAACACATGACTTCATATTGAATTAACAGAGTACAGCCAGCTGGTCCTCAGAGCACATTGTGCTTCAAGGTCATACAGAAAGGCAGGACCATTGCATTAGCTGTTTTATATCCTCAGATATGCTGCAATTACTAGCATTCACTTTCAGCAACTTCTAAAGGCAAAGACTCCTCAACTATTTACCAGTCCTCGAATGATAGTCATCACAGTGCTTGAAAGGATAAGTATGAATTACAGGTTGAAACATGTCATGATACTGAGAGAAGGCAACCACGAGATCTATACCTGCACTAATCTTGCCAAAATGAGAGCAACATAAAATCGTTTACACACTCGAAATGCTTTCTCATCTGGAGGCACATGGTTGTTTGAGATTCCGGACTGCTTTTGCAATTTACAATGTGATCCTTTTGTATTATCCCTCCATCTGCCTACAGTGCGCATAGGAGCACCATGTGCCATACGCATCAAGAAGGGTTCAGACACTCCAACTCGATTCCCAACTGACTGCACCTCACACATTTTAAGGTAAGTTAAATGCATGCACAGATCTTTGATTGCGGAATAATTATGCACAAGAGTATAAAAAACCAACTTTCACAGATGTTGCTGAAAGCATAATGGGAATATGCAGGTGAAAGGAAGGAATTATGGCTATCCGGCCATATGTGCCTATGCATTTGCAGAATATCAATTCCAGCTATCAGAAAGCCATCAAGCTTCATTATACAAATAACACTTCTTATGATGGACGTTGAAGTAACTGGAGGAAGAGAAGTCTAAAAAAGCAATCCGATTTATCAAAATCAATAACTTAATTGTTATAGGTACATTTTCCTTGCCTTCCCTATTTGATTTACATATATGAATATAGGGACCAAAGGTAAAAAACACTCATATTCAACATTATCCATCATCATCAAAAACACCATTTATTCTGCCAAAAAGAGTGAGTCATCCACATAAAATAAATAAAAAAACATTTGAAATCTCCCAGAACATATAAACTAAATATGCATGGGCTGAACAAACTATCATAAGGATCTTGGGTAAACTAATAAACACTTGCCACTATCTTGCCCCAAACACCAGTAGAGGCCCAAAGCCTCAGTCATATAACCTCCAAACACAAGCCAAGAGATCTCTATGCAACAGACTAATATTTAATGCCAACTGCCAAGAACTAGTTAAAATGATAACAAGTACCTGATCCAGAGCAGACAATTCCATGAACCTCTGATAGTAAAGTTCCCAATCTGGCTCAACATCAACATTGGTTGGGGTAACTAAATAAACTAAATGTAGATCAGATGCAAGCACAAATCCTTCTCTAGCTCTGGAAAGATCCTCCAGTACAATCTGTGAAACAAGCAGTCATTACATTCCATGAAGTACATTGTAATAGCAGTCCATCCATCATTCCCTCATCCAAAGTATGAGTATCTAAATCTATAGAACTTTTCAAGACTGATGCATCAACTGAAAATGTGACTAACGTGATCAAGAAGCAAAAGCTTTACCAGTGAGTCATCTGGTGAGAGAGAACTTCCAAAAGCAGCACGCCCAAGAGGAGTTGTACTGTATAACTTGGTTTCCTCATTCCATTCAAGAAACTTTTTGTGACACAACCATCGGAGAGAATCCTGTGCTGATTTAACCACTTCTTGAAATGGTTTTGTAGAATTGAGAAGGGTACACCTGACATATCGATTGATATCATTAGCAGTTTGAACTATCCCACCAGCAACAACTTCTAAGATTGCATGAGTCATTCCATTTTTGTCCTCAGATAGACAAGAGCTCAATGGTGGACAGCTTTCATTCAGAAGGGCAACAATTCTTTTAACCTCTTCTGATCTGCAAATAAGGATCTGCACAAATGTAAAAATTTCTATCAGAGATAAAATTTTCTTGAATTAAGACGACAAAGGCACTATTTACTTCAGAGATTGAAAAGGCTTCTTCAAAAAAAATTACAGGCCACGGTATGTCATTGTGCAAAATGTAAACCACAAAAGCCATGAATTAAATACTTCAAGTATAAACTAATAGAAATTCAATATATTTACATTTCAAATATAGAGATGCGATTAAAAAGGAACACCATACACTTTCACCCTTGGTATCTATACCAGTCCGACCAGCTCGACCGGCCATCTGCTTGTACCTAGTCCCATCGATAAAATCACAGCCAATTCTGGGTTGCCGGAAAATGACCCTCCTGGCTGGAAGGTTGACCCCAGCAGCTAAGGTAGATGTGGCAGTCAAGACACGCAGAAGGCCTCTCCGGTAACAGGTCTCAACTATCTCTCTTTCTTCAACCTTTATATAGCATAGCCATTAGGCATTCTCAGCTATAGAACAGTGCAATTATCACAACAATAGAAAATGAAGAGTATGCAAGCATACCGTAAGGCCAGCATGGTGGTAAGCAACACCAGAAGGAAGAGTCTCTTCTAATATAGGGTCCAATCCAGCAGGGCTCCTTCTCAAGGCATCTATAGCGGAAGCAACATCAGTAAACCCATCAGAATTCTGAAGATTGACAGAGAACTTCTGCAGAAACTTGGCAACATGTCTTGCAGTTGATTCACAGCCTTTACGACTTGAGCAAAATATTAAGACTGAATGACCTTCTTGAACAACCTGAAATATGTTCACAATCCATCTTATCAAGTTCATTCCCTATGCATGTACATGTTAAGTAGAAGGGGAAGCAAGTATTTTCCAACCTCATTGCAAAGTTCTACAATGTGATCTGGATCTTTACCACCAAGCTCAGCTGCTTTTGAAATTGTTCTGATTATGTCCATCTTCTTGTTATAAATGATATTCCGTACCTTAATAAATTCCTCCAACGGAACTGGTCGAAAGTCCGTCTCATATAATGCAGCCTAAAGACAAATTTCCAAAACTGATATTTGTGAAACAAGAGCCGAGACAATCAACAACATGGACATAAACGGCTACTTCCTTATTGGGCTAAACTGCTAGTGTGCAAAATTGAAATTCTTAAATTTTTGCAGCAGCACATCATCAACAAAACAGATGCACTTGCATTTAGAAACAGTCCATACATGTAAATGCAACAAAAAAGGGAGGAAATAATGCCATATACTCTTAGAAGGGTAATAAATAACTCTCTATCTAACTCCATTGCTAGTAACAGGAATATGACCCCTATGATTCACAAACAATATATATTGTATAAAAATGTACAAATGCTAGCTAAGAATTCTAAATTGACTAATGTTCACCAGTCCTAGGCTTTCTCTGCCACCAGATCTGTGTCAGGCGATTGAACCAACGGCAGAGCCACAAATTAACAACTGACTTGAAGTAATTCTTAGTATCGCCATCAATCGTGTCTGTCATGGTAATAAAAACCAAGGGCCTGATAAATGAAGCAAGGCTTCATTCTAATTAAGTCAGCTAATTGGACAACAGAAAGGCTGAGGGAGCTCAATTCTGCTTACCTGAAGCCAATCGGCAACTGCTGCCACATTTGGCATAGTCGCGCTCATACCCACAATTTGCAATCCGCGAGCAGGGTCAGCTTTACCACTGCTAGTATTTGAGCTTTCTCCGCTGCTTGAGTCAGAGTTGCCTTCACCAGCAGCATAGCGGAGCTTTGTCAACATAAGTTCCAAAAGATAACCCCTGCTTTGGTCACCAACCTGTCAGTGTTACAGCACCAATTTAAGAATCCAGAAGGGAAAAAGGACCTCTAAAAGATGGACAAAAGACATCCAATATATATATATATTACAGAAGATTTTTATCCAGGTATTCCAACTTAACAATCAAACTGGCACACACCATATGCAGTTCATCTATAACCACAATTCCAATTTCTGATAGACGACCCTCCTCCAGCAGCCTATTTATCAAGGAATTCGCCTTTTCTATAGTGCAGACAGCCACTGAAGTGTCCTTAGGAAGTGTTCCACCACCTTGACTTCCATAGTAACTTCGCACATGCCTACCTAGTGGTTCCAAAAGGGCTTCAAGGTGTTCTGCCTACACAAACATAATCAACAAAAGCTCAGTATAGAGAATACTAAAGAAAAGAAAAAGAAGGGAAAATAAAAACAAGAATAATAGAAGAAAGAACCGAGAATAAGTACCTTCTCTGTACAAATAGAAACATAAGGAAGAACTAGTAGTGCAATTTTCCCAGTTGACAAGACTCTTCGCAACATCAAAATTTCAGCAACAAAACTTTTACCAGCACTGTTCCAAAAGGAAACATTGATCAGCAATATTATGGAGGTATGAGAAAAAGGTTGAATGCCTAACAAGAGTAGATGTTCCTTCCTTTCTTACTTAATAAAGGTCTAGCACTACATTGAGTCATAGAAATTAAACTATCTGCTTAGCCAATCCTCTCTAGAAGAAGGAACATATTAACATGGAGAGAGAAAATATTACATATGTAAAGCATGTTCACAAGCTTAAGTTAATGCATTGCCAGTCTAACAAGGTCACACCTCTCAAACTTATTTAAGGATAAAGCTCCTATAGTAAGCCATGCTTTTTGTCTATATCAATACAGTGCAAATAAAAGTGGCCCCAATCAGTTATGCTGTTTATCTCATCACACTTGGAGGAAATGAAGGTCTTCTATCCAGCAAAGTAAAATGAAAAGCCTTTTTTAATATTAGATAGATAGGAAAGAGAGAGAAGTCAAATACATATAGAAACATGAAAGACAATGGAATTGACCACTGAAGGAAGTTGGGCTTTTGAATTTAGCATGTTGCTCTCTCGCATGATCATGCAAACCAAACTTCACTGCATGTGTGCATGTGCGTTGTACAATAAAATATAGACGAGAACATCAGACATTTTCTGTCAATGGACACAATTAGCCATAGTTCACCAGTCACAAAGTCAAAATTTTAACCTTTATCTGACTATTGGCATTTTCAACAGCCACTCAAATGCCATAGTCTATACAAATTGTAACAGGACAACATTGCATACTCATGTAACATGCTGATGTAATTGAAGTACACATGAAATTCTATCTAAACACACATTAAATTCACATAAGACACGCAATCATATGTGTGTATCATTTTAAGAAAAGCTTCCAAGTTTGACAAGCAAGACAGCAGCTTATTCTGAATCAATACCTCGTAGATGCACAATACACAAGATTCTTTCTCTGCAACACACCTTCAACCTGAAGGCAGTCAACCTGAAAAAGAAAGCAAAAGCATATTTTTCCTCCATAAATGGAAAGATAGCACTATAGCAGATTACTATGGCATCGGGTTGAGCAATACAGTCCTTAACCCACTAATCTCTTTAGCAACCAGCACAAATCAAACATATGCTAACAAAAGTTTAGTTACAACTTTGATGCTGGTTTTTAAATCCCTGGAAAAACTCCAAAAATATGATATCCAGCTATTTATCTAGTAAGTTACTGCACAAGAATATTTCCTAAAAGGGCTAGATAACATTATTGCCCCAACTGATGTGACAAAATAACTTAGACTTCTCCCAACATCACAATGAGAAAACCACTCAGAATTAAAACCAAGCCTTTTCCTCCAACTAAGGTTTTGGCCAAGCAACCGTTTGTCAGTTGCGTATCTCATGCTATTGTGAGCCATTGAGCTTAGTCCATAAAATATGCAACCTCTCTCTGTCAAAAAAAAAAAAAACCTCCCTGCCCAAAAAAAGCCTTAACATAATATACACAGCATCCCCCACAGCAACTCATTGAAATAATATCCTTATGTCTAATTGGTCTCCACGCCATATATCACATCAGGAAAGTCAAATTCAATTAGGATGGTAGATTATAGACAATGCTGACACTCAACTATGCCCCACATATGCAAAATCTAGTCCAGATCTAAATGAAAAAATCCTATCAATTCATCCATAACACCACTGCCATAGCAAGCTAAGGATGGCATGTGTTGCGAAGATACCTGCCACTGGTATAGCCTGAGTATTCCTTTCTTCCTATATGAGCTGCTTATTGCAGTAGGAAGCCAATTGCTAATGTCGAGAATATCTTTGTTGTGCATACTACTTGGAGTACAAGCTTCACCATTTCGATGATCAGCAGACAAATCCTTCAGAGGATACATTGGCGAATCAGATTTGGAGCTGTCATCTTGACTAAATAAATCTGCTTTTCTTTTCATTAATGTGTATGATGGATCCATTGGTTGATTCTTACGAATCTCTTCTGTCTTCTGTCCATTGCTACAGCGAGCTAACGTACTTGTACTCTGAAGACCTTTCGGACCTACAGATTCACAATCAGGCTGATTGTCATCCCTGCAGGTTACAGCTGTTGAAGACTGTGGATCAGAACTATTGACAATGACTTTATCCAAGTTCTTGTCCTCGCAAGAAAAGTCAAAATGCTTGACTGGCAAAGGGGAGACTTTTTTCACAGAGCCTGGTGTGTGCTTCTCTACTGATTCTGATGTGATAGTTTTCTTACAGTAGACTCTGTTGCTCCTATCATGTAGTGTTCCCTTGTTCTCCTCATGATCTGATCTGTCCAGTCGACAGACTTTTTCCGCAAGGTGATCTTCCTTAAAAGCTTCAGAAATAGAATGATTTGCAGGAGCACAAAAACCATCAGCAAGCTTAATTGCTTCACACCAAAATGCTTCGCCAGGGGAAAACATAGAGCTTCCAGATGTTGAACTAGGGGTCTTATTGGCAGAGGGATTTACAACAAGTGAGACAGGCGTGGAGCACCCAATCACACCTATAGTTGATGGAGGTGCTTGTTTGCATTTCTTTGAGCTTGCTTGAAGCTCAATGAGATTGTCCACAACAGGTTCCTATCAAATTGAAGACGTGAACAAGCAATGGTTGTTGAAAAGATGTCTTTCAAAAATTGAGTTTATCATTACCTCTTTAAAAGAATCGCATGCATGTTTCCTGGTTTCAGAAACTGAACATGGAACCCTTTCTAACGTAGCCTTTCCTTTGTGGAAACTGTAATCATCAGCTACTTGTGATCGACCAGTCATTTGAAACCTCTTATTGGATCTCTGTGATTCCTTATCAAGTAAAGATGGCTTATTGCGTCTCTTAACATTAGAAATTCCATCTGCTGGTAACCTTGATTGGATTTCACTGTGTATAGGCACAGAAATTTCAGGAGGAGTAAAAAGGGAAAAAGAAAATTAAAATACCTGTCCTGATACACCAGAACAGAAGAAAAATTTGCTGAAATTTCTAATCAACAGATCTAAATGTCCAAACAAACACTTCAATAGAAGGGAAATGTAAACTTGTGGCAAACAAGAATGACACCGTGTTCTAAAATCCAGAATGAGATGAAACTTTGTAAAATTCCTAATCATCAGAGTATTAAAGATGGACCAAGAAAAAGATTGGCCTATCCATAAACATGCCGGTACCTGCAGTATAATGACAAGAAATCATTGGCAAACTGTTTAAGTTCCGAGTTTTCTGTGCCATTTGCAGGCAAGAGGCAATCTTTTGTAGTAGCATCAGCCACAGCATGCTCCAGCTCAGATGAATTGTGAGATGCTTCCTTCTGAGCAGCTTCCTCGGCCTTAGGCAGTTCAGCAGATAACTGTACTTGCTTATTTTCAGGCTTCAAGTTTTTCTCCGCATTCTGCAACAGATTCCGCTTAACTGAACCATGACCCCCTGATGAATAATCACTAACCATATGCAAGGGCTTGGCAACACGACCACCTTCCTGAGAGGTCCTCAAGTAGTTGTCTAAGGTGCCTTTGGCACTAGGCGATCCTCCAAGAGGGGCTACCTCATTATTTTCAGCCCTCTGTGATTTTGGATGAGGAGAGGAGGATTTCCTTTTCTTCGAGGCAAAAAACTGTTGAAGCAACAACAACCACAAATCATGTCATTTTAAGCTCTCCACATAACAAATTGAATTGCTTATTATTCCCTGTATGGGGTGAGTTCAAGTCTCATTGGATACTTGCCAAGAACTATCAGTACCATCTCAACCAGTGTCAGAAAATACAAAATAATAATTTGCAATGCTTTCTTGACATTGTGATTTTAGCTGGTTTGACATATTTTAAAGATCCTTTTAATTTCTATAACCAATTCTCTCGGAGCAAAAATGGCATGATGCACTAAACCAAACCTTTTTTTTGCCCCCTTTTCCGCAATTCGACTCTTTTATGGGATAGGCACGCGTGGATGATGCTCATAAACAAAATTTGGATTCAATATGATGAAAACTCCTTTCTTGAATTAAATTATCCTCAAAATGGAGTACCCAAGAAAACAAAACGATTCAGCCAAATGCCACATAAGCTTGGGATGAATCCCAAGCCAACCGGGCAAATTCAAATGCTCTCTACGCAGCTGTGGAAAAACAGAGAGGAAAAAGAAAACGCCTTTCCTCAGTGGAAAACACGAAGAGCAGCTACCCATTGTCCATTTCTCTATAAAAAACTGAACTGCGCGAAAAATTTCTGCAAATCCAATCGAATGCTTCGTCTGCATCCTACTCCGATTCAAACACGTCGCGAGAAGGAACGACAACGAATACCTGGTCTATGCGATCCCGAGGCGAACCGGACGCCATCGCCGCACGCGGACACGCGACCTCGCCGGCCTGAGGAACCCTCGAATCCGGACCGAGGGAGATCCCTGAAACGGCGCCGCTCGGGTGCTCCAGACCTTCCGCCGCGAGCAAGCGAAAGCCGAGCGCTGCGACTGTTGCAGTTTCAGTTGGGTGATGGAACAGGAGAGATAGGAGAGATGGACGGTTCGGCAAAATTCAAAAGAGTGGGTCAAATCTTTTTTTTGCTGTTGTGCCCTTGGATTTTGTACTATTTCTAGTTTTTCTTGGTTTTTTTTTTTAATCGAAATTTAGAATAGGGCTCATCAGATTCTCGACCAAAGTACCGCACATGCTCGAAACTAATTCGACGATAATGATTTCAAACTTCTTGGCAACTACACATAAATGATGCGAATAATCGACGTAAATACAACGCACACAATATGAATTTCTACTCTAATCCAAACTTGCCAATCAAGTGGGTGGATCTCGGTGAAGAGATTTAGGTATGTGGGCCGATTTATCAACAATAACCAAACTAGAAAAGTTCCCAATTTGTAAAACAAGTTACTCGCATTTGAATTTATTAAAATTTATTTCAATATATATTAAAAAATAGAAATTATCAAACGTGAGACTACTGTTTGATTCAACTTTCTTAATAAGCTTTTGACTTTCAAAATCCCTTAAAAAATGTTGGGGGTGGTTCGCAGGCCTTCCCATTCAGCTAGATGCTAAAAGGGACCAATTTTAGTCTTTCAGCATTTGGTCGAACTAGTTTTTTTCTTTCAAAGTTACCCTTACTAGTTTTTTGATTTTTCGATTTTGCCCCTCATTAATGTTCATCCTCTTCAAGCGAGGGCGACTAATGAGACCAAATCAGGCCTGACGAGGGGTCAACGTGGTTGTGCGACCTCAAGCCTTGTTGATTGGGGTCATGCAAACCTCATCGAGAGCCACATGACCTCGGGCAACGACAACCAACAACAAATTTGGCTCATCATGGCCTTAGCCCTATGCCGAAACTAGCAATAATTTGATAAATTAAAAAAAAAATTAAACCCAATAGCTCTTGGCCAAAAGAAAAATTGTCAAGCACTATTTATGGTTCACCAACTTAAGGCATGCCCAAATAGACTTTCATTTTTTTTTTCAGTATAAATCTTCATCCGGATGCATTTTAATTTCCTTTTTATTTCAAAGCGGCTAGAGGTTTCTTAATATATTAATATCAATTATAGATTTATATATGATTTTTTTTGCTAATCTTTCGAAATTTGTATGATATTTTACATTTTGATAGAAAAAGTGAAATATTCTTATTCTTTTTCCTTTAAAACAAGCACAAACGGACATGCCCATGATAAACTTCTTTTTGCTTTAAAAGATACTAAAGTTATAAGAAAAGGAAAAGTTACTTTAAAATTCGCATAGGTTTAGTGACTTTTTAAGTTTGAACGCGACGCTAAAATTATTAACGATTAATTAATTTTAACTATGGCTATTTAATTTTTTAATTGACAAAGACAAATTTAAAAGATATTAGTGGGCCATTGAAGTAACTCATTAGTAATCAAAATTACTTGAAAATTGGTAAAACATAATGATTGTTTCGCTTTTTTCGAAAAGTGCCATCGATGGAAGTCAGTTTATCCATGCTCAATATTTCACTCATACAAATCTAAAAGGGTGAGTCACCAGCAGAGCACCCTGCAAATTTTTAATAGTACTCAATTTTATCGATTTTCATTCTTCATTTTGGTACTATAGTGCATAGAAAGACTTTTTAATTATTCTTGATTGAGGATGCATTTATTTCATAGAAGACTCGAGATTTCAAAAACATTTTCCAAAAAATAGTTAATCGCATTGTTTACAAATAAATGAATTAATAATATTTTCATCAACTTAAAAACTAGGTATTCATTAATGGAAAACCTTTTCCGTTAATTAATTTCTCTAAGCTATATAACTATACATTTTTTGAAAAATGTTTGAGCCTTCCTAGGCTAAGAAGATGTGAAGGACTGTGGATGGATTTGAGCAAGTGATTCTCGATTTGAGATAGTATAAGATAAAAGGAGATTTGAAATCTTTTGGATGGTAGAAATATCCTATAACATGTTAGGTGCAATCTAGGACAAAATTTGAAATCTTTGAAAATTCTACAACATAAAATAAGGTTAAAAATCTTTTAAAATCCTTGTTGCTTGAAAATATTTGAAAATTCCAGCTCCAACAGGCTCCTCGTGTACATGACGACTTAAACTCTCTGGACTATTATGTCAACAAGTTGTCTCTAAGAAATTGACCTCAGGAGCTTAAAAATTATCAATACACACAACCTCATGAAGTTTTGGTACGATCTTGTGAATAGTGGAAGGCAACTTCCTATGGGTTGTGCGACTGGACTCTATTGTCGAAGGAAGTGGCGGCACCATCGAGGGGAGCTAAGGGAGGCGACAACAGGGAAGGAGTGCATTGTGGGATGGATTGATTTTCAATTGTGGAAACACTTTCCTGGGCAGTATGGGACAGGGTGTTCCTAATGCACAGTAGGTGGAATTCAACACACAAGCTATAGAATGAAATGGAGGAGGGCGACAAATGGCGACAAATACTCAATGAATGCTTAGTCCCTAGTCCACCGAGAGAGAGAGATCGTGCTACAATGAAGACCAAGAATGAGTAATCAAAGGTTAAGTAAAGAGAGGAACTGAGAAATGATTTGGTGATTGAGGAAATGTTAGAACCCAACTGAGAAAGGGAGGGAGCAACGAATGAGGTGGTAAACCCTAATCTTCCAAATAAGCCATGAGTAAAGGCACCATGGATACTTGAGACATTGGAAGAAGGGAACATCACACTGGATGGCCACCAGAGTGGTGGTGCGACACCACTAGTGATAAATGCCAAGAACAATGAGTCTTATATGAGGTGGAGTTTTTTTGGTGTGTGCAAATTGTTAAGTTAATTTTTAAAATATTACATCCGATCCGGATTTATGCCCTATTTATACCGGATTTCTTGTCTGCATTTTATCTGGATGAATTCATATTTATTTGGTCTAGAGAATGTCACTTAACACCAAATAAGATAATTTATTATTTTATCTAAACTCAAATTACCGCTCAATAGAGCCTTATGGGCTTAAAGTCTTCTTCTAAAGTTACGTCAAACGCACCCAAGTATCGAACACAATTTGGATTCAATCTGATGAAAACTCCTTTCTTGAATAAAATTCTCCACAAAATGGAGTACCCAAGAAAGCAAAACGATTCAGCCAAACGCCATGCAAGCTTGGGATGAATCCCACGCCAACTGGGTATTGAGAAGAGAGAAAAAAAGAAGACGCGGTTCCTCAGTGGAAAACACCAAGAGCAGCTACCCCTACCCATTGTCCATTTCTCTATGAAAAACTGACTGCGCGAAAACCTTCTGCAAATCCGATCCAATGCTTCTTCTGCATCCTACTCCGATTCAAACACATCGCGAGAAGGAACAACAACGAATGCCCGGTCCATGCGATCCCGAGGCGAACCGGACGCCATCGCCAAACACGGACACTCGACCTTGCCGACCTGAGGAATCATCGAATCCGGCGCCGGTCGGGTGCTCCAGACCTTCCGCCGCGAGCAAGCGAGCGCCGAGCGCTGCGACCGTTGCAGTTTCAGTTGGGCGATGGAATAGGAGAGCGAGAGAGAGAGAGGAGAGACTGGAGGGTTCGGCAAAATTCAAAAGAGTGGGGGGAAATCTTTTTTTTGCTGTCGTGCCCTCGGCTTTTGTACTATTTCTAGTTTCTCCTAGTTTTTTATTATTATTATTATTATCGAAATTTGGAATAGGGCTTATCAGATTCTTGACGAAAGTAACACACATGCTCGAAATTAATTTGACGATAATGATTTCGAACTTCTTGCCAACTACACATAAATGATGCGAATAATCGACGTGAATACGACGCACACAAAATGACTTTCTATTCTAATCCAAAGTTGTCAATCAATGGGGTGGCTCCCGCCGAATAGATTTAGATTTGCGGGCCAATTTATCGATAGTAACACAAACTCGAAAAGTTTCCAACTTGTAAAACAAGTTACTCGCATGTGAATTTATTGAAAGTTATTTCAATGTCTATTAAAAAATAGAAATTATTAAACATGAGGCCACAATTTGATTCAACTTTCTTAATGAGTTTTCAGCTTTTGAAACTCCTTAAAAAATGTTGGGGTGCTTCACAAGCCTTCCCAAGGCTCTTTTGGCCAGATGCTGGAAGGGATCAATTTTGTACTTTCAGCATTTGGCCAAATGATGAAATCAGTTTTTTTCTTTCAAAGCTCCTCTTGCTAATTTTTCAATTTTTTGATTTTGCCCCTCGTTATTATTGTTCATCTTCTTTATGCGAGTGCGGCCAATGAGGCCAAATTGGACTAGCGAAGAGCTAGCGAGAGGTCTGCGTGGTTGCGTGATTGCAGGCCTCGTCACCTAGGGTTATGCAACCCTCACAACCTCTTTCTCACCTATAGGGGTGTGCAACGGGAACCGCCGAACCGGGAACCGACCGGACCGGACCGAACCGGTCGGTTTTGGGCGGTTCCCATGGTCGGCGATCCGGTCCCCGGTTCCTAATCTTGGAACCGGTGGCCGGTTGGTCCGGTTCCCGGTTTCAAGGTGGGAACCGGACCGAACCGAACCGACCGGACCGAACTAAATTTTTTTATATATAATTTATATACATAGAATTAATAAAAACATATAAACATGATAACTTATTGCAACCAAAGTTGCAATTTGAGGTAGCAACCTCTTATGTGGCCAAGAGACCATTAAAACCCATTTTGTTACTCTTAATCTCCTTGTTAGTTTCGATGTGAGATTAAGACTTCAAGAGATCCCGTGAATCACACGAATGAAGTTTGAATATTTTGCACGTGAAACACGTGTGGTTAGTTTTGTTGAATTGCCCGGGAATCGAATTGGATTGATCGGTCAAGAGCGCAGTCACTCTTTAGTTCTTTAGTGCAAAAAGTAGAGTCGATTTTTTTGGACCGGACCGGAACCGATGGTCGGTCCGGTTCCCGTCCTAGGACCAAATGGTCCGTCCACGGTTCCCAATTTTGGGAACCGGTCCTCTCGATCCGGTTTCCGGTTCCAAGGTGGAATCGGACCGCATTGGGAACCAATCACCCCTACTCACCTATGACCTTAGCCCTTCATCAAAATTAGCGAAGAATTTGATAAATTTTAATAAATAAATAGAAAAATTAAACCCAAAAGCTCTTTGTAAAAAAAAAAATTGTCAAACACGACTTGTGGTTCACCAACTTAAGGCATCCCCAAATAGACTTTTATTTTTATTAGCAATATAAATCTTCCTTCGAATGCATTCTAATGTCCTTTTTATTCCAAAGCAGCTAGAGGATTCGCAATTTATTAATATCAATTTATAGATTTACATATAATTTTTTTGCTAATCTTTTGAAATTTGGATGATATTTTAAATTTTGATAGAAAAGTAAAATATTCTCTTCTTTTCCTTTAAAAAAAAAGCACAAACAGACATGCCCTTGATAAACTTCTTTTGCTTTAAAAGGTACTAAAGTTCTAGGAAAAGGAAAAGTTACTTTAAAATTCGCACGGGTATAGTAACTTTTTAAGTTTGAAAGCGACACTAAAATGATTAGAAATTAATTAATTTTAATTACGGTTTTTTTAACTGACAGAGACAAATTTAAAAGATATCAGTGGGCCATTAAAGCAAATAATTAGTAATCAAAATAACTTGAAAATTGGTAAAACAGATTGATTGTCTCACTTTTTCCGAAAAGACCCGTCGATGGAAGTCAGTTTATCCATGCTCAATTATTTCATTCATACAAATCACCAAAGGGTGAGTTACCAGCAGAGCACCCTGCAAATTTTGTAATGGTACTTTTGTCCATTTTCATTCTTCATTTTGTTACTATAGTGCATAGAAAGACTTTTTAATTATTCTTAATTAAGGATGCATATATTTCATAGAAGACTCGAGATTTAAAAAACATTTGCTAAAAAATAGTTATTTGCATCACTTACAAAAATAAATGAATTGATAATATTTTCATCAATCATGAAATCAACTAGGTATAAATTATTGCCGATAATGGAAAACATTTTCCATTAATTAATTTATCTAAGTGATATAACTATTCATTTTTCGAAAAATGTTTTCAGAATTTTAAGTTTTCCATTGTACAAATGCATGCTAAATGTTATTATTGCATACACTTCTAATGAGCCTTCCTAGGGCAAGGAGATGTGAAGGACAGTGGATGGTTTTGAGCAAATGATTCTCGATTTGTAGAAATATTCTATCATATGTTTAGTGCAATCTAAGATAAAATTTAAAATCTTTGAAAATTCCAACTACAGAGCTCTTTCATCGCGGAATTAGGCGTGCTATTAACGTCGGCTTATCGGTCAATCGCAGGCTCCTCGTGTACATGATGTTAACAAATAGTTTCTAAGAAATTGACCTCAGGAGCTCAACAATTTTCAATAGACAAAACCTCATGAAGTTTTGGTACAATCTTGTGAATAGCGGGAAGCTCTTCCTATGGGTTGTGCCGCCGGACTCTATTGTCCGAGGAAGCGGCGGCACCATCCGGAGGAGCTAAGGGAGGCGACAATAGAGAAGGGGTGCATTGTGGGATGGCCTTGCGGGAGGAGATTTTGCACCACGGTGTCATTGTGGGGATTGATTTTCATAGATTTGAGCTGGACACTTGCCAATCTACTCATATCGCTTGTGGAAACACTATCCTGGGCGGTATGGGACAGGGGGTGTTCCTAATGAACAGTAGGTGGAACTTGACACTTGAGCTACGGAGCAAAATGGAGGAGGGCGACAAACACTCGATGAATGCTTAGTCCGTAGTTCACCAAGAGAGAGATCGTGCTACAATGAAGACCGAGAATGAGTAATCAGAGGTGAAATAGAGAGAGGAACCGAGAAATGATTCGGTGATGGAGGAAATGCTAGAAACCGACAGAGAAAGAGAGGGAGCAACGGATGAGGTGGTGAGATCTAATTTTTCAAATAAGTCGTGAGCAAGAGCGTCAAGTGAGGATACTCTAGACGTTGGAGTGAGGGAACATCACAATGAATGGCCACTCAAGTGGTGGTGGGGGGCCGTTGGTGAGAAATGCCTGAGACGGTGAGTGTAGCATTAGGTGGATTTTTTCCAGTACATATGATTTTTTTATTTTTTTGGTAAAAAACAGTACATGTGAATTGTTAACTTCTAAAATTTTATATGCAATTCAAGTTTGCCCCACATCTTTTGTTGGATTTCTTATCTGCATTGTATATGAATGAATCCAGATTTACCAAATTTGGAGAATGCCACCAAATACCGAATAAAAGAAATATATATTGATTTACTATAATTCAAATCCAGATTATCAAACGCAACTTTGTAGGCTTAAAGCCCTTTAATAAAGTCACATCAGATGCACCTAAGTACTGCACAAACTCATTTTATCATCAATAATTTTTTTTGTTAAAAAACATTAGTAATTTAAACAATCACTTATTGACCGGCTAAAGAGATTCCTCTATTATTAACTTCTAAAATTTTATATCCAATTCGAGTTTGTCCCACATCTTTTATTGGATTTCTTATTTGCATTGTATCCGGATGAATCCAGATTTACCAGATTTGGAGAATGCCACCAAATACCCGTAATAGAAATATATATCGTTTTATCGAAATTCAAATCTAGATCATCAAACGCAACTTTGTAGGCTCAAAGTCTTTCGACAAAGTTAGATCAGATCAGACGAACCTAAGTATGGCACAAACTCATTTTATCATCAGATTCCAAACTCTTCCCTTTGTTTAAAAAGGACAACAAAAGGACAAAAAAAAAGTTAATGATAATAAACAAGCCGCTGTTCGGTGCGGGTAGTAGAGCGCAACAGCGACCCATCAACCTACTCCTCCTCCTAAGTCCTAACGGATTCCTCCCTCCCCCTACCCCTGTCGACGTCGCTCCCAACCTCCTCGCCTTTTCGAACGCCCCGCGACGGACGACGTCGTCGAGAACGCCTCGAGAAATGTGACCGTTGCCGCTAATGCACATCTCGGACGAAGGACAAACGGACACCCGACGAGGAGCCAGCAGGAGCAGCACGCTAGCACCGCTCCGCACGTACTCACATGGCCGTGTCCCCGTTCCCAAACACCGCCCCACCCCCCCCACTCTCTCTCTCTCTCTCTATCTCTATCTCGCTCTCTGAAACGCTGCCACCCTGCTTGCTGCTCTGTCCAAAGCTTTGTCCTCCTCTCTCTCTCTCTCTAGCCCTCTCTCTCTCTCTTTCTCTCTCTTCGCGTGAAGTGAAATCTGCGTGAAGTTGGTGAGACCCGGCAACGCACGCGAGGAGACTTGCCGATCCGAGCAACTGGGTAGCGCCCGGTTTCGCCTCCCGTCGAAGCTTCCGGCGAGTTCCGTGGGGGGAGGGAGGGAAGGAAATGGGGTGCGCGCAGTCGAAGATCGACAACGAGGAGTCGGTGGCGCGCTGCAAGGAGCGGAGGAACTTCATGAAGGACGCGGTGGCGGCGAGGAACGCCTTCGCGGCGGGGCATACCGGGTACGCCATGGCCCTCAAGAACACCGGCGCCGCGCTCGGCGACTACGGCCACGGCGAGGCCGAGGAGAGCTTCGACCACGCCCTCCGCAGCCAGGCGGCGCCGCTGGAGGCCGCCCCGCCGCCGCCGCCGCCGCCCCCGCCGCCGCCGCCGCCGCTTCCGCCGATGGACAGCCTCATGCCGCCCCCTCCTCCGCCGCCGAACTTCTCCCCCAGCCCGAGCCCGCTCAAGAGGGCCACCAGCTTGCCGGAGCAGAGGCGGAACCCTATCGCGAGGAAAGAGTCGGCCGCGATTCCGGAGGAAGACGAGGTGGAAGACGAGGGCCGGGCCCGTGAGGAAGAAGAAGAAGAAGAGGAGGAGGAGGAGAAGATGCAGAGTCTCCGGCGGTCGCTGAGGGCGAGAAAAACCGCCGCCGCTCCTCCGGGGAGTGCTTCGCTGAGCAATGCCGTCCCGCCAGTGCCGGGTACGGGTATGGCATGGGATTACTTCTTCAATGTGGAGCTTCCAGCTTCGAGTCTGAACGATGAAGAGGAGATTGATAACGGGAACGTCGAGAGCGAAGGCATCGGATTTGGAGAAATGGGCAATGGGCCAAATGGAAATGGGGTCATGGAGGTCGAACCGAAGACGCCGGAGAAGGTGGTGGAGACGAAAGTAGCGGCGGCTGCGGCGGTGGAGGAGAGCGGCGTGAAGGATGTGGGGAATGTGCAGATCCAGCATTCGAGTACTGCTCCTGCGGAATTAGGCCGGAAAGCGGGCAAGGCTGGTAATGGGGTCAGTCTAATGAAGGTGCTGAACGACATTGACGATCTGTTCCTCAAGGCTTCCGAGAGCGCACAGGAGGTCTCGAAAATGCTCGAGGCAACACGGTTGCATTACCACTCGAATTTCGCCGACGCTCGAAGTAATTTCCTGCGCCTTTCTCTTTCGGCTATTTCTGTCTGTACATCTGGGTTTATTTGCAGGAACTTGTGTGTTCAAGATTGTTCCATGGAGATAATCTGTGCCTTCTCTGTACTTGAGTTTTCTCAACCCATGACGCGGGCGTGTTCATCGATCTTTATCTTATGTGTCTCTAGACAAATGTGGCGCTGGATGTGGTCTAGCTCTTTGTGTAATTCTAGATTCCACCTTCTCTTTCCAGTGACTCGTGGCTTTCGCCTCTTTCTCAAGAGAGATGTCGGATTTAGTATCAACCCGATTGTGAAATAATTCATGTTGAGTTGTGGAAGAGACATTCGTTCGTAGTTAAAAGCAAATCGTTTATCATGAAAATGCTTTTCCACACTGGGGATATTAGATAATCGCGGGCTTTCCTCAGCTTGTGGTGATGTTTCTCTTTTGCAAGTAAGGAGAGCACAACATAGTTATAAAGAGCGCGAGCTGGCTTCTTGTGGAGCACTAGATACTGTTCATGTTAAGATGATGGTGCTAATAATGCTGATTAAGGGATTAGCCCTGAGCTTGAAGGATGTTGCTCTAGAAATTTTCAGTTAAAATTGATAAGGGGGAAGAAGGGTAGCATCCTTAGAGATGCACTGCTAGAAGGAGGAGATAGTATCGATTTAGACTCTGTAACTGGAAGTGTTAGCAATCAAGTATGTTTCTTGAGTAGAGATTTGTTTTCTCAAGTGATTTAGAACTTCCAAAGGGACTTCTTCCTTGGTTATTTATTCCTAAGGTGTTCCTCTAATAAGGAAATGCGTTCATAGAAAGGTTGTTTGTTATGAATTCTCTATGATCTATTCTTCATTACTGGCATTGAAATTGCTAAATTTAAAAGAACATGTGGGATATCCTTTCATTTCTAATTGAATATCTTAGTTTTGGTGGTGGACATAGCATAATTTTGTCATCAATCTGATAGGATTCAAATGACACAGGTCACATCGATCATTCTGCAAGGGTCATGCGTGTCATCACATGGAATAAGTCATTCAGAGGTGGTATACCCAATGGTGACAGTGTTAAGGATGACCTTGATACAGATGAATATGAAACTCATGCCACAGTTTTGGATAAGCTATTAGCATGGGAGAAAAAGCTCTACGAAGAAGTGAAGGTATGCAGTCCTTCATTCTGTCCCAGAGATTTGGCAATCTGATTATATGCATGTGCATTTTCATTTCTTGATCGCCATTTTAGTTTATTTTGGTTCAGTTGCCAATGTGGGATAAATTAAGCCTCTGGGATAATCAAATGAAATAAAATTCTGAAAGTTTCTCTCAATAAGTAAGCTCTTGATCATGTTCGTAGATTTGCTGCTGAAAGGACCGGAGATATGCCATAGGTCAAAATAGAAATTGATGTGACCTTTGAGTTTTGAATAAGCTGCTCCTTTGTGTTTTGATGCATGTTAAACTTTTGTACTATGAATAATCTTTCTGTGTTTACGCATTGATAGCAAGGTGAGCACATGAAGCTAGAGTATCAGAAAAAGGTGGCTTTGCTAAACAAGCAGAAGAAACGTGGTGCTAGTGGTGAATCCCTGGAGAAAACAAAAGCAGCTGTAAGTCATTTGCATACGACATACATAGTTGACATGCAGTCCATGGATTCAACTGCTTCAGAAATAAACCACATAAGGGACAAACAGCTGTACCCAAAGCTTGCGCAACTTGTCGATGGGTAAGTTCCCATACCTGGAAACTCTGAGAATATATGATTGTTCTGTTTGTTCTGTTTCAATGTATCCATATGCTTTCATCTTTTATAGGCCTTCTGCTTCAGACTGTTCCTCTTATAACTAGGAGCTAGGACCTGTACTGCACCAGCTCTTGTTTTTCTCTAAAAGTCGGAGTTCTCCTTTCTGAAAACGTCCCTTCTCATATCTTTATGAAGTGACTTCAGTTCATCTATATTGATCTGTCTGCTCCTTTCTGCTGGTGGAAGTTTTGAAATTTTGGTCCGGTTTGATTTTATCTTTCTCAAGTGAATGCTGACTTGTTCTTATTGCAAGTTTAATCGAACCTTGTCAATTGCAGATGTTGTCATCTTATTTGTTAATTTTCTGTTTGGACTACCTTGGAATGGATTTTATCATGATTGGGTATCTTTATTTGAAATTTAGGATGGCGAATATGTGGGAAAGAATGCGCTTGCATCATGATAAGCAGGAGTCTATTGTTAGAGACCTGATGTCCCTGGACAGCTCAAATGCTCCCAAGGAAACAACTAAGCATCACTATGACCGCACAGACCAACTTCATAAATATGTTCTTGAGTGGCAATTACAATTTGACAAGCTCATTACCCATCAGAAACAATACATCCAAGCTTTACACAGCTGGTTAAAGTTAAATCTTATTCCCATTGAGAGTAGCATTAAAGAAAGAATCTCATCTCCACCCAGGGCCCAGAATCCTCCAATCCAAGCTCTGATAGTCTCGTGGCATGACTACCTTGAAAAGCTTCCTGACGAGCTTGCTAAGTCTGCTATTTTTGCGTTTGCTGCTGTAATACAGAACATCATGGCACATCAGGAAGAGGAGATGAAACTGAAAGACAAGTGTGAGGAGACTAGAAGAGAGTACTTGCGCAAGAAACAGGCATTTGAGGATTGGTACCAGAAATACGAGCACCGAAGGGTGCCCGACGAAACTAGAACAGAAGATGCAAACCATCATGACCCTGTGGTGATAGAGCGGCAAGCGGTGGTCGAAAGCTTGTATAAGAAGTTGGAAGATGATGTTGAATCTCACCAAAGACTGTGTATTCAGGTCAGAGAGAAGTCACTGGGGAATCTCAAGAATCGCTTGCCCGAGCTCTTCCGAGCTATGGCAGCCTATGCACAACACTGTGCAGAAGCTTATGGAAATTTGAGGTTCATAACACAGTCGCAGAGATCAAACAGGCCTGCCTCCTAGAATGGTAACACCTGCTTCGTTGGGAGAAGTGTCTAAGATCGTGAACTTTAGTAGGCGATCATCCTTAATATATCGCTACACACATATTTCCATACAGCCTTGTTTGTTTTAATCTGTTAATATCCGACCGTCACCTCCCACACGAACATGCACATGCTCAGATGGATGGTGTGGTAATTTTGAAGTGAACGCCCAGGTATATTAGTGTTTGCCGTCTTCATGAGTTTATTTGAGAATAGCAAGCACGTAATGCTTAGAGTATTCCGAATGCCTTAAGCCTTTTTAGGTTGAAGCTGGTGCGGTGCTCCTAAAAATGCATTGCAGTGTCCTCACATGGTCATGATGAAACTTATTATTCATTATTGTTGTAGTGTGTACACTCTCTGGGGCATTTGGGAAATAAAGTTGCATGAAGAAAAGGCCAGGCAAGAGTACTCCTCAATCCTCATACAGTCCTTACAAAGTGACAAGGATCACCAAGTATCCAAAAAGCCTAGACCTATAGCCCCTAACCACGTGCCTCCATTCCTTAGGCCCTGTACATTTGGGAATCTAATCAATTCTCGGAATGAATTTTTTTTTTTTTTTTTCTGGTGACCGAGGATCCATCAGAACCTGTTCTTGTTGGTTTACGCCGACTTAGGGTCTTATGGGCCTCTGCGGTGAAGGCCCAACAGCGAAATTCTGGGAATGACTTTTTGTACGCCAGTAATGTTCGTGTGTCCTTGCCTTGAGAAATCAGAAACCATGGGTGTACCCATTTGGAAGTTGTTCTTTTGTAATCTCTGACACTCGAAAAAGGATCAGAAAACCAAGATGAGAAGGAACGTTTCTAATTGGAAAATTGGAACAGTTCTTGTTCAGTTAGGGGGATTAATCAAATCCAAAAGCAAAGGTTACTACTTTCGGTTCATTTCGTTCAGGCAAGGCACTTGAGGGATTGATTTCTACAGCACCTTTAGTGGCCAATGAAGAGAAAATTACCTTTCCTTCTCTGGTGGATGGTTAGTGGCATTCCTTATCCCACCACCTTTTGCATTACGCACAGTTTCACATCTCCGCATGCTCAGCAGTTTCTGGTAGGGTTGGTTTTGACTCTGAGAGGGATCTCATGAGCTATGAAGAGAGAGAGAGAGAGAGAGAGAGAGAGAGGTGGCTGGCAAAATTGACCTTTCGGCGGTTGTCTTTATTAAATTTTTGCAGACTTTTTGGATGCTTGGGGGTCGGCCATGGGACCTTGACCTCATCAAAGCCCCCAACTTGGTCCTGCTGGTTTTGGGACCAGGATGTAAATTAGATTTACTCTCTCAAAGCTCATTACGCAAGGGCTAGTCTCAATCTGAATCAATGAAATCTATATGACTTCGGTTCTGTCACTCGAACTTCATTCTTCGTTTCAAACCGTGTATCTCCATAACGACACACACGCACGTACTGATGGTCCATTGCCCGGGTCTACAAATTAGTCGACTTGCTCCTTTATGAATCATTCGTCGAACATCAATCCGTTTTGCCTTTTCCTCTGTTCTTTTGTCAAAGCGATGGTAGTATTTTGGTATCTTCTTGTCAATTGTGTATATGACCAGTTCATTTAGAGATGCTCCATCAACCAAACCTGAGTTTTCTTCCTTTGTCAAGCATGGCCGCCATGAGATATCCATTCCCCCCAATCAGGACAACGTCCTCAGAGTTAAACTAGACGTCTCAGTCCTTTGTTGAAATTGTCACCCCTAGAGTTTGCCGATATGATGCTAAGATTTGTTAGTCTGGCCGTTTCTCAAACACGGCTCAATCTTGACGGCCGGGCTACTTTTCATTCCTCGGATCCTACAGCCGCCTAACCAAGCGGCGTCGAGTCAAAATGCTGAATACACATTCACACACGTCCCTTTTAAATTCATTAAATACACCAAAGCTAACATCATTGGGTCATGTTACGTGCGCACCTACTTAAACCCGCATCTTTAGTTCAAGCTCATTCTGCGCTTCACGATCTGCTGGTTTCATCTTCTCTCTTGGCAAACAGATGGGCATCAAGAACTGGCGGGAGCCAAGGATGGAGGTCATCCACTTGGGGAGGAACGGCAACAGCAACAACAGCAACAAGCCTAGTCATGGTCAGCATGAGAAAATACATCAAGGGTGGCAACTATTTTGGAGAAGATTCAAGAGGGACAAGAAGGTCTCCAGTTCTATTAACAACAACAAAATCAAGGGTTCTTATGATCCTGATGAATACTCTCAGAATTTCGATGAAGGAATCTATTCTGCTGAGCCCGATAATCTCTCTCGGTCATTCTCTGCTCGGTTCGCCGATCCGTGGTCAAGGATCGATCCGAAGAAGATAATGTTGATAGATATGGATTGAGGTTGTTCAAATGGGTCAATTAGCTTAGCTGCTGTGTATGTAACCTTGTTTGCAGGATTGGGTCTTGAGTCCCTCTTCAACTGTACTATAATTCATGCAATGGGTTTGGCTATTCTTTTCTTCTTTCACTTGCCTTTCTCTCTGTCCTTGCAGCTATCGCTTTTTACTTGTCCTCAGAATGATAAATCAAATAGTAGACAAAAAGATACCGTTCACTACAGAAGGAAAACCTGTATCAATCATGGGCATAAAGAATTTGAGAAGACAAGAAACGGTTTAATGGAGAAGGGAGTGTTTTCAAATTTCCAGTCTATGAAAGATGCACGTGGTAGTAAATCCTATCGGCGGTCATAATTTGCTTCATGAAATTTAGAAAAAATTCTCCGATCATGATACTAGAAAATTACAATGAAATAATGAACAAAAAACGCTTTAAAATATTGAATTATTCTTTATTCAGAATGCTTAGCAAGCGTTCCAATGATGCCATCAACGAATGTCGGACGCGGAATATATTCGGTATGCTGCAAGGAAATGAGAAGGCCATGAGCTATCCACGTGATTGGTTTTCTAGGCGGGTTCAATTGCATAGGTCAAGAGTCACCATCATTGACTATTCAAAGCCATTGAAATTCGGTTGGCTCAGATTAAAAAAAACACACTGCAAGCCTCGTTTCAAGATGGCATCTCGTGCTTTGAAAAGCAACAAAAAGGGAGGCGCGCACTCTCTTTTGGTATGTACGTGAAAATAGGCACGTCTTGGGTGAATTTTTGCGATCTCTAGGCAAAGCAATTTACTCAAGACAAGAACAAACGGCTGGAATGTCTCCACCTTTTCTGCCACCCTTTAGCCAAAAGTGACTAAAGATCATGTGAAAGTTAGAGAGAGAGAGAGAGAGAGAGAGAGAGAGAGGAGGTGCTTTATTGGCGAGTGGAAGACAACAACGTACGCAAGAAAAGAATCTGGGTTGGGGGCAACAAAGTTAGACTGTGTTTTGCAGGGTTACACGGATGGGAGGTAGATGGTTGGGGCACGTTTCAATGTCTTGGGGAAAATTCAAATGCTTTACTCATATTTTTGTCTGCTGCATGAGGAATTCCACAGGCACAAGTTTTCACCTAACTAGACTCAATAACTTGAAAAAAAGGGATAAGCACAGAAAACTGCTGAAAATGAAATCTCAGGGTACCATGACCCATGATGATTGTCGAAATCATGACCCATGATGATTGTCGAAATCAACGGTCATGTATTTTGCCCCACCCCTAGACTCACCTTGAGAAAAAGGGATAAGCATAGAAAACTGCTGAAAATGAAATCTCAGGGTACCATCCAAAAAAAAATGGTCATGCATAAACAAAACAAAAATAAAGCATTCATGATGGAGTGCTGATGTAGCTTGATTTTATACAATTTTTTTTTGGTGAAATCATAGTGGATAGTCAACAGTAATAAACCCAATATTAAAGAAAAATAAGTAGCCATATTAATTTACCCAAAAATATGACTAATTTTCCCAAAATGTCGTTATTATTGAGAAATAAGATTGTCAATTACGTGATTAATCACTCTCGGTGTATACATGATTCTGAACATTAATCACTGGAACCAAGTGCTAAGAAAAATTAAGACTAGGCTATCATCAAGTGTTAAGAGTTCTCACTAGATCTAGACATATGATTACATGATTAGCCTATTGGCTTTGATTGTTATCTTGAACCATCTCATGGTTAAATGTCTTTGGTTTTGGACTTTGAGGGCCTGTTTGGCAACTTGCCAAACAGTGCCAGATTCTGATTTTTTATTCCCAGAATCAGTTTGGAACGAGAATCGCGTTTGGTAAATTTTTTGTTCCTGGGAACGATTTTGGACAAGATTTGAGAATAAAAAAAAAATTGATTCTATGTCCGAGAATCAGAAAAAGAATCAAAACGGTAAAACCCTTGTTCTTCTCTTTCAACATCTCGGTTGCCGTTCGCCATCGCCCGCCGTCGTCCGCCGCCGCCCGTCGCCGCCACCGATCGCCGGAGGCTCGCCAGGCTAGGGCGAGGTACGACGAGCTCGCCGGAGGCAAGCCAGCCACTGGCGGGGCTAGGCGAGCCCCGCCGGTGGCCAGGCGAGCCTCGTCGGCAGTTGGGCGAGGCTCGGCCTTGCCAGATCGGGCAAGGTCGAGCCTCACCTAGCTGCCGGTGAGGCTCGCCGCCACCGGCCGAGCCTCGCCGGCGGGGCTGCTAACCTCGCCGAGGCCGGGCGAGGCCCGGCTGCCACGGCGAGGCCGAGCCTCGGCGGGGAGCGAGCCTCGCCCGCCAGCAAGCGAGGCTCGGCCGACGAAGGCCTCGCCGAGGGCCGGCGACGCTCCAGTGAGCGTCACCGGCCCTCGTCTCGGCCGGTCGCCCGGCGACCGGCCAAATGAAGAAGAAGAAGAATAGGAAAAAAGGGGAAAAAAAAAAAAAAAAAGTAAAAAAAAAAGAAAAAAAAAAGTAAAAAAGTAAATAAATTATTTAAATTTTATTTAAAAATCAAAAGAAATTAATTTGGAACATAATCAATTAATACGGTATCAAACGCAATTCTATTCCAAAATCAAAAATTTTGAAGAGTTATCAAACGCGTTTTTTTTCTCGAGAATCGGTTCTCTAATCAATCAAAAATAATCATTTCTAAATCGAATCGGCTCCGTTAATAGAATCGTTCTACAAACGCCTGAGCTTGCGGACAAATTGAGCAATGTAACTTTTTCTGATGGGCTTGGTTAACAATCCGGATAGGTTCGTCACCATTTGGATGGGCCCTTTGGACAGCTTTGAGCAATCCCATAGTCCAACAGTTGAAATTCCTGTAGCACTCGTCCAAAAACAATCATCGCAAAATACTTAAAAATTTAAAAATTATGAAAAAATGATGGCACAAAAGTGTCAATTTTATTTAGATGTTTCCAAAATTTTGAGTATTTAGGATAAAATAGTCATGAAGTTAACATTAGAAGTGAAAGATATATGGCTGAACAAAACCCTCCATGCGGTCTATTTTAAGTTCAATCATCAAAAGTCTAAAGTAAAATATGAGAACATTACAAATATATTCCTAAGACTTTTAGCCAAATGACAAAGTGATTCATTCCGCTTGTGATGCAATAGTTAATTGATCTGATCCATAGAAGAAACAATATGAAGAAAGTCCATGTTTTCCCCATAAGTTCTGGGATGGCTGCAATAGTTAATTGATCTGATCCATAGAAGAAACAATATGAAGAAGAAGAAGAAGAAGAAGAAAGTCCATGTTTTCCCCATAAGTTCTGGGATGGCTGCAATAGTTAATTGATCTGATCCATAGAAGAAACAATATGAAGAAGAAGAAGAAGAAAGTCCATGTTTTCCCCATAAGTTCTGGGATGGCTGCAATAGTTAATTGATCTGATCCATAGAAGAAACACTATGTGCCAATTGCAAGGTCACTAGAGTATCTTCATCACAACTTGAATACTTTTGTGGCATTCACAGTCAGGGTGTGATCAAGTCGACACACCGTTAAGCTCGAGCTTGACTCGACTCGCAAACTTGATGCTCCAAACTCTACTCGAGCTCAACTGAGTAATAAAATTCCTGCTCAAGCTCCATTTGACTAAAAAATTGAGATATTTGGGCTCGACTTGACTCTGCTTGATTATGATTATGTTATAGATGAACTCAAGCTCGAGCTCAGCTTGAAATTAGACAAGCTGATACCAAATAATCATCGAGCCAAGCCCGAGCCACTTGCAAGTAGCTTGACTCTTTTCCCCCATATTTACAGCAACTAACTGTGAGACAGATCTTCCTCTTGACCTCTTTCATGTAAAATCTATCCACCATTTTTTCACCTCCCAAATGTTTTTACTCCAGAAGGCTACGACAGAAATGCTGCAGAACTGAAATAAATCTGTCTGAAAAAGTGACCGCTGTTTAAACGAGAGATCGACCTGATAAACACAATTCATTCTGCAATACCTTTTCTGTCTGTTGACAAAGACAGCGAAAGCTCTCTCAACTTTCTAGACCCAATGATATTGATAAATGAGGTTTAAGCATACTTCTATTACAGTCCTATCCGGTTCTGTTACATAGGAGATGATTATAATCTCAATTTTCTAACTAAATTGGAGGAGAGTGTACTCTATCATCCAAACTTCAAGCAGCAGCTGGTTTGCTGGCTGCATGCTTACATGGAACTTGTTGGTTTTGATTCTTCAACTCATTGCCAGCCACAAGAAAGAATGCTGTGTGCCTATCAGCATAATTACAAAGATATATTTAGTCTCGTTACAAGTGAGGATTAACATCCAGAAGAAAAGGAAGTTCAAAAGTTTTTCACCTGAAAAAGTTCATCATCTTAGTCTTCGAGTCATCGTCAATTTCAGCAACGCTGTCTAGTGCTTGTTGCATGTGATGCAACCACCTTTCCGCTGCTTGACGGGTGACAGGAAAGGGTCGATGGCGCCCAATTAATGCAGGATGACCTGCCGAATCAGCAATGTTTGAAATAAACATGTTTAGCTGTAGTCCAAGATTAGTGTCATTAAAGTAATGGGGATTCAGTCATCAATATCCCTGAATGGGGACAAAATCAGATCAAAAGAATGAGTTCTCTAAATAGAATAAACCAAATGAGCTTCAGAGAAACAAGACTTGTCCCAACCATGTCAAAGATGCTCAATGTAAATCAGACACAACCTCATCAAACTCTTCAGAAACAGAAAATGCTACAAAAGGCTTGCTACATATGGACATGAATCATAGGAGGAGAGGTTAGACATGACTTTAGTAAAATCTCTACTTGTTTCTTGAAGCCTCAACTTTCAAAGCCGGAAGCCACTACGACTTCTAATTGTGTAGACACGTAATCTCATCTGATAGCTGTATCAACATGTTCAAAATTATTCTACAGACCATTACGATGGGCATCACCACATCTTGGTAGCCTCAAATAGAAATGCGAATCACTACATGATACTAACAGGAAAGCAGGAAAAATACCTTTCCTCTGGGAATACAGCGGTGGACCGCCCATTCTTTGCACAAAGAATTCATATTGGTTTTGAATCGCTTCTTCCTTCTTTGAATTCGCGAAGATCGACCGAAACCATTCTTCTTCATCGTCATACACCCTGATCCACCAGACCACACAGCAACAGACCTCAGATCAACAAGCTTCTGTATTACAACTTACAAGATAATCTTTTCCTTTCAGGCCCTCCTAATCATGACTCAAACAAGCCCACTTCCTAACTCAGAAAAATCGAGCAAGGCCATATCTAATGAAAGCACGAAAAAACTAACGAACCCGATGGTCCGAAGTGCATCTTACTCTTCCAAACTAGTCAATCACATTCTCAATCATCAAAAGCCAGGATCTTGTCATAATTTTTTGTTTTCAACAATCTCAATTCACCCATAAGAAGCGCCAGTTCATCAAGATATACAACTAAAAAGAACACGTCCAAGCTCCACCCCACCCTCCGAAAAGACATCGCGGGGAGCATCAGACCGATCATCCACCATCATCAGAGCAACACCCACGAACTCCATTGAGCAGCACCAACATAAACAGCGCGATCGAACAAATGGGCAAGCACAAAAACACGCGTTCTCCACGACGAGATCAAAAAGAAACGAAATTTCTCCCTCAAACATGTGCAGAGAAGCGACCTGGTGTAGAAATTGGTGGAGAGATTGACGAAGGTGGGGAGGCCGAGCTTCTCGAAGAGGTTGGTGCCGTCGATGGCGAAGGCGTCCTCCTGGTCAACGCCGCTCCACTGCGCCGCCTTCTCCTGCAGGCTCTGCATCTCTCTCTCTCTCTCTCTCTCGGAGCTCGTGGTGGTCGCGTGGGCTTCACAGGCTCTTTTTCTAGAGAGAGAGAGAGAGATACGAAGGAAAACAGCGGGCGGAGGACGTTAAATTTCGCTGGTATCGGGGTGGTGGTGGGGGTCCAAATTTTTATTGTTTTGCATGTTCTCAAATGGAGTCATGGTGAGCTCATTATGTTGCTACCCGCGCCGGTCGTGCCACGGCGCGGGCCCGTATTTTGGACCAATACCAATTTAGCTTGCAAGTGACGCATGTTCTCGGGTCGCGGCATGGGGAGTTTGAATTGATGAGTCGAGAAAAGGACTAATAATGGGCCGTGCCCGAGCTTATTTTTGGGAAAAATAGTATAAATGGTCATAAACTTTGACTTAATATGTAGCGTAATTCTTGAATTTTAATTTATTTAATATGGTTCGTGAATTAATTCAATATGCAACTTGATCCCCTTTTAAATTTATTCAATATAATTTATTAACTTTAATTCGATGTGTAATATCGTCTTTGAGCTTTTAATTTGTTTAATATGATTCCTAAATTTTTTGTAAATGTTCAAATTAAATTTCAATCAATTCTATGCTTCAATATAATTACCAAGAGTGAACAATGTATAGCTTTGTTTCCAATACTCCTTAGATTAAAGAACAACATTGGATATTTTATAAATCCAAGGACTAATTTGAATATTTACCAAAAGTTCATGGATCACTTTAAATAAATTAAAAAATTTAGAGATAACATTATATATCGGGTTAAAGTTCAAAAATCATATTGAATAAATTAAAATTAATAAAACTTTATTACGGTTAAATTTCATGAATTATTTTTATCATTGTCTCATCAATTTATTGCATTTATTTTGCAGGATGTTCGCGCACGAATGGATCAGCCAAGACGGACTGCAAGGGCAGCTTCTATCGGACAAGATTGGAAGCCTACAGAGATCATGGAAGCTACTTGGATACTTTGAGGAAGCTTGCGTCCAAATTCCCAGGAGCCTTCGGTCGTCGCTAAATGCCACCCGGAATCGGCCATCCCGTCCTCAGGAACCTGGAGGATCTGTTCGTGCCGGCGCTGCGGAGCTGCGGCACCGTCGCGGAGCTGAAGAGGGTCCACGCCCGCATCGTCAAGCGCTCCCTGTCGCAGAGCAGTTTCCTGGCGACGAAGATGGTCGACGTGTGCGACCGATGCGGCGATCTCGGCTATGCCATTTCGCTCTTCAGGAGCGTGGCGGGCCCGAACGTGTTCCTGTACAATGCCATCGTCAGAGCCTGCGCGCGCAACTTCGCGTACGGTCTTGTGTTCGCGGTGTACAGGGAGATGCTGGAGGACGGAAAGATTTCGCCCGACATGTTCACGTTCCCGTTCTTGATCAAGTCGTGTGGAGGGTTGGGGAGCGAAATCTGGGTTCTCAAGTGCATGCCCATTTGTGTAAATTCGGGGCGGCAGGGCAGCTGGTGACGGAGAATTCGTTGATAGACATGTACGCCAAGTTCGGGAAGTTGGATGATGCGTATAAGGTGTTTGACGAAATGCCTCAAAGGGATGCCGTCTCGTGGAACGGCCTCATTTCTGGGCGTGTTAGGTTGGGAGAGATGACGAGGGCGAGAGAATTGTTCGATAAGATGCCGTGCAAGACTGTCGTCTCTTGGACGATGGTGATTTCAGGGTACTCTCTAGTCGGCAGTTACGTCGATGCCCTGGAAATTTTCAGGCAAATGCAGACGGTTGGTGTTGAACCTGATGAGATAAGTATTGTATCCATCTTGCCGGCTTGTGCACACCTAGGAGCTCTCGAAGTTGGGAAGTGGATTCACATGTATGCAGATAAGCACCGGCTTCTCCACAGGACTTGTATTTGTAATGCTCTGATGGAGATGTATGCAAAATGCGGTTGCATCGAGCAAGCAAGCTGGTTGTTCAATGAGATGAAGACAAGAGATGTTATTTCTTGGAGTACAATGATTTGTAGTTTAGCCAATCATGGAAAAGCTCATGAAGCAATTGAACTGTTCCAAGCTATGCAAAGAGCAGGGGTTGATCCAAATGGTGTCACATTTCTCGGTACCCTCTCAGCATGTGTACATGCTGGTCTAGTAGATGAGGGAATGGAATTATTTTGTTCAATGAAGAGAGACTACAGATTAGAACCAGATATCGAGCATTATGGCTGCTTGATAGATCTTCTTGGGCGCTCAGGATGTCTCGACCAGGCTATGGATGTGGTACAGACTATGCCAATGAAACCAGATTCCAAAATATGGGGTTCTTTATTAAGTTCTTGCAGGACTCATGGCAATCTTGAGATGGCCATTGCTGCGATGGAGCATCTGATAGAACTGGAACCGGATTTCACAGGGAATTATGTATTGCTGGCTAATTTATATGCAGATTTGGGAAAGAGCGAAGGGGTTTCGAGAATGAGAAAGCTCATGAGAAACAGAAACTTGAAAAAGCCACCCGGAGGAAGCTCAATTGAGGTGGACAATATGGTACTGGAATTTGTTTCGGGCGATAATTCTAAGCCATTTTCAGGAGATGCATATAGGATGATAGAGCTGCTGGAATTGGAGCGGAACCTAATATTACAAAGAGTTCAAGCTGACGTTCCCTGAACTCCTAAAATCACTTCTGAACTTAGTGATGGAAAGATAATGCATTGCTCATGTGCATTAGAAATGTTCCCAAGTCACCTTCTGGGGCTGTGATCTGCTTATCCAGTCACATTCCTCGTGAATGTTACAAAGCACGAGCACCTGAAGGACAGCAGGGTGCAGAATATGGTGCAAAGAGGACTTAATCTTATGCTCTCAGTGTTGCAGTATGCATCCCACAAAAGATTGAATTTCAAACATCAATTGAATGTGTTAAACTGAGGATTGACGTGTGTAAACTGGAAGCCGGAATGAGGAAACAATGGATGTGAGGCCTCAAACAGAAGAATTGATCCATCTGGTCTTGGCGAACACCTGGATGTGCAGATAGCTATGAGGGGGGACGAATAAGGTTGATGGATATTGAAGTGCACTCTGCTTTATTGAATAGAAGCCATTAAAGATTGATACGTAAGCAGAGTATTCTCAAATCCTTCCTCGATTGACTAGTCATTTTCCTCGAGCTATTTTGAACTTCCACCAATTTGTAATCTTCTCTTCAAGAGCCTATTCTGTAACATGCCTAATAGCGGTTGATTCTTTTGTTCTCCAGAAACAAAAAGAATAAAAATCCATTTGATAACTTTTTTGCTTTTCAGAATAAATTTGAAACAACATCAAAAAGTTAAAAAGAAAATTGCTTCTTTTCTTCTTTTTTTTACTTCTTCTTCCCTTAGTCAGTTGTAGGCCTTAGCCATGGCCATCAACCTCGTCGGGCTGGGCTCCAGCAACCTCGCTAGGCCATTGTGTGGTCGGCGTCGCCCAACCATGGCAAGGCCGAGCCTTGCCAAGGGTCAGCGACACTCAATGAGATTGCCAGCCATGGTTGATACCGGCACTTGACTAAAGAAAGAAGAAAAAGAAAAGGAAAGAGAGAGAGAGAGAGAATTATAATAAAATATTTAAAAATTAAAAGAAATTCTAAGTTACAAAAGAATACAAGGGTTGTATCAAATACATTTTTATTCCGGAAATAGAAATTCTAGACAATTACCAAAAGACTTTAAATGCTTAAAACTCGTCGAAGAAACAAAATCAGAAAAACCATTTATAAAACAAAAATTGATCCCGAGAATAGAATGGTTATCAAATGCATCCTAACATAGTAATAACGATTCTCTCCTCAAAAAGGATCAATCAGCAAATTTGTCACAAAGTAGCAAGGGTTATACGAAGTAGCTGAATGATGTTACAAAAGGTACAAGAGCTTTATTCAGTCAAATGCCTAAAAATGGCAGCATTAAATCACAAAGCCACAACACAAGACCAATAAACATCGGAATATGGAATGTATGCTGGATTCACTATTCCACGAGACAGGCAACAACATAACTTCATCTAAAAACGAGCATATAGAATAAATAAATGGGTCTACGGGACCAAAACTGCAGAAAATACGGGCTATTATTCAGCCACAAAGGCTTACAAAGCCAAAAAAACGAAAAGTAAGGAAATTTTGCTGCTGATGGCAAAAATGTGCTCTGAAGTCAGCCAACTATAGTAACGGCTCTCACATTCCAATGTGATTATCTAGATTTAAGAGAATATCTGTGTAAGCGACAAACCACATACAACCACCACAGAGTAGACACTGCAATCCATGATTACTGCATCCATTACTTTCATCATCAGAAAACCTAACTCCAAGCTATTGCCAACTTGATCAGTCCAATCACTCCCGTTAGCTGAAGGAATCTTATTTTCCCCTCTGACAGTGCTCGCAATGGTTGATTGCTTGTCCAAAACAAGTGGAGCAAGCACAAGTGTCACGTTGGTAAGCAGAACAAGGTAAAGAGGCCTTAACATCAAGACGGACCGGATGATCTTGTTGCCTAAAAGGGGAAAACCTATGTCTGATAAAACCACCAGCAGCCCCACTACCATAGAACAGAGTAAGCGTGTAGTAACTGAAGAATCTATAGCAGAACTAATTTGATTAGGACTAATGGACATGCTACGCTGTGCCTGAGGAACTGAGGGTTGCTCTGCGTGTATGGTAGGATGAGATGCATTTTGATGCGAGGCCGATGATGAATAAGTTTCTGAGTTCTCACTGATCTCCAACGGCGGAGCCTCTGAGTTTTCATAGCTTGTCTGACTTTTCTCTGCCAGGAACTCCATATTTTCTCTACCTCGGGAACCATTGGTCTCACTAGCATCTCCACTTTGATGATCCTTTGGCAGCTCAGTCTCAAAGGCTGGATATTCTCCACGATACAAAGCTGCACGCAAATAAGACACATGAGTAAGAAAAGTGGGATAATTTATGCAAAAATCTGCTAACAGGGTACTTCCACTTCCTCTTCCTCACGCTCTTATCCCGCTCATCCCAAAAACTCGATATGCAAAAAAGGATAAGTCATAAAAGAGAAAGCTTTTCCAGGATAGAACCAATTTCATATCTCAAAGCACTGCCACATTGCTTTCTTTAACCATGGTAGGAGCCAATCCTAGAATTACTCGCATGCCTCCATCATACAAATCTGAAACCAATTTTACGATGCCGCTACGCTACACAGTAACTCCACAAAGGACATTTAGCAATTAGCAAGCCAATCGAATTGTCGCCAAAATGAAAATGGTGTCCTCAAATCATCAAACATAATTCGCCTCTGCTTTGAACAGTGATATAAACAGTACCATTCCTCGAATTAGGGCTTCTACTTCTAACTACAGCAACGCCTAAACACAATCTCCTCGCATCAAGACCAGGACTTGGCCAGGAACGCTCATCCTAAAACTCAAAATCAGGTCTTTTCAAGTTAATTCATCCGCACCAATGCAAAGCACTTCGTTTCGCCGATACCCACATCTTCTCCACAAGCATACCCCAATCCTTCCCAGCCGAAACAGATCCTAAAACAACGTCACCGAGCCCTCGAAACCATTTCGCACAAAAAGAAAAATCCCCCCCTCAAAACCAGCAACGCCGGACGGAAAAAAGCAAGGCGCGCGCGCGCATTCGATTCAGCCAATTTCTCAGGCGATCGACGCAGGGAGATGCAGAGGGCGGAGCCATCTAGGATTCCGAACCTGTGCCGCCGTCGGATTGACCCGGGGGGAGAAGGGATGACGGGTAGGGATCGCGAGGCGCGGGCGGCTGAGATGGTTCGTCGGCGGCGGGGAGGGACTGGATGCGGCCGGTGATGAGGGCCAGGCGGTCGGAGCCGCGATCGACGATCTTCCTCCGGCGAGATTCTCGGTTCGCAGTCGCCATGTTCGCGAGTTCTCGAGTTCGGGAATCGCTTCAGATTTAATATGAAAATCGTGCGGTTTTGCGTTCTATCTCCATCCACTATTTTTGTTCTCTTCTTTTGGCCACGACAGTTCGAATTTTCCACAAAAAAATGGTTACTAGCATTCACCTTAGTTCAATATGGCAAATGATTTTCATCTGCAAGACATAATTTCCCATACCCCGACGATTTTGGCCTGAATTTTAGCCATGGTGGAAATTCTTATTGAAATGTTTATGTGTGACAATTGAGGTGCTAAATGGACGCTGGTATGGCGTGGCTCGGCGTAATGTTAGCTAATTAGAGATATGGAATTAAGTCGAAGGGTTAGGGTTCCTCACAAAATCACTTAGAAGGTGGGTAATTTGGCAGAATTCAATGAATGTGCTCTGATGTTGTGAAAAACCCAAAACCCCAATTTGTATACCCTCCTCTCTTAATCTAAGTTGATGCCTTAATTGTTCGTTAAAAACGATCCCGTTTTGATTATTTATGAAAATTATGTCTGCTGACATGACACTTGTCATTTGTCATGTCAATGTGAGCTTGCCCTCTTGGATACCATTTATGCATATTTTGGCCATAAGTGTCTATTGTACTAGAGTTGATGACTTTTTATGCAATACTTGAAAATTGGGGTCAAAGTTGTCCCTCAAGTTTATGACCTTTTATATGACACTTGAAAGTTGAGGCTAAATTATCTCTTGAGCAAAAGTTGGTGCTTTGTCTTTTTTTTTTTTCAAAAACCATCGCTGTGTTGAGCAAAACATTTTCACACAGAGAGAGGGAAAAATGCACACATTAAGTGGATATATTCTTATGTTGCTGTCACAATCATACAATTCTCGTTTCTAATTCTCCACGGCAAATTTTGCAATCCTAATTACCTTTTTCACTCTTCGAAAGGGTCTCCAGCTTTGGCATGTTGGGGTTTGTTCGGTTTAAAGTGGTAGATTTAGTCCACTTTAGTGCAAGCATGCCACCCATGTCCTACTATATGGCAAGTGGATAGCACAAAATCGATGATAAATCTAAGTCGAGTGGCAATTTTCTAAGTTTGTAAAACCCATGGCAAGTTAGGTAATGAGATGATGATACAAATAATCTATAAATTTTGGCATGATGTATAATGTAGTTTTTGAACTTTTAATTTATTAAATATGATCCCTAAATTTTAGCCAAATATGTAATGTGATCCATGAATTTTTAATTTATTTGATGTAGTTCATGAATTTTTAGTGGATGCTCAATATAGTTATTTGACTACATACAAATATTTAATGTTGTATAGGATACTTTAATAATGCGAGGATGGCATTGAATTTCCATATAGTTCAAAAATTAAATTGAATATATACCAAAAATTTGATAATCACATTAAAGAAATTAAAAGTTCAAGGATTACATTGTACAATAGGTCAAAGTTCAAGAACTATTTGTGTCATTTTCCCATAAATAATTTAATATAATATTTGGATTGCACATGAACTCATTAGGGGTGAGCATTGCTTCAAGGTAGATCTTGGAACAAAATCGGACCAACCTTACCTTGCCAATTCTTGTCTATTTTCCTATTCCAAATTTTTGGAACCAACTATTATCAGCCCAGTTCCTAATTGTGGGTGTTGAATCAGACCAAATTGTTTGAGATACCATAATACTCAGAGGATAGGCTCCAAGTTCTAAAACTAGGAATTGATCCAAACAATGAAGGTTCTCAGAAAACCTACCCACCCTAGAAACACTCTCCCCTACAACCTATGGACCACTCAATCGACCACCGTTATGGCAATTTTAAGTATTAAAAAACTTCCAATTCTTTTGTGGATCTTCAAATTGGAAAATATAATGAAAGACATCCCATACTTTTATGCTTTAATTTTAGATATCTTGAAAAGAAAATAGGTTATCAATTAATAAAAAAAAATTAAAATACGAGAGCGAAGAAATATACAAAATGTCAAGAGTCAACTCTCAAACAACAACCGACCAAAAAAAAAAAAAAAAAAAACTCTCAAACAAGGATCTTTGCACCGACCAAAAAAATAAAAAAAAAACAAGGATTTTTGCAAAACGAAAAGTGATGGGCCCATTCCGTTGGGGCACCGAGGAGTGAAAAGGAAAATTCATATGCAAATAAATACAAAGTAAACGAAAAAGGTTGTCAGAAGTGGGATTTGAACCCACGCCCTCTCACGAGGACCAGAACTTGAGTCTGGCGCCTTAGACCACTCGGCCATCCTGACCTTGTTGAGGGAATGTCCCCAGAAAATATTATTAATAGTAAATTTATAATTTGCCAAAGTCACTTTACCAGGCCTACTCGGTGACCCTAAAAAAAAAAAAAAAAAATGAAGGCTTTCCCTTTCCTGGAGTAAAAGGAACCGAGGTGTGTCATTTAGGCTGAGTGCAAACCTTCGGATCATTTACTTATGCTATACGTCAAAGTACAATACTAATTATTTCATAAAGTCAACCGAGTACGCGAGTCACATCATCCCAGATGTCAAATCCTAGAGACTTTCCATAGAACCTACTCGCTCCGGTCATTTGTGGGCCATGGCACATCGCTTCTTTTGGATTCGATTGTCCCCTAGATAATCGATTTCCACAATTAAATTTTGGAGATTTCATCAAGAATTCCTTTGCTAAACTGAGCTAATGCAATAATCGGCAAGGCAAGGTCCATCCGAAGAGTACAAGCTGACGGCTTTGGCACGGCACCAAATTCAAGGTCACACAAGCAAAAATAGAGCTGCACTCTAACACGACCTTTTGGGCGGCGACGCGCGTGCGAGAGGCCGCCGAGCTTGGTCAACTTTCTGCATAATGGAAGCGATAGTCTCCCGTCATCCGCACGCGATACTCAATATTATCCTTCGAAGGAGTCAACGGAGATCGTGCCGAGGCATTTATTAGAGACAGGCATGGCAAGCAGCTCGCTCCATTTATTCCTCAATCTCCGCCAAGATCATCTTTCCCTTTCGGTCGATTGCGAATGGAGAAACGGAACATCGCACGTCTTCCTTAATCCAGGTCACTATTCTTGTCCACGCTCCACACCTCCCGAGTTCAGCGAGCAGCTTCGATCTTGTTCTCGTCCTCGTCGCCGGCAGCCCAACCTACCGTAAGCGTCTTTGATCTCCGGGAGCGAGTCGAACAAACCCTTTTCGCCACTGCATAGAGGTCGAGTTTCCGGTTCATTGGTCTTATTAAACCGTGTTGCTTTCGGTGCCAATGCCTAGGTACCTTTCTTCCTTCGCATGTTACCTCGTCCTAGGACGGCCGCCCTCCTCAACATGATCTCCCTGAGAGACTACAAAGAAAGTTACTCCTTCCATAATTTCTAATCTTGACCAAGCGTCCGACCTCTAATCAGATAGGAGAAGTAGTCTTGGATTCGGTATGCAAAAGCTGACCTTTGCACACCGCTACAGAGAGAGAGAGAGAGAGAGAGAGAGAGAGAGAGAGATCTTTTGCCGAGTTATTAAAGGGATTCTTCAATGGGGCATTAGAATGTCAATATAAAATTATATCTCTGCTGTTTTCAACGGGCATTCATTTATGATATTGCGCTGGATCCAATGACCCACATGAGTGGCGCGAGATGTGGAATCCCTTTCTGCATTTTTCAACGGTCTACAATTAAGATTAAGTCATCCCTACCCACTAGCCGTAGACAATGGAAAAATAGATGCAACGACAACTTGGAAACGGCCCAGGTTGAAACCCGCCGAACACTCAAGAAGAGGAAAAGTAAAATCAGACGGTAGATATCTACGTGCATGGAATTCCCTAGTTTATGTCTAGAAGAGTTTTCTGACTTTGGAGTGTGTGTCTCGAGGTCAGGAAATGGCCATTGAATCAGTGTCCCAACGCTTAAACTATCCTACCCACGAGGCGATATCATTGTAGTCTTAATACTATATGGTTTTTGAGAAAGCTCTGTTCCACCTATCGCGAGATTATTTTTTAAATCGACATCCATCGCCTCGGATGAACAGGAAAATCTGTCGTAGCTCCGAGCTGATGACGATATGGCTCGTTTATAAAACTAGCAAGAGCACGCCCCTTCGCTTTCGGACCTTTTTGCCCGTCTCTCTAATGCACTGAAAGTTTCAGCAGGCGCAACAAGCGAAGCCTCGCACAGAAATGTCCCGGTCGAACTCGAGGTCTCCACTGCCTTTCTTGTTCCGACGGCGCTCCAGCGGCGAGATCAAAAACTTGGCGTCGGTTTCTAGCAGTCTACTGCCAGCTTTCGGAACTGTCATCGATGAGAACTATTTGCAGCTGAAGAAGTACGTGATTGCTCCGTACGATCGTAGATATCGGTGAGTTTTCCTTCTCCGGCCTGTTGGTTATCATGTTTTTTTCTTTCTCAGAACTCTGAGCACATGATGCTATCGGGAGGAAAGATGGAATCCTATTCTGATCCCCGTATGTGCAGGTTGTGGCAAACGTTTCTTGTGATATTGGTCGTGTACTCAGCCTGGGCATCTCCTTTGAGCTAGCTTTCAGAAAGGTAGCGACAGGACCTTTGTTGTACGTCGATCTGACTGTCGATGGCTTTTTCGCTCTGGACATCATCCTGACGTTCTTCGTCGCCTACTTGGATAAATCGACTTATCTCCTAGTAGATGACCACACGAAGATTGCTACCAGGTGCGCGTCCTCGACCTTTCGTATATCAGATCAACGAATTCATTTTCACCGGGTTCGTAATGCAAGAGGGCTAGCGAACAGTTCGAACTTCCGGAGGGCCGATCGGTCCCTCATTTTTCCAACTTATTTTCAGAGTATGGGACGGCCTGGGTATGAGCTACCTAGCTAATATCTTAGCTGGCCTAAGCCTTGAAAGAAACGTAGAATTTGTCATCTAACAAGCCTAGCTCAGGCCTCGAGACAACATTGATTGACTAACCTAGACAGTTAATTTATTTGGGAGATTTAGATATCAGAATATATACAATTTGCAAATTTTTCAAGTAAGAGAGGATTTCCAACAAGCCTAGTGACTATACCTGATAAGCTAGTACCTTTTCCTTAGTTTTTGCCAAGTTGTCGTGTACCATCGAACTAGGGGACCTCCCTTTCGTTATGGTGTTTTGTGTCCTAAACCAGTTAAAACCAATACCAGGACTAAGCATGCAGCCCAGTGATATATTTGATCGAACCATTGAGTAAACGTACCAGAGTCAACAAACTTCATTACGCTGAGAGATTAGGAAAAGGAAGACAGTCTAGCAATCGATGAAAAAAAGGTTGCAGCACATCAAAATCTAAATAGATGCAAGTTGTGCAAAGTACCCTGCGGGAACGGCAAACACCAAATTGTGGCACAGTTATCCCCACTTACTTGGTATCTATTCCATGACAAGGTATCATGTCTCGTCTGTCTGTCTACGATGTTCAGAACACTAGAAAAGAAAGACAATTATTAAAACACAGTTCCTAGATGGATTGTTCAGTTCCTTATTGAAGTTTTTCTATCCTAGGTATGTCACGACAATTTATTTCCCTTTGGATGTGGCCTCAACACTGCCATTTCAAGTAGTATACAGAATCTTTACCGGAAAACTGCGCGATGGTGACATTTTCGGCTTCCTCAATTTGCTTCGACTATGGCGACTCCGGCGTGTTAGTGAACTCTTCACAAGGTACCACTAACACTCATGTTTGTAGCTAAAATCCATTCAACTGTCATGAGATATTCTCACCTAGCAATCAACATCACTATTGTTTTGACTCCTGAGTCTGGTAAAGATTACAGTTACGATGTGGGTCATCTACTTTGTGTAATCAGGCTAGAGAAGGACACTCGCTTTACTACTTCTGGACAAGATATTGCAAACTAATTGGCGTAAGTATATCCTACCTAGAAGGATGGGTATTTTCTTAGGTGCCACCGTTTTCTACATGGATATTCATATGGATGACTTTTCTTCCTGGTGGCTTTCTCTGTAGGTCACCCTATTTGCAGTTCATTCAGCTGGTTGTTTCTATTACTGGCTAGCCACCCATCATAAAAATCCAGATAACACATGGATTGGAAGTGAGGTTCAGGATTTCAAACATAAGAGTGTCTGGCTGGGCTATACTTATTCCATGTATTGGTCAATTGTTACCCTCACCACAGTCGGCTATGGAGATTTGCATGCAGTGAACACAGGAGAGAAAATATTCAATATGGTCTACATGTTATTCAACATTGGCCTCACCGCATATTTGATTGGTAACATGACAAACCTCGTCGTCCACAGTGCTGTTCGGACCTTTGCCATGGTGATTGCTCTCATAACTGCTAGTTGTCCATGTAGCTCCCAATCTGCATCAGATAGTATCCATTTAAGTCTTTGACACCTCAAGCACCAGGCAGCACCAGCTCTTGAGAACTTCAACAAGAAAAGCATGAACTGGAAAAAACTACAGATAGTATTCGTTGCCTTTTTGTCATCTTTTAGACTTCTGAATATGCTTTTCAATGAACTTAGCCATTTGGTGGAGTCATTAGTGAAGAAAGAAATCAGATGAAAAATGAAGACAAAAAATTGTCCAAGGATGAAACTCAAAGAACTGCCTAAATGAAGAATTTTTAAAAAATCTGGTAGTTTACCAAAATGAATAGCTTTTTACAAGGAATATTCCGTTCTAAGACAAAAGGTCAAGAAAATGAATTGAAAAGATGGTGACTTTATTAACTTCACTGAATTACAGAAGGCTGGTTGCAGAGCTTGAGAACCGTTTTCAGTGCACAAAATGCAAAAAGAAAATTTGCAACACGATCTCATGTTGTTCCCTGGATCTGTAGTGGACATTAATTCGAAGAAGATTTTGCTTGTCCTTGAAAAGGACCCCTGTCATCCATATTTAAATCACTCACTGGCCATTACCTGCAGTACAGCTGACAATCTACACACACTGACAACTTTGCAGAGGGATGCTATAAATGAGATATTGCGCTATGCAAGCAAGAATAGACTCCCAGAAGGTTTAAAAGAGCAAATGTTGGCACACATGCAACTCAAGTTCAAGACAGCAGAACTACAACAAGAAGAGGTACTGGAGGACCTGCCAAAGGCAATCAGATCCGGAATTGCTCAGCACCTATTCCGTAGAACTGTAGAAAATGCCTACCTATTCAAAGGAGTCTCTGAAGACCTTATTGTTCAGCTGGTAAAGCAATATCCTTTTTCTGTCGACTAAGTTTGCATAGTTACTAACTTACTTGTTTGAACAAAGTTGTAGATATATCACAAAAATCCAAGGGGGTCTTCATCTCTGGACCTATCATTAAAAGATTAATCAGTTTTTCTTGTCCCCAAAATTTTTGTTAAAAGTTCATGCGCACCCTGTCACAGATAATAGGTACTCTTGCCATAACTGAGGGCTAAATGCAACATTATTTTCTCCTAGTGTCTAAAATTCTGTGGTTTTAATGTGGTCAAAGAGTAGGCAGGCAAACTATGTTAATGTCTTTTCCACAGAAATTAGTTCAACTGTGAGATGTCAATCATTTGTTTCAACAGACAATACCTTAGAATTAAGTCATTGAATTTTTTACAACAGGTATCTGAGATGAAAGCAGAGTATTTTCCACCTAAGGTTGAGATCATCTTGCAAAATGAAATTCCAACAGACTTCTACATAGTAGTATCTGGAGCAGTGGTAAAATTTCTTCTTAATTGCCTGTATTATGCAAGTAAATCATGTGGCCAAGTCTTAACAGTATCCTGGATTGCAGGATGTTTTGGCATACAAAAATGGAATGGAGCAGGTATGATCAGCAAAAGTTCATCTAGTTGGAATATCATATCCCATTTTTGCATTAGTTAATCTTTCTTATGCTGAAACTCCCAAGAGATAAAATTTTGATCCCTTGATGGTTGCTGGAGCTCCTGGTGATACTATATTATACATTGTACATACATATGAAATATGCACATATACACATACACATATATGCTAAGTTTTCACCTTTTTACTCCTATACATCTTAAACTTTCTACATTGTAACTTAACTTCTTAATATAACGTCATTGCAGCAAACTCTGACAAAATTAGGCTCCTCTGAAATGGTGGGAGAGATTGGGGTAATTTTTAATCTCCCTCAACCATTTACAGTAAGAACAAAAAGGCTCTCTCAAGTCATCCGGATTAGCCATCACCACTTCAAGCAACTGGTGCAGCCACATAGCAAAGATGGGAAGATAATTATTACCAACTTCATTCAGGTTCACAAAATTGTTTCTACTTTCACTTGACTAATCTGAAGCGAAATAACAGCTAAATCATTGTCAAAAGTATTAAAAAAAGGGGGCCATCAGAAATTTGAGATCGAAGCATGCCATAAAAGTTAAATATTATAATTTAAAAAAAAAGAAGAATTTCCACCTCAGATATTGCCAATTTACAGTTGATATCAGAACTTTTCTTCGGCTAAACTAAACCTATTTGTTTCTAGTTTGTCAGCTATCCTGACTTCTTTCTTCCTTATCATTACATAAAAATCACTCAGTGTGTATGTTAATTTTATTCTTTTGTTTCCTTTTCCGTAATCAGTATCTGAAAGGCCTGAAACCAGAAATGCTAAAGGAAATAGAATTTCTGACAGAATCTCTGGGCGATGTGAACATAGAGGTACATCTCCTGAACTAAGCAATATTTTGATAGATTTAGTTTCCTTGATGAAATTCAAAGTCCACTTAAGCAGGTAAAAATAGCCAATGCAAGCAGTACATGGTAAAGAACATTCATAATTTATTACCATTACAATGTAAACCAGCAGCTAATGGGAAAAACAGGGGTTGTGATGATTGATATTCTCGTTATTCTTCTCTTCTTTGGCAGCAAATGTTATCAAATGAAGAACTCGAGAATGCTGCCAATGCTAATGGAGATGCAAATGGAAATGGTAGCTTCTCTCACCCAAAACAATAATATCAGCATTATGCCATCTGGAAATAGCCACAAGTTATCATGTCTTGGAACCAAACTCCAAAAGTACCAACTTCCTGCTGTGGCAGGGCTCACTCAAGTCCCTGTTCAACATATTCTTTCTTTAACATTAACAGGATCCTTGAATCCCCAGTAGAAAAAATGTTCAACATATTCTTTCTTTAACATTAACGGGATCCTTGAATCCCCAGTAGAAAACAATCTTATTGCAAAAAAACACAGTACTATAGACCCAAGTCCCTCCGACTGCATGTGACTTTTAGGGCTTTGGTGATCAAGAAGATTAGATAGTTTGGGTGATATTTCAATCAGAGCCTACATGCTACATCTATTCACCATGGGTAAAAATAAGTTTCATAGATACAGTTGCATTTTCACAGTGCCAACATCAAGCAAGACAGTTGCATCTTCTCTCTCATAACTTAGTTTTCTGCAAGCTACTAATTACTATGATTTCAATCTACAGCATCACTAGTTTTCTTGTGTAATTGAATCTGAACCTGATAATTACAATATCAGGTAACCCTGTCATATATTTAATCCCGCCCAGATATGTTTGCAAGTGAGATAATTGTCTCTTCAACATAGCTGCATCTCTTTTCGGAAGACAATTGAGTCTTCCCGCCTTTTGTTCCATTCTCAAGTCCCTGAACTTATGAAGTCTTGTTTCTGTAGTGGACCAATTTGTCAACACACCACCGAGCCACTTTTTATTAACATAATGATGACATCAAGCCCTTATTGCAGCCCATGCTACTGAATCAGCTGCTTTATTCTTGGTACCAACAATTAAAAACTGTTTTCCCCTACTTGCTGCATCAAAAACTAAATCACAAGCTTCTGATAAAAAAACAAGCAGTTTTAGTAAGATTTGTATGAGTCCAAATGTGTTTTATGTCCAAAGGTTGGGATCTGAGGGAAACCCAACATATGGTGGGCTTCATTAAAGTGATATATTTAAGTTCAGTGTTAGCTTAAAGAAAAATTGGCTACCAAGATCTTTTTCAGGAGCCAATGTTCTTTTAATTGGTTCTTTATCGGATGTGTGGAAAAAACAATTATTACTCTTACTCTCTACTTCCATTTCTTATGCTAAATAAACTTATTTGCACCTCCAAGGCATATTTACACATCACATCAGTGAGCCATGCCAAGCCTCAGTTATAATTTTGACCACGCCACATGAATAACCACTTTCTTTATATTTATTATCCTGTCATAAAATCTTATGCGTGCATTTCACAGAAGCACCGCCACCCTCCACTACTTTACCAAGTACATTTCCAGTAAGGGTAATTATACACGATCATCATCCCAATGAAAGTACATTGGAAGGCAACATGACAGGGAAACTGATACATCTACCCGACTCCATAGAAGACCTTCTCAAAATAGCAGGTATTATGAACATATTCTACTATTTTTATTGAAAATCAAGTCATTTTCACGTAATGCGAAACATAGAGTTCCCTAGAAAATCAAGCAACAGCAATGGAAGACATAAATATGCAAATTCTGTTGAACTTAATGGCTTTTAACAGCAGAGCCATCAACATATTACAGTGAATTAATCTGCTTAAATCATTATCAGAAGCGCCTGTATATTCCACACTTCAAATGCACAGACATGTCCATATAAATTCATGAAAAGCACAAGTACACATCCCCGCACACGTGCTTGCACAAAGGATGATCACTAACGATGTGCTGCCAGCTGCTATAAGGGTAACTTTGTGTGCTCTTACTCTTTGTTTGGTAGTACACAGAGTCAAACAGTCTGTTAAGCGATTGTTACATAAGATCACTTTTCTCTTTACATCCTTTGAGTCCTAAATGCCTCCCACTATGACAAATTTGACTTAGTGTTGTTTTACTTAATTTGGTGGGTGCAGACAAAAAGTTTGGCAAGAGAGGAAGCACAATTGTCATGGCTGATGGCGCAAAAGTGGAAGAGTTCAATGCCTTGAGAGAGAATGATCATCTGTATATCTTTTAGATTTGTATGCAGATGACCATGAAATAGTTGTGGCCCTTCTTCTTTTGTTAAACAATCCTCACCATTAGCAAAGGATGGAAGTATGAAATAGTTATTTAAATGCTTGTAAATCCTTTCCACAAGTGAATGCAATGATGAGTTCCATCTCTTTCCAAACTACCTAGAGAAGCTCAGTATATTTCTTGTCCTGCATATTAGAGTGGAATAAATACAGTTTTGAAGCTTGCCTTAATTTCCAACATTGAGCATGTCGATAACAGCATAAGCAGCTCTTTGGAATTGCTTCTTCTCTTCCTCCAGACCTTTCTTCCTCTCAAAAGCAGAATTCCTGCACTTCTCTATATCCTCAATGATTCCAGCACTGCTTTGATCAGCTTCACTATACAATAGTCATCATATAACTATTAGATGGGATTATCTACATGTCTGATTAGTCAGATATATGATGTTGTGATACAAGATGGATGAACGTCCATAGTGAAAGCACTCTTGAGTTTAACGAGTGATACCGAATGCATGGTGGAAATCACTTATTAGGGCAGAGGCATTGGAGATTCTCTTTAGGGAAAAAAAATGTCAATGACATAGTATACAACAGGCATCATGCATCAGTATCAATTTCTGAGTCTTCAGCAAAGTGATCAAGCTCCAATACAAAGAAAAGCATGAAAATATGTCAATTATCATAAAATCAAAAGATCCAAAGGCCATAGCACACAAGGGGAAGTGACATTGGATGATCTTAACCAATTCACAGAGCTTTTCTTGTGAAGTGCCATTGCAGCAATTCACAACAAAAATCAACATGGGCCAGTACTGTGAATTGAATGCCAATCATGATCGAGAGGAGCCTAAGTTTTGGCATGGTAGATAGAAGTAATGCAAACAGAAATCTGAACTCACTTTATCATCTTCAGCATGTTTTCCATTGCCGCCTGCACCTGCTGCGACATATCTGCAGCCATGATGCAACAGTCATCAAAGTCAATTACGTTTACCGGTCGGCAGAACCAAAGAACTCCACATGCAGTCACGAGGCAATCCACATGCGTCATGCCACTCCCTGTTATCACAACAAATCGCACACAAACACCAGCACCCATATAAATGTAAACTTTCGAGCCTTGGAGGATGATACACAAAAGTAAAACAACATATATCTTTCCATAACTTCGTCTATTTCATAATCCTGTCCGAGATACATCTCAGCATGCTGAGTCAAACGTAGTTACGGAAATTGCAACCGGTAACGTCTTCCTGCGAACAATCTATCAGCCAATCAACATATTCCGCGACTAGCCGGAACCATTTTAGTTCACGACACGACGATGCCGCACGGTCAACAGAACCGGCTAAGTGATGGAGGATCGAAACGCAATCCGATCACGTCCGATGCGACTGCACGCAAACAGATTGACGACGCGACGCAAACGCGCGCCTACCTCGACGTCGCTAGCGAAAGACAGTACGGACCGGCGATCGACCGACCGGCAAACACGGCGAAACGCTCATCGCCGGAAAACTCATCGGACAAGAAACGGAGGATCAAAACGCAATCCGATCACGTCCGACGCAACGCAAACGCACGCCTACCTCGACATCGCTAGCGAAACGACGGTACGGACCGGCAAGCGACCGGCCGACCGACCGACCGACCAGCCGGCCACCGCATTTCCAAAGCACGGCGAAACGCTGGCCGGAAAACTCATCGGACAAGAAGCGTGAAATCGACGTCGCGCGCTGGAGGAGAAGAGAAGGGGAGAGAGGGAGGCGCGAAGGACCGTATACGAGGGAGGCGAGCTGCGATTCGGCAGCTGCCGGCGCCGGCGGCGGAGGAGGGAGGTGGCGAGCGGCGTCCGCGTCGGCGCGAGACGGTGAAGTCGCCATTGGTCTTGAAGTTCGTTCTGTATCTCAGGCGAGAGAGCGACTCGCGGAGAGCTCGCGAGTGATCGGACGCTCCCGCGAAGTTTCGCCGCCGGTTTTGTCACGGCGGAGGCTTGGCGGGAATCGGGTGCGGTCACTTGTACGGGCGCACTCTGGTGCGAGCGAGTCCTTTGCGTGCGAAAGTCGCGGGCCCACAGCTACAGGGGCAAATGCTTTTGCGGATGGACCAGTTACAAAATAGACGTTAGTTCGCAATTTTTGAAACGTAGAATCTGCTTTGCCTGGGAATCGACTTTATTTTGGTCCGATTTCAAGATCTATTCGAGAATTGATTTTTTTTATTCGTTTCATTTAAAAAAATTAAAAAAATAGTATATGAATGTCGATACAAAATACCTTACCAAAAAAAAAAAAAAAAAAATGTCGATACAAAATAAACGGAAATATAAAGCAATAGAAAAATTAAGCTCATTTTGAAATAATAAATCATCTTCATCAAATGTTCTAATCAATTACTGATTGGGTGGGTGGATTCCATACCCATAACCTAAAACCTACTTACATGGTATTGATTCCAAAAATTTGAAATCGGGAACATTTTGTTTCTATGGACAATTCATTCCCGAGCAAAATCAAACTAGTTGCACAACCCTAGTTTCAATGTCTTTTATAAATCGGTTAATTTTAATATAAATGAGTTTAAATCATAATTAGATATTGATATATATAATTAACTCAAAGTTAGATGAAAGTTACGCACACAAAAAATCGTCAAAGATATAAGGGAATCAAGATGACGGTTATAATTAATTGATTATCGGCCTTTGGGTATGACCTCCCTCCATCTGCGCCTTCCCTGAATTCCATTCAAGAACGTAAAGTAATTTTCAAATATGAAGAGCACGAGCAAATCTCTTTATTAATTAGCTTACGATATTTTAAGACTACGTTTTGTTTTCTGAATTTCTAACTAAGATAAGAATAGAATATGATAGGATATCTAGCATTTTGCTATATCTTATTAATTTTATGAATTATAATAATAAAGTTAAATATATTCACAATTTATCATGTATACGCTTTTTGTTATAAATGACATATCAATATAAATTATCATAAAAGCTCATAAATAAATATGGTAAAAATCTCTCATGATACTATTGATACTATTGCCTAATTTATTTTTTATTTTCTTTATTTTATTTTATTTTATTTTTTTCTCTTTTTTTTTTTTTTAATTTTTAATTTCTTTTTCCTCTTCCATCATTCTCTAATAAAATTTTATTAAATGATAAACAGTACCAACAAAATTAAGGTACCTAAAATATGGAATAAATATAAATATATTTATATATATTGAATATATATATATATATAATAGAATAAAGTTGAATATATAAATAAAAACAAGATTAAGTTAAAAAATTAAATTATTATTTTTTGTTATTTTGAATTTCTTATATTAAAAGTCATATGTTATTTATATAGAAATATAATTTCAATTTTATTAATTTAATAAGTTTGTTATTCAAGAAAAATAATTTTGCTATCATAAATGTTAGAAATCATATTCATTTTTATCCCATTTTCCAATAGAATTATTTTATCTAGCTTATATCTCTCTTACGTATGATTTTATCTTATCTTACATCAAATGCAAGAGATGATAAATTTTATCTTGACTACCAAACGTAATCTAAAAGTACCAAGACTTCACAGGTTTTCGATGACACAACAAGATTGCTAAGTTTGTTTCAGTGGTTGGAAAACATATTTGCATGCACGGATTTAACGCATTGCATGAGTTCGATTCTATATCCTATTTCAAAAATGATATCGGGTTTGAGCCATTTATGGAAGTATGGCTCATGTCCCGCCTTATCAGTCTTTTATGTTAATCGGGATTAGAGGAGCCCATAGCTTATTTACCTGGAGTTTCGCGTTACCAACAACCGAGGTGGATTGGCCTAGTGGTAAAATGTTCACTCAAGTCATGGTGAACCTATGAACAACTCTTGTCGTACTGTCAATTTCCAACCTATCTCGTGGCGAGAGACTTTTGACCGCTAGTACCTTGGTGGGGGCAGTGATGACAGCTTGGTTGATCTCGAACCTCCCGGCGGTGGACAGCGTAGAGTGACCATGCTCTTTGCGTTGCTGCACGGACATGCGCGGCGACGTCGTTCTCAGGCCAATCGGGTCGGGGCGAAATGGGCCCGGAGTCTCATCGGACGCTGCTAGGCAACACGTGCACATCCGATTGCCACCTCATCCTCGGTTAGGCCGAAGAGAAAACGAGACAGCCTCCCTTTCCATCCTTTTCACTCCAGAGTCCAAACCCAACAATAGCAAAAGCCTCGTTAGAAAGCCCAAATAAAATTAGCCCAAATAGTATTTAAATTTCGGGACTATCGACACTAAAAGATATCAATTTCTTTGTTATTATCGACCAAAGTATTGGATTTAGTTGATGATAATAAAGTTTAGTCAACAATGAATAGAACAATTGACAACTCGGCAAAGAAGATATCAACAACAACTATCGACAAGGGCCTTTATCAGATTTGAGAAGTTGATCAACAAAGTCATTGATGATGGGTAATCAACACAAAAACATAATAGCTTAGGAATTTTTAACTTCTCATGAATATTAGTTTTAGATAATAGATATAAGTGGATAGTAAAATTTCTTGTAACCGCCGTTAGGATATTATTTGTTATTTGAATTCCAAAATTGTAACTACTTTATGTAACTGTCGATTGTGGTTTACAAACAGCCATTTCGTACATTTTATAAGACAAATCAATCAATCAAAGAACCTAATATCTTTATACTTACTTTCCCCAATTTAAATCTCTTTCAATCCCCATACTTAAGTTGTGATTTCAAATGTCTCATCGTTGATTAAATTTCAGTGTGCATCTCAGTTGTAGTTTTCAAATCTTCATCATTGATTAAATTCCAAGTTATATCTTTGTCATCTCACTTTATCATCCATTAAATTTTGGCAAAGCTTTTTATGTAATTGGCTTCATCATTTGATTAAATTTCACCTAAGTATATTTGTTCCTTGTGTACCATTGATACAACTCCTATTCGAAATCACCACATATCCCGTATCCTCTTAATAAAATCAAAGAATGAATTTTAGCCATAGGTATATGGTTGATGATGCAATTTTGATGAAAATACCGATTAACCAAAAAATCCATTTTAGCTAAAGATTTGGCTATACTAAACTCACATAAATCTGATTCGCATAGCCGTTGCTATAAACAGTTTACAAGTGATTCTAACTCGTCATGTTGAACTTTGGGTATTTAATAGAAATAATTACACAAATGATGCTTGAATTTTGGCAAAATGTGTAACGTGGTTCTTGAATTTTAAATTTATTCAATATGGTCATCGAACCTTAGCTCAATGTGTAATATTGATCCTCAATTTATAATTTGTCTAATACGGTCCATGAATTTTTTGTACATGTTTAATTTAGTCTCTAAACTATATAAAAATATTCAAAATTATTCTTAAACTTGAATTAATGGAGGGACATTATTGAATATTATCATCACCAAAAGTTCAGGATCACATTAAACAAATTACGGCTTTGTTTGGTAACATTTATATTTCTCTATTTTTTATTTTATTTTTTTCACCGAAATAGAAAAGGAATAGAAATTTGTTTGATAATATTAGCTAATTTTCTATTCCCGAAAGAGGTTAGTGGTCAAAAAAATAGATATGAAACAAAAAAAGTTTAAAAAAAAAACTTACTTTTTTATTCTTGAGAACAAAAAGAGAAATAAGGTCATTTTAGAAAAACAAGCTCAACATAACCTTGTCTTTATATAATCGACACGAGGTTTGATCTTTTGATCCGATCCAAATCCCCATTTTTTGGAATAAGATATAAAAAAAAAAATTAGGAAAAAAATTAGAAATTATATTTTGAGTAGTTTTACTATATTTTAATGTCAATTCTAGTTTATAATTAGTATAGCATGAAAAATGTGAAAATGTTTTGATGAGAATTGGATTTAAATTTGAATAAGCTTTTAAGGTTTTACTATATGATTTTTGAATGCCATTTCTTTTAGAGACAATGCTAGGTCTTGAAAACTTGATGACTCCAAGCAACATTTGCTCTTTTTCTCAAAAGATTTATACACTTGTTTATTGTAATGCTTAGATATTTACTATCAACCTCCTCATATTGTGGGTTATAAACTAATGGGACTTTTTGTTGCCATTTCCAACCATCCATCTTTGACTAACTATTATATTGGATTTTCTTAGGTCATTTAAAAAAAATATTGCTCAATTAAATCATTACAAAAGATAAAATAAAATTACGTTGGATTTTATTAGATCATTTTAGAATATCTTGATCTATTAAATCTTTACAAAAGTATAGTTTTATCCAAATATAAAATGTCAAGTCTCTTTTTCATTAAATAAAATTATGTTGGATTTTCTTAGGTCATGTTAGTAGATCTTGATCGACTAAATCATCACAAAAGTCTAGTTTTATCCAAATATGAAATGTTAAGTCTCTTTTTAATTAAATAAAAGTACCAAGAGCATAAATTTTTATGGTCGTACCAAATGCATTTTTTTTTCTATTTTGGGAATATAAATTTTATGTAGTTACCTAACTCCTTCTTTTTCTTCAAAACTCATATAAGGAATAAAAATAAAAAAATTATTTCTAAACAAAAATTGTTCACAGGAATAAAATTATTACTAAACACACCCTAAAAATTCAAAGACAACATTAGATAGGTAAAGTTAGGAACCATTTGTTATTTACCCTTAAATAAGTAATCAAAGTACGACCTATGACAATGAGCATATGCGACAGCAAATACGATCATTCAACCATTCAATTCAGAAAAGTAACAAAGTAAGTTTCTGTCATTTCCCATAAAAATTGATAAAAGGACACGGTAGCTTAATTACCATGTGCAAGGCTAATCGGCCCCTAACGTCGAAAAATGAAAAAATTAAAATTTGTTTTTTTTTTGGTAAAATTAAAATTTGTTAATCCTTCGGGGAATCAATAATTCCCCGCACGGACGCAGCACACGGTGGGAATATATCGGTACTTGTGGCGGATCGAATGCAGAGCTTTGTAAAATAAATAAAATAAAACAAAGAAAGAAAGAAATATTTCTTTATTTAATCCTAGAATTGTCGTTTTTCGATATTTTTGTTTACGTTAGATTAGTACGATGTAAGATGTCATTTACTCGGCGTCTTTTACCTGCGACCGCGGTGCTCTTCAGGCTTCGTCGGTTTCCAGACCTTGATTTACTTAAAAACCAGCGACGTCGGTTTTCTCGAACGCGAGTGATTTAGGAGAAATTTGAGCTCGTTTTACCCCGGTTGGAAAAAAAAAATTTATTGCACATCTTCGTAGAACCATCAAATAATAAATTTTCAAAATTTCAAAAAGCATGATTAATATAATTTAACAAGTGTCAATGATACATTGTTTAACATTTTTCTATTGTTAAATAAGAGGATTAATAACATTAAAAACTCTAAACTTTGTCCATAATACTACCAATAATCCAAATTCTTCTTTTATGTTATCAAAATATCCGAATCAATACCAACGAGAAAATAAATTGGTATGTTGGCATGACATTGGGCCAATTTTATGCGCTTGGTATTTTTGTCACGCAGATACGAGTTTTGCGGTTTTGATGGAGAAAAAACTATGCCGACAATAGGTGAAAAGAGCCCTCCCTTTATGCTCAGCATCTTATTCTTCCCCAAATTCTCGGTGCCACAATTAGGCATCTAGCATGTGTTGGTTCAAGTAAACTCAAGTATTGAGGCCTTCTAGCTTTCTTGTGAACAAGTTAGGAACTTAGCTATCTCGTGATCCTCCTCATTTGGTCAAAGAACACATATGATGCAGATATCACGCCCTATCATAATTCGTAACCCAATTGACCGAGGACTTGATGACCACTACAGTGACTAGTTCAACATGAATAGACATAGAAGTCGTACGACAATTCTAGCCCCAATCGTACCTAGGTCTAGACCCCTTGCCCATCTGATTCATGTCCTATTGTCGAGCTTTTTGATTGTTGATGGCACAGTGGATATAATTTATCTTTTTTAATCGTATTTTGTTTAAATCATAAAAAAAATAAACCTGTCCTGAAATTCTTTTAAAATGTCTTCTTCATTTTTAATTACGAGAAATCCCTTTTTTCCTTTTTTTTTTTTTTTTTTTTTTTTAGTTTTGGTACGATCGCTTTTGTTCTCTTGACCCGAGCCGTTTACCGTCGCTTGCACTTTTTCAGGTACAGTCCAAATTACTTGCCCTGCAATTCAAAAGTACTAACCGACCAGAAAAAAATTCAAAAGTACGGAAGCGGGGAAGAAAGAGGACCGTCGATTACGGGTACGGCCCAGAGGAATCATTTCATATCCACCGTCGGATTTCACGCAGCGCGTTAACTGTCGCACCGGAAAACGACAAAAGAAGGACGGACCAATGAGAGGATGCAGTCGCAACAGTCGGTGCAGTACGGAAACTTGGGCTCTAAAACATCCGTTGGGGCTTACCAGAAAAGCCCAAAAGACAAAAAAAAAAATAAAAATAAAATCCATGGTGATTATAATTGAAAATACCAAGTTTACTAAAATCAGTTTACAAATTGATTTATTGTAAATTGATTTACTAAATAACGTGTGGGTTTGCAATTGATTATTGAATATTGCCCATTTGTGTATATACCCGCTTGTGGTCCAACACAGTATTTATTATACTAATTTCATAGATCCATTTTTATAAATTTAGCTTTGTTCTCCTTTATTTTTAACTCGATGTAGCATTATTCTTATGATTATTTTGATGGGACCCATCTTTTTCACATGTAGAGATCGATTGGTACTTTAAACCATAAATGCACTATACCAAATTCATGTCTAGGAAACAATGGGGCCTCCATTTCTACTTAACTCGGTCTATTTTCAAAAGGTCGTAATAAAGCGAAAATGACATCCCTAATTATATGGCGCTTTACTTGCAGGTAAAGTCCCGAATGTTATACAAATTTTTACGAAGTAGGTAGCATTCAAAATTTCAATGTGGACTGAGTGCATCTGTACTAGCAAATTTGCTCCCATTTACACAAAAGAGCTCAATGAAATATTTGGCTTCCTCCTCCTCCTTTTTTTCTGGGATTGCTCAACCAAATCCAAGGGTAACATAAATTGTCATGATTCATGTACCATCTCCATTCTCTACTTGTGCTGGAATCATTCCCTACAATCCCAAACTTTTCCAGCTTTTAGTCAAAAACTCACAAATTTTGAAGGCCTTTGATGAGAGGCTTGCCAAAGGGAAAGTTTGGAAATGATTAAAGGGGAATCCCATTAGCTGATTGCATGGGGTCCAATTAGGCTGCTGCTGTTGCACTTTGTATTCATTGCATCGACATGATCCATCAATACTCCCATGTGCTTCATCTAAGGAAGCAACGAAAGGACACATGATTGTCATTACACAATTCCCCTTTTCTTACTGTTAAAAAAGATTCATTGAATAGCACCCTATCGGTGTTTGTTAACTTATTGATTACTCCGACATGATGCATTTAAAAATTGAATTGTTTGAAATAAAGTATGTTTGGCAAGTGTCTCGGTATAGTAATCTAACAATACCCTTTACGCGAAAGGGTAAGCAACAAAAAAAATATACGCTCGGATTTAAGTAGTTAAAATAACGTTTATCCTAAATTTAATATGGATTACTCGTTTTTATTTGGATTTATCTCTTAATTTGATGGGTATTTTGTGAAAGTTTGATTATTATACGCGAATGGAAAAGTCGATGTGACATGGGATGAGGCATGCTAATTGGCCATGGTGAAGAATTAGGGCACCCATTATTGCTGAGTTTTATCACCTTCATTCCTCGTTGAAAACCAAAGAGAGAGATGGAAAGGAGAACTAAGGGTGCACATGTAGGAAAATTAAAGGAAAAGTAGGGTAAAAATGGGAATAAGCTGAGTATGTTTTTTTTTTTTTTTTTCAAAAGAATGCCATGGAATTGGAACTTTACATACAAAAAGCCGATACACGTAAAGAATTACAAAAAAGAAAAAGAGCAATGTAAATAAGCTTTGCACAAATATCGTAGAACATCTTAAACATAGTAAATCAAGGAGAAATGAGAATCTACGTGGATTAATAGAACCGATAAACATAATCACATTAAAGAGCACAAGATCCTTCGAAGATATATTTTCAATTTCAATGTTAAAGAAGCGCATCATGAAGATATTTTTAATAATTTCAAATGACCTTTGCATTAATGTCGGCTGATTTCGGGTTTTGAATATTATTAAATAAAAAACAACCACTATAATATTGAAAAGTAAAAGTAAGGGAGAAAGAAAATCACCCTCAACCGACTTTTTATTTTGATCATGCTATATAAATAAATATTTCTTTTTTACTGGACTTTGGGTTTGAATATATTATTGATCACAGGTTTCAAGACTTTAGGGATGAACCTTACCTGAAGCGACCAGAAGTAATAATTATCCATCCTGATTTTTTTTTTATTACAGACTTAAAAAAAAGATCACTTTTTTTTTTTTTTTACAGCTCTCATGATAAAAAAAATCCCTGGTTGGGAGGCGATTCTGACAGGGAAACAAAGAAAGGAAAGGGGGAGGAAAGCGCGGCGAAATCACGAAAATGCCCTCCGACGAATACGGTCGTCGGTCACCTTGCTGTGTATTTATGTCTTCCCCCCTTCCCATCTTACAGTACAAGACAAGAGAAAGAGAGAGAGATGGAGAGAGAATGAGAGAGAGAATGAGACGTACAAACTAGAGAGAGAGAGAGAGAGGGAGGGAGGGGGTTGAGGGGGTTGTGGGTACTGTGAAAAACTGAAGAGTGCACCAGAAGCTCATTGAAGCTCTGATTTTGAGGCATATTGGAGAGAGAGAGAGAGAGGAGAGAGAGAGTGGAGAGGAGTGTTGGGCAAGCATCGCGCATACTACATAGAAAGCAGGCCTGGCCCCTCTTCAATTCACCGCATTCCCAGCTTTTGCATTGGAGGGTCTCTCTCCTCTGCTGAAAGAAACGCTAGCAAACGACGGGGTCGCTTTGAAGTTTCCCGAAAGAGAGAGGGAGAAAGAGAGAGAGAGAAGAACCCAAGTGAGTTACTTCGATTCTCCATCCCCTTCCGACCCCTTTTGCCTTCTTTCGAGTCGATTCCGTGGCTCCCCGGCTCGCTTTCTCTGACTCTTGCGATGCAATTTTTGAGCTTTTTGCTTTGTCTCATCTTTCTGGGTCTATTCCCTATTGCGGGTTGCAGAGAATAAAGCTCACCCGCGCGCACAGTGTTTCTCTCGACTTTCGCACCACTGTTCTCTCGTGTCATCGGACGGGGCCATTGACGTCGCCTGCTGGGTTGTGTAAGCAATATAATATCAAAGTTCGCTCCTTTTCCTGATTTTTGTTTTCTTATTAGACTGGTTGTCGACACGATCGGGAGTGGGTGTTTGGTATTTTCTAAGAAGCGAGTGAGGACGACGATGAGGCGATTTTTATGATCGTTTCGCTCCCGTGTGTGCTGGGCAAACACGCAATGCGCGTGTTCGTCGACTGTGCTTTTGCTGTGTCTGCAGAAATTTTGATTTCTGTATCGAACTTGATGGATCGTTGATCGCTTTTGTTCTGGGTAATGCCGCTTATCAATGGGTTGTGGGTTTTTGAAAGACCTATTTCTCTCCCTTCATCGTTGAGTTGTTCCCTTGAAAATTTGTTGGCCTGATGCAGGTAAAACTGCTCGCTTCTGTTTACTGGAGGGAAGCTTTTGAGATCTTGACGCAATGCTGATGAAGAGGACCGTGTCAGTGCAGAAGGAAGCGGGTCCAATGGCGAAATCAGATTCTAACTTGCGTTCTGGTTTGCAATCTGCTCTTAGAAGGCAGAATCGTAGGAGCAATTCCCTTTCCAGCGTCCCTGGTCTTTTTGCGGGTTTGAATCCGAAGGGCTTAGCCGATGCTGATTCGGTTAGAAGCCCCACATCTCCTCTTGATTTTATGCTGTTCCCATATCTGAGTAACCCCATGAGGTCCCCTCGATCGCCTTGTGCCGGGCAGCGAAAGAGCTGGGACTGTAGCAAAGTAGGCTTAAGCATTATAGATTCTCTTAATGACAAGGGAAACTCATCCGGCGGGGCTCTCCGGTCATTTCATACTGGAAACATAATTTTTGGACCTAATATCAGGGTTAAGAATCATAATATTGAGATCAGCATTAGTTCCATCGAGTCACCAAAGTCCCTACCTAAAGATTACACATTCTCTCGTTACGCCCGTGCCAAATCTCCACTCCACTCGAGCAGCACCGGTGTCGTTTTTGAAATTGCAGATGGCCCTGAAGAGCCTGACCCTTTGGGCAAAATCCGGTCTAGCTCACTTGATTCTTGCACAATAATGAGTTATCGTCCTCGATTGATTAGAGAAAGTCCAAAATTAAGTAAGGTTTCATGTACTAGTCCGACTTCAATCCCCCCTCCGTCTGTTGATCCTGGCAGAGGGTTCACTGATTCTCTCTCAGCGAGCGAGATAGAAAACTCTGAGGATTATACTTGCGTGATTTCACATGGTCCTGATTCTAAAACCACTCACATTTACGGTGACTGCATTTTAAAATGTCACCCAAGTGAGTTGAGCAATTTTGTCGAGGAGACAGAGGAAGACACTGTATTGCCTCGAGTGAAAAGCTCAGAAACCCCTGCTTTGTATTCTCATGATGACTTCTTGAGCTTCTGTTGCAAGTGCAAGAAGCCATTGCCAGAAGGTGAAGATATCTACATATACAGGTCTGTATAAACTGCACTTCGTCTCATGGCCTCACCATAGTTCTACTGTACCTATGTTTGCTCATTATGGGTGCCTTGATTTGACTTCTTACAGAGGCGAGAAAGCATTCTGTAGTGCGGATTGTCGTTCAGAGGTGGTTTTGTCTGATGAGATTGAAGAAGCCGTGGAAGATTATGATAAGTCGCCGAAGTCCAAAAGTGGAGATAAGCTTTTTCAAAGTGGCTCTTTTCTCCCTTCGTAGTGACCAGTCATGTGGTCTCTGTGGCCACCATGCCCATGATCGCTGGATCAATCACTGAGGTAGATGCCCCAGATCGTCCGTTCACCAAAGAGCTGTTTTTGTGTGCATCAGTTAGCAGCCATGGATGATCAATTTTGTACATTTCACTCTTCACCGAAAAGGGATTCAGCTTTCATGGTCTTGGTGGTGGCAATTATCTGCTACAGCATTTTTTGGCTTTTTGGAAGAGACATGACCGTATTATATGCGATGATAACTCATTATATTACATAATTATTTGGCATGTGAAATGGGTGTTAGCTGATTTTTATGGCTCCCCATCTATATCCCCTACATTTTTCTTCCGGGGTAAACTTTTCCTGTAATGGCGGCCGACTAAAGTGCTTTTTCATAATAGTATCAAGTTGCTATCGTAAGACCACGTGCTCTAAATTCTTGGTCTTGTCTGATGTTGATTACCGTCCACCATCTTTTGTTCCCTGATGTTGATTAAGATGGCATATGCTGGACTTACATAGTCAACAGCCGACTGAGATCCTGTCTTAAGATTATGTCGGGAATTCAAGTTCTGCAGCGATCTTTAGCCATGTGAAATGTGTTTCATATTTTTCTGACTGTTGTTTTTCTTTTGACTCTCTGATTTTGCTAGAAGAGCCTCTAGAAACCAGTGGAACTTGAGTGAAAGTGACTTTATTGTCGGTAGTGAGAGCGAGGGTAACTTGAGAGTGCACGAGGAGAAATTGAGAATTCACTCGTATCTTCTTCAAGGAAAATCTCATTTGGTTGCTAGAAATTTCAGACGGTTAAGGAGCCAAGCCTGTTACGTGGGAGCATATGTAAAGGAACCGGTGATGATCTCCTGAATGAGTTTTTAACTTCTACTAACACGGTACGGTGAGGTGCTAGTTTGCATATCTGAAAGAAGTTCATGCTCAAAAGCTCATCTCATGATGAGTATCCTTTAGACCAAATAGTGTTCTCTGCCTAGCTTGATGGATATCGACCTATAAGTTCATCTTCTGTTCCGACCCATTTGAGCAAATTGACCCAATTCATTTGATGAAAATAGTCCTTGGTTATCTTCCAGGGGAACATATTATGACAGCAATTCTGTTTGCTTAATTTTCTGCAACTGAACAACAAGCAGATAGAACTGTTATTAACTTGGAAGTAGTGTATCAAATTACCAGTATTCTCTACAAGAACATTGCCCATCACTAAACCGATGGAACCTATAATTATCCCGCAGTATAATCTCTCTCTCATACGTAAGGGATACGAACTTCATGAAGGAATGACAGTCTCCACAGATCCGAAGGTTATTGACTATTCGGATGGTACTATTGTTGCTGCTTATTAGCCCGAATGCCACTGCCAACCTCTCACTGTGATGACTCGAAGTTTCCTGTCGCTCTTTCTGTAATCTCTCCTTGATCTCACCTAACATGGAATAGATTTCTGGTGATTGAGAGTTCGAGAAGTCCTCGGCTCTGAATTCATGGACGGTACCATTTTGTTCAATCAAGCTACAGCCTGGATGCTTTTGAATCCCCAGTTCGTGTAGCTTTGTTCTGGCCAAACTCGCATCATCCCACCTTCCAGCTCTTGCGTATATCTTCGAAAGAAGAACATGAGCTGCATCGTTTGTAGGGTTGATCTCAACGAGACGTTTGTGTGCATACTCTGCTAATTCGACATTCTGGTGGGTTTCGCAGGCCCTCATGAATGAGCTCCAAATAATAGTATCTGCTTCCACCGGCATGGAATGAATAAGCTCTAGAGCCTCTTTTAAGAGCCCAAAACGACCGAGGAGATCGACCGTGCATCCGTAATGCTGAATCCCGGGTTCAATTCTGTATTCATTTTTCATCTTGTGGAAGTACTTGTATCCTTCATCTATCAGACCTCCATGGCTACAAGCAGACAGAAGAGCTATGAAAGTGACCTGGTCAGGCTTTATTCCTGTTGCTTCCATCTTCGAGAACAGGTCCACCGCCTTCTGCGCTTGTCCCTCCATAGCATATGCTCCTATCATTGCCGTCCATAGACATACATTTTTATCTGTAATTTTTGAAAACAACGCTGCTGCTTTTTTGACACTTCCACATTTCCCATACATGTCTACTAAAGCAGTTCCCAGAACGTGATCCAATTGAATTCGGTTCTTTTGTATATACAAATGGATCCAGGCGCCATGACTCAGTGCCCCGACGCTAGCACAGGTAGAGAGCATATTGGCTAAAGTGATTTTATCCGGTTTTATGTCTGAACTCTGCATCTGGTGGAACAGCTCGAACGACTCCTGAGCCGAGCGAGATCTAGTATAGCAACCGATCATGGTGTTCCAAGAAATCAAATCCTTCTCAGGGATCGCATCAAAGAAAACTCTCGCCTTATCGACATCCCCAGCTCTGCAGAACCCATCCAACATCGAGTTCCAAGAGACAGCGGTTTTACAGGGCAAGTGCTGAAAAATGGAGTAGGCATCATCCAACCGACCAAATTTTGCGTACAAGCTAAGTAGAGAATTCCCAAGCATTCCCTCGACAGTCATTCCGTGTTTCACAAGGAAGCCGTGGATGGATCTCCCAATGTCATAACCATCCATATTAACGCAAGCGGTGAGAGCGGTAACGAGTGCAACCTCATCAGGCATCACATCGTCGAGCATCATTTCAATAAACAACTCGAGACTTTCCAGATATCGACCGGCCTGAACATAGGCCGACGCCATCGTTGTCCAGGAAATCAAGTTCGTCTCTGTCATCCTGTCGAACAGCTTCTCGGCTTCATCCATCCGATCGGCTTTCGCATATCCGCATAGCAGCGTTGTCCACGAAACAACATCGTTCTCGGCTTCGCTACCACCCAAAACCTCCCGCGCCTTCTCCATATCCCCACATTTCATGTACATATCAGCCAAACAGTTCGACAAAGCCCCCCGATCTCCATATCATTCTCATCGATGTACGAGTGCATCTTCTCGCCCGTCTCCAAATCCCTCATCTTCGCGCACGCCGAAACCAAGCTGACCATAGTGACCTCATCCGGCTCGACCCCCTCGGCCAACATCCGCACGAACGAATCCAACGATTCTCTGAACATTCCCATTCTAACATAACAAGATATCATCGTATTCCAAGCCACCACATCTCGCTCAGGAAACTCACTAAACAGCTGCCGCACTTCCCGCAGTCTCCCGGCCTTCGCATACGCACCCATCAAATTCTTCCTCAGAGAATCGCTAAACCCCAACCCGGACTTCAGCATCCGCCCCTGGACTTCGCCGACGTCTTCAACCGCCATAACCCTCGAGGCCGCGCTGATCAAGAAGTGGAAAGTCGACATGTCCAGCGCCACCCCTGCACCGACCATGCGGCGGTAGGACGCCAGCACGTCCCCCGGCGAGTCGTCCCGAAGCTGGTCCTGAATGTAGTCGTTCCACAGCGCCGTCTCCGACAGATGGGTCCCGCTCAGGACGTGGCGGCAGTGGCCGAGGCCGTCGACGGAGACGAAGAAGCCGAGGAGGCGGCGGGCGACGAGGGGGTCGCGGATGGAGCCGGTGGTGATCAGGCGAGCGTGAATCGGCGCGAACTCTTGGATGCTCGAGCAGGAGCTCAGCAGGGAGATGAGGTTCTGCGATCTCGAGGGAGCGGTCGAGCTCCGACGTTCGGCCGGCGTTCGGGATTGCCGGCGGAGAGGAGGGACCGCGACCGCGGCGGGACAAGCAACGGCCATCGAACAACCGCCGCCGCCGCCGCCGTTCGGCTCTGCTTGCCTTTACGGGAAACATCGGAGTCGGAAAGAACGGTTTTTTTTTTTAGATAAGAAGCGCACGTGACATTTTTCTAGTGGATGGAAGGGGAGCTCGTTGCGAAGCGATATCGATGGAGGATAAGGTACGAATCTCACTTTCCTCAATTGGAGACCACTTTTGCTACTTCGTTTCCGTACAAGTATAATTTTGCAGCTTGGATTTTGATTTTAGACAAGCACTTTGCACCTGAGTTTAGTTAATATTTGTCATGCCTTTGTTTACCATCCACGAGTGTCCCCGTGTGAATTTCATGCTTGCCAATGACTCAAGACCATCGACTCGAGTTCTCAATCACTCGAAACACCGCCATTCGCGTATCCCTCTCCAACGCTCCGACACGCAATCAACAACCAACACGTGATTAACTCTTCTCAATACATTCTGACACACAAATTTGAAATTCCGACACGCGATTTTAATATACATGGGGTCAATTTTAAAATTTTTTAATACTTAATTCCGGCCAAAATATAAATATATTTTCAAAAATAATGAAAATAATAAAAATAAAAATAATGAAAATAACAAAATTTTTACTCTCAAGTTTCTTGAAAGAAGAAAATTCTTACTCTCAAGTTTCTTATTTTTGAGTTTTGACATTCCCGTAAGTGACAATTGAATGCCCCTCCTCTCGCCAGTGTCATTGCATCGCCCTTGTGGCCTACCTCACCAGCTGTCGCAGTTGCCTCTGCCTCAAACCAACTCACCCCAACCTTAGCTCCACCAGGTGCGTTTCCCTACACTTTTTGCAGCTTGATTTAGCCGATTGGGGTCTTGAATTTTCTTGGAGGGTCGCTTGTCGTGTGCAAACTTATCTAATTATGTTGTCTGGTGGCTCTTTCTGGGAGATCCCATGTCGTTACGTAGTTGCATATGGGGAAAAATGTTGGACAGGGTCGACGTTTTCCGTGAAGAGTCAAATTTGATCGGAACTTGGAATTTTAAGTAGTTTCATTAGTTTTGTAATGAGATCCGGTTAGGAAATTCCATCTTTTTGCTAGTTTGATATTTAGTGATTTCGTGACCTAATTGTGAGTAGTTGGTTCATGGTTAGAAAGATTGATAAGGATGAAGCAAAAAAGACCCATTATTTGTATGATTCATAGATTCGTAAAAACACACTTAAAATTGTGATTTTTTTTTTTTTTTTTTTTTTGCTTCTTTCTGCCTCTCGCAGGCGTCACTTGCTAATTATCTCTTTTGGTCTATGTCATTGGTTTGTGAGTTATCTCTCACATTTTCCATAACAAAATTAGTGATTTCCTTTTCTTGAGTTTTTGTCTTGGATTTTCATTTTTCTTGAACCTTGTTTTGCAGAGGAGCTCCGAGCTAGTCTTTATTAGGAACTCCGAAGAGTAAGAAAATAGTATACGTTCCTTCAAGTTTACTCTTTTGCATTTGTAATTTTTTAATTTCTCGTTTGTTTATCAAATTAAAACAATAAATGATATTAACAAATGTTGGATTGATGTTTTTAGTATAAATTAATTATATGCTCTTTTTATTATTTATTTAGTTTTGCATTTATATATAAAAATATATATTTAATATATAGCGTGTTGGAATGTGGCGGAATTCTATATTTTCTGAAAAATGAAGCGTCGATATGTCGTGTTGTATTACGTGTTGTATTGGTATTACATAGGCATCCATGGATGGCCCGACAACATCAGTTATATAAGTTGAGACCATGGACGGCCTGGACAACAGCTAATTTTATAATGCTTCAAAGCTTTTAAGGAGTGCTTTCGATTATGATCTCACGAATTGCTTGTAGAAGTTTAACACTCGAGCGAAGCTTTCCTTCAAAAACAGGGCATGTCCCATTCTTTTAAGCCTGCGCAGTGCTCATCGGCTCCTCCAATGTAAGGTGCTCCCTTCACAGAGCCAACCATTACCAATAAAACAAGGGGAAAATACAACCTTGATCAGCGTTGGCTACTTGGCTAGACGACACCAATACGGCCGCGGATCCTTTGTTTCAGAAAAGGGTGTTAGACCTCGACAAGCCCGACGACACGCACCAGGTTGCTTTGACAAGTCGAGTGAAAAAATGCAAGAGGCCACGTATAAAACTAAAGCAGAATGAAATTGCAGTTAGCACTAGTTGCACATCATAAGCCGCAACAGCTTCTTGAATCAAACGGAATATCAGCAAGGGAAGAGATTCCTAAAGTAGCGGGACACGCAACTGGAATTTATGAATGACCATTGAAAGAATAATTGACATCGACGAATCGATCCATATAAGAATTATTTATGGGGAAACCCACTTCAAATGCAGCCCATCGAAACAGGATCGCCTCTACTGACCAAAAACAAAAAATAAAAAAAAGGAATAGCCTCTAGCTACGACTGAAAGATAAATAGACATCCCGACAGGCAATCTGCCAAAGCCCCAGATGCCTGCTTATTTGAAGACGTACAAATCGCAGCGTCAGTGCTGCTCGCTCAATGCAATCACCACGAATTCCCAACTCCTTTCGCGTACAGATTGAGGAAAGAATGGGAACCGCCAACTCCTTCCGCGTACACATCGGACCTGGAGAAAGCCATGATGCATCGAGTCAATGTTGGGATGCCACTTTGGGGATGCGCTGTGGCTTCAAATCCATCAAAGTTGTCCGGGGACACTCCTTAGGAGCAAGCTCAGCCCCTCGTCTGGCGAGTATTGTAGGACTTGCAGTTCAAGCACTTGAGAGCCACTACATGGAATTGCACCTGAGCGGTTTTCCCACAGTCGTTGCAAAGAATCCACACCTGTCATGCAGCAATCCGCATTACATTCTCGATATCCAAAACTAAAGAACAAACGTTCTCACCAGAAAAGGGACGATGCACGTTGACATGTAAGGTGACCACAAAGTACGATTTTCCCAGGGTCAGGATGATGACAAGGGGCGATATATGATTTACCATTTTATTCTGGTAAGCCTCTGGCATCTGTGTTCCAGCAATCTCCAGATCGATTTTCTCCCAGACCTTTGACATATCACAAACGGACTTCGAACAAAGGGGGCAAGCATATCTGCGATGTATTCAGCATATGATAGACCACATTCGTGAGAAGTCCAAATAACAGCCAGGGGATTTCAGTGAAAGCTACAAGAGCAAACAATAGATATTTTGAGGGCTTACTGAGAATGATCTATCATCTCCTTTAAGCAGTTCTGGTGAATCGTGTGTCCACATGGCATAACAGTCACATCGCTCCTTGAGTCGAATAAATACTGTAAATCACCATTTGGTTACTCATGAAGCACCAAGAACAAAGGATGCCATCCCATTTGCAAATTTGACTCAAGTAAATCTCCATGACAACTAACACTGAAGTTTATCTTAGCCCAGTATAATTCAGACAATCCATTCTTCAATCAAAAGATGAGAAAATAAAAATAGAAAAGAATCCGAATTATGCAGAACCAAATTAAATCTTCACCTCAAAACAGACAGGGCAATCATGATGCATTGCTCCTTCAATACAGGGGTGGCTGTTCTCGAGCAAAATAGAGTAACAGCAACCTAAAACATAAGTGAAGATTAAAACACAAATCAGTCTTCCCTTAACCACCCAATATGTAATATCAATCCAAGGCTGACAATAGAAAGGGCTTACTTACCACATTTGTAGCAGTGGAAAAAATTTTCGCTGCCCCCAGTTCTGGACAGGAAAGTAAGAAAGCTCAATCAGAGAACCACAACCTTAAAGACCTCTCCAAAAATAATACGATAAACCGGACAAAAGGCAGAGAACAATAATATGACAAGGAGTGGTAGAAGAAAACAGTCAGGCAGCATCATACTGGGAATGGACTGGAAAAGAAATAAGCAACAGATCTGAATGTATTCCAAACTCATAATGTCATAAAGTAGTGAGAAGATCTTACTCATATTAACTCAAAAATTGACTCAGAAAAGGAAAAAAAAAAAAAAGTAACTTCAAGGTGAGGTGACAAAAGAAGCAGCAGCACGCTAATTCTAAATTTCATTTGCTAATCCATAACATAAGACCTTCAACAAGGAACTCTTAAGACATTGCCGAATAACAAAATTGTCAAAGAAACGATCGAGAACATAAGCAATACCTGCATATTCCACATCCACTGCAGTGGTATTGCTTTTTGGATGTCTGCAATAAAAGAGAGCCGTAAGATTCTTCCAAGTTAAAATAGACAGCATGTGACAACAACATAGTTTGACAGACATGTACATTCATCTCATTTGACAATTATTGAAGCTATACTATTAATGACGTACAAAGGTCCCTGAAATGCAAGTGGATGCAGGACCTGACAGAATGTCCTTGCTTGCAATCTATGGTTGAACGCAATTTTTAGTAGATATGTATGGAGGAGGGAGCCACCACACCACAAAATTCATTCCAGGAAAGAGAATTCATTGAGTCAAATCGAAAATATATGTATCAGAGGGAAGATAAGCTACTTACATCATCGTCAAACAACTTGCATGTCGCACAGAAGTATTTCCCCATGCACACACCACAATTTATACAGAACTGCTGGACCTGCATTGATTGCAGCTAACATAAATATTGGAAATTCCCTTCCTCAAAATAAGATTATCCAAGTAGGAAAACTAGGGGCAAGATAATAGTTATCATTCTCACCTGTTGTTCAGTGCCACAAAGGGAACATATCACCTGCGGAGTTGGCAAGAATAAAGAACAAAATGTTCATCCAATGTTCACTCAACAATTAAATCAATCACCCCGAACGAGATAAGATCTTCCAAGAGAGATTATTTACCTGACTGACTTCATGGCGTGGCATGTCATGTCTATCTTTCTGATCCACATCGATACTATTCTGAAAATCAATATGCAATTTAAAGTCAGATATATAGTTGAGACGAAAAGAAAAATTGAATACACAGACAAGCCCACATTCAATATAAACCAAATGGTCACTTCAAAGCTGCATAATGGCGACTCTTTCTTAAGATAGCAAGTAGCACTCATCACACCAAGACCAGAGACAGAAGTTCTAATCTCCAACAGAGAAAACAGGAAAAAACATAAAGCTTAAGCTTTTGAACCATTTGATTCTCCCCAATGCAAATAGTTCTGTATCTTTCCAGTACAGCAGTCACCTACACTGGAGAAACTTCCACGATTGCATAGATTAACAGTTTAGATGATCTCTAGGTCAGATGTAGACACAATGACAAAAACCAATGCTTAAACAAATCAAAAAGTCCAATCCCAGAAATCTAAGCAAAGGAAAAAGGCTCCTCATCTGAAAATGACAAAGTAACTATCAGATGCAACCTATATTAACAGAATCAAAACATCAAATATAATCAAGAGTTAACTCCAAAGATGACCACAGATGAACACTTATCCTAGATGCCCATTAGCTATACAAAGATTCAAAGAATAAAGTAGCCAGAAGACCAAAACTAAATTGAAAGTAACTGCAAAGAGAAACCAAATTCTTCACTGCCTAAAAAATTGTATCTCACAAGTAAATCATCATTCATTTCGCCAATTCTTTCATCTAGTTATATATAATCTGTGTCATTTATTTTGGAATTCTATATGGAAAAAGAAACAAAAGAAATTAGCGTTTATCAGGTCTTAATACTTCAAAATAAATCATGCAAATTCCCCATCCCACAAGCAACTAGAAGCTGTAAAAACGTCAAGCATAATTTGAAAATCATAAAAACATATGTAAGAGAAGGCTCACTTTTGCCTCGTTATGACAATGACGGCAATCATAGATTTCATTACAACACGGAGCTCTGATGCGGCACCTTCGCCGATAATGTGAACATCTGCAAGCAAAGCACATAAAATTAACAGGATAATGGTATTTCTATATTTATTTATTTGGTCGAAGCAGTACAACGGTATTAAAACATCATCAATGAACAGATTCAGAACATACCCAAACAGTGAGCATCCCTTCTCTAGGAGATCGTTCACTTTTCCAACATCTTCTGGAAAAACACTGGGCATGCATTTGCCGTCTAATTGTGGCGTGCATTTATCAGCTTTCTCACAATTCTTATCTTCACATATGATGGTCTCCAAGGTCTCTAAGCTCTTTGACTCAAATTTCTGATCTTCAGAATGCTCTACAGTCAGTGCCCCCATTATATATATTTTCCCCGGATCTTGTATCTTCAAGAAGGTTGCCAGGTACCTGCATCAAGGAAGAATTTAGCAATGCTCCAATAACATTAAGGCACGTCATTGACCCAATTAAGCCAGGCAACGCCTTATAATGTTATTGCTCTCCTCCTGGAAAAAGGATTGAAAGCAGCTAGAAGAGAGCACATCCAAAGAAAGTTTGATGGCTCCAATCCGCAACACTCCAACAGATGCAAGCTAGAGGCTAGAACGATCCATACAATATATACGCAGCAAGGATGATTTCCAGAGCCTCCCACTTCAACGAATAACAAATGCACTGTTTTAGTACTCCATTCCTCTCAGGAACCTGGGAGGCTGGGGCCAAATCCAATTACACTGAACACGATCAATGGACACGCCAACCTAATGTAGAGGCAATAAATCACTTGATCAATTGGTCCCTTAAAAATGAAAATTAGGGAAATATAGGAATAGTTGTCGCGCGATTGTCCTTCGAGGACATATCTACCTCAATCTACAACTTTGCAGAAACTTTCCATTGAGGACAAATATCTAGCGAGTAACATTTCTTCCAATGTCGAATCATCAGCCCTCTTCCATCGTAATTTAGCTCATCTGACCACAATATTCTCACTTTTACATCTAAAATTGAATGCCGCACCAATACTGAGAGGGGAAAAAAACCCTGGAAGAATGCTGGGAACAAGGTGAAGCTCCTCAAGCAAGGAGCTTCTTGAAAAACCACCCAGATTACAGAATTGAATCTCCATGGAGTTTGACTTTGACAAGCTCAAGAAGGTTTTGGAACATGGAATAGCACCTAATCACAAGGAACAATGCGAAGTTCGTTTGAATTCAGTACCCTAGCAAGAAAGGTTCATGAGTACTTGACAGCCTACATAGGCAATGAGAATGGCACAATCCTAACCGAAAATTTAACTATCAACAGATAGTAAGTTTATAGAGTGATTTTTTGCTAGCCCAATAGTGGTGCGATTTTATATATTGTTAGCACCACGCCGAACATTAAGAGATAACAAAGGAATGTAAACTCCCATCGCGCGGTCTCAGATTTTCCACCTACATGATTCCATTGCGAGTCTAATGAAAGGAGAAAGATAGCTTCCATGTAATTCAACAAGGAATCCATGGATCTCTACTACAAACACTTTGTGTAGGTATTCTTGACATCCAGAAACTCCCCTCCATAAAAGAGGGGACCCCTGAAACCATTTGCGTAATCATTGGCATGATGGAACTCGCTGAACATCAGCACATTCTCCAAGTGCCTAATCTATTAGCTACAAGGACAGGATGCTCTGCCTTCATTTTCAACCTTAGCTTTGGACACTTGGGAATTTTTTGGAGCCAACTCCATCCAAGACAATGGAGGCAGGGGCTACTCCTGATCTAGCTATCATTGCAAAAGTTCACAGCAGCAGTGCCAGCAATACATGTCCAACATATATGACGCCATAACCAGGGCATTACATTTTTAGCTCTTAAAACTTCGAAAACAGATCTCAATCTTACACAGTTCCAGAAACTACCAGCCTAGCCTCTTCTGGCGCATCCAGAAGAAAGTAAAGTTCAACAAATAATACAAGCAACCATCTCCTTCTTATATCCCTTTTACAAAATTGTCTCGAGGATCTTATCTTATCAATATTAACATAGTTCTCAATTTCTTTGGTAAGTTTAGATACTGAATATCCTATAGGAGCAAACTTTCGCAACCTCTCCAACAAATCTTAAGATCAGATTGCCTAAATACAACAAGCTGCTTAAGATCACCTCTCTGGAGAATAACCTCTTCAAAGGTATCTCAGCGCAATCCCCAAAATTAACCAATTCATGTAGCAACTCGGTGGACCGTACTGAAGAAAACTCCAATTTCAAATTGCTCTTTCAGTGATTGCAATCTGTCTCACCAATCTCGACTAAAGCATCTCCTCTACTTCAGTTGACGCAGTCTAGCCTATGTGCTCTCAATGAAATCCTTTGACCAACTATAAACAATATCAAAATCAAACACAAGTGGCACAAAATGGCATTAAATTATCATCGTGTAATCTACACAATCAATGAGGAGATCATCAAGTCCTGCTAATAGGGTCCTGACATCACCCCGTCCAGGTCAAAATTTGCAGATATCTAAACAAATATTGCACCAAAAGTTGCACAAGAAAACAAGAATATCTCCACAGAAATAAGGTACTTTTACGAATTGTCCAATCGACCCTGCAGGCAACCAACATAAACCACAATTTAACCGGCGGGCGGCGGTCCCTTCCCCTTAAATGCCGTTATTCTCTCTCTTTGACTCGCATGATCCACATCTCACAATCATTACCTCGAAACATCGTAGTTGTTGCGGACCTGATCAGAACGAAGCAGCAAAATTTCGAGAAATAAACAGATGCCGGGAGCGCGCACACGTTTCAACGAAGCCGAAGAGAAAACCAAAGACCTACGACCACTTCCGCTCTCTCCCCGATCAAAATCCTCTCGGACTAGACCAAACAAGGCCCGAAACCGCACATGACGCGTCGGCTAACGCGAACAGAGCCAAAAATCGCAGCAACCAGACAAAAAGAAGAAGAAGAAGACCGCGATCAAAGAAACAACCAAGCTAGCGATCCAAACAAAGCCAGCACAGGCGAGATTCAGGGGACGGGAAAAAGCAAAAAAAATAAAAAAATTAAAGCACGACGAACTTTCGATCCGGACTCCCGATCGCGGTGCGCGGAGGAAGGAGGTAGTAGTAGTAGCTCCGCAGGCTCCGATTAGCTTTCAGCTTCCTCTCAACAAGGCACGCCGGCGTCGGCGGGGCGGGAGCTCGCCGGAGAGAAACTGAAACCTAAGCGGAGCAGAGTCGCCGGCGAACGGAGGAGGTAGAGAGGGAGATGTGCTCGGTTGCTTCGGAAGGGAGCTCGAGATTTGGGCTTTTATAGGCCGGAAAGCGACAGCTGTTTTCAAAAAAGGCCACCGGCTTTCCGCGGTATTTCTATTTCCAGGTTGCGTCGGAAATCACGTAAGCGCCCTCGATCAGCCCTCCCCCGACAAGAAATATCTCCGGCGCAAAGGCTGAGCTGAGGTCGCGATCACCCCAGACATGGATTAGATGCCTCATCCGACGGCTGACGTATGGCCGGGCCCACGTCGAGGAAGCTTCCGGACAATCGGGACCGTTCAGTTGCGATCTCGGCGTGGGAACGGGAGTAGGGGATAAAAAGGGGGGTGCTGGCATCAGTGGTGGGGCTGCTGACTCGATTACAGCTAAGCCGTTATCAGGATCGGCAAAAGCAACGCCGGCTGGCGCTGCCGAATGTACCGTCGACCGGTGACACGTGTCGCGGTGATCTGGGCAGGATCGCTGTTGGAGATATTTTCGTTTTTTGTTTTTTTCTATGACCGATGAAAAGGCTGTTGACGGTGACGTGGACGGTCGTCGGTTTAGAGGCTGATTATATGGAGCATCTGTCGTTTGATTACGCTGATCTGTCGTGTTAATGTTTTGGTCGGTTGGAAAAAATTGCGAAAAGAGGGATGTGACTCAAGGCACTTATCAATCAATCAATCAAATAAATTTTAATATGTGAAATGCAACCATTCTTCTATTTCTTTTTTTAAATTATAAAAAATCTTAAATTAATATACTTTAATAAAAATCCTAAATTAATATATTTATGATAATTAACCATTCATAAATTTCTGTTAAATTAAATAAATAGAACGAAAAATCACAAATTAACACACTTATGATAAACAAGGAACAAAACTTCAAATTGATATATTTATTAATTATCACGTGTCATTAAATTTAGTAATTTAACATCAACAAATTATAAAAGCCAAAGGAAAATGAATTTGTCCCAATGGTACGATTTGAGAGAATTTGAGATACAAATGTATCAATTTAAGGTTCTTGATGATATTAATTATTTTTTTTATGCATATCAAAAATCAAATGATCTCATATCAAATATGCTTAACAAGTATTCCGACATTTGTTAAATCGTTCAATTTGGCAATTATGAGTATGATCACTACCATGAAAAGTTGTTTAAGAGTGAATCACTTCTATCATCAATTTTTTGTTTTTTCTTTTCGTTTGAGTATCATCAATTGATTATGCTAGTCATTCAACGTGATCGATCGCCGATTGGAAGAATTGAATTCACTTAGCAACTTGCTCACGCAAGGTAATTTAAGTATCGAGTACAATGCTGATATGACACGACCACCTACCCACATTGCCCAGCATAATGTACTTATCATCTTACGTGGCTTTCCAATATCAAAATCACCCATCTTTTGATTCATTTCCTGTCACTTGTCACTGTCATGTGCTGTAATTCTCCACGAAAGGCTCCCCTATCGCGTACGGAAAAGTAAAGCTACCTCTCCCTAGCTGGAAGCCTGGAACTTCGAAAGCAAGCTTCTAAAAAAGGATAAGAATCCGTCCGTCCATGATAACATTTCCAGCATATCGCAGATGGGCTGTGCAGCATCAACCAAAAGCTATTATTCAGCGGAGCTGTGGGAGATGCCGAAGCCACCAGCCTCCCACGGATGGAGACAATTCAATCGATGCCTTTCAACAACTTTTAGCACTAGCTTCGAGCAGGGCCTGAACGTCGAATCGAGCCGAGTGCGAAGAGATAAAAGTTGACGAAGATGCTTGCACCGTGGAAAAGGATCAGCAACTCCTCCGCTGTCCATGAGCCGGATCTGCGAAGGGGGCATCGGGTCCCAAGTGCTTCTGCAGTCCGAGGGGATCACTTGACTTAGAAATGAATAAGCCGAAGAATAGACATATGACAAACCAAAATTACTAAGATGAAAATAAGGGTTGATACCACAGAAACCCCCAACCTATGTCTATCATGACACAAATATCCAAAACATATTTTTATGTCTTTTTTCATATTATAAAAAATCCCATTTTTTTCGTATTATGAAAAATTCCAAACTTATGCCAATGAACTAAAATAGAGGTATATATGTCACACATGCATAAATTTGGGTTTTTTAGAGAAAAAAATAGTTAGGAGTGCACTAAGAAAGTTTAAGGATTTTGGCGACAAAAAAAGTTTGGAATATTTGTGTTGCAACGAGTATAGTTTGGGTTTTTTTTTTTTAGTGGTATTTGCCCTAAAAAAAATGAAAGAAGCCAAAAATTTGTCAAAAACTGACAAAATTTTCTTTTGCATAACTTTTTCCTCAGCATCTTATCAGGATTTAAAAGTACATATATGACAACGTACCTGCTCAAGCCAAGTATCTGTGATTCCGAAGCACAATGATAATGCCTTAAAGCTCTCCCATGCTTACGCCATGGTATCTCTCTCAAGTCTGCTAGACGGCAGAATATAGGCCTTGCCATCTGAATTAAAAATGCTTTGTTTAGCACATCTGATATTCCATGATTCCAAAGTTAAGGAGGTGGAAAAGGCCGAACATAGTCAGCCATCTGTGAGTCCGCTTCAGCCGCTTCAGCAGGAAGACGTTGCAGCAGTCCACCATTAGACAACTCTTCCAAGCCGTTAATATCCTCATGCAACTGGGTTGCACGTAAATTGGCATGATCAAGGACGATAGGATCACCTGGGGTTTTCTGCAGTAGAGAAAGCATAGCCTGCCTATAACCTTGGGATCCTAATGATGTTCCTGCAACCTGACGAGTTCTGCACAAGAATGCCACCTTGATGACATGTTCACATAGATTTCCACGCTTTGACCAGGAGCATTCGCATAGGGAGAACTCTGAACCTGGATTCCACACTGTGTACACTGAACTTCTGTCTTCAGAGAGAACTTTTGCTAGCAGGAGATTTCGCTCGTCCAAAATCACGTTGGCATCCAGAATGTTAAGGGCCCGATGCCAAGTATTACTTGTGAAACTCGGGTCCCTAACATTCTCAAAACACCCAGTCCCTAAAGAATACTGATCCAACCAGAATGAAGAGTGATATTCAGTTGCCAACATGTGGATCAACCAGTCGACTCTTGGCCATAAATTGCAATATTGAATGTCTAAGAGCTTAAACTTTGATCTCAGGTGGTAAGACTCAATTGCAGCCTGGGGTTCAGGACCAGCTGTTGGCAAAGACTTCATACCATTAATCAAAGCATCTGCAAGGCATGAAAGTTCTGATCAACTATACCTTTTAAAGTCATCAACCTATTAAGATTCAAGAAGGATGACATTAGATTTTAGATTTTAGTTTGGTTAACAATACCTATACGGGGTAACCACCGCTCTCTGAAATACTCCATAAAGGCACATTGGTCAACAAATACTTGCATGAACTCTTCAACTGCATTTGATCTCGTGCAGTACAAGATGGAGCCTAAGAGCCTAAACATCTCTCTTTGTACACCAGAGTGGCAGCTTCGCTTTAGAAGATTTCTTATCCAAGCACGACGAACACGCCAGAGGCATAATAGTACTCGGCATCTAAATGCCTCTCTGAAAATAAGATGAGCTCAACATTCATATTGTCACTTCTCTGTCTCATCCCTAATAGCTCAAGGAAATTGTAACATGGTTTACCTTATAAGAGAGACCTTGAAGGAACAATCATCCACTAGAAAGGAACTCAATTGCCATGTAGGATCCTTTGCGTAGATCCTTTCTGCTAGAGGACCGATCCATTTATGAATACCTTGACAGATGAGGGAGGAGGAAATGATCCAGGCAACTGGAATGGCACTATGGGAGGTGTCGAAAGCAAGTAAGGTGCATAAGGGATACTGTTGAGAAAAGATATCATAACTCAAAAACAGATTTTGGATACCATCCAGTCCAAGGAAACAGGTTAGCAGTTATAGATACTACAATTTTTTGTACTAATGTCAGAGGTGACCCTAACACCTGAATTGAATTAAGTCAGTAATTGGCATAAGCACAGGCACAGAATGCAGAAACTAAATCATGCCATTACTATGCTACTTACTTATGAAATATAAAAGCAATACCAGAAGCCTACAGTCATGCCCACAATCATCCCACTTCTTATCTACTATGCAATTAAAGAAAAGATTACCTCACCCCAAGTGACACTTTCATTCTCTCACATTCCTAACATTTATCTGGACCAACATTATCAACCGGACACATACATATATCTAGACTATTACATGCTAACAGTGCATGCTCTCTATCCTCAGGCAACATGCTTGACATCAATTTCAATTTTCAAATAGTTGTGACTATCTTTCCTTTTCCTTCATATGGGTGGTTGGTTGATGGGGAAAGAGAAGGTACCTTCAGCTTGTTCCTGCCAAAGGATGAATGCATAGCAATGGAGCCATTCCGCCCATAATGCAGCATCTGTTCAAGCTGCCACTTTGTCTGTATACCCAATATGAAAGGTTCTGATTCGGTGCATTCTTGATAGAAGAAGACATACTTCTGATGACGTCGCACCCATATCTTTACACTGCATTCATCATTTTCATTCAACTCATGTGAAGAATTGTGAACAAGCCTTTCCATGTTACGAACATCGTTCCTACTGAGAAAATCATCACGGTTGAGAGGCCCACCATGCCTCTGCACCAGCTCCATGTGGTGCTGCATTATATCATCTATAGGTATTGCAACATAAAGCATAGACATCACTTTCTGGCGTAGCTCTTCTGAAATTCGGGGAGCATACATAGCTCTTGTGCCAACAGCATGGCGATCAAGTAACCCATGACATGGTGCACCGGTTTTATCGACATGCTTTCGCTGATTATAAATAATCAGAGCAATCGAGGGTCGGATGTATAGACGCTTTACTGTGAAGTGGCAAAGACAGCCCCTCATCATGTGATGTCTTCCAGGCCTGCTCCCCTTTCCGGAAAGAGGCTTGATGCCCAAACTGTCACCAACAACAGACTCATTGTCTCTGTAGTCTTCAGGACCATAGGAACACCAATATCTACAGCAAGCAAGAATAACGTCTTGAGTTTCAAGTTAGTGAATGACAAAGACAAAGCTACTTCCTTGTCTAAACCAAGGAAAATATATCCTTCTCTCAGCTAGTAAGATTGAGCAAAACTGGAATTTAATTGTGAATAGCAGAGTGCATTTTCCTTTCCCACACGTTTAAGGTTCATAAAGACTTATAGAGAAAACTTTTGTCTACTAATGTTAGGCAGGATATCCGTCTCATGAACGTGGTATTATTTTCAAAGAGCAAACTCCAAAATTGAGCTGGACTTGAGCTAAAAGAGCAACTTATATAAAGCAAATGGCACTGAAGCAGTAGATAGCCACAATTATAATGTGACGCACAGGGTATATTCAAGATAGCCATCTACCCTTGGTTTACTGGTGCTCCCCTCCCGTCTTCTCCTTCTTGACTCAACACGAAATCTAGCAGGGCAGTCCGCATTACTGGATTCTCCTTTGACAAAGTCTTCAACCCTGGCAAACGGTATAAGAGCAACATCATCACCACCTTGGCGACCGCCCACTATTTTCACCCACTTCAACTGAGAGGCAGAAAACTCCGCACAAGGAGGATCTTGAACCGGAAGATTAAGAATATCCTCCATTCTAGCTGCCTACCATATAAAGCACATAAACTCTATAAGATTAATAATGAAAAAGGTGATGCGCAAGATATCAAGAAATAGTTTAAGAATGCCAAAACCAATTAAACAGTTCATTTAGGACACCCGAGCAAGGGCAACACGGTATCATGACACGAATCTCTCAACTCTCAACCACGCAGTTTCAATCCCCAACGGTCGGTAGTTGATAAATGGACCATCCGTTATGGCGACACAAGAAAAACCTAGAAAGCATATTTTTTTTCCTTGCAAACTTACACTTCAACAAGCCAATTAACAGCAAACCAACGAGCAGACAAAAAAGACCATGTAAAGAGAAACCCGACACAAGCTTCAAGGATCCCAACAAGGAAAGCGAAAGCAAAATGAGTCGAGATCTCCCACGTCGAAAACGACGAGAAGAAACCAACTACACCCACCATTGGGCTAGGACCCATTTCTACACCAATCATTTTCTTCGCAAATGCGAGACAACAAGATCTTCATTTCAATTCTTTCCCACCCTAATCGCGGCAGCGGCAGCAGCAAATAGTTCTCCATTACAAATCAAACCCATCATTTAAACGATGGCAACCACGAGAAAGCAAGACTCCCCAACTCAATCAACAGCGCTTTCTTCACGACCCATCAGCTCAAAACGAGCGATTCGATCCGCACGAAACACACCCGAGCAAGAGCCGAAACCGTAAGCAAGTACCTTAGCCCCGCGGCCCTTCATTTTTCCCACCAGAGCTTCGCGTTCGATCCGACGTCGTACGGGGCCGCCTCTGCACGCCTGAAGTTTGGCAAGAGAGATAGGAACTCGCTTCTCTCCGGAGGAACCCGAAGACCCAGAACCGGAAGAGGGGCGGCAGCTCTGGAGCTTTCGATGGAGTTCCGGGGCGGTTTTCACGTTGCAGATGGAGGTGAGGACGATCCCGACGAAGGAGATGAGAAGCGGCGAGACGAGGAAGAAGAAAGACGCAGACCGCTGGGCTGGCGTGTGGTTGATTTTCAGCTGTGATGAAGCTCGGCGGCGGGGATGGCGTTCTTGTAAAATTCGAAGTTTGGGATTTGTTGTTTTCTCTGTGTTTTTGCCTTTTCTCGGAATAATTCTGGCCCTACAATCGGAAAATGGTAAATTATTATAAAAAAAATACCTCTAATCATGTCAATTGCCACTCCAGTATCCTGCTTTTTCTTTATCACAAATGTTCTTATTATGTATTGGTGTGACAAAATTATCTCGTTTAAGACTTCGAATAATGATATCTCCAAATTTAAAAGTTCGGTTAAGACAGATTTAGAGGCGCCGACCATGGACAAGGAAGGAAGATGAAGGATGGCTCGGCTTGATGGTGGCGCAGCAGTGTCGACCTGGATGCGATGACAGAAGGAGGTGCAGAGGTTAGGCCCAATTTTTTTTGTTTTTTCATTATATCATATCAATATATATATGTGTGTGTTAATTTATAATTGATTCAGAATGCATAAATGCACGCCACGTTAACAACAAAAAGGGCGGCCCTCTCAAACCGCTTAATATTTTTTGACATTTGATGAGTAGGAGGACGCACAGGCCCATCAGTGTTCTTTCGACAGCGGTCAAGTGGCCCAAGGACAATGGTTGCTAAGTGGGCCTAATGGGGGAGTTAGGCCCATCAGTGTTTTTTTTTTTCGACTTCTTATTCTTTTCGAAAGTTTCACAACTTACCATCCTTTGGCTTTTATTCGGCATGAACTATTCTAATTTATACAATTTTTTAATGTAGAGCCACCATAGAAGTTATTTTCATAATATGTTTCAAAAGCAGTTTGTAGCGACTAGGCACGTGATTTCGAAAAATTGCAGCGAATAAACATATAATTTATATCTCAACGTTTCATCAATACTATCAAATAAAAAACCCCGCGCATTGATCTTTTTAACGATCTAGACTTGTATGTACCCATATCTATTTGAATCTTTAGAGAAAACCATCACATGGTAACTTATGGGCTAGTCTAGACTCGATTCATGATTGGCATGGAGGGGCCCAAAACCGAATCAATTCAAGGTAACTTACATGATAGTATAAGTTGCCTGCTATTGCTTGTGAGAATGCACATTTATTCGGATTTTAGAAAAGTAATGTTGCGTGGTAACTCATAGGCTAGTCTTGATTCAATTTATAAGCAGATCAGACTCGAGACTGAATCACAAAATCATTGACGAATGTTTGCACTCGAATGACAATTTGCAAAAGGATGATGTAACAAAGAATCTTGTGAGGCCATCTTTTGCGTGCATCGTTGACAAATGAACTTGGGTTCCCTATCAAGCAAGGAGGGCCACAGATTGGAACTTTGAGTTAATGATAAATTGTAATGTAATGCACGTAATGCCTCGAATATCATTCGTGGGGTATAATAAAAAAGCTTTTGAGACATCGATGGATTGAGAACTTTTGTCTCATTCGCTGGCTAATTGTCAACCCTTGGCTGCAATGCACTGAGAATTATTAGCAGTATTCCCTCTCCATGTTGACAGAACCATATAGAAAGTAACAAAAAAGAAAAAAGAAAAAGGAAATAAAGATAATTTCTTTTCATCCAAACCCAAAAAAAAAAAAAAATTAAAAAAGGTCATTTATCTTACACGACACGGACCTTATGTTCCCATCTTTGTCCCTATCCCGTTAACGTAATTTAAGTTTTTGAATGGAGGGGACCATATGCATTTATTCAAACGATGTGGTATTACATTTCAATCACTAATTTACATGATCTAGATGTTATTTTAGAATTCATATTTAGGTATTCAAGGCAGAGTTAAAAAGATGGTTTAAAGAATGTTGAATGAGATGCTTTTGCTGACATTGAAGTTGCTCTTCCTTTCAAAGTGCTTTTTTGACTTCGTTCCAAAATGTTAATTTAAGGAAGGAGCCACATAAAGTGGTCGCTTAGAAAAGGGCATGACATTAACTATTTTTCTGATGGCAGCCATGTACATTGTACACCAAGAAAAGACAACGATCCATTTTTCTGTTTTAATTTTTCTACTTTTGCCTTAAACAAAACCATTGAGCTTTATGAATGCTTTTGTCCTTCGAATGAGCATATATACCATGCCATTCGGAGCCCAAAATAGAAACTCGATCATTTTTATAATCTCCGCAATACGTTGCGATCAAAGGGTATTCATGTTCGAATGATGTGCACATGAGACGAAGTAATTTGACTCGACAAGTGAATTAGCTATTCGAATCCGACAAGGAAGCCAATTATTCTAAGAAATAATGAAATATTAAATTACATCCCTAGTAATATTCACTAACAAAATCTCGCTATCATGAATTAGTGCGTAAGTGAGAGTGCAAAAATAGTTCGTGCATGAAGGGAGTCGAGTGGGAAAAACGAAAACTAAAGTGTGAAATTCGAGCGGATGACCCAAACATGGTGCTGAAAATTGTCGGAATGGAAAATCGAACTTTATTTTTTTTTTCCGAAGAATACCAAAATCATATTGCGTCAATCTCGTAGTTTTACTATGACAAAAAAAAAAAAATATCGTAGTTTTACCGAGGCAATTCCATTCAATGCCTGCCCATGTGCGTTATCAAGATGGCACTTAATTTTAGAATTATTCCCGAGATCAAAGAATCAATTTTTTTTTGTATTTCTCAATTCTATTCTAAATCTACTTCTGGAAATAAAAAAAATAGAAATTTATTTTCTGGAATAAAAATTTTATTAAACGCATTTCTATTTCAATTCTACTCCCGGGAACAAAAGAATAAAAATAAGCATTGTTTGGTAAGTTGTCAAACAGGCCATAAGTGGGCCTAAAGGGGCAGTTAGGCCCATCAATGTTTTTTCCACTTTATATTCTTTATGAAATTTTTACAACTTCAACCTTTTGGCTTTTGTTCAAAACGAATGCTTCAAATCTATACACCTACCCATAGGTACACAAATGTCAAGAATTCGAAACCCTGCGTTGTTAGCAATTAAAGCGGGAGGCCTCGACAGTGAGTAGCTAGGCCAGTTTCCTCCAAGGTATAGTTGTTGTTGGGCCTCCACCGCAGAAGCCCATGAGACCCCAAATTGGCGTAAGTCGACAAGAGCAGGCTCCGGTAGATCCTTGATCACAAAATATTTAGAAGTTACTTTAGCGGTATTTATGGAAAGTCGTTCGCTTGTTTTTCATTGTTAAAATATTATAAGGAAAAACGAGTAGCAATATCTAAGAGCTGTAGTGAATGGGCATACGATTTCTAATTCGGCATTCCATCATTATCATCAATTAAGATGATGGTTGGCCCAAGGGCTTGCCTAATGCCCGCTACTACTCGTAACGCATATCAATTAGATCCCAGGAAATACTGTACTATTCTATTCCTGATCAGAATTATTTTTCTGTGCTTAGGAATAGATTTGAAGCATAAATATTTGGGTAACACAATTTCATTTTTCTATTTTTGGAATAAATTTTTGGTCTAGAATTAAATTAGAATAAAAATGATAAATGCAGATTTTCTATTTTTCTATTTCTAGAATATAAACAAGAAATAAAAACTCTTTTTATCAATCCTCCTTGCTATTATAGGCTTATAGCTAGTCGCCCACTTGTTGTTGCTTGCTGTTGATCGTTGCCCACTAGCTGTGGTTGTCATCCATTGGCTGCCGTTTGTTGGGTGCCATTAGTCATTGACCACCGTTCACCTATCACCGTCCATCATCGCCATTCGTCACCACCACCCAAGACAGAAATTTTGTATTGTTATTAAACATGCATTTTTACTCAAAAACTCGTCCAAAAAATAAAAATAGATTTTTTTTTTTTGGAATATAATAGTTGTCATTCGTGTTCTTATGAACAAAGTCTAGACCCCATTCATGAGCGAGGCGGACCCAAGACCAAATCATAAAATTATTTCAAACTTATAGGCTAGTATAAGTTGCTTGCTGTTGCTTGTGAGGATGCACATCTATTCGAATCTTAAAAACAATATTGTTGCACGGTAACTTATGGGTTAGTTTGGACCCGATTCATGAGCAAGCTGGAGACTCGAGACCAAATCACGAAATCATTTCACGACGAGGGTGATATCTCGTCGATTTGCTTATTACTTTAACACAAAGGTCATACCTAGTCACACATATGTGTTGCACCCAGATGACTATAAGCAATTGCAAATGCATACCTCACTTGTGATGTAACGAAGAATCTTGTGAGGCCATATCTTTTGTGCGCATCATTGACAAATGAACATGGGTTCTCTATCAAGCAAAGAGGGCCACAGACTGGGACTTTGAATTATTGATAATTGTAATATAATGCACGTAATGCCTTGATTGTCATTCGTGGGCATAATCAAAAAGCTTGTAAGACATCAACGTATTGTGACTTCTTATCTCATTCGCTGGCTAATGTCAACCGTTGGTTGCAATGTACCAAGAACTATCAGTAGTATTCTGTTGGCATAATAAAACATTAAAAAAAGATAAATTAAAATAAGGGTAATTTATCTCGTTAATCTAATCGGATTTGCACGGCCTGGACCTCCTGTTCCCGTCTCCGTCCTTTTCCCGGTAACGTGTCACAATGTCCGACCTAAAATTTAGGTTTTTTAAATGGAGGGAGTACGTATAAGATACGTTGTAACCATATATCCAAACAATGCGGGCTGACATTCGGTGATCTTGATTGCTAATTCCCATGATCGAGGATGTATACTCGATTTCATATCTAGATATTCGACAGGGAGTTAAAGAAAAGATGGTTTTGAGATGTTGGATGAGATGCTCTGGCTGAAATTGAAGATGCTTGTCCTTTCAAAGTGCTTTTCAGACTTCGTGCCGAAAGGCCAATCTAAGGAAGGGGCCACATAGAGGGGTCACTTAGAAAAGGACAATTAGAATGGCTAGTAAGGACGACATTAATTAATTTCCCGATGCCATGTACACCAAGAAGAGACGCCACTGACAGTTTTTCTGTTTTTAAATTTTCCTATTCTTGTCAACGCTTGATCGGTTCATTCCATGTCTTTAAATAACATCAATGAGCTTGATGAAGGCTTATGTTCTTCGAATGAGCATATGCCGTGCCGGTGGGAACTGAAAATACGGAAATGTTCGTGGAATAATCCTTGAAATGCATCGCAATCAAAGGGTATTCATTTTCGAAAAATGTGCACATGAGATGAAGCAACCTCATCTGATAAGGATGTTAACTATTCGAAAATATGACTGGGAAGCTAGTGATCCTAAGAAATAACTAACTTGATCCTTAAATAACGAGCGATCATTTTTTAGGATCATGACTTCCAAATCATTTAATTTTTGGAACATAAATGCATCCTAAATCTTTGAATGTTTTTTCTCCTTCTCTTCACGATTGCAGTATTGATTTTTAACTTTTTTTGACGGCCAATTGTGCCTTAGAAATTTTATAAACTTATGGCAAGTATTGCATAGTCGATAGCATTTTGAAGAATCCACAAACTCACGATGGATCCCGATTAACACAATCTTCCATATTTTATGATTTTAACAGTGATCGATTCTGTTTATTGCGTCATTCATCGAGTGAGACTTCATGAGATCATTATTATTGGATTGGATTGAGGACCTCCCGAGATATCTAGTGAAATTTTGTGGGACCGGCTTAAGCTTAGAAATGAGGCGTGATTCAATATTTAAATATTCTATCGCATTCAATGATCGCATTTTGCTTCTGTTGCCACCTTTATGCCCACGACCACAACCATCGGCGCGCGTTTAGCCACCTCCAACAGCAAAGTCCTCTCTCTCTCTCTCTCGCAGAGATAAAAGGGAGAGACACTTTTCAGTTTTCATACGATTCGACCACAGAAACAGAGGACGCAAGCTGCTGCTGCTTGGTTCGCGTCCACACAAGAGCATCGAATTCTCTGTGTCTTCCCCCGTGCGCGTCGCGCTACGCAGTACAGCACCGAGCCGAAGCCATGGAGGACGACCCTTCGAACACCAACCAACCTCAGACACCCACCAAGTTCACCTTCCCGTCCGGCGTGTTCCAAAAGCTCAGGTCCAACTTGGCCATCCGCTCGAAATGGGGTGAGATCAATGGAGCCATGGGCGACTTGGGCACGTACATCCCCATAGTCCTGGCCTTGACGCTGGCCAAGGACCTCAACCTCGGCACGACCCTGATATTCACCGGCCTCTACAACATGGTCACCGGCGCCGTATACGGCGTCCCGATGCCGGTGCAACCCATGAAGTTGATCGCGGCGGCTGGGATCTCGAGTGCCGACTTCGGCATCCCGGAGATCATGGCGGCTGGGATTTGCACCGGCGCGATCTTGGTCTTCCTGGGGGTCACCGGGCTGATGCAGCTCGTTTATAGGCTGATTCCTCTGTCTGTTGTTAGGGGGATTCAGCTCTCGCAAGGGCTGTCGTTCGCGATGACTGCTGTGAAGTACATCAGGAAAGTTCAAGACTTTTCGAAGTCGAAATCCACTGGGAATAGGCACTGGCTTGGGTTGGATGGCCTGGTGCTGGCCATTGTTTGTGCTTGTTTCATTGTGGTCGTCAATGGTGGCGGTGAAGAGAATGAAAAGACGGAAAGTTACCGGGAATCGGGCGACGACATCGAGGATCAAAGCTCGACGAGGAAGAGAAAATGGAAGAAGATCATGAGGGCTCTTCCTTCAGCTTTCATTATCTTCCTGCTAGGTGTTGTCCTGGCCTTCATCAGAGAGCCTAAAGTGGTCAGGAGCATTAAATTTGGTCCGTCCTCTATAGCAGTTGTGAAGATTTCAAGGCATGCTTGGAAAGAGGGATTCATTAAAGGCACAATTCCCCAACTCCCGTTATCGATATTGAACTCGGTTATTGCGGTGTGCAAGCTGTCGTACGATCTCTTCCCCGAGAAGGAGTTCTCTACCGCCTCAGTCGCGGTCACGGTAGGACTGATGAATCTGGTCGGGTGCTGGTTCGGGGCCATGCCGTGCTGCCATGGCGCCGGAGGGCTGGCGGGGCAGTACAAGTTTGGCGGCAGGAGCGGCGGCTGCGTGGCGATCCTGGGAGCTGCCAAATTGATTCTTGGTCTGGTCCTCGGGAGTTCTCTGGTGAAGGTGTTGGATCAGTTCCCTGTTGGCGTGCTTGGTGTCCTGCTTCTGTTTGCAGGGATTGAGCTGGCCATGGCTGCCAGGGACATGAATTCGAAGGAGGAGGCTTTCGTGATGCTGATCTGCGCAGCGGTTTCTCTAGTTGGATCGAGCGCAGCGCTCGGGTTTCTTTGTGGGATGGTGGTTCATGTGCTACTCAAGTTGAGGAATTTGAGTAGCTTTCGTTCATGCTCGACGACATGGATGCAAGGAAGGCCTTGAGTTCATCCGTGCTAGAACATATGGATGCATTAAACACTTAGATGTGTATTATGTGCTGCAATACTCGAATTAAGTACTCGTGTATATAATCTTTCAAGCGTCTGATTTGAGTGCTTTTCATCAACTTGTACTCTCTTTCACTTTCATTTCACTTGCTCGTTTTATCTTTGATTTCCTATCTCCAGTTTGCATTGCGTGCTTCCACCATATGCGGCCTCAGTGCCTGATAGATCAATGCTTCTCAATCAGCGTAATCTTTTTCTCCTCTGCCTTGTTGTGCTGATTAAACTGAAAGCCAGAACTACATCTTTCCATCTACTCGCAAGAAGTTTGCTTCCTTTTCCTCACACGGGCATCACCGGATCTTTGAGTTCGTGCATGGAATTTCCTCATTTAGTTGAACTTTTCCCAAGGTTTAAGATGCTCATCATCTTGCTCCTTTTTATCGCCGAGAATACGAGCTGCAGTTTCCAATTTGGCAAAGCAAATTCTTGTCGCAGCTCAGAGCAGCATTTCGATAAGAGAGGATTGCTGAATTTGCAAAGTAGCATTACGAACTATTTGAAGTTGTCGATGAACATATGGGTTGGTACTGTCTGGTTTAACTTACCACAATCCAAGCTGTAGGATTGCTGGCAAACATTTACATGCGGGCTGTCTTGATTGCGAAGACATTTTTTGATAAGGTTCGGCACACAATCACAAGGAAATAGAGAGTAAAAAGGAAAAAGAGAATTCAAGATGCAATGTTATATCTTGGTTCACACTTAAACTAGAGCTACATCCATCAGAGAATTTTACTGTAATTAGAACTTCACACTTTTTGTTACATCCCTCAATTACAAGAGAAAGAAATTATATATACTCATTAGCTATTCATGGATTTAAGCTCAAAATATCAATAAAATATAAGCTCAAATAATAAAAAGTCCTCTGGCAGCAGCTTTGAGGCGCTGCCCTTGCCACCATGCCCGCTTATCGTGGAGCGAGCCGTTTTGTTTATGGAGAATATGAACCATACTTCAACAATTTTAATTAACTTTCAATTAGCGGAATGCGGGGAGAAACACCTCTCAAGATGTTGCAGGGACATTTTTAGTTAGAAGATTATGCATTTAGTCATGTGAGCATTTCATTGTGAAATTACCCATCGGTTATGGTAATCGCCTCGTCGGATATACACAAATTAGTGATTACGGAAACATATAAGTCTTGCACTCCTGGGGATGGCCTTGAGAGAATGCGCTAGTGAAATTACATGAAGTACTCAATGCGGAGTGGGTCTCCTCCCAATTAGCCAAAAAGAAACCAAAAGAAAAAAACACAAAATTAACTATTAGTTTTTGTGGGTCCAAAAATTAACCAAAAATTAACCAATAACTATTAGTTAAGAGTACCTTTGTTTCAAAAATGAAGGATTTGCAGAATGTTTTTTTAAAAATGATCGCTTGTATTGCTTATAAAAATTAATGAATGGAAACTTGCTTTCATTGTCCACGAAAATAATTAGGTATAAATTGTTGTCGATAGTAAAAAAATAATTGACTAATTGTTTCAATTAATACAAGCAATTATTTTTCGAAAAAAATATTTTTCAAATTATTTATTTTTGAGGAAGTAACGATTCCAATTATAGATCGTCATGGACAATGGTGTCTTAAGTGGATCCAAATGGGGCAATTGAGCTCATTGGCGTTTCTCACTCGTGATTTTTTCAGTTTTTTTTTTCCCTAAAATTTTACGAATTCCAGGCTTTGACTTTAACGCAAACATTTTCCACATGTACACATAGATTAGATTATATAGCCATAGAGAAGTTATTTTTGATAATTTTTTCGAAAGTACGCATGCTTATTTTTTGTTTTTTAAATTTTAAGAGAGAAAACAAGAAGTAATTTCTAGAAGCCGCAGCAAACGAGCGTGCGATTTCTGTCTCGACGTTCAATCACCGCTACTATTAAGGCGGTGGTCAGCACAAAGAGTTGCCCGTTACTACTAGTGAATATGCTTATCAATGTTGTAGACTAATTGCTTGCTTGGTCTAGACTTGATCAATGACCGGGCGGAGTCGAGACCACATCACTAAACTGTTTCACGACGTGTGTAGTTTTCTCATCTGGTCATCTTTTAATTCTTGGTCACTCGGAAAATTTAATAGAAAAATCACTCCTAGTCACATGTGGGTTTGCAGCTGAACGATTACTTGTATGTGACAAAGAATTTTCCGAGGCAGTATATCGGTCACCATTGACAGTGAACTTCAAAGGAGTGGAGAATTGATGGCAGGGAGGTTTTCTATCAAGCAAGAGGGCCACGGATTGGAACTGGACTAATGATAATTATAATGCACATAATTCTGGAATATCATCTCTGGGAATAATTATATTTAGGATTATTCCTTCTCGATATTGCCGTAACTATAAAAAGACCAAAAAAAAAAAAAAAAGAGGGTCATTTTTCTTATTAGTCTAATAAGATTTCCATGAATTAGATTATCTATTTACCCATATCCTTGAAATGCGTGTCAATTGTTTTTGTCAAATTTGTCCAGCTTAAAAAATTTATATTAGGTCGAGAGAGATTGCATGCCATAAGGTACATTATAACCACACAATCAAGGCAATGCGAGATTACATTTAACAATCTCGAGCACTAATTTATACTAGCATGACACAATTTCGAATTTAGGTTTAGAGATGACAAGACACTTAAGATTCATAAGATGCTCATGAAATGTTTTACCAACGTAGAAGATCCTCTGTACAAGAGCTTCAATGACGCTTGCAAAGGAATCATTCCCGAAGTGTCAAAAGGGCACTTTAACAAAGGGGCCATATATTGAAAAACTAATATTATGAAAAACCTTAAATCGGTACACTTATAATAAAATTTACCTAAAACTAATTTGTGAATTGGTAGACTTGTGACAAATTTACTATTCGCTAGTTTTCGTTAAATTTTATTGTTAAATTGTTAAGTCGAATAACATATAGCAGCTACAAGTGTATCAATTTAATGTTTTACTCTCTATTTGCAGTTTTATGATTTTTTGTGATATTAATCTAATTAAATGGAAACTAATGGTGGGTATATTTATCATAAATGTACTCGTTTGGGGTTTTTGTTGGTTAAAAAACTAGTTGGAAATAAATTTGTCAAAATTGTATTAGTTTAGGATTTTTCATGATATTAGCCCTATAGAAAGGTTATTTTGGTAGATCCCTAGAGAAAAAGTGCACTAAGAATGGCTATCAAGGACAAGACAAATGACATGAATGATTTGGGCAACAACTATTTGGGATAACTACATAAATAATTCCTGAACTTTGTCCAAAATTGCAATGTAATCCCTGAACTTTATTCTAATATGCAATATGGTCCATAAACTTTTAATTTGTTCAATCTAGTAGTCTCTAGATAATATGAAAATATCCAAATTTTTTTCTATTAATTCAAGTTTAGAGACAACAATGAATATTTTTATATAATCTAGAGACTAAATTGAACATGTATAAAAAATTTAGGGATCATATCGAATAAATTAAAAGTTCAAGGACCGCATTGCATATTTGATTAAAATTTAGGGACCATTTGTATTAATATTTTTTTAAACTATTTTTACGTTGCCGGCCACGCTACACTAAGATAAGATGCGGCCCCTTTTCTGGCTTGGTCGATGCTTATCAACGCTTATGTTTTAAGCCACATATGGCATAAGAAGTGGAGCTTTGCATGTCCACTTACATCATCAAGGTGGCATCATTGACGCATCCTTTTGCCTAATGGGAAAATAAATAAATAATGGTTTTAAGAACGATCGAGATAACTTTCAGGAATATCTTTTAAATTTCCCACACGATATAACTTTAATTGATCATCTTCCTCCACCTACACCCTTTGATCTCATTCCCTAATTTGTTTAAATTCGATTTTTTTGTACTTATTCTGATGCTTACATAAAACGAGTTAAATTAAGTCAATCGTTTTTCGAGAATCCGTCGACACCGGATCCCACTAGAAAACACAAATTCCCATTACCATATGGTTTTTACACTGATGGTTTCTCGTTCTCTTTCTTTGCACATATGCTATTGATTTTTTTTACTTTTTCTGATGCTTGCATAAACCGAGTCTGCTAGATCAAGTTGATCGTACTCGTTCCCACTAAAAAAATGCAGATTCCCATTGCCGCATAGTTTTTACACGGCGATGGTTTCCCGTTCTCTTTCTTTACACACAATATTGACTTTTTATTTGTTTTTCCGATGCCAGCATAGACCGGGCCTGTTATATCAAGTCAATGTCGATCCGCACTGAATTCCACTAGAAAGCACAAATTTTCCATCATCGTATAGTTTTTTACACTATGATTTATTCTGTTCACTGCGCGTGTAATGTGAAATAATGAAGTTACGGATGTGATTCTGTTGTCTACAAAAAATAAAATAAAATTACACACGCATGTGATTCTGTTGTCTTCTATGTGCCTGAGATCCCAACCACCGGCACCCGTTCAGCCACCCCCAACAACGTCCACTCTCTTTCGCAGAGATAAAAAGGAGAGACGCTTCTCATACAGGTCGACCGCAGGAGAGCATCGAATTCTCTCTGTCTTCCCCTATGCGCGTGGCGCTACGCAGTACAGCATAGAGTCAAAGCCATGGAGGAGGCCCTTCGAACGCCAACGATCCAAAGACACCCAAGTTCACTTCACCGTCCGGCGTGCCCTGAATGCTCAGGACCAACTTGGCCATCCACTCGAAATGAGGTGAGATCAATGGAGCCATGGGCGACTTGGGCACGTACATCCCCGTAGTCCTGGCCTTGACGCTGGCCAAGGACCTCAACCTCGGCACGACCCTGATATTCACTGGCGTCTATAACATGGTCATTGGCACCATACACGGTGTCCCCATGCCGGTACGGCCCGTGAAGGTGATTGCGGCAGTCGGGATATCGAGTGCTGCTTTTGGCATCCCGAAGGTCATGGCAGCAGGGATTTGCGCCGGCGCGATCTTGGGCGTCCTGGGCGTGACCGGGTGATGCAGCTTGTTTATAGGCTGATCCCTCTGTCTGTTGTTAGGGGGATTCAGCTCTCGCAAGGGCTGTCGTTCGCGATGACTTCTGTGAAGTTCATCAGGAAAGTTGAAGACTTTTCAAAGTCGAAAATGGCTGGGAATAGGCACTGGTTCGGGTTGGATGGCTTGGTAGTGGCCATTGTTTGTGCTTGTTTCATTGTGGTTATCAATGGTGCTGGGGTAGAGAATGAAGAGACGGAAAGCAACTGGGAATCGGGCAACAATATCGAGGATCAAAGCTCGATGAGGAAGAGAAAATGGAAGAGAATCATGACGGTTCTTCCTTCAGCTTTCATTATCTTCCTGCTAGGTGTTGTCCTGGCCTTCATTAGAGAGCCCAAAGTGGTCAGGGACTTTAAATTTGGTCCATCCTCTATTGAAGTTGTGAAGATTTCAAGGCATGCTTGGAAAGAGGGATTCATTAACGGCACAATTCCCTCACTGCCGATATTGAACTCGGTTATTGCCGTGTGCAAGCTGTCGTACGATCTCTTCCCTAAGGAGGACTTCTCTGCCACACCAGTCGCGGTCATGGTAGGACTGATGAATTTGGTCGGGTGCCGGTTCGGGGCCATGCCATGCTGCCACAGCGCTGGCGGGCTGGCAGGGCTGGCTGGCAGGGCAGTACAAGTTTGGTGGCAGGAGCGGGGGCTGAGTGGCGATCCTGGGAGCTGCCAAATTGATTCTTTGTCTGGTCCTTGGGAGTTCTCTGGTGAAGGTGTTGGACTAGTTCCTCGTTGGCGTGCTAGGTGTCCTGCTTCTGTTTGCAGGGATTGAGCTGGCCATGGCTGCCGAGACATGAATTCGAAGGAGGAGGCTTTTGTGATGCTAATCTGCACGGCAGTTTCTCGCATCAGATCAAGCGCGGCGCTTGGGTTTCTTAGTGGGATGGTTGTTCATGTGCTACTCAGGTTGAGGAATTTGAATAGCTTTCGCTCCTGCTCGATGATGCAAGGATTGCGTTGAGTTAATCCGTGCTAGAACATATGGATGCATTAAACACTTAGATGTGTATCATCGGGTCTTTGAGTTCGTGCACGGAATTTCCTTCTTAAGTTGAACGTTTCACAAAGTTTAAGATGCTCATCGTCTTGCTACTTCGCATTGCCGAGAATATGAGCTGCAGTTTCCATTTTGGCAAAGCAAATTCTGGTAACAGCTTAAAGCAGCATACTGTAAGGATGGTCCGTAAGAGAGGATTGCTGAATTTACAGAGGAGTAATACGAACTATTTGAACTTGCCATTGAACACATGGCTTGGTAGTGTCTGGTTTAACTCACTTACCACAATCCAAGCTGCAGGATTCCTGGCAAAAGCATATACATGCGGCCTGTCTTGATTGCAAGGACAGTCTCAACTGACCTTCGATTAGCATGCGGGGCTGAAACACCTCCCAAGATGATGCAGGGCCGTTTCTCCCCGTAACCTTATAACCGGTAGTAATGCTTTGATCCTTGGCGTCCGGTTACAGGGTAGTCTCACCAAGCAGTGGGGAGTTTGACCTCCCATGTTGGGGCCATCCTGCTTGCCTAGTAACTCAGGTAAGTTGACAGGACCACGTTCCTTATTTTTACGTGCCGACGCCCGCATGCCCAACACCTCTCTAGCTCCCCTTTATATATATTTTTCTTCCCATAAAGGAGGGAATACGAGAGTGTGCAACAGGGAGTCCCAACTCTTGGGGTTCTTCTCCATGTCATTTCTCCCTTGAGCCTTTTAAGGCCTTGTTTAGGTCTAAATTTAGAAGGATTGTACATGAATTTATGTTATGTTAGTCGCCTTGTCGGAATATACATAGACTAACGATTCTGGAAACATGTAAGTCTGTACACCTGAAAATGATCTTGAGAGAGTGCATGAGTGAAAATTACATGGAATACCCAATGCGGGGTGGGTTTCCTCCCAATTAGCTTAAAAGAAGCCAAAAAGATACAAAAATGTGTTAAATTAATTATAAATTAAGAGTGTGTTTGTTTCGCGAAAATATGATTGATTTGGGGAAATTTTTTCTAAAAATTATTTTTTGTATCGCTTATGAAAATGAATTGATAAAAAAGTGTGTTTGTTTCGCGAAAATATGATTGATTTGGGGAAAATTTTTCTAAAAATTATTATTTGTATTGCTTATGAAAATGAATTGAAAAAAAAAAAAAATATTTTCATTGTCTATAAAAATAATTAGATAAAATTGTTGTTGATAATAAAAAAAAATTCATTGACTAATTGTTCAAGTGATTAGAACGATTGTTTTTAGAAAAACCCGTTTTAAATTATTTATTTTTCGTGGAAGGAATTGATCTGTCATCTTGGACAATAATCTCTAGGTGGGCCAAAATGGGATAATTGGGCTCGTCGGTGTTTCTCACTCGTGACTTAATCGGTTTTTATTCTTCTCAAATTTTATGAATTGCGGGATTTGACTTTTATATAATGCAAACATTTTCCACAGTTATACATAGAATAGATATATAACAGTATAGAAGTTATTTTTGATAATTTTTTTCGAAAGTTTGCATGCTTCTTTTCCGCTCTGACAATTCTACGAGAAAAAACGAGAAGTAATTACTAGGAGCTGCAGCAAACGAGCATGCGATTTCTGTCTCAACATTCAATCACCGCTACTAATTAAGGCGCTGGTCGGGGCAAAGAGTTGCTCGCTACTACTAGTGAATATGCTTATCTATGCTGAAGAATAGCTGCTTGATTGGTCTAGACCTGATAAATGAGCGGGCAGACCCGAGATCACGTCACTAAACCGTTTCATGACACGTGTAGTTTCTTGTCTGGTCATCGTATAATTCTTGGTCACTCGGGAAATTTAAATAAAAAAATCACTCCTAGCCACATTTGGGTTTGCACCTGAACGATTACTTGCTATTGCAATTACATAGCTCAAAAGTGTGATGTATGCGCCAAAAAATTCTCTGAGGCAATGCCTGTGTCACCATTGACAATGAACTTCAGAGGGTGGAGAATTGATGGCAGAGAAGTTTTCTATCGAGCAAGAGGGCCACGGATTGGAACAGGGCTAATGATAATTATAATGCCTATAATCCTTGAATATCATTTGTGGGAATAATTATGTTCAGGATTATTCCTTCTCGATATTGACGTAACTACAAAAAGACAAAAATAAATAAATACAAAAAGGGGTCACTTTTCTTATTAGTCTAATGACATTTCCATGAATTAGATTTTCTATTTACCCGTATCCTCGAAACACGTCTCAATCATTTTTGTCAAATTGTCCAGCTTAAAAAACTTGGACTAGATGGAGCGAGACTGCATGCCATAAGGTACATTATAACTACACAATCAAGACAACATGAAATTACATGTAACAATCTTGAGCACTAATTTTACTAGCGTGTCACAACGTCAGGTTTAGGTTCGGATATGACAAGACAGTTAAGATCAATACGATTTTCATGAAATGCTTTACCGATGTGGAAGATACTTTGTTCAGGAGCTTTAACGACACTCACAAGGAATCATTCCCAAAGTGTTTGACTTTGTTCAAAAGGGCACTTTAACAAAGGGGCCATATATAGAAGAGTTAGTATCACGAAAAATCTTAAATCGGTACATTGCGAACAACTCCCGTTCAAGCTCTTCAGGGACAACCTTTTAGTAGAAAACCACTTAACTCTTTAGTTTAGAGCCTAGAGACACCCAAAGATGTCAGTATGGAAATATTTCTAACTTATCCAAGCTGTATTTCTTGGAGGATCCTACCATACTTGCATGAAATGTACTCTCCTTCCCTGGTTCTAAGTCTAGGTCCATTCATGGTATCAGAGCCATGGTTTCGTTTTTAAGGTTATCCATTCCATGCGCTTGATAGGTGAATCCAATGCTGAGAAGATCTCTTCTCATCATGTCTACAGAACCCGAAATCCTCGAAGCACCTGTTTCTCTTGCTCCTTCTTCTTCATCTTCAACCTCTCCAGAATTCCGTGTTTCCAATGCTTCTAAGATAGATTACCTTTATGAAGTCTCTCTTAGCGATGAAACCAAGATTTCTGAAACCCAACTTCCTCTCATGAATCCTTATTCTGTTTTCGCCAAGCCTAACTCATCATTCTCACCTATCCGCTCCATCCGCCAACTTATTCACCAAACCCTAAAGCAAGTAAAGGAATATGTCCAGTCTTCCAAATTCGATCAGCACCCCATTCCTGCTACTGAAAAGAGTACTTTGTTACTCTTCAGATCCCCCCAGAGTTTTCCAGACAATTGGCTCAACAGGGATACACTCATGTTCATTATGGCGCTGTTCGTCTTGCTATTACCTTTCATGGTCGTAAAGGTTTGCCAGTTGTGGCAAGAATTGCCTTGTTGGATACCGGGTTTTTACAATACCAGCATGCTTGCATCGGTACTGTTCAAATTACTTTGAACGTTGGAACAGTCTTTGTAACCTTGTATCCAAACTTCAACATCGCTCTTTCAGACCCCCAGCTACTCTTTTTTCTGAAAGTTTAGGTCCAGCTCACTGGAGCTCCTCAAACTGCTGACTCTGTAGCTGCAACCTTACATTACCAAATGGTTTATCGAGTGCAGAATCATGCTCTTGACCTCAACTTCAACAATAGTAATGAAGATGCGTTGTTCATCTCTATGCAGAATGATCAGGCTTTCTGCATCCATGTTCCCAGACAGATCCCAAAGGATACGTTGGCCAAGCTCCTTCTAGAGACTTGGATTACCAACTATGAAAAACTACATCAGCATAACAATCCTTTTCAGTCTACGGACTCTGAGTTCGTCCGAAAAAAAGATGGAATTGTTTCCATCAAATTTGGTAAGGAAAAGGAAGAAAGTCCTTCTATCTTCCAAACCCTCTTCATGATCGAACCATGTGTTCCTGAGTCAATTTCTGAACCAGATCCAAAAAAACTTGTTCGACATTTCAATGGTGATGGACATCTTATTCATTACTATAAAGACAATTATGGTAACTGTTTTTGGGATCCTTTTTGTCAATGTTCCTATTGCACAAATTCCCCCGACAAGGTAGATCCTTTAGCAAGATCTCCACCTCGACGGAAAAGGCCGAAGGTTAAGGTGTATCAAAGGTACTTGAACGGAGATCCCTCCGTTGATACACTTGGTGAGTGTGACAAATACCAGTTTATGGTTTCTTATACTCCACCTCCACCATCAGAGTTCAAAACCACACCCCAAGTTTCACTAGATCCACCGAAATCACCTCCACCATCTCCTCCTCAGAAAAAACAAGCTCTCTCCCCATTCTACAAGCCAATCCTAAAATGGGCTAAGAAGCACTCTTATCCCCTCGAAGTCCTAGCAGAAGCACCATCCACTTCTTCTATCGCCATGTTTCATGATACTGACTTTCCTCCTCTTGTTAAGGAAAGTTCTAAACTCACATTTCCTGCTTCAGAAGAGTTTATTGATCCACATGGCAGATATCGCCATATTCCCAAGATTCCTACCCCCACTGATGTAGATGAACATGGGAGACAGAGAAAGACTCCTGCTGCTGAAGCTGTTCTAAATTGGCAATCAGAGACTCTGTTGGCACAAAACAATGCCTTTAAGGCAATTGATTCCAAGATTGGAAATGTGCAACAAGATCTCCGAATGTATGATGAAAGTACCAAAAAGATACTTTCTGAGTTCTAGAAAAGACTTCATGCCTTGGAATCAGGACAACATCTTGGGTATCATTATCTTGAAAGTTCAAAGCCAGAAATAGAAAAGCTCAAAAGGCAAATCCAACTTCTTGAAGAAGGAAGGTTCAGACTTTTCGATCCATTGGCACCTTCTGTTAGAACCGGGTATTTACCTCCACCACCACAGACGTTTATTTTTGCCACTATTCCAGAAGATCCCTACAAAAGAGAACCAGACATGGCAGAAATACGAAGTCGCCTCAAGGCCTTGCAGAAGGACAAAGGAAAAGAAAAAATGCCGCCCACAGAATCAAGTTCGATTGTTATAAGAGAAATGTCAGATTAGATGATGTTATCTAATCTATTAGAATCTTTTCTAAAGGATTTGGGTACTCAGGAATTTGATCCTGTTACCCAACAGCCTGATCTTGCCATTCCAGAAAAACAGTCCCTGTTTCCAGTCGAGCAAACTACTCCTGAGACTGAATCGGATTCAGTATTTCTGTCCTCCTCTTCATCTTTCTCGATTCCTACAGTTGATTCTCTCCCTATGGCACCAGTAACTTCATCAATATTCATGGCTGATCCTCCAGATGATGAAATGGAATCAAATTATTCTGACCCAGAAAATTGCCAGACAAGCAATCTTGCTCGGCATGTGTCCATAGCATCAAAACAATTCTTCACCATCGATGATATTCCTGATCATAAATGGCTAGAAAGACTGGAAGACTTTCATACTTGGTTGAATACTTAGTCCATCACCAACCATGATATTAATGATGTTCTTTACAACTTTGTTATGAGATTCATAGGAAGTCTCAAACTTTGGTGGCAATCAATTTCTGAACAAGACCAGATTTTTCTAATGTCACCTAATTTCGGCCATGCGATCACTCTCTTGTATCATGTCTTTGTGGGAAAACCCACTGATCTCATAGAGTTGAAAAGAATAGAATTTTTTGAAAGAAAATGCTGCTCCCTTCAGAAGAAACATCTTGATAAGCATTATCAAGTAATGCTTCAGCTTTTTTATCAGATTGGAGCAGACCCAAATCTGAAGCATGTTTTCCTTACTTCCATCCCTAAAGAACTATCTCAAATGGTCGAAAGATCTTTCTTTGGAAAACAAATGAGAGTATAAGATATTCCCTTGGGAGAAATACAGCAAGAAGTCCATCTATGCCTAGAAGAATTATGCTTAAAGCGCCAGATGGTTCGTACCTACATCACGGATGACAAGCGCCTTGAATCAGCTTGTTCTCGACAGAAGTTAAAAATCAAATGCTCCAAGCAAGATTGTGATGGTACTTGTGGTAAGTTCTCTCGGAAAAAGAAACATTACAAGAAGTTTTGGATAAACAAATCCAAACATGGCTCCAAACATTTCCGGAAAAAGAAGAAATGGCGATACCTACGCAAAAGAAAGGATCGCACAGGCCACAAGAAATCAAATCGTTACTATATCTGCAACCGGAAATGACATTTTGCCAAAAATTGTCCTCAAGCAAGAAAATGTCAAAATCGTCTAATTCATCACATTGAGAATGAAATAGGTATTTCTCTTAAAAATGATGATATTGAATCCTTATTCTCTACTGACGAAGAACCATCTGAACAAACTCTTTGTGTCATTCCCTCTTACCAAACTTCCAGTGAGACTGAATCAGACTCAGAGTCTGAAGATATTTTTCATATATCATCATCATCCCTAGAACCAAACCTTGACATATTTTCAAGTCAAACTCACTGTCCTTATTTCCCTGTAAAAATCCTCACTTCAAAGTTTGCCAAACCCATCACTGTTATTGCTCTCATTGACACATGAGCAAGTTGTTCAATATTGGATACCAAAGTTCTTCCTGAAGAATTCTGGACTCCTTACATCCGATATTTCAATTCTGCTTCAGGAGATACTTTCTCCACGAATGTCAGAACCACTCCAGTAACTGTCCAGTTTTTTCCTCAGTGTTCCATAACCACAAAGATCTTTGGATCAAGTCTCCCCAATAAAGATCTGATAATTGGGTGGGATATCATGACTCAAATTTCTCAGCTTCGCATCATTCCTGGAAAAGGTCTTAGATATAAAGACCAATTCTCTGAGTTCGTCAATATTCAGAGACTCTTTTCCATTCAAATGAGTCTACTAGATCCAATCATGCAAAAGTTGCTAGAATCTTACTCAAAATCCCATTCAGAATGTGCTCACGAGTGTTCCCATCCTTTATGGGAAAACCCAGAGTTCTTTGTTCGCCTTCCTTTCAAAAAGAATGAAGACATAAATCCAACCAAGGCGAGTCATATGGGAATGAAGCCAGAACACTTGGTTTTAGCTCAAAGGGAATGCTCAGAACTATTGCGGCAAGACCTTATTGAAATCTCCAATTCTCAATGGGCTTATGAAGCCTTTTATGTCAATAAGCGTGCTGAGCAAAACAGGGGAAAAATGAGATTAGTAATTAATTATCAACCTCTCAACCATTTTCTCCAAGATGATAAATTCCCTTTACCATCCAGAGATTCTCTCTTTACTGGTCTAACCAAGGCCCACATTTATTCCAAATTCGACCGCAAAGCCGGATTTTGGCAATTGGGCATCCATCCTGAAGACATATCCAAAATAGGATTCTGTATCCCGAACCAACTCTTCCAGTGGAAAGTTCTTCCTTTTGGTCTAAAGATAGCACCATCCATTTTCCAAAAGGCCATATGTCGTATTTTTCAACCAATTTTGTCAAGTGCAGCCGTATACATTGATGACATCTTGCTCTACAGCCCTGACGAGCAGTCACACTGTCAACTCCTTGAGCAATTTGCAGAAATCGTAAAGAAGCATGGCATTATGCTTTCCCAAAGAAAGATGAATATCGCCCAGACAGAAATCGAATTTCTTGGTATGCATCTTAACAAAAGTACATACTATCCAGGGCCACACATTGCTCAAGAATTATTAAAGTTTCCTGAAGAAAACTTCATAACAAAACAAGTTCAACAGTTTCTTCGGATAATCAATTATTTCAGGGATTTTGTCCCAAACATTGCAAAGCTCCTAATTCCTTTGCAATCTATGCTGAAAAAGAATCCCCCACCTTGGGGAAAAACTCAGACTAAAGTAGTCGCTGAGCTTAAGGAGATTATGCAGATTCTCCCACCATTGCAGATACCATCAATAGGAAAAAGAATTCTTCAGACTAACGCCAGTGATGAATACTGGGCAGCCATCCTCTTTGAAGAAATTGATGGTAAGAGACATCTTTGTGCTCACAAAAGTGGAAAGAATGCATTACCATTCCACTTTTAAAGAAATTTTAGCAGTAAAAAATGGAATAAAAAAGTTTGAGTTTCATCTCATCGGCCATCACTTCCTGGTAGAATTAGACATGGCATTTTTCCCTCAGATGACCAAGTTTAAACAGAAGCAGATTCCAAATTCTCAACTGCTTCGATGGGCTGAATGGTTCTCAAAATACTCATTTGAAACCAAATATATTCCTGGAAAGAAGAATGTGCTTGCTGACTTCTTATCAAGACCAAAGGCTTCAGCTGAGATCAACATGTATATCAAAAGACCAGCTTTTCATATGCTCAATTATGGTGTGAAATACAAGATCGAGAAAATCAAAGATTTGCCAAGTTGGAAATATCCCCAGGAGATTATTCAACAAATCCAGAATGATAGTCTTGCTGAAAACATGGACAACCTCATGTGGCAATGTCACACAGACCTATTCAGATTCAATGGAAGTTCGATTCTTTATCCTTTTGGGTTAAATATGAATTATTCATTCATTCATCCTCTTATCTGGAAGGAAGATGATTTCCCTGAACAGCTTAAAACGTTATTATGGTACTTAACCAATAAGTACCTGATAGCCATTGAAATTCCAACCAGGAGGTTTAGTGCCAACCTCATCAGGATATTTTTACTTGGAAGAAATGTTGAAAAAGAAAGTGATAAGAATCTCTTCGACTTTCTTAACTGGTTCCATTCTCCTACTTACTAGAAACAACTCTTGAAAAAGAACTGAGAACCATGACACCGAATCTTGAAGTCCATACCATCCTGTTTTTCAGACGTCCATGGCATTTTTTCAGAAATAATGGCAATATTCTCGATGCCCCATTGGATATAGGAACCACATCCTATAAACCTCACTTGAACAGCCGAGAAGCTCAGATTCACAAATCTTATCCAAGATCTGTTAGATTTTGTGAACACGGGTACCGAGAACTCCAGAGAATTTTATGCCAGGAAAACAAAACCATTCCTGAAGATGTCTGGAATAATGTACCCACTACGTGGGATCATTATGACCTAGCACCAGAAGTTAAGGAAGCACTCAGGCAGTACAGACAAGCTGCATCATCCCAAGAGCATGAAATGACAAGCGAAGATGACATTGTCCAGTCTACTCAAGACCCCTATGCACGCTTTGGAGGTCCTCTGTCCCAGAATCCCTACGAACAGGGACCTTCGTCCTTATTCCAGAACATGGATACATCATTTTATGCACAGCCATCCAATTGGCCTCAGCCAAGCATTCCTGCCAACACTACAAGTGACAATACAAACTGGGCAGAAGAAGAAGCATCCCATTGGGCTCATGAACAAGCATCCTCATCAAGAAGGCTGAATCAAATCCTCTCACCTGAAGACCTTGAAGCCCTCAAACAGAAATACGAGGCATATGTCCTAGAAGATAGCTCAGATGACTCAGTTTGTAGTTACAATGCTCGTAACGGACAAGACCGCTGAGTCCGTACAATTTCACTGTAGCAAATCATTGTTCACTTTTACTGTAGCACTAGGTTAGGGAAAGTACTGTTCACAGTACAATTATTGTTCATAGTGTGCGAATAATTCCCTCCCAGAAATTTCCGGTGCCTTTGTTTGTATGTGGACCCATGAGCTTGGTCTTTGTGTGTGTGTCCTTGTGACCTCTTATCGTCTATAAAAGGCGAGGATGATGTATTGTTTTGGGCAGAGTCCTTGAAGTAAAGTGTGTGCCTTGTGAAAAACTTCTCCATGGCTTTCTAAATTCCTCTTCTTCTCCAACCTGATAGGATCCTCTAAGAAATGCAACTTGGATAGGTTAGAAATGTTTCCATCCTGACATCTTTGGGTGTCTCTGTTGGAGAAATCTTTCCAGAATATTTTGAAGCTGACAAAACGTTTCTATCAATCTAGTCTGGATATCTGCAGATCGTCTAGTTTAAAGTCTGAAGACTTTCTGATCACCAGACTCAAGATTCAAGACTCAAGACTCAAGACTCAAAGCGATTCTCACCGATGCTCTTTCTAATCCAAAGGACGAAGGATATTCGAGCCGAAGTATATGCTTGAGGATTTAATCCTATCCTCTCGGAGAAGATCTTTTGGTTGGATAAAGATAACGGATTCTTTTGTTCGTATCTAGATCAATTGAAGATCCGATGGTCGACGAAGTATTCTTGGAATGTTCTATTCTTGGAAACCAAGATCCTGATTGTATGGGCGAACAGGATTGATGGGCTATCGTCAGGTTCCTTTTATAGCTCGAATGATCTTCTTGATTGATTCCGTCCAACGGGTAGATTGGAGGAATTCCTTTGGAAAGTGCCAACGGGTATGATGGCATAAAGGAGTATAAAAGAGAAGTCGTTCTAGTTGTTTGAGTATGTGATCGATAGAGAAATTTCAGAGTCTGAAGCATCTTGATTATTAGTCGATACTGATCGAAAGCGAAATTGTATACACAGAGTGTCTATACTTGGTGATACCTTGAGCAAGTGTTGTAGATCATCTACACCTAGAAATCAAGGAAGATCAACACCGTAACATCTCTTTGTTCATAGTGGAATCCAGCCAAATTGGTCGTCGCGTAAGAGTGGACGTAGGCTTAAATCAAGCCGAACCACTATAAACCGCGTGTTTAATTCTCTCTTTCCTTTACTCGTCTTACATTGATTATCATTTGTTGCAAATCCTTCAACTATCTAAGTATTGCACGATTATCAAGAGAAAAATCTTTTATATACCTATTCACCCCCCTCTAGGTACTTGTACTAGCTATATCAATTGGTATCAGAGCTCGTGTTCTTACTTTATTTGAAGTGTTTTACTTCGAGTAAAAGATCCATGGCTAGTATGCTAGCACCAGGGCTGGTGGAAGGGCAAAGCAATACCAGACCACCCTACTTTGATGGAAAGGATTACAACATCTGGAAGAACAAGATGAAAGCTTTCCTACGATCAAAGGATCCGCTGGAATGGGACGTTGTGGAAAGAGGAATCACTCCTACTGCTGCATCAGTCTCTGAAAGAGGGAAAGAAACTGTTGATGCTAGCGGAATGCCTCAGGAAGAAATAAACAAGAGACAAGCACTCGATGCAAAAGCAATTTACTCTTTATATTGTGCCTTGTCTCCAACTGAATATAACAGAATATCTTCTTGTGTTACAGCAAAAGAAGTATGGGATAGATTACATATCACCTATGAAGGAACAGATCGAGTGAAGGAGACTAGAATCAACATTCTCCTCGGTCAATATGAAGCCTTCAAAATGAAACCAGGAGAATCTATAACTGACATGTTTAGTCGTTTTACAGATATTGTCAATGGTCTTGAGAACCAAGGACAAAAAATTTCTGATCCCATGAAGGTGAATAAGCTACTGTGTGGACTCTCCAAGGATTGGAATCATATAAAGACTTCAATAAGAGAGACGCAAAGAATTATGCCTCTATCTCTGTCGACGAGCTAATTGGAACTCTTCGTCTTATGAAGTGGAACGAATTAATGAAGACGAAGATCCAAGAGGTAAGAAATCCATTGCATTAAAGTCAAATGATGATTCGATGATACGTATTCGGAGATGATATGGACGACGAGGAGCTTGCTCTCATGATAAGAAGATTCGAAAACTGAATAGAAAAGGAAGAAGGTTCAACTCGAAGAAACAAAGTTTCCCGAGAGACAGCAGACCAAGTCTCGTTGATGATGAGGAACCAAACAAAGATGTAGTCTCGCCGAATGTAAGAAAAAGGGACACATCGTACCCAACCGTCCTCTTCTCGAAGAAGAAAAGAGGAAAAGCTGAGAAGTTTCGAAAAGCTCTCAAAGCCGAAACCTGGAGTGATACGAAATGTGAAGAAAGTGATAATGAATATGCCAACATATGTCTCGATGGCACATTCGACTCGCACTCAGATTTGGATCGACTTTGACAAAAATTTGAGGTAAGTGATTTTAAAATTCCTATCAAAGTCTCTAAATACATTGATGAACCGTGTTTTAGTCTTAAGACTTCTCTCAAAAGGATTTCCGAACTTAAAAAGGAAAACTCAGCTCTAAAACAAAAGGAAGCCATTTTAGAAGAAAGAGTTAAAAGTCTAGACCTAAATGTTTCTACTCTTAAAGAAAAAGAAGATAATCTTTTGAAAGAAAATGTTTTCTTAAAAACTGACTTATCAAATATTTCAAAGAAATTTTCGATAGGATCGGAAAAACTTGAAAAAGTTCTTTCAGTTCAAAGACCTTACTTCAATAAGTCTGGTCTAGGCATGACAATAGAAACAATTCCTTTGATTGATTTTCCAAAAGTAAAAGAAAGAATCAAGAAAAGACCGTCGAGAGAGACCTACAAAAATCATTTCAAGAAAGTTTTTGTAAAGTCTCGTAGGTCGAAATGCTCTAAGGTGTTCAAAGTGTAACAAATCGGATCACTTTGAAAAAGAGTGTCCTATGGTTTGGAAGCCTGTTAAGAAAGTATGGCCTAATAATGTTTATCCTACTAACACCAAAGGACCCAAGAAAATTTGGGTACCAAAGAAAACTTGAGACTTTCTTTTAAATGCGGGTCTCCGTCAAGAAAAGGTAAAGTGGTATCTTGACAGGATGTTCAAGACACATGACAGGAGACTCAAAGTGCTTCATAAAACTTGTTCAAGTAAACGGTGGAAATGTTTCATTTGGAGGAAACGGCAAAGGAAGCATTGTGGGATTTGGAACTGTGAAAATTAGAAATCTCACAATAAGCAATGTTTCTCTAGTGGAAGGACTCAACTATAACCTTCTCAAAGATTAGCCAATTGTGTGATACTCGGTTTCAAGATCTCCTTTCGGGAAGGAATATGCTCGAATCGTAAAGACTCTACTCGCCTCTTTCATGGGTCGAAGGCATGGAAATATCTACCTCTTAGACATGAAATTAAATGAATCACAATGTCTAATCTCAATTCAAGACGAAGCAAGCTTATGGCACAGAAAGCTTGGTCATGTCAACATGAAGCAATTAGCCAAAATCTCATCAAAGCAGCTTGTTCGAGGTCTACCAAAATTACCATATCAAAAGACCGATCCATGCACACCATGTATTCTGGGAAAGCAGTAAGAAATTCATTTAAGCCAATAAACCATGTCTCTACTAATCATGTACTACAGCTTGCTGCATATGGATCTCTTCGGACCAACCAAACCCGTAGTATTGGAGGTAAGAAATATTGCCTAGTAATTGTGGATGATTACTCCCGCTTTACTTGGGTATATTTCCTTTGCAAGTAAGTCGAAACCTTTTCGTATTTTGAAAAATTTGCTAAAAAGGTTCAAAATGAAAAATGATGTGTTATCTCAAGTATAAGAATAGATCATGGAGGTGAATTTGAAAATCAAGATTTCACAAAATTGTGTGATGAATCTGGATTTAAGCATGTGTTCTCCTCTCCATACACTCCTCAGCAAAATGGAGTTGTGGAAAGGAAGAATAGATCTCTTCAAGAAATGGCTAGAACTCTTTTAATTGAAAGTAAAATTTCTTCACGATTTTGGGCGTCAAGTCGTTTCAACAAAGATGCTATATTATCAATAGAGTCTTCTTAAGACCCATTCTTGAGAAAACCCCTTATGAATTATTCAAAGGTAAGAAGCCCATTGTTTCATACTTTCATGTGTTTGGTTGCAAATGCTTTATATTGAAAAATGCAAAAGATCGAGTTGGTAAGTTTGAAGAAAGATCGATGAAGGCATCTTCCTTGGATATTCTACATCAAGCAAAGCCTACGAGTCTACAATAAGAAGAGCCGATCGTGGAGGAGTCAATGAATGTCAAATTTCAAGACTCTACGCAAGATGAATCCAAATCAAGACTCAATATGAAGAGTCGAACCTGCTCCGCACCTTCCAAAGCTTACAACTCAAGAAGTATCTCGACTGAAGACCAAAGATCAAGATGTTCATGAAGATTCAAATAAAGAAAAAGATCATCATCCGAGACAAATCAACCAAGAATCGGAAGCACAAGTCCAAATCATCCTAAAGATCTCATTATCGGTGAAATTAATGAAGGAATTCGAACCAGATCCAAAAGACGTGAATAGTCTAGTGCTGTGGCTCTTATTTCTGAAATTGAACCCAAAAGCATAGAAGAAGCTTTATCTGATGAAAGCTGGATCGAAGCTATGCAAGAAGAGCTCAGACAGTTCAACATTAATGATGTCTGGGAATTGACATCTAAACCAAAAGGTAAAACTGTTATTGGAGCCAAATGGGTGTTCAGAAACAAGATGAATGAAAAAGGAAAAGTCGTACGAAATAAAGCAAGACTCGTGGCCAAAGGATACACGCAAGAAGAAGGAATAGACTATGATGAGACTTACACTCCTGTAGCAAGGTTAGAAGCTATTCGTCTATTACTTGCATTTGCTTGTTACAAAAATTTCAGGTTATTCCAAATGGACGTCAAAAGTGCTTTCCTAAATGGATTTATCCAAGAGAAAGTCTATGTGGAACAACCACCTTGGTTTGAAGACCCAAAGAAGCCAGACTCAGTCTTCAGACTGAAAAATGCCTTGTATGGTTTAAAGCAAGCACCTCGAGCTTGGTACGACATGCTAAGTAAGTTCTTATTACATAATGGTTTTGTCAAAGGTAAAGTAGATACTACTCTATTTATCAAAAAGGAAAACAAAAGCTTTTTACTCGTTCAAATATATGTGGATGACATTATTTTTGGATCCTCTAATGAAAGTCTATGCAAGAAATTTTCTAAGTCTATGCAGGATGAGTTTGAAATGAGTATGATGGGAGAATTAACATTCTTTCTTGGTCTTCAAATAAAGCAATTGAAGGAAGGAACTTTCATTTACCAAGAAAAATATGCTAATGATCTTGTCAAAATGTTTGGATTGGAAAATTGCAAGAAGACTGATATACCAATGTCAAGTTCTTTGAAGATAGACAAAGATGAAGAAGGAAAGAAAGTTGATCAAAAGCTGTACAGGAGCATCATCGGTTCACTTCTTTATCTAACTGCTTCTAGACCTGACATTTTGTTGAGTGTTTGCATCTGTGCTAGGTTTCAATCAGATCCTAAAGAATCTCATCTCAGTGCTACAAAATGTATCATTAAATACGTTGCTTCATCCTCAAGCATCGGTCTTTGGTATCCTAAGAAGGGAGACTCTAATCTTCTGGGATATTCAGACGTAGATCTGGCCGGCTGCAGAGTCGATAGAAAAAGTACCTCAGGAACTTGCCAGTTGCTTGGAAGCAGGACAGTGTCTTGGTTTTCAAGGAAACAAAGCACTGTAGCTCTCTCAACAACAGAAGCAGAGTATGTAGCCCTTGGAAGCTGCTGTTCGCAAATTCTATGGATAAAACAACAGCTACAAGACTTTGGGATTGAAGACTCATGCACAAATCAAATGTGACAACACCAGCGCAATCAATCTCACCAAAAATCCAATTCTTCATTCAAGAGCAAAGCATATAGAGATTCGACATCACTTCATTAGAGATCATATTCAAAATGGAGAAATCTCGATTCAATTTGTTGATTCAAAAAGTCAACTAGCGGATATATTCACAAAGCCTTTGGAGAAAAATCAATTCGATTTTATCCGTTCCAGACTCAACATTTTGAAGCTCGAAGAAGTTAAAGTCTAGAGACTCACCAACCTTCAGACTCAGAAAGTTGATGTCCAACAGACTCAAATCTCTCAGACTCAAATCTCTCAGACTCAGACGTTGATGACTATAGACTGTAAGTTGTTATTTTATCTAAACTCGAAAAGGTATGATCTTTTGTTTAGTTATTTTGTAGTATCCGTGAAAATCGAAAACTTGTCTTTTCAAAAGGATTAATTTTGGCAGTTATTGATTTCAAAAAGAGGTATTCGTACATTTTCCTTGTACGATTGAACTTCCATTTTCAAAACTGAGTTATATATACACAGTTTTCATTTTCAATCTTCAAAACCCTAAAAAGCATTCTCCTCCCAATCCGGTTTCTACTTCGTGTTCATCTTCGAGAAAGTTGTCATCTTTTCTTGGGAAAGCAAGCAAAGGAATCTTTCAGCGACAAGGAAGAATGTCTTCTTCGAGGAAGTCTTCAAGAATCGCGAACAGGGGACCACAGAGGATGAAGGAGGGACCTACCCATTTCGATCTCACTAAAGAGGAAGAGTTATCGAGTCAGCAACAGAGCCCGATTCACTCTCCACCACGTCACTCGACGCCATCTACCCCACAAGGTGCGGGTCAACATCCGGAGGAAGAGGTAATCGAGGACGCAGACCCTGTAAGAGTCCAAAAACCCTCTTATATTTACAAACTCTATCGTGCGTTGAAAAGTACTGGGACTCCGATGAAATACGTGGATGATTTTCTCAAAGATAAGCATTATGGGAATGAGTATATCTTTCTAAAGAAAATGGAGGATTTGGGAATTGCTCCCAAAGGTAAAGCAGAGGAAGCACTTGCGAATATTCCTAGTGACCCTCGTATGTCGGGTCCAAATCCGACTGATGGGAACGACGATGACAAAATGTTCAGTGATTTTCAACCGAAAATGGGTGTTGCTGCGAAGGTGAAGGGAAAGAGGATGGAGTTATTTAAATCGAAGGAACAGGAAAATTTGTTCTTCAAACTGCTGAAACGAGGGGTGATAAACCCTAGGAGTGTCGATTTTGATTTCTTGGATGCTGTGAATGTGAACTTACGGGAGAAGTTCAGTCTGCTTCAACTGGAACATTTTTGCACTGATACCACGGACGGATATGCACAACTGACTGCATATTTCTATTCAAATCTCAGCTTTATAGATGTGAATAGAATTTCATTCAGTGTTCGAGATCAGGATTATGTGGTAGACGTGGACATGTTGGCGGACATGATTGGAGTTGAACGAGGACGTTACCAACCAGTAAAAGTCTCAGTTGCTCGTGCCACAATGGACCTTGTCGAAGATAGAGATATTGAGGGAAAAATCATCTATTCAAGGATGCGTGCCATCAATATTGTGTTGCACAAAATTGTTATCAATTGCATTAGGCCAAAGTCTACATCAAAGACTGATGTGTCTAATTCTGAAGCAAAATTGATGTACGCAATCAACTCAGGGAAGAAGTTCTCGCTCCCTCACACTATTCTCTTTCACATGTACAGAGCAATGTCGAAAGACAAGGGACAATTGCCTTACCCAGGTCTGGTGACCAAGATCTTCAGACACATGAATATTGAACCGCTACATTCACTTTGTGTTCGACCGTGCGATAAGATGGTGGTAGGTTTAAAGATGTTGACGAAGATGCGTCTGAAAGAACTTTCCAAGGCAATGGAGAAATTCAGAGTGAAGACTCCAGTTCCGTCTGCTTCAAAGAGGAAAGGAAAGGAGGCCATTGGTGCCCCATCCAAAAAGAAGAAAACTCTCATCTTGGAGGGTGAAGATGAGGAGGAAGATCTCACTATCACCGCCTTGATAAGGACCGGACGTTCGTTCCCCAATCAACGAACATCGGAGAAACAGAGAAGAAGAGAAGAAAGACAAGAACAGAGAAGAAGAAGAGCGAGAGAGAAGGAGAAAGAAGTTGAAGAAGAAGGAGAAGAAGAGCAAGAAAAGTCTGCAGCTGAATCTGGAGAGAAGGGGAATCAAGACCCAGAAGAGCATAATCATCACTCTTCCCCTCTTGATGTCTTAGAGACAGGGGGAGTTGGCGAGCAAGAAAGGTCCTCACCTCATGCTGCCAATAGTGAAGGTCTGAGACAATCTCCAGCAGACCCAGAAGAAATTCAGGCTTCTCAATTGCCTGAAGAAGGACACGATACGTCAGCACCAAGTCTGCAAGACTATACAGAAGCGCCATCGTCTGAATTCACTCCATCAGAGAAAGCAAATGCAAGTACTCAGACGGACAATTCTGCAGATTTTCGTCGTATTATGGATCTTCTTCTGGAAATGCGTGGCCAAATCTATGCTCTGGACTGTGAAATTCAAGCCATGAAGACTGCTGGACAAGCATCTTCAGTTACCCTGGAGGACAAAATGAAAGACCTCGCTCAGTAACTTCAAGCCAATGCAAAAGGAGAGGAGGTAGCTCAGCTAAGGGAAGACTTGAAGAGGCTAGAAGGCGTAGTCCAATCCATGGGAGATTTCCAGATCATGCGCATTCCCAAGCAGACATGACTCCTTTCTCACCTTTTTTTAATGATGACAAAAAGGGGGAGAAGCAATTTGAACCAACCAAACCAACTTTCTTTGACTTTAAATTTATTTTTGTGGTTGAATGTGTTTGTTTTTGAGTATGACTTGAGTGAACTTGGGTGTGAACTTGAATTTGACTGAAATGGCCGTGGATTTAGATGCTTGACTGTTTGCATTTATATCAAGTGTTGTTATATGGTATTACTCATGAAAGACTAACCAATTTTCTGTGGATGCGAGTCCGGTTGTTTTGTTAATCTTTATGAGATAGCCATATTGCTTGAGAAATGTTTTTGCGAGGTCAAAGTGGTTCAAATCTACAGAAAGTTTTGTCACCATCAAAAAGGGGAGATTGTTGGAGAAATCTTTCCGTAATATTTTGAAGTCGACAAAACGTTTCTATCGCCTAGTCCGGATATCTGCAGATCGTCTAGTTTAAAGTCTGAAGACTTTCTGATCACCAGACTCAAGATTCAAGACTCAAGATTCAAGACTCAAGACTCAAGACTCAAAGCGATTCTCATTGACAGTCTTTCTAATCCAGTGACGAAGGATATTCAGAGCCGAAGTATATGGTTGAGGATTTAATCCTATCCTCTGGAGAAAATCTTTTTGGTTGGATAAAGATAACGGATTCTTTTGTTCGTATCCAGATCAATTGAAGATCCGATGGTCGACGAAGTATTCTTGGAATGTTCTATTCTTGGAAACCAAGATCCTGATTGTATGGGCGAACAGGATTGATGGGCTATCGTCAGGTTCCTTTTATAGCTCGAATGATCTTCTTGATTGATTCCGTCCAACGGGTAGATTGGAGGAATTCCTTTGGAAAGTGCCAACGGGTATGATGGCATAAAGGAGTATAAAAGAGAAGTCGTTTTAGTTGTTTGAGTATGTGATCGATAGAGAAATTCCAGAGTCTGAAGCATCTTGATTATTAGTCGATACAGTCTGAGCGAAATTGTATACACAGAGAGTGTCTATACTTGGTGATACCTTGAGCAAGTGTTGTAGATCATCTACACCTAGAAATCAAGGAAGATCAACACTGTAACATCTCTTTGTTCATAGTGGAATCCAGCCAAATTGGCTGTCAGTGCAGAAGAGTGGACGTAGGCTTAAATCAAGCCGAACCACTATAAACCGCGTGTTTAATTCTCTCTTTCCTTTACTCAGTCTTACATTGATTATCATTTGTTGCAAATCCTTCAACTATCTAAGTATTGCACGATTATCAAGAGAAAAATCTTTTATATACCTATTCACCCCCCTCTAGGTACTTGTACTAGCTATATCAGTCTCTAGGCTTTGAACTAAAGGGCTGAGGTTTTCTGCTAAAAGGCTGTCCCTGAAGGGCTTGAACGGGAGTTGTTCGCCCACTGTGGGATGCATACTTGCAGGAAATGTACTCTCCTTCCCTGGTTCTAAGTCTAGGTCTATTCATGGTATCAGAGCGATGTTGAAGTTTGGATACAAGGTTACAAAGACTTTAAATTAATTAATTTTTATTGTAAAAAAACCCTAAATTGCTATATCAATTAAAAATTTACGATCTGCTAGTTTTTGTTAAATTTTACTGTCGAGTTGCTAAGTTAGATAACACGTAATAACTGCGGGTGTATTAATTTAAGGCTTTACTCTCCAGTTTTGTGGTTTTTTTTTTTGTTATTAATATAATTTAACGGAATGTAATGGTAGGTATATTTATCATAAATGTATTAGTTTGGGATTTTTTGTTGGTCAAAAAATTAATTTGCAATAAATTTGTCGCGGGTGTACCCGTTTGGGGTTCTTTGTAATATTAACCCTGTATAGAAAGGTTATTTTGGTAGATCCCTAGAGAAAAAAAGGCACTAAGAATGGCTATTAAAGACAAGACAAATGACATGAATGATTCGGGCAACAACTATTTGGGATAACTACATAAATAATCCATAAACTTTGGCCAAAATTGTAATGTGGTCCTTGAACTTTATTCTAATGTGTAATATGATCCGTAAACTTTTAATTTGTTCAGTGTAGTTCTTGAACTTATGGTAAATATTCAATCTAGTTTTCTAGACTATATGAAAATATTCAATGTTATCTTTCTATTAATTCAAGTTTAGTGACAATATTGAATATTTTCATATAATTTAAGGACTAAAATGAACATGTATCAAAAGTTCATGGATCACATTGAACAAATTAAAAGTTCAAAAACCACATTGTATATTTGGCTGAAGTTTAAGGACTATGGGCCCGTTTGGTTCAACTTTGGGGAAATGACTTTGCATTTCCCCAAGTATCTTTGAATGAATGAGCATTTTGTGAAGGCAAGTGTGTTTGGCAACTCATTTTTTGTGTATATTTTGCAAAGCATCTTTAGGGTGAAAAGAAAAATGAAAAAAAGAAAAGAAAAGAAAAGGGAGGAGGAGATGCAGTTGCGTCGGAGAGGGGAAAATCGTGGGGGAGGCAGCTCGACAGTGGTGGTGATGGTGGTGGGGAGGCGGCTGGTGGGGGTGGCGGTGGGAGGAGGCGGCTCGCTTGAGGTTGCGCAACCCAGCCGCTTGGGTTGCTCGACCTCAGGTGGCGACGCCTTGGGTAGCGGGACCTAGATCTGGCCGCCAATGAGCCCTAGGCGAGAGTGGCACAAAGGGCCCCAAAATCGAATTAATCCAAGGTAACTTACAGGATAGTATAAGTTGCTTGCTATTGCTTGTGAGAATGCACATTTATTTGGATTTTAGAAAAATAACGTTGCGTGGTAACTCATAGGCTAGTCTTGATTCAATTTATGAGCATATTAGACTCGATACTAAATCACAAAATCATCGTGGAAGTTTGCACTCGAATGACAATTTGCAAAAGGATGATGTAACAAAGAATCTTGTGAGGCCATATCTATTGCGTGCATCGTTGACAAATGAACTTGGGTTCTCTATCAAGCAAGGAGGGCCACAGACTGGAACTTTGACTTAATGATAAATTGTAATGTAACGCACGTAATGCCTCGAATATCATTCGTGGGGTATAATAAAAAAGCTTTTGAGACATCGATGGATTGAGAACTTTTGTCTCATTCGCTGGCTAATTGTCAACAGTTGGCTGCAATGCACATAGAATTATTAGTAGTATTCCCTCTCAATGTTGACCGAACCGTAACCAAAAAAAAAAAGGAAATAAAAAATAATTTCTTTTCATCCAAACCCAACAAAAATAATTAAAAAAAGGGTCATTTATCTTATACGACCTGGACCTTATGATCCCATCTCTGTCCCTATCCCCGTTAACATAGTTTAAGTTTTTGAATGAAGGGGACCATATGCATATATTCAAACGATGTGGTATTATATTTCAATCGCTAATTTACATGATCTGGACGTTATTTTAGAATTCATATCTAGGTATTCGAGGCAGAGTTAAAAAGATGGTCTAAAGAATGTTGGATGAGTTGCTTTTTGCTGACATTGAAGTTGCTCTTCCTTTCAAAGTGCTTTTTTGACTTCGTTCCAAAATGTTAATTTAAGGAAGGAGCCACATAAAGAGGTCGCTTAGAAAAGGGCACGCCATTAACTATTTTTCTGATGGCAGCCATGTACATTGTACACCAAGAAAAGACAATGATCCATTTTTCTGTTTTAATTTTCCTAATTTTGCCTTAAACAAAACCATTGAGCTTTATGAATGCTTATGTCCTTCGAATGAACATATATACCATGCCATTCGGAGCCCAAAATAGAAATTCGATCATTTTATAATCTTTGCAATACATTGCGATCAAAGGATATTCATGTTCGAATGATGTGCACATGAGAGGAAGTAATCCGACTTGACAAGTGAATTAGCTATTCGAATCCAACAAGGAAGCCATTTATCCTAATAAATAACGAAATATTGAATAACATCCCTAGTAATATTCACTAACAAAATCTCGCTATCATGAATTAGTGCATAAGTGAGGGTGCAAAAATAGTTCGTGCATGAAGGGAGTCGAGTGGGAAAAACGAAAACTAAAGTGTGAAATTCGAGCGGATGACCCAAACATGGTGCTGAAAATTGTCGGAATGGAAAATCGAACTTTATTTTTTTCCGAAGAATCCCAAAATCATATCGCGTCAATCTCGTAGTTTTACTATGAACGAAAAAAAATAAAAAAATCTGGTAGTTTTACAGAGACAATTTCATTCAAATGCCTGCCCACGTGCGTTATCAAGATGGCACCATACATGTCCATTAATAATGATTTTTCGAAAAATATGATGATAACTTTTAAGTATATCGTGTAAATCTCACAAACGATATGACTTTATATTCTTATCTTCCACAATCTACACCCTTTTAAATTTTAATCTCATTCCCTAAAAGATTATTAAAAATTCTATTTATTTTGCAGAAAATAAATAATTTTAAAGCTACAATAATTTATATCTAGACATTTTCATAAATGATTAGAATATTTTTTCATTTATTTTTTTAACTGATACAAGTGATCATTTATTTAGAAAAATAATTTTCAAATTATTTATTTTCTCGAAACAAATGCACCCTAAATCTTCAAGTATTTTATTGTTCTCTTTCTTCACACTTGCGGTATTGGTTTTGACTTCTCCTGATGCTTGCGACAAGTGCGTGTCTAAAATTATATAAATTCACGGCAAGTATTGTAGAGACTAAGTCTGTTAGATCAAGTCAAAATAACATTTCAAAGAATGTAGATCCCCAATGAATCCACTAATACGTGTTTCCATACCTCGCAATTTCTACACAGTGATTGGTTCTGGTTATTTCATCATTTCGTCCATGATAGCAGACAATGACAACTCCATATTCGAAAGTTCGGTTAGGCCCGATCTGGAGGCATTATTAGAGGTGGCAAAATGGGTCTTAGATCCATATATGACCCATTTATGATTTAAATGGGTCATATATGGGGTCACTCGTTTTTTGAATAAGTTAGTTAAATGGGTTTAACAATTAAAGACTTAAGATATGTGGGTCTTAAATGGGTTGGATTTAAAATCCATTTTCAACCAAAACCACATAATCTTTCTCTTCCCTCTTTAACTTTATAAAAATATATATTTTTATAAAAATCGAAATTATAATAATTTTTTTATTTAATTTTCTTTCCTTTTTTTTTTTTTTTTCCTTTCTTCTTCCTTCTTCCGGTGGCTGGCACAGCGATGGTCGGCGACTGGCCAGGCGAGCCTTGAGCTTGCCAACGTCTGGCGAGGCTTGAGCCTCTCCAATTTGGCGAGCCTCGAGCTCGCTGACGTTGGGCAAGGCTTGAGCCTTGTCAATGTTGGGCAAGCTTGAGCTCGCTGGATTTGGTGAGGCGAAGGCCTCGCCAACATTTGGCAAGACTCGAGCCTCGCCAATCTACCGAGCCTTGAGCTCGCCGACGTCGGCGAGCCGGGCGAGCTCGAGGCTCACCTATGGCCGGTCGCCGGCTGTCGTCGTGGTTGGCAGCCAGCCAAAGAAGAAGAAGAAGAAAAAGAAAAGAGAAAAGAGAAAAAGATAAAGATAAAAGTTATTATTAAAAAATAAAAATAAAAATAATTATTTTAAAAATTATAAAAATTGTCCATTAAATTTGTGTTGTATAAAACCATTTTAGCAATACCATTTTTAATATATATAAGAAATTAGTTTTCTTAGGTTTCGTTAAATGGGTTGGGTATGGATCGAGTATAGGTCGGGTTAGGTATGGGTCAAAATTTTTGCACTGCAATAAATGAGTTATAAACGGGTTAAATGGGTCGATTTGGGTCAGACCATTTATGACTTGACCCAAACCCGACCCAACCCACCTGTTTAACGGGTCTAGGCATTACCATGGACGAGCATGAACAACAAAGGAATGGCTTGGCTTGGACGCGCAGTAGTGTCGACCTAGAGGTATTGATTGAGGAGGCGTGGAGGTTTGGCCCGAAGGTGATTGCAGTTTGGTTTTTATTCAGCACGAACGCTACAAATCTATAAAATTATTGAATACAGAGCCATTTAGAAGTTACTTTCACGGTATTTTTGGAAAGTCGTTCGCTTGTTTTTTATTTTTAAAATATTAAAAGAAAAAAAAGAGTAACGATATCTTAAAGTTGTAGTGAATGGGCATGCGATTTCTAATTCGGCATTCCATCATTGTTATTAATTAAGACGATGATTGGCCTAAGGACTTGCCTAATGCCCGCTACTACTCGCGTGTATGCATATCTATTAGATCTCAGGAAATACTGTACTATTCTATTCCTGGTCAAGACTATTTTTTGGTTTCTAGGAATAGATTTGAAACGTAAATCTTTCGATAATGCAATTTTATTTTTCTATTTTTTGAATAAATTTTTAGTCTAGAATTAGGTTGGAATAAAAATGATGGGTGAAGATTTTCTATTTCTCTATTTCTATAATATAAATAAGAAATAAAAACTCTTTTTATCAATCCTGCTTGCCATTATAGCTAGTTGCCCACCCATTGTCGCCTGCCATCGAGTGCTAGTTAGAACAGAATAGTTGTCATTTGTGTTCTAATGCACAAAGTCTAGACCCCATTCAAGTGCTAGTTGGAACATAATAGTTGTCATTCGTGTTCTAATGGACAAAGTCTAGACCTCATTCATGAGTGAGGCGCACCCAAGACCGAATCATGAAATTTTTTCAAACTTATAGGCTGGTATAAGTTGCCTGCTGCTGCTTGTGAGTATGCACATCTATTCGGATCTAAAAAAAAATATCGTTGCATGGTAACTTATGGGTTAGTTTGGACCCGATTCATGAGCAGGCTAGAGACTCAAGACCAAATCGCGAAATCATTTCATGAAGAGGGTAATATCTCGTCGATTTGCTTATTACTTTAACACAAAGGTCATATCTAGTCACACATATGTGTTGCACCCAAATGACTATAAGCAATTGCAAATGCATACCTCAATGGTGATGTAATGAAGAATCTCGTGAGGCCATATCTTTTGTGCGCATCATTGACAAATGAACATGGGTTCTCTATCAAGCAAAGAGGGCCACAGACTGGGACTTTGAATTATTGATAATTGTAATATAATGCACGTAATGCCTTGATTGTCATTCGTGGGTATAATCAAAAAGCTTGTAAGACATCAACGGATTGTGACTTTTTATCTCATTCTCTGGCTAATGTCAACCGTTGGTTGCGATTAGAGCCGTTAAACGGGTGGGTCGGGTCGGGTTTGGGTCGGGTCATTAATGGTCCGACCAAATTGACCCATTAACCCATTTATGACCCATTTATGTTTAATGTAAATTTTTCGACCCAAACCTGACCCGACCCACCCATACCCAACCCATACCCGACCCGACCCAACTCATATTAATAAAATATTTTCATATTTAACAAATTTAAAAAAACTTATTCCTATGTTTTTTTTTAAAGATTATATTATTAAAATACTTCCAAGCTTTTATATATATTATTTTTTTAAAAATCATATTGCTAAAATAGTTTTATACAATATAAATTTAATGGACAATTTTTATAAAATTTAAAATAATTATTTAAAAAAATCGAAATTTAATTATTTTTTAAAAAATTAAATTTTTAATTATTTTTTAAAAAATTAAATTTTTAATTATTTTTAGTTTATTTTTAAAATATAATTTTCTTTTTCTTTTTCTTTTTCTCTTTTCTTTTTTCTTTTTTCTTTTTCTCTTTTTTCTTCTCCTTCTTCTTCTTCTTTGGCCGGCCGCCGGCCACGATGACGGCCGGCGACCGGCCACAGGCGAGCCTCGAGCTCGAGCTCGTCGACGCCGGCGAGCTCGAGGCTCGCTCAACGCCGGGAGCTCGAGGCTCGCCCGGATCGGCGAGGCTCGAGCTCGCCCGACGCCGGCGAGCCTCGAGCTCGCCGGATCGGCGAGGCTCGAGGCTCGCCGGTGTCGGCGAGCTCGAGCCTCGCCCGACGCCGGCGGGCTCGAGGCTCGCCAGATCGGCGAGGCTCGAGGCTCGCCCGACGCCGGCGGTCTCGAGGCTCGCCAGATCGGCGAGGCTCGAGCCTCGCCCGAAGCCGGCGGGCTCGAGTCTCGCCAGATCGGCGAGGCTCGAGCCTCGTCGGGCGTCGGCGAGGCCTCCGCCTCGCCAGATCCGGCGAGCTCGAGCTCGCCCGACGCCGGCGAGCTCGAGGCTCATCTGGCCGGTCGCCGGCCGTCGTCGTGCCGGCGACCGGAAGGAGGAAGGAGAAAAAAAAAAAAAAAAAAAAAGAAAGAAAAAAAAAGAGAAAAAAATAAAAAAATGATAATTTCGATTTTTATAAAGTTGAAGAGAAAATGGAGGAATTATAATATTCTTGTTAAAGATGAGTTTTCAACCTAACCCATTTAAAAACCCATTTAAGACCCACCTATCTTAAACATTTAATTGTGAAACCCATTTAACTACCTTTTGTTATAAACAAGTGACCCATTTTAACACCTCTAGTTGCGATGTACCAAGAACTATTAGTAGTATTCTGTTGACAGAATAAAACATAAAAAAAAGATAAATTAAAATAAGGGTAATTTATCTCGTTAATCTAATCGGATTTGCACGGCCTGGACCTCCTGTTCCCGTCTCCGTCCTTGTCCCGGTAACGTGTCCCAATGTCCGAGCTAAAATTTAGGGTTTTTAAATGGAGGGAGTACGTATAAGATACGTTGTAACCGTATATCCAAACAATGCGGGCTGACGTTCGGTGATCTTGATTGCTAATTCCCGTGATCGAGGATGTATACTCGATTTCATATCTAGATATTCGACAGGGAGTTAAAGAAAAGATGGTTTTGAGATGTTGGATGAGATGCTCTGGCTGAAATCGAAGATGCCTGTCCTTTCAAAGTGCTTTTCAGAATTCGTTCCGAAAGGCCAATCTAAGGAAGGGGCCACATAGAGGGGTCACTTAGAAAAGGACAATTAGAATGGCTAGTAAGGACGACATTAATTAATTTTCTGATGCCATGTACACCAAGAAGAGACGCCACTGACAATTTTTCTGTTTTTAAATGTTCCTATTCTTGTCAACGCTTGATCGGTTCATTCCATGTCTTTAAATAACATCAACGAGCTTCATGAAGGCTTATGTTCTTCGAATGAGCATATGCCGGGCCGGTGGGAACTGAAAATACGGAAATGATTGTGGTATAATCTTTGAAATGCATTGCAATCAAAGGGTATTCATCTTCGAAAAATGTGCACATGAGATGAAGCAACCTCATCCGATAAGGATATTAACTATTCGAATATGACTGGGAAGCTAGTGATCCTAGGAAATAACTAACTTGATCCTTAAATAACGAGCGGTCATTTCTTAGGGTCATGACTTCCAAATCATTTAATTTTTGGAACATAAATGCATCCTAAATCTTTGAATGTTTTTTCTCCTTCTCTTCACAAGTGCAGTATTGATTTTTAACTTTTTTTGACGGCCAATTGATTTTTAACTTTTTTTTGACGGCCATTGGCAAGTATTGCATAGTCGATAGCATTTTGAAGAATCCACAGACTCACGATGGATCCCGATTAACACAATCTTCCATATTTTATGATTTTAACAAAGTGATCGATTCGTTTTATCAAGCGTCATTCATCGAAAGTGAGACTTCATGAGATCGTTATTATTGAATTGGATTGAGGACCTCCCGAGATATCTAGTGAAATTTTGTGGGACCGGCTTAAGCTTAGAAATGAGGCGTGATTCAACATTTAAAATATTCTATCGCATTCAATGATCGCATTTGCTTCTGTTGCCACCTTTATGCCCACGACCACAACCATCGGCGCGCGTTTAGCCACCTCCAACAGCAAAGTCCTCTCTCTCTCTCTCTCGCAGAGATAAAAGGGAGAGACACTTTTCAGTTTTCATACGATTCGACCACAGAAACAGAGGACGCAAGCTGCTGCTGCTGCTGCTTGGCTCGCGTCCACACAAGAGCATCGAATTCTCTGTGTCTTCCCCCGTGCGCGTCGCGCTACGCAGTACAGCACCGAGCCAAAGCCATGGAGGACGACCCTTCGAACACCAACCATCCCCAGGCACCCACCAAGTTCACCTCCCCGTCCTGCGTGTTCCAAAAGCTTAGGTCCAATTTGGCCATCCGCTCGAAATGGGGTGAGATCAATGGAGCCATGGGCGACTTAGGCACGTACATCCCCATAGTCCTGGCCTTGACGCTGGCCAAGGACCTCAACCTCGGCACGACCCTGATATTCACCGGCCTCTACAACATGGTCACCGGCGCCGTATACGGCGTCCCGATGCCGGTGCAACCCATGAAGTCGATCGCGGCGGCTGGGATCTCAAGTGCCGACTTCGGCATCCCGGAGATCATGGCGGCGGGGATTTGCACCGGCGCGATCTTGGTCTTCCTGGGGGTCACGGGGCTGATGCAGCTCGCTTATAGGCTGATTCCTCTGTCTGTTGTTAGGGGGATTCAGCTCTCGCAAGGGCTGTCGTTCGCGATGACTGCTGTGAAGTACATCAGGAAAGTTCAAAACTTTTCGAAGTCGAAATCCACTGGGAATAGGCACTGGCTTGGGTTGGATGGCCTGGTGCTGGCCATTGTTTGTGCTTGTTTCATTGTGGTCGTCAATGGTGGCGGTGAAGAGAATGAAGAGACGGAAAGTTACCGGGAATCGGGCGACGACATCGAGGATCAAAGCTCGACGAGGAAGAGAAAATGGAAGAAGATCATGAGGGCTCTTCCTTCAGCTTTCATTATCTTCCTGCTAGGTGTTGTCCTGGCCTTCATCAGAGAGCCTAAAGTGGTCAGGAGCATTAAATTTGGTCCGTCCTCTATAGCAGTTGTGAAGATTTCAAGGCATGCTTGGAAAGAGGGATTCATTAAAGGCACAATTCCCCAACTCCCGTTATCGATATTGAACTCGGTTATTGCGGTGTGCAAGCTGTCGTACGATCTCTTCCCCGAGAAGGAGTTCTCTACCGCGTCAGTAGCGGTCACGGTAGGACTGATGAATCTGGTCGGGTGCTGGTTCGGGGCCATGCCGTGCTGCCATGGCGCCGGAGGGCTGGCGGGGCAGTACAAGTTTGGCGGCAGGAGTGGCGGCTGCGTGGCGATCCTGGGAGCCGCCAAATTGATTCTTGGTCTGGTCCTTGGGAGTTCTCTGGTGAAGGTGTTGGATGAGTTCCCTGTTGGCGTGCTTGGTGTCCTGCTTCTGTTTGCAGGGATTGAGCTGGCCATGGCTGCCAGGGACATGAATTCGAAGGAGGATGCTTTCGTGATGCTGATCTGCGCAGCGGTTTCTCTAGTTGGATCGAGCGCAGCGCTCGGGTTTCTTTGTGGGATGGTGGTTCATGTGCTACTCAAGTTGAGGAATTTGAGTAGCTTTCGTTCCTGCTCGACGACATGGATGCAAGGAAGGCCTTGAGTTCATCCGTGCTAGAACATATGGATGCATTAAACACTTAGATGTGTATCATGTGCTGCAATACTCGTGTTTATAATCTTTCAAGCGTCTGATTTGAGTGCTTTTCATCAACTTGTACTTTCTCTTTCACTTTGATTTCACTTGCTCGTTTTATCTTTGATTTCCTATCTCCAGTTTGCATTGCGTTACATGTAGTTGTGCTTCCACCATATGCGGCCTCAATGCCTGATAGATCAATGCTTCTCAATCAGCATAATCTTTTTCTCCTCTGCCTTGTTGTGCTGATTAAACTGAAAGCCAGAACTACATCTTTCCATCTGCTCGCAAGAAGTTTGCTCCCTTTTCCTCACACGGGCATCACCGGATCTTTGAATTCGTGCACGGACTTTCCTCATTTAGTTGAACTTTTCCCAAGGTTTAAGATGCTCATCATCTTGCTCCTTTTTATCGCCGAGAAAAGGAGCTGCAGTTTCCAATTTGGCAAAGCAAATTCTGGTCGCAGCTCAAAGCAGCATTTCGATAAGAGAGGATTGCTGAATTTACAAAGCAGCATTACCAACTATTTGAAGTTGTCGATGAACATATGGGTTGGTACTGTCTGGTTTAAGTTACCACAATCCAAGCTGTAGGATTCCTGGCAAAGCATTTACATGCGGGCTGTCTTGATTGTGAAGACATTTTTTGATAAGATTCGGCACACAATCACAAGGAAATAGAGAGTAAAAAGGAAAAAGAGAATTCAAGATGCAATGTTATATCTTGGTTCATACTTAAACTAGAGCTACATCCATCAGAGAATTTTACTGTAATTAGCAATTAACACTTTTCTGTTATATCCCTCGATTACAAGAGAAAGAAATTATATATACTCATTAGCTATTTATGGACTTAAGCTCAAACTACCAATAAAATATAAGCTCAAACAATGAAAGTCCTTTGGTAGCTTTGAGGCGCTGCCCTTGCTACCCTGCCCGCTTATCGGGGAGTGAGACCCAGTGCCGTTTTGTACTTCAACAGTTTTAATTAACTTTCAATTAGCGGAATGCGGGGAGAAACACCTCTCAAGATGTTGCAGGGACGTCTTTAGTTAGAAGATTATGCATTTAGTCATGTGGGCATTTCATTGTGAAATTACCCATCGGTTATGGTAATCGCCTCGTCGGATATACAGAAATTAGTGATTACGGAAACATATAAGTCTTGCACACCTGGGGATGGCCTTGAGAGAATGCGCTAGTGAAATTAAATGAAGTACCCAATGCGGAGCGGGTCTCCTCCCAATTAGCCAAAAAGAAACCAAAAGAAAAAAACACAAAATTAACTATTAGTTTTTGTGTGTCCAAAAGTTAACCGATAATTAACTATAAATTAAGAGAACATTTGTTTCAAAAATGAAGAATTTGCATAACGTTTTTCTAAAAATGATCGCTTGTATTGCTTATAAAAATTAATGAGCGGAAAATCGCTTTCATCGTCCACAAAAATAATTAGGTATAAATTATTGTCGATAATTAAAAAAATTGACTAATTGTTTAAATTAATAAAAGCAATTATTTTTAGAAAAAAATTTCGCCGAACTAATGATTCCAATTATAGATCATCATGGAAAATGGTGTCTAACTGGATCCAAATGGGGTAATGGAGCTCATTGGCGTTTCTCACTCGTGGTTTTTTCATTTTTTTTCCCTAAAATTTTACGAATTCCAGGCTTTTGACTTTAACGCAAGCATTTTCCACATGTACACATAGAATAGATTATACAGCCATAGAGAAGTTATTTTTGATAATTTTTTCGAAAGTATGCATGCTTATTTTTTGTTTTTTAAATTTTAAGAGAGAAAACAAGAAGTAATGTCTAGAACCTGCAGCAAACGAGCGTGCAATTTCTGTCTCGACATTCAATCACCGCTACTATTAAGGCGGTGGCCAGCACAAAGAGTTGCCCGTTACTACTAGTGAATATGCTTATCTATGTTGTAGAATAATTGCTTGCTTGGTCTAGACTTGATCAATGACCCGGCGGAGTCGAGACCACATCACTAGTTCCACGATGTGTGTAGTTTTTTCATCTGGTCATCAATTAATTCTTGGTCACTCGGAAAATTTAATAGAAAAATCACTCCTAGTCACATGTGGGTTTGCAGCTGAACGATTACTTGTATGTGACACAGAATTTTCCGAGGCAGTATATCGGTTACCATCGACAGTGAACTTCAAAGGAGTGGAGAATTGATGGCAGAAAAGTTTTCTATCAAGCAAGAGGGCCACGGATTGGAACTGGACTAATGATAATTATAATGCACATAATTCTGGAATATCATATGTGGGAATAAGTATATTTAGGATTATTCCTTCTCGATATTGCCGTGACTATAAAAAGACAAAAATAAATAAATAAATAAAAAGATGGGTCATTTTTCTTATTAGTCTAATAAGATTTCCATGAATTAGATTATCTATTTACCTATATCCTTGAAATGCGTTTCAATTATTTTTGTCAAATTGTCCAGCTTAAAAAACTTATATTAAAATAGAGAGAGATTGCATGCCATAAGGTACATTATAACCACACAATCAAGGCAATGTGAGATCATATTTAACAATCTCGAGCACTAATTTATACTAGCATGACAAAATTTCAAATTTAGGTTTAGAGATGACAAGACAGTTAAGATTCATAAGATTCTCATGAAATGTTTTACCGATGTGGAAGATACTCTGTCGAGAGCTTCAATGACACTTGCAGGGAATCATTCCCTAAGTGTTTGACTTCCTTCAAAGGGCACTTTAACAAAGGGGCCATATATAGAAAAGCTAATATTATGAAAAATCTCAAATTGATATATTTATGATAAATTTACCGAAAACTAATTTGTGAATTGATAGATTTGTGACAAATTTACTATCCATTAATTTTCGTTAAATTTTATTGTTAAATTACTAAGTTGGATGACACGTAATAGCTACAAGTATATCAATTTAAGGTTTTACTCTCTATTTGTCATATATGTACCGGTTTTATGGTTTTTTGTGATATTAATCTAATTTAATGGAAACTAATGGTGGGTATATTTATCATAAATGTACTAGATTGAGATTTTTGTTAGTTAAAAAATTATTTTTGGATAAATTTGTCACAATTGTATCAATTTATGGTTTTTCATGGTATTAGCCCTCTATAGAAAGGTTATTTTGGTAGATCCCTAGAGAAAAAGTGCACTAAGAATGGCTATTAAGGACTAGACAAATGACATGAATGATTTGGGCAATAACTATTTGGGATAACTACATAAATAATCCTTGGACTTTGGCCAAAGCTACAATGTAGTTCCTTAACTTTATTCTAATTTGCAATGTGGTCCCTAAACATTTAATTTGTTCAATCTAGTAATCCCTAGATAATATGAAATATCTAATGTTTCCTTCTATTAATTCAAGTTTAGGGATAACAGCGAATACTTTTTATATAATCTAAATACTAAATTAAACATATATAAAAAATTTAGGAACATCGAATAAATTTAAAGTTCATGGATCATATTGCATATTTAATTAAAGTTTAGGGATCATCTGTGTTAATATTTTTCTTTTAAACTATTTTTACGTTGCCGGCCACGCTACACTAAGATAAGATGCGATCCCCTTTTTTGGCTTCGTCGATGCTTATCAACGCTTATGTTTTAAGCCTAATATGGCATGAGAAGTGGAGCTTTCCATGTCCATGTACATCATCAAGGTGGCATCATTGACGTATCGTTTTGCCTAATGGAAAAAAAAAAAGTAATGGTTTTAAAAACGATCGAGATAACTTTCAGGTGTATCTTTTAAATTTCCCACACGATATAACTTTAATTGATCATCTTCCTCCACCTACATCCTTTTGATCTCATTCCCTAAATTTGTTTAAATTTGATTTTTTTTTGGGTACTTATTCTGATGCTTACATAAAACGAGTTAAATCAAGTCAATCGTTTTTCGAGAATCCGTCGACAGTGGATCCCACTAGAGAACACAAATTCCCATTACCATATAGTTTTTACACTTTGATGGTTTCTCGTTCTCTTTCTTTACACATATGCTATTGATTTTCATTTTTTTTAAAAACTTTTTCTGATGCTTGCATAAATCGGGTCTGCTAGATCAAGTTGATCTGTATTGGCGTTCCCACTAGAAAATACAAATTCCCATTGCCGTATAGTTTTTACAATGCGATGGTTTCTCGTTCTCTTTCTTTACACATAATGTTGACTTTTTGATTCTCTTTTTGATGCCAGCGTAGACCGAGCCTATTATATCGTCAATGTCGATTCGCACTGAATCCCACTAGAAAGCTTAAATTTTCTATTATTATTTTTTACTGTGATTTATTCTGTTCATTGCGTGTATTGTGAAATAATGAAGTTGTGGATTTAAATTTATGGCTACAAGAAAAAAAAAAATTATACGCGCATGTGATTCTGTCGTCTTCTATATGCCTGAGATCCCAACCACGGGCACCCGTTCAGCCACCCCCAACAACAACGTCCTCTCTCTCTCGCAGAGATAAAAAGGAGAGACGCTTTTCAATTCATTCGACCGCAGAAGAGCATCGTGTTCTCTCTTCCCCTCCGGTGCTACGCCGCACAGCACTGAGTCAAAGCCATGGAGGACCCTTCGAGCACCAACGATCCAAAGACACCCAAGTTCACTTCACTGTCCAGCGTGGCCCAAAAGCTCAGGACCAACTTGGCCATCCACTCGAAATGGGGTGACATCGATGGAGCCAGGGGCGACTTGGGCATGTACATCCCCGTAGTCCTGGCCTTGACGCTGGCCAAGGACCTCAACCTCGGCACAACCCTGATATTCACTGGCGTCTATAACATGGTCATTGGCGCCATACACGGTGTCCCCATGCCGGTGCAGCCCATGAAGGCAATCACGGCAGTTGGGATATCGAGCGTCGATTTTGGCATCCCGAAGGTCATGGCAGCTGGGATTTGCACTGGCGCGATCTTGGTCGTCCTGGGCGTGACTGGGTGATGCAGCTCGTTTATAGGCTGATCCCTGTGTCTGTTGTTAGGGGTATTCAGCTCTCGCAAGGACTGTCATTTGCGATGACTGCTGTGAATAACATCCGGCAAGTTCAAGACTTCTCAAAGTCAAAACCGGCTGGGAAAAGGCACTGGCTCGGGTTGGATGGCCTGGTGTTGGCCATTCTTTGTGCTTGTTTCATTGTGATCATCAATGGTGCTGGTGAAGAGAGGCAAAGCAACCCAGAATCGGGCGATGACATCGATGATCAAAGCTCAATGAGGAAGAGAAAATGGAAGAGAATCATGACGGCTCTTCCATCAACTTTCATTGTCTTCCTGCTAGGTGTTGTCCTGGCCTTCATCAGAGAGCCTAAAGTGGTCAGGGCATTAAATTTGGTCCATCATCTATTGAAGTTGTGAAGATTTCAAGGCATGCCTGGAAAGAGGGATTCATTAAAGGCACAATTCCCCAACTCCCATTATCGATATTGAATTCGGTTATTGCCGTGTGCAAGCTGTCGTACAATCTCTTCCCCAAGAATGACTTCTCCTCCGCATCAGTGTTGGTCACAGTTAGGCTGATGAATGTGGTCAGGTGCTGGTTCAGGGCCATGCCAAGCTGCCACTGTGCTGGCAGCCTGGCAGGGCAATACAAGTTTGGCAGCAGGAGGGGGCTGTGTGGTGATCTGGGAGCCGCTAAATTGATTCTTGGTCTGGTCCTTGGGAGTTCTATAGTGAAGGTGTTAGACCAGTTCCCTGTCGGTGTGCTGCTTTTGTTTGCAGGGATTGAGCTGGCCTTGGCTGCCAGGGACATGGATTCAAAGGAGGAGGCTTTTGTGATGCTGATCTGTGCGGCAGTTTCTCTCGTTGGATTGAGCGTGGTGCTCGGGTTTCTTTGTGGAATTGTGGTTCATGTGCTACTTAGGTTGAGGAATTTGAGTAGTATTCGTTCCTGCTCAGCAACACCTTGAGTTCATTCGTGCTAAAAGATGTGCTTGCGTTAAACACTTCTCTGTGTCTCATGCACTGCAATTCCCAAATAAAGTACTCAAGTACTTATTTTTCAAGTGTTTGACTTGAGCGTGTTTCATCAGCTTGTGCTCGATTTTTCACTATCATTTCATTTGCTTGTTTTTTCTTTGATTTTCTTTTACCAGTTTGCATTGCATTATTCATAGTTGTCACTTTCACCATATGCAGCCTCAATGCATGATATTATCAGTGCTTCTCCATTAGCATGTTCTTTTTGTCCTCTTTTTTTCTTTTTTTTTTTAATCTTTTGTGCTAATTAAAGTGAAAATTGGAACTACGTCTTTCCATTTGCTTGCAAGAAGTTTGCTTCCTTTCCTCGCATGGCATCACTGGATCTTTGAATTCGTGCATGGAATTCCTTATTTAGTCGAATGTTTCACAAAGTTTAAGATGCCCATTGTTTGCTCCTTCATACAGCCGTGAATATGAGCTACAGTTTCTACTTGGGCAAAGCAACTCCTTATCACAGCTCAAAGCAGTATTGGGTAATGATGGTTGGTAAGAGATGATTGCTAAATTTACGGAGTAGAGTTCCGGAACTATTTGAACTTGTCAATGAATATATGGGTTGGTACTGTGTGGTTTAACTTATTTACCACAATCCAGTTGTAGAATTCCTGGCAAAGCATATACATTTGGATCGATTGCAGGGACAGTTTCAAATGACCTTCAATTAGTGACTGCAGGGTGAAGCACCTACCAAGATGTTGCAGAGCTGCAAGTTAGAATGACTGTCATGTGACCGATCTATTGTTAATCTACCCGAATGGGTTTCCTCCCCATGAAGACGGAAAAGAATTTGGGGCTGGGGGTGCCAAGTAGCTTGTTGCCATCTGTTGATTAGTGTTCAAGGAGCTAGGAGGAGATGAATCAGTTCCATAACCTTCAAAGCCATGAGCTCTGCAATGGTAAACAAAAGCAATGAGAATAACCAGATGAAAGTTCTAAACAAGCACGCCGAGAGACTGCAGAGGGAATGTTAGTCGAAAATGCCTCCTGCCGGTTGATGCTACTGAAAGAAGAGAGAGATGATAGAGATACGTATAGGGCCTAAAGTTCTCAAGAATTGAAATAAATTGATTATTTATTCCCTTTATGAGATTCTGATAGTTTCCTAAGGCCTTTAAAATCTTGAGGTAAATAGCCATCAGTCAAATTTACCTTGAAGGTGGCATATGACCCTGCCCTTGTTGCTCCATGGGGAAACCTGGTGGAATTGAACATCAGCGAACAATAGAACAATTTAAATAAAATAGTTACACAAAATTAACCATCATCATTTTACCAATTGGCAAGGCTCCATAAGAAGGTGACTGAAGCAGCGAGACAACATTGGATCCATACGACAGAGACTGATGCAGCATCATTCCTGGTGCTTGGGCACCCTGGCTTGAAGTTTGTGCATACCCAGAAGAAGCTGAGACAATGGACAGTGCTCCTTGCAGTGGTTCCATGGAAGGAAACTTCATGTTAACAAGCAGAAAAAAATATCAGATATCAATCATATTTCTCCTGTTTCCATTGAAACTTTCCTACCGTAAGTCCTAGCAAGGGCATTTTAGTATTATGGGTAAAAGAACATTTCAGATCAGATGTCATTCCTTCAATTAGGAGGATTTTATCTATAGTGGACTAGTAACAATGTCAATATCACTAGACTACAATAAATAAAGTGTGTTCAAAATTGCCGAGCTTTAGTCTGTGTTATGAACTCGAGATGGGCAGCTCAATAGCTTGGTGGAAGACGAGTAACGTGCTCCCATCCTTCCTTTTTAGGCAGTCTATCTGCATAAGTTGTTTATATAAACTCATAAAACCGCTGAGAGTTTTGAACTGATTAGGTTGCAGCACTCTTTTGATCATTTTATTATTTCCCCGTTGTTGGAAGCACTCCGCCTAACCAATTCATCCAACTTAGATTATAATCGATAAAGGCGTAAGCGTGCACAAGGGTCAACAGGAAAACCACAGAAGGGAGTGATTATTCAGAAAGTTGGGCCTACCGCTGACCCTTGAGGTTGATCAGTTCCATCACCGAAATCGAATGGGTTTGTCGACCTTGCAGAGCTTGGGTATGCGGGCATAGGCTGGAAAACAATATTAGAAAAGAACGTTTGAGTAACTTGTGAGTGTCGAATAAAAGATTTTACTTGACTCTTGTGGTGAACTGGTGATACCGTCATGTTAGGATAGGACTGCATGTTGAAGCCCATGACATGAGGTCTAGCTGTTTGCCAGCCTTGAATTGGTGCTGGTGCTGGAGGGTAAAATGCAGTGAAAAGGTCCTGCAAGAATATGAATAAATTGAAAAAATATATCTATTGCAACTTCTTTTTGGTCAAGAAAACATATTCAATTTGCTTACAGCTGGAAGTTCCTTTCTCGTGCTGGGGTTAGGCTCAGTGGGAAGGTTCTGCAATGCCAAACCAGAGCTCACCGCTTGGACAGTTGCGTTGGCAGTTTGAGATGAATCGCAGGAAGGTCCTTGCACATTATGCTCGAGTGACGTTAATGGCTGGATATACGCACAAGTAATAATCATTATGATATAAGCAATGCATGAAAAGAACCCCTAAGATATAAATTTCAACAATCAGTTATTTTCATCGCATTTTCCTATGTCATCTCTTGCAGAGTAACCAAGAAAATGAAAGACAAAGTTGACAAGGATTGCATAACTTTTTTCAGATAAACATGCATTGAAATTACCGGTGATTCATTCTGTTCTACCGCAAAATTCTCATCCTTTGAAGGGGAGGCAGGAGGCTGACACATCTGAATGCTTGGAAACTGCTCTAACAAGTCAACTTGGCTCTCGGCTGCAACTTTGGGAGGTTCTTCGCTAATATGTTCCTTTGAGGCAACAGAAGTTGATGTAGTAGGATCATCAGCCAGGACCAATGCTTGCTGTGTAGGAACATTGGCTAATGCTGATATTTGTTCTGCAGGAACATTGGCTGGTGCTGATATTTGTTCTGCAGGAACATTGGCTGGTGCTGATATTTGTTCTGCAGGAACATCGGAGGCTATGCCAGTGGGTGAAGTGTTGCTCACAGATGCTGTTGGCTGAGCATCGTAGTCGCTGAGTCCTTCGGACACATTACTGACAGTTACAATTGCCGGTGTTAATTCTAGCAACAACATTTCCAGGGTACTTGCATTTGATGCTGATGATGCCTTCTCATTTGCTGGGGGGCAAACGACGCCCAGTTACCTCCATCAGTAGAGGAAGGCATTTGTTGTCTCTGAGTTTCAGCTGAAGCATCGGGAGGCTTTTTGACTGTACTAATCTCAGTCACACTCTGGGATTTGGCCTCTTTTATTTCCGCTGCACTGCTGTCAGTATTGCCCAAATTATTTAATGAACGAACCTTCTGCGACAACAAATACCTCAGAGATCAGAGCATATATTAAGATCCCGGGACATGAACGTTGACAGTTTAAGGAAACCTGCTGAATCTTCTTCAGAAAATCATGCAGAGAAGTCTTTATGGTGCTAAATAATACAAGGAAAAACGGTGCTGCAATTGTATTGTCTCATTGGCGACATAAATCATAAACCATCATCTCATTGTGCCATTCCTGAATTCCCATATATGCGATACCGCACAGTCCTATGAGCATGTTACACGTGGAACTAGGAAGGAATATGTCGCAGGCTTACATTTAAATATCAGCTTCACAATCAAATGCTACTTGTAAGTGAGAGAGAAGTGTAAATTGAACTCGCAAAGCAATTAGGATACCTTGACATTGGCACAGCCATCAGAATTTTCCGTTGTTTCGCCTGCCCTGCGGGAAAGACCATCGTCCCTTAAAGTCTCCTTTGCGGGTCGAGCTACAGTGGAAGTGGACTTATCCATGTTCTTTGGATTCTCGGGTGACCTGCTTCCCAGCTTTGATTCTTCATATGAAAGCCTTTGACCCTGAGATCGCCTGCCACCTCCTAACACGTCATCCCGAAACCGGTCATCAACAACCTCGAAATGGACAGGACTCTTTCTATAACCCCCGTATCTCGAGATTTCTCGGGCATATCTTGGACTTCTCCTTTCATCAGAATAATATCTTAACATCCCATCTTCGCTTCGTCCGCTTGGACTAGACCTTCCGCTATGAGGTCTTTCATATCTGTCCTCATAACTGGGGCTTCCAGATGCACTCCTATATGCATTAGAACTTCTGTTCGTGTAGGACTCTTCTTTGTTGGTCTGCATGCATATAAGACATCAAAATCAACGAAGCTTCACAAGCCAAACTCCATTGTACATGTTCAAGATAAAATTAGAGAACATAAGCAAGCCTTAGACCTTTGGTTTGTTCAAGGAATAACTAGTTAGCTCACCAATCTCAGCCTCGGGAGCTTCTCCTCGCTTCTTTCACCACTAAATTTCCTATCTACGTAGACATGCTTGATGAAATCCCGGAGTTTATAAAGGTTACTGGAAGAACATACATGTATCAGACAATATTGCTTTCTATAATTGCTAAGCGACATTCAAGAAGCGTGTGCAGACCTGCTGTCAGGATGAGAATGGCGTTGAGGATCCCATTCTTTAAGAAATATTTGCCGCGCTTGCTTAAAATGAAGTCCAGAACACGAGTAAGAAACAAGACGTGATAGCTACAATGAAATCACCAAGTTGTGAAAGAGACTGCATACACAATTCCCCACCTCATTTCCTCCAGCTTGAAGTGCGCTCACTTCTTCAGGAGTAAATTTAGCCATTGATATTGATTTTACCCGGTGGGTGAACTCCCGGCTGCAATATGTCAAAACATATCATTGATCAGCAAAAATAAGCTGGCTATGGCTCCAGATATGCAAGCCTATGCCGAAGTAATCCGCAATCAACTATTCCACGAACCACACCGTATGTAATTGACAATAAATTAAATCAATGCATGTACAAGAAGAAATGAGTCTGTCTAGCTACTTACTGTATCCCACTGCAGTTCATGCAGACGAATGTACAAAAAGTGGTGCAAACATATTGCGGTCCCTGCAACAGAGCAAATGTCTCAGTACCAATATGGTGGATTGACATACAGATTATAATTGTCAATGCTCATATGAGTCCAAAAATATGAAAAAAACGGAGGGATACTATCAACATTTAGCTCTGTAAACAAAATCATCCATTGCCGACTTCTGATGAAGGAACAGTGGAGCTTGACAATGGCCATGGTTCGTCAAGTGTTATGACAACAAATTCCATTTTTGTCTCGGGAACCAGTTTCCTGTGTTCGCCATAATTGGATAGAGACAAATTTCTGTGGGTAATCTGTCTCTTTTCTGGTGTATAGCATACTATGATTATCCAAACCCCCAAAATCCTAGAAAACAATGTCGGCATTTCCCTAGAGCGATTGGTGATCATGATTGCTGTCGAAGGAGTTTGAGGAAATCTGAACAAATCATTGGATTAACTAAGCATTTTCTGTGCATTCAGAAAACGGGGACGATGCACAATCGGTATCCATGTGGACATACTGAGCAGGTTCGACAATTAGGAAGCAGGAGACAAAATCGCAAAGAAACAGAGATCATACCAAACTGTTGCAATTAATACACCTTCGGTTCTCAGGAAGTTTCAAGAGACCGCGGATAATCCTCTCGAGTCTCTCATCCTCCTTCACCTTGGGCGCCATATCTCACCAGCTTCCATGCACCTCCTGTTCAGCTGCAGGGGCAGGAAACACCAAACCAATCATGCCTCAATCGTCGCCATCGTCTACTGACATTAACGAATCATCTTCTTCATATGCTACGATTATTCATCATCCATACTCACAAGACGCGAAACAGACGTCAAAACCAAGTTCCAGACCGCCAAACTACAATTCGGAAACTATGGAATGTTCCAAAAGCATGAAAACCAAGAACCGAAACGAAAGACTCACCCTCACATTGGTTAACGAAACGATAGACTTGACTCGAACATACACAAATCGCGAGCTCAAGAGAGGTTGAAACTTCAAAAATGGAAACTGAAGGAGAATTGAGAGAGAGAGAGAGAGAGAGAGGAATTGAATTGAAGCCAGACATTTGTACCAAACTAAACTGCCGGTGAACAGAGTCTCTGAGCTAGAGAGATGGAAGAGAGGGAAATTTGCCGCTTAATACGGTTAGGATGCGTGACTTTTTATACCCTTTCTTTACGGCTTTTAAGACACTGGCTAACAACAACGTTAAAAAGGACATATTTAATAGTCAAGTCCTATTTAATATATTTAGGAGATATAGGATAGGACCAGACAAAAAGAAAAAGTCCCTCGAAAGTATATTCTGTTAATTTCACCATACTTGTCGGCAAAATCCATAAGAGTATTCTGAGTGGTAACTTTCTTAAAGCACTTATGACTTTTCATTTTCAAAATCTTGAATTTTGAATAGTTTGCGAAAATAATTCAACGTTATTCCACAGGAAACTATTTATGTCTTTTGAAAGATTTCAAGTGTTACACATCAAATAAAAGTCAGATTAGGAGGGCCAAAACATCTAAAGAAATCAATTGTGCATAATTAGAATTAGAACTGAGAGGATGTTTCTTCATGTGTTCATCACGTGGCACTTCACTTTTTTTTTAATGATTGACTCAAATTTCAGCATTAGTTTGTTGATTTGTCATCCCCAAGTTTCTATATATTATTGGGATAAGTATTCCAGAAGTCCTAAAACTTGTCACGAAAATACATTTCAGTCCTAAAACTTGCAAAAAGTGCATTTCAGTCTTACAACTTGTCAAAATGTTTCAAACGAGTCCTAAAATCGACGCCGTCTAATTTCTTAACGGAAAAAACTGACGTGGCCCCCGTGTGGCTTTTTTTAATCGTTTCTCTCTCCTCCGTTGCGAATAGTTTAAAAAAAAAAAAGCCACGCATGCAGAACGACGTCGTCTCCTCTTTTCTCCTTCGCCACGACGCCGTCTCCTCCTTTCTCCTTCGCCACGACGCCGTCTCCTCCTCCCACCTCTGTCTCTACTTCTTCTTTCTCTATTCCGAGTGTCCCCTAAGCCCCAAATCGAATTCGTCCAAACCCTAAGCCCCAAATCGATCTCGTCCGAACCCTAAACCCCAAATCGAATTCGTCCGAAACCCTAAGCCTCAAATCGATTTCGTCCGAACCCTTAACCCCAAATCGAATTCATTCGAACCCTAAGCCTCAAATCGATCTCATCCGAATCCTAAACCCCAAATCGATTTCGTTCGAACCCTAAGCCCCAAATCAAATTTGACAATCTGCAGTTATCTTGCGATTTGGGTCCTCATCGACCTCGAGTTCGACGCTCGTTGTGAGTTCGTGTTCTTTCCTTCCTTTGGCGATTGTGCGTTCGTGCGAAGATCTCGCTTGCGGGAGTCTCGACATCTCAGCGGCGAAGCGATTGGCATCGGGGACGACGACAGGGTCAACGACGGTGATGGCAACTTCTCCTCACGCAGGTATCGTTCTCTGCATTATAGCATTTTGTTGTTTTCCATTCTCCAATACTAGTGACAAATTAGAACATTAATGCAGAAGTAAGTTATGGTTGTCTATTCATACAGTGCATATGAGAAAAAGATGTTTTTTGGAGATTGAAAACATCTCCTAAATCTCTCGAGTAAACACATTGCATTATGCAGAAAATATTAATATGAAGATGTTATGAAGGAATCATAATATAGCTAATATACTTCTATTAGGTTCCTATAATGCGAAGCCTAGAAGAATGAGGGCAGCAACATCTGCATCAAGTAGCGTAACTCCTAATGAGGTCAACTCGGAGCCAACATGTTATTGTGGCCTTCAATCGCCAATTCTTATGGCAAAGACAAAGAAAAACGTAGGAAGAAGGTTCCATAGATGTGCTAAGTTTGATAGTCCAAGTTGCTGCAATTTTTTCATGTGGGTGGATCCAAAGATACCAAATCATGTGAGGGACATGATAGCTGACCTCCTTGAAAGAAATCAAACATGTCTGAATCAAGCCAATCGAGGGGTGACGGAGTCGAGGTGAGCTCATTGCTAGCTGAAATGAAGAGTCAAAAGGCGAAAAATAGACGTTTAAAGGAGGAGCTTGCACAAGTAAAGAAAGGGAAGATTCTATATCAATCAGCATTCATTCTATGCATATGTTATATTGCTGTATTTGTTATATATAATGTGAAAGTTGGTGGGAAATTTCTAAGTCTTCCATAGTACTTTCTATCTGAGTTTGTAAATTTGAACACTAGTTGTGGATAATTGAGATGGGAATGAGATCTGATGTGAGTTTGTAGTTTGCAAGACCGGTTGCTTGCCATGCGAGAAATTACTATCGCATTACAAAATGTTGCTTGATTTGTGTGCTTGCCAATAGCTCAATAGCACTACATGAGCTATTGCCACAAGAATAAATTTGCAACTTCAAAAAATAGTGACAACTCCCTTATTATGCAATCGAGATTGTTAATTGGTGATTTTTTTTCATAATTTTAATAACGAGCTTGCCTCAAATGGAATGTGTAAAAAATCAAGTGAAATCAAAGTAGTCGGCTACAATACCTAAGTTACCTAATCAAATCTTCCATGAATCATCCAATGGGGGCCACAGAGACCACGTAGAGCAAAACCCCATCATATAAAATGAAAATTCTGCATGGCCAATTTCAGTAATTACCTATTAACAGTCCCGAAGAGTAATCACTTTCGCGCATTATCCAAACCAAAACCAAGCATCCCACATAACTTGTTGAAACACGATTCATTGACAAAGCAACATGCTTACATTTTCAATGCGCAAAAGGTTCTGTTCAACAAAATATGCACTTTTAGTGCAAAAAAGGTTCTATGCACAAACACTACACGTCTCATACAAAAAACCAGCTAATAATTGATATACATTCACCTAACAACACTAATTTCAGCAGACATATCAATCCAATATGATGGTCTCCGGTGGTCCAGTAGGTTGAGCCTTCACTTGATTCTGAATTCTGGCGCTTTTCCTTATATATGGTCTCGCAGCGATAGGCTTTGGAGGAGTTGTTGTAGCCTGAGATGACTGAGCCTGACGTTGTAATAGTGGCTTTGGCTTCATCGCAACATGCTTTCGAGGAGGTAATGTTGCGCGAGATGATTGAGATTGGGAACTTGCCTTGGGTTGTGATGGTGCCTTTCGCTTTAAACCAAGATGCTTCTGACCTATTGTAGCCTTAGATGACTGAGCTTCGGGATTGGCCTGAGGTTGCGATAGTGGCTTTGGCTTCAGCGCAACCAGCTTTCGAGGAGGTAATGTTAGACGAGATGATTGAGGTTGGGAACTTACCTGGGGTTGTGATGATGCCTTTCGCTTTAAACCAAGATGCTTTTGAGCTATTGTAGCTTGAGATGACTGAGCTTGAGAACTGGCCTGAGGTTGTGATAGTGTCATTGGCTTCATTGCAACGTGCTTTGGAGGAGCTACTGTTGCATGATATGACTGACGCTGTGAAGTGGCCTTGGGTTGTAATAGTGGTTTCGGCGTCACTGCAATTTGTTTTCAAGAAGCTGCTGATATATGATATGATTGAGGTTGTGCAACGACACAGGAATGCACCTTTCTTTGTTGACGTAGCTCTTGTGACTACCCCTTTCTCCGGTAGGTTAACGATTCTTGCACCAATTGTATTAGGCTACATAAGAATGAATATCTTTTTAGCTTAAGGAGATAATTAATTGCTATTATAAAAATTTAAAAATATTACTCACCTTGCTAATATGAAAGTTTGCCATAGGATTTGCGTCAACACCTAACCTTATCATTTTCATCCTCTTGGCTTGTGATTCTTTCTGTATCATGCAATTTTCAGTGGTAGGTCTTTTAAACTGAAATAATAGAAAATTTATTCACACGAGAACGTAATCACAATACATGTATACTTGGGGATTGAGGTATTACTCACCGGAATTTTTTCACGTCTATGCTTAGCCATTATATTGGCCGGTGCACTGCCTTCCCTTGATCTGAACGAACTTCACCAAAAGCATTGGCCTCACCAGTACATCCTCTAACATTAGCACTAGCATGAGCAGAAGCAGTGGCACTATATTTTCTTACATTTGCATGACCACTACATTCTCTTACATCTGCACTAGCCTGAGTAGAAGCATTAACATGCCCACTATTGCCTCCTATTGAATTGGCATTTGCAAAAGCATTGGCATGGCTTTCGGATCCTCCTTCAGCTATGCTTGTCGTAGCTTTAGCTTTAGCCTGAATATATATTCAAAATTACTAAATTGGAATCTTGATATACACAACTTACAATAATGGTTAGATGACAACTTACTTGTCTTTTTCCGAGCCTTGGACCAGTGGAATTAGCCTGAGATTGAGCATAAGCTTCAGTTGTACTTGCACTAGCATGAGCATTGGATGTACATACATTGACCTGAGCATTGGATGTACGTACATTGGCCCCAAAGATTGGCCTGAGAAGCACATATTAAGTATTGATTAACAACATGTTAAAGTGAGAAAAACACATTAAGATGATCGTTAGTTGAGAAAATACCTTTCTTAAAGGACATCCCTTGCGGTTGTGTCCAATTTGTTTGCAAACGAACAAGTCATTTGCTTACCCTCTTTAGTCATTCTATCACCTCTTACAAGCTCAATCGGTTGCTTTCTTCTACTCCTTTTTGGCCTACCAGGCATGTTCTTCATTGGTGGGGGTTGAGGAGCTTCTTTATTGGTTTTATTCCAAAATTTCTATCCTCTCACTGTAGGCATCATGAATTGATAAGCACTTAGATACTTTTCCTTGTTGAAGCACTCGGCTAGATGGTCGGTCGGATCGTTTCTCTTATGGTGTATTGCACAAATGGCATGGCAACATTGAATTCCACTAAGTTCCCAAGCTCTACAAGAACAAGTTTCTAAATTCGAATCAACAACATATTTGTCACCACCTTCTGTAATCTCATATCCTTCATTTCCATTCCATATCAAATGGCAATACCTACTAGCAGATGTATTCTCATGTAACTTACGCATAATTCTTGGACCGTAATTTCTAGTCCACCTAGCACATCCATCCCTTTGAGTATGCATTCTATTCATAACCATGATTCTAATATCCTCCAGCTTACTCACAATGGCCTTGCACCTAGCTTCCACACACTTACCATTGAACGCTTCACTTAGATTATTATCAACGACATCACATTTAATGTCAGTGTCAAAGAAGGCTTTGCACCAATGTTTTGGCTCAATACGGAATAAGTCATCATGACTTTCCCGAGTCAGTTCCTTTAACCTTTGTCTATGCATCTCGAAATCTGACATATTATTGCTTTTGACACATCTCCAAAATTGCATCAATAACTGTTTTCCTTTGTATTTTTGACCCCAGTTGGAATAAATGTGCCTTGCACACATCCTATACTCTGCATTTGGCAACAATTCAGCTACAGATTGGACGAGACCCTGACAATTACCGAAAAAAAGAAAATATATATGAAAACAGAAAGAAAAACATTGTAATGTCACAATCAATTTACAAATGAAAACAGAAAAAAAGCATACATTTTGTTGATCACTTATCAACGCCCATCCGTCACCATTACATATATCAAGGTCTGACTTCAACAATTCGATAAACCAAGTCCATGTGTCCTTATTCTCGATTCTTACCACTGCCCATGCCACTGGATACATTTGATTGTTACCATTCCTTCCGACGGCACATAACAACTCACCTTTGATCAAACCCCTCAAAAAACATCCATTTAATCCAATGATCTTCCTACATCCAGCCAAAAAACCTTTCTTGCAAGCGTCAAAGCAAATGTAAACCGTATCAAATACTGGTAGAGAATTTGGCCATGACCTTTCAACTTTCAATTTAAAAGTGCTTGAAGGGCTTGCAGTGTAAAGCTCTCCCAAGTAGTCGTGCATTTGTGCATATTCCTTCTTGTAATTGCCTTGTAGTTCCTTTAATACTTTCAGCTTTGTTCTCCTACACTGACTGAAAGTGACATTTACTCCAAGTTGTTCTCTAACTAATTTCTTTAACTCAGGTGCTTTGATTTTAGGCATTGCAGAAATGAGAATCATGAAGTGCTTAGCTAAATAAGTGCTAGACACCCTCTTATTCTCGAAAGTGATACTGCATATATGCTGATTTACATACTTTCTCAAATGAAATGACCCAGTTTTGCTAGCAAGAGCACCATAGATCATCCAGTTACAATTGTTTTGGCCACGCCTAGCTCTTACAACACTTTTTGTGTTCTTAGTGTATTTGATTGCTCTTTGCTCAGCCACAGAATACTTCAAAATTGCATTCTTGAACTCAGTTGCATCCTCAAATGTCATGCCAACAATAAATTGTGGATTTGTACCACTTTGATCATATGATGGAAACCTACTTCTCCTCCTTGAAATAACATCAGCCTCTTCACTATCCTCATCATTTAAAATTGATTGAAGATTGCCTTCCTCATCTGAATCAACATACTCTGTTTCGTACCCAGAATCATCTAATGATTGAGCCTCATCCACAATTGGTGGTTGGGAAGTACTAGTTACCTCACTATAATTAAAATTTGGAGCCTATGTCTTGCTGAAAATTCAATTAATTTTTTCCTTGCTTCAACCAGTTCAAAGTCATCATCATCACTCGACTGTTCCATATCCACGAAATTATGTGCATCATCATGCTCTTCCTCATCTAGATCCTTGTTGGCAACTTCAGCCCGATTCCCGTCATCATCAGTATTCCTAATCACATTAGACATACCTCCAGTTTCCATCTCAACACCCCCCATCTCAGCTCCCCGCTTTTCATTATCAGCATGCTCAACATATAATGTAATATTTTCAGAGCACAGATGATGATAAAATAGATCCATCACATCAGCGTTATCCCATAAATACCTAAGAGTTACTCCGTCTACAAGAGTCTTACTTCCAGGAACTCTGTAAAAGAGTTTCTCTACTCTACACACACCCAAAGCCTCAATAGCTTCAATTATACTAGAAAGTGAAGGCTTACTTAAACTTATTTCAGCAACATCAGCCCTTCCACCTATGTATTCCAATGGTGGGCCAACTTTAAATTTACCTCCATAGCGAACAGTGATATAAACTTTGTTCTCGGCCATTGGACCTACAAGAGAACAGAAACAAAAAGCAGAGCACTTTCAATCATCAAATTATTGAAGCAATGTTTAAGTAGATATTTTTATAAAAGACTAACAATCAATACAGAAACAACAAATTAGCATAATCCGTTTTACAACCACAATGCAACTACATGATCAATAGTGAGAGCAATGTTCTAATTTGCTACAATGTTATAATATATCACAAGAATTGGAAAATGCAAAACAATTATAACACAGAGAGTAAAACGCCGCTATAATGTAGAGAGTAAAACACATTTGCAAAACAAAAAAAAAAATGGTAATATTACTATGACATACCCAAATGCTTTAATATAGAGAGTGATACCTGCATGAGGAGTCACTATTGCCGTCCCTGATGCCGCTCCCTCCGTCGTTGAGACGCCAAGATGCTCACAAGACATATCTTTGCATGAACTCGCAATCATCAAAGAAGAGAACATAAAGTTGATGTGTGTCAAATTCGAGCTCTCTGAACTCCAAATAATGAAGAAATGAGGACGCTAACTGACATCGTTTTACATAATGCAGAGATTAAAGCACCTTTGCAAAACAAAAAAAATTGTAGCATTACCATGAGATACCCAAATGTTATAATGCAGAGAGCGATACCTGCGTGAGAAGGAGTCGCCATCGTCTTCGTTGACCCTGTTGTCGTCCCTGACACCAATCGCTTCACCGCTGAGATTTCCAGACTCCCGCAAAGAGGTCTTCACACGAACTCGCAATCGTCAAAGGAAGGAAAGAACACGAACTCACGATGAGTGTTGAACTCGAGGTCGATGAGGACCCAAATCGCAAGAGAACCGCAAATCATCAAATTTGGGGCTTAGGGTTCGGACGAATTCGATTTAGGACTTAGGGTACGGATGAATTCGATTTGGGGCTTAGGGTTCGGACGAGTTTGATTTGGGGTTTAGGGTTCGGATGAGTTTGATTTGGGGCTTAGGGTTCGGACGAGTTCGATTTGGGGCTTAGGGGATACTTGGAAAGCGAAAGAATACATAGACATGGAGAGGGGAGGGAGAACACGACGGTGAAGAAGACGTACAGACGAAGGGGGAGACGATGTCGTGGGGAAGGAGAAAGGAGGAGACGGCGTCGTGGCGAAGGAGAAAGGAGGAGACGACGTCGTTACGCATGCGTGGCTTTTTTTTTTTTTTTTTTTTTTAACTATTCGCAACGGAGGAGAGAGAAACGATTAAAAAAAGCCACGCGGGGCCACGCCAGTTTTTTCTGTTAAGAAATTAGACGGCGTCGATTTTAGGACTCGTTTGAAACATTTTGACAAGTTGTAGGACTGAAATGCACTTTTTGTAAGTTTTAGGACTGAAATGCATTTTCATGACAAGTTTTAGGACTTCTGGAACACTTATCCCTATATTATTTAGTTCAAACTTCATAAATTGAATAAAGAGAAGAATATTATCAAACGATATTGTTTATTTTGTCACTCCCAAACTTCTATGGTCTATTAGTTTTTATTTCGAATAATAGTCAAAGTATCGTGTTTCAAATATAGACAAATTTCATCAAAATTCACTTAATTTAAAAGAAATATATTGAAACTAACCAACGATTTACCTTATTAAATAACTGCTAATTTGAAGTACAATTAATTCTATTAAATTATTTAGATCGGTGAATAAAATAATAAATAAAATTTCGTGTTAAATTCACATTTCTCATTTGCTTTAAGATTACAGTTAACTTATTATTCATTTTAGACTTGCAATATACTAACAGAACTTTAAATATCACAAGTTATTGGAAACATAGTGTGTTTACATTTCATTTCATTTTATTCTCGAGCATGTACAATGGAGTTTCTGATCGCGCTTACATAAAATCAGTTAATTTGACCTTAAAGTTTCTCGAAAACATATAAAGATAAAGTTCATGACCTAGTTAATTTCTTTTTCATGTCAAGCCAATTTATGGGTTACTTGTCAAGCAAAGTCCAAGAAAATTTTAGTATAAGCAACTTTTTTAAACAGTTATATATTTATCAATTTTTTTCTGTTGTTGCGCACATCATCATTAAAATTTTTTATATGAGTTGTCTTTGATATACATAAGTTGAGGTGACTAAATGAAATAAAAAAACCATCGTAAAAAAATTGATAAAATAAAATTACAATTACATTTCCCAATGATAAAATTTAAAAAAATAAAAAGATAATGTATAATTAAATCTAAATCCGCTTAAAATAAGAAAAGGAAATTAGAATGACTCATTCGTTTTAGATTGCAAAAAGTCTAACATTATTGATAAAGTGTCAAAAAAGAAAACTATCACATGACTTAATGCGTATAATTTTTTTACATTATTATTCTCGGTGTACTTCTAGATACTCTTATATCTTTTTATATATTCAATGTAAAAATGTCTCATCAATAACATAACAAAATCATTACTTGCTTGATATAATAAGAAGAACGATTTCTTTTTTAGACTAATCAAATAACAAATAACAAATAACAAATTCAACACAAAATTGAGTTGTTGAGATAGGAGGCACCAAGAATGGACATGCTGAGCAATGATGAAGAATAGGCCGTTCTCCATGTTTTTTAAATAGAAACCAAGTGTAAATTTGAAATTCGATTGAAGGAAACACGCACGAAAATATAGAAACCATCAAGAGTACTAGTTGCCTATCAATGGAAAATTGAGTGGCTTTAGTCATAGACGTGTGGTGAAAAATAGCTCTATCGCTTCTAACGTATTACTTTGTGCGTCCCATCGGTCGGCGATTAGTCAAACGAGTAAAAGTGACAAGATTGGACGATGGACGGCTGAGATTTAGTCACAATATCGTTGACTTGATGATAACCCGGAGCCAACGGAGAAACTCCCGTGCGCATAACTGGAGAAGTCTATAGGATCGCACCGGCCAGAGAAGAGCTTGACTCCGTCGATCGTATTCCCACTCTCTCTTCCCGTCTTCCTGCTCGCGCCTTGTCTCTGAGAGAGGGAGAGAGAGAGAGATGGAGTGGGCGTCGTGTGCATTGAAACTGGCGTTCCTGTTCATCGCGCTCTCGTGCATTCTCCGGAAGTCAAACCAAGCTCTGTTGGCTTCGATCACCGCGGCGGTCCTTGAATACGTAGGAAAAGAGGGCGGAAGAAACGCGGTTGGTGTCGGCATCCAATGTCTAATTTCAGCACTTAGCTTAGTTCTTTGAACACTGGTTTCGCATGTGTTTGTTCTTCCTAATTCATTCGGTGGACCTCTTCAACTTAAACGATCGTCTAGTATATTTGTTTTCCCAATGAATAAGTTTGTTCGGAAAATGCTTGGAAATAATAGATAACCTTTGTTGGGTTCCTTTGAGATTTTCCTTTTTTCCTCTTCTAAGAATAGAAAGATGTTTGGATGCCCTTGGATTTTCGCTCGGTAATGTGAGTGTTATGCTATGCATTGTCATTTGACTTGGCAATTTCCCTCTCTCTCTCTTGTTTTTTTTTTTTTTTTTTTTTTTTTTGATGAGGAGCAAACAATTGGGCATTCAGCTCCTCTAGGTAGGAATATACATGTTACGGGATAAAGTTTGGTCCCTTGGTTTGACAGGAATCATGCGAATCGCCAAGATCTGCACCGACTTTTGTCACATTTTCGGGAAGTTACGAAGTTTTCTTGAGTTTCAGAGGGCCGGATACCCGGAAGGGATTCACAGATTGCCTCTTTACCAGCCTCACAGAAAAGGGGATCCGTGTTTTCAGAGACAATGAAGAGCTCCCTGTTGGAGGAAAGATCAAGCTGTCACTCACTGAGGCGATCAAGCAGTCGAAGATAGCCATACCCATCATCTCCAAGGATTATGCTTCAAGCAAAAGCTGCCTCATGGAGCTGCGGCAAATGTTAGAGTGCAGAGAGAACAAAGAGCAAATGATCATTCCCATATTCTATGATGTCGATTGCTCTGATGTAAAACATCTTAAGGGTTCTTTTGGGAAGTCCTTTTATGAACTTGTTAAGAATGAGGGAATTGGTAGAGAGAGGATCAATGCGTGGAAGAAGGCTCTCCGAGATATTGGAGAAGTAAGAGGGTTGAACTTGGCTGAAATGAATGATGGGTAATCCAATCTCTGCTGCTCTTGTCTTATACTACATAGCTCTACCTTGAGCAAAATGCGCTCCCAGTCCATACATTCATGGAAAAGATTGTTACGTCTAAGATCTTGTTGCAGGTTAAGCTGATCACTATTCATGAATTGTGAGACCTTCAATAGCCCCAGAGAGAGTCCAAAATTCTTAATCATATAATGCTGTCGTATCTGATTTCCTGTGGGCCTTCTGAACATCCTAAATGTGTCCATTCTTCAAAAGTCGCCACTCTATGCAGCCTATGTATAAGCAAAAATGTCAAAAATGTTTGTTCTACACTTCTAGATCAATAGATTAGAGTTTCCTAAGTAAAACCTGAGGTACACAATAGATACTTATATGATCGTGTCTAAGTAAAATAAGCCTACTTATTTCATAGATCTTATAGTCAATACTCAATACTCCACTGAATACCTCCAAGGGATTAGTCTTGGTGTGATTTTCTTACTGTTTCACCAAATATGCATTCAGTTATAGACCATAAAAGAACTTCTAGAAGAATATCCTAGTTTCTGTTATCCTTAGCTATAACCAATGCTATGATAAATTGACTTTGATATCATTTAGTAAATGAACAACTATGGTTTAGCTGGTGCCTTCTGTGTTTTCATACATTGTATTGCCATGTCTTAAGTCAACCTTCCCTATCTTACTTTTTGTCTACTGTCCAGTCATTTTTTAGTACATAGTTTTAGTACATATCATCATAGCTCTCTCTCATTACTTACATTGGCAGGCATCATGGCAAGCTTATACAGCTAGTTGTCTCAGATGTCTTGCAACGATTAAAGAAGCCTGACCTAGTCGTGACTGAATATCTAGTTGGGATCAACCGTCATGTAGAAGAGGTTATGAAGAAGCTTAATGTTGATTTTTGTGATGGACAAGCTGTTGAAACATTTGGCCACAAGAAATGTGTTGTTGGAATATGTGGTATGCCTGGGGTTGGCAAAACTACTCTTGCAAAGGTTGTCTACAACCGACTCTACCATCTCTTTGATGGTTGTGCCTATCTCGAGAATGTTCAAGAAAGGTATACCCAGGTGGCAGGGCTTAAGACTTTGCGAATTAATTTAGTTTCTCAACTAGTAAATAAGGGAAGTCAAGGCTTCGGTACTTCTGATGAGGCTATGCTCTTTATCAAACACAGATTCTGCAATATGAAGGTTCTCATTTTTCTTGATGATGTGGGTGACCCTGAACAGCTTGTTCAGATTGCGGGTGAGCTTACAGATTATGGTCCTGGAAGCAGAATTATTGTGACATCTAGAAAGCAAGATGTTCTTACAAAGGTCAAAGTAGCAGATCAAAAATACGAGGTTGAGGCAATGGAAGAAGGTGAAGCTCTTCAACTTTTTTGTAAGCATGCATTTGGTAAGGATTTCGTCAGAGAGATTGACCATACTCTTTCGAGTGCCATTATAACAGCTACTGGTGGGCTTCCTTTAGCTCTTGAAGTGGTGGGTTCTTTCTTATTTTCAAAATCAAAAGAAGTGTGGGAAGATACATTGAAGAAATTGAAACATGCTCCTCACAAGAAAGTTGAAAAAGTATTGAAGATGTGTTATGAAGATTTAGATGAAAATCAGAAAAAGATATTCCTGGATATAGCATGTTTTTTTATTGGCAAAGATAAGAGAATTGCCATTTACATGTGGGAGGACTGTGAATTTTACCCTCACGAGGGCATTGAAGCTCTTCTTGTTAGGTCTTTGGTGAAAGTTGGAGAGAACAATGAGCTGTGGATGCATGACCAATTAAAAGACTTTGGTAGGGACATAGTACGGAAGGAGAACCCCGAAGAACCTTGCAGGCGAAGCAGGTTGTGGAATCACAAGGAAGCATTAGCCATGCTGAAGGAAAGGAAGGTAAATAAAGGACAACAAATGATTCCTTGAGTGGACAAAGTTGATGCTCTTTTCGATTTATTCATCTTATAATCATTAATTTTAACTCAGATGAGAAAATGAAATGATCATTATCCAGGTTTTCTTGTTGTTTTTTTCATCCAGCTAACTTTTGTCTAATTCACAGGGCACTGAAAAGGTTCAAGCCCTTGGACTCATGTTTGATCATGGAAATGATGTTTGTTTCACGTGCGAAGCATTTTATCCTCTCTGGAATTTGAGGTTCCTTAAACTGGACTCTGCAAATATTGAAGGCAATCTTCAGAATCTTCTTGCAAACTTAAGATGGTTGGATTGGCAAATATGCCCTGAAAAGACCTTGGGACTTCCTTATTTCAATGTTGAACACTTGAGCATTCTTGATCTGTCATGGAGCCGGATAAATCAAGGTTGGAGAGGTTGGGAGCTGATAAGAGAGGTAGAAATTACATTTATTTTAATCTTGTTAATCATACGTTTTTCAAGAACTCATTCTCTTTTATTGTCTCATTGATTTGCAGAAGGCGAAGAAATTGAAAGTTTTGAACCTAACGGGGTGTCCTGAGTTACTTGAATCTCCAGAATTCCCTGCTCCAATTAAACTAGAAAGATTGATTCTGGAAGCTTGTTCCAAATTATCCTTGATTAGCCCATCCATTAGCAATCTAAGCAGCTTAGTTTCCTTAAATATGAAGTCTTGTAATTTGGACAAGTTGCCAGATCTGGGTTTCGCGAAGACTTTAAAAGAGCTTGTGATCGATGGGACTTTTATTGATACAATTCGTTTCCGAGAAGGTTCTATGGAACAACTTGAAACTCTCAGTGCTTGCAAGTGTGAAAGGTTAGAACAAATATATGAGATTGATCACTTACGATCTCTTTCTAATCTTGCACTGGATGGAGCTGCTATAAAGACCCTCCCAGTTTCCATTGGGTCACTGAAGAAACTTCGATGCCTATCTTTAAGGAGCTGTCAGAAATTAACTGAAATTCCACAATCCATTGGAAAGCTCAAGGAACTGCAGTTTATGGACCTGTCAAACACGGGAGTTGACGAATTACCCCATTCAGTCAAGCATTTGGACAATTTGAAAGTGCTCAAGATGGAATTTACTCAGATAGGGAAATTTCCTGAAGCAATACAAAATCTGCCAAAGTTGGAAGAGATAGATTTTTCTCGCTGCTGGAATTTGGAGATTCAGATGGACTGTGATCTTGCAGGATTATCCTCTTTGAGAGTTTTGAAATTATCATATACCCGAATTTTTCACTTGCCTGAGAGCATTTGTTGCCTCTCAAATCTCCAAATGCTTGAATTGCGTAACTGCAAGAAGCTTCAGGTGCTGCCTGAATTTCGCTCTAGTGTAATTATCCAGCGCTAGGCATCCAGAAAGATGTGGACAGCCTTGGAATTTTCATGCCTGACTATTGTAGAAGGGTGTTACTTTGGTGATGATCCTGTTCCAAAGTGGTAAGAATTTCTAATCTTGGAGAGGAATTGATCTAATTTTGCAAACTCAGATTTTGGCCTTTCAAGAAATATGAAGTTCATTTTTAAGTTGTATTCTTCTCTCAACAGGATTCATCAGCCAAAGTTAGCGGGAAAAAGCTGAATTGTTGAGTCTCTCTAAAAGACAAACATTTGATTGCATCCCAGAAAATCTTCAATTAGACATACTTGCTGGTTAAACTCATAATTGTTTTGTGTTGCTTTGTATTCTACCATTAGGCAACAGAGACCCAATTATGGATTGCTAGAACTGTGGTCGGTTATAAAACCATTTTATTGCGGTATAAATAACCTCATGTGATTGAATATATACCGTGCTTCTTTAAGCTTGAATGGTCTATGATTTTCTCTTTGACAGATTACTGAAGTTCTTGCGTTGCATTGTCTGAGCAGGAGCATAAGAGTATTCAATTTTTGAAGACTTGTGACAGCCATGGCGGAGTTGGATTGGATCTTGGCAATGGCTATGGCTATATATCAAAATCACAAGCTACCCGTATTTGAGACTTGCGACTACCACAACGGAGTGGAATCCCATCCTGAGTGCAGACTTTGCTCCCTTGGCAACTGTGTTAATTGCCACGTCCATGTTGATGATTCTGATGGCAACAATTGTTGTGAAGGCAATGGCGATTGCCGTACATCCGAATCACAAACTACCCCTGTACTTTAGGCTTGCAACAGCCTTGATGCCACGGACCTCAAATTCTTTATGCCCGTGGCAACTGAGTCAACTGTTGATTTGGCAATTGCGATGCCCGTGTGCCAAAATCATATACCGCTCCAGTACTCAAGCACAGTGATGGCAGCGGCTGTGTGAAGCGTGGTTTTGACCGCGGTGGGGATGGTGACGCTCGCAAATGCGTCCGAGATAGTGGCAAAGGTAACAATCCGCAAAGATTATAACTGGTTGTAGTTGACAGAGTGATGATCATCAGATCATGGTGGAATGGAATAGAAGCGAACGTGTCTTCCAAGTCTGCCGTGTCACAAACTATGACGGAAGAGCACAGTTCTCACTGTTTCGTATGTGGATACGCTTAGGCATTGATCTGTGTTCTTACATTCAACAAGTTCCCTCTTACGCACGCATGTGTTGATGTATAGCAACAAGAATGAATTGGTGAAGGCGTTTCAGATCAAGCCCACAAGATGCCAGCAAGTCTCGACTTAGGGCATGTTAGACAACCAACCAAATATTGTTTAATTTTGTTCTTTTATTCCTAAAAGTAGATTTGGAACAAAATCTGTTTGGTAAATTTTTTGTTATCGGGAATAGATTTGGAATAGAATCGAAAAGTAAAAAAATGTTGATTCTTTGTTCCTGAGAACAATTTCATAATCAAGCCAACTGAAATTTTTTCTTTTCTTTTCTTTTCTTTTTTCCTTCTTGTTTTTCTTCATTTTCACTTCTTCTTCCATTGCTATTGCCATCAGCTGTCGTCGTCGTTGTCCATCGTCATCCGCCGCTACCAATTGTCGGTGACCAGTTGGCCGAGCTTTGACAAGCTCGCCGGAGACTCGCCCAGCCATTGGTGAGGTTGAGCCTCGCCTAGGCCTATCCCGGGCCTCTCCCAACCTTTGGTGAGCCTCGCCTAGCCGAGCGAGGCTCACTGAGCCCTAGCTAGGTGGGCGAGGCTCGACCTCGCCTAGATCTAGCGGGGTTGAGCTTGCCCAGTTGTCGCCGGGGCTTGACCTCGCCAAATCTGTGTGACGTTGAGCCTTGCCCAACCCAACTACGGCTCGGCCACATCTTGCCCAAATGTCGGCAAGGCTCGATCGAAGAGGTGCAGCCTTGCTGGGATTGTTGGCTCTCATCTAGCTGGCCGTCGGTCATCCTAAGGTCGACAACCGGTTGAGCAAGAAGATAAAAGAAAAGAAGAAAAAAAGTAATAAAATCATTCAAAAATTAGAAGAAAATGGTTTGGATTAGAAATTTTGAAGACGATGCCAAACGCATTTAAATGCTTAGAATTTGTTTTTGGGAGCAGAATAAAAAGAAAAATAATTTCTAATCAGAAATTGTTCTCAAGAATAAAATATTTATCAAACACGCCCTTAGAGAGGTTCCATGGGAAAGTATGAAAGAGAGCGAACATTACGGTATTGTGACTTTTGTGAGAGGGTGCGAGTTGTTACTCTGGGAAGAGAGAGGGAGCATATAGAAATGATTGGATGATACTCTTTAATCTATTGTGAGAATATATATAATAACAGTATATTTGGGGTCATAAAAAATGATAAATTATTATGGAGTTCACTCTTTAAAAAATTTAAGGCTCATGATAAGTTATTATTCTTACGATAATCCAAAACTATTATGCTAACAAAATCCGGAAGCAGACCTCCCTGCCATTATTTATTTACCAATTAATCTATCTCTATCATAAAGCAAGCTCAACGTCAAATTCAGGTCTGAAAGATTTTCACTATGTACGACCTATATCCAATGAATAATAAAGTCAATTATTGTAATGTATGTGTGACCTTTGTTCGTCCTGTCTTTTTGTGCTTTTGACTAAACTTAGGCAAGACAATCATAGATGATAGGAAGTAGTCGAAGTGCGATGCAACATGGTGAACCCGAAAAACCATGATTGTGAAAATATGTATCTTCCCTCTTAGTTATTTGTAATGCCATTTGGAGGGAGAAGTACTAAAAAAGCTATAAACCTATTACATTTGTACTAATTTAGTTCTAAATTTTTCAATTTGATCAATTTAATTTTAAACAATTTCACATTGATATCAATTTAGTCTATTTGATCAATTTAAACTGGAAATTGCTGACATTGGTACGTGGCATAACTAGTGCTAATATTGACATTTTTTATATCTAAATAATTTTTTTTTTCAAATTTTTTTTCTTTTTTTTTTTTTTTTTTTCCTTATTACCCTTAGCCAATCGCCAACCAGAGGGGTTGCGACTGCCGCCGAGGGTGAGGCCGGGATGCCCTCCCCACCCTTTGGCATTGACTAACTCGCTATTTGGATGGCAGGATGAGGGTGGAGCACGAACATGCGTGCACCCTTTTGAGAGAGTGAGAAGTACAAGAGAGCTGCGATGGTCATTGCAGCGGTTTTCAGATGGAGGCCGATTATCACCCAGGAGCAGGATGCAAGGACGTTGAGGTTGAATCACGGTGGTGGGGCGTCACATTTGTTTTTGTCTATGATTCCAATTCTAATTGATTCAGTGAATTTGTAGTTGATTTAATGAATAGAAAATTATGATTCTTTGTATATTAGTTTCTTATTTCATTTTTATTCTTACACTATAAGTGGATCGTTGTAATTATACACAATTCAATGAATATACATAAAATTTTCCCTCTCCACTCCTCATTTTCTGTCATCTCTTCATCTTGGCCTGGCTTCAGCAAAATCCAGAATTGCCTTTGTGTGTGTGTACTTTTTTTTTGTCCTAGGGTGTTGTTGCAGTCCTTAAACTTCAAAACAAATCAGCAAAGCGATCGGGAATTCAAAATTTTTTTACCATGGCAAAAGGTAAGAACATCGAGAGTTCTTCGACGGAGGAGATTCCGCAAAATCAAACCCCATTGCTGTCAGATGTTACCATCTTGCCCGAAGAGGAACGACCATCTGTCGAGGAGCAACTTCCTACTTCAGGCAAAATCCCTGGGTCCATTAAGTGGCCTTCCGTGTTTTAGCCAGTGCACTGGTACCCCGTCCAAGCCTAGTGGGGCACTGGGCCAGGACAGGCGTGGGCCCAACACCCATCTGGAGAAGCAAGTTTTTTGGGCCTAAAAATCAGCCCAATAGAGGTTGCCGCTTCTTGCATCGGATGAGAGCGACCCAATTGGGGATTCAGGTAAGCCGAATCTGGGTCGCAGATTCGAATCCATACCTGGTCAAGGGACAAATCCCTACCTGATTTACTTGCCCGGATTCATGCCGCATGTTTTCCTCATCAGCGGTGACATTAGCCTCGAATTGAGCAATCTCTCTTATACTTCGCTGACCAATGGACCAAACTTTCTCTCATCAACCTCCGACTCATTGGACTGGACAATTATACAACTTGGGCTCGAGATCTCCGGTAGTCGCTTGCCACCAAAGATAAGGATGTCTTCCTTGACAGATCTATCTCCTTTCGGTCAATGAACGCAACCAGAGACACTAGTGGAGATGCAACCAGTTAGTACATACCTGATCGGCAATTGTCTCGCCCTTGACATCGTGGCTCGACTCCCACCAACTGAAGACACGAAGCAGTTTTGGGACAATATCAGAGAGATTTGTTGGCGCCTCGACTGAGCCAAACTCTTCACAATCACCTAAGTGTTGATAGAAATGAAGCAAGGGAACCTCTCGGTTACCACTTGCTTCAATTGCTTCTCTGTCCTATGAAATGAACTCGAGGAGGCCAAAGAATGTGTGCAAGGACCCGAGAGCACACTGAGGCGTATAAGGAAATGAAAGAACGAGAGAAATCCACAAGATTTTTACTCATCCTCAAAGAGTCTTATTTGGCATTTAGATCCCAAATTCTTGTGATGGACCCCCCATCGCTGCTCGGCCACATATATCAATTGGTTGTCCAAGAAGAAAGTTAGCGTCTCGCTGCAGTTGAGCACCCCCAAGGGGAAGAAGGCATGAGTCTCGTGGCTTTTTCACTTGACGTCTATTGTAGGAAGTGGTGGATTTCTCGAAGTCGCCGGATACCCAAAAATGGGCTCTATGGCTTTGGCCAGAAGAAGGACCGAAGAGAACCTAGGGTTCCACACGTGAATGGCTGGGATTGTCGCTTGATAACGAACGGTATGGATTAGCAGATGGGGATGGATGGCTCAAGATCGTGCGGCATGATGGATAGCTCAGGATCGCATGCGGCAATCAATGGCTCAGGATTGCCCATAAACTTGATCGGATCGGAGGGCCCTTATCAGGCCACATCTACTCTTGCTTACAAGGGATCCTATGACTCACTTCAATCGGCATCATCAGGAAAGGTCGATGGGAAAAATGGTAAATTCAAAAATAAAAATTGCAAATATTGCAAACCCTACACCATACAATTGAGACATGTTGGAAACTGCGCAGGAAGCCTACTGATAAAAACAAAAAAGAATACTCAGCTTATTAGGTTGCCACAAAAAGGACTGACGAGGCACAATGGACAATTACTCATGATCAGTATCAACATATTGTCTAGATCCTAAATCAGCTGAAAGCCAATAATAAAAGCACAAGGCCTCAAGTACCTTTCTTCAAAAGGAGAATTTTTTTTTTTTTTTTTAGTCAATGCAAGGATAATCAATACAGGGGGCTAGTGACAACATAATTTGCAATAAGCATTTATTTTCTCATGTGAAAAAAAAAAAGGTTCATAATCCCCCATATTAGTATGTCTTCCAAATGGAAACTTCATCTATGTTACCATGATTGGAATTGTTTATCTTGGTTTGAACTTTGTCCTCAAGAATGTTTTATACATTCATGATTTTGAATTGAACCTACTCCCTATTCCAAAGGTTTGCATAGATAATTCATGTCATGCTATATTCAATTCCGACAATTGTTTCTTTCAAGATCATTTGACTAGCAAACTGATGGGCTTGAGTAGTATTACACAAGGACTATATTTCTAGATTGATTCCTCGGGAGATTTAGAATTGTTAAATAAAAGCATTTCTTGTAATACTATCAGTAGAAATAAAAATATCATTTTTCATAAGAGATTGGGTCATAGTGCTTGTTTTCCACATCCTAAATATCTAGTATGTCCCTTAGCTAAACAGTCTTGGGCATCTTTTCCTATAAATACTTCTTGAGCTGGCCAACCATTTTCATTGCTTCATATGGAAATCTGGGGTCCTTATTATACCCATCATCGTGATGGCTTCCGTTTCTTTCTTACGATTGTTGATGATTATACACGGGGCACTTGGGTCTATCTTATGCAATCAAAAATCCAAACTTTTGCTTATCTATCAAATTTCATTTTTTTAGTCAAAAATCAATTCGATCAATTTGTGCAATGAATTCTTATAGATAATGGGCATGAATTCTTCACTTTTGATTGCATCAAATTTCTGTCTTCACATGGGATACTCCATGAAAGTTCATGTACTTACATTCCACAACAAAATGGAGTTGTTAAGCGTAAGCATAGACATCTCTTAGAAGTAGCTTGTGCATTAAGTATTTTTTGGGAGATTGTGTGGTCGTAGTTGCTTATCTAATTAATCGTATGCCAACTAGAATTCTTGGTGGTAAAACTCCTTTTTAGATGCTATATAACAAACAACCAGAAAATGATCATCTTCGAGTATTTGGTTGTTTATGTTATGTGACAAATGTGGGTCTTATGGATAAAATGGGTCATTGTGCTACTCAGTGTGTCTTCATGGGATACCCTCTGCTTTAGAAAGGATATAGTCATGGAAATCTCTACAGATAAGCAAGGATGTCATTTTTCATGAGGATATCTTTCCCTTCAAAGATATGATATCTTCTGTGACTTCGTCATTAGAAGGTTGACGCCCTTTTCTATGTGAAGAAGACTTATCAATGGCTTTGCACTATTTATTTGTTGCCCCAGAACAATCCATACTAGTTCCACAAGAGCTATCTATTTCTCCAGAATCATTTGAAGGTGGGTCCCTAGCAATATCATGGAAAGGACTACAACATCTCGAAAAACAAAATGAAAGCATTTCTTCGATCAAAGGATCCTCCGAATGGGACGTTGTAGAAAAAGGAATCACTCCTAAAGTTGCATCTGTCTCGAAAGAGGGAAAGAAACCGCTGGAGACCACGAATGACTCGGAAGAGATAATCAAGAGACAAACTCTTGGATTTATTCTTTATATTGTGCCTTGTCACACAAAAGGTAAGAAATCCATTGCATTAAAATCAATTGATGATTTTGATGTTACAGATTCTGAAGATGATATCTTGAAAATCAAGACGATGAGAAGCTTGCTCTCATGATAAGAAGATTCAGAAAAACCTGAATAGAAAAGGAAGAAGGTTCAACTTAAAGAAACAAAGTTTTCAAAGACAACATGGACGATGAGGAGCTTGCTCTCAAGTCGGTTGATGATGATGAATCAAACAAAGATGTAGTTTGCTTTGAATGTAAGAAAAATGGACACATCAAACCCAACTGTCCTCTTCTGAAGAAGAAGAAAGGAAAAGCTGAAAAGTCTCGAAAAGCTCTCAAAGCTGAAACCTGGAGTGATACAGAGTGTGAATAAAGTGATGATGAATATGCCAACTTATGTCTGATGGCGCAATCAAACTCAGACTCAAACTCTAGATTAGACTCAGATAGTGAATTTGAGGTAAGTAATTTTAAAATTCCTGTCAAGGTTTCTAAGTATATTGATGAGCTGTGTCTTAGTCTTAAGACTTCTCTCAAAAGGATTTCCGAACTTAAAAAGGAAAACTCTGCTCTAAAAAAACAGGAAAACGTTTTAAAAGAAAGAGTTAAATGTTTAGACATGAATGTTTCCACTCTTAAAGAAAATGAAGATAGTCTTTTGAAAGAAAATGCTCTTTTAAAAACTGACTCATCAAATATCTCAAAGAAATTTTCAATAGGGTCCGAGAAACTTGAAAAAATTATTTCAGTTCAAAGACCTTACTTCAATAAGTCTGGTCTAGGTATGACAGCAGAAACAATTCCCTTGATTGATATTCCTAAAATAAAAGAAAGAATTAAGCAAAAACCCTCGAGAGAGGCTTACAAAAATCATTTCTAGAAATTTTTTGTAAAGTCTGTAGGTCGAAATGCCCTCAGGTGTTCAAAGTGCAATAGCCCAGATCACTTTGAAAAGAGTGTCCTATGGTTTGGAAACCTGTTAAGAAAACATGGGCTAATACTGTTTAACTTACTAAAACCAATGGACCCAAGAAAATATGGGTACCAAAAAAGCTTGAGACTCTCTTTTAAATGCAGGTCTCCATCAAGAAAAAGGTAAAGTGGTATCTGGATAGTGGATGCTCAAGACATATGACAGAAGACTCAAATTGCTTTATAAAGATCGTTCAAGTAAATGGTGGAAAAGTCTCATTTGGAGGAAACAGCAAAAGAAGAATTGTGGGATTTGGAACTGTGGAAATTAGAAATCTCACAATAAGTAATGTTTCCCTCGTGGAAGGACTCAATTACAATCTTCTCAGCATCAGCCAACTGTGTGATACTAGTTTTAAGATCTTCTTTCAAGAAGGAATATGTTCAGGAACCAGTAAAAACTCTACTCAGTCTCTCATGGGTCGAAGGCATGGAAATATCTATCTCTTGGATGTGAAACCGGATGAATCGCAATGCTTAATCTCAATTCAAGATGAAGCAAGCTTATGGCACAGAAAGCTTGGTCACATCAATATGAAGCAATTAGCCAAAATCTCAACAAAGCAGCTTGTTCGTGGTCTACCCAATTTATCATACCAAAAGTCTGATCTATGCACTCCATGTATACTGGGAAAGCAGGTAAGAAAATCATTTAAGCCAATAAATCATGTCTCTACTAATCATGTACTGCAGCTGTTGCATATGGATCTCTTCGAATCGACCATAACCCGAAGCATTGGAGGTAAGAAATATTGCCTAGTAATTGTGGACGATTATTCCCGATTTACTTGGGTATATTTCCTTGCAAGTAAGTCCGAAACCTTCTCATATTTTGAAAAGTTTGCTAAAAAGGTTCAAAATGAAAAATGATGTGTTATCTCAAGTATAAGAACAGATCATGGAGGTGAATTTGAAAATCAAGATTTTACAAAATTTTGTGATAAATCTAGCTTTAAGCATGTATTTTCCTCTCCATATACTCCTCAACAAAATGGAGTTGTGGAAAGAAAGAATAGATCTCTTCAAGAAATTGCTAGAACTCTTTTAATTGAAAGTAAGATTTCTTCACGATTTTGGGCTGAAGCTGTTCCATGGTTTCGTTTTTGATACTATCCATTCCATGCGCTTGACAGGTGAATCCAGTGCTGAGAAGATCCTTTCTCATCATGTCTACAGAACCAGAAATTCTCGAAGCATCAGTTTCTCTTGCACCCTCTTCATCATCCTCAACCCCTCCAGAATTTCGTGTTTCCAATGCTTCTAAGATAGATTATCTTTACAAAGTCTCTCTTAGTGATGAAACTAAGATCTCCGAAACTCAGCTTCCTCTTATGAACCCATACTCTGCTTTTGCTAAACCCACCTCGTCATTCTCACCTATTCGCTCCATCCGCCAACTGATTCACCAAACTCCAAAGCAAGTAAAGGAGTACATCCAGTCTTCCAAATTCGACCAACATCCCATTCCTGCTACTAAAAAAGAGTATTTTGTTACTCTCCAGATCCCTCCAGAATTTTCCAGACAATGGGTCTAACAGGGATATTCTCATGTTCATTATGGAGCTGTTCGTCTTGCTCTTACCTTCCATGGTCGTAAAGGTTTGTCAGTTGTGGCAAGAATAGCATTATTGGATACCAGGTTTTTACAATACCAACATGCATGCATAGGCACTGTTCAAACCACTTTAAATGCTGGAACAGTTTTTGTGACTTTGTATCCAAACTTCAACATCGCTCTATCAGACCCCCAACTACTTTCTTTTTTGAAAGTCCAAGTCCAGCTCACTGGAGCCCCTTAAACTGCTAAATCTGTAGCCGCAACTTTACATTACCGGATGGTTTACCGAGTGCAGAATCATGCCCTTGACCTCAACTTCAACAATGGGAATGAAGATGCATTATTTATCTCTATGCAGAATGACCAGGCGTCCTGTATTCATGTCCCCAGGCAGATCCCGAAGAATACTTTGGCTACGCTCCTCCCAGAGACTTGGATCACCAACTATGAAAAGCTACATCAACATAACAAGCCTTTCCAGTCCACGGACTCAGAATTTGTAAGGAAAAAAGATGGAACTGTTTCCATCAAATTTGGCAAAGAAAAGGAAGAAAGTCCTTCTATCTTCCAGACCCTTTTCATGATTGAACCATGTGTTCCAGAATCCATTTCTGAACCAGACCCAAAAAAGCATGTTCGACACTTCGATGGTGATGGACATCCTGTTCATTACTATAAAGACAATTCTGGTCATTATTTTTGGGATCCTTTTTGCCAATGTTCCCACTGTATAAATTCTCCCGATGAGGTAGATCCTCTTGCAAGATCTCCACCTCGACGGAAAAAGCCAAAGGATAAGGTGTACTAAAGGTACTTGGACAGAGACTCCTCCGTTGATACTCTTGGTGAGTGTGACAAATACCAGTTCATGGTTTCTTATGCACCACCTCCACTACCAGAGTCCAATACTACATCCCAAGTCATACCAGATCCACCAAAATCTCCTCCACCTTCTCCTCCCAAAAAAAAGCAAACCCTCTCCCCATTTTATAAGCCAATCCTCAAATGGGCTAAAAAACATTCTTACCCGCTTGAAGTCCCAGCAGAAGCACCACCCACTTCTTCTATTGCCATGTTCCAAGATACTGACTTTCCTCCTCTTGTTAAGGAAAGCTCTAAACTCTCGTTCCTTGCTACAGAAGAGTTTATTGATCCACATGGCAGATACCACCATGTTCCTAAAATTCCTACCCCTACTGATGTAGCTGAACATGGGAGACAAAAGAAAACTCCTGCTGCTGAAGCTGTTCTAAACTGGCAATCAGAGACTCTGTTGGCACAAAACAATGCTTTCAAGGCTATTGATTCCAAGATTGGAAGTGTGCAACAAGATCTCCGCAGATATGATGAAGGTACCAAAAAAAATACTTTCTGAGTTCCAGAAAAGGCTTCATGCCTTGGAATCAGGACAACATCTTGGGTATCATTATCTTGATAGCCCAAAGCCAGAGATAGAAAAGCTCAAGAAGCAGATCCAACTTCTTGAAGAAGGAAGGTTCAGACCTTTCGATCCATTGGCACCTCCTGTTAGAACTGGGTATGTACCCCCAGCACCACAGGAATCTATTTTTGCTAATATCCCAGAAGATCCCTACAGAAGAGAACCGATATGGCAGAAATACGAAATCGTCTCAAAGCCTTGAAGAAGGAAAAAGGGAAAGAGAAAACACCACCTACAGAATCAAGTTCAATTATTATAAGAGAAAAGCCAGACCATATGATGTTATCAAATCCATTAGAATCCTTTTTGAAGGATTTGGGTACTCAAGAACTTGATCCTATTACCCAACAGCCTAAGCCTGATCCTTTTATCCCAGAAAAACAGATTATGTTTACTGAACAAACTTCCCCTACTACATCAGACTCAGCATCCCTTTCCTCTCTTTCATCCTTCTCAGATCCTACAGTTGATTCTCCCCCTATTGTTCCACCAACTTCACAAATATTCATGGCTGACACTCATTCAGATTACAAAATGGAATCAAACTATTCTGATCCATAATTTGGACAGACAAGTAATCCCACCAGAAACAATTCCACCAGACATGTCTCTATGGCATCAAAACAATTCTTCTCCATTGACGACATTCCTTATCAAAAATGGCCAAAGACTCGAAGAATTTCATACTTGGTTGAATACACAGGCTATCACCAACCATGATATGAATGATGTCCTTTACAACTTTGTTACAAGGTTCACAGGGAGCCTTAAATTCTGGTGGCAATCACTCTCAGAACAAGATCAGATTTTGTTTCTGATGTCACCCAATTTCAGCCATGCCCTTACTTACTTATATCATGTTTTTGTGGGAACACCCGGAGATCTCATAGAGATAAAAAGAAGAGAATTTTTCGAGAGAAGATGCTGCTCCTATTAGAAAAAGCATCTTGATAAGCATTATCGATTAATCCTTCAGCTCTTTTATCAAATTGGCGCAGATCCAAATCTGAAGCATGTCTTCCTCACACTCATCCCAAAAGAACTATCCCAGATGGTTGAAAGATCTTTCTTTGGAAAGCAAAAAAGGGTACAAAACATTCCCTTGGGAGAAATACAGCAAGAAATCCATCTATGTCTTGAAGAACTATGCTTAAAGCGCCAGATGGTCCGAACATACATCATAGATGACAAACGTCTTGAATCAGCTTGTTCCCACTAGAAGTTAAAAATCAAATGCTCCAGGCGAGACTGTGATGGTACATGTGGCCAATATTCCCGGAAGAAAAAACACTACAAGAAGTATTCGATAAAGAAATCCAAACATAGCTCCAAGCATTTCAGGAAAAATAAGAAATGGAGATACCTACGCAAAAGGAAGGATCGCACAAGCCATAAGAAATCAAGTCGTTGCTACATTTGCAACAAGAATGGACATTTTGCCAAAAATTGTCCTCAGGCGAAAAAAGGTCAGAATCATCTAATAGAGAATGAAACAGGTATTTCCTTTGAAAATGATGATATTGAATCATTATTCTCTGTTGATGATGAACAAACTAAACAAACTCTTTGTGTCATTCCTTTTTACCAAACTTCTAGTGACACCGAGTCTGACTCAGAATCTGAAGATATTTTTCACATATCTCCCACATCTTCAGAGCCAAATCCTGACATATTCTCAAGTCAAACTCACTGTCCTCATTTCCCTGTTAAAATCCTCACCTTGAAGTTTGCCAAGCCTATCAATGTCATTGCTCTTATTGACACAGGAGCAAGTTGTTCCATTCTAGATACAAAAGTTCTACCTGAAGAATTTTGGACTCCTTGCATCCGATACTTCAATTCTGCTTCAGGAGATACTTTCTCCACGAATGTCAGAACCACACCAGTCACTGTCCAGTTTTTTCCTCAGTGTTCCATAACCACAAAGATTTTTGGATCAAGCCTTCCCAATAAAGATTTGATAATTGGGTGGGATATCATGACTCAAATCTCTCAACTTCGAATCATTCCTGGAAAAGGTCTTAGATTTAAAGACCAATTCTCTGAGTTCGTTAACATTCAGAGACTCTTTTCCATTGAGATGAGTTTATTAGATCCAATCATGCAAAAGTTGCTCGAATCTTGTTCAGAATCCCACTCAGAATTTGCACAAAAATGTTCTCATCCTTTATGGGAAAATCCTGAATTCTTTGTCCGCCTCCCTTTCAAAAAGAATGAAGACATAAACCAAACAAAGGCGAGTCATACGGGAATGAAGCCAGAACACTTGGCTTTAGCTCAAAAGGAATGCTCAGAATTATTACAGCAAGGCCTTATTGAAATCTCTAATTCTCAATGGGCTTGTGAAGCATTCTATGTCAATAAACGCGCTGAGCAAAACAGAGGAAAAATGAGATTGGTAATCAATTATCAACCTCTCAACCTCTTTCTCCAAGATGACAAATTCCCTTTACCATCCAGAGATTCTCTCTTTACTGGCTTAACCAAAGCCCACATTTACTCCAAATTCGACCTCAAAGCCGGATTTTGGCAATTGGGTATCCATCCTGAAGACAGATCCAAAACAGGATTATGTATCCCAAACCAGCACTTCCAGTGGAAAGTTCTCCCTTTTGGTTTAAAGGTAGCACCATCCCTTTTCCAAAAGGCTATGTATCGTATTTTCCAACCAATTTTGTCAAGTGCAGCAATATATATATCAATGACATTCTGCTCTACAGCCCTGATGAACAGTCACACTGCCTACTCCTTGAGCAATTTGCACAAATCGTGAAAAACCATGGCATTATGCTTTCTCAGAGGAAAATGAATATTGCCCAGACAGAAATTGAATTTATTGGTATGCACCTCAACAAAGGTACATACTATCTAGGGCCACATATTGCTCAAGAATTATTGAAGTTTCCTGAAGATAACTTCACGACAAAACAAGTTCAGCAATTTCTGGGGATAATTAACTATCTCAGAGACTTTGTCCCCAATATTGCAAAGCTCCTGATCCCTTTGCAATCCATGCTGAAAAAGAACTCCCCACCTTGGGGAAAAACTCAAACCAAAGCAGTCGCTGAGCTTAAGGAGATTATGCAGAATCTCCCATCATTGCAAATACCATCAACAGGTAAAAGAATTCTTCAAACTGGCCAGTGATGAGTACTGGGCAGCCGTCCTATTCGAAGAAATTGATGGTAAAAGACTCCTTTGTGCTCACAAAAGTGGAAAGTTTTCTCAAGCTGAAATGCATTACCATTCCACTTTCAAAGAAATCCTAGTAGTTAAAAATGGAATCAAAAAGTTCGAATTCCATCTCATCGGCCATCACTTTTTGGTAGAATTAGACATGGCATCTTTTCCTCAGATGACCAAGTTTAAACAGAAACAGATTCCAAACTCCCAACTGCTTCGATGGGCTGAATGGTTCTCAAAATACTCTTTTGAAACCAAGCATATTCTTGGAAAAAAGAATGTGCTTGCTGACTTTTTGTCAAGACCCAAAGCACCAGCTAAGATCAACATGTAAATTAAGAGACCTGCTTTCCATATGCTCAATCATGGTGTGAAATACAAGATTGAGAAGATCAAAGACTTGCCAAGCTGGAAATTTCCCCAAGAAATTATTCAGCAAATCCAGAATGACAGTCTTACTGAGAACCTGGAGAACCTCATGTGGCAATCCCACACAGACCTATTCAGATTCAATGGAGGTTCGATTCTTTATCCTTTTGGGTTAAATTTGAATTATCCCTTCATTCACCCTCTTATCTGGAAGGAAGATGATTTCCCTAACCAGCTCAAAACGATGTTATGGTACTTAACCAATAAGTACTTGATAGCCATTGAAATTCCTACCAGAAGATTCATTGCCAACCTTACAAGGATATTCATGCTCGGAAGAAACATCGAAAAAGAAAGTGATAAAAACCTCTTAGATTTTCTTAATTGGTTTTATCATTCTATATGCTGGAAACAAGACTTAGAAAATGAACTAAGAACCATGACACCAAATCCTGAAGTTCACACCATCCTCTTTTTCCGACGTCCATGGAATTTTTGCAAAAATAATGGTAGTATTTTGGATAGGCCACTTGAGATAGAAACCACAACCTATAAACCCCACTTGAACAGCCGAGAAGCCCAGATTTACAAATCTTATCTAAGATCTGTCAGATTCTGCGAAAACGAGTACCGAGAACTCCAGAGAATCCTATGCTAAGAAAACAAAACCATTCCTGAAGATATTTGGAATAATGTACCCACTACGTGGGATCATTATGACCTAGCACCAGAAGCTAAGGAAGCACTCAATCAGTACAGACAAGCTGCATTGTCCCAAGAACACGAGATGACAACCGAAGACGACATTGTCCAGTCTACTTAAGACCCCTATGCATGCTTTAGAGGTCCTCTGTCCTAGGATCCCTACGAACAGGGACCTTCGTCCTCATTCCAGAACATGGACACATCGTATTATGCACAGACATCAAATTGGCCTCAGCCAAGCATTCCTGATCGTCCTACAAGTGAAAACACAAACTAGGCAGAAGAAGAAGCATCCCATTGGGCTCATGTACAAGCATCTTCATCAAGAAGGCTAAATCAGATTCTCTCACCAGAAGATCTTGAAGCCCTCCAGCAGAAGTACAAAGCTCATCTCCTAGAAGACAGCTCAATGACTCAAACTCAGTCTGTAGCTACAATGCCCGCAAAGGACGAGACCGTTGAGTCCGTACAATTTCACTATAGCAGAGTCACTGTTCACTTTTACTGTAGCACTAGGTTAGGGAAAGTACTGTTCACAGTACAGTTACTGTTCATAGTGTGCGAATAATTCCCTCTCGGAAATTTCCGGTGCCCTTGTTTGTACCCGGACCCATGAGCTTGGTCCTTGTTTGTTGCTTTGTGACCTCATTTTGCCTATATAAGGCAAGGAGGGTGTATTGTGTTGGGCAAAGTCCCCTAAAGTAAAGTGTGTGCTTTGTGAAAAACTCTCCATGGCTTTCTAAATTCTTCTTCTTCTCTAGCCTGGTATGATCCTTTGAGAAATGCAGCTTAGGTAGGTTAGAAACGTTTCCATCCTGGCATTTTTGGGTGTCTCTAGGCTCTGAACTAAAAGGCTGAGTAGTTTTCTGCTAAAAGGCTGTCCCTGAAGGGTTTGAACGGGAGTTGTTCGCCCAATGTGGGATGCATACCTGCAGGAACTTACTCTCCTTCTTTGGTTCTAAGTCTAGGTCCATTCATGAGAAAACCCCTTATGAGTTATTCAAAGGTAAGAAGCCTATTGTTTCATACTTTCATGTGTTCGATTGCAAATGCTTTATACTGAAAAATGCAAAAGATCAAGTTGGTAAGTTTGAAGAAAGATCAGATGAAGGCATCTTCCTTGGATATTCTACATCAAGCAAAGCCTACAGAGTCTACAACAAGAAGAGTCAATCTGTGGAGGAATCAATGAATGTCAATTTTCAAGATTCTATGCAAAATGAGTCTAATCAGACTCATCATGAAGAATCTGAACCTGCTCCAGACTCTCCAAAGCTTACATCTCAAGAAGCATCTCAGACTCTGGAAGACCAGCATCAAGCTGTTCGTGAAGATTCAAGTAAAGAAAGAGATCATCAACCTGACGAATCAACCAATAACTGGAAGCATAAGTCCAATCATCCCAAAGATCTTATTATTGGCGACATTAATGAAGGAATTCACACAAGATCCAAAAGGCGCGAAAAGTCTAGTGCTGTGGCTCTCATTTATGAAATTGAACCAAAAAGCATAGAAGAAGTTTTATCTGATGAAAGCTGGATTTAAGCTATGTAAGAAGAGCTAAGACAGTTCAACATTAATGATGTCTGGGAATTGACATCTAAACCAAAAGGTAAAACTGTTATTGGAGCTAAATGGGTGTTCAGGAACAAGATGAATGAAAAAGGAAAAGTCGTAAGAAACAAAGCAAGACTCGTGGCCAAGGGTTATATGCAAGAAAAATGAATAGACTATGATGAGACTTACGCACCAGTAGCAAGGTTAGAAGCTATTCGATTATTACTTGCGTTTGCTTGTTATAAAAATTTCAGGTTATTCCAAATGGACGTCAAAAGTGCCTTCCTAAATGGTTTTATCCATGAAGAAGTTTATGTGGAACAACCACCAGGGTTTGAAGACCCAAAGAAGCCAGACTCAGTCTTCAGACTGAAAAAGGCCTTGTATGGTTTAAAGCAAGCACCTCGAGCTTGATACGACAGACTAAGTAAGTTGTTAATACATAATGGTTTTGTCAAAGGTAAAGTATATACTACTCTATTTATCAAAAAGGAAAACAAAAGCTTTTTACTTGTTCAAATATATGTGGATGATATTATTTTTGGATCCTCTAATGAAAGTCTGTACAAGAAATTCTCTAAGTCTATGCAGGAAGAGTTTGAAATGAGTATGATGGGAGAGTTAACCTTCTTTCTTGGACTCCAAGTAAAACAATTGAAGGAATGAACTTTTATTCATCAAGAAAAATATGCTAATGATCTTGTCAAAAAGTTTGGACTGGAAAAGTGCAAAAAGACCGACATACCGATGTTAAGTTCTTTGAAGATAGACAAAGATGAAGAAGGGAAGAAAGTTGATCAAAAGCTGTACAGGAGTATCATCGGTTCACTTCTTTATCTTACTGCCTCTAGACCTGACATTTTGTTGAGTGTTTGCATCTGTGCTAGGTTTCAATCAAATCCTAGAGAATCTCATCTCAGTGCTGCGAAACGTATTATTAAATACGTTGCTTCATCTTCAAGCATTGGTCTTTGGTATCCTAAATAGGGAGACTTTAATCTTCTTGGATATTCAGACGCAGATCTAGCTGGTTGCAGAGTTGATAGAAAGAGCACCTCGGGAACTTGCCAGTTGCTTGGAAGCAGGACAGTGTTTTGGTTTTCAAGGAAACAAAATACTGTGGCTCTCTCTACAACAGAAGTAGAGTATGTAGCTCTTGGAAGTTGTTGTTCGCAAATTCTGTGGATAAAACAACAGCTACAAGACTTTGGAATTGAAGACTCATGCACTGAGATTAGATGTGACAACACCAGTGCAATCAATCTCACTAAAAATCCAATCCTTCACTCAAGGGCAAAGCATATAGAGATTCGATATCACTTCATTAGAGATCATGTTCAAAATGGAGAAATCTCGATTCAGCTTGTTGATTCAAAAGCCAACTAGTGGATATATTCACAAAACCTTTGGAGAAAAATTAATTCGATATTATCCGTTCCAGACTCAACATTTTGAAGCTTGAGGAAGTTAAAGTCTAGAGACTCTCAGACCCTCAGACTCAGACATTCATGGCTATAGACTGTAAGTTGTTTCAATATTCAATCTCGAAAAGGTACGATCTTTCATTTAGTTATGACTGATTTATATTATCTTTAAAAGATGGAATTTTGCCTTTTCAAAAAGGATAACTTCTATTTAAAAATGGCAGTTTTCTTTAAAAAGGACGGTTATCGTTTTTAAAAAGGGACGACTGTTCACTTGCCTTTATGTCGATTGGTTTTTTCTTTTTTAAATTGGGTTATATATATATATATACAGTCTGTTGTTTTCTTCACTTAACTCCAAAACCCTAAAAAGCATTCTCCTCCCAATCCTGTCTCGACTTCGTGTTCATCTTCAAGAAAGTTGTCCTCTTTTCTTGGGAAAGCGAGTCAAGGAATCTTTCAACGACAAGAAACGATGTCTTCTTCGAGAAAGTCTTCAAGAATCGCGAGCAGGGGACCACAAAGAATGAGGGAGGGTCCTACCCATTTCGATTTCACCGAAGAGGAAGAGTTACCGAGACAGCAACAAAGCCCGATTCACTCTCAACCACGTCACTCTCCACCATCTACCCCACAGGGTGTGGGTCATCAACCGGAGGAAGAAATAATCGAGGAAGTAGACCCTATAAGAGTTTAAAAACCCTCTTTTATTTACAAGCTCTATCGTGCTTTGAAAAGCACTGATACTCCGCTGAACTATGTAGATTTTCCTTAAAGACAAGGGTTATGGAAATGAGTATGTCTTTTTGCGACGAATGGAGGATTTGGGAATTGCTCCCAAAGGAAAGGCTGAGGAAGCACTTGCAAACATTCCAAGTGACCCTCGTGTAGGAGGATTGAATCCACTGACGGGAACGATGATGATAAACTGTTTAATGAATTTCAACCTAGGATGGGTGTTGCTGTGAAGGCTAAGGGAAAAAGAACGGAGTTGTTCAAATTAAAGGAACAGGAGAATCTGTTCTTCAAACTGTTGAAACGTGGGGTGATAAACCCCAGAAGCGTTGATTTCGACTTTCTGGATGCCATCAATGTGAACTTGAGGGAAAAGTTCAATCTGCTTCAACTTAAGCAATTTTGCTCTGACACCATAGACGGCTATGCACAATTGACAGCATATTTCTATTCAAATCTCAGCTTTTTAGATGCGAATAGAATATCCTTCAATGTTCGAGACCAAGACTATGTGGTAGATGTGGACATGCTGGCAGATATAATTGGGGTTGAAAGAGGACGATATCAATCGGTCAAGGTTTCAATTGCTTGTACCTCACTAGAGCTCGTCAAAGACAGGAATGTAGAAGGGAGAATTACCTACGCAAGAATGCGTGCCATCAACATCATACTTCACAAAATTGTGATCAACTGTCTCAGGCCAAAATCGACATCCAAGACTAACGTGTCTAACTCTGAGGCGAAATTGATGTACACGATCAATTCAGGGAGAAAGTTCTCTCTCCCTCACACCATTCTCTTCCACATGTACAAAGCGATGGTGAAGGACAAGGGCCAGTTGCTTCACTCAGGTCTTGTGACTAAGATCTTCAGACACTTGAACATTGAACCTCCACAAACTCTTTGTGTTCGACCATGCAACAAAATGGTGGTGAGTTTGAAAATGTTGACAAAAATACGTTTGAAAGAACTTGATAAGGCAATGAAGAAGTTCAAAGTGAAAACTCCAGTCAAATCTCATCCAGTATCTTCTGCATTAAAAAAGAAAGGGAAGGAACCCATGGGTGCTCCATCCAAAAAGAAAAGAACTCTTATCATAGAGGATGAAGATGAAGAGGATGAACTCTCTATCTCTGCCTTGGCATTGAAAAGGCTCAGTTGTTCTGTATCTGAATCAACGGAACAATAGGAAAAAGGAAAAGAAGCAGAGGACAAAGAACAGAGAGAAGAAGAGGAAAAGGAAGGGAACAAAGAAGTAGAGGAGAAAGAAGAGAAAGAAAAAGAAGAAGAGGAGAAGGAAGTTGAAGAAGAAGAAGAAGCAGTCAAAGAAAAGTCTGCAGATGAAGCTAGAGAGAAAGGCAATCAAGATGCTAATGAGCATGACCATCACTCTTCTCCAATTGAGGCCTTAGAAACAGGGGGAGATGGCGAGCAAGGAAGGACTACACCATATCTTGTCCACAGTGAAGGTGTGAGTCGCTCACCAACAAATCCAGAAGATCTTCAGGCTTCTCAAATGCCTGAGGAATGACATGATACCTCAACGCCAAATCTGCGTGATTACACCGAAGTTCCATCGTCTGCCTTTACTCCATCCGATAGAGCAAATGCCAGCACGCAGACGGACACTACAGCAGATTTTCGCCGCATCCTTGATCTTCTTTTGGAAATGCAGGGTCAAATATATGCTTTGGAATGTGAGCTTCAAGTCCCAAAGAATGCTGGACAAGCGTCTTCTGTTACCCTGTCGGATCAAATGCAAGACCTCGCTCTTCAAATTCAAGCAAATGCCAAAGGGGAAGAGGTGGCACATTTACGGGAAGACTTGAAGAGGCTGGAAGGCATCATACAGTCGATGGGAGATTTCCAGCTTGTGCGTGTTCCCAAGCAGACTTGATTTTTTTCTCACCTTTTTAATGATGACAAAAAGGAGGAGAATTGCAATCTTTGAACTTTGACTTTAAAATTCTTACTTTAGTTTAGTTTGTTTGGATATTTGTTTTGAGTATGACTTGGGTGTGGATTTGAAATTGACTGTTGCATTTATATCAAGTGTTATTGTATGGCTTTACTCATGAAAGACTAACCTATTTTATGTGGATGTAGAGTCTAGTTGAGTTGTTAATCTTTATGAGATATCCATATTGCTTGAGTAATGTTTTGCGGTCAAAGCTGTTCAAATCTACAGAAAGTTTTGTCACCATCAAAAATGGGGAGATTGTTGGAGAAATCTTTCCAGAATATTTTGAAAAATCGACAAAACGTTTCTATCGCCTAGCAATGAAGCCCTCGAGAATTCTTCCCTCCCGATCGCGAACGATTCCATTCGAGCCGAGAAAATCACCGGAGCACCATGCCGCATCGACGTTTAATTTCAGATCGTCCCCTTCCGGAGGCCTCCATTGGTCAGGTTTTGTTAGATCGATTGAGCTTTTGCTTCTGTTTGTTTTTCCTCGGCTGAAAAGCGCTTGTTGTTCCTTTACTATACTCAACAGATTTGCGGGTCTAGGCTCTTTTGATCGAAAGATCCAGGTGTTTCGCGCCTTCCAGATGTGCCACAAAACCATTCTCGTGAGCTCTCGAGCAGGTAAACTTTGGTCTCATTGGAAAGCTTTAACAATCCACTGATCTGTTCGGCTGATGCTTCCATTTGGTCTTATCTTTTCGAAAATCTGATCTTCCCATACTCTCTTCGTCCATTTGCATAAAAACAACATGTGTTCTGTAGTTTCAATGCACGACCAACAGAAAGGGCATACTGGATCAGTAACAATTTTCCGTTTATATAGGTTTTCCCTCGTAGGAAGAGCATTCTGACATAGGCTCCAGAGGAAAGATCGAACTTTTGGTGGCACATTCAGACTCCAAAGTTGAGTCCATAAGGTACGCGGTGGTTGATAAGAGCAGGAGGGTTTGTTCTGATCTGGTTTACTTGTTGTTTCCCGTGCTCTGTTGTATCCGCTCTTAACAGAGTATTGCCCTGTTTTGTTGCCTGTCCATATCAGCGTATCTAGCTTTGGTTGCTGCATATGGGGATAGCTAATATCTCATTTGCAATTGATTCGTCATACAGTTGAAAAATAAGCTGTTGTTTACATACTTTGTGCTCTGCATTTATCAATTCAGATACCAATCTAGGCTCTGTCTGATTTGGTTGGCCTCCTATTACACCTTGTGTTAGCCATCTGTCTTCTCTAATACGAATAGATTTTCCGTCGCCTACTGACCATATTATGTTGTCCTTTATGGTGTCTCTGCCAAGCATTAAGCTATGCCAACCCCATGATGGTCGAGGTCCCTTCGAAGCTGTCCAAACGTCACCATTGGGAAAGTAAATCCCTTTCAGCACTCTGCTCCATAGGGCTGAAGGGGAGGTGGCTAGTCTCCAGAGTTGCTTGCCGAGCATGGCTCTATTAAAGGTTAGCAGATCCTTGAACCCTAATCCCCCTGTATCCTTTCGAGTTTTCAATATTTCCCAGCTTTTCCAGTGCAGCCCTCTTTTTGCATCGCCATTTTGCCACCAAAATGATGCTATTCGTTGTTCTATGGCTTTGCAGATAGATACGAGCAGCTTGAAGATGGACATTGCATAGGTAGGTAGAGATTGTACAACACTTTTAATTAGCACTTCCTTGCTTGCCTTTGTCAGTAATTTTTCTTTCCATCCTGCTAATTTTGAATTTACTCTGGCCAGGATCCATGCAAACAGCTCCTTTTTGGATTGTCCCCATTCAGTAGGTATGTCCAAGTACTTTCATGTTCTCTGTAGAATAGGAACTCTCAATTCTGTGGCTAGGTTTTGTTTTAGCACTACTGGACAGCTACCATTGAAAGAAACTCCTGATTTATTTAAATTGATTGTTTGGCCCGTAGCATAACAATATTGATTTAGTAATTGGGCAACATTCTGATACTCTGATATAGTTCCATCCAGAAAGAATATCACATCATCAGCAAACATTAAGTGTGATAGCTTAGGGTAATTTATGTTAAGCTGTATTCCTGTGATTGTACCATCTTCTAATGCTTTTTTCATCATCTAGGTTAGCACATTGGACATTACAATGAAGATATAAGGTGATAGTGGATCACCTTGTCTGAGGCCTCGCGAAGGATGGAAAAAGGAGGTAGGTCCTCCATTAACTTTCACACTGTAGGTAACTGTTGAGATGTACTGCATAATTAGAGAAACCCATTTTGCATGAAACCCCATGTGCAGCATAAGATCTCTCACAAAATCCCATTCTATCTTATCATATGCTTTCTGCATATCTAGTTTCAGAATGGCCTGATGCTTTTTCCTCCTTGTTGTTTTGCGTAGGTGATGCAGAACCTCCTGTACAATGAAGATATTGTCCTGGATTTGTCTCCCTGGGACAAAGGCCCCCTGCTCTGGTTCAATGATAAGTGGCAGCCATCTCTTTAGTCTGTTGGCTAATATTTTTTATATAATTTTGTAACTGAAATTGCACAGGCTAATGGGTCTGAATTGACTGATGTTTTCAGGACTTTTTACTTTGGGAATCAACACGATGTGGGTCTGGTTGATTCGGGGGTCAAGAACACTTGTTTGGAAAAACTTCTGTACTAGCTGCATTAGATCAATTTTTATAATTTCCCATGATTGTTGATAGAAAATTCCGTTGAAATCGTCAGGGCCAGAAGCCTTGTAGGCTCCCAGTTGAAATACTACTGCATGGATCTCCTCCAATGTAGGTACGACCACCAGATCTTCATTTATATTATCTGTTATTGGGGTTGGGCATTGGTTTAGGATAGGCTGGTAATATCGTTGACCATCAGTCCTGTATAGGTTCTCATAATAGGATTGAATATGTTTCTGTATCATCATGGGTTCTCTACACCAACTGTTATCCTCTAGTTGCATAATTGAAATACGGTTTTGTTGTCTTCTATTCACTGTTGTAGCATGAAAAAACCGTGTGTTCTGATCCCCCCAATGAAGCCATTTAATGCGTGATCTCATTCACCAAAACTGTTCTTCTTATTTTCTGAGAGTGTCTATTTTACTGATAATTTGCTGCCTTGTCTGCTTACTTGTATGCTGATCTGTTTGATTCATCAGACCTGTTAATGCTTGCTTTAGGTCTTTGATCTCTGTGTAAGCATTTGAGAAGTGATGTTTGCTCCACTTAGTTAAAGCTTGTGATGTTCTCCCTAATTTCTCTGCAAATGGGACTTTTTGGCTTAAATTCTCTGCCCATGCTTGTTGAATAACTACCTGATAATATGTATGTTCTGACCAGAAAACTTCCATTCTGAACTGTTTTTTCTTTCTTCTTACCCCAGGATACAAACTGAGGACTAAGGGACTATGGTCCGAACCTATAGCTGGGAGGGCCTGGACTTTGGCTTCATGGAAGGTAACTCGCCATTCTAGAGAACATAGCACTCTGTCAAGTCTCTTCTTAACCAACTCTGCCCCCTCCCTATTATTGGTCCATGTGAATGCACAGCTATGACATTCTACATCCATTAGGGATAGGTCATTAATCATGTTTCTAAACGCTGCAATTCTTCTATTATCTGCTTCTTTTTTTCCCACTTTCTCCCATACGTATAGAATCTCATTAAAGTCTCCCATGCAGATCCAGGGAAGAGAAGACAAAGGCTTAATATTTCCCAACACATGCCATAATTCCATACGCTCACCAAAATCAGTAGATGCATGGACAAAGGTAATCTGCATAAGCTGTTTACTTTCAGGATCAATGCACTGCACATCTATGAATTGTTTAGAACTTGCATGTACTTTTAAGGCGATTTCCTCTTGCCACATGATTGCCAAACCTCCTACTATTCCTGTTGGATTAACCAAGTGTAATTTCTGAAACTGAAGTTTTTTGCAAATCTCTTCCACCATGTCTGCTTTATTTTTTTGTCTCCATTAGGAAGAGTAGCTTAGGCCTTTCAAGAGCTATTAAAGCTCTTAGTTCTCGATTGTCGGGGGTTGCCAGGCCCACGACAATTCCAACTAACAATTTTCATGGCTTCGTGGTGGCTTATTAGGGCTAGCCACCAAAGCCCATTCTTGTCCTTCTTGGACCAACAGCTTGCACGGGGTCTCCAAGAGTTCTATTTCATCTCGTTAGGATTGAGGATGTTGCTGGTAGGCATTTACGTTTTTAGCCTTTTGTACTTTCATAGTCTTCTTGCTGCTATTTCCAACTTTTGATAACGAGAGGTTTTTGAGTTTCTGGTGTATAGTACCTGTTTTCCACGATCTCGGATCTAATAGGTACCTCGTCTGGGTTTTCACCTTGTCTGGGGTGCCTACTGTTCGCTTTTTGCTGCATGCTACTATTTGCAAATTTGATGCTAGCTCTTGAGCACTGAAGTGCATTCCCCTCGGTGGGTTTGATGAAACAAGTATTGTTTCTTCCACTACTAATTATTCCTCCATATTCCCATAAAAAGCATCCCAATAGGGGCTGTGATCACTAGTTTTTGCCTTCAACCAAGGTCCATATAACCCTTTTTTATTCACTGCCCAAGGTGAGGTTGCATATGGAATTTCAAGACAGTCAGTTGCGTAGTGGCCAATTCTGCCACAAGAGAAACAGTAGTGTGGGAGACACTCATACTTGAACTCCACCCAAAGCCAGCTATTGCCAATCTCCATAATAGCTCCCAATTTCAATGGTGAGGTCAGATCAATCTCAACTCTAACTCTTCCTCCTCTGTTTTGAGCATTTGTTGTTGAGTCGAGTTGAACTTCTTTTACATTTCCCACCCTTTTCCCCAGTTCATTAAACACTTTTTCTATTCTCCACCTAGGGGGAACTCCTCCAATGCGCACCCAGAATTCTTCCTTAGTGAAATCGTATCAGTGCTCAGGGACTTCAGGGAGACACTGTTTCAGAACAATCAGATTTGTGGAGTATGACCAAGGTGAGTTCCTCTTGATTCGCTGCTTTTCCTCCTCCGTTGGGAATACAAAACTGAATAGCCCCGGTTCCTTCTAGGAACATATAACCTCTTCTGATTTCCATACTTTTTTCATTGTAGTTATGAAGGCAGGATAGTTCACGTTTGGTTTAGAATACAGTTTACCAAAAAGAGTACGGCTACATTCCTCCCGTTTCTGTTGAGGTATTTCATCAGATACTTGGACTACATCTTCTTCAGACCACGAGTGCCCAAGACTTTTGCATAATGCAGCCACTCTCATCTCATTTTCCTCTTTGCTCTCCATTTTGACTAACTTTCAAATCTTTTTCCAAAGGAGTATCAGATCTAGGCTGTCCGCATCTCCGATCCTACCTAGATACAACTTTTCCACTCCAAAACTCGTCACCCAAACGAAGACAACTTAAGAGAAAAACAACCGGAAACCAGGAGAAGCTGATTCGCTACTAAGAAGCTGTACTGAGAGCATCAAGCAACTCTTCACTTGAAGGAAAACTTACGATCAAACATCCTGACTTGTGAAGATCCCGATACCTCCGGATCGCTGAAGAATTGCTTTCGGTCAAGATCCTATCCGATGGAGTCCAGATGCCCTCCGGAGAACCCATAACATACCTTAATAAAATCAAGTTTAAGGCAGATAGATCTATTGAACACTACAAAGCTCGATTGGTGGCTGAGGGATTTACACAAAAAGAAGGTTTTGATTATCATGATATCTTCTCTCCCATTGCAAAGGAAGTCAATGTCCGCTCCTTCCTATCCATTGCCACTATTCGTAATTGGCAGCTACACCAAATGAATGTCCACAATGCCTTTTTTCATTGTGATTTAGATGAAGAAATATATATTGGGCTTCCATAGGGATTATGCAAACAAAGAGAGTCTCAGGTATGTCATCGACGCAAAGCTCTATATGGATTGAAACGGGTATACAGACGATGGTATTCCAAATTCATTGTTGCACTAACCAATGCAGGATTTCAGCATTCTAAACATGACTATGCCCTATTCACATAGAATGTAAGTAATTCATCAATTTATTTGCTGATATACATTGATGATATACTTGTGATGGGAAATAATGACTCTCATGTTGCCAAGTTCAAAGAATATTTGCACTCTACCTTTCATATCAAGGATTTGGGACTTCTAAAATATTTCCTTGGTATTGAGATCACTCGTTCTAATAGAGGTATCAGTCTTAGCCAAAGGAAATTTATCCTAGAAATTGTTTTAGAAACATGATTGTCAAGATGCAAGCCAACTGTCATATAGATTGAACAAAACAACAAGCTAACTACTCATGAGTATGATATGAGTTCCTCTTAATTTATTGAGGATCCATTGCTCAAAGATCCATCAGGATATCAGCGACTTGTTGGGAAATTGGTATACCTTACTGTGACAAGACCTGATACATGTTATGCAGTATAAATATTCAGCCAATTTATGCATAGTCTGAAACAATCTCATATGAATGTAACCCTGAAAGTTTTGAAATATCTGAAGGGGTGTCTAGGACTTGGAATATTCTTATCTCGTGATTGCAATAGGAAGATGACAGCATTTTGCGATACAGATTATGCCACTTGCCCAATGGCCAGAAGATCTATTACTGGTTTCTGCATCAAATGGAAAATGAAAAAGCAGTCAATTGTATCATTGTCATTAGCTTAATCGGAGTATCGAGCTATGGCGAAAACTACTTGTGAAGTAGTTTGGATTCGAGGATTACTCTCAAACCTCGAATTACAGGTCAGTGGACCAATTGAATTGTTTTGTGATAACGATGCTACACTCAAATTGACGACATATCCAATATTTCACAAAAGAACAAAACATATAGAAGTTGATTGCCATTTCACTCGAGACAAGATCACAAAGGGAGTTCTTGTAACAAAGGGACTTGGAACTTTGGATCAACTAGCAAATATCTTCACTAAGCCATTATGTCAGAGACAACATGCATATTTGTTAAGCAAGCTAGGTGTCCATGACATCTACAGGCTACCAGCTTGAAGGGGAGTGTTGAAGATATGATCAAACATCCTGATTGTGGCACTGATTCTAATTGATTCAATGAATTTGTAATTGATTCAGTGAATAGGAAATTATGATTCTTTGTATATTATTTCCTTATTTTCTTCTCATTCTTAAACTGTCAGTGGATCGTTGTAATTGTACACAATTCAATGAATATACATGAATTTTTCCCTCTCCACTCCTCCTCATTTTCTATCAGTTTTAGGTCTGGTCCTATACTTTGTTGTGCGCATTCCAATCCCCCAACATAGTTCAATCTGGTTTCAACAATGCGTCTTTGGAACCTGTACTTGTTTTCGAATCAAATTTGGAACTCTTGTTGCGTAAGCTTTTGAGTTTGGGCGCACGTCTTAAGTCTAGTGACTCATTGTTCCACTCATAGTTGCTTCTTCAGGCACACAAATTTTCTCTCTCGTTGGATCTGGCGAAGGGTGCCCTCGCCTAGCCTCGCCCTCGCCCTCGCCCTCACTAGTTGGCTACTGGCAAAGGTAATAACGAAAAAAAAAAAAGAGAAAAGAAGAAAAAGTGTAGGAAAAAAGAGAAGAAAAATTAATAAAAGAATTAGAAAAAGTATTTAAAAATAAAAATTTCACGTCAATAATAACCATGTCACGTAAGACATTGGCATCCACGTAGATGAACTAAAGAAATAGTATAAGAAAATGTTTATGGCTAAATTGCTCTAACTAAAAAGTTTGGGAATGAATTGATAGTAGTTTATATTTGTACTTTTCCCATTATCTGAAGGGAGATATTCCACTTTTGAACCGTCAAACCTAAATTACTTCAAAACCAACTTCTGATAAAAACTTGAGTTCATGGGACTTTTTCATTAGCCGGCACTTAAAAGTGAAAATCCGCAAACTCGTGCTATTGACCACAAATTAGGCCACTTATTTAAATAAATCACCAAATTTTTTTTTTTGTCAGCCCTATTCTAATTCTCACTCTCAGACTTTTGTCTTACCTCTTTGCAGGGCGTGGGAGTCGAAACCTACACTTTAAACTAAATCATTCCTATCCCAATCCCCCCGAAAATGTGAGGATTCGAACCCCCCACTTCCCCTTTACATGTTGGAAGGGTGGCCACCGGGGCAAACTTTGGTTAAATAAATCACCAATTAACTAGTTACTATATTCCACAACAGTTCATGCAGACGCATCGTCCAAAAAGTTGTGCGAACATGCTGCGGTCCCTGCCGCTCAATTGTTTCCTGAAGTATGAAAGAGTATGGATGAATGCCGTACGTTGAAAGACATTTATTTGGCTGTGGAACGCTACAGATATATATATTTTTTGGGTAAAAGGTAAGAAGACGCTATAGATATATTCATTCATGACCAACTTCTAATAAAAGTACATTGGAACTTGGCAATGGCCAAAATCCCAAATCAGTATACTTGTCATAATTTATTTCAAACTAATTTTTTTATCACCAAAAATCTCAAAGTGGTACATTTTTAATAAATTTATTCAAAACTAATTTTTTTATAACAAAAAAATCAAACTAGTACACTCGTAATAAATTTGCCATTCATTAGTTTTTATTAAATTTACCGGCAAATTGCTAAGTCGGATGATATGTGGCAATTAAGGGTTGGATTTTACCCTATGTTTATCAAAGTTATATCAGTTTATGATTTTTTGGAGTATTAATCCATTTTAACAGATGGCGGGTAAATTCATCACAAATGTACCAACTTGAGATTTTATGGTAGAAAAATTAGTTTCAAGTAAATTTGTCATATATGTACCACTTTGGGGTTTTTTGTGATAAAAAAATAAGTTCAAAGTAAATTTATTATAAGTGTATCACTTTAGAATTTCCGGTGGTAAAAAAAATTAGTTTGGAGTAAATTTGTCGTAGGTGTACTGATTTAGGTTTTTTGTGATATTAACGCAATTTGCAATGACTATTAAATTTCATCTATTTTGGATTGACAAAATTAGATATCTTTTATATAATGCTTACGAAAAAATAGTAAGGTACCTCAGCGTGTATAATTCTTTTACATCATGATTTTTAGTATTTTTTTTAGATACCCTTACTCTTACATACTCCATGTAAAAATAACTCATGCATGATAAAACAATGGCCGCCAACTCTTTGATACGATAAATAGGAGACTTGGTGTGTTGCGCATATAATAATAATAATAATAATTCACCACAAAAATGAGTCTTTAAGATAGGAGTGACGAGGAGTAGATAAGTTGCTATAAAAGCAATGACGAAAAAGAGCTAGTTCTTATTTTCCAAATAGCAAGAATTTAAATTGAACGGTAGCCGGAGCAGGCTTGTGTCTAAATTGAAGAGACTGCGCAATTATGAAACCAATTAAAGTGATTGTGTCTTACGTATTGGAAAAAAGGAGAGGTGTAAATTCAGTGGTACGGAATCTGGAAAGAACTCATCTCGAATATTATTTGAAAAAAGGAAAAAGAAAAAGAAAACAGCTTCGATCACATTTGCACCTCCAATGTATTAATCCTCGGGTTTCACATACATTATAGTCTACTTTATTTTTTCGAGACTGATCAAGTCTTTAAAAGGTTCAAGGGAAGAAACATGCAAGAGATCTACCCCGAGGTCACACAACATCACCCATGTATGTCGACTCGACCCGGGAGAAAAGTTTGGTAGAAAATTATGGGGCCTGTCTTGAGGCTTAGATGGCGACAACTAAGGGTGTACTTAGTAATCATTTTGTTTATGAGAATAATTTTTGCTTATAAATGATTCTTTTTTTATTTTGATCCTAGGGACAATTTTCTAACATTTGAAAACATTTGGTAATTGCTCAAAATTTTATTCTTGTAATAAGAATACTTTTGATAGGACTCTTAAATTTTTTTCTTTTAAAATTTTAATACTTTTATTATATATTTTTATTTTTCTCTTTTTTTCTTTTTCATTTGGTCTTTTTTTGCCACCAGTTGGGTGAGGTCTGCCAAGCCTCATAGGCCATCCATCGAGCGAGGCTCGACCTCACCCAAATTGGGCGAGACTGAGGCTCACGGTGGCCGAGTGAGCTTTTGGTGAGCTTGTTGGACCTTACCCAACCGATTGTTAGCGATCACTAATGGTAGAGTCAATGTCGATGGCTAGTGACCGGCTGGGAGGAAGAAGAAGAGAGAAGAAGAAAATAAGAAAAGAAAAATGATTGGACTTGATTATGGATTTGTTTCCTAGAACATGGAAGCAATTTTCTTTCATTTTTTAATTCTGTTTTAAATCTATTACCGGAAATAAATTTATTATCATAAACAAAAAAATTTGTCAAACGGATTTTATTTATTTATTTTCGAAAATAAAGAATAGAATCAATTATTATTAGTCAAGTTAACAAATAGATTCTAAGTCAATTGGCTTGGTGAGGCTAAGCCTAAATAAGCCTACCCTGCATCATATGGAAATAAGGTGATTGTGTCTATGTGCCGGAAAAAAAAGGGATGTGTAAATTCAGTCCTACAGAATCTGGAAAGAACCCATCTCAAATATTATTTGAAAAAAGAAAAAGAAAAAGAAGAGCTTAGATCACGGCACATTCACACCTCCTTTGCATTAATCGTCGGGTTTCGCATAAATCATAGTCTACTTTGGTTTTTATTTTATTTTTTCATTTTTATGACCCCCGGGGACGAAGACTTGCAAGGGAAGTCCGAGTCAACGACCGTCTCTTCCCATTTCTGCAGCAAGCAATCCCCTCTTTTTAGATGCCCGCACGAGAGAGAGAGAGAGAGAGAGAGAGAGAGAGAGAGAGATGAATTCTCTATCGTTGTCCATGCTTGTGAAAATGGCGGTCGCGGCCGTGCGTCTTGCGTTGCTTGATTCGGGGGTGAAGTGGTTGATGTTGGCGCTCGCCGTTTGGGTGGTTGTATCCGCCTTATACGGCCGAATCAGGAGGAGGGACGCGGGCCTGGCCAAGCTGATGGTGTCATCTCTTTTGGATTTGGCCTTCTCCACGGCATCAAGGGACCGAAGCGTGGAGACCCTGGCTTCCTTCTTCGCGGTCTTGGTCGCGTTATTGGGGCTTTGTGTCCGCCCTTGGTGGAAGTCCACCGGCCCGGCCGATCTGCTGCGAGGGTTCAGCATGGGCATGCTTGGGCGTTTGGCACTTCGTCATCCGAGGATCGAGACTTATGCTTTGGCTCTGGCGGTTTGGATTGCTCTCTCCGCCTTTGCCCTCCTGTCAGAAACGCCAGAGCGGGACCGCGCCAATACAGCGACGGAGGAGGTGCGTGATGTCAGTTTATGCTTCCCATCTGAATTATGTTTGCTAAGTCCCTTGAGCCTCTTTCTTTTCTACAGGTAGGATCCTCCTCGTCGATCTCTAACTTGGCTAAGGAAGAGTTGCGTGTTTTCTTGAGTTTCAACAGAGGACCAGACATATGGTTCAACTCACGAGATCCGGGATCTCGATCTCTGGAGAAGGCAAAAAGCTGCCTGAAGGGGAAGACCTAGTTGAAGTGATCAAGCGATCCAACGTATCGATTCCAATCATCTCCAAGGGCTACGCTTCCTCCGAAAGTTGCCTCGTGGAGTTGGGTCTAATGTTGGAGTGCAGAAGAAACGGCCAAACGATCATTCTCATCTTTTATGACGTCCATCCCTCGGACGTGCGACTCGTCAAGGGTTCTTTCGGAATATCCTTGAAGGACCATGATATGAATGGAACCGATGGCCGGACAATCCATGCATGGGGCTGGGCTCTTCGTGAGGTTGGGGGTTTGGACAGATTTTATACTGCATACAACAATTCTTGGTAATTCAATTCTAGCTTATTCCACTTGATATTTTCTTAACACCTTATCTATATAGGATTCATAGTCTTCTATTCTGACAGTGAGAAGAATGGTTTTGAGTAAACATGTGGTCTGCAATCGTTACATTCACAAGATTATTGGTCACGCAACGAAACTCATCCGTCCTTCGTTCTTTTTGTGCATTGCTTTGTTCCCACGGCCCAATTGAGTAACTGCTCTCTGCTTGCCCTCTTTCCAACTGCCATCTTGTTTCTTAATTCCTATTCCTGTCCCTAATTCCAATTTAGCAGGTCTAATTACAAGCTTTTAAAGCAATTCCTCTTAGATGTGCTGCAACTGCTCGGTAAGTGGAACGTTGAGGAGAATTTGGTCAGAATTCAGGATCGAGTACAAGAGGTCATGACAAAGCTTGGTGTTAACTATAGAGATGGACAGTCAGTTGGATTAAATGGTGGGGATGTCTGAGTAGTTGGAATCCATGGGACTGGTGGGATTGGCAAGACAACTCTTGCAAAGGTTGTTTACAAGGACATCGCTTCTCTCTTTGATGGTTGCAGCTATCTTGAGGACATTCAAGAAAGGTTTACACAATCTGAAGGACTCAAGTCTTTGCAAAATCAATTAATTTCCGACCTGCTAAAGTGAAGCTGCCCAATGTTTACTTATGAAGAAGGTGCGCACATCATCAGATATAGATTTTGTAGCACAAGAGTTCTTATTATCCTTGATGGTGTCAGTCGCCATCATGAACTTGAACCATTCATTGGGAAGCTCAGTTAGTTTGGTCCAAGAAGTAGGATCATTGTGACTACGCGAGATTATGGTCTTATTAACATCCCTGAAGTAGCGGAAAGATATGAAGTTGAACCTCTGAAACCCGATCAAGCTGTTTTTCTCTTTCGGAGGCACGCTTCTCATGTCCTGCCTTGCCCAGAGGGATATGATCCTCTGTTCCATGAAATTAATTTTGTTACTGCACGAATTCCTTTAGCAATTGAGGTTCTAGCTCCTCTTTTATGCAGAACACCCCCAACACTGTGGCAGCATACCTTGAAGATGATGAGTAAGCATGTTGATCCAGTCGAACGCATGTTGATGGCAAGTTTTGAGTTCCTTAATTATGAGACCAAAGAAATATTACTGGATATAGCATGTTTCTTTGTTGGAAAGGATATTGCCAACCCCTTTTCCATGTGGTGTGCTTGTGGCTATGATCCTCTTAGTGGAATCAAAGTTTTGCTCAACATGTCTTTGGTGCAATTTGGAGAAAATAATAAACTATGGATGCATAATAAGCTGAGAAATCTTTGTCAGCAAATTGTCAAGAATGAAGATCCCGAAAGGCCTGAAAGGCGCAGTAGGCTATGGAATCATGCGGATGCAGTATCCATGTTGAAGGAAAGGAAGGTACGCCCAGGAGTTATAATGATTTCTTGAGTTGAGCAAGTCAAATAAAAATTCAATTAAAGAAGTGCAGATGGACGTTTAATGACAAGTGAGAATGATATTTATGCATTTAATTATTCTTTCATTTGCAGGGAACTAAGAGGGTCCAAGCCCTCAATCTCAAGTATGATAATATTTGCCATGACTGCTTTACATGTGAAGAATTTGAACTTCTGCCAGGCCTGAGGTATCTCAAATCGGGTAAAGCCAGAATCATGGGAGACTCTAAGAATTCCCTATCGAATTTAAGGTGGCTTGACTGGCAAGTGTGCCCTAAGACCTTTGGAGCTTGTGATCTGCATCTAAAAGAGCATGGCTGGAAAGGGTGGAGTCAAATCAAGGTAACGATGAAGAGATTTTTTGGCTTGATTCAATTTGATGTCAAATCTATCTAGACATTTCTGTTTTTTTTTTTTTTTTTTTTTTTTTGCAGATGCCACAGTTGAGAATTCTAAACCTTACGGGGTGTACTGGCCTACTGATGACTCCGAATTTCTCTGGCTTTGAGAAGTTGGAGATATTGATTCTCGAGCATTGTTCTCGACTGGTGAAGATTGATGATTTAATTGCCCATCAAAAGTTCTTAGTCACACTGAATTTGAAGTTCTGCAGTGAACTCAGCATGTTGCCGAAAGAACTTAATGATATGAAAGAAATGAAAGAAATGAAAGAGCTTCTAATTGATGGAACCTCTATAAAGGAAATTCCCAGCACCGTAGCCAATATGAAGAAACTCAAAATTCTCAGTGCCTCTAATTGCTTCTCTCTGAGTGGCCTGCCCCAATCAATGGGTCAGCTGGAAGCTCTTTCTGTGCTCTTGCTGGATGGTGCGAAATTTGTTGAACTACCTGACTCAATTGGAGAGCTGGTGCAACTGAAGCAATTATCTTTGAGAAACTGCCGTTGTCTCAGGGAGCTTCCAGACTCAATTGGCAATTTGGGAAGATCATTGATCGAGTTGGATCTGTCGGGGACAGGCATTTGCAATTTGGCAGGTTCAATCATGAACCTTTGGGGCTTGAAAGTACTGAAAATGGACTTCTGTTTCACAAGAGAATTCCCACATGATATTGGAAGGCTAACCAACCTCGAGGAGATGCATGCCTTGCGATGTAGGAGCTTGGAAGAGGACATTCTGAGTGATATCGGGGAATTGAAATCTCTGAGAATGTTGGTTATAGGATATACTCGTATTTCTAGCTTGCCGCCGTGCATCCAGTCACTTTGCTGTCTTCAGACCCTCGATTTACTGAAGTGCAACAGGATTGAAGCATTGCCAATATTACCCTCTAGTTTGACTCGCTTGCGTGTGATCTCTAGGAGCATGAAGGCTGTGCCATTCATTGACAACTTGACAAAATTGGAAGAGTTGTGCCTTGGAGATGAAGATCCCGAGGAACTAAAAGTACCCTCAATGCAGAGGGTGATGAATTCCATCCTGACCAGGGGGGTGGTTCTCTCCTTTCTTTGGCCTAAAAGGTTTCTGAGGCTGAAGGTGTTGGAATTGTCTCATTCACAGATCACGGACCTTCGCTTGAGTGATAAATGTCTCCCTCAGCTCACAAAACTTGTTGTGTCAGGTGCAAAGCTCAGGAGAAGACAGCAGCTTCCATCAACACTGTCATTCTTGTCAGTTCGAAGCTGTTTGTCATTGAAAAGATTGCCGACCGTCCAATGTTTGAAAAGTTTGAACGAATTACGGCTCTCACACTCTGCAGTTAGATATATCTCACTGTGAAATACGGAACCTCGAAGGGCTCGGCCAGTTAACTTCCTTGATAAGTTTGACGCTTTCGGACTGTGATCATCTCCGAAAGTTGCCTAACATATCAAATCTGAAGATGCTGAAAATTTTAGAAATCTGCTGATGCAGGGAGATTAAAAATATTCAAGGTCTACAAGAAATAAGATCATCCTTGGGGAAGCTGCATGTAGGTGAAGGCAAGGATGAAGACTCACGGCAGGTACGCGATGATTTTTTCTAAGTCGTAGTACTTAGAATTTTCACGATATACAATTTAATAAGTCAATTAACATATAAGTTTTCTATTATAATCTTTTGAACTTTAGGTGTGAAAAAAAAAAAAAGAACTTCAGATAAAAATTTGGGTTAATGCCATAAAAAACCCCAAACTGATAAATTAATGTTTCACAAAAACTCCCAAACCGGTACATATTACCCCAAATTAATTTGTCTAAAAAAATCCAAAGTGGGTACATTTGTGTCACATATTACCCCAAATTAATTTGTCTCGAAAAATCTTAAGCTAGTATGCCTGTGCCATTACATTTACCTGCAAAAAATCCTAGATTACATCAGTATGGGGTAAAGGTGACACGGGTGTACCAGTTTGAGATTTTTTATGACGAAAATATTAATTCGAGGCAAATGCGGTATGATTATACTAGTTTGAGAGTTTTTATAACATAAAGACTACTTTGGTTTATACATGGCATGAGATGCCAAATTAGGATTTTTGGTGGTATTAGTCTTTTGAATTTTATAAGAAAGCAAAATGTTGCTTTTTGTCTTTGCTTAAGCACAAATAAAGGGGTAAAAATAGCGCAAGTATCATAATTTTCGTACGATGCTCACTTGATTAACAAGGCACTGACAAAGTTCAAGCGCTTGGGCTCTTGTTTGATGATGACTCTGACGTTTGTTTTGCTTGCGAAGCATTTGATCCTCTATGTAATTTAAGGTTCCTTAAGCTGGACCGTGCAAATGTTGAAGGCAATCATCACAGTCTTCTTTCAAACTTAAGATGGTTGCATTGGCAAATACGCACTGAAAAGACCTTGGAAACTCCTTTTTTCAGTGTTGATAACTTGATCATTCTGGATCTTTCATGGAGTCTGGTAAATCAAGATTGGAGAGGTTGGGAGCTGATAGGAGAGGTAGAAATTACATGTCTTTATCTTGTTAATTCTACGATTTTCAAGAGCTCATTATTTTATTTTTTTTTTTTTTTTTTTCTTATTGATTTGCAGAAGGCGAAGAAATTGAAAGTTTTGAACCTAACGGGTTGTCTTGAGTTACTTGAATCTCCAGAATTCCGTGCTCCAATTGAACTAGAAAGATTGATTCTGGAATGTTGTTCCAAATTATACATGATCAGCCCATCCATTAGCAATCTATGCTGCTTAGTTTCCTTAAATATGAAGTGTAGTAATGTGGACCATCTGCCAGATCTGGGTTTCATGAAGGCATTAAAAGAGCTTGTGATTGATGGGACTCTTATTGATATGATTCAGTTCCAAAAAGGTTCTATGGACCAACTTGAAACTCTTAGTGCTTGCAACTGTGAAAAGTTAGAACAAATATGTGAAATAAAGCACTTACTATCTCTCTCTAATCTTGCACTGGATGGAGCTGCTATAGAGACCCTCCCAACTTCCGTTGGGTCGCTGGAGAAAGTTCAATTCCTATCTATAAAGAACTGTCGGAAATTAACTGAAATTCCACGATCCATTGGAAACCTCAAAAGGCTGCAGTTTATGGACCCGTCAAACACAGGAGTTAATGAATTGCCTCGTTCAGTCGAGGATTTGAAAAATTTGGAAGTGCTGAAGATGGAAGGTACTTACATACGAGAATTTCCTGAAGCAATACAGAATCTGCCAAAGTTGAAAGAGATAGATTTTTCGTGCTGCCCGAATTTGGAGATTCAGGAGCACTGTAATCTTACGGGATTATCCTCTTTGAGAATTTTGAAATTATCCTACACTGGAATTTCCCACTTGCCTGAGAGCATTTGTTGCCTCTCAAGTCTTGAAATGCTTGAATTGTGTGACTGCAAGAAGCTTCAGGCACTGCCAGAATTTCGCCATAGCGTAAACATCCTGCGCTAGGCATCCAGAAAGATTTGGACAGCCTTGGAACTGTCATGCCTGACTTTTTTAGAAGGGATGTATTTGGGTGATGCTGCTGTTCCAAAGTGGTAAGAATCTCTGAGCTACTGCAAAATGACAGTTTGGGGATCAATTAATCTAATTTTGGAATTTCAGATTTTGGCCTTTCAAGAAACATGAAGTTGATTTTTTAAGTTGTATTCTTAGCTCAACTAGATTCACGCAGCCAAAGTTAGGGGGGAAATGCTGAATTGTTGAGTCTTTCGAGAAGTCAAATATCTGATTAGATCCCAGATCTTCTCCAATGAGACATACTTGCCTGTTGAACTCATTATCGTTCCATGTTGCCTAGCATTCCACCAATTAGTAACCCAAGGCTGAAGAAGGCAACAGAGACCCAATTTCTGGAATTTGTAGGACTATGGTTTGTTCTGAGACCGTTTTACTGCAGTATAAATAACCTTACGTGATTGAATAAATACTGTGCTTCTTTAAATTGTCACGGTGTATGATCTTTACTAGACAAATTATTGTAATTGTTGCAGTTGCAATTGTCTGAGCAGGAGCATACTGGTAATCAAATATTGCAGCAATGGGGAGGAATCTTGGTTGACAGATTTCACCCTTTTAACGTAAGAGGCGACAGTAAAGTCGGTTTCGTTAACTCAATTCCATTATTATGAGGGAAGGTATGCCGTGATTTGGCTGGACACTGTATAGGAGATTCATTTCAAATGCAAGAAGGTGTTAACTATTGCAATTTTCTTGTTTCGATGACTTGCCGCTTCCATTAGTCTCAGTAAGTTTGTATCGGCAGTACCTTCGAAACTCCGTTGTTGTCCTTAGCATGATTATCCATTCGTAAGACACGTCTTTCTTCGGGGGAGTTGGCTCGGCCAAGATTATCAGCCTTATCTGCAGAATCTGTTCATGTACTAAAGCTCGAGTTGGATTGCCTCATACTCCTTTCCTGCTCTTGAAACTTTTTCTCCGAGTAGTAGATATGCAAGTCCATGAATGCATTTTGCTTGGATGACAGGACAAAGACTGTAGACATTATCGATCAACTGGATCCAGTACATCAGGATCACCTGACTGAACTACCTGAGAGGCAGAAAACAGAATCTGCTAGCCTGCCCCCGAAACGTTGCCCGACCAAACTACCTGTTATGCAGAAAACAGAATCTGCTAGCCTGCCCCCGAAACGTTTCCCTGGCAAGGCGAACAGCTCGAGTTAAGTTAATCGCATCTTCATGCATGCGAAATTACTGATGACTTTTCCCGTTGAAGAAGATATATAAAGCTGCTATTTCCCGTCGAACAGAGGAATGTTATTTCCAGCATTCCATTGAACATCAGAGAAATACAAATAGCTAAAGCCGGAGCTATTTCCATGGCTTCTATCTCCGAAGCAAAGCGTTGACCTGTAGGCTAGCTGTTCTTCCTTTTCTTTATCCAGCGGCAGCCCAGCTGCTAGTTGACCTTGACCGTTCCAGTGATGAAAACACCACCAAAAACACCCTTCTGACCGTAATTCTTCAAGCAATTTGAAAGCGGAAGAGTTAAACAATTGTACGAAATATTCATAATGCATGCACTTGCCGATTTCTCGATGAGTACCCGAGAGAGAGCACGATCACGATGACGGTTGCCCTGGTTCTGCTGGTGATAGCCGTCATAATAGGCGGAATCATGAAGAGGGACTTGGTGGTAAGTAGGCATTCGACGTAGCCATGCTCGGTGTCGTAACAGTCATCACTGTCGCGGTCGCAGAAGTCGCGCTCTTGTCCCCACCAAGGTCCACGTCATCGTCGCCATCACAGTCGACACGTTGTCGCACACAATTGCCAACCGGGTCATCATCACCGTCGCAGCTGTCCATGGTAGCACACAACGGAAGAGAACCGCAGTGCTCGAGTACCGCACCGGCATATTTTCTCGCCAGATGGGCGTCGCAACTGCCAGCGTACGCACCAAGCCTGGGGTCGCCGGCGTGGTGGATAGCACATCCTAATATCCATATTATATTTGGACATTTTCCAAACACATGATGGGATTTTCACAATCCAAAGAACAATCCGGAGGATTTTTAATCCCACCTTATCTTATTCTATCTCAATATGTGTCTGGACAACCAAGTTTAGGTTCTACCTCAGCATTCCAGCATCTTCAAGTCCAAGTGGCTCAAGAAATACCTCGTGCAGTGTTCCTAATGAACACAAAGAATAAAAGAGTTTTGGTAGATAGAGAAAGAAAAATCAGCTTCCATTCCAGGAGTCCGTCACTATCAATCCCCCGGGGATTAGTGATCATGCGGGACGAGGAAGTGTCGGTGGGAGTGGAGGATAGTCTAGAGTTGTTTAATGACATCACTTTCAAGGACCCCATTAGTGGTACGACAATGCGACTTTATTTTGTTCGTGCCTCTCACCAATTTTCAAGAGCGACCCCGTCTATGGCAGAAGTGGTCCATCTACCATGCTAATAGTCTCCCATTGACTTGTATGGGAGACTCCAATGAGATTCTATACTATTAGGAGAAGGCTGGAAAAAGAGAGGCGGACCACTATAGATTGGTGGCTTTCCGAGAGATGTTAAATGACCGTTCTCTTATGGATATCGCAAGTAAATGATGTGTCTTCACCTAGGCTAATAATAAAGAATGGAAGCTTCGGTAAAGAAAGGACCGGATAGATTTGTATGTAATATTAAATGGAGAGTGTTGTTCCCTTATGTGGAGACCTTTGTCGTTGGCTATAATCATAGCCCTCTCCTTCTTTCTCTGTACTCGAGATTGCCAAAAGAAAGGAGTTTCAGTTTGAAGCATATTGGCAAGATGATCCTAAGTGTGAGGATATTGTTAAAGGGGCTTGGAATGACCAAAATAATACTCGGATAGACATTTTGAGGAACGAAGACAAGAACTATCATCACAACAACAACAAAACAAACCAAGTGTTGACCCATCATCGAAACCTTTACTGATGGGCATATATCGAGATCTTCTTCTTAGAAATTATGACTCGTACTGTGCGCCTAACTTCGGTGAAATAAACATCACTGTCGTACGGAGATAACGACAATAACGACATGTTGAACCATCACAAATGAAATGCTTCTGAGAAAAAATTAAATTTAAATTTAGATCGGGAGAAATAAGCTCCCGGATTTAGATTTATATCTAAATGGGGAGAGAAGAGCTCTCGACGAATTTCGGAGAAGTCATAAAATCATGTCTCGGGCAACACGTTGGCTAAACTGGCGATGCATTCTCACAGAATTTTTAGATGCAAGAAAATTTATTCAACATGGCAAGCGAAAAAAATCTACGACGAGAGCGAAATAAGAGCCAAACGAGGCCAAAATTCGCAAATCAGATCGATGAAAAGAAAACAAGGGAAAGGGACGATATTAAATGGACGGCTGGGATTGTAGTAACTTAACGAAACGGTGAATAATGTTGACTTAAAGGATGCCTGAAGTCCACGGTCTCAGAGACTGCCACTTGCTTAAGTGGATAAGGCTGCGTTTGGTTGTGTTTATTTTTTTTTTGTTTTTAAACATTTTTTCTGTTTTTTTGTTCCTTTAACAAAAAAAAACAAAACGCGTTTGCCAAGCGTTTGTTCGCTTTTTTTTCTTTTTCGTTCCCGCGAACAAAAAAAAAAAAACAAAAAAAAACACAAATTTTGTGTTTTGCTTTCCTAACACAAATCGAAACACTTTTTTTTCTTTTTCTTTTTCTCTTATTTTCTTGTTCTTTTTTCTTTTGGCCGGTCGCGGCCTCGGCCATGGCCGGCGACCGCCGACGAGGGGGGGCGGCCTCGCCCGCCACGGCGAGGCTCGCCGGCCCGGCGAGGCAGACGCTCGCCGTCCCCCGGCGAGGCCGAGGCTCGCCGTAGCTAGGCGAGGCCGACCTCACGCCGGCCTGGGCGAGCTCGATCTCGCCCAGACCCGGCGAGGCCGAGCTCGCCCAGCCATGGCGAGGCCGACCTCGCGCCGGCCTGGGCGACCTCGATCTCGCCCAGATCCGGCGAGGCCGAGCTCGCCCGAAGAAATGGCGAGCCTCGGCCTCACCCGCGGTGGCCGGCGAGGCCGCGCCTCGGCCGCCGGCCCGGCGAGCTCGGCCTCGCGGATCAAGGCAAGGCCGACCCTCGCCGTACGGCCGGCCAAAAGAAGAAAAAAAAAAAAAAAAAAAAAAAAAAAAAGGAAAAATAAGAAAAAAATAGAAAAATAAAAGAAATAAAAAAATTATCCAAATTTACCAAACATGTTTCGTTTATTTTTTATTCCCTAACAAATTTACTAAACGCGTATTTTTGTTCAAAAATTATTCCCGTAACGTAAATACTTTTTTATTTCTCGCTCCCTAACAATTTTTAAACAAATACAACCAAACGCGCCCTAACAGTGCCCGCCGGAGACGAGGGTTAGACTCTGTCGATCGTATTCCCACTCTCCTGCCATCTACTGCCTTTGAGAGAGAGAAAGCGAACGAGATGAACTTGGCGTCGTGGCTATGGAAACTGGCGTTACTGTTCATCGCGCTCTCGAGCGCGGTCCAGATAGCAAGCCGAGCTCTCTGGGCTTTGATCGCCGTGGCGGTCATCGTTGACTTAGCAAAAAAGCGCAGAAGAAACGCGGTGGGTGTCGCATCCCGATGTCTGATTTCAGCACCTAGCTTAGTTCTTCTAATACTGGTTACAATTGACATGATCGTCTAGTAGAGTAGTTTTCCCATTTTATAAGTTTGTTCAGAAAATGCTTGAATAAGGGATAACGTTGTTGAGTTCGCCTGAGATCTTCTTTTCTTACACTTCTAAGGGTAGAAAGATGTTTGGATGCTGTTGGAGTTTCACTCGACAATACGAGAGTGTTATGCAATGCATTGTCATTTGACTTACTAACGTTTACTTTTAATGAGGATCGAAAAATTGGGAATTAGTGGGAATTTAGCTCTTCTAGGTAGGAATGTACATGTTACGGAATAAGGTTTGTCCGTTGATTTGACAGGAATCATGCAAATCGCCGGCATCTTCACCGGCTTCTGATACCTTTCCGGGAAGTTACGAAGTTTTCATGAGTTTCAGAGGGCCAGATACCCGGAAGGGATTTGCAGATTGCCTCTATACCAGCCTCACAGAAAAGGGGATCTGTGTTTTCAGAGACAATGAGGAGCTCCCTCTTGGAGAAGGGATCAAGCTGTCACTCACTGAGGCGATCAAGAAATCCAAGATAGCCATACCCATCATCTCAGAGGATTATGCTTCCAGTAAAAGCTGCCTCATGGAGCTGCAGCAAATGTTAGCGTGCAGAGCAAACAAGGAGCAAATGATCATTCCCATATTCTATCACATTGATATCTCTCATGTGAAACACCTTAAGGGGTCTTTTGGGGAGTCCTTTTATAAACTTGTTAAGAAAGAGGGAATTGGTAGGGAGAGGATCGACGTGTGGACGAAGGCTCTCCGAGATATTGGAGAAATGAAAGGATTGAACTTGGCTGAAATGAACGATGGGTAATCCAATCTCTGCCTTGAGCATAATGCACTTCTAGTCCCAATTTACAAATTCACTGAAAATATTACGTCTAAGATCTTGTCGCAGGTTAAGCTGATCAGAGTTCAGGAACTATGAGACCTTCATTGTCTTAAGAAAAAACAAGTCAGAAATTTCTTAAATATATATTGCTGTCATGTCCGTTTTACAATGGGCCTTCTAAACATGTAAACGCGTCCATTTATCAAGAGTCTACACCATATGCAACCTATTTATAGGCAGGAATGTCAAGAACTTTTGTTCTACACTTTAGATCTATTTTCACATAAAACTGAAACCTGAGGGTACACCACAGATACTTACATGATGGGGATCCTAGTAAAACAAGCCAACGTATCTCATAGATCATTTAGTCAATACTCAATGCTACATTAAATCCCTCAAAGGGATGAGTCTTGGCATGATTTCATTACTGTTTCACCAAACCTGCATTAAGTTATAAACTGTATAAGGATTTCTCAGAAGAATTTAATAGTTTCTGTTGTCCTTTCCCATATCCAATGCTAGGATGAATTTGATTTTGAAATTATTTATCGAATGAACACCTATCGGTTAATTGGTTCCTTTTGTGTTTTCATACATTGTGTTGCCATGTCTTAAGTCAATCTTCCCTATCTTACTTTTGGTCTACTGTCAAGTCATTTAAAGTTCATATCATCGTAGCTCTCTCATTTCTTACATTGGCAGGCATGAGGGCAAGCTCATACAGCTAGTCGTCTCAGAAGTCTTCCTACGGTTAAAGAAGCGTGACCTATTTGTGACTGATTTTTTAGTTGGAATCGACCATCATGTAGAAAAGATTATGGGGAAGCTTGATGTTGACTTTCGCGATGGACAAGCTGTTAAAACAATTGGCGACGAGGGGTGCGTTGTTGGAATATACGGTATCCCTGGGATTGGCAAAACTACTGTTGCAAAGGTTGTCTACAACCGACTCTATCATCTTTTTGATGGCTGTGCCTATCTCGAGAATGTTCGAGAAAGGCATAGCCAGGTTGAAGGGCTCAAGACTTTGCAAAGTAATTTAGTTTCTCAACTAGTAAATAGGGGAATTCAAGAATTCAGTACTTCTGACGAGGCTATGCACTTTATCCAACACAGATTCAGCAATACGAAGGTTCTCATTTTTCTAGATGATGTGCGTGATTCTGAACAGCTAACTCAGATTGCGGGTGACCTTACAGGGTATGGTCCTGGAAGCAGAATTATTGTGACATCTAGAAAACAAGATGTCCTTATGAAGGTCAATATAACAGCTCAAAAATATGAGGTTGAGGCAATGGAAAAAGGTCATGCTCTTGAACTTTTTTGTAAGCATGCTTTCCGGAAGGATTTTGTCGGAGAGGTCGACCATGATCTTTCTAGTGCCATTATATCAGCTACTGGTCGACTTCCTTTAGCTCTTGAAGCGGTGGGTTCTTACTTGTTTTTTCAATCAAAAGAAGTGTGGAAAGAGACATTGAAGAAATTCAAAGGTGCCCTTCATGAGAGAGTTGAAAAGGTGTTGAAGATGTGTTATGAAGATTTGGATGAAAATCAGAAAAAGATATTTCTAGATATAGCATGTTTTTTTATAGGACAGGATAAGAGAATTGCCATTTACATGTGGGAAGACTCTGAATTTTTCCCTCGAGAGGGCATTGAAGCTCTTCTTGTAAGGTCATTGGTCAAAGTTGGAGTGAATAACGAGCTGTGGATGCACGAACAATTAAGAGACTTCGGTAGGGACATAGTACGGAAGGAGAACCCCGAAGAGCCTTGCAGGCGAAGCAGGTTGTGGAATCACAAGGAAGCATTAGCCACACTAAAGGAAAGGAAGGTAAATGCTGGGACAACAAATGATTGCTTGAGTGGACAAAGTTGATGCTCTTTTCAATATATCTGTCTTTTAATCATACATTTTAATTTGGACAGAAAATGAAATTATCATCTTCCAGGTTTTCTTGTGGGGTTTTTCATCTGGCTAGCTTTTGTTTAATTGACAGGGCACTGAAAAAGTTCAAGCTCTTGGACTCATGTTTGATCATGGCACTGATGCTTGTTTCACTTGTGAAGCATTTTATCCACTGCGGAATTTAAGATTCCTTAAACTGGACTCTGCATATATCGAAGGCAATCTTCAGAATCTTCTTTCAAACTTGAGATGGTTGGATTGGAAAATATGCCCTGAAAAGACCTTGGAGCTTCCTTATTTCAATGTTGAAAACTTGATCATTCTTGATCTGTCATGGAGCCGCGTAAATCTAGGGTGGAGAGGTTGGGAGCTGATAGGAGAGGTAGAAATTTCATTTATTTTTTTATTTCTTATTCTGACAATTCTAAGAACTCATTTTTTTTCTATTGTCTCATTGATTTGCAGAACGCGAAGAAACTGAAAGTTTTAGACTTAACAGGTTGTCTTGAGTTACTTGAACCTCCAGCATTCCCTGCGCCAATTAAACTAGAAAGATTGATTCTGGAATCTTGTTCCAAATTATCCTTGATTAGCCCATCCATTAGCAATCTAAGCAGCTTAGTTTCCTTAAATATGAAGTTATGTGATGTGGATAAGTTGCCAGATCTGGGTTTTGCGAAGGCTTTGAAAGAGCTTGTGATTGATGGGACTTTTATTGATACAATTCATTTCCGAGAAGGTACTAAGGAGCAACTTGAGACTCTTAGTGCTTGCAAGTGTGAAAGGTTAAAACAAATATATGAGATTGATCACTTACGATCTCTCTCGAATCTTGCACTGGATGGAGCTGCTATAAAGACCCTCCCAGTTTCCATCGGGGAGCTGGGAAAACTTCAACGCCTATCTTTAAGGAACTGTCAGAAATTAACTGAAATTCCACGATCCATTGGAAAGCTCAAGGAACTGCAATTTATGGACCTGTCAAACACAGGAGTTGATGAATTGCCCAATTCAGTCAAGCATTTGGACAATTTGAAAGTGCTAAAAATGGAATTTACTCACATTGGGAAATTTCCTGAAGCAATACAAAATCTGCCAAAGTTGGAAGAGATAGATTTTTCTCGCTGCTGGAATTTGGAGATTCAGATGGACTGTGATCTTGCGGGATTATCCTCTTTGAGAGTCCTAAAACTATCCTATACCCATATTTCCCACTTGCCTGAGAGCATTTGTTGCCTCTCAAATCTCCAAATGCTTGAATTGGGTAACTGCAAGAAGCTTCAGGTGCTGCCTGAATTTCGCTCTAGTGTAATTATCCAGCGCTAGGCATCCAGAAAGATGTGGACAGCCCTGGAATTGTCATGCCTGACTATTGTAGAAGGGTGGTACTTTGTTGATGATCCTGTTCCAAAGTGGTAAGAAACTCTGATCCTGGAGAGGAATTGATCTAATTTTGCAACCTCAGGTTTTGGTCTTTCGAGAAATATGAAGTTCGTTTTTAAGTTGTATTCTTCGCTCAACAGGATTCATGCAGCCAAAGTTAGCGGGAAAAAGCTGAATTGTTGAGTCTCTCTAAAAGGCAAACATTTGATTGCATCCCAGAAAATCTTCAATTAGACATACTTGCTGGTTGAACTCATAATTGTTTTGTGTTGCTTTGTATTCTACCATTAGGCAACAGAGACCCAATTATGGATTGCTAGAACTGTCGTCAGTTATAAAACCATTTTATTGCAGTATGAATAACCTCATGTGCTTGAATAAATACTGTGCTTCTTTAAGCTTGACACGGCCTATGATTTTCTCTTTGAGAGGTCACTGAAGTTCTTGCGTTGCATTGTCTGAGCAGGAGCATGACAGTATTCAAAATATTTGCAGACTTGCGACAGCCACGGCAGAGTTGGAGCGGATCTCAACGATGTCTACGGCTATATATCAAAATCATAAACCGCCCCTGTATTTGAGACTTGCCACTGCCACAACGGAGTGGAATCATATCCTGAGCGCAGGCGTTGCTCCCTTGGCAACTGTGTTAATTGCCATGTCGATGTTGATGACTGTGATGGCAAAAATTGTTGTGAAGGCCATGGCGATTGCTGTATATCCCAATCACAAACTACCCCTGTACTTGAGGCTTGCAACAGCCTTGATGTCACGGACCACAAATGCTATGTGGCCGTGGCAATGGAGGCGACTGTTAATTTGGCAATTGCGATGCCTGTGCACCAAAATCATTTACCGCTCCAGTACTCGAGCACTGTGATGGCAGCGTCTGTGTGAAGCGTGGTTTCGACCGCAGTGGGGATGGTGACAGTCGTAAATGCCTCCAAGGCAGTGGCGAATTCTCCCTGCTGTGCTAACGTGGTCCACTGCGACGATTATGAAGAGGTGGTTAGCGAGTTCGAAGACCCGCTTTGAAGCATGATGTCAACAACGTGGACCTTGGTGTAGACGAGAGATTTTGTGCTGGTGGTGACTGAATCAACTGTGCCGGCAATGAATGCGACTGTATGGACCAGGATGGCAATTACTGTTGTTGTGCCGAGCACGACTGTGTCGAATGCCTAGGCGACAACGTGACGGAGGCTTCGACGGCAACCGAGGGGATGAGGGGGATGACTACAATAATAAGCGACGGCGAAAGTAACAACCCTCGAAGAGTATTACTAGTTGTAGTTGACCGAGTGATGATCATCAGATCATGGTGGAATGGAATAGAAGCGAACGTGTCTTCCAAGTCTGTTGTGTCACAAACTATGACAGGAGCCCAGTTCTTACTGTTTTGTATGTGGTTATGCTTAGGCATTGATCCGTGTTCTTACACTCAACAAGTTCCCTTTTACGCACACGTGCTAATATATAGCAACGAGTATGAATTGGTGTTGGCGTTTCAGATCAAGCCCACAAGAAGCCAGCAAGTCTCCACTTAGAGAGCTTGCATGGAAAGTATGGAGAGAGAACGCTGCGGTATTGCGACTTCTGTGAGAGGGTGCGAGTTGTTATTTTGGGAAAGAGAGGGAGCATGTAGAAATGATTATGTGATAGTCTTCAATCGACTATAAGAATAACAGTCGATTCTGAAAAATTAAATAACAAATTACCATAAATTATTATGGGGTCAATTTCTTTAAAAATTTATAGCTCACAATTAGATATTATTTTCATAAATCCCAAAAGCTGTCATGCTAACAAAGCCCAGGAGTGTACCTCCCTGCCATATTTGATTTACCTATTAATCTATCTCTTTCGCAAAGCAAACTCAACATCAAATGCGGGTCCAAAAGATTTTCACTATATACGACTTATATCAAATGAATAACAAAGTCAATTATTGTAATTGATATGTGTGACCTTTCTTCGTCCGGCCTTTTTTTGCTTTTGACTAAACTCGGCAAGGAAATTATGGAGGGTAGGAAGTAGTCGAAGTGCGATAAACTCGAAAATCCATGACTCTGAAAGTTTGTATTTTCCTTCGTAGTTATTTGTACTGTTATTTGAAGGGAGAAGTACCAAAAAAGCTCTTAATATGTTGTATTAGTACTAATTCAGTTCTAAACCTTTTTAATTTGATCAATTTAATATTAAATATTTTCATATTGATATATCAATTTAAACTAGAAATTGCTGGTGTTGGCATTTTTACATGGCATGACTAGTATTGATGTGAGTATTTTTTAATATTTAAATACTTTTTTCAAATTTTTTTATGTTCTTTTTGTCTTTTTTCCTTTCTCTCTGTTTCTTTTTTCCTTATTACCCTCGGCCGGTCACCAACCAGCGGAGGTCGTGGCTGCTGGCGAGGGTGAGGGCCGGGATGCCTTCCCCAGCCTTTGGCATTGATCGCTCGCCATTTGGACGCGAACATGCGCGTATTCACTCAGAGAGAGGGAGAGAGTATGGGCGAGGGTGCGACGGTCATTGCAGCGGCATCCAGATCGAGGCGACCCTCGCCCAGGAGCAGGATGCGAGGAGGTACGATGGCGTGGGCGTCACGGTTGTCTCCAGGTCTGGACGTGGGTTCATCATTCTGGGTAGAGAAGAGTTGACGGTAGACTGAGGGATAAGTTCATTTCCAAACAACGCAGAGGATGTCACCTGTACTCCTCTTGTGCACATTACAATCCCCCAACATAGTTCAATCCGGATTCAACAATGCATCTTTAGAAGTTGTACTTGTTCTTGAATCAAATTTGGAACTCTTGACGTATAAGCTTTGAGTTTGGGCGCACATCTTAAGTCTAGTGACTCGTTGTTCCCCTCATAGTAGCTTCCTTAGGCACCCAGATTTTCTCTTAAATCTGGGCACACATCCCTGCCCAACCAAACACACTCAATTTGGTGGGATCACAACCAATTATTTTAAAAACTTAAACTTTTAGATGAAGCATGTGATTTAATATTTAATTACTCTAACACAACCTCATTCAAATGGTAAGGGCTAAGCAAGGGCCCTCTCGTCAGATTTGGTGAGAGACGGCCTCACCTAGCCCTCGCCAAGCAAGGGCGTCTTGGCCCTCGCCCCTCACTGGTTATGACCGGCGGAGGGTAATAACAGAAAAAGAAAAAAAAAAAAAAAAAAAAAGAGGAACGAAAAAAAAGAAATTAGAAAAGAAAGGAAAATTCAAAAAAAGTATTTAAAAATTTAAAAAAAAAATCGACGTTTGCACCAACCGTTACATAAGACGATCAAGACCCACTTTAGCAATTTTCAATTTAAATTGATTGGATAGACTAAATTAATACTAATATAAAAATAAATTGATACGCTTTGTTGATACTTTTCCCGCTATTTGAGGGGACATATTCCACTTTTGACCCGTTAAACCTAAATTACTTAAAAACCAACTTCTGATAAAAACGTGAGTTCATGGGGCTTTTTTGTCGCCTGGCACTTAAAAGTGAAAGATCACCATGAGCTCGTGCTATTGACTACGAATTAAGCCACTTAATTAAATAAATCACCAATTGACTAACTACTGTATCCCACTGCAGTTGAAGCAGACATAACGTCCAAAAAGTGGCGCAAACGTGTTGCGGTCCTTGCCGCTCATTTGTTTCCAAAAATATGGAAGATTATGGATGAATGCCACCGATTGAACGAAGTTAGATACTGTTTGATAACGTTATGGGAAATATTTATCTTTATTTTTTTTGAAGTAGAAATAGAATAGAAACCCCCCATGAAGTCTATCCAGACGGAGGCTTGAAATCTCACGGACGACAGATCTTAAGCGCGACGTCGGAGTGGTGAGTCATCCCGTAATGTCACCCCAAGGTTTGCTTGCAAATCGGCTCTTAATTTATCTGATAAATGTTTCCCCCGAGTCACCAAAAAAAAAAGAATAGAAGCGCATTTGATAATTTTTATTTTTGGAAATAGACTTGGAACAAAAATAAAAAACAAAAAAAAAATTATTTCTAATTTTTGGGAATAACTCAATAAACAAGAAACAAGCTTTTTTCCTTTCATTTCTTTTCTTCTTTTTCTTTTCTTTCTTTCTCTTCCTCTCTTCTTCCGCTAGTCAGTTGCTAGCCTTGGCGATGGCCTGTGACCAACCAAACAAGGCCCGACAACCTCGCTAGAGCCTCGCTGGCCCCTCGCAAGGTCACCCTGAGCCCACCAGCCACTGGCAAGAGCCCCCCAAGCCTCACCCAACCATGGCAAGGCTCAACCTCACCTGACCCAGGTGAGCTCAACCTTGCGGTGGTCGAGTGAGGTCGAGCCTTGTCAATGGCCGGGCAAGGCTCGACCTCACCCAGCTAGGGCAAGGCTCAAGGGGACCTTGTCGGTGGTCAGCGAGGCTCCCCCGAGGTTGGCGACACCCTCATCTGATTGGCCATGGCCAAGGTCGGTGATCGGCTATATGAAGGAGAAGAAATAAAAAAAAAAAGAAAAAGGAAAAGAAATGTGTAATAAAATTATTAATAAATTTAAAGAAATTGTAAGTCACAAAAATATTTGGATTGTACTAAACACATTTCTTTTTCGAGAAGAAAAATTTTGTTAAGTTACCAAACGTCTTTAAAAATTCAGAAATCGTTCTCGATAACAAAAATATAAAATATATATTTTTTGAAAAGAATTATTTTGAGGAATATAAACATTACTATATGCATCCTTAGTTGGCTAATGAACCCTATAAATAAATTCATTCATGGCTGATTTCTGATAAAGGTGCATTGGAATTTGACAATGGCCCCGGTGGATCTAGTGCCATGTATGCTATAATTGGGTTAATACTACAAAAAAATCGTAAAGTGATACATATGTGATAAATTTATTAAAAACTAATTTTTTGACTATTGAAAACCTCAAAATGATATACATATGACAAATTTATCCTAAATTAATTTTTTGATCACTAATAATCTCAAACTAGTACACTTGTGACAAATTTACCCTTCGTAAGTTTCCGTTAAATTTTACTATTAAATTGCTAAGTTAAATGACATGTTATTGTTGACGGTGGGATTTTATCCTTGTTTGTCACATGTATATCGGTTGTGGTTTTTCGGAAAAAGCAATCCAATTTAATAAAAACTAATGGTGGCTAAATTTGTCACAAATATATCAATTTGCGGTTTTTTATGGTAAAAGAATTAGTTTAGAGTACTAGACTTCCATCGAGGAGGTCTAGTGTTCGAAGCTTCTGCAACGCAAGTTGCAGGAAGGCTAGCTTGAGACTCTTGGTGACTTACCCGGTGGCACGTGTGTGGTGGCTAGCACGTGTCGCCCCCGGTGGTTTACCTCCGGCTGCCGGCCGTGCGGGGTTCCCTAGGTCACCGAAAAAAAAAAAAAAGAATTAGTTTAGAGTAAATTTGTCACATATATACTGCTTTGGCATTTTCTGTGGTCAAAGAATTAGTTCAAAGTAAATTTGTCATATGTGTAACACTTTAGGAATTTTTATGGTTAGAAAATTAGCGTGAAGTAAATTTATCACATATATATCAATTTTAGGGTTTTTTTGATATTAACCCAATTTGCAATGACAGTTGAATTTGATTTATTTTTTATCGACGAAAGTAGATATCTTTTATATAATGCTTGCGAAAAAACATTGAGGTGCCTCAATGTTTATAGCTTTTTCACATCATGATTTTTAGTTTTTTTTACATACCCTTACTTCTTACATACTCCATGTAAAAATGTCTCATGCATGATAGAAAAAAGGCCGCCAACTCTTTGATACGGTAAATAGGAGACTTAGTATGTGTGCGTGTATAGTAATAATAATAATAATAATAATAATTCACCACAAAAATGAGTCTTTAAGATAGGAGTGACGAGGAGCGAAGAAGTTGCTATAGAAGCAACGATGAAGAAGAGCTAGTTCTTATTTTTCAAATAGCAAAAGTTTAAAATTGAAGGGAATCGGGAATAGGATTGTGTCCAAATTGAAGAAACCGTACAAATATGAAACCAATCAATGTGTCTGTGTCTGTTTACTGGAAAAAGGAGAGGTGTAAATTCAGTCGTACAGAATTTGGAAAGAACCCATCTCAAATATTATTTAAAAAAAAAAAAAAGGAAAAGATAGCTTAGATCATATTCACGCCCCCTATGCCTTAATCGTCGGGTTTCACATGCATCATAGTCTAGTTTAGTTTTTATTTGAGAAAGTTCTAAAAAAATCTGAAGGGTTCACATTTTCTTAAATAAGACTGCTCGAATCTTATTTCAAATAATACTTAAAATGATTATATGATCGACCAATCGAAATGGCCATGATTACTTTAAACAAGGGTCTTACCTCGCCAGTTATTGATTGGCTAAATTTTTCGACTGATCAAAAATATTTTCATCTAGATCTTCTTTTTTCTTTTCTGGTGTCAACCGGCAGTCGCTGGTAAAGGCTGATGAGGACTCAGTGACCCTCGCCGATCATTGGGAAGGGCTTGTGAGGGCTCAAGGAGATCCAAGATCTCGGTCTTTGGATGCCACCGACAAAGAAGGAAGAAAAGTAAGAAAAAGGGAAGGAAAAAGATAAAAAGAAAAGGGAAGCAAAGAAAGGAAAAAGGACAAATGACAAAAATGTCATTGATTATCGAAAAATTAAGTTTTATTTAAAATAAAAATAATCACTTTAAGCTTTTTTATTTAAAATAAATATAATCATTTTCAACCCTTATTGAATATAAAATCTAATTCAATTATTATTTGAGAAAGTCCTTCTTTAAAACAAGATCACTTTCGGATCTTATCAAAGGAAATGCGATATTTTAGGCCATTTTTTTGGAATTTTCCTTTTATTTTTTATGACCCTCCAATGGTGGGGACGACGACTTGCAAGAGAAGTCCGAGTCAACGACCGTCTCTCCCCATTGTTGCAGCCGAGCAATCCGCTCTTTTTAGATGCCCGCACGAGAGAGAGAGAGAGAGAGAGAGAGAGAGAGAGAGGGAGAGGGAGCGAGCTTAATCCTCTATCGTTGTCCATGCTCGTGAAAATGGCGGTCGCGGCCGTGCGTCTTGCGTTGCTTGATCCGGGGGTGAAGTGGTTGGTGTTGGCGCTCGCGGTTTGGGTGGTTGTATCCGCCTTACACGGCCGAATCAGGAGAGGGGACGCGGGCCTGGCCAAGCTGGTGATGTCAGCTCTTTTGGTTTTGGCCTTCTCCACGGTGTTAAGGGACCGAAGCGCGGAGACGCTGGCTTCCTTCTTCGCGGTCTGGGCCGCGTTATTGGTGCTCTGTGTCCGCCCTTGGTGGAAGTTCACCGGCGCGGCCGAGCTGCTGCGAGGGTTCAGCATGGGCATGCTTGGGTGTTTAGCACTTCGTCATCCGAGGATCGAGACTTATGCTTTGGCTCTGGCGGTTTGGATTGCTCTCTCCGCCTTTTCCTCCTGTCGGAAACGCCGGAGCGGGACGGCGCGGATACAGCGAGCGAGGAGGTGCGTGATGTCAATTTATGCTTCCCATCTGAATTATGTTTATTGAGCTGAGTCCCTTGAACCTCTTTCTTTTTCTACAGGTGGGATCCTCCTCGTCGATCTCTACCTTCGCTAAGAAAGATTTGGGTGTTTTCTTGAGTTTCAACAGAGGACCAGACATCCCTGATGCATTTATAGACTTCCTGATGGTTCAACTCAGCTGCCTGAAGGGGAAGACCTAGTCGAAGTGATCAGGCGATCCAACGTATCGATTCCAATCATCTCCAAAGGCTACGCTTCCTCCGAAAGTTGCCTCGTGGAGTTGGGTCTAATGTTGGAGTGCAGAAGAACAAATGGCCAAACGATCATTCCCATTTTTTATGACGTAGATCCCTCGGATGTGCGACTCGTCAGGGGTTCTTTTGAAATATCCTTGAAGGAGCACGAGATGAAGGGAATGGATGGCAGGACAATCGATGCATGGGGAAGATCTCTTCGTGAGCTTGGAGATTGGGACAGATTTTACTCTGCAGACAACAATTCTTGGTAATTCGATTTAGCTGATTTCACTTGATATTTTCTTAGGACCTTATCTATATAGTATTCATAGTCTTCTGACAGTGAGAAGAATGGTTTTGAGTGAACATGCCGTCTGCTATCGTTACATTCACAAGATTACTGGTCACGCAACGAAACCTACCTGTCCTTCGCTCTTTTCATGAATTGCTTAGTTCCGCTGGCCCAATTGAGTGTATAATTTAACTCCTTTCTGCTCGCTCTCTTTCCAACTGCCATCTTGTTTCTTAATTGCTGCTTGTATTCCTAATTCAATTTTAACAGGTCTAATTACAAGCTTTTAAAGCAACTCCTCTTAGATCTGCTGCAACTGTTCAGTAAGTGGGATGTTAAGGAGAATTTGGTTGGAATTCAGGATCGAGTACAAGAGGTCTTGACAAAGCTTGGCGTTTGCTATAAAGAAGGACAGGCAGTTGCGTTACATGGTGGGGATGTCCGAGTAGTTGGAATCTATGGCACTGGTGGGGTTGGCAAGACAACTATTGCAAAGGTTGTTTATAAAGCCATCACTTCTCTCTTTGATGGCTGTAGCTATCTTGAGGACATTCGAGAGAGGTCCACACAATCTGAAGGACTCAAGTCTTTGCAAAATCAGTTGATTTCCGACCTGCTAAAGCGAAGCTGCCCAATGTTTACTTGTGAAGAAGGTGCGCACATCATCAGGCATAGATTTCAGAGCATGAGAGTTCTTATTATCCTTGATGATGTCAGTCATTATCATCAACTTGAACCATTCATTGGGAAGCTTAGTTGGTTTGGTCCAAGAAGTAGGATCATTGTGACTACGTGTGACTATGGTCTTATTGATATACCTAAAGTGGCAGAAAAATATGAAGTCGAACCTCTCAAACCTGATCAAGCTCTTTTTCTCTTTCGGAGGCATGCTTCTCATGTCCTGCAATTCCCAGATAGATATGATTCTCTGTTCGATGAAATCATATCTTTAACTGGACGAATTCCTTTAGCGATTGAGGTTCTAGCTCCTCTTTTATGTGGAGCGCCCTCAACATTATGGCAACATACCTTGAAGATAATGAGAAAGCATGGCGATCCAGTTGAATGCATGTTGATGGCAAGCTTTGAGTTTCTTAATTATGAGACCAAAGAAATATTACTGGATATAGCATGTTTCTTTGTTGGAAAGGATATTGCCAATCCCTTTTCCATGTGGTGTGCTTGCGGCTATGATCCTCTTAGTGGAATCAAAGTTTTGCTCGACATGTCTTTGGTGCAAATTGGAGAAAATAACAAACTATGGATGCATGATCAGCTGAGAAATCTTTGTCAGCAAATCGTCAAGAATGAAGATCCTGAAAGGCCTGAAAGGCGCAGTAGGCTATGGGATCATGTTGATGCAGTATCCATGTTGAAGGAAAGGAAGGTACGCCCGCGAGTGATAATGATTTCTTGAGTTGAGCAAGTCAAATAAAATTCACTTAAAGAAGAGCAGATGGACGTCTAATGGCACGTGAGAATGATATTTTTGCATTTAACTGTTCTTTCATTTGCAGGGAACTAAAAGGGTCCAAGCTCTCGATCTCAAGTATGATAATATTTGCCATGACTGCTTTACATGTGAAGAATTCGAACTTCTGCCAGGCCTGAGGTATCTCAATATGGGTAAAGCCAGAATCATAGGAGACTCTAAGAATTCCCTATCGAATTTAAGGTGGCTTGATTGGCAAGTGTGCCCCGAGACATTTGGAGCTTGTGATCTGCATCTAAAAGAGCATAACTGGAAAGGGTGGAGTCAAATCAAGGTAACTATGAAGAGATTTTTTGGCTTGATTCAATTTGATGTCAACTCTATCTAGACATTTCTGTTGTTTTGCAGATGCCACAGTTGAGAATTCTAAACCTTACGGGGTGTACCGACCTACTGATTACTCCTGATTTCTCTGGTTTTGAGAAGTTGGAGATATTGATTCTGGAGCATTGTTCTCGACTTGTGAAGATTGATGCTTCAATTGCTCATCTAAAGTTCTTAGTCACCCTGAATTTGAAGTTCTGCAGTGAACTCAGCATGTTGCCAAAAGAACTTAATGATATGAAAGAAATGAAAGAACTTCTAATTGATGGAACCTCTATAAAGGAAATTCCCAGCACCCTAGCCAATATGAAGAAACTTGAAATTCTCAGTGCCTCTAATTGCTTCTCTCTGAGTGAGCTGCCCCAATCATTGGGTCAGCTGGAAGCTCTTTCAGTGCTCTTGCTGGATAGTGCGAAAATTGTTGAACTCCCTGACTCAATTGGAGAGCTGGTGCAACTGAAGCAAATATCTTTGAGAAACTGCCGTCGTCTAGGGGAGCTTCCAGACTCAATTGGCAATTTGGGAAGATCATTGATCGAGCTGGATATATCGGGGACGGGTATTTGCAATTTGCCAGGTTCGATCGCTAACCTGCGGGGCTTGAAAGTACTGAAAATGGACTTCTGTTTCACAAGAGAATTCCCTTGTGATTTTGGAAGGCTAACCAACCTCGAGGAGATGCATGCCTTGCAATGTAGGAGCTTGGAAGGGGACATTCTGAGTCATGTCGGGGAATTGAAATCTCTGAGAATGTTGGTTCTAGGATATACTCATATTTCTAGCTTGCCGCCGTGCATCCAGTCACTTTGCTGTCTTCAGACCCTCGATTTACTTAACTGCGACAGGATTGAAGCATTGCCAATACTACCCTCTAGTTTGACTCGCTTGCGTGTGATCTCTAGGAGCATGAAGGCTGTGCCATTCATTGACAACTTGACAAAATTGGAAGAGTTGTGCCTTGGAGATGAAGATCCCGAGGAACTAAAACTACCCTCAACGCAGATGGTGATGAATTCCATCCTGACCAGGGGGGTGGTTCTCTCCTTTCTTTGGCCCAAAAGATTTCTGAGGCTGAAGGTGTTGGAATTGTCTCATTCACGGATCACCGACCTTCGCTTGAGGGATAAGTGTCTCCCTCAGCTCACAAAACTTGTCGTGTCAGGTGCAAACCTCAGGAGAATACAGCAGCTTCCATCAACACTGTCATTCTTGTCAGTTCGAGGCTGTTTGTCATTGAAAAGATTGCCGACCGTCCAATGTTTGAAAAGTTTGAACGAATTACGGCTCTCACACTCTGCAGTTAGAGAGGTTGAAGGGCTTGGAGAGCTAGGAGCCCTGGAGATAATAGATATATCTCACTGCGAAATACAGAACCTCGAAGGGCTCGGCCAGTTAACTTCCTTGATAAGTTTGACGCTTTCGGACTGTGATCATCTCCAAAAGTTGCCTAACATATCAAATCTGAAGATGCTGAAAATTTTAGAAATCCGCCGATGCAGGGAGATTAAAAATATTCAAGGTCTACAAGAAATAAGATCATCCTTGGGGAAGCTGCATGTAGGTGAAGGCAAGGATGAAGACTCACAGCAGGTACGCGATGATTTTTTCTAAGTCGTAGTTCTTGGAATTTTCACGATATACAATTTTAATAAGTCAATTAACATATAAGTTTTCTATTATAATCTTTTGAACTTTAGGTAAGAATTGGGTTAATGTCATAAAAAAAACCCCCAAACCGGTAAATTAATGTTTCACAAGAACTCCCAAACCAGTACATATTACCCCAAATTAATTTGTCTAAAAAAGTCCAAAGTGGGTACATTTGTGTCACATATTACCCCAAATTAATTTGTCTCGAAAAATCTTAAGCTAGTATACCTGTGCCATTACATTTACCTGCAAAAAAATCCTAGATTTACGTCAGTATGGGGTAAAGGTGACACGGGTGTACCGGTTTGAGATTTTTTATGACGGAAATATCAATTTGAGGCAAATGCGGTACAGTTATACTAGTTTGAGAGTTTTTATGGCATAAAAAGCAAAATTTGGATTATATGTGGTATGAGATACCAATTTAAGATTTTTGGTGGTATTAGTCTTTTGAATTTTATAAGAAAGCAAAATGTTGCTTTTTGCTTTTGCTTAAGCACAAATGAAGGGGTTAAAACAGCACAAGTATCATAACGTAAGATGATTCGTCGAAAATGACATTTAAATGATCGGCTTTTCTCCCATGTGATACTTAAATGAGTAAAAAAAAAAAAGTTATGGCATTCAAGTGAGCGCCATACAAAAGTTATGGTATTTGTGTTGTTATTCTCTCCACAAATAAACATGCCACAAATGATCATCGCTTATTAATGAATTATAACAACTATAGGAAAATGTGCCTATAAAAAATGGATAATGCTATTTTCACCTCTTTATATGACTAAATCCACACCATTTTCACTAGATAGACAAAATCACTGTTGATTGTTTTCATTGTTGCATGTTTCTTTCAATTTAATTACTTTCTTATGATGAGTTTCCTTCAAATTCAAACTGTACTCTATTGTTTAGAAAATAATAATTAGCCTCTTGTTCATCATTGGTCCAATCGCAATATAGCCATTGCTTCTCATCAATTTCTACCCTAAACGGCTCACTTCTGTGGTTAATTAATTATTTGATTAGTCTCAGAATGAAAATCATGTCTTTTATTAGTCTCAGAAGAAAAATCAAATCTTTAAATACAAAAGAATTGGCGATTTTATTGACATATTTTCACAGAGATGTAATTATATGTTTCTCTCGTTTTCTCCTTTCCCGTGGCCAAGGCCATGGAGAACAAAGATCCACAAGGACATTGTTACGCTGCACCGCCTCCCCAGTGCCTGCGGCAACCAGAGAAGCGCACAGAGCACGAGCGTCTCCTGCATGGTCAGGTGCAGGAACAACAAATCGTCCTGGGCCACGAACCCAGTCCGCCACAGGGTCAATCGCCCGAGCCTGCTATTCTCGATAATTGTTCGGGAGAGGCTGCCGTGGAGCTTCCCCATTTTCTTCATCTGTCATGGAGTCCCAGCGGCTCCACTTCACCATTTTCTCCATCTGCATCAGCCTGCTCTCCCTCAGCGCCTCCCCAAGCTGAGGAGGAAGAACAAGTTGACGCAGCTGAAGATGAGGGACTAGAAGAGCAAGAAGGGCAAGAAGTAGAAGAAGTCGAAGAAGAAGAAGAGGAAGAGCATGGACAGAGTCTTGATGATGTATACAATCAGGTTAAAAGGAACAAATTCGACATTAAACCAGCATCCAGTGAGATTTTGCTTGAGCCATCTGCGAGCGTGAACCCTGCGATTTTGCATTTTGAAGAGGACGACAGTGTGGAGTCATGTCAGCTGGCGACAAGGAGAGAAAGGAAGGGCGGGGCGGAGGGAGATAAGTCCACGATGACTAAGAAGGTTGGCGAGCAGATCAAGTTGCAAGATGAGCAGATCAAGTTGCTCGACGAGCAGCAGATAAAGTTGCGCGACAACCAGATCAAGTTGCGCGACGAGCAGATCAAGTTGCTCGAGGAGCAGCAGATCAAGTTGCGCGACAAGCTGCGCGACGAGCGGATCAAGTTGCTCGACGAGCGGATCGAGTTGCTCCACGAGCAGATTGAGTTGTGCGACAAGCAGCAGATCAAGTTGGGCGATGAGCAGTGGATTAAGTTGCGCGACGAGCAAATCAAGTTGCTCGACGAGCAGCAGATCAAGTTGGGCAACGAGCAGCGGATCAAGTTGCGCGATGAGCAGATCAAGTTGCGCGATGAGCGGATCAAGTTGCGCGAGGAGCAGCAGATCAAGTTGCTTGAGGAGCAACGGATCAAGTTGCTTGAGGAGCAACGGATCAAGTTGCGCGAGGAGCAGCAGATCAAGTTGCGCGAGGAGCAGCAGATCAAGTTGCTTGAGGAGCAACGGATCAAGTTGCGCGAGGAGCAGCAGATCAAGTTGCTTGAGGAGCAACTGATCAAGTTGCGCGAGGAGCAACGGATCAAGTTGCTCGACGAGCGGATCAAGTTGCTCGACGAGCAGCAGATCAAGTCACACAACAAGTCAATCAAGTTGCTCGAGGAGCAGCAGATCAAGTTGCATGACAAGCAGCGGATCAAGTTGCTCCACGAGCAGATCAAGTTGCTCGACGAGCAGATCAAGTTGCTCGACGAGCAGCCGATCAAGTTGCACGATGAGCGGATCGAGTTGCTCGAGGAGCAGCAGATCAAATTGCGCGACAAGCTGCGCAACGAGCGGATCGAGTTGCTCCACGAGCGAATCAAGTTGCTCGACGAGCGAATCCAGTTGCTTGACGAGCGGATTAAGTTGCACAACGAGCAGCAAATCAAGTTGGGCGATGAGCAGCGGATCAAGTTGGGCGACCATCGGATCAAGTTGCGCGACGAGTGGATCAAGTTGCGTGACGAGTTGCGCGACGAGCAGCGGATCAAGTTGCGTGATGAGCAGCAAATCAAGTTGCGCAATGAGCAAGTCAAGCAGGTCAAGTTGCTTCGAGAGCAGATCATTCTCGCCGAGCAGATCAGGAAGTCAAATTGCGAAGTTCGAGAAAAGCGCACCGTTGGAGGAGTCGACCCCCACTCCAAAGAAGGATGAATTCATCAACAGCTTCATGCTTTTAGGGAAAGGACTAGTAAAGTAAAGCTGTATGCTGAGTTTGGGACATCTGGAGTGCCATAACTTAGCACGGAGAGACACTTAAGTGCCATAACTTTGAAAATGTACACTTAAGTGCTAATGTCGGAGTAAAATAGAACACTTAAGTGCCAATCCGACCAAAAATCGGCCAAAATGTAGACGTGGCATTTTCCGGCGACATGCTTAACCGACACGGTAATTTAGTATAAAAAAAAAAAGGCACACGTGGAGGAGAAAAACGACATCACCCCATCCATTGTGCCTTTGGCCAAACTAAACGACGTCGTTTTTCCTTAGTGCTAAACGATGTCGTTTAGCTTAATTGGATTTTAATCGTTTGTCCATCGGTTCACACTAGATCTGGCGTCCTCTCCATCACCGTTCGCAGGTTGCCGTTCGCAGGTCGCCGTTCGTAGGTCATCGCTCTTCGTCGTCGCTCGCCGTCATCGATTTGCTCAGGTTTTTTTTCTTCTTCCTCTCCCCTATGGTGAAATTAGGGCTCTGACTCGTTTATTAGGGCTCAGACTTGAAATTTGGGAGTCGGCTGGAAAAGCTTAGGCTTGGATGGTATTGATGCGAGACTTATGGCTCAGATGTGATGCTAGAATCCTATTGGGAGGTTCAAATTGACAGTTTAGGATCGGTCTCGAAATGTAGGACTCGGCGGGGGGAAAATTAGGGCTCGATATAGGGCTCGACGTCGCCCCATCCACAGTAATGTGTGATTTAGGGCTCTAATGTTGAATTGTGATATGCCAAAGTAATTTGTAGTGGTCGGATGTGAAATGTGCGATAGTGATTGGTAATTGTTAAGGTTCGGAGTATTGGACCTTGGACATATTCGAATCGAATCTCCTGTTGTCATGGGGATGGGAACTTCTTAGTATTTTTTTTAATAAATTGCATTGTGGAAATTAGTGTCATGAGGTCTCTCCATATTTTAAAGGAATGCGACGACATAATCAAAGTAGTTTTTTGGGTCCCATCTCTATTTGTCCTGAGGCCTCTTTTCAAGTTGTAGATGTCAAATGACCTACCTATGCATCTTCCCCCTTTCTTCTTTTTTTTTTTTAATAAAAAGTGTAGGGACCTCCACTTGCAATTGTTTGTTGTCCTTTGTAAATGTGGTCCCAAAAGTTAATTAATTTTCCTCTTTAAATGCAGAAATGGCTCATGATAAGGACTATGTTGCTGTCATCGTTTACTACAGTGGGAATTTTGTGATTGGGGAGGATAAGTGCGAGTATGAGGGGGGAATGAGGGTACTATCTTTGTAGATATAAAGAAGGCATTTTATATTGGATTTATTAGGAATATAATGATATTTTTGCCTCGTAGAAAGTACAAAAGTTACTATAATGTGTTCTTGGAAAAGGCTTGAAAGATGGTTTGAGATTTTTTGAAGATGATAATGATTTTAGGAATGTCCTATATCATTATCTTCATGGCGAAGAGGCAAAAGTATTTGTTGAAAATAATAATGATAGTGAGGACAAAGATAATGACAGAGATAGCACCCAAGTAAGAGAATGAGGAGATGGTATTCAAGTTAGTACTGATGTTAGGGATGAAGCAGGGTATGATGAACATGACGGGGAGGAGAAGGGCGCGGATGCTATTCATCAGAACGATTGTGACATAGGTGATGTCACCATCACTGAATTAGATTGAGAAGTAGTTGAATCCAGTGATGGTGATGATGACGATGACGATGATGGGTTGGCTGCTAAAAATTTATTAATCTTAAGTGACAACAACAATGAAGAGCTTACACAGTCAAGGAAAAAACAAATGGACTTTTTGTCAGATAGATTTGCAACTTTGCAGGTAGCTGATAAAGTTCCAAATAGAGACGAAGGCCCTGCAGATGTTTGCAGATGTTGGTGTTGCTGACTAGGAGATAGATTATGAAGAAAGCATCGACACTGCTACTTCCTAGGATGAACTTGAAGAAGATCAATGAGCTGTGCGTAGAAGGAAAAGTAAGTTTCCTTCCTATGATCCATCCGTTGCCTCTCCTACTTTGTCAGTAGGTATGAAATTCCATGATGCGATACAATTTAGGGAAGCTATACTAAAGAACTCCATTGATGCACAAAGAAATATTGATTTCATTAGAAACACTAAGAAATTTGTAAGAGCTAGGTGTTCGCAGCAAAATTGTCCGTGGAAGATTTACGGCGCATTTGTTAAGAAGAGTGGGTCTTTCCAGATTAGAGCCTACCAAGAGGAACACACTTGTTCCATTAATTTTCAAAACAAAAGGGTAACAAGTGTATAGTTGTCCAAGCACTTCTTCGATCTGATCAAGCTGATGCCCGAGATAAAAATTACTAACTTTAGAATGCTGGTGAAGGAGCGTGTAGGCATCAATGTATCTAAGACTCAGTACAAAAGAGCAAAGCAAAAGGTGATAAAGATACTTATTAGTCAGTATGCTAAGAAATATGGGTAGGTGTGGGAGTATGCTTAGGACTGTAGGCTGCAAAACCATACAAGTAGAGTGTATGTAGAGGTGGTTGAGAGATCGCTTCCTAATCATAAGACTAAGTTCGGTAAGTTCTATGTGTGCTTTGATGCATGCAGACGGGAATTTTTAACTGGTTGTAAACGGATTATAGGATTAGACGGCTGTTTCTTGAAGGATTTGTGCAAGGAAGAATTGTTGGCGGCGATTGGAAGAGATGCGAATAACCAAATGTTCCCACTAGCTTGGGCTATTGTAAAGATTGAGAATAAGGATAATTGGTCCTAGTTCTTGAAAAATCTGATGGCTGACTTGGAGATAACAAATTAGGAAGGGTGGGCATTCATGAGCGACCAACAAAAGGTAATGCTTTCTTTTTGAAAAATTTAGTCAATAGTTGCTTTGTAATATGAACATAATTTGCTCTAGTATTTCTTACTTTGAATTATTGTAGGGATTGGTTCCGGCAGTAGCCGAGTTGTTGCCCCATGCTGAACATCAAATATGTACGTGGCACATATACGAAAATTGAGCAAAGACCTACAAATGAGATAAGCTGCAATTGCAATTTTGGCAATTAGCAAAGAGTGCAAACATGGTTGACTTTAGGATAGTCAAAGAAGGACTGCTTCAGTTGATAAAGAAAGGGTTGTGCTACCCTATTTCAACTAGATACGAAGCATTGGTGCAGGGCATTCTTCAATGAGAAGTTCAAGTGCGATAACATCAACAACAATATTTGTGAAGTATTTAATTCGAAGATAATAAATGCCAGATGCAAACCAGTCATCTCAATGCTTGAAGATATACGAGCTGCGGTTATGACTCGGCTGCAGAAACAAAGAGATGAGGTTGTAAAGAGGACAAGACAATATGGTCCTAGGATTGCCAATAAATTGGATGAGAACTTGGCTGCAAGTAGGCATTGTCATCCCATTTGGAATGGAGATAATGGATTTGAGATAATAAAGGGTGCTGATAAGTATGTTATCAATCTAAGAAGCAGGAAGTGTTCATGTAGAGCATGGTAAGTAAGTGAAATTTCATGTGCACATGCCATATGTGACATTCAGTTGAAGGGCGATAATACAGATGATTACATTGATAATTGGTACCATAAATCAAAATACCTTGCTTCCTATTAGTTCATGATGCAGTCAATTAGAAGTAGCAAGTTTTGGGAGCCCACGAATTATGAAGCACCTCAATCTTTGCCACTGAAGAAGAAAATTGGAAGGCCAAAACGAAGATAAAGAATGGCGGAGGGAGAGGTCTTGGGTTAGCAAAGAATGAGCAGGCAGGGTGCAAAGATAACATGCTCTTATTGTCGCCTAGCATGCCACAATATTAAAGGTTGTCAATTGAGGAAGCAACAACAACCGTTGAGGCAAGGTGAAAGGCCTAGTGAAGAGACAGTTGGATAAATGCAAACAACAGGATCAAGTGAGTCAACTGTTCTTCAGTCGACAACTAGAACACCGGTAAGTCATGAAATTTATTTTATATTTATGTTGTTTTGTCATTTATCATAAAAATGTACATAATATCCTATTTGACCTTGTATGTAATGTGTTTGTTAGGTCACGAGAAGAATCATAGTAAGTCATGAAACTGAACAGCCTGTTCGAAGAAGGTAAGGTAGAAGACGACCAGCTAAAGGATTGGCCCAAGTAGCATCACGACCAACTGAAGGATTGGCCAAAGCAGCATCACGGCCAGTTCAGTCGACTATTCTTCAGCAGCGAAAGAAACACCTAGTGATAAATTCAACCATTTGTATTCAGTTTTTCATTTTATTTACATTATTTTATGTCCCGATGTTATATTTATGGTATCTTTTGCTTTTTTCTCAGGTTCGAAGAAAGTAAGTTGGAACTAACTGCCAACTGAAGGGCCATCACAAGAGCTACCTCAAGGGCCATCACGGGGGCCACCAAAAGAATCACTACAAGGGACACCACAAGTATCACCACTAGTACCACCAAAAAGTCCAACAGAATGAGGTGTCACTAAAGTTGAAGGGCTATACAAAAGGACAACTAGAAGAAGGCTAGGTGAAGGGGCAGCTACACAAATGTCATCTAGAAGACGCCCAGTTGTAAAATTGGTCGAAAAAGCTCCGGCTGTAGCTGAAGGGCCCAAGAAAGCAAGAAAAAAAGCCAGCAAATCACAAGTTCCTAAAAGTAACGCCCCTCTTCAAACAAGAGGGGCACTTGGGAAGAGGTTAAGACAATATGACTATGGCATTTATACAGATGAACGTACTATAGCAGTTATTCTGAATGTAAGTTTTATTGGCTGTATTTAATTTAATTTATGTTGTAAACTTTTGCTGATGATTTTTTTTTTTTTAGCCTAGGAGAAATTATGAGGTTCTTATCTCAGGCCCAACTCAAGAATCAACGGCTGCACCAACAAAAAAGAAAACATCAACTGCGCCAACAAGAAAGAAGAGAAAGAACCCAGTTGCAGCTCCTTTTGAATCAATTCGGCCTGGGACATTTGTAGCTCCATCTGAGTCGGTGGATACTGAGAAGGTTGAAGAAGAAGTTGCACGTCCAGTTAGAAAGAGTACAAGAATTATTAATCAAGTGAAAGCCCTATCGATAGGAGCACGAACAGGGGGTGTCGTGCATATTGATTGATGAGATGGGACATGATAGGATTTGTGGAACTTATGAGTCAAAATAGTTATGTAATCATTAACGTTATAATAACACTTGCTATGGATGGTTATCTTTTTTTTTTCTTTAGTTTGTCATTGATGTTGTGAGACTTAATTTTAATATCAATGAAATGATATTGCGTTGCTTGTCAATTTTTGTTGTTTGTCATGGATTCTGCTTTTACTTGATGCTGCTACTGCTGGTGTTCTGTGGTGGTAGCTAGAGTGCTAGTGTGGCTGGTGGTGGTGGTGGATGGTGATGTTTGGTGATAATGAGTTTGTTGTTATGGTGCTAATGTGGTGGCTGGGGTGCTGGTGTGGCTAGTGGTGATGCCCGGTGATTATGGGTTTGTGATGGGGGTTATAGGCTTATACTGCACTTACACCATGTGTATTGGTGCAAGCTAATGCAAGACTCAACTTGCACTAGTACCTTGTGCAGAAACTTTACCAGCATGGTGGTGGCTAGAGCGCCTACTGTGTAGTGTGCCTAGTAGTAATGGTTGGTGGCACAGCTGGTGATAGTGGCTAGCGCAATTTTTAAAGAAAACCCACAAAAAAATTGGTACTTAACTAATCATATTTTAAAAAACTTGGCACTTAACTGTTTATTTTTAACTATAAGTAACACTTAACTGATCACTTTAATAATAATTTGACACTTAAATGATCATTTTTCCATCATAACTAGCACTTAAGTGATTACTAAATACAACTTATGACACTCGGGTAATCACTCATATTTATCTTGTGTATATGTTGGTCTACATTAAAACAGAGAAGATGATGGTAATTTAACTTATGGCAACTCCATATGACAGCACAAACAACAACAAAGCCACAATGATATTGTGGAACAACACAAACTTCTTCGCATCTTTCAAAAAGAAAAAAGCATATATTTAATCCAGAACAACATCATTTTTAACTATGGCAATCGGAGAAACTTTTTCTCATTTTCAAGTGTTTTACATTTCATCATAAAGTACAATAGACAACAAAACAACACTATAATAAACGTTTGGTAACACTTTCGTTCAATTTTTATCATTGAAACTCCATTCTTGAAAGGTTTAGTTAAAGATGCTTGAGCATGCATTGAGATTTTATTCTTGAAAATTTTAACTAAAGACGCTTGAACTTGCATTGAGTCAACATCGTCTAAGTCGTCCATGAACACAGATGGAGATTGCTGTCTTTTATGGAGTAGATCCAATATCACCTCTGTGGCTCGGTCAGAAAACTTCGCATCGACATATTTAAAGTATTTGCACTTCAACACTTCTTTATATTGGGCGCATCCATAAAATCTTCTCCCATGATTGATTCAAGTCCATGATGTTCTTCTTGGACTCGGTAACCCATAAAAATAGAATCGCTGGTCTTCTCCTTCACTTTAGTGAGAGGAAATTGAGGCACCACTGCGAGTCCTGCTCTCCATTTCCACGATTTGACGAATGAATTTTGGGCAAATGAAAATTAGGGTTCGAGACTTGGATTCGAGCACTTTAATAGGGATTTTGGCTGATTTAAGGTTTTAGATTTGAGGCATTTTGGGAGACAACATCGTTTTTGGAAGGACTTTTATTATGCAGACGACATCGTTTCTGGTAAGTTAGAGCCGACTCAGCTCTCCGACGAGCCACATAGGCAATAAAAAATAATAAAATATTGCCACATAGGATTTCCGGTAAGGGTTGCCAGATGTGACACTTAAGTGTCTCACTTTTCAAAGAAAGTGGCACTTAAGTGTACATTTTCAAAGTTATGGTACTTAAATGTCTTCCCCTGCCAAGTTATGACACTTAGGCTGTTCTTCTGCCGTTGTATGCTTTTGTAAGGGCGAAAGTACATTTGGAATGCCAAAATTTAATACAGGGGATAGATACAAAAAGTTCAGGAAAGTACACTTAAATGTTTTTTTTTTTAAATGAAACACTCAAGTGTAAGTCTAGCAAAGGTGGCCGAAAATTCTATGTAATAATTTTTTAATAATATATCTCACCTATGTGGCATGCCAGAGAGCTAAGTTAGCAACGAAGAATAAAAACGACGTTGTTTTGTTTTTTTTAAATATAAATATTAATTAAAATAAAATATTTATATTTATAAAAAAAATACCAGAAAGAGCCAGCGACAATGGAGAGGCAGCGACAATGGAGAGGCAGCGGCAAGGGTTTGCACAGCCATCGCCTTCTGTGATTTTCCTCTACATTTTTCTAAAAATAATTATCTAAATTTAGTTTTAAATTTAATTTACTTTATATTTATGTTAAAATTCAAATCTAAGGCAAAACGATGTGGTTTTTGCTTTTCTTTCCATGTCTGTCTCGTCGAAAAAATGACACGTCGGCATTTGAGCTGGATTTTCTTATCGTTGACATTTATTTTGTTACGATTTTGACACTAAAGTGTATATTTTCAAATTTTTGACACTTAAGTATCCTCCAATGCCAAGTTTTGGCACTCCAAGTATCCAAATCCCCTTTTGTAAATTTGTTGAGATAATTTAGTTGGAGTACAAGGATGAATCTTGCTGTTCTAGAAAAATTTAAATAATGGCCGAAGATAAATTGTTTTCTCAAAAGAGGGTCTAAAGTGGATCTTATCTCAAATAATAATCCAAAATTGTCAATTTAATCTTAAATATGAGCCTCAATTTAAAAGTCCCCAAATCTTATTTGTAGCCAAGGAGTATTTTCGTGTAAAGAATTTTTTTTTCATTTTCTTTCTTTCTTAGTCAAGTTCACACCTCCTTGATAGCAGCATCAGCCTCCTCAACAGCAAGCTTGCATAGATGCAGAACAATTTAAACAATTTAGGAAAAGAAGAAAATGGAAAGATATTCGAGAAGTTTTGCAGTTTTGCAAAACTACAAAACTTTATTGTTCAAATTCTATACACTTTTGCAAATTATACGAAGCAGCCTCCCCACCAGCGAATTTCAAAATGCATGCTCGCATTTTGCAATTTTGCATCTCCGCGTGAGCCCTCATCGTAGGACCTGAGGATCGCAGAGATTCCACAAAAACCTCCAATAAATCTAGCTCAGGGACTTCAATCCAACTTCTCCTCACGAGACCGATTAGAGTTTGCATTAGAACGAATCTGAGTTTGCCATTGACAACAATGAGGACAGTGAGCTTATGACTTACACCTTGTTGTGCTTGACCACGATGACGAGATGTAGGGCTCAAATCGAGCAGAGTGTCACATCTTGGCTCACTCATGCTAGATCTAGAGAGCGCATTAACCCTATCTTTCGACGAAGGTACTGAAATTGTTATAAAGGGCAATGGCAGATGAGGTTGATGGCGTCAATGGCCAGGTCGACGGGGAGATAGTGATAGACTTTAGAGAAGGTGATCTGCAGAGCGAAAAAGATGGAGGCATAAGGGTGATCTAGGCGAGCCTCATCAGCCCTTTCCTGGCCGACGATGGCCTCACCCAGGCCTGCAAGGGCTGCTCCCCCCTGCTGCCTAGGGCTAGCAAGGGTCGCCGCCCCCATTCAACGGTGGTAGCAATAGTGGTAGCAACACCCAACCACCAGCCCTACCTCTTTTATATATATTTACATTTTGACCCCTCAAGTATTTAAAGTTATTAAAATTGACTCGTGTGTGTTGGAATTGCATGTCGGAGCGTGTCAAAGAGAGTTGACCACATGTCAGATTTTTCGACACTCGTTGACTATGTGTCGGAGCATATCGAACACGTGTCAATGTGTTGAACATGACACAAAGGCTCCTAGAAAGTGTCGATACTACATAAGTTAGAAAATATTGTAGCCAATGTGCTTGAGAAAATTCCCAAAGAAAAATTAAAAGAATGTAACCTCACTTTGTCGGGAAACTCTACTTCGAACCCAACGTTAACTTTCTAGCATTCTTATCTACAGTAAAAGAATGGAAAATCGAGAACATGGTACGTGACCAACTGGAGCTAGCCTTATTTTTGTTTAACTTGGAAATTGAGACGAAAAGAGTCCTTGATGCTAGTGACATGGCCCATGGACGAAGCATGATCCAAGACCATCCGTGATAGGCCGTGTCTCATACAAGGGCCTGTCCAAGAATATCCCACGACCGATCCATGAACGATCTCCAATCCGTGCACGGCCAGCCCATGCGTGATACAAAGAGAGGCCCATGCACGACTCGTGATCGGCCCGTGAGCAATGTTCAACTAGCCCACGTGCAACTTGTGACCATTCACCTGCTCTCATGTTAGGTGGCCCTGCTGCCCTAATCTTTCTTCTGACACACGCCCATGAGCTTCCAAAGGGCTAGAGCCATTGAGTGACCTGCTGTGTAGCCTTGTAATGATGATACGGATTCAAACACCACCGTTGAATCAAAGGGACGATCCACGGTTAGGATAAGACCCGAACTTGTATAAATATGGGTCATTCCCCCTCATTGTATTCAGCTCATTCACAAATGAATATACTTGCTCCTTGCTCATACGATCCTTGTGTTCGTGTGTGTGTGTGTAAGGCTAACTTGAGATCGATAATCTTAAGGTCGCACGGGTGCGTGATCGATCGGAAACAACCGAACCGTGACACTAGTCTGTGGTCCTTCTCAAACAATTTGCTTCCTTTGGCAACTAAGCCCCAACTTATCTATTCACTACTATGAATTTACTCATTGTGCCTTTTGGGTGCAAGTGTTGAGCTTGCCACTAGCATGACTTACAGAGAATGAGATGCTGGAAGTGGTGTCAAAGATGGGCAAAAAACTAAAGTCTGAGGTTGTCGTAAATTTTGAAGATGATCAACTGTGGGTTGACTCTAAGTACCAACGTCTCCCTTATTTTTGTTATTCATACGGGAGAATTGGCTACTACACAATTAGCTGTAAGGAAGGGCCTTAAAAAAAAACCCAAGCCAAAAGAAAACAGTTCTGGATCCGGCTATTTGTTAAAAGTAGAAGCACAAGAGATAAGCCCATTTTGGAAACTATTTTATGGGAAAGAATTTCCCATGCTCGAGGAGGAAGAAATCGTTCCCGAGACAGCGGGACTAGCCAACATAATGAAAGACATTGTTTCTATCGAAAATGATAAGCAGCAAATGGCGAAACCAATGGAGATTCAGCTAGTAGAATCATCGAAGCCAAAGGGTAAAGCATAGCTTATGTGGTAATGATAGGAAAGGAAGAAAGAAGAAAATGAACACAACTCCTATTCTTAGGGTACGTTTGGTAATATTTTTATTCCTAGAAATAATTTCTTTTGAGAAATAGTTCTCTTCTATTTCTATTTTCTAGAACAGTTTTTGAGTAAAACAATGCATTTGATAACCGTACAAAATTCATATTCCTAAAATAAATAAAAATAAATAAAAGAACAAGAACGCGTATGGTACAACCCATAAATTTTTTTGTGATGTAAAATTTCTTTTAATTTTTTAATAATTTTTTGAGATTTTTTTTTTCTCTTCTTCTTCCTCCTTTAGCTAGTTGGCAGGCAACGACAGATGATGGCAACTAGCAGAAGACGGGGGCGACACGCGAGGGGGGTGACCAACGACATGTGAAGGGTGGTGGACGGCAGACGGTAGCAAACAGCAGCAGGCGGCAAGCAGCAAGATAGGAGAAGAAAAGAAAAAAACAAATGACTTATTTGTAGAAATTGTTCCTAGGAGCAAAAATCTACTCTCTTTTTTTTACTTTGTATTTCTATTCCAAATCTATTCTCTTGCCACTTTTCTACTCTAGGGATGTAAAAATTAACTAACATTATCAAATGGATTTATATTCTTTTTATATTCTAGGGAACAAAAGAGTAGATGAATAGAACCGTTGTCATGCAAACCTTTAGGGTGCACATGATAATCATTGTGTTCCAATAATCAATTTCTGACTAGAAATTGATTTTTCTATTTCTCTTCCCCAAAAAAGTTTCTAAGAAAAATACGCGCTCAATAATCTTATAAAATTTATGTTCCTAAAATATAATTTTGTTTGATAATGACACAAAATTTGTCCATCTCAAATAGTGGTGGGAGGAGTTCGGTTCGACAATCGGTGACCAATGACTCGAGGGACGATCGATGGCTGGCAGGATGGGCGGCGAGCGAGCAGCAGCAAGTGATCAACAACAAGTAGGCATGCGGGTGGCAAGTGACAACCGACAATCGGTAGCTGACGGCTAATGGCGAGCATCCAGCATCCAAGGGTCCAACATCCGAGGGCCGATGACTAGTAATGGGCGGCGAGCGACTGGCATCCAGTGTCTGATGTCCCATGGGCAACGAGTGAGTGACGGGTAGTTACGAAAATGAATAATGATAAGAGTTTTCATTTATTACTTTTATTCTAGAAATAGATAAGCTAAAAATTTTAACTTTTTATTTCGATGCAAATTTATTTTTGGAGTGAAAATCTGTTTCAAGAATGGAAAAATGAAATTATGTTACCAAATGTATTTATGTTACATACCTTTACGAGAAACAAAAAAAAAAATAGAGAAATAGAGAAACAAAATGATTATCATATGTGTCCTTAGACTCACCCCGGTGCTTCTCCAATTCATCTAAGAAGAGCAGACAGGATCATAAAACCTTGGCAACTAAGGGCGCACATGATAAAATTTATGTTTCTCGATTTCTCTATTTCTCTATTCCCGAACATGTTTGGAACAGAAACCCGTTTAGTAACGCAATTTGATTTCTCTATTTCTGAAACAGATTTCTATTCCAGAAATAGAGAAATAGAAAAATCGAAGAAATCAGAAACTGAAATTTTTAACTTCTCAGTTTCTGAAATAGAAATAGAAATTTTTTTTCTCAACTTTTCAATTTAGTTAATTTAGTCCAAAATATTTTAATGATTTTTTAATATAATCATTTCAATCAATTTTGATTGAAAATCTTAACCATTGGGCGGATGGTGGGAATTGAATGAACAAAGCTTCATTTGTTGCACGCAAGAGATTTCACGCATGGTAATAGTCAACTTGCCATATTCATATTTAACGAGTCTTTCTTCACCTACTCTTCTGTAGTACGCCAAACAACGGCTCTAGCTGGCTAACTATTTTTTTAATCATAAACTTCATATTGAGGCGGTAAAAAGGTGTCAATTTTCTTTTATATAGTGTCCTCACTTATCAAGACGCAAGTAAAAAGAGATCTAGTAAGGAATCTATTGTTCTTGTAAGAGTGTTGATGAAAATACAGATTTTGATAATAAATTAAATAATCCTAGTGTTGATAATTTTGAAAAAACTGGTGACAATTTTTTAACATGGTGAGGATTTTTTTAACAAAATTTGGAAAGAAATTGGAATTAGACTTGAAGTTAGGATTTTTTTTTTTTTTAGGAGATTAGACTATTATAATCATGGCTATCATTAGACTTATTTGATTAATGTGAAATCAATTTCGGCAAAAACATAACGACATATTCACTGCAATTGAATTTCAATTGATTATATTTTTTTTGCCACGTTGTTTATTTTTCGAAAGAAAATATTGCGTAATAGGAAATGTAAGCACATGTAATAGGAAATTTCATAAAATTGTTATTTCAACTTTTGTAATGTATTAATATTATTTCGACTATTATTTTGTATTCAATGATATCCTATGTTGTTTTAGTATTATTTCAACTATTATTTTGTATTTGAGGATTTTCTATGTTGTTATCTAATCAATTTCTATTCCTAGAAATAGAAAATTTATTATGTTATCAAACAGATTTCTATTCCAGAAATAGAAATTTTGAATCGTTATCAAACGAATTTCTTTGCTCAGAAACTTGTTCAGGGAATAGAAATTAAAAAATCAATTTCTAGCCAGAAATCAATTTATAAAACAGAAATTTTGTCATGCGCACCTTAAGAAGATGAAAACATACAATCCTTATACTTCTCAAAGGACTAAGTCAAGTGCTATTGATAAAACTCAACTTGTTGATACTACCATACTAGTGGAAGAGGAGGTAAAGGAATGGACTTTAATAGCTAGCCATAATAAGCCATTGGGGGATAGATGAAAGTTTTGAGTTGAAACTATCAGGTTGTATTTGGTAATCCAGATTTATGTCCATATATGATAATAAATTATCCTACCCCGTGTTTGATAATGACCTCTGGACCAGATTAATTTGGATATATGCCAGATAAGAAATCATAGAGAGGGGTAGGATAAATCCGGATTGGATAAAAAAAATTACAAATAACTTAACAACCCCTCTTTTCTAATGAAGGATCCCCATGGAATACGAGAAAATTAAACTGGAAGAAAATATGCCAGAATTGATCCACACAAGCTTTCATTTTCTTTGAAGGACAATCAAGATGAGAATAAGCACTCGACCGACAGAAATGAAAATTCACCATAAGAGGAAAGATCTTCTCCACATGGTTACAGAAGACAAAGCTTGCATGACCTCACTTTGCCTATGAACATCAACCCATAAAAGATTTGTCAAGAAAAAGATCTCCTCGAGCAATCGGCAATAAGCAAACCATGTCAGCATGAAGCTATTAACAGCCCAGCTCTAGCCAAAAATAAGGACGATGGAGGAGGTGCTGGTAATACATTCCCAAAAGGTAAGTTGATCGACGAGATGATTTCCCAAGTCCAACATTTCAAAGAACTTGAATGAGGGGCTCCTCACCAAGTCCATTGGTTCAAGAAGACCAAGCGCAGTAGGAAGTTGGTAATTTTGCGCAAGCAAATGGAATTTTTGTCAAGGAAGATGTCTTGAGCTTCAAGAGTTTTCATTTGAGGAAGCTTCAAGATGGATATAGGGTGCATCATCGTTTTCCGTAGGAGGTCACTAGCATAGTTGATAGCGCATCCTAATATCCATGTTATGTTCGGACATTTACCAAACACACAATGGGATTTTTCACAATCCGAAGAACAATCCAGAAGATTTTTAATCCCACCTTATCTTATCCCATCCCAATTAGGTTCTACAAATGCAACCTCAACATTTAGGTTCTACCTCGGCGTTCCATCATCTTCAAGTCCAAGTGGTTCAAGAAATACCTAATGTAGGGTTCCCAATGAAGACAATGAATAAAAGAGTTGTGGTAAATAGAATAAGAAAAATCAGCTTCCATTCGAGGAGTCCTTCAAACTTGAACAGGTCCTTAAAAAGCTCAAGGGTCCTTCAAATAGGCGGGAGACCCCACTTGGTTGTGGCCCGTATTGTAAGAGTTTTCCTAATGTAAAGTACATTAATTGATATTATAATTTACTGTTATTACGGTTACCGTAAAACATGGTTGGTCTAAGGTGAGATAGAAGGTTTCTTAATTAGTCTAATATGGGGCTAGCTAGTGTGGGTCGAGTTGAGCTTAGCCCGTAATGAGGGGGCTTGGCTGGAAATTTTATAAATAGTGCTCAAATCTCTCCTTTAACCTTAATTCTCACATGTATCCTCACCTAAGGAGCGTTTTTACCTAATGCTAAACGTAAGGGGCTGCCTCATTGAGCCAGTGATACGGAGAGCAATAGAGGAGAAGGACTTGATACGTGGGCCCCCTTGATGCGTGGATAATCCATTTTTCTGCTTCCACTTTAAAGAACGATGGATCCCAAAACAGGTGCGTTAATCTTTCTACTCAATTATGCATGTTCTTGTTCTAATTATGGAGATCCTGGGATTGCACAATTTGTATCCAACATGTGGTATCAGAGCCTCCATAGCCCTAGAATTTGAACGCATAAAATTGTTGCCCTAATTTGTGATTTTCGAAATTTTTTGTTAAATAAAAATAAAATTAAATCACACATTTGGACTAAGCTCGACAAGACGAGGAGATCCGTGGGCGGCGTGTCACTGGGGGAGACCGCACGCGTACGCACCACCAGGGGGTCGGAGATGCGCCCCACGTGCGGTCATGCGCCCTCACACGCTTCCACGCACGAGGCGTGGCTCGCGTGTGCAACGCACGAGTGGTGCTGACATTAGCGAACCGGATTCGGACCCAACTTGAAATGTTGACCCAACCCGACCCGATCAACCGGTCGGACCGAGTGGCTGGACTAGACGATCGGACCGAGAACCGATCAAACTGGTCTTTTGACCGGCTTTTAAGCATGCACATGGGCTCCACGCGCCACACACTTAGGCGGCGCATGCGGGCGCGTGGAGCATCGGATTGGCGCGTGGATGGCAACGTTAGGTTCGTATGATCCTCCTCTATCTTGTGGTGTATTTATTTTATATATTTGATAATTTTATGGATATGAAAATACATACAAAACTCTAAATACGTGTATTTTTAGTGTATTTTTGTTGTATTTTCTATGATTTTGGAAATACAAGTGTTGGGTTACATGTATATTATCACATAAACATTATAATGGTGTGATTCATTAATAAAAATTAAACTTTATTGTGAACTGAAGCTGGCTTAATGAGATATAACCATTATGGGATAGTAATTGAATTATACATTGAAGTGATGAAAAACAGTAAAAGGTTATGAAACTTTTATTACTCATGCATACTCATTTACATGCCGGTAACCTTTGAATGATGGACGTCTTAAGAACCTGTGACTAAACTGATTGTATTAATTAACACATCTGCTGTATGTGGGTAATACATGTCCGTTAAGTCATTGCCTCATCTGATCACTGGTTAATGTCCATTAAGTTGAATATTTTTTATGGTTAAGGAGTATGACAATATTTACTCAGAGTAACCACCCACTTTGGTGGCTCCACTGGTTAGTCTTCCCCATCGTGGGGAGACCCGCTGACCCCTTCTTGGAGGGAGAGGGTTCAACTCCCCGCGGAGACGCTTGCAACTTACCCGATGATTGAGGTGGTAGGTCCTCCAGTTCGCCCCCAGGGTTTACTTCAGCTGTCCACGGTGTACAGGGCTTCCCTGGGTCATTAAAAAAAAAAAACATTTACACGGAGTAATAATATCTACTATTAAAGTTTAGATATTTGGTTTTCTGGTTTGACTCAATTAATAGGCCATTAGTTGATTACTATAATAATTTGTTATTTAAAAATTAGCTAATAAATCAATTGTTGGTTTTGGAGTCATTTTTTGCCTTATGAAACCCATGAGTGATAATAGATCAACTATCAGGCTTGTCAATTTAGTGTATCATGTATTACTATTGATGTTAATTTGTGAGAGATTTTCTAGATCAACATTCTTTTTATGTTGTTCTGGTAATTTGTAATCGGAGTGAATAAAAGATGTTTTGTTCTCTATTATGAGAAATTTCTTGTGTTGCTGTGATCCATAATCTCATTGGAATATGTTTTTCAAGTTCACTATGTGTGTGTGTGTGTGTGTGTGTGTGTGATTAATTTTTTATTAATGAATAAAACAATGTAATTAGCATGATATGTGATTTTGGTGATTTACTGTCCCAATCACTAAAGTTAAAATCACATATATATAGTGTATGTGAGAAGTAAAGTTTATATCCATAGTATAAGAGAGCTTCAAGGATACAATTAAGTAGTGACCACCAAAATAGCACACTTGATTGGGTTTGAAAAATTTCGGTCTCGTATGCTGATTGAGATGTCTCCTGATCTAATGCGTAGTCATATTCCCAAATGAAGTAATTGTATATTAGTTCATGGAGGGATGCATGATGATGTGGTGGAGGAGTGACCGATTCTTGTGATTCATATGCTCAAAGGTGATGAATTCACAAATATTAGAATATATTTTCATAATCACTATCATATGGGGAGTATACAACCGCATATCATGTATTCTGCCCAAATGTGATTATATGATTATGCGTGTAACTCTATAAATGTGTACTTGTACATAAAGTTACACGGTGCTCACATGATACTAATTATATATATTGCTTGTTTTTCAGTCATATTTTTTGTAATTAATAACTCCGCTATTATTAAGGTTTTTACTACTTCAAATTTTAAGTTATGGACATATGATTTATTGCTTGAAAAAAGAGCAATAGAATTTGTTTACTGTCCATGAAGTGTTTCATTCTAGAACACTTGAAAAGTGACTTATCTACTGACTACACAACTAAAAGATGATAAAAGCTTTAATGGCTTGAAGTTATGTTTTATCTAATATTGAAATTAGGACACATATACAAAGATTGTGTTTAAATTCTAATGGCATATACATCGTTGAAGAGGTTGTTTTCAAAAATTTTCTATTTAAAGAATAATCTCACACATGTTTAAAGGAAGAGTAGAAAAATTGACAATATTGATATTCTGTCTACTCTTAACGATTATCTAAAAACTTCTATAGATTATTGTGGATGTAAAATTATCGAGATAAAGAATAAAACAATTACAATTAGTTTTAAAAGATTGTCAGGCTTAATAGTGGCCGTGAGTATTTTGGCGAGTATAACAATGCGAAATAGCTTAAAGGGTCATTTGTCAAATATTTGATAGATTCTCGGGTGGTAACTTAATTATCATGCCTAAAAATCTTGACAAAAAGATTTAGCGAAAGGTATAAATGTATGCTATTGAATATGGTGATGAGTATGATTAGTAAGATTAATTTATCCAGTCTTCTATGGACTGATATTTTGAAAGCAACATTTTCACATACAAAATGTGTTTCTTATCAAAGTTATTTCATAAAAATTTTTTGAGTAATAGATTGAACATAAATTACTTGAATCATATTAAATTTAATATTAAGTGTATTGGAATTTAGATCCACTTGGAATTATTTTGTATCTTACTCAGATTGTTCAAAATTGTATTAATTTTATGACCCTAAAGAAGGTACAAGAATTATGGAATCACATACGATAAAGTTTCTATAATTCGATATAATTGTAGAGGATAGCTGCTTTCAAACTATTAAGGATAATAGTGTGATGGAAGATCACTATGTCTTTGTCTTTGCCTATACAGACAATTGTGGTACAAACAATTGTGGTACAAACAATTGTGGAATCTCTTATACCATAAACTAAACTTGTTGAGGTTCAAAGTACTATTCTTGATATAATTATGATGAAATTTTTTCAAACCTCTCAAATATAGAATGAAGTGGTTGGAGCTTTACTCAGGAGATTTATTAGAAAAAGATGATCAGTTATTCTATTAGACTATATAGCCTATTTATGATAACATGACTGCAATATCCACTACATGGTTGATTTAGCAACATAAATAAATGTTGTTTCTTATCCTCAATTAAGTATGTGATTAGATGCCATAAAATATAATAAAGTTTTCACTCTGAACGATGAGTAAATAGTTAATAGTGAAGAAATAAATATTTCTTTCTAATTATTTTCTAGTATTTTTTAAGATTATTTTAGAGTGAATGTGATATTAATAATTTATTTTGATATGAAGTTACGCCAAATAGATACAAAATCTATATAGTGCAACTGGAGGATTTTGCAACAGATGTTTCAAGTAAACTTGTATGTAAACTGAAAAGTCTTATTCATATTTTAAGAAAATTTCCAAATAATATTATTAAAGTTTCATAGTGTTATTATTTTGTTCAATTGGGAACAAAATATTAATATATACTTCGCGAGGTCAGTGAAAGGAAATTTATTTTTTCCATTCTCTTTGTACATAATATTTTACTTACAAGTAGTGACCTTGAGGCATCTCTTGTTCTTTGCACTAAGGTCCATAAGGATTGTTTTCACCATATTTTATTAGATTTATCTCAAAATGACATTTAATGATCGTATTTTGGAAATATTCTATATACATCATTGTAAGCCAAGAATTGCTCATATTGTTAAGGGTGATGGACCAAATTCATTATATTGTCTTGATTTAGATATTGAGAAAATTTAATTAAATGGTGTACATTGTGTCAGTGCACTTGAAAGTATAATGTATGCTCAAATTTGTACTAGACTAAATATCGTTTTTGCGGTGGGACTTCTAGGCAAATAACAGTTAAATTCAGAACTGCCAAGAAGATTTTAAGATACTTAAATAAGACAAGAGATTATATGCTAATTTACAAACATGTTCAATTCTTGCAGCTAATAGGGTATTCAGATATAAACTTTGCCGGCCGTTAAGATGATATGTGATCAATAACATAATACATATTTATATTAGTAGGAAATGCAATAAATAAATTTCTATGTTATCTTCTATTATGTAAGCAGAGTTTGTAACATTTTTTTTAAGCTATTACTTGGGCCATTAGGCTTCGGAACCTCATGAAGGAGTTGACTATTTTTAACTTTATAGATAGACCCATATAGTTGTATTAAGACAATAAATTTGTAGTATTATTAATAATAGAGGTTTCAAATGATCTAAATATATGACGGTCAAAGATTTTTTACCATAAAGAAACAGTACAGAAAGGTGACGTTATAATATAACATATTTCCACAAATGATATGGTTGTAGATCCACTAACTAAAGCCATTCACCCATGTGTATTTGATCGACATGTCATTAGCATGGGCCTAGGAGTATCTTGGGATACTATTGTTTAGTGGAAACTATTTTGACTTTATTCTGATAAAGTTCATATTTGTGTTCGTTACATTTAATAACGGTTTGATATCTATCAACTTTTGCATTCAATAAAATATTTTTGAATGTGTTGTTATTATGTTGAATACATATTAATAAAGTCTCAAGGTACTATATAAATCTTGAGTGAAGGCTAGGGGCATTCGGTTATTAGCCATGTGTATATGTCTTGTGATACATAAAAAAAGGTTAACCGTAAAGATAAGACATATGTGGGTTCATTGGAACCATAAAGACATTCTTTAGTGCCACAAGTTTTTTTGTAACGCTTAAGATAAGAGAATAGTGACTGACAAACGAGATCTCTCTATGAGAGATGTTTTCCATTTGTCACACTACTATATTGAATCAATATCAATAAAGTTGAGAATTCGTGACCATGAAAGGCTCTGTATGTATACATGCAGTTACCGCCATGATTTGGTGTTTAAGACTTTATGGGATATGATTGACTATTAAGAATTATCTTTGGACCAATATACGCACATACGATACAATTTCAATTAATATAGTCCAAGTGGGAGAATGTAAGAGTTTTCCTAATTTTGACTACATTAATTGATATTATAATTTACTATTTTACAGTTACCGTAAAACATGGTTGGTCTAAGGTGAGATAGAATGTTTCTTAATTAGTATAATATGGGGCTAGTTAGTATGAGTCGAGTTGAGCCTGACCCGTAATAAGGAGGCCTAGCTGGAAACTTTATAAATAGTGCTCAAGTCTCTCCTCTAACCCTAATTCTCACATGTATCATCACCTAAAGAGTGTTTACCTAACACTAAACGTGAGGGGGCCGCCTCATTGAGCTAGTAATACGGAAAGCAATAGAGGAAAAAAAAACTTGATGCGTGGGTAATCCCCTTGATGTGTGGATAATCCATTTTCTGCTTCTGCTTTAACGAACGATAGATCCTAAAACAGGTGCGTTAATCTTTCTACTCAATTATGCATGTTCTTGTTCTAGTTATGGAGATCCTGGGATTGCGCAATTTGCATCCAATACGTATTCCTTGCTAAACTAGGAAGAAAAATATTGGTTTAGCTATAGGGGGAGTCAGGCGCCATGTCCCCAAGGCATTATATCGAGCGAATCACTATCAATCCCCCGGGATTACTGGTCATGTGGGGCAAGGTGTCGGTGGGAGTGGAGGATAATTTAGAGTAGTTTAATGACATCACCTAGAGGGACCCCATTAGTGGTACAACAATGCGAATTTATCTTCTCCATGGTTCCTACCAATTTTCCAAGAGCGACTCCGTCTATGGCAGAAGTGGTCCATCCACCATGCTAATAGTCTTCCATTGACTTCAATGAGATTTTATACTATTGGAAGAAGGCTGGAAAAAGAGAGATGGACCACTATAGATTGGTGGCTTTTCCGGAAATGTTGAATGACCATTCTCTTATGATGTCGAAAGTAAATGATGTGCTTTCACCTAGGTTAATAATAAAGAATGGAAGCTTCGGTAAGGAAGAGAATGGATAGATTTGTATGTAATATTAAATGGAGAGTGTCGTTTCCCAATTTGGAGACCTTGGTTTTGTCGGCTATAATCATAGCCCTCTCCTTCTTTCTCTGTACCCAAGATTGCCAAAAGAAAGGAGTTCCGATTTGAAGCGTATTTGCTAGATGATCTTAAATGCGAGGATATTGTTAAGAGGCTTGGAATGACCAAAATAATACTCGGGTAGACATTTTGAGGAATGGAGACAAGTACTGTCACAGCAACAACAAAAAGAAAACCAAGTGTTGATCTATAACTGAAATCTTTAGTGATGGGCATATACCGAGATCTTATTCTTAGAAAATTCAGTAAAATTAACATTATCGTTGTGCGAAGATGACGACAGTAACAGCATGTCGAGCCATCATAGGATGAGTGCCTCTAAGAAATTATCATATCTAAATTTAATTCGAAAGAAACAAGCTCCCAAATTTATATTTATACCTAAATAGGGAGAAAAGAGCTCTCGACCAATTTCAGAGAAGCGGGCATCATGTTGGCTGGACTGATGATACATTCTCACAGAAATTTTAGATGCAAGAAATTTTATTCAACACGGCAAGCAAAAAAAACTCAACAACGAGCAGCGAAATAAGAGCCAAACGAGACCGAAAAATGATTTTACTAAATTAGATCGGTGAAAACAAGGGAAAGGGACGATATTCAATGGACGGCTGGGATTGTAGCAACGTCATGAAACGGTGAATAATGTTGACTTAAAGAATGCCTGAAGTCCACGGTCTTAGAAACTGCCACGTGCTTGACTGCATAAGTCTCCAGCGCCTGCCGGAGACGGGAGTTAGATCTGTCGATCGTATTCCCACTCTCCTGCCATCTACTGCCTGTCCCTCGAGTTTGCGAGAGAGAGAGAGAGAGAGAGGACGAACAAGATGAACTCGGCGTCGCGGGTATGGAAACTGGCGTTACTGTTCATCGCGCTCTCGAGCGCTCTCGAGATACCAAGCGGAGCTCTCTGGGCTTTGATCGCCGTAGCGGACATCGTTGACTTTGCAAGAAAGCGCAGAAGAAACGCGGTGGGTGTCGCATCCCAACGTCTGATTTCAGCACCTAGCTTAGTTCTTCCAATGCTGGTTACAACTGACATGATCGTCTAGTAGAGTAGTTTTCCCATTTTATAAGTTTGTTCAGAAAATGCTTGAATAAGGGATAACATTGTTGAGTTCGTTTGAGATCTTCTTTTCTTACACTTCTAAGAGTAGAAAGATGTTTGGATGCTGTTGGAAATTTGCTCGACAATACGAGAGTGTTATGCAATGCATTGTCATTTGACTTACAACTTTTACTTTTAATGAGGATCGAAAAATTGGGAATTAGTCTCCTCTAGGTAGGAATCTACATGTTACGGAATAAATTATGGTCCCTTGATTTGACAGGAATCATATGAATCGCCGCATCTTCATCGACTTCTGTCACCTTTCGGGAAGTTACGAGGTTTTCTTGAGTTTCCGAGGGCCAGACACTCGGAAGGGATTCACAGATTGCCTCTACCACAGCCTCAAAAAAAGGGGATCCGTGTTTTCAGAGACAATGAAGAGTTACCTGTTGGAGAAAATGATCAAGCCATCACTCATTGAGGCGATCAAGCAATCGGAGATAGCCATACCCATCATCTCAAAGAATTATGCTTCCAGCAAAAGCTGCCTCATGGAGCTGCAGCAAATGTTAGAATGCAGAGAAAACAACGAGCAAATGATCATTCCCATATTCTATCACGTTGGTATCTCTGATGTGAAACACCTTACGGGATCTTTTGGAGAGTCCTTTTATGAACTTGTTAAGAATGAGCGAGTTGGCACGGAGAGGATCGATGTGTGGAAGAAGGCTTTCCGAGATATTGGAGAAATGAAAGGGTTGAACTTGGCTGAAATGAATGATGGGTAATCCAATCTCCGCTGCTCGTCTCTTGTACTACACGGCTCTGCCTTGAGTAAAATGCACTCACTGTCCCAATTTACACATTCACTGAAAAGATTATGTCTAAGATCTTGTCACAAGTTAAGCTGATCAGAGTTCTGATATTTTGAGACCTTCAATGGCCCCAAAGAAGAAGTCAGAAATTTTGTAATTATTTATCGCTGTTATGTCTGTTTTCCTGTGGGCCTTCTGAACATGCTAAATGCGTCCGTTCTTCAAAATTAAAAGCCGAGGGTACACAACAGATACTTACATGATCGTATCCTAGTAAAGTAAGCCAACTTATTCCATAGATCATTTAGTCAATACTCAATACTACACTTAATCCCTAAAAGGGATTAGTCTTGGCATGATTTCATTACTGTTTCACCTAATCTGCATTAGGTTGTAAAAAAGTAAAAGGATTTCTCGAAGAATATACTAGTTTCTATTATCCTTACCTATAGCAAATGCTATGATAAATTCGACTTTGATATCATCTATTAAATGAACAACTATGGGTTAACTGGTGCAAATCTTATTTTCATACATTGTATTGCATTGTCTTTAACTCAATCTTCCTTGTCTTACATTTTGTTTACTGTCTAGTCATTATAACTCAATCTTATTTTCATACATTGTATTGCATTGTCTTTAACTCAATCTTCCTTGTCTTACATTTTGTTTACTGTCTAGTCATTATAAGTACAAATTGTCATAGCTCTCTCATTACTTACATTGGCAGGCATCATGGCAAGCTCATACAGCTAGTCGTCTCAGACGTCTTGCGACTATTAAAGAAGCCTGACCTAGTCGTGACTGAATATCTAGTTGGAATCGACCATCATGTAGAAGAGATTATGAGGAAGCTTGATGTTGACTTTCGTGATGGACAAGCTGTTAAAACATTTAGCAACAAGGGATGCGTTGTTGGAATATGCGGTATGCCTGGGGTTGGCAAAACTACTCTTGCAAAGATTGTCTACAACCGACTGTATCATCTCTTTGATGGCTGTGCCTATCTCGAGAATGTTCGAGAAAAGTATACCCAGGTTGAAGGGCTCAAGACATTGCGATGTAATTTAGTATCTCAACTTGTAAAGAGGGAAAGTCGAGAGTTCAGTACTTCTGACGAGGCTATGCAATTTATCAAACACAGATTCAGCAATATGAAGGTTCTAATTTTTCTTGATGACGTGGGTGATTCTGAACAGCTTACTCAAATTGCGGGTGACCTTACCGGTTATGGTCCTGGAAGCAGAATTATTGTGACATCTTTAAAAAAAGATGTCTTAAAAAAGGTCAAAGTAATAACTCAAAATATGAGGTTGAGGCAATGGATGAAGGTCAAGCTCTTCAACTTTTTTGTAAGCATGCTTTCGGGAAGGATTATGTCGGAGAGGTCGATCGTACTCTTTCTAGAGCCATTATATCAGCTACTGGTCGGCTCCCTTTAGCTCTTGAAATGGTGGGTTCTTGCTTATTTCTAAAACCAAAAGAAGTGTGGGAAGATACATTGGAGAAATTGAAAGATGCTCCTCATGAGAAAGTTGAAAAGGTGTTGAAGATGTGTTATGAAGATTTAGATGAAAATCAGAGAAAGATATTTCTGGATGTAGCATGTTTTCTTATTGGACAGGGACAAGAGAATTGCCATTTACATGTGGGATGACTGTAAATTTTTTCCTCTAGAGGGCATTGAAGCTCTTCTTGTCAGGTCTTTGGTGAAAGTGGGAGAGAATAATCAGCTGTGGATGCATGACCAATTAAGAAACTTTGGTAGGGAATTAGTACGGAAGGAGAACCCCGAAGAGCCTTTCAGGCGAAGCAGGTTGTGGAATCACGAGGAAGCATTAGCCACACTAAAGGAAAGGAAGGTAAATGCAAGGACAACAAATGATTCCTCGAGTGGACAATGTTGATGCCTTTCTCTATTTATTTGTCTTTTAATCATTCATTTTAACTTAGACAATGATCATTTTCTACGTTTTCTTGATGGTTTTCTCATCCAGCTAACTTTTGTTTAATTCACAGGGCACTGAAAAAGTTCAAGCACTTGAACTCATGTTTGATCATGGAACTGATGCTTGTTTATCTTGTGAAGCATTCTATCCTCTGTGGAATTTAAGGTTCCTTAAACTTGACTGTGCATATATTGAAGGCAATCTTCAGAATCTTCTTGCAAACTTAAGATGGTTGGATTGGCAAATGTGCCCTGAAAAGACCCCGGGACTTCCTATTTCAATGTTGAAAACTTGATCATTCTTGATCTGTCATGGAGCCGGGTAAATCAAGGTTGGAGAGGTTGGGAGCTGATCGGAGAGGTAGAGATTACATTTATTTTTATCTTGCCGATCCTACGATTTTCAAGAACTCATTATTTTTATTGTCTCATTGATTTGCAGAAGGCGAAGAAATTGAAAGTTTTGAACCTGACAGGTTGTCTTGAGTTACTTGAATCTCCAAAATTCCCTGCTCCAATTAAACTAGAAAGATTGATTCTGGAATCTTGTTCCAAATTATATTTGATTGGCCCATCCATTAAAAACCTAGGCAGCTTAGTTTCCATAAATATGAAGTCTTGTAATGTGGACCAGCTGCCAGATCTGGGTTTCATGACGGCTTTAAAAGAGCTTGTGATCGATGGGACTTTTATTGATAAGATTCAGTTCCAAAAAGATTCTATGGAGCAACTTGAGACTCTTAGTGCTTGCAAGTGTGAAAGGTTAGAACAAATATATGAGATTGATCACTTACGATCTCTCTCTAATCTTGCACTGGATGGAGCTGCTATAAAGACCCTTCCAGTTTCCGTCGGGTCACTGGAGAAACTTCAACGCCTATCTTTAAGGAACTGTTGGAAATTAACTGAAATTCCAAAATCCATTGGAAAGCTCAAGGAACTGCAGTTTATGGACCTGTCAAACACGGGAGTTGATGAATTGCCTTATTCAGTCAAGCATTTGGAAAATTTGAAAGTGCTGAAGATGGAAGGTACTCACATAAAAAAATTTCCTGAAGCAATACAAAATCTGCCAAAGTTGGAAGAGATAGATTTTTCTCTCTGCCGGAATTTGGAGATTCAGATGGACTGTAATCTTGCAAGATTATCCTCTTTGAGAGTCTTGAAATTATCCTACACCCAAATTCCCCACTTGCCTGAGAGCATTTGTTGCCTCTCAAATCTCCAAATGCTTGAATTGCGATACTGCAAGAAGCTTCAGGCTCTGCCAAAATTTCACCCCAGTGTAATCATCCTGCGCTAGGCATCAGAAAGATGTGGACAGCCTTGGAACTGTCATGCCTGACTATTGTAGAAGGGTGGTAACTTGGTGATGATCCTGTTCCAAAGTGGTAAGAATCTCTAAACTACTGCAAAATGACAGATTGGGGATCAATTTATCTAATTTTGGCCTTTCAAAAAACATGAAGTTCATTTTTAAGTTGTATTCTTAGCTCAACAAGATTCATGCAGTCAAAGTTAGGGGGGAAATGCTGAATTGTCGAGTCTCTCAAATAGGTAAATATCTGATTAGATCCCAGATCTTCTTCAATGAGACATACTTGCCAATTGAACTCATTATTGTTCCGTGTTGCCTAGTATTCCACCAACTAGTAACCCAAGGTTGAAGAAGGCAACAGAGACCCAATTCTGGAATTTACCCAATTCTGAAATTTCTAGGACTATGGTTGGTTCTGAAACCATTTTACTGCAGTATAAATAACCTTACGTGGTTGAATAATTACTGTGCTTCTTTAAATTGTAGCTGTCTTTGATCTTCTCTTTGACAGATAATTGAAATTGTTGCAGTTGAAATTGTCTGAGCAGGAGCATAATGGTATTCAAATTTTGCAGCAATGGGGAGGACTCGTGGTCAACAGATTTCATCCGTTTTATGTTAAGAGGCGATGGTAAAGTCACCATCGAGAACTCAATTCCATAATTATGAGGAAGGTGCACGTGGCGATTTGGCTGGACTACTGGATAGGAGATTCATTTCAAATGCAAGAAGGCAGTAACTATTGCGTTTCTCTTGTTTCAATGATTCGCTGCTTCCATTAGTCCCAGTAAGTTTGTATCGGCAGTAACTTTGAAACTCGTCCCTGCTACGTGTACTGCAGTTTATTCCGTTGTTGTCCTTAACATGATTATCCCTTCGTAATAGACGTCTTTCTTCGGGGCAGCTAGCTTGGCCAAGATTATCAGCCTTATCTGCAGAGTCTGTTCATGTACTAAAAGCTCGTGTGGGATTGCCTCGACTTCTTTCGTGCTCTTAAAACTTTTTTTCCAGTAGATATGCAAGTCCATGAATGCATTTTGCTTGAATGACAGGACAAAGATGTCAGACATTATCAATCAACTGGATCCAATACATCAGGATCGCCCGACTGAACTACCTGATCAGCAGAAAACGAATTTTGCTGGCCTGCCACCCGAAACGTTTCCTTGGCAAGGCAAACAGATTGAGTTAAGTAATCGCATCTTCATGTATGCAAAATTACCGACGACTTTTCCTGTTGAAGAAGGTATATAAAGCCACTATTTCCCCTCGAACGGAGGAATGTTTTTTCCAGCATTCTGTTGAACATCAGAGAAGCACAGATAGCTTAAGTCGGAGCTGTTTCCATGGCTTCTATCTCCTAAGTAATGCGTTGACCTGCAGGCTAGCCGTTCTTCCTTTTCTTTTATACGGGGGGCAGCCCATCTGCTAGTTGACCGTACAATTGATGAAAACACCCTTCTGACCAGTAATTCTTCAAGCAATTTGAAAGCGTAAGAGTGCAAGTAATTGTACGAAATATTCATAATGCATGCGCTTGCCGATTTCTCGCCGAGTACCCGAAAGAGAGAGCAAGATCACGATGATCGCGGCCCTGGTTCTGCTGGCGTTAGCCGTCGTAATAGGCGGAATCATGAAGAGGGACATGGAGGTAAGTAGGCGTTCGACGCAGCCATGCTCGTGGCCACAACAGTCACCGCCGTCGCAAAATCTCTCGTTCCCACCAAGGTCCACGCCATCGCCGCTGCGGTCGAGACAGAGTTGCTCGCACTCGCCAACCGGGTCATCATCACCGTCGCAGCGGTCCACAGTAGCACACAACGGAAGAGAACCGCAGTGCTCGAGCACTGCATCGGCATATTTTCTCGCCAGATGGGCATCGCAACCGCCAGCATACGCACAAAGCCCGGGGTCGCATTCGAGGTCCGCCTAGTCGCCTTCGTCACAGGGGCGATCCGTCGAGCACAGGGGCGATTCGTGATATGGACATACATCCATGGCCGTGGCGGACACAGTCGCCACGGCTGCAGACTCAGAGCCTGTGCTCGGGATCAGGGTCGACATCGTCGCAGACATCACGAGTCTCGAGCACAGGAGCGGTACGTAATTTCAACGCACGGCAATGGCGATGGCTGTCGCAACGATCACCGCCCCTCGCAGCCGACATCACCGAGGCCGGCCACGCAGCCGCGATGGGCGCAGCCTCGGAGCCTACGCACGCTCTGGATCAGGGTCCGCGTCGTCACGGCCGCAGGTCTCGAGCACAGGAGCCGTACGTGATTTCAACGTCCGGCAATCGCTACGGCCGTCGCAACAATCGCCGCCCTCGCAGGGCAGTCGAGAGCGTCGCCGCCGCGGTTGACTCAGCCGCCACGGGGCGTATATTCCGTTTTGGTTATCTGTACTACTCCTCCTCATTTGGAGAAAATATTAAATGCCCCAAAAGTGCCACGCCAATTCTATTCTGAACCATTTACACGTGTTTTCGGGGCGAATTTCTAATCAGAGCTCTGCTCTCTTCTCTCTATCTTTACTTTGGCGCGCCATTTCTCTTTCCTCTCTCTTCTCACTCTCTCCTCTCTTTCCTTTTTTTTTTTTTTTGTCATTCCTATTTTATTACTACTCTACACTCACTTTTGTTCTGCATTTTGCAAAGCGTGGGAATCAAAATCCACTCCTAAAACTTACGCGTCCCCACTCCATCCCCCTGAAAAGGTGGGGATTTAAACCCCTCACCTCCTCCTTCCATGTTGGAAATGTGATCATTGAGGCAAATCCCAGTGGTTCTCCCCTCTTTCCTAACCTGACAACATTCTCTACTAAATTGCGCTCTTTTTTACGACGGCCATGCTCTCTCCGACAACAGTGGCGCTCCCTCCTAACGATGGCCTCTCTCTCTACTCCACGGCCTCTTCCTCCCAACCTCTTTGCTCCTAATCGCGCTCTCTCCCGAGGCTCGGCTTTCTCCTTCCCTCCCCACTCACGTTCGAGAAGCAATTTGCTCTCTCATTTAATCTTCCATCAACAACTCGCTTCCACACTCCGCTCTAATCAAAGCCGTCTCTCCCAAGAAACCCTAGATTTGCGACGATAATCCCCGCTTTTCAAGTCCAATTTTTTCTTTTCACTGGGGTTTTATGTCTGCGTCGAGTTGTTTTGGATGAAGCTCCCATGATTGAAATGACATGGTACTTTTAGGATATCTAATATTTTCTCCTCCTTTAATCTCTTCAATTTTCATTTACTTCAAAAACGACTCTTGCTAAAAAACTATGAACTAATCATAAGTGAAATGTGGTCCCAAAAAAAAAAAAAAAAAGTCATCTCGAGTAAATTAACAGGCTAGTTTCGTCATTTGGCATAGAGAGTGAAAACCCGTCGTTAACCAGCGCTTTTCACTATTTGAACGCGATTAGTCAATTGTCGAATAAAAAATCGAACATGCAAAACTTTGCTTCTTTTTAACAAGGACATCGTCACTCTTCGAAGACTTTAAATTGGGCATCATTGGACAAAATTAAGAGCCAAATACAACAAGTAGCGTACGTTACGTTCAACCGAAATTAAATCCCCATCAATATGCCATTTTCGTTAGGTCGCTTATTTGATTCGATACCGATTGAACATTGTTACTTTCAAGCAATTATAGCAACCATCATAACTATAATTTTTATGTACTGTGTTAATCATGGCTTTTTTTCCCCTCCTGTACGTAGATTCGTTCGAAGTAATTTTTTTAGTTTTGATATCTTTTTTTAAAATATTTTTCAAACAAATCTATGTTCCAGCTTGAAAATATCTAAATTTCTCCAAAAGAAATCAAAATATAGGGTTAATTTAATAAAAACTCTTGACTAATATGATGATGAAAAATTTACTCAAAACTAATTTTCTAATAATAAAAAATCCCAAATTTATTTTCCATTACTTCTCATTAAATTTTGCGATCAAATTTTTTGTTGAATAACACGCGACATTTAACGATGTGCTTTTCATTTACCATAGATGTACTAATTTATGATTTTTCGTAATATTAATTTAATTTAATAGAAATTAATGAATGATAAATTTACGATAAATATACTAATTTAGGATCTATGTTAATCCAAAACATAAATATCTAAAAACCGATGGACCTTGTGTGGACCTGTGGGGACCCACTTTGGTATTGCGGTTTTGCCCACAAATTCATTCATGGACAAAAACAAATAGAATTAGGACGTCGCGACTGCAAAATTAACATCTTCGGATTTCGTACTTTTCCTCTTTCTCTCTCTCGTCGCACCGACGATCCGCGCATCCCGCCACCGCCGAGAACCGCCACGTCGCGGCGGCGACTTCCGACCTCCTTCCGCCTCTGGATCTCTTGAATCCCCCGCGGCCTCCGCCCCTCGATCGATCAGGGCCTCCCCAGATTCCGTCGCGTCTCGTCGCGCGGAGCGCTTCGGAGCCTTCCCTAGGGCTCGGATCTCGCGGTTCTTCGCCTGGATCGATCCTTCGATTCGGAGGTAAGCGCCTCTCTAATCCGTCGGCGCCGCGGTTCTTGTCCGGTCGGCCGCGCCGCGATGCGGTTGCGGACGATTCGCATTGCCTCGCGAGGGAGCGAGGAGTGATGGAATTCTGTCTCGGTGGATCGGAGTTGGTCTTTTTTTTCTTTTTTTTTTTTTATCGTTTAACTGTAGAAATCTTCGATTTGCATTGAGGTCCGTGTGAGCGCGGGTTTGGTTTTCGGGAGCGAAAATGGGAGTCCGAAACGGTGATTTTCGTGCGGTTAGTGGTGAAATTCGATCCGGATCTGGGAATTTCTTGTAGTCTAGTTTAGGTCTCTGTTGGGGTTGGATGGTTGGGGCATTGCTGTTTACTTGCATTTGCTGCTGAGCTGATGATGCGTGCAGATCTGATGGGATCCTTTGAAATTTTGTGTTGCAGTTGTTATGTTTCAGTAGGTCTCCAAGACCAGAGTCGAAATTTTAAAAAATGGCGGTAAAGACAGTGCAATCATCTTTTCGGGATCGGACACAGGAGTTTCAGAGTATAGCAGAGAGATTGAAGAAGTCGGTTTCTTCTGGGCCAGGACCAAATGGACCGAGCAGCAGTTCCAAGACAGAAGAACAGCGATCTGGAGTTGCTCTTCAATCCGAGTTCAATCGGAGGGCTTCGAAAATTGGGTTTGGGATACATCAGACGTCCCAGAAGCTTGCAAAGTTGGCGAAATGTAAGCATCCAAATTGTTCAGAACTAGCAGCTGCTTCATCTGCAGTTATAATTACATGTCCGATTTATGTTTTGGCAAAGCATATTTTGGTCTTTTCTAAGTAGCATTGTTACATTTGGCATTGTTTAGAGTGACCTCAGAGGTGTGACAGTTTGCATGGGTTGTGGTTTTGCATTATAGATAGTTGCCCCACTAAGATTTCTCTAGATGACCGATTAACTACATTTCTGTTGCAGTGGCAAAGAGAACCTCGGTTTTTGACGATCCAACTATGGAAATTCAGGAGCTTACCGCAGTCATCAAGCAGGATATTACTGCTCTCAACTCTGCTGTGGTAGATCTTCAGTTCCTTAGCAATTCCAGGAATGAGGGTGTTGTTTCCAGTGACACGACTAGTCATTCAACCACAGTTGTAGATGACCTGAAAAATCGATTGATGAGTGCTACAAAAGAGTTCAAAGAAGTTCTAACCATGCGAACAGAGGTAACTCTAGCATTTGCTGGAATTTCATATGTGGAATGCTTCCCTAGTTCATAGAGTGACCTAATTTTGTTTTGCTGTTGCTGAACTCAATTAAGTTGATGAGTCACGTGTCTTGGAAAATCACATTGGGTTTAGTCGTAACCATATTCTGTTGTTTATGTGTAGAACTTGAAGGTACATGAAAATAGGAGACAGTTGTTTTCTTCCACTGCTTCCAAGGAAACCGTCAATCCTTTTGTTCGTCAACGTCCACTGGCTACCAGATCAGCTGCTAATGCCTCGCAGCTCCGCCTCCCCCATGGGCTAATGGGTCATCATCTTCATCGTCGTCGTCATCCCCGTCGTTTCCCGGGTAAAATCTTTATTCTTTTGCACTGTTGTTTGCTAGCTGCCATTCCAAACTGCTTTCCACTTACGTCTTTCAGACCGAACGTTTGTTAGGAGTTCTGAATTACTCATATGGTACTCTTGCATGAACTTCTTCCTATCTTTGGACAGCTGCAGTGTAGATGTTTTCTTAGAAAAAACTGTGATTGTTTTGTATGATTGATATTGCATCTAAATTGCACTCAAACTGCGTGGTTCTTTGAGATTGAAGCTGTTGATCACATCAGAAACCCCATGATCTGCTGTTGAGTCGAATTGCTTGTCACTTGAAACTCTTTCTAGAATTGGGCTGCTACAATCTTGTCCATCTATTTGAACTGGAGCTGCAATGTATTCAGGGAGAGAAACCTCCACCTACTAAGCCATCAGAAGAATTATTTTGTTATCTTCAGAGAATATCAGCGTTGATTCCTGTATAATTTCCTCCATAAGACTAATCTTTGATTTGCATATATCCAATTTGTTTTTTTTACTTCTTTGGCTACAGTTCATGTTTGATATTATGTAGAGAAGGTCTTCACATGCTTATTGGGAGATTGAGTTAAATTGTTAATGATAATGTCAAACTTAGTGGGAGATTGTTATGTATCACTCATCATTGGTAAATAGTCATAGACTTGGACTTTATCTGTCATTACCATTACGTCTTTAAAAACAAGTGATGAGAAAAGGAAATAAAGGGGAGTAAAGTTGGAGGAAAAGACAATGGAGAAAGATATCCTTTTGGATGGAAGTAAAGTAGAGAGGAAAATATGCAGTTGTGAAATTTTAAGATGGAAGGTCAATGTAACTTTTGCTTTGATTTGATAATGATGATTGAAAGACTAATCTCATGCATTTCTCTATATTCTCCTCAATTTTATACCTGGAATCATAAACCATTAACCCTGAACTGTATCCAAGATATATGCAAAGGATGTTCTCGATTGTCCTTCATGCTAAAGATCAATTTTTCACTTTTGCTCCTCACGCTCACCTTGTAATTGGACGCAGTATACTGGAGCTCTCTTATGATTGGAATCCATCTCTGCTAATTGGATGACAAGTACCTAGTCTCTGGGGCCGGTGCGATGCCCCTAGCGCAGCAATAACCATTAACATGATATGTGGATGTGGTGACATAGGGGCTACAAGTGGCCGCATTGCTTTGTTTCCTGGACCATTAAGAACTAAATAATTTTATCTGCATTTTGAATTTGTTGGGTAGTCATGATTTCTTTAATGTCAACTTGTTATCAATCTTTGTGTAAATAACCAAACTTCTTAGTGATCTTCCATTCTCTTCTGAGAAGAAATTGAAAATGCAGAACGTGTCAAATCAATTATAATGTGAGGAACCAATTTGTGCATTTCAACCTCAGACTCTGTTTGACTCTTTTTTTCCGGTCAAGAGATTGTTGGCATTGCTCGTTGTGCAATTTTATACAATTTTGGTAGGGGGAATTAGCTACATGTATATGATGCATTTGCTGATATGCCCTTTAATGTCCCGTGTAATTCTTCCTCAGAAAGCAGGGAGATGGGGAGAGTCAGCCTTTGCTGCAGCAAAATCAACAGCAACAACAGCAAATGGTTCCTTTGCAGGATACTTACATGCAGAGCAGAGCTGAGGCCCTTCAAAATGTAGAATCTACCATTCATGAGTTGAGCAGTATCTTTAATCAGCTGGCAACCCTGGTTTCTCAGCAGGGAGAGATTGCAATCAGGTGTTTTTCCTGTCTAGAGTATCTCCCATGCAAGTTGTTTTAATTATTTTTCAGTAACCACATTGTGTTTCAGTATAACAACATTAGTCTGGTTCATTAGACTCTAATCTTTCTGCATTTTTTTGTTCCTTCTCCTTTTTTTCTCGTGAATTAAGTTATGACATATTAAATGCCTCGCAGAACCTTAATGCAAATGAAAATTTGCTTTTATAGTGAATACTGGAATAGTTTTTTAGAGAGCATTCCAGCATCGAATGGTTCTAGCTTCATCTCGGATAGTTCTGCTCACCAGTGTTCATCTCTTTGTGTTTGTCACGGTGTAGGTTGCATACTAGCTACCGATACCATGACAACTAGTTGGGAAAGTTCATGTGCCAGAAGTAGATGTTATCTTCTGCATAGGGTATCTTCTAGGATTGCTAGGGAGTTTTATTTTTATGTATTGTGAATCAGGTCTTTCCCAATGAAATTTAACATTATCAAGATACTTCATCGAAACAAGTAAATGGTTAAATGAGACGTGACATTATTTGATGTGATGATATTCCAAATCCCAACAGAATCATTTGGGCTAGTTGATGAATGAGTCGTGCTAAGAAACTTCGAAATTCGTTTGTGAAATGAACCACCTGCAAATGCACATGTACAATGGCCTACATATAGTTTAATCTGGTGATGTAAACTTTACTAAATGTTGTAGGAGTGTTAAATTTAGAAGTTAGTTTATCTTGCTATTCAACTATTCTTGTTGTCCTGCTTCCACCATGAGAGTGGAATGCCAGTCAGGGTTTCTGTTATATGGAAATGACTGTTATTGGAAATTTTCATTATGGCATTGTTTCAATGGGCATTTTACGCTTCCTTTTTTGTTTCTTTTAGGATTGACGAAAATATGGATGACACGCTCACAAATGTAGAGGGTGCACAAGGGGCCTTGCTGAAGTACCTTAACAGCATATCATCAAATAGGTGGCTGATGATCAAAATATTTTTTGTATTGATTTTTTTCCTTATGGTTTTTCTATTTTTTGTGGCATAGTTGGCTCAAAACGTTAAAAGGAGAAGATAAGTGGACTCATTTTACTATGATATACTTGTTCATCCCTCCAAACCCCTATCGGATATATTCTTCCGCGAGGAGGCAGTATTGGTGTTTCATGCTCAGTTCTCATTTGCCTTTGTCTGTAATGAAGCACATAATCGTAAGAGATTTTTTTGGCCAGTGAATCAATCGTACAAGTTGTTGGAAAACACACTGATGAAACTTTTATTGTCTTCCTGCTTTTCCAGAGTATTTGAATGCAGCAAGCTTGTACTTAAAACATTTCATGCAGCAGAGTAATTCCACTTATCTTCTCCTTTTAACGTTTTGGTGAAGTATCTAAGTAGCTCAGTCTTGTGGTGAGCTACTGTTGCGCCTTTCCTACAACCTGCCTTTGTTGAAGTATTTCCGGTGCATTTGGGAATGCTTTTAAAAGCAGCTTAAGCACTCGAAAGTACCTTGAAAAGCTTAAACAAGACCCTGTTTCAACGAACCACTGTTATGTTCATTTCTTTAGGGACTGACTATTTTTTTAATAATATTTTCTAAGTGCTGACTAAGTACATGCCCGATCCGATGCAATAACACAATTCAACGTAAATGGGAAAATCAATGGGGTGAGGATGCAGCAACTCAATGAGTTTGTAAAAATCTGGCGTAGGCTGAGAAGGATGAGTCTTTTAAAAACAGTATTTTCGAAAGCACTCTTCTTTTGTTATTTCATCACCGTAATTTGAGAGTTTAATCCTTTTATGCTAAAAAAAGCCAACCGAAAAGTTCAATTAATTTGTGAGATAATGGTATGACTCACTAGTAGATGACAAAAATTGTTCAATTTACTTTATGTAACTTGCATTTCGATCACGACATCCCATTTGAATGATTGTCTTGTCATATTAATAATTAAATCGGTTATCACGTTGTCCTTTGATCAATTATTAGAGAGGCTTTCAAGAGCTTATTTATGTGCTTTCTTGATTAAGAACAAATCTGATCATGTACTTAACAGCTTGAATCCATCTAGGCCCTCACGGGATAGATAGGCTTGAAAATCGATATTGAGTGAGTCTGGCAATGGCATATTGTTAGAAGTTCGCCCTTACTCAAAGCTTGTAGCATACTTCCTTCGTTTGATAATCCAATTAAGTGCTAAAATTAAAAAATTTAGTCACTTAGACTCCATTCGTTTTGCGGAAAATATTTTCCGGATTTTCCGGTGTTCGTTTCATGGAAAATGAATTTCTTAGGAGAAATGTAAAGTCTTATAAATTAGGGGAAGTGGAAAACATTTTCCTCACTTGATCTCTCTTATCTTACACCTCTACAAATCCTCACTTCTCCATCCTCTTTCTTCTCTTCTTCTTTTTTTTTTTTTTTTATTCGAATTATTTATTAATTTTATTTTTCTTTTTTAATTCGAGTTATTTTTAATTTCCTTTCTTTTCTATTTCTTTTCTTTTTCTATTCTTTGTTTCCCATTTTTTTTTTTTTCTTGGCTATTCGTCGGCCTAGACGAACCTCAAGCTTGTCGATCTCAAACTCACGCTTTGCACTCTTGCTTATCATTTTCTTTATTTACTTTATCCTATAGTTATACATTGCTCAAGTAAAGGCTTCTTTCTTCTTTTGTTTATTTGAACACAAAAGGCATAGGGGGAGAGCAGGCCACTCAAGATTCTCATTAGGGTTGTACATGCTTTGATTCTTTTCTCTTTTGCTTCTTTTTAAAATTTATACGAACATGTTTTAGAATAGATGAACATTTGGCAATAATGAGGGAACAAAAAATGAAGCAAGTTTGCCCGGATTTAAATGCAAGTTCATATTTGATAGATTTATAGGTCAGTAAGTGATGCATGCCTAAGTGGTGAAATCTTAGAAAATATTTTCCTTACCAAACATCGGAAAATATTTTCCGAAACATTTTCAGGTTTTAACCAAACACCAGAAAATAAAATTATTTTCCCTAAAATGACTTTGGGAAAATATTTTCCGGAAATTGCCCATTTTCCGAAATGAACGAACCCTTAGTGAGACTAAGCTTGTTTGACAATTGTAACTATCATTGACTTTGAATTTCCAATATTTACTTTTCCAATTTTATCAAATAAGAAATCGGACCGACAAAAAAAAAAAATGTCTCTTTTGTTGGTGGATGGGCCTTGGAAACAAATTAGCTCGACCCGAGATCCCAATTTGAACCAGCTAACTTTGTTTGGAGAAATAGAGGAAAAATTTTCTTATTCAAACTAAAACATTGGCATGTCCCAAAAGTTATTTTGTTAGAAGCAAAATCCTATTTGAAACATATAGCATACTTTCTTTGTTTGATAATCTAATTAAGTGCTAAAACTAAAAATTTAGTCAATTAGTAATACTAAACTTGTTTGACAATTGCAACTATGGTTGACTTTAAAATGCAGTTAACTTAAGTAATCACATAATAGGGCAAGTAAGGAATATATCACTTAATTCATTAATTAGAAAAGGTAACTGATGGCAAGTCTTGCCAATTATATTGTTAAAATGTATACTTGATCTCAATTATATTTAAGGTATATTAATAATACTCAGTGCTCAATTTTAAGTTATTATTGGATAATTTCTTTTATTTTCAAAATTGAAAATCATCAACACTCAAAATTAAGTATTTAAATTTCCAATATTTTTTGTCCTTGTTTGCACATGAACCGTTTATATTCCTTGTTTGTAGTCAGAAAGAGCTGAGTTTTTACTCCTTTTTGTTTAATTTAGAGATTGAGAAAGAAAAAGTTTAAAATCAGGGACCTTGGTCCCTCGCAAGTAATTTATTAGTGCTGAAATAATGTGTGGTTGATATTCCCAAGCATTATTATGATTTCACAAAATGTGCATTTTGGGTTCAAATGGTAGGAATACCTCTAGGATGGGTGTTGGAAGATGTATATTCTGATTTTGAAAAGATTGGGAGGATATTGAAAGTTTAGGTAGATGCTAAAGGAGGCAGACCCCATAAATCAGGGAGAGTGAATGTTGAAGTGGACTTGTTGGCCTCTGGGAGATCCAAAACTCTTATTAATTTAGGAGAAAGAATTTCGTGGGTGTAATATAAATATGAACCGCTACCCACTACTATTATTCATCGGGGGAATGTGTCATTATGCCTCGTATTGCGAAGAAACTTGTATGAGTAAACAAAATGGACTGAAAATAAAGCAAGCAAATATGGAGCTTGGCCAAAGTTGAAGTGCATGAAAAAAGTCCTCATTAGGAAGGTTTCCATGGGGTGATAACCCAACAAAATGAAGAAGAAAAATAAGTTTCAGAAACACAAATTCAGCCAACTAAGAGGAAATTACGATGAGAGAAAGAGTAAAGAGTCCAACTCCAACTAGAAATAAAATAAAATAAAGAAGCGATAGTCCCTCACTAAAGGAGTATGATGGAGTTTCAGTCCCAATTGTAGCAGAAAAGGAAAGCAAAGGCAAACAAATAGTGTTATTCAAACCACTCACTGCTAAAGTTCTCAAGATCAAGGAGCCAAGTGTCAAGAAAAGCCAATGTTTTGAAAGGGCCAAAAAGCAAATGAGGATTCAAGACTCTATCATTGCACTAGTAGATGATCTAGAGTTATTAGATACTCCTATTCAAGTAGTGAGGGAATGAAATGAATGGGCTACGGTAGCTAGCCCTAATAAGCCATCGGAGACGACATGAGAGTTTTAAGCTAAAACTATCAAAGGTTGGGCAAACCCTTGACGTTCCAAGAGTTGAGAGCCATAGTGGCTTAGGAAAGACCCAACTTAGTGTTTCTAATGGAAACAAAAAGCAAGGAGTCGTTGATGGAGAGGATAAGAAGACGGCTTAAGGTTGCACATGATAAAAATTTTACTTCTCTATTTCTCTGTTTCTCTATTCCTCGGAACAGGTTTGGAACAGAAATCCGTTTGGTAATGCAATTTGATTTTTCTATTTCTGGAACAAATTTCCATTCCAAAAATTGATTTGAAGAACAAATCAAAAGCTAAAATTTTTAACTTCTCAATTTATGGCCAAAAATCAATTTATGTTCCAGAAATTTTGTCATGCACGCCCTTAAATACCCATACTCCTATTTAGAGCAACCAGAAGGAATGGCGGGCGGCTTGATCATTACATGGGATGAAGAAGTAGAAATCAAAGTGATCTTCAACTCAAAAGAATTCATCAATTTGGAATACAAAAATCCAGAAAGTGAGACATGAATGAGAATTAGTTTCCTCCATGCTTCGACAGACTCTTGAGAAAGACTATCACTTTGGCAACAAATATGAGGCTTCCAGGTAATTAACCAACTTCGGCATATATGCATGGATGAATGTAATGAGATCTAGGGCTTCGCGTGGTACTGTTCATCAAATGCTCTCTAGCACCCGACTCTGGTACTGTTCCTGCGGAATCTGCTGCTGCTGATTCCAGTCGATCTGGCCGGCGGTTCGACCCGAATCTCGGTGGCAAGAGGCGCCTCTGGACGCTCTTCAAACCCCTGCTAAGCTCTCCCTGGTACGTCGCCTATTGCTGGGTTAATGTGAGGCCGATGGGTTAGGGTTAGCGATTTTTTCTCTGCATCTTGCTGCTGCGATGGATGAGTCTATGGGATTCCGATTAAGTGAGAAGGGGTTGAGCTCCCAAGCACCCTCTTCTCCGAGAAATGATCGGCCCTCTTTGGATGTTCCTTTGTTGGTTGCGGATAAGCGGAATGCTCCGCATGCTTCCGCTGGTTTTGTGAATTCGCGTACTGTTCCTGTAGTGCGCAGAGGTCGACCAGATAATAGGGGGCGATCCAAGTCCATTCGATCTCGTTCAAGGGGTGGATCGAAGAAGCCTACTCCTCGCACATGGGCGTCGGTTGCTAGTGCAGCCAGCAAGGGATATAGTCTGGGTTATAGGCCGGACTACTCCCCTCCTCGGATCGTGAACAACGTACCCGGTCATACAAATGGATGAAACCGACATTCAAGCGGCGGATCCGAAGTTATATGATTGTCTTGTTGGTTATTTCATTGGTAAAAAACTGCCGTTTAAGCTTGTGGAAGAGTCCCTCAAGAGAGCTTGGGGATTATTTTTGACGAAGTTACGTCGAATGGAAGAGGATTGTTCCTCCTTCGTTTTTCGACAAAGAATTCGGGAGGAAACTCCTAGAGGGCGGCCCTATAACTCGCGAGAATTCCTTTTATTTTACAGCGGTGGCAACCGGTATCGAACGAAGAGAGACTCTCATATGTCTCGTGCCGATATGGGTGAGATTGAGAAACCTTCCCTTCGAGTACCGGTGCCTGCTCAGCGATTAGCAAGGCGAAAGTTCTCTTGGGAAACCTTTATATGTTGATCAAAGAACGGAGCAAATGTCTATGATATCGTTTGCCCGTGTTTGTGTTGAAATAACTGCTAGGCAATCTTTATATGATTGTATTGATCTGGTTACGGATGGGAGAACTGATGTTGTTGAAGTTGAGTATGAATGGAGACCATTAGTTTGCGCCAAATGTGATATGTTCGGCCATAGCCGAACACCGTTCTGTTCCGGTTGCGAAGTGGGTGGTAAGATGGCTCGAGTCAAGCTACGTACGTGATGAACCCCGAGTCGAATCGTTGGTGAACAGAGGTAAAGGAGTGGTCGTACCGGCCTCATCCGAACATAATGATAATGATTTACGGGATCCTCGGTGGGGTCTAGTTTCTGCAGTACCCTCTACTGATATGAATGCTTCTAGACCTCTGGTTAGGGGTGAATCCAGCTCTCAGCAGATGGCTCCTTCTCGCCCAGATGAACCAATGATTGATCATGACTCCAATGCTGATATAGCTGAGCCTGAGGATACTGAGATGTGGTCGAAACAGACCAAGCGGAAGATTAAAAGACTAAGGAAGAAACAGGCCGCTAGAGAAGCAGCTGCTGCTGAAGCTTCTCGGGCGACTGCTGTCTCTAAGGCATCCTTCAGTCTATCACCTATCACGGAGGAGGACCGGCTACTACGGAGGAATCCTTCTAAGGGAGTAGATGATCTCGCATTCTCCATCAAATGTTAAATCGCCCGCTATGGCGGGTAACCTGCGGTTCGGACCCGTTTATGATTGTCCAAGAGTCCTCTCAGGATGTATCCAACTCAAGCTCTCAGGAGGAATCCTCTGATGACGATCTACCGAAAGCTGACGAGCGTGTGAGTAAACCAAGTATCCGTATGACTGAAAGACTACAAGATCACCTTGCCGACATGCCGGAAGCTTCCCTCTCCCTGTCGGTCCGAAGAAGCTCGCTAAGGGCGCCAAGACCTCTAGGAAGAGGTAAGCCGTTCTCTCCTATGTTTTTTGGATGTTTTTTGGCTTCTGGAATATCAGGGGCGTCACTGGTCCGCTAAGGCGCGCGAAGTTAGGCGTTTTGTTGCGGTTAATAAGTTATGCTATATTGGCTTAATTGAGACTAAAGTTCCCGAAGATGATTTTGAATCTATCTCCTTCACCCTCATCGGGGGTTGGAGTTGGGTTGCGAACTATAGTTGCTCCCCCGTGGGAGGATTTGGGTTGGGTGGAACCCGGAACTTGTCTCTTTCCTTCCGATTTCTATCACTTGATCAAGCAATTCATGGGTGTCTTAAGTGTAATGATTCTGGTATTACTTGTTCGGTTTCGCTATATATGGAGAGCACACTTTTGTCCGCCGTAGGCCGCTCCGGGCGTAGACTTGCAGCATTATAATGAGATATTTCAAGATACGGCGTGGGTGGTTGGAGGTGATTTTAATGCAATTAAGGACCCTTCCGACCGTGTTGGTAGCTCCACCAACTGGATCCCCTGCTTTGATGAATTTGCTCAATGTTTGGAGCAGTGACTTGCGGACCTCGATTTGTTGGCCTTCGATATACGTGGTCTACATCGGCGGCGGGGAACTCCGAAAGATGAGAAAGATTGATCGTGTGTTAGTAAATAGCAAGTGGAATGAGGACTTCTCCTTCTCTCGAGGCGACGTTCCTTAGTCCGGGCATATCGACCATTCACCGGCCGTCGTTAAAGTTATTCATCCGCCTCGCACTTTGAAGCCTTTCAAATACTTCCGTTTACGGGAGGACCACCCGATTTCAAATCCATTGTCTCACGGAGCTTGGAGCACATCGGTGTATGGAGTTCCTATGTTTCAATTAGTATCTAAACTCAAGTTCGTGAAAGCCCGGCTTAAGCTTCTAAACCGAGAAGAGTTTTCGAGATCTCGGGGAGAGTTTCGTGAGGCAAGAGAGAACCTTACTTCCATTCGATCGACCTTCAAGGCGACCGTTGAATCTCCATCTTGGCTTGAAAGGGAGATGGTTTGTCGTCGGGAGTTTGTTCTTTTGAGGAATCAAGAGGAGACTTTTTCCGTCGGAAGTCCAGGATTTTGTGGCTGAAAGAAGGGGATAAAAACACGAGATTCTTTCATCACTCGGTGAAGAGAAGGCAGCTAAATAATAGAATTCTTTCGATTAAAGACCCCTCTCGGAATAGTTATATCCGATCCTTCGGCTGCCGCCGCAGTATTCATCAATTTTTTCTCTAACTTGCTATCCCCTCATGAGACGTTCTCTAAACCATCTTGTGAAGAGTTAAAGAGTTACATCCGTCGCCCTCTCAACGGAGAGCAGTTGCCGCTGCAATGTTCCGGTTTCGGATGACGAGATCAAGTCCACGGTATTCTCATTAGCTAAGGAAAAAGCCCCGGGCCCGAGACGGGTTCCCGTGGAATTCTTCAAATCTAATTGGGAAATCGTTGGTCCCTTGGTCTTATTGGCTGTTCGGGATTTCTTTCAATCCGGAGGATGCTCAAAGAGGTAAACGCGACAATCCTTACTCTTGTGCCCAAGATTTCCAATGCTAGTGCTTGTTTGGATTTCGGGCCGATCGCGTGCTTTGCAATACCATTTATAAAGTTATTACTAAGATCCTAGCTGATCGTATAGCGGGTGTGTTAAATGATGTTGTGAGTCGTTCTCAAAACGCATTTGTTAAGGGAATGAGAATTAGAGATAACATTCTCATTGCCCAAGAGCTTTTTGCGGGGTTTCATCTTCATCCGTATCTCCCCAAGTGTGCGGTGAAGGTAGACTTTCACAAAGCTTATGACACTGTTGATTGGGATTTTTTGGAAAAGGTTCTCCTTGCTTTCGAGTTTCCGGTTGGGCTTACAAGACTAGTGATGGCTTGTGTTCGGTCTCCATCATACTCTATAGCCATTAACGGTGAACTTCATGGTTTCTTTCGCGGAGGACGTGGTCTCGGGCGGGGAGATCCCATGTCTCCTTATTTGTTTACTTTAGTTATGGAAGTATTCTCCGGAGTGTTGATATCCCGCACGGCCAGCCAGGACTTTAAATACTTCCGGAGGTGTAAACCGGTCCGATTGACTCACTTATTCTTCGCCGACGACGTCTTTCTATTCCGTCAAGCGGATCGGTTCTCGGTGTCCACTCTAAAGAGAGGGCTCGACATCTTTTCCTCATGGAGCGGACTTTACCCGAACAAGAGTAAGAGTGAGATCTTTATTTCGGAGGTGATCAATCCATTCGGAATAGAATTCTCTCGGGCATTCGATTTTCGGGAAGGTAAACTCCCCGTCCGGTACTTGGGAGTCCCTATCATTTCCTCTAGACTGAATAAGGCTGATTGCATTACTTTGACGAATCGCATTCTTGCTAGAATTCAATCGTGGGCGCATCGGTTTCTATCGTTCACGGGTAGATTACGGCTCATCCGTTCGGTGCTACACGCCATTCAATCCTTTTGGTCGAGTGTTTTCACTCTTCCTTCCTCTGTGGTAACTAACATTGAACGTATTACGAGACAGTTCTTATGGAAAGGTACGGCCTTGGGTCGGGGAGGCGCCAAGGTTGCGTGGGAAGAGGTTTGTCTTCCAAAACGAAGGCGGTTTGGGGATCCGAAACTGAGGGAATGCAACAAAGCTTCAATGGTAAAATTTATTTGGATCCTTTTCTCCGACAAGGAATCTCTCGTGGTGCCGATGGATCCACTCCATCTTCTTATCCAAGAGGAACTTCGGAGTGCACCTCAACCCGAGAGCATGCTCCCCGGTCTTGGAAGAAAATTCTCCAGCTTAGAGGTATCTTTCGAAGCTCCTTTAGATGGAAGGTTGGTAATGGTTTCTCTGTGTCCCTTTGGCATGACTATTGGTTGTCGTGTGGCCCTCTTGATTCATTTGTGCCTCCATCGTTCGTAACCGCTCTTCATATTCCTGATAATGCGGTGGTTGCTGATTTATTTTCACCGTTAGGCCAATCCTTTAAGGAGTTCTTGCTGAGATGGGGTATATCCCTCCCGAACTTGTCTTTAAATAATGACAGATTTATATGGTGCGGTCATCCATCGGGCATCTTCTCGGTTGGATCTCGCTTGGAATGTTATTAGGAGTAAGAAAACTCCGGCTAACCGGGCTCCTCGATTTGGGACAATGCCATTGCTCCTCGGTACCGTTCATCCTCGGCTTATCGTGAAGAATCGACTTCCCACGCAGAGTATACTTCTATCCTATGGGCGCATTAACTTCGGTGTATGTGCATTCTGCAGCGAAGTCCCCGATTCTAGAGACCACCTCTTCTTTGGATGTAGCATCTCCACTTCTCGGCCTTCTTTTGGGCCGCCGATGCAACCTTCCTTGGAGAAATCGATGCTGGAGTGAGCTACTCTCTTGGGCTCGAAAGTTCCTAACTGGAAATGATTTCTATCATAGAATTGTCCGGTTCTCCTTCGGGGCCCTTTGTCATCTCATTTGGAAGAAGAGGAATGCAATCATCTTCGTGAGGTGAATCCCTTGTCGTTCCGGCGCTCAAAAACCACCTAATTAAGGTGGTTAAGGACAAGGTTAGTACCTTCAAGAATGTCGATCCTGCTCCGAGGAACAAGCGGCTTCAGAGAGGATAGGGCTTTGATCCGACGGTCTTCTCCTCGGTCTCCTGTTGATCATTCTTGTTTTCCGTATCTGGTGGTATTCCCTTTCTTTGCCTTTAGGTAGAGTGCAGGAGGTTCGGAGGTTGTCTCCTTTTGTCTTCTTTTCCTAGGAGTTTCGTCACTTATCGTGTAGCCTTGTGCTCTTTTACATCGGATCCCCCTCACTTTGCCGCCATTGTTCAGAGTGTGGGTTATGGTTCCGATCTTTTGTAAGTTTCCCCTCCTTTTAATTTAATTACCTTTACCAAAAAAAAAAAAATGTAATGAGATCTTGTATAATTGGGAGAAGGTAGGCAAAAGAGAGGTTGACCATTATAGAACGGCGGCTTTTTGAGAATTTATGAATGACTGTCCTTTCATGGATGTGGAGAGTAAAGGTTGCGCCTGGACATAGACAAACAATAGAGAAGGAGGTGCACTAATCAAGAATAGGTTGGACAGGGTGTAATGCACAATGGAATAAAGGGTAGCTTTTCCAAATGCAGAGGTTGTGGCACTACCTACATGGGATCGGATCATAGTCCACTCATGTTCTATTCGCATCCACTTCAGAACAAAAGAAAGAAAGAACTTAAGTTTGAGGCTTACTGACTTGAAGAATAGGAACGTGGGGAGATTATTACAAGTACATGGCAGGAGGAATAGTTTCACCTCTCGAGTTTTTCTAGAAAAGTCCAAAAAATGTCAAAAGAGCTAGCATTATAGAGTCGGGGAAAGTTTTCCAACGCATCATACCAAATTAGAGGGTTGAAAAGGAAATTAACGTAGATAAATAATAGATCGGGGGCAACCACCAGCAAAAAGGAAATCCAAAATATAGTGGCACGAATGGAAAAACTAAGGAGACAAGAGGAGATGTATTAGGGGATGAGATCTCTTATTGAATGGCTATAGTGAGGAGACAAAAATATAAAATACTTCCATACAACAACGGTTCAAAGGAGGCAATGAAATAGGATAATAATGTTGAAGATTAATGAAGAAAACTGGTCCAGAAAACCAAACACCCTTAAAAATCACATAGGGGACTTCTATTAAAACCTTTATGTATTGGTAGAACCTCGAAACTTCCGACCCATCTTAGACCAATGCTTGAGCTTGGCTAGAGATGAGATAAATGATAGTTTGATTGCAAATGTCACTATAAAAGAAATCAAGGAAGTAGTTTTTAAGTTAGGGACATTTAAAGCCTCAGGGCCCGACGGTTTGAATGACTAATTTTATCAGTATTTCTGGAAGGGAATCAAGGAGGATGTACTTCAGCTAGTTCAAATTTTCTTCGATACAGGTATCCTCAACCCATAATTAAATAAGACCCATATTGCTCTTATTCCAAATGTTAAGAACCCAAAAGAAATAAGTCAAAGATATATAAGCCTATGCAACTTTAATTATAAAATCATTTCAAAAGTGATGGCTAATAGGCTAAAACCATCGCTCCACAAGTTAATAGCAATAGAACAAAGTGCTTTCACCCAAGGCCGTCGGATTCAAGATAATATCCTCATAGTCCATGAGGTATTGCATCAATTGAAGGTAAGGAAAAGAAAGAAGAAGTTCCAAGCCATCCTTAAATTGGACATGCAAAAGGTGTATGACATAGAATGAGACTTCTTGAGAGCATCTATTTGAAAATGGGTTTTTGTGAGCGTTGGGTCAACTTATTCATGCATTATGTCTTGATTGTATTGTTCAGTGTGAAAGTAAACGAAGAACCTATGTAATATTTTCTACCCTCATGTCGAATTAGACAAGGCAATCCACTATCCCCTTATCTATTTATACTAATGGCCAATATTCTATAACGAATGATGCATAAGGTCATAGTGGATGGAAGCCTCAAACAAATCACTCTTAACAGGTACTGTCCTACACCATTACACCTATTATTTGCTGATGATGCTATTTTTCCTAAATGGAACAGTCATGGAATGCCAAAACTTGATGGTTATCTTAAATCAATTTTGTTTTGCAATAGTCAATCTATCAATTTGAACAAATTAGGAGTTGCTTTCAGCAATGGCTGCCCCCTAAATTTGAAGAGGAATATGGCTTGAGAGTTGCGTGTCCCAATTATATAGAAGACAAGGAAATACCTTGGCATACCATCCGATTGGGGTCAGTAAAAGAAAAAAATGTTTGCATGGATATTAACAAGAGTAAACCTAAAAATAGAGGGATGGAAAGAAAAGATTCTGTGAAAAACAGGTAAAAAAGTCTTGATTAAGAGCGTAGTGCAAGCTATTCCTCAATATGCTATGTCGATCTTTAAGATACTAAATTTTATGTGTAATGCCATTAAGAAGAGAGTAGCCTCTTTCTAGTAGAAACAAAGTGATACAAAAAGGGGAATGCACTAGAAAGAATGGGAAGTGATGAAATTCAGGAAAGATGAAGGAGGATTAGGCTTCAAAGACTTGCAAAGCTATGGTAGGTAAACAAGTTTGGAGATTATCTCAAAATCCTTCAACACTTTGGAGTCGGGTTCCTAAAGGGATATATTTTTTGGATGGAGATTTTTATAAAGCCAAAAATGACACATCGCCCGTCTTGGAGTTAACAAAGCATCCTAGTGGGAAGAGAAATAATTGAGCTGGAAGTTAAAAGGTTGGTGGGAGATGGCTAAACTCGAGTTTAATTGGGGTCTTGCAAATAGGGATGATCCATACGAAGTAACAAACCTGATTAATGAAGGAACGAGAGAGTGAAAAGAATTAATATTGTAGAATCTTTTCGCGGAGAATGTCGTCAAAGAAATATTAGCTATCCCCATTAGCTCTTTCCCTAAGACATCTATGTTGGACAACAAACAAAATCAGAAGCTACACAGTTAAAAGCAGCTACAACAATGAGCGTTCCAAGTCCAACAAGCCAAATCCAAACACGGCAATAGCCTCATACCAGCCTCCTAGACAACTATGGATAAAATTATGGAATCCTAAGTTTCCACCCAAAATGCAAATCTTTCTATGGAGCATATGCCAAGACGCTCTACCCACACAAAAAAAAATTTCAAGAGAAGAGTGTTAGTAGACTCGCTTTGCTCAAAACACCAAGAAACGATTGAACATATACTTCTGATGTGTGGTTGGACAGGGAAAATCTGGTTAGACCCACTATTCAAGACACACAACGGCCCTCTAAATGTAACCATAGTAGACAAATGGTTGCTAGACATTTTCGAAGCAAAACCTAACCCACTCGAAGCGGATGTAGCCGCGGCAACACTCTGGCTCATATGGAAGGCATGAAATAATGCTATGTTTTGGGGGCAACAACTTGATCCTCAAGCCATACTAGAAGAAGCATGATCATAAGTTAACAGCCACCTCCAATGGAACCCACAGAATAGCAAATCAAAACCTAGAATAATAAGAGCAGAGACAAAGTGGAAACCTCCATCCGATGACAATCTAAAGCTGAATGTGGACATTTCGTGGGTGGGGAGCAAAAAATTGTGTTCAATCGCTAGGATCTTGAGGAACTCGAGTGGGATAGTGAAAGGTGGATTTGTGAGCAAGACCAAGATAGAGTCATCTCTTCAATCCAAAGCACTAGATTTCGTGAAAGGGCTAAAGTTTCTTAAACAAACCCGAGAGTCATGTGCGATCAATACAACATAAGACAATAGATTTTTTTTTTTTTTTGTGAAAGTGACATTTGGATGGGAGTGGAAAGCATCTTGGGCCGAGAAGGAGAACCTTGGGCCATAAGGAACATAGTAAGTGAAGGAAAAGGATCTTAGGCAAGTTTCGTCAAGAAAAGCCAGCCAATTGTCTAAGGGAAGGAAACCGAGCTACCAATTGGGTAGCAAAAGTCCACCGAAGCAAAAAACTTTCTTTCAATTGGGTATCTTCCCATCCTTAGCCTCTTCAAGATATTTTATGTTTGAAACTATGTTTACCTTTATCATGTGGCTATCGTATTAATGAATGAAAAAAATCACCCATTTTATGACTCACAAATAAAAATAAAAAAACTATATAGTTTCTAATATTTCCAGAGTCTAAAATTATCAATTCTCCATATTCGGTATTCGAATTTTCAATCATTTGCTTTTCCAGTTTTGCGAAACGTGAAATCGGATCCGATAGGAAAAAAAAGAAAAGAACTCGTCATGTCCATGTCAATGGATGGGCCCTGGAAACAAATTAGCCCGACCCGAGGCCCCGCCCGTTCGGAGAAACGGAGGAAGATTTTTTATCTTTATCCAAACCAAAACGCGCGGCACGCCACGAAAACGTCACCGTATCTTGGAGTCCCGCAGAACTAAAATAGGTGAAAAATTCCTCGCCCAGAAAAAAAATAAATAAATAAAAAGAAAAATAAAGAATGGAACCCGTATATATAGCCGTGCGTCCGCTTCCGTTTCTTCGTTATCCCTACCACCTCACCCCCTTCCTCATCTCCATCGAGAAACATCACGAAACCCTAATTTCGTCCCCTGCAACCTCCTCCTCCTCCTCCCCTCCTGCTCCCGTCTGCAATCTCCGCCGCCGCGCTCGGCTCCTCCGCCGCCGCCGCCGTCGCCGTCGCCGTCGCCGCCTTCTCGGGCCTTCCCGTGCGGAATTGCCCTCCCGCAATCTCTGCGGCACCGCGCGGGGAAGCACCTCCTTCTCCTCCTCCCCTTTCCTTTTCCGGCGGCCCCCCACCGACCTCCGATTCTCCCCCGTCCCGCGCGTCCCTATTTCCGTCGCGCGAATCGATTCCAATCCGCAGCTCGAACAAGCTGTTTTTTTTTTTTTTTGATTATTTTTTTTCATCGGTTTTCGGTTTTCAGTTTTGCGTTTTGCGTTTCCGTGTTCGTTTTGACAGGGTTGGTAACCTGTATAAAAATTCGTCGAAAAAATTCAACAATCCTAAAAATTTTGTAAAGTCATTTTGCTGGATACATCCTTCGTTCCTTTCCCTTCGTCGGAGCTCGGATTGATCGATAACCCCCGATCGCCCCCACTCCGTAGTTCTAGCCGATTCTTTTCCGTCGGACAGATCGCCGCGTCTGAAAGCTCCGTGGGAGAAATCGTCTGGGAAATCCTTCGATTTCGGCATCTGTGCTCGTGGGTCTCGAATCGATACGGCGAGCGTTACCATGGTTGGTGGAGGTGGCAGGAGGGACGAGGGATCCCTGGTGATCAACAACACCAACGTGTTTGCTGCGCTCGAGACGTTGAGGAAGAAGAAGAAGTCGGATAAGGATAAGGGGTCGAAGAGCGGCAAAGGGTCGTCGAAATCAGGTGCCCAGTCGCAGGCCAAGGAGCCCGAGCCCCAGGTTTTCTGGGCCCCGACGCCATTGAAGGAGAAATCTTGGGCAGATGTTGATGACGATGATGATGATGATTACTATGCAACCACCGCGCCGCCTCCTGCGGTGTGGGGAAAGACGCCCCAGACTGAGGAGCATCAGCCCGCCAATGCAGAGGTTTGTCGTGGCGTTATGCATGTAAATCGTTGATATATTGCATATGAGATGCTCTAATGTCTGTTTCCTCGGTTGAATCGATGATTGGAGAAGAACCTTTGATTGGATTTTTTGTTGGCTCATTGTCTCGAATTGGTTTTATGATTTAGCAGATGAGTTCACGGCAAGCATGCGTATTGTGTGGTATCATTTGTGCCCTGGCGCTAATATGTCCATGGCACGATAACTCAATTTTAAGCTCTGACATGATACTTAATTTCCCGTTTTGTTGGGATGATACATATACATGCTGTCCAGTAACTTATCCAAAGTTATGTTAGATTTTAAAAGTAGACATGAACTTATTTGATTGCAACTTGAGTATTGTTTTCATCCGGTGTAATGGTTAATTTTTTGTCAGTACGTGTTTAATGCCGTGAATCTATTTTAGAGTAATTGCCATAAATTTTCTTAAGAGTTTTGAGATTACAATAGGATTAGCCAACTGTAGACAGCACTTGGATCTTCTCGAATGCCGTCATTTTACGAATTGCCAATTGTTAGCTTTCAGTTTTAAATTGGAAGACAATGTTTATGATACCGCTTCCAAACATCTTCGTGAACTTCGTTTTATCAGAATCAAGAACGTGGTGAGCAGCGATGGAGTTTCTTTGAAATGGATTAAGTCACTCTTAAATGACACATGAGGTGTGTCTACCCCATACATTGCAAGATATATTTTGTCGTCAGTGGATTGGGGTTCAGGACATTTATGACACCTCATCATTCTGGTTTCTTACTTACCAAAAAAGAACCATTTTTTTCTATTTTAGATCCATCATGTGCCTGCTTTTATGATAAAAAAAAAAACCGTCGGATGTCAGTTATTCTAGGACATCAGCTTTAATCTTATAATAATTATGATGTTCCTCATTCTTTATATGCATCGAACTATAAGGATTTGCCATCATTTCTGCTTAATTGTATCCATCCTTATGTGGCGGTGAGTAACTGCTGGCAGAACTTGTAAGTCCTAAGCCTTTTGAAGTCAGCAATCTGACTGAAAGTCTTTGCCACGGATAAGTACCAGTACCATATTGTTTTGCTTGCCTTTCTGGAATAAGATGTTTTTTTCCTAAGGATTGCGAGAGCTTAGCATCAATGACATCAGGGTTTCTGTTTTGTTCTTCTATTCACTGTTCCTTTGGACTATCTGTTGCAATACTGTGTTTTTTTAACTCTTTGAGCTTCTTAATGTCCTATTCATCTTGTTATGCATGTGTCAGTATAATAGATCCTAATTGTGTATGCTGTGCAATGATAATGAAGGTAATTTTTTTTTTCCTTTTTTGATGCTAGATAAGAATACAGGGATATGAGTAGTGCTTATTACGGTTCTTTTTTCCTTCATGCTGATTGAATACCATCCCTTTCTTGTCATCTTATCTCCTTATAGAATTCTTAATTGGCGAACCAGACCCAATATTTGGTAGTGAATTCTAGACTTGGGAGATTTTTTTTAGTAGACAAACTGGATAAAAAGCAGTGGCACAATTTGGAAAGGATTGTTATTGCTGCTAAATTAGATGTCTAGCTTGTATGGTTGCTGTCAAATGTATTTTGTGGTTAATAAACTCTTTCATTTTTTTTATGTGACCTCAGACATCTGATCGTGGACCTTAGAACTTTCAGTTAGGGGTTGAGAATGGAAGAGATAAGACTGACTTCACCATTAAAGTTTACTTGTTTAAATGTTAACCATGATGTTCTATCTTTATATTTTACTCTGTATTCTGATTGCAGGATACAGAGAGTGAGGATGATATTCTTGATGAAGGGGATGATGATTTGGAGGAAGAACATGAGCATGAACAAGATGTTCCAGTACACCCAGAGCCAATTGCACAAAAGCCTGCTGAAGTTCCTGCTGCATCCAAAGAGACGGAGAGACAGCTCTCCAAAAAAGAAAGGAAGAAGAAGGAGCTTGCAGAACTTGAAGCACTTTTGGCTGATTTTGGTGTTGCACCAAAAGAGGACAATGGCCAAGATGAGCCACGCGGTAATTAATTATGCATCATCTTTTATGATCACAGTGAAGTTTTACAAAAAGGCTGACATCTCATGTGCTTTATCACTGGCACAATGGGAAACTAGGACATTCAGGCATAGTGGAATTTTTGATTGGGTGGCAATTTATTAGGTCCATTTAGAGATTATTAATGTTTCAGTTTGTTCTTCTTTTCTTTTCTGTTATTGATCTTATGTTGGAAAGCTATTTGCCATCCTTTTCAGTTTAGTCAGTTTTTTGAATCTTACCTTAGCTATGCATTGTCATTTACAGATGCGGTGCCAGATAAGAAAGATGCGGAGCCTGATGGTGAGGGTGAAAAGAAGGAAAGTGCTCCTGGAGAGTCGAAAAGTGCCAAGAAGAAGAAGAAGAAGGACAAGTCTTCCAAGGAGACGAAAGAGCTCCAAGATCAGTCCAACAGTACAGATGTCGTGAACGAACCAGAAACTGGAGCTGAACAGGTTGGTGAAGATGGATCATCTGTTGACATGAAAGAGCGACTAAAGAAGATGGCCTCAATGAAGAAGAAGAAATCCTCCAAAGAGATGGATGCTGCTGCAAAAGCTGCTGCTCAAGAGGCTGCCGCTAGAAGTGCAAGGCTCGCAGCAGCAAAGAAAAAGGAGAAAAACCATTACAACCAGCAGCCAGTACGGTAAAGGACCGAGTGTCATTTGGCATCTGCGTCTTAAACATGTACTTTGTGCTGTTCATATGGCAAATGGGAATAATCTTTTGGGCCTTGTGGCTCTGATGTCTGAGGTGACCTTTAGTTGTATTTGCTGTGAACTAGAAGATTTTTCTTTTTTGAATCTTGGATTTGTTGTGGCTCCATTGCCGTGGCCACAAACATTTTGCCAGTTTTGCTTATATGATTTAAATTCATCCTTGGGTGAGTGATAGATATGCTTATAGTTTGGTAGTAGCCTATATGTCCACCCTCGAAGATAGCAGCTAGGAAATCTTTGTGGATATCTCAGACCGTGAGCAGACTGACGCATCCTCCTGGCTGATGTAGAAGTAAGACCCGGAGGCTTTAGAAATTTTGTGCTTATCATCAACGAGGGTTGGCAATTCTTGTTTGCGTGTTGTGTTTGTGTTGACTATTCTGTCACTACGCGTCGTTTGAGAGGAAAAAAATAATATGCACAATGTTTTCTATTCAAAATGAATGAAACTGTATCAATTCGTGTCGGTTATGGTTAAGTCCAGCCGTGTCATGTCGATTCATGTCTGTCAAACGCGTTTGTGCTGGTGGGTTTGACTAATGTTCTCATGTTGCGTTGGAAATTTTTCATTACTATGAGAAAACCTGCTTGAGGACGTGCATCTCTCGTTCGGTTGCGAGTTCGGTACGCGCCCTTGTCTATTGCTTGGATTTTGGGCAGATGGAAAGATTGAAAAACTTTGGAATGTTTGCGGTGTTTCTACATACGGAGAGATTGAGAAAGCTGAGGGATAGTCAGGGGAGTAATGCCATGCTTGCCAACATTGATTTATAGATCTATACCTCGAATTTAAGAAGTAGATGTCGGAGGAGTTTTGGGATCTCCAGCAACAAAACAGGAAAATTAGTTACTCCTCAATTCTGGGTTCGCACGTTCGCATATTTGGTCTTAAATGACGAGAAGAGTTTGGAAGGCCCATTTCTGGCTCGGGCTATACAAGAGCCTACAGGCCATTGCGAATGGGTAGCTGCCTTTCTTCCTTCAATTATAGTTGCGAAGCTTTGCTAAGTTTAATTTTTGTGTGTGTGCTGTTGACACTTGACCCAAAATCTAGACCCAAAATCTAGGCCCAAACATGAAGAAGCTAATAACCGAGGCTAGGTCATGACACACATAAACATATAAGGCTCAATCAATACAATGCTTTGCAAGCTAATCAATCATGAATATCGTAACAAAACCATCCGTGGACAAAGTTCATTGATGGAATTTTTTAGGAGTTTATCCATTTTTAGTTAATAATGGACAGGGTTGATCGCATGTGGCAATGATTGATTGATTCTAAACATGAATAAAATGTTGGAGAGTGAGTTGAGGAGGTTCATCAGTTGGGTGATAACTATAGTTTAAGGATCCCGAGCAGTTAAAAATTATCCTTAGAATGGCGTGCAAGTAAAGAGGCAATTGGAGATTCTTGCGAAATGAGATTAGGATACATAATAGAATGACTTATTAGAGATAAAAAAGGAATCAAAATAGAACACAAGATTCCAACCTGACACATTCCACGCAAGCAAGATCCTTAGGGAAAAAAACCCCACAGCATCAATTTCAAAAGGCCCATTAGTTTTTGAAGATGAGAAGATTGTTCGTAATAGATTGATTTGTATTAATTTTAGTTAAGTTTGGATTGCAAATTTAGATTCCTCATTTCGATAGTTTGTCTTCGATTACAAAAATTTTCCAGCTACGTCTTGTTTATCTTTCTCCCTTCTCTACACGCACTATTGATTCCCATGTAAAAAGTCTGATTTCAATTGTCCAGCAAGTATGACAATAAAAAAAAGAATTACGTCGTCCGTACCAATTCAATTGAGTTTTTTTATGCAACTGCCTTTTCGTTTTCCAGTTATTTGTCTGCACACTACTCGGTAATTTGAGTATCCCAAAGTCCTTAAAGCTCCAAAGCATTTTAGAGCCTTCGCACTTTTGATTTCAAGTCAAATTTTCTGTACTATAATTGGCCATCCTTGATCTTCGACTCGACTTTAATAATTGAAACCATCGAGCTTCGGAAGACCTCTCGCTGACTTCATAAAAATGCACGCAGCAATCTCTCGTCTCTTGTCGTATGTCGTCATGTGTTTTAGGAAAACAAAGCCAGCAGCCCATTCAGAGTTTGTAAACCTTGGTGACTCTTGCCTTTTTCTTAAGAAAACAGTCTGGAAGCAGGTCATGACATTATTGCGGAGAGAATTGACTGAAAACCTTTCCGTGTCGGACGGACCATAAACACTAACAGGCGCGCAATCCAAGCAAGACTCATTTCAATTTGCATGTTAACATAAGTCGGCCTCGAAAGAATGCAATTCCTTTTTAATTCAACTCATTATGTTTATGCATCATTATCAATTCATTATGTTTTTGCATCATTGTCAAACTTTTATAAGTTTAAATTATTTAAATATTTCAACATTCCCATTTACCTAGTATAGTTATACATCATTATTAGTTGTTCTAAAAATTTAAATTATTATATAAATACGTGATTTTGTAATTTAAATATTCTATCACTCCTCAATACTTATTGCCTAGTATTAGGTATAAAAATTACATTTCGGAAGACAAAGAAGGTTTGGCATAATTTGAAATCAGATTTCCAACTCTAAATATTTGATGGATCATTCTATTCTAAAAAAATTTAAACTGTTCAAATGAATATTTATCAATTATTTTAATTATTCTAACAAAATTCTCTCATCTTTTGCCGATGTAATAGTCTTCCACACGGCAATAGATTCCGCCACTTCTATGGCTTCCAACTTCAATAGATCCACTGCCACCACCACCACCTACCAACCTTTCCTTATAGAACCTCGCGGGCACGACTGCCGCGGTGGTGGCGGCATCATCATCGTAGCTCTCCTCAAGAAGATCTCCTTCACCGCGAAGCTTAGCAATGCCTATCACGGGGCCCCCCGCCGTCATTTCCGAATCATCCGGGGTTTCATCTCCCTTCTTCCTAACCGGCAACCGACGGCGGGCAATCCGTCGCCTTCCACGAGCTTCCGCCGACGAAGAGGGCATTCTCGGACACGACCCGTTCCGTCCGAGCCGTCCGAGGTGGCGGGGGCCATCGAAACGAACGGGACGATCGATCCGTACTCCCGCTCCACAACGCGAGAAAGCCAAAGGCCACCGCGGTCATTTCGCCCCCTTGCCGCGGGGGGCAATTTGGTCAGGACGCTCCCCAAAATATTCTCTCGCGCTCTCTCGCTCCCTCACTCCACTTCTTCCCTCTCAAGAAAAACCAAAAATTAAGCCAACGTCTCAAGCAAAGTCCCCCCTGTCGATGTCCTTGTCCATCTTTCTCTCTCCCTCTCTCTCTTTCAAGCGAGCGAAGCTCGCATCAATCGAGACTGGCAGCGAACGCATCGACGAGTAAGCAATTCTGCGTCGTCTTCGTCTTCTTCGTCTTCTTCGTCGTCGTCGTCTTCTTGTTCTTCTTCATCTTCTTGGAGTTCCGTGTTCTGCTGAGCTGATTTTTTCGGGCCTATGTGCTTGTGCGATCGAGTGGGTGCCGAGTTCTCGAGACTCCGATTCGTGAGTAATGGGAAATTTTCGGTTTTTTTTTTCCTATTTCAATTTTCGTGCTGTGGGCTCTGGGGTTCGTTGGCGATAGAGTCGAGGTGATTGGCAGGCTGCGAGGGGAGTGACTTGCTGAAATTCAGCTCAACGAACGAGAGGAGCGCGGCGGTTTTTTTTTTTTATTCCTTTTTTTGGATGGTTATTGCGTTTTTAGGATCCGGTAACCCGTAGAAACGATTTCGCTCGCTTGTTTTCGGCTTCGGAGGGAGTGTTTTCACGGTTTCTGGACTTCTGCTCTGCTCTGCGTTCGTTTCGGTTGGGGATCGTGGAATGACTTTTGTTCGTTGGTTTGGTTTAATTATATGGCAGGTCGTGAATGCTTGACCGACGGTGGCTGTTTTGATGTTGTAGGGGACTAAGAGCATTATTCTTGGTCTTAGTCCCCAGCAGATGAGCTGCGACAGCACGAGATCATCTAGTCGGGGATAATGAGTATAAGGCTTCACAGCCCTTTTCTTGGTGTCCCCTTTCTAGCTCGAAAATAAAAGAAGCAATGTTGACTTTTCTGAACCAGAAAGAAGGCAAAATCGACGGGCGAATTGGAAGTGTAAGTGTGCTAAGCCAAACCCCTGGGTATCCAGGGTGATTTGGTTCTCTCACTTTTACAGGAAAAATGTGGAATTACTAAAGAAGAATCTCGGGTCGAGAAGTGGATTGATTGTTAATTGCGTTGAGGAACCCTTTTCTAGAAGCAAGGCTCTGGTAAGGTCTTTGACACCGCCTCTGTGGCACGAGGGACTAATATTATTTAGGTGTTCGATATTTGTGGCCGTGATATCTGGGGTCTGCTTATTGGTATGGTATGGGAAATCAAAAGCCAAGGGTTTCGTTGAAGCCAAGCTTTTACCTTCTGTTTGTTCCACCCTTAGTGATTATATCCAGCGCGAACTTGACTTTGGAAAGGTTAGAAGGATTTCTCCTTTAAGCATAACCTTGGAGTCATGTTCTTTTGGTCCTCATTTGGAAGAATTTTCTTGTGGTGAGGTTCCCACCATTAAACTTCGCATTCGACCTTTTTCTAGTTTGAGGAGGGGAAAGATTGTCATCGATGCTGTTCTATCTGATCCATGTCTCTTGGTTGCGCAAAAGAAGGATTTTACTTGGTTAGGAATTCCCTCATCAGAGGGGAGTCTGCAGAGGCGGTCTTCTTCTGAAGAAGGCATTGACTATCGGACAAGAACTAGGAGAATTGCTTGGGAGGAAGCGGCTGCTCGGTGGGCTAGAGAAAGGGATGATGCAGCTAGGCAAGCTTCAGAGATTGGTTATGTAGTCTCCGATAAAGGCTCTGGTCCATCCAAAGAAAGTGCTAAAGAGATGGAAAGTAATTTCACAAAATCCATGAGTTCTGAGTCCTTTCCGTGCATGGAGGAGAAGATGCATTGGAGTGATCATCATTGTATGGACACCAGTGTTGATTATGATATGAGGCATGCAGATCTAGAGAAATCATTTGGTGTGAAAGTACCTGACTCTGGACTGAACTTCTGGTCTACATTGATCAAACAAGTTCGAAAGCACAAGAGGAAATCCAATGGTGGTAGTTATTCTGAAGATGTTCTTGCTGCTAAGAACAGAATACTCAAGCGCAGTGCAACAGCAGCAGCTTCTTATTTCCAGAGACTATCTCAAAGGACTTCTGATGAGACCTCACAATCACTTGCAGGTTATAATTTTATGGATGTCAAGAGTTCTCTACAGAAAAGTCAGGCGGGTATTGTCGATGTCTCTGCGACAAGTGTCAAAGGACAGTTGACAGATGATACCCATATCGGTGAATGTCTCAAAACTTCAGAATTGGATCATCTTACAAAGAACAAAGATGAAAATAGACCTAAGAGTAGTTTGAATTTTGTATACAATCCATTTTTCATGATATTTGGTAGATGGAATGGAGTGGAAAAACTCAGGCACAGTTCTTCAAGTGTAAAGGTGGCTGAAAAAGTTGATGCTAAATACGACAATACTAGTGTTGACATTGTCAATCAACATGCTGATCATAATATTGAGTATGCAAAGGGTGATACAACGTATCAAGATTCAGCTCTTGGCAAAGCTGACCGCTTGGTTGCAATGCAGCATCCCTTGCACTCATGGCATCTGAATCTCAATTTTCCTTCATCTTATGGAAAAATGGCTGACCGGTTCTTCAATAGCTTTGCTGTCACCTTGGGGAAGCTGAAGTCAACAGTTGCTCCAAAAGTTGAAGATGTTGTTGCAGAACTTGTTGATGGAGCTGAAGTAGCACAAACTGAAGGCATCAGCAAGATGCTTCCTGTTACTTTGGACTCAGTTTACTTCAAAGGTGGGACATTAATGCTGCTTGCATACGGAGACACGGAGCCCAGGTGTGTATTGTTTGGATAATGCCGGTTTTCTCCTCGAAATTTGGTTGAGCCTCCTTATTATTGTTTATTCTGACTACTATCCTTGCCCTATTTATTTGTTTACTCACGTTCCAATTTAGTTATTTTGTTGTGCAATTAATAATTATTCTATGCGGAGGTAGATGAAGTAAACAATCAAAGTGATCAATACTGGATAGGTTTTTGCTGATATATTGTTTGATCGCATCTTGAGATTTGGTTGTACAATGCCTGAAGCTGAGGATGTGTTGAGAATATTCCTTGGTCGGTACTGTTGGTCTTAGCATGAGTTTTTCAGGTGAAATGCTGCCGAAGTACAACAATATAGATCAATCCTTTTGATATTGTTTAACTCAAGTTTCCTTGCTGTGACTATTTCCCTGATGAGAGTGAGTAATGTGTCTCAATGTGTCCTAAGTTCAATGATGGCTTTTTGCTTACTAGAAAGGACTTGATTATGGTCCCCCAAATTGGGATGTCTTAAATCATTGTTTATGGTTGCGCACATTGTTTAAGAGTTGCTTTTCACGTTATGGTTACACTATCATTTGCTATATCAATGTCCTGTCATATGAGTTTGTTGATCTTATACGTATATTATATTTTATGGCAGTCAGTGATACAACTATGTGCTGCCTCTATCACTTCGGATAACAAGAAAGACAAGTTATACTTTCTGAGTGGCAATAAGTTCTCCCTCTTCAGTGCGATATGTTTTATTTTATTTATTGATCATGTGAAAGAGCAAGCTTGTTTGCCTGTGAGCTTATCATCATCAGTGTTCTGCATATTTTGGCATCTAATCTACTGCTAACCCTAAGTGCTGTGATGCCACTTTCTGGGGAATGTGGTTTGTTTTTTTGGACATTTCATATGAACTTTCTGTGGTCCTCTTTCTATTGTCAAAAATAATGTGTTCTCCTGGCAGAGTGGCATCCTTTGACTTTAACTTGAGTAGTGTAACCTCATATTTTACTGTCCCATGGTGTGATTTTTAGTTAAAGCTACAACATAATCATTTTTCTTTTGCACTTGGGTGATTTGTTGATAAAGAGCATTTTCCAAGTGTAAGTGATCCTATTCTTGCTTCTTTTACCTTTACTGTTAGTTTCTCATACTGTTGGCATACGTTCTATATAATACGTCTATCAGTATTGAATTAAAGTGTTCCGGGATTGAAAGATGCTTGTTCATAAATTATCAACACAGAAGTGATAATATGGTAAAATCTGGTTTGGGTGGAAAGAAACTTGGAATCTTTGTGAAGTTCTGATGCATGACCAATTTTGTATGTCATCTCTTTATTGGTAAATGACATCACTCTCTGACTTAATCCAGAGAGATGGACAACACAGATGGACATGTGAAGTTTCAAAAGAATTATGGCCTCATTCATGTTCAACTGAATGGTAATTGTCAGATGTGGAGATCAGATTCAATGTCTGAAGATGGTGGTTCACTGTCTGCCAATGTTTTTGTTGACATTCTTGAGCAAAAATGGCATGCCAATCTAAAGATAGCTCACCTTTTTGCTCCAGTAAGTTTGTGGCCAGATGTAAACGTGAAATGCAAAGGACTTGCGTTGTGCTACCTAGGAGGTGGCAAGTATCTCATGCCTAATGTTCTGCCTGTCATTTTGTGCAGCTTTTTGAAAGGATTTTAGAAATCCCGATTACATGGGCGAAAGGTAGAGCCACTGGTGAGGTGCTTCTCTAACTTCAACCTCTTGATCTTTTTTTGCTTTTTTCATCCATGAATGATTTCGTCCGCTTCTCAATATGGTATGATTCCTTTCATTTCTCTCCATATGCCTTGAGGAAGTTTAGGTTAACTTGGAGCAAGAAGTATTTCGTTGGTTAAGATGCTATTTTGCCGCCATCACAATTTCTGCCTGCTGAAGAACATTCTTTTCTTCAGCAAATATTGCTATACATGATGATTGCGTCAATTGCTGTTCTTAATGGGATGCTTTTATGAGTGAAAATATATTTCAAGACATCATGAAACAGATTGAGTGAGTTGATTAGCTGACATTCTTAGCTGACATTCTCGCAAGACTTGGTGGTGCTACTAATGAGTCCTCCTTAGGCCTTTTTTGTTGCAATTTGGCCTTTCATAGACCTAGGCAGCGGTAAATTATATATACTAAAGCACAAGTCATTAATCCCAAGAATGCCTAGGCAAGGTTCCACTGGGCGTTTTTTGGACGACCTTGAAGGAAAGTGGTCCACTCTATATCACAGAACTGCCCATTCTGTATAACGAGCCCAATTTTTATCGACAAGAGATGGAGTTTAAGATGCATTGTTAAGCTAATATTTTAGATTAAGTGAAGTTAACCAACTTATATAAGAGTTGGAGAGCATCTGAAATCAATCTGTGGACAGTTTTGTCAGCAAGTAATTCAATGATTAGGCAAGAGCAACATACATGATTCGGTGACTGTTTCTGAGAATACTTCTGTGCACAAGCATCTTTTAGTCCTTCTCTGTTCCCTTTTGTCCTTTGCCTTTTCCTCTTCCTTTTGTTTCTTTTTCTTGAAGGCTCTGCTTTTTTTGCAGGTTCATATGTGCATGTCCAGAGGAGAGACATTTCCAAATATTTATGGTCAACTTGATGTGATGGGATTGGCTTTTCAGCTATATGATGCTCCATCATGGTTTTCTGTATGTCCTGGGTTAATTTTTGCCAATTTGACATTAGTTGGCCATAAACTGATAAATCATAGTTCTCTAATATGAGAGAGAGGACACACACATGAGCATCTAGCACAGTGCAATTCTTTCTCTGATATTCTTGAGTTATTATCACTATCTATGGTTGTCGTGCACTTGCACATTTAGCATAACTGATGAACTTTCTTTCTCTGATATACTTAAGAAAATTTATTAGTGTTCAGCATGGCTTCAAAAAGTAGAGGTTTTGTTTTTTCTGAAATTGCCTATTGTATCTCTTCTATAGGATGTTTCAGCAAGTTTATCTTTGCGCGGTCAAAGAATATTCTTACACAATACAAGTGGATGGTTTGGCAGCGTTCCCCTGGAAGCTTCTGGAGATTTTGGCATTAATCCTGATGAAGGAGAATTTCACGTAATGTGCCAGGTATGTGTTAACCTCAACATAGATTTTAAGTTGCACCTCTGATGCTTGTAGTTTGCACCTGCTTTTTGGATAGATATTGTGGTAATTGCTTAAAATATATTAATTTCATTGAATCTTCACTTTGAGAAATTAACTGACCGAAGATTGTTACGGTAGCTATATCCTGTATTGTGATAACTGGGAATAAATGTCACCAAATTGGATGTTTTTCTTCTTTGCTGAATGAGATGTATTTATTTTACTGTCAAGTGGATTTGTTACTGAAAATAGCAGTTCAAAATGAAATGTTCATCTTATATTTATTTTAAACATTGTGCTTGGAATCATTGAATCATCAACACCACGTCATTGCCCATTTATTTACTGCCGGCAAGCTGCCATTACCTCAATAGCTATTGTTTGTGTCATGTCTGCTGCCTTTGCCACTATTATCACCATTGCTGCCAATGACAGGAAATCTGTGTTGCCATTGTCACCACTGTCTCAAATTGCCCCTGTGAACACAATATTTATTTTAGAGGCCATAACCACAGACCGTGTCCTTGGCCTCCCCAGCCACTGCAAGCGCTATAGCTGTTGGCATCCTCATTGGTGCAGTCACAATCACCTTATTACATTTACCGGTGTAAACATATAATGGAGAATGTGTCAATCAATAACAACTTAAGCTTTTAGAACAAAAAATTGCATAGTCAACTTTACTAGAGTATCAGAGTCAATGGTGTCAAGTTCAATTCCTCACTTTCACTGACTATCGGTTTTCCTTCTTTATATGGCAATGGGATCAATAGTTCTTTTGTTGACAGATACCAGGTTTGCATGCCAGAGTGCTCTCTCCTCTTACCAACCTTCATGTGAGGGGAATTGTAACATGTGAAATAGAATCTATGCTGTTTATTTATGCCTTATGATTTTAGAACAAAAATCCTGCAATCAAATTAATTAAACAGTATAGCCAACCTTGTGGTTAAATACCACTGCCGCTTGGCTGTACTTCACTGCTAGTGTGGATGGCTATGCCACCTTATAGTACTTTGATAGATGCAGCCTCCACCACTGCCAGCACCTGTGCCACCTTACAATTACCCGTACCATTGATTGTAGCCATTATTAACCATTGATCAAAGTCGCAATGGTGAGTTTAGGTTATAACTGAACTAAGGACAGTTAGCTATATAGATATGAGGTGAAGAATTTTGGGGAATGAAAATTAAGGAGATAATGAGATAAATTAATATCATCTGTTTTTTACTCAGCCAGGTCCACCTACAAGTTACCAGTTTACTAGTTCTAATCCCACCAAAGTTTGTGCTGACGGTTGCTATTTTTTCATGAGTGTCTCTTCGTCTGGCTAGTTTAGTTTTAGATAGCAGCTCAAACTAATAATTTCCGCTGCACTTGGCAGTTTTTTCTGTGGGTAGGCAGGTTTCTGCATCTGTGTGCATGTATCCATGTTTCTTAAATTGACTGAAAATTATCGGATGTGACAGTGCATGAGTCATTAAGTGGTTCTTTGCCTTTCTCCATGCCATGCACTTGCCTGCACATTGCTGTATTAGATAAATAACAATGAAATCTGTGTCCTTGAGCAACATTATGGCACTCAATGTTCAAATTTCACTTCTCTAAATTCTATAAATGCCCCTTCATATCATGTTTATTATCCATAAAGGGTTACTTCTCTTTTGGGTTGAGAATGGTCATGTGGAAGCTGGTGCTATTTGGGAAATAAGATATACCATGTTATTTTCCTTTCGATAATATGAGTAACTGAACAGGAAGATTGCTCTGAAGGGTATGAGCTTGAGTCATAATATGTTTTCTGTTTGCCTTTGTTGTCACAACTCTATGACTGCATGGTTGTGTCAGTTTTGTTTTCCCCATTTGGCTTCCTGTTCATTCTAATGATTGCCCTTCCTTCTAATGACTGCCCTTCCTGTCTCTTTTTTTTCAGGTTCCTTGTGTCGAAGTGAATGCCTTGATGAAAACTTTCAAGATGAGACCTCTATTATTTCCGGTACGAATTAACTTGAGAAATCTTAATTTAGCTATGTGATAGCTATTGCTTGTTGGCAGGGGAGAAGGAGACAGGAGGCTTTCTTTTGCCTTTCTTAGCTTACTTAAATTTTCTTTTGACCGTTTCTCTTGGCTGCAGCTTGCTGGTTCAGTAACTGCAGTATTCAACTGTCAGGGTCCACTGGATGCTCCCGTGTTTGTGGGTAGTGGGATTGTTTCAAGGAAGATGGCTAATTCTGTTTTGGACTATCCTGCATCTATTGCATATGAAGCAATGTTGAAAAATAAGGAGGCTGGTGCAGTGGCTGCATTTGATCGAGTTCCATTTTCATATGTATCAGCCAATTTTACTTTCAACACTGATAATTGCGTAAGAATTTTTGTTATCACTATGTCAATTGTAAAAATAGACACACTTTTATAGGAAATGCTTAGATAGTATAGTGGGATAAGGCTTGCTTCCATATTATAGGTTGCAGACTTATATGGTATCAGAGCTAGTCTTGTTGATGGTGGTGAAATCCGTGGGGCTGGGAATGCATGGATTTGTCCAGAGGTACTTCATCGACCTTTTTTGATATCCTACATATCCCTTCATGTCTAATGTATGATATATACTGTGTCACAGGGGGAGTTGGATGACTCAGCTATAGATGTAAATTTTTCGGGAAACTTATCTTTTGATAAGATCTTGCAACGGTATATGCCAGCTTATCTTCATTCGGTGCCACTCAAGTTGGGAGATTTAAGTGGAGAGACAAAACTTTCTGGGTCACTTTTGAGACCGTAAGAGTTGTCTACCTCTTCTCTTCTACTTTTTGGAGATCAGACTCCTTTCAGTGAGATCTTAGTAATTGTTCAGTTACTGAATCTACATCTAGATTGCAGTTGATTTATATAAGATGGTTTATGATTATAGGAGATTTGATATCAAGTGGACGGCACCAAAAGCGGAGGGATCATTTAGTGATGCTCGTGGGGACATCATTATCTCACATGAGTATATAACTGTTAATTCTTCATCTGTTGCTTTTGAGTTGTACTCAAAAGTTCAAACATCATATCGCGATGAATACTGGCTTGAGAAAAGGGACATCAATCCGATGAACTCTGTCCCATTTATTGTTGAAGGAGTGGACTTGGATTTACGAATGCGGGCTTTTGAATTTTTTAGCTTTGCTTCTTCTTATTTTTTTGACTCTCCAAGACCTGTGCATTTAAAAGCAACTGGAAGAATAAAGTTCCAGGGAAAGGTTACAAAGCCCTCAGGCCATGCTAATGGGCACATGAATACTGATGACAGTTTGCAAAGTGTGCACGTGAATGTTGAAGAGAGCTCAAAGAATCTTGTGGGCGACGTGTCTATCTCAGGTCTCAAACTGAACCAATTGATGCTGGCGCCTCAGTTGGCAGGGCTCTTGAAAATTTCACACGAATATATAAAGGTAACGGCTGTGCAGTGTCACTTTTAGAAGTAATTTCCTCAATATACCATTGCATTGCATCTTGCTTTGTTAGGTAAAGCTTTTTTTGTGATATTATCTGCTTTTCTTCTGCATTTATTTAATGTAGATAGTCCCCGTACATTTTTCAATATTAGTCAAGCTTCTTGCGAGTAGTGCCAGTGCAGCTTTTAAACAGGAATAATATAGGTTTTTTAGGAGTCATTACAAAGAGCCATCACAGTGGCTGGAAAGTTGAAAGTCTAGATATATTTGTCTACAATTCCTTTAAGGAAAAATGCTATAGCATTTTTTAATTGGATGCTGCATGATTTCATATGATTTTAGTGCTCTATGAATTAATTAATATGCTTCCTGTCTGGAGTTGGTTACACTGTTGGAATTATATCGAATTCATTATTTAATGAGGCATTAAAGACAGAATATTGAGAAGAAAACAAAGCTGTTGAAATTACAATGACTGCAGAAAAAGTAGTCCTGATGCAACTTGTATGGTTCTTACTGGATTTCATGTTCCGAAACAACTTTCTTCTAATTTTTCATTATTGTTTTTCTGATAATGCAGTTGGACGCCACAGGAAGACCAGATGAAAGTCTTGCACTTGAGTTTGTGGGTCCTCTGCAGCCTAGTGAAGAAAATCTCCAAAATGGGAAAATGTGTTCCTTCTCTCTGCAGAAAGGGCAGCTAAGAGCTAATGCTTGCTTTCGACCTCTACATACTGCCAACTTGGAGGTACTTCTGATTTCATTGGTTCTTTACAAAACAACCAAATTAATGTTGAAGATTAACTGCTATATGCATAAGTTAATATCATAAATATGACTTACAAAGTAATAATCTAATATTCCCTTTCTTGTGTTGCTGGATGTAGCTACGCCATTTGCCTCTTGATGAATTGGAGTTGGCTTCCCTCAGGGGAGTGATTCAAAGGGTAAGTTTTCATGAAGAGTTGCATGTTGATTTCAGTTCTTTTCCTTGTAGGATGATCTTTTCGGTACACATATAGCTTCGCAAGATTAATCTTGCTTGTTCTTATACCATCTGTACACTGGAACGTCCTGTAGATATAAAGATCCTTCTTGGATTTGGCATCTAATTATAATTGCACTGAAACTATACTTGCATTTTTAGACCCAGTATCCTCACCTGTATATATATGAGTGAAGAATCATGAATTTGATTGGCAAATTTGAGGTTTTTAGCTGTCAGAGGCAATGTAGCAGCCTTCTTATAATTCCTTACAAGATGTGAAAATGGGAATTTCTTATTTTACGGTTACTAGAACACTGAATTTTTTTGAAGGGTTATATAGTTAGCATAACTTGCCTCTTCTCCACTCAAAGGATCTGCATTATGTTCTCAGGTATAGGAATGTATTTGAGATTGGTGATAACATTTGAGCTGTCGCTCTCTTTCTGCTGCTGTTTCGTTGTCAGGCAGAAATCCAGCTTAATCTTCAGAAAAGAAGGGGTCATGGAGCTTTATCTGTGCTTCAGCCAAAATTCAGTGGTGTGCTAGGGGAAGCTCTTGATGTAGCTGCTAGATGGAGTGGAGATGTTGTGAGTGCCCAGATTCACCTTCCTTTGTTTTCTTTTCATCCCTAGATGTTTCTCAACACTTACATTTTGATCAGTTAATTTATCAGTTGAGAACATCATGATCAGCATTATGGTTGTTCGATGTTTGGCAATTTCTTTGCCTGACATCCCACTTTGCCTGCTTTTCAGGTAATTTATATGCATACTAGTTGCACAAGAGAACATCTGCAATTCTCATACTTCTTTTCCTTGCTTGTGTATAAACTCTTAGCTAAACGATTTTCCTTGATATTTATTTTGGACTCATTAATAGCATCACGGTCTTTATGTTTTTAAAGCTTCATTGGCGTGCTTAGTCTCTAATTTTGTAGCATTATATTGGTTCGATGTTGGAAATTTAATCTCTTATTTGTGGGATTGTAATCTTTAGTCAACTTTGAAGGTTATGTCTCCTGGAGGCAGTCAATGCACAGGCTCCTATTTTACAGTTGGTCATGAGAAGGTTGCCCATTCATTACTTAAATCTTTGGCTAACATTCTTGTTCCTGTTTTTCAGATTACAGTTGAGAAAACCATTCTAGAACAAAGCAATAGCCGATATGAACTTCAAGGTGAATATGTCTTGCCTGGCAGCCGGGAACGAAGCCCTACTGGTAAAGAAACTGGTGGCTTGTTGAAAAGAGCAATGACAGGGCATTTGAGTAGTGTTATATCTTCTATGGGAAGATGGAGAATGAGACTTGAAGTTCCTCGGGCTGAGGTTGTTGAGATGCTTCCACTGGCGAGACTTCTTTCTCGAAGCACAGATCCGCTTTTCATTCTAGATCAAAGGTTGTATTCCTCTCAATCAGTTGCGTTTGAACTTAAATTGAAACTGGTGAAAGTACCATACTTGCAAAAATCTCGATGAACTTAATTTACTCTAGAAAAAGAGTTGATATACGGCCCATCTCTAGTAATTGTGGCTCTCGTTGTTGCAGTTGGATGAAAAGTGTTGATTGTAGTATTACTCTGAAGTAGATCATCTACTAGGAAACCATATTCTGAAACCTGGAACAAGTGAAATCTGGCTTCAAACCAGTACTGTAATATAGGTTACCAGAGCAGATGGTGACACTTCTTGTCAGATCCAGGAAACTAGTGGATTACAATACTCCATAGGATGTCCAAGGAGACTGCTGATCATCCTAACTTTATTTGTCTTTGCTTTGCTTTTGTGAACTTTCTTTCTCTTCTTTTGTTCTGATCAAATTATCTCCATTAGTTTCCCCTTATTGTTCTAGGTTTTACCCTTTTATTCCACTTAAAATTTTGCCATCAAAATTCATTGTACCATCTGGTTTGCACTTATTTGCAGGATTTTTTTATTCGAAGTTTGCAGTCTGTGGGATTATGTACTGAAAGCGTACAAGAACTCCTTGAGGTACTTTATTTCTGGTTGTTTTAAGAAGCAGCATTGCTAGACGGCTACTGTTTGATGCTTGGAAAGCTCAATATGTTCATCATTTTTAAGCTGTATCAGTAAGCCATGATGTTTAATTATCTGTGTCTCAGGTGATACGTGGGCACTATAGTCCAGCAAATGAAGTGATCCTTGAAGACTTAGCACTTCCTGGGTTGGCTGAACTTAAAGGTCGCTGGCATGGCTCTCTTGATGCAAGTGGTGGAGGGAATGGGGATACAATGGTAGATATCTTTCCTTTAAAGAATTATTACTATAGCCAAAAACACAGAGATCTCTGAAGCACAAGATCAGACACTGGCTTTGAAATAGGGAGCCCGTTGTGCTCGTATGAGCGGGAAAAATTGAATTCATTTAGCAGGGGACAAAAGTCTTTTGTGCCTAGATGAAGTAATTTGCCTTTTCCCTGTTTGGAAATAGGTTTTTTGCCTGTCAATTTCTCTTAGTTACAATCTTAGCCGCTATCATAACTGAATCTCAATACCACTAAGTTTTACATTCTTTCTTGTTTTTTTCCTTTCTGTCTTCCACAGCATAGGACATGGTCCATGTGATCCTGTGATGTCGAAATTTCTAGACGTACTTCCAAATTCTTTGATATGTGTAGATGGGACAATGAAAATTTACAATGTCTCTTTGATTTAATTTCAGAAACATTTTTGATGGCATATTGCTTAGTTATCCTCTTTCCAAGTCTGCAATTTCTTGGCTCATCTTGCTCAAGACAACTATTTGTACCGCATGAATCCTACAGGCAGATTTTGACTTCCATGGAGAGGACTGGGAATGGGGGACCTACAAAACTCAGCGGGTTCTGGCAGTTGGTGCATACAGCAATGATGATGGATTGCGGCTGGACAATTTTTTTATCCAAAAGGATAATGCCACAATCCATGCTGATGGAACTTTGTTAGGCCAAAAAAATAACCTGCATTTTGCTGTTCTAAATTTTCCTGTCAGTTTAGTCCCTACTGTCATTCGCGTTGTTGACTCTTTAGCTACTGATGTCATTGATTCTTTGCATCAATTACTAGCACCAATTAAGGGTATTCTTCACATGGAGGGAGATCTTAGGGGTAGTCCGGGTAAACCAGAATGCGATGTCCAAGTGAGGCTTTTGGATGGTGCTATTGAAGGCATTGATCTAGGACGTGCTGAGATTGTTGCATCCTTGACCTCTTCCAGCCGTTTTCTGTTCAATGCGAAATTTGAACCGGCAATCCAAAATGGTCATGTGCACATTCAAGGCAGTGTTCCTGTTACGTTTGTCCAAAATAATCTCCTTGAGGAGCAAAACATTGATAGAGACAAAACTGAAGCTTCTTGGGTCCCTGGCTGGACGAAGGAAAGTGGTCGAGCATCTCTGGATGAAACTGGTGAAAAGAAAGCCTCTAGAGGTAGAAGTGAAGATGGGTGGGATACCCAATTAGCTGAAAGCCTCAGAGGTTTAAACTGGAATATCCTAGATGTTGGGGAAGTAAGGATTGATGCTGACATAAAAGATGGGGGCATGATGTTGTTGACAGCTCTATCTCCACATGCCAATTGGCTTCATGGCAATGCAGATGTAGTGCTTCAGGTGAGTCCAAAGGGATTTGTTAGTGTGTTTCTTTGACATGATGAAATTGTTTATAATTTGTTGATGCAAACTTCCATTCAGTGTGATTGGTTTGCCTTGATGCTTACCACTCACTGATGAACAGGTCAGAGGTACAGTCGAACAACCCCTGCTTGATGGATCTGCATCTTTTCATCGGGCTTCTGTCTCTTCACCTGTGCTCCGTAAACCGCTCACAAATCTTGGTGGCACGCTTCATGTGAAATCAAATAGGTTATGTATTGGTGTGTTAGAGAGCAAAGTAAGCAGGAGAGGTAAATTGTTCATAAAGGGAAATTTGCCTTTCAAGACAAGTGAAGCATCTCTTGGTGATCAAATCGACTTGAAGTGTGAAATATTAGAAGTACGGGCCAAGAATATTTTAAGGTGATCAATTCAATTCAAATGAAGCATCTCTTTTTCAGTTTTCTTCAGCTGCCAAAGTTATGATAGCTGATGGTTGCTGTGTTTTTGGTTATTGATTTTGGTCTTGTTTTCATTATTACATCATGGTCTCTACCCCGAAGATAATTGGGAAATATCTTTTATTTCTTATTGTCCATTTGTGACCTTCTGAGCTTATGATTTCTCTGTATTTCTGATGCTTGCATATACGTGATCAGTGGTCAGGTTGACACACAGATGCAAATAACTGGTTCCATTTTGCAACCAAACATTTCTGGGAAAATTAAATTGAGTCACGGAGAAGCATACTTACCTCATGATAGGGGCAGTGGAGCTGCACCTTTTGATAGATTGGCCTCAAAGCAGTCCCGGCTCTCTGTTGCTGGTGTGAATCGTGCATTTGCTTCAAGATACGTTTCCCGGTTTTTTAATGCAGAGCCTGCTGCTTTGCGAATTGGATTCTCTCCACGTTCAGGTAATACATTGTTTTTTATTTGAAATATGGACATCTGGACTTGTAAGACAAGCTTAATTTGTTGAATTGTGCTTCTTCTGAAATATACTTAGACTTGGTTATTAAGATAAAGTTTTCTACTTCAGTAAATATTTTTCTGTGTTGGGTGGGATGCTAGTGTGTTCCTACCAAGGATTTTCATGTTCATAAAAAAACAGACAGTATATCAAGGGCTTAGTCCTAAGAGTATTAATCCCAAAGACAAAAGATAAGAAGGAGGGTGCAAAATCATCAAAAGGACAACGTCTTCACATATATTGAGTGTTGAGTAATAAAGGAAATAGCTGGAAATTAAGGAGGAGCTCCTGATTATATGATGTGACAGCTATATTTAATTCCCCTTCTGTTCAACACAATTAAATATTCAATGAAGGTGCTCTCGATATGACTAGTTAGCCCAGTATAAATTTCTAACTAAAAGGAAAGAAAGTGTGCATAATCTTATTACAGGAGTTAATATCATTGCAATGCTCCCCTTCCAGTAAAATCAGCTGAAGTTAAGAAGGAAGCGGATCGAGTAAACATTGCACCAAAAGTAGATGTACACCTCAGTGATTTGAAGCTCGAACTGGGGCCAGAGCTGAGAATTTTGTATCCTTTGATTCTCAATTTTGCTGTCAGTGGGGAGCTCGAGCTTAATGGCCTTGCTCATCCCAAGTGGATAAAACCCAAAGGCATCCTGACATTTGAAAATGGGGATGTGAATCTTGTTGCAACTCAGGTGCACCATTTGTTTTCACCATTTCCTATTTTGGTGCTGCATTCACTCTGCTTTATCATCTGTATCCTCACGCCTGATTTTTGTTGGAAACTCCATCCAGGTGAGGCTGAAGAAAGAGCATTTAAACATAGCCAAGTTTGAGCCTGAGCATGGACTAGATCCAATGCTAGACTTGGCTTTGGTTGGATCAGAGTGGCAATTTAGGATCCTAAGTCGAGCAAGTAATTGGCAGGATAATTTGATTGTGACCACCCGCTCTGTGGAGCAGGATGGCCTCTCACCTACTGAGGTAGTTATTAATAACATTTACGGCTCTGCTTACTTAGTAGTACTCTTTTGAATGATTGGTAAGCCAGTCAAGGCAAGAGATTCTGCGCCATACAAAAATTGCCTCAACTTTAAGTAACTGCATGCACCAAACAAGTTTGCTTTGTTTCCATTGTCGCCATCCACCACAGAATCCATTTGCTCATATCGGAATGATGGGATCAAATTTTTTTTACTCCTTGTTTGTGATGGCGTGTGTGGTGGTGACTTGGGAATTGATTTCTCAATTGCATGTTGTTCCTGCAGGCAGCTAGAGTCTTCGAGAGTCAATTGGCAGAGTCTATCTTGGAAGGTGATGGTCAGCTCGCATTTAAAAAGCTTGCAACTGCGACTCTTGAAACACTAATGCCAAGAATAGAGGGAAAGGGAGCGTTTGGCCAGGCTAGGTGGAGAATGGTCTATGCACCACAGATCCCGAGTCTGCTCTCTCTTGATCCTACAGTTGATCCTTTCAAATCTCTAGCCCATAATCTTGCATCAGGTGCAGAAGTTGAAGTTCAGCTTGGTAGACACCTTCAGGTTTGCAACTCTTTACCCTTAGCTCATGTTTCCATTTTTCCTCAGTTCTATGTTTCGACATTGAGTCACACTTCCAGTCATGGCTGTTAATTAGTACGTACTCCATGGCCAAAGCCAGCAAGTATCGTAGTATCTCTGGTGCAATGTTCCCATTAATTCCTGCCTATGTATGCTAGTGGTCCCAAAATACCTAGCATCGATGAAGCAGCTGATTCTCTGGAGGAAAAGGAAAAAATTGATGAAATTGCAAAAAACAATTGTCATGTTTCACTAATGTGCCAGATGAATATTGTAGTTTAAACTGTTCTTTTGCTTGCGTTGCATTTTTACTAGTAACAACTAGGATAGAGATGGGAGCTTGTGGACACTGGTTCTTCAGATTTCATGTGGTAGAATTAGGTCTCTTGTTGATTGTTGAGAACCATATTTTCTTCAAAAACACTATTAATCACATTAATATATTTGACATCTCAATGCACAACGTCTTCCTGGTTTTATTTTCTCTAGGCCTCTGTCGCGAGGCAGTTGAAGGATCCAGAGAAGGCGATGCAATGGACCTTGATTTACCAGCTCACCAGCCGCCTGCGGGTGCTTCTGCAATCTGCTCCTACCCAATGCCTGCTCTTTGAATATTCTGCCACCTCCCAGGATTAGACCGTCATGCGTCTGCAGACTCAACCCAGAGGTGGTTAAGCTTCTTGCCGGTGATGTGCACTTCTACGGTTCTTTGCCCCTTGGCTTGGGGATTGTGATATTAGGTGCTGTAAATATGTTTAGTCATTCTTTTGCTCGGAAATCATCGAGCCCACATGTTCTTCTTTTTGCCTTGTAATGTACAGTAGCAGAATGCTGGCGACCCGTTACATAGCTTTGTCATTCATTATCACGTTCTAATCGAAGAAAGGGGAAAGATCAAATTGATTCCCCGTTGAGTGCTTTCGCACTCAAATTAGTTAAGTTGTGCAGGATTTTTCGCATGAAGTCTTTTATTTGTGGCTGAATCCAACTTAAATTCGGATTTCATCAGCACCGGGAGGATTCATGCGTGTGGAATGATGCAAACCATTTCACGGATCAGAGAAAGCGATGAACCAAGTGATCATAGGAAGAAGAATCAATTACCAGTTGCTGTATGATCAAGCGGTTGCTTTCGCTTCCATAACAAGTTATGCGGCAGTCACCGGGAAATCAAATCATGTCAGCCCGTCGGTTATCATTTGGCTCGAGCACCGGGACCCTGAGGCCGGGCCCAATTTGACGCCCAGGGCTGCTCATATGGGGGAAATAAATTATGCATAAATGGGCTGGGCTTCACAACAAGATAACTCTGTCCATGCCCGCCAAAGAGTGCCCTTTGGGCCCATATGACTCAGGCCGACCTGGGAGGCCATGGACCTCGAGGCCCATCATCATGTCTATGGGCCTACTCGGGTATGGGCTACATGAAATGCCCGGCCCAATGTCAAGGTGAGCTGGGACTGTAGTTGGACCCTAAAAACCATGCCCGAGGTTACTCATCGGGTCGGCCGAGACGGTCACTTATCGGGTTATTCACGACAAAACCTTCAGGCACAATGGGCTACTTAGGCCGGGATAGGCCCGGCCCTTAACGGAGGGGCACTAATCCAAGCCTGTACCCATTTTAGTAGTTTAACCTTTGAGTCCAGCCTAGCCCAATGCATGGATTTGGTTGGACCGAGCTAGGCCCGTTCTATTCTATACTCTCAATTTCTATAAAAGATGGTTCTTAGACATTCGAAATGTTATCTAAACCATCCATTTTGAAATTTCGCGTTGATCCCAATATGTTTTAATGAAGTACCCGAGAACTTACTACAAAATGTGTTAGATTACTATACCGACTCGACACCGTGCTGTTAAATTTTTATTAGCACTGGATCGCAAATCAATAATCGAGATTGGATGTTAATGTTCCGACGGCTAAAATCATGCAAGGGCATGATGTTTGACAGGGCATAATAGCCTCTCCCCTCCATGAGTACCTAAAATTGGATCCTCCATATGAATAAACACAGCTCCTGCCTCGCATCTATACGGTACAGAAAAGATGAACCGCAAAATGGAACGCATGGATATGAAGGAAATAGACCGGAGGGGAGATCAGCATGTCCTAGGACTCCATATCCTCACCCCTAAAGATCTAGTCCCAGCTGATAGCCCCATCTCAGACGATTCAGACTCGCAAGACCAGCAAGAAAAATGACCAGAGACAGAAAGAGGAGGAGAAGATGAAGAAGGTCCTGCAACTTAAACTGAAAAAGAGGCAAATATCATCTTCTTATTCTGACAAACATACAAGCCACGATGACAGGGAAGAACCCAGCCAAAACAGTTAACGAGGTAGATTAAGCGGGAGGCAAGTTCTCAATGCAAAGAGCCTGCAAAAGAGCAGAAGAACCTATCAGGGTAGATACATCACGTATCCCAGCTACTCCCCACAACGCTAAATACTTCAATTAGTAACAAGTGGATATGCCCCTTGAACAAACTCAGCAGAAGCAACTAATAAACACATCACATCATAAAGAACTTATCACCAGCTGGGCGCACCTGTAAGTGTCATCTGTTGTTTGACCAATCATTTGAAGATCTTAAAATGTATATTAGGTCATCCATATTTGACAAAATTACGCATGTTTGATGTCATCTATAACTAGTGACTCTCGAATTGAACCGCATGATCATACTCAATCCCAGCAGATAAAAATTAGAGATAAGCATTCATCCACTAATCGCACCTAAATCCACTCACTTACCACTGAATTAACTGATGGAATTCAACGAAATAGATTGAGCTTATTCCTCAGTCATAATGCACATGAACAGTGAGGTTTCATCCTAATTCATAGTTTATGTCATTTTCTTCAGTATAAACCATACTTCAGTATAGACAAGCAAACAACTTGGTTCTTCATCTTCACTAACTAGTAACTTGCTTGAAGACTGAGCAGAACCTGTATCCAGCAACATTCACATATATAAACCTATAAAACCCACTCCGATGAGTACTTGTTTCCATCTCCCATGAACCATTAAATTTTACTTGCAATTATGGTGTGTCATTCGTCTTCGATCACTTTGTTCGGGTATCCTAAGATTTCTTGAGATTCAAGACATTTTGCAACATCACTCTCTGGGTTTGATTATACTCCAATTAAGGACGCTATCACGCGCCTCGTACACATTGATCTAACACAAGAACATAAACAACACTTTGCCAGGAGGCAGATTACACCATTCCAGAAACCTAAAGTCTGTAAATTCATGACAAAAGGAGTTCACATTCAATCTCGACAAAGCTTCGGAAATGCGAGTAATTCGAATAGGAGTCTTACTCAAGCCGCCAGGGACGGAATCATCCCCGTCTTCCTCGCGTACGCGAAAATCCCGCCGGCCTCGATCACCGGCCCTGCATCGCCGATCGGCTTCAGCTCATACTCCTTCCCGGTGGTGTGGTTGATCAGCTTGCTCTCCGCCAATTCGATCGTCACGGTGTCGCCCGTCCTGCACTCCTCGCAAATCCTCACGTCCGTCTCCAGCGGATAGACCTCCCCGGTCGACACCGAGTTCCTGAAGAATATCCGCGCGTACGACTCGGCCACCACCACCGCGACGCCCGCCGCCCCGAGCGCCACGGGGGCGTGCTCGCGCGAGGACCCGCACCCGAAGTTCGCTCCCCCGATGACGATCTTGTACTTGGTCTTCGTCTCGCCCGGCTCGATGAACCGCGTCTCGTAGCTCGAAGGGAGGCCGATCAGCGCGTAGGAGCCGAGCTTCTCGTACTCGGCGGGGTTCGACGGGACCAGGGTGAGGTACTCGGCGGGGATGATCTGGTCGGTGTCGATGTTGTCCCCGACGACGTAGCAGAGCCCGTGGAAGGACTTCGCGGACTCGCCGGCGGCGGCTCCGGCGGCGGCGGCGGTTGTGCGCGGGGCCGCGGCGGTCCGGGCCGTGAGGGGAGCGAGGCCGGGGCGGCAGCGGATGCTCCCGCCGGGCGACGGCGGAGCGAGGGCGAGGCTGAGGCTGAGGCGGCGCGGGCGGGGGAGGAAGCGGCGGGGCCGGCGAAGGGGATCGAGGCCGGCGGAGGAAGGGGTCAGGGCGCGAGAGTGGAACTGAGTCGCCATGGGAAGGAGGTGAAGCGAGGAGGAAAACCCTAGGACGGCGGCTGCGTGAGAGTGGCTGTGGTTGGTGGCCGCGCGCGGGACTTTTAATCCTATGTGGCGGCGGCGCCGCCGGCGGGTAGGGGAAGGCGCGGGCTAGAGGAGAGTTGAGTGCTCGTTTTGTCCACTAACCACTGAAATTTCCTTTATCTCAAATTAATATATTTATTATAAATTTATTTTTATCAGGAAAATTTTTTAAATTAATACACTAATGATAATTTTACCTATAATCTTCTTTAAAATTTACTGTTAATTTACTAAATTTGATGACAAATAATAATTGACAATTGTACAAATTTAAGATATTTTACCTTCCATTGTCACATATCTATCAATTTATGATTTTTATAAGTATTAATCAAATTTAATGAAAAAATAATTGAAGGTAAATTTCTTTCAAATGTGGTTTGTAGTACATTGAGATTTTTAGTTGTCAAAAAATTAATTTTTGATAAATTTATCATAAATGTACTAGTTTAGAATTTTTTTTTTGTGGTATTAACTCTTTGGTTTATCATTTTTCAATTTTTTGCTAATTAAAGATACATTTTTTACATGCTGAATAAATCACATATCAAGTATTTGGGACCATCTTTTGAATTTTTGGCTTAATGACATGGAAATTCGTTTTTGTAATTTTTCTCCATTTAATAAAAGAAAAAAAGGAAAGATAATTGATTGGTGTTATTGTTGGGGGCCAAGGCTAGGTATTATTATTTTTGGATGTTGCTCAATAATTGAATTTCAACTTCATTACAAGAGATTTCACAACTCAATAGCATTTACTGATCTACCATATACTAGAGTTCGCATCTTGGGCCGATATAACTTAATTTATCCTATAATTTTACTTGTCCAAATATGTATCATCTCGTTAAGATCACTGACATTATAGTTACAAAAAAAAAAAATCTATATGATTACATTTAACATTAAATTGTCATGATCAAAACACATTTGGTATCCATTTGTTAAACTCAAAATGTCAAAAACTTTATTGATTTTGTCGAAGCTGAAGGGCTGGACTCCATTCATGTAAATCAATTATTTCCTCCTCTAGAAAAAGACAAAATTTACTGCCATTTCAATTTCATATTTCAACAAAGGAAAAATTTGAAAAAAAAAAGTAAGACTACAATAAAACACATTGACAAAAAGATTCAACAACTAAAAGATGTCCTACCAATCTTAAATTGACACGTGACAAGTTAGGAGGAGTAGCTTCTAAGGTCTAATGCTTGTAATATTTATAAAAAATTTCTCATAAATCCGAAAACCATGGATTGAAATACATGTCAAATCACACCTTAGCCTATGAACTGTTGAAAAGCAGATGGTGGAGTTCTCCCCAAGTCTTCAACCTGCCTGTTCCCTGAATGGCACAGTTGAGCTCAAGTTACAGAGCAAGCAAGCGTGGCAAATGTGCTCATTAAGGATTGATCTGTGTCAGTTCATGAAATGGACAAGACGGTTTCGGACGATGGCAAAGGATAAGATAACAAACGAGTAACAGAGAGATTCCAGTATCATTCTGTTAAATTCACTGAAGTACAAAGAGAATGATCTGGAGAAGTAATGTGACTAAACGGTACATCTGAAAGCTTGACACTCGGGCAAGCAAAAGAAATGGGGTTACTGTACGAGTTCCTAGAGACTAGGAAAACTCCGAGGTTTATTTGGCCAAGAGGTGCAATGCTTTGCCACCTCGTATGGGGTCATGATCTGAGAGTTCCTCATCATTAAGGGACTGTTCTGGAAGCACCAGACCGTAAATAAATGCTACAACAATGAGAACATTAATGTGGACAACAAAACCTCGGTCGACAAAAAATGGTAAGTAGACATCCGATTAGTGGAGCTCGAATTCACCCTGGAAGTGCCGCAATGTGGGAAGTCACTCCATTTGATTATTCTCAAGTTAGCCCTTCAGGAAGATCAGCTGTAGTTAAATCTTTGGAAGAGTGAAAGCACAGGCTCAGAGGGAGTTAAAGTCGCCACGCATTTGAACTGCCATGATCAGTTGATCAAGTGTCAATGGAAAACGTCTAGTTCTATATACTAAGCATGGACTCCAACAGTTCAGCAAAAAAGTGTGGTCTATAATATCTCATGATTGGCCTTGCTATGGATTAGTAATGAATAGTTTACCTTCTGTTGTCTATACTTTTCACGTATTGCATTTAGGGTGGAACCACTGGTGTTGAGCTGCAAATCTTCCAATGCAAGAACCGCAGCTTTTAACTCTGATGCCTTGTACTTTGTGTAGTGTTCTAGAGTTAGATTCTGCAAAACATACACAATTCCAGGCTTCATTGGCAAACTTCCATTTGGTTGAGAAAGAGATGTATGGATATTCGAGAAATTGCATACCCAAGGGTTGTCAGATTGATTGAGTGTCCATCTGGCAAGAAGTACAGCAGATGCAGCCATAAGGGAAGGCAGAAACTTTAAGAAACTATACTCAACGAGAGTTAACTCTGCCAAATAATTTGCCAAATATTCTAGTTCAACAGAAGGGACCTGCAAAATCGATTGAGGTTTAGCTTTTACACATTTGACTAACTAACTCAATACAGGAACAAATACCTCACTTGATACTTGGGCAGCTTGAACAAATCTCCTGGAGAAAAAAGGAAGGGTAGCATAAAGGTCATGTCATCAAATAATGCAAATAATATGTGAGCTGGCAATCTACTGTTTCACGAGATTACTACCTCAGAAATGTTTTAATGGTGGGAACAGACAACTGAAAATGCAGAAGATTTAGAACTTGACTCTCCATTTTCAATACCTGCCATACAACTTCTGTCAAATATTTTAAAGAGTAAATTACAAGAAACAAAAAGTTATCAATCAATTCTTACACAAATGTCCTCCTATACAGTTGTTATGGTTTTCTCAACTAAGCTAAAACCACAAATTTGAGTTGAAATGACACAGGCTCATCTTGACACATTTTTCTACGTTAAAGGATAAGATAATATAAATATGGATTACAGACAAATAGAAGGCAAATTTGAACAATGTCCTTGATTTTTTTCCGGCAACAACCCAAAAGCTCTCCTTTCAATTTAAAAGGAATTGTAATGTCTGGTTAGAGTGACCATCCTATGACTGTGACCAAAATTTTTGGTTAGTGCTTGATCTACTGCAATACTCAGCATACTAATGCTTTCATCATTTTGGAAGGAAGAATTCTAATATAGTCAAAGGACAAATGCAGTATCAAGTACAAGTCAACTGATTCAAGAGTGATAGGGACCATAGATGTGATGTGAGTGCTGAGAATAGATAAGAATGAATTGGCAAAAAGAGCTCCTTACCTCTAGACTTGTATAGGTATTGTCCGTGATAAAGCAAAACTCTTCCACTCGTGGTGGACAGATTTCCTCGTACTTCCTTCAAGATGCCCGAGAGCATAGGAAGATCGAAGATATTTCACATTAGGTGTAAAGAAGGAAACCCAAAGTTCACATTTCACAATGACCACAGCCAAATGTAGCACTTACGAGGCAATTAGCATGCAAGTAACACCAAGCAATTGGAGTCTTTGCTTCTCAATAAACTTTTGTGAGAGAAACCGGTCTATGAGATTCACAGTGAGGTAAAGAGTATCAGGAACTAGTTTATATTCTTCAGAAACCTGGAAAACAAAAGAATGGTAGAGTTGGCAAACTCTGTCAGAGATGAAAAATCAAAAAGATCATAGACCAAACCAAATAGTCCAGTGATGAATCTATGACAGGTAGTCTCATTGTTATCCATACAAACCTCAACAAGCCAGTCAACTAGAATTCCACGCATGTTTGGAGTGACATCTTTCTGCAAGGTTTCCATATATATAGTTGAAGGTCTTCGTTCAAGCTGCAAAAGGTGCAGATGATATTAATACAGCCATCAATAAGTTGCTGATGAATGTGAACTGCTGAGATTTGATAATCTTTTTGTCCCAGAATACCATTGAGTCTCGGTTCAAACCTAGATTTGGTGGTGAAAATGAAGCATAATTCCCTTGATTTGCCCCTTCCCTTAATTTTTGTTCATTTCAGTAACTCACTAATACTAACTTCACTCTAAGCATGAAGTAGCATGGCATGGATATTGGAGATGAGATTACTTTTAAAAAGTTGGATAGAGAGAGTCGGCAGCAATTTGGATAAAACCATATAATTAGCATCAGTTCACTAATACTGACTTCACTCTAGGCCTTGTATTCACTCAAGGTCTTGTATTGGCATAAACCACACAATTAGCATCAGTTCAGTAATGGCTGACTTAAAGACAGAACAATATCAATGCAAACCTCTGTGCTGCGTTTATAGTTGTATATGTCAAGTGCATATGGGGTGCAAGCTTGAGGATCCTCGAGTTTTGAATCTATATCTATAATACTTGGTTGAACTAGTGCTGCTGACTTCTCACCACATATAAATTCTGCATATCCAGCAAATTGAATTAGACTAAATAAGAGACATTTCATTATTAGAATCAGGAAATATCTTGTCATTGAACAAATAATCCTCATCGCTTTCTGCGAACAAGAAATAACCTTCTTCATAAGTTCTAAGAAATTCACCTCGTGGTTTCCTTGAAGACTCTGCTACAGTGTCCTTCATCGAGATACTATGCTCTGAATTTTCTCGTTTTGCCCATTTGTCTGGGATAGTGATTTCCATAGACTCTGCCACTTTTATTTTGGACAACTCTTCTACAAATTGCGCTTGGACATCCTTCTGCATTATTTGGACAGCCCCACTTTGATGCACATCTCTGTCCTTCTTCATAGACCGCTTTCTACCCTGCCTGCTGGTCTGCCAATCAGCAAGAAGAGTCACTAGACTTGAAATGTATAGCTAGCTGAAAGTGTAAATTCTGGACATAAAATGAGCCATGGAATCAACTCAAAGCAGACAGCTATTTGAAGAATGGACAAAGCATCTCATAAAATGCTCCCCTTCTCTGAATTGCAGGAATATGAACAGATGACCATACACTACCCCATGACAATACAGCCTACCCATATGAAGAACGGAGTCAATTGAGAAGAATGCCTTGCATTAACCTGAGCTTTGGCAGCATTGAGACAATTCGAGTATGAATTCTCACAAAAGATGTTAGTAACATCATTGAGTACTGTTCTCTTTTTGTGCTGCTTGCTAGCATTTCCAACCATAGTTCCTTTGTTCTCATCTGATGCTGATCTCTTGGCATTTGCACGGACAGTATGCTTTTGTTCCTGTTTAAAGGAGGGCCTTGAGGATGGGAGCATCCCTGTTGACGTGCCCAATGCTTTAGACCTTGATCGGGTAATTCGGATAGTGGGTGCTTCACTTTTTGTTCCAACTGCATTTTCTTTGTTCATATTTGCACTCCTCCCCGAGGAAGTACGTGTCATCAAATCAAATGGCTCCCCATTGCACCCACTATCCTGCAGATGAAGTTTAACGTTATATGACTGGAACTAAAAGCTGAATTGGAACAGGCAATTATAGTTCGAAGTTGTTGAAGATACAGGCATTTACAAGCAAACTAAACCATAGCCATCATGTTACTCTTGAATTTCAAAGAAAAGAATAGACTCTTATGCCATCAAAACTAGTTCCCTGTCTCTTTAGCCAATAAGGCTATACAACCCAAAGGTTATGGGCCATAGTATCTCAATTGCTACTCAGGATCACACATTCAAATGAGTTTTTAAGACTCTAGGAGGATTTGGGATCACAAATGAGAAGGCAGTTGGATACACAATTAGAAGTCTCATCTTCATCTTCAGCCTTCTGCACATTAAGTTTTTCGCTTGTAAGCACTCTAAAGGATCTATCTCAAAAGAACTGAACAAGTGAATACACCTCATCTAGTTTTTCTTGACTTTTGAAAATGTATGGGCAAAACACCCTATGGCAGTTCTAAGTTTCTAAGGTAAAACTAACAATGCCTTTACAGGAACTGAAGCATGATAAAAACCGGGCTAAACCTCCCATTTGTTTTAGAGTAGGTTCAGGAAAGCTGATCATACACAGCAAAAGCAAAGCAGCAGCTTAAGGCCACTTTAATGTTTCTCTCTCCTATTCAATTATTGTGCTTGGGCTAGGTAGTTTCCCTTACCCAGATTGTCATATTCACAATACATATGAAAGCCACCCATCCTCTCAGATAAACAACCAGAACAATTCATTCACTGGGAAAAAGTGGCGTGTTGAAGAAATTACCTTGTATCATGAGGAAGAGGGAATGAGCATTCTGCAGATGCTTGAGATGAAATTCAAAAGGCCAAGTGTAAAGACCAAGTCACCTGACACAACATAAAGGAAGATTTATATATGTTTAGTCCTGAAATATAAATCATCACAGAGACATCCTTTTGCACAAGGCCTATCGGCCTTATGGTGTTTGGAAGGATTAATCATTGTAATGTCCCCCGCACCAAAATTGTGCCCTAACCACAACCTGACCTCTGGGTCAAAATGAAGCTTGAGCACCCTTGTATCTGCACAAGGATTGCCCTTGAACTATGACAAGTTTCTTGCAGGGACACCAGTACTGAGGCTTAGGGGGAGACGACCTCAGTTGTCCATTTTCCTTTTAATGTCAAATGCTCATAAAGGGTCCAATTTTGCTTGTGAATGGAAAGCTGAAGGGACAAATTTGTAATAAAAGAGCAGTTATGATGAATCAACATGAGCATTCCGACAAACTCAATATGGTTCCTGGACATGGTATTGAAATAATTTTCTATCTTCAAAATCTTGAACACCCAAAATCTGGGAGGGAAAAAAGGATGAAATTTGAAATTTGTGGTTTACTTAGCGCACAACATTAGAACCCGAAATCAGCTTTACAGCTCACAAGTAGTGTAGAGGATCCCAGTTATGCCTGAGTGAACAATCGCAGAGAAAGTAAAAATGCAATAATTTTAATCACAGAACGAACAAGACCTACACCGTCACTAATTTGAAATTCAAAATTTGGGTCAATCTAATATGACCGCAGTCAAAAGCAGAGCTAATAAGACTCGCGAAAAACCTAAGAGGGGATATCCAGAATGAGCTCAAACTCCCCAAATTCAGTTGCCCCCCAGAGAAAATGGAAAAGAAAAAAAAATGAGGCGGACGTTCTAAGACATTCCAAACACAGATCCACGAGGTGAATATCCGAACAAGATCATGGGATCCCCTAGAATCTGTGTGCCGCTGTCCATCAAGAACCCAAAACAAAAAGTTGTTCGACGCCGGAACAGATTGTAGCCATTACTTATGCGACTAAATCTCGCCCTATAGAGAGAGAGAGAGAGAGAGAGAGAGAGAGAGAGAGAGCGCTTACGCTGTTGTGCTGGAGCTCCGCGACCCCTCGGAGGAGGTCCGCAGAGAGAGATGTAGAGAGAGAAAGCTCGCCAGGAGGAGAGAGAAAGTGAGTGAGGGAGAGAGAGTGAGTGTGCGTGGTGTTGATATAAGCGGAGCGGAGGGAGCGTGAGGGAGAGCGGGACGGAGGCACAGTTCAAACTTCCACAATTCTATTTGCTTTTACAGTTCCTTTTTGTTTTTAATTCTTGAGGTTTGTCCATTACATATTTGGCTTTCTGGGTCAAAGTCTGTGCCTGTACTCGTACATTTTTATTTTATTATTATTTAGAAAAATCATACATTCCTAAAAGATAAATGAATGTAAAGAACTATACCAAATGACTTTTCTACGGTTGATCTTGGGCATTATGTCATTAAAATACATGTTGTGACCATGAATTGATATTGATTTTCACCTTTCATCTTGATAAGTTACGGCCTCATTGATTAGGTAATCTCATACAAGCCCCTCTTAAGTAGAGTTTTTTTATCTTTGGTTGATGGAACATTAATAACTGACCTGATTTTTATGTCCAATTTAGAAGATGATGTATAAATGGAGCCTTAGATATAAACTGTATTCAAATTTTCAAATTAATCATATTTTCAAATTAATCATGACTTGAAATCTGAAATGAGCTTTTTCTGACTAAAGAAGCAAAATCAAACGGTTTCCATAAGAGGGACTCGAAGTTTTGTCATAATTTTCGTTTTTGGGAGGTTGATAGGCCAATTTCTACAGCATTGCACAAATTAAAATGGGGCACATCATTATTCCATCTTTTGAGCTTCAGCCTTTTTTCATTTTTTCAATTTTTAGAGGAGAGGAATTTGACCTAGATCTATTCCTCCCTTCCCCAATTTGCTTTTTCTTTTATTTCCTCTCATTTCTTTTCTTCTATACCAATCTAGATTTAGATCTAGGAGTTTTGCTCTTCTGATTTTAGATTTATGAGCTTTTCTCTCCCATCTAATTATATATTTAGGAGTTCTAATGAATAAGTACTCCGACTCTAATTTTAATGGTGTTCACATCAATTTTTGTACTAAATCTATACTTATTCAACTTGTTTTTGTTAAAAGCTTTCTTGTTTTTTGTTAAAAGCTTTGGTGTCTTGCACTTACTGAAGGTCCTCACCTTCACGGTTGTTAAATCTGAGCTTGTTTAAGATGTTTATCTTATAACTATTGGGGACACTAAACCTAGGTACACACCACCGAAAAGTAAAGCCGTAATTACATATAGAGATCTCAACATGTGCTCATCATTAATAATAATGTGTGATTCAATAATCAACCGCCAATTATTTTGCTTGGATAAAGTCACATGTTTGTTATTGAAGGACAAGCACGTGACTATCTCTATCAACTATGCTCTGATGATATACTTTGATTTTTGGTTTTTGGTTTGTTTTTGCCCTATAAGGGCTTGCATTGTAGGGATGACTTCAGAGATTTTCTATGGATCATTTCATGTATCATTTTTGTAGTGAATAGAAATAATTTTTAACAAAAAAAATGGGGCACATCAATATTCTTTCTTCCTTATTCTTTTTAATTAATTAAGGAGTCATTTGCAAATATCATGAACATCATTTTGGAAATATTCATTAGCGATTGATTATGCCAAATGATACTCTATTAAGTAATAAGTAAAGGAGGTTGGTGATTATTATTGGGGTTTTGATAATTAAGTTGTGAAATTTTAAATGATATTTGTGTTAAAAAATAGGATTAATACCACGGAAAATTATAAACTTGTATATTTGTGATAAATTTATCTCAAACTAATTTTTTTGACCATCAAAAATTACAAATTGGCACACTTGTAATAAATTTATGCTTCTTTAGTTTTCGTTAAATTTTATTGTAAAATTACTGAGTTTGATGACACATGCAGTTAATGAGTATACTAGTTTGGGGATTTACCCTCTGTTCATTGCAAATGTACTAATTTGTAACTTTTTGTATTATTGATCAAATTTGACAAAAATTAATGAAGAGTGAATTTATTACCGATATATTTGATAGTCAAAAAATAAGTTTGTGATAAATTTGCCTTAAGTGCTTGAGTTTTTTATGATTGACAAATTAGTTTGTTGTAAATTTTGTCATAAGTATACAAATTTAAGATTTTTTTTTTTTGGTAGATTAATCCTTAAAAAAAATAAATAAAAGGATTCGTTGATTCAATAAAGTCACATTGTCCTTTTCCTTGTCAAGTATTTCTTCCAACATGAGATGACTTTTGTCGCATGCTTCATTATTGACAAGATCCGCCTTTTATCTGTTTTTTTTTTCGTCCTTTTGCTGTTGACGAGTTATTGAAAATTGGAAGTGAAAAATATTTGACACAATTTAAAGTTTAGATACATAAATCTATCGACTCAAACTCTCTCAAGTTTAATTTCGGTATATGTAATAAAGTTATGATCCTCTAGACTTTTGTGGCCGAGGGCTTTTCGATGATGAATCTGTCCGTTTCTTTGGATTTGTTCAATTTTCAAACGCACGAAAAAAACTTGAATATATCACATGTGGTGATGTTTTCTCCATTTTTTATAATGCAAAACAATTAAATTTGACTTTTCAAAACTTTCTTAGAACCAACCTTATTACTTTTCCTAACAAGGTAATTATCATTCATTTGGGTTCTTGGTGTTTGGGTAGTCCCTTCTTTGACATCGCCATCACAAGATTCATTTGAGTGAATTGGTGTTTGGCCTTCCCTTCTTTGACATCGCTGTCACAAGATAGCGATTTTTTTTTTTTTTTACTCAAGTCCCATATTTTCTTTTTTTACCCTTTTTATAAAGTCGTTTAGCTGTCAATCATTTATAGCTTTGGCATTAGTATTTGTTTATAGAATATTTGGTGAAAAACAAACCTTTAAACCGGATTTTATTAAATGGGCTGTCATACTAGAGCGCTTGCCAATAATGTTACTTATTGTATGACGTGTGATAGAAGCTTAACTTTTTTTTTCCTTTTTCTTCCACATATGATAGATGCTAACAATTTAAGTGGATGTGCTTTTTTTTTCTTTAATTGTTGTTACAAGACCTGTTTTTTTTTCTCTTCGTACAGTGTTTTCCTCGTACGCATTCTCTTTTGAATTTTTTTTTTTCACATTTAATATAGCCACATTGTGCATATCTTGTCCACCTATTCAGAATATAACGAGGAGGGACTCAAAAATATCAACACGTGGGAGCACACATATTGAATGACAAAAAGGGAACCCATTGTACTCAAATAGTGGCATAAACAGATAATTTCTTGTTTTTCTGCATCCCATTTGACCACGAAGTGTTCCTATTTCTCGAAATCTTCGATTTAAAAAATAGAAATTGATTCCAACTTCATCTCTTGTTGGAGGACATCTAGATGCCCTAGACACCCCAATTGAAACCTCTTAAAACCTCATGAGTGTACATGTAATGGGGGACTTGGGTTCCATTGTCGAGGTCTAAGGATTTGGGCATGATTACCCTAGACCTAGGCACAGGCATTGAAGTCTTAGGGACAACCTTAGGGACGTAGGCCTAGGTGCCAAACAATGAAACCAGATGCCATGGAGCTTGACTTAATCATTGGGTACTAGGCCTTGATCTCGAGAGACATAGGCCTAGTCGTTGGGGTCCCTAAACCCAAGTGTTGGGGACCCTAAATGAGTCACTGAGGAATCGGACCGTGAATGCTAATGACTTATGCATGGGAGCCAAGTATTCAAGCATAGTCATAGGGGCTAGTATGGATACTAAAGTCTCAAGCCTAGGCTCAATTTTTGTGGACTTGGCCAAGCCACCAAGGACCAAGGCATAGGGGAGGTTTTGGTACACAAGCGCTGAGGTCTAATCGTATTGTGGAAAATGATTTCTAATTTTTTTTAAATAAATAGTTCATTTTCTTGAATATAAGAATATGTATTTTCTATTAATCATGAATAGACTTTCCGTTAACTCATTTTCTCAAGCAATCCAAATGTCGGAAAATGATTTTTGATAATAAATTTTTTGCAAAATAAATGCACCCAAAGGAATGTTATTATACCTCACAAGATCCACCTATTCTCTATTATTTTTTCCTTTTTCCTGCTGATGAGTTATTAAAATTGAAAGTAAAGGGATTTTGCCACGATTTGAAGTTCGTGAACCCCCATTCTATTGACTCAAGATCAATCTCAAGTTCAATTTTAGTATATATAATAAAGTTTTGCTCCGCCAAAATTTAGTGGGTGAGGGCTTTTCAATGATGATTCTATCCATTCCTTTGACTTTGTTCAACTTTTAAACATATCAATGGAAATCTTTCTGATAATGTTTACATTTGAATAAGAGCTCATGTTCTATATTTCTCTGTATATAATGCAAACCAATTTGAATTGGACATTTCAAAACTTTCTTTTAGCCGGTCTTATAACTTTCGTGGAGAGGTAAATATCATTTGTTTAAGCTAGTCTGTACTCTACTGTTGGTTTTTGAGATCACTATCACAAGATTTTTTTTTTTTTTTTAAACTCAAGTTCAAGATTTTCTTTTTTGACCTTTTTGTGAAATTGTCTTGCTATTAATCATATAGCTGAGTTGACACACGTATATATTTGTTTTTGGAAAACAAGCCTTTGTAAAAGTACTCCGTGGGCCGTCACACCAAGGCATGTGCCAATAATACTTCTTATCACCAAATTCTCAAGAGCTATCTAATATATTCAAACTGGTTTGGCCCACTATCCCCACCTCAAGCTCATGACAATTCTTAAGGAGCATAATATTTTTAATCTTCGTGCTATGATCATCGCTTGAGGGAGTCATATGAAAAATCGTGCTTCTTAATGGGATCTAACGTGAATTTGACTAGATTGAACTTGTCATCATATTCAAATTTTTCTATTAGGTAATTCATGTTCTATATATTGTCGTGTTCGCATTGTGCAAATAGAAAATGTAGGGTTTTACCGGCCCATGGTCTAACAGGCTTAGTCAATGCTCTGCTTGCTTGTCCCCCAACGACATGGTGGCTGAAAAGGACGTGAAATGGGTGTTTCCATGGGACCATGTAAATCAAATCGTACTAGTCATAACTTTTTTTGGGCCAATCCACGTCACAGAACGCTCTCATGTGGTGGCCCATGATCAACAAGTGAGTATACAAGATGGGCCGATCAATTGAGAAGAGTTGATGGATTAGCTGAATATTTTCCTTTTTCTGGCCATTGTCATGTATTTGCTACGTGTGAATTCGTCAAACTCGTGCATAGCAATCACCTCCGACAAAGAGACAAAGGATTCAGGAGGAGAAACAAAAAGGAGCCATCGATGGTAACTCAGAAGTCTAAAAATTTGCTTGTTTTGCACAATTTCCTTTTTGTAAATATGTTCGTAGAAAAAGAAAAAGAAAGGAAAAAGAAAAAAGAATGTCGCTGGGAGAAGAATGCTGTTGGCAAATTACCTTCTGTCTTTAAGAAATCAATAAGCTAGTTTACCTGTTCAGTGTTCAATTTCTTTAGTAATGTTTCAGTTTCTTCGATTTGCCATAAGTTCATTCGTATTCTTCTTCCTCAATAGACTCATCTTCTTCAATCCCCCCCAATGTTAATCCATTTTGCATGTTCAGCCTTCCGTTCCACCAGCTCCAACCTCTGCAACTCCAGTTTTGCTCTCATTGACTCCACTTGCTCCATCAGTGGCCTCAATTTCTCTATCTCTGCGTCCACTTGCTCTTGTGCCACTTTAATTTCTTCTTCTTGTCTTTGCATGTCTTTTTCTCGTCTTTGCATGTCTTCTTCTCGTCTTATGAAATCATCTTCTTCGATCACCTTCAGTTCCACCTATAATATTAGCTAAATTTCGTCAACACTCATCGAAATCATATGTTCTTTCCACATCATACCTCTAAAGAAAAATCCACGCCTTGCTGTGAAATGGAAGAACAATTACAGTAAATGTTAGAAAACCTAAATTAACTAATATTAAGTAATAACATATACATCAACTCACATAAAAAAAAAAAAAATTGAATTTTCTTACATATCACTTCAAGAAAACGTTTATAAAGACGAAAGATTATGATACTATAAAAGTGTATACTAAATGCTATGATTACAAATCGAAAGTATAAGCTCAAGAAGAATTAATAAAGAATCAAAGAAGAGGAAACGAATTAATAATAAAAAGGAAAAAAAGAAAAAGAAATAATAAAGGCAGTGTGGAGGCGTCAATTTAGAAGATGCGTGAGATTCCATAAAAGTAGAAAAGGAAATTTAGAAAAGCGACTCACCGGAGACAAGGCACATTCCACATGAGCAACAAAATCATAATTACAGGTCTCGCAAAAATAGACCCATTTTTTGGGATCCCTCCTCCGCTCGCAGATGTCGCAGTAGTACTCTGCCCTCTCATCTTCAATAAATGATTCGCGGAGGACTAATGGTCCACAGTAACTGTGATGCTCCGATTTTATAGTCAGCGGTAACTGAGAACATTCGTAGTGAAGAGTATAATCGCACTGCCTACACCAAAACAAGTCGATCCCACAACTTTTATGGCAGGCCGTGCACTTGCGATTGTTTTCCCTGCCCCCAAAATAGAAGAGATGGTGCTCATGGAAAGGATGTTTCAGATTCAGTCTTTGAGCACAGTCAACATCGAGATAGAAATTGCTCTCTCCACATGAGACAGCCAAGGTGCCCCTGATTCTCATGTTGCAACGGCGACACACGGTATGTTTATTAGGAGGTGAAAAGCAGAGGGTGAGCGCATGTAGCGAGAGAGAGGGGTGTACCAAGTGGGACGATAGCTGCAAACATGATTTATGGAGCTTAAACTTGCATCCTTCGGAACAGCATTTGTACGCCAGAGTTCTTTCATATATTCTCCCGACACAAACTGTGCAAAAGTCGAAGTTAACATTGCAGTAAAGCTTCAGCTCATGCTCATGGAAAGGATACTGAACCGTCCTGGGCACTCCTTTCTCAAGATCCGAGAGAGTGGCAGAAGCGCAAAACTTATGGATCAAGAGGTCGCAGAGTTGACAGGTGTAGCAATAGGAATCACTTCTTATTCGAGATTCACAGACTGCACATTCGTGTCCCTTCTCAGCGGGACATTGAGCGAGGGTCAAAGTGTGCTCAGGGTGAAGGTAACGTTGAATGGCATCTACAGGTGGTTGGACACATGATCCATGAAGGAAGAATGAGCAATCCAAACAACCAAAAAAGTCGTCTGACGAAATCTTGTCTCCACAGATACTGCACTCGATCGTTGTCTGGATTTTTGAATGGTAGGAGGAGAGCTGATGCGGATGCAGAGGATGATCGATCACCGATGGGCGTCTACTGATGTCCCCTCTCTTTCCATCATCATCATCACGAGGCATAGTCGAAATCACACAAGACAGATGGAAGCTTAATTTGCATTCCTCACAGCGGTACCTTATGGGGTATGTGTCATACGAAAAGCGACATGCACATGCACGGCATTTACCGTCACATGATGAATCGTAAGAGAGGTAGAGAGGGTGCTTGGGATGGAAAGGGTGGTGTTGTATCTCCACGGGTGCCTTGGCACACGCCTCGTGGAGGAAGATATTACACTCCCTGCATCCCCATGCCTCCTCCTCCGTGATCCGCATCTTGCAACCTCCGCAGGAAACTCCCGTTCTCACGGGGAAGGTGGTTAATGGATGTTCATGACCGAACTGCAGTCGAGATTCTACATCGCTGGCCCCTCGCAGCATCGAACAATAGTACTTCTCAACCTGCAGGGTTCTCATCGCAATGATAGCAGAGAGCACGTATTCGCACCCATGGACACATCGGTAATCGGAATACATAAATTTAGCATCAGTCCTTTGTTTAAGGTCGAGGGGGTGCTCGTGGCGGGGATGTTGGATCTGAAGACGAGCTGATCTAGCACATGATGTGTGAATGTAAAACCAGCACTTTTCACAACAGTAAATAGAAGTGCTACCATTGACGAAATCTTCTCCGCAAAATTTACACCGCAGGAGGAATCCATTATCAGGTCGTACTTCGTGTTGGGCGGTTTGGAAGTGTTGGCTCAAATTTCGAAGGAACAGGACGTGAGAATGCCAGGGACTTTGGATGGAACTCATTTTGAGAGAGAGAGAGAGAGAGAGAGAGAGAGGATGAACGCGGGCAAATATGGCGGTGGTGCGGCAGCAGACCTCCTTACCCTTCATATAATAGAAATTTATATCACCAACGCGTACAAAGTCAGCCGACCAACAAAAAAAAAAAAAAACTCGTACAAAGTCACACTCCTTTTCTTCGCTCATCCCAAAACACTAACACGTAAAAACTGAAAGCACGAACGCGTAAAAAGCCGTGTGATTCCTTTTTCTTTATTTCTATTTCTCCGCTCGTGGGATCGCGTAAAAAATGAAAAGCGCAAACGCGTGAAAAGTTACAGCTTTCTTTTCTTTTCCTTTCGTTTTTGGCCTTTTCTACCCTCGTCTCAAAGATGTGTTCATTGGCCTCGAAACATACAAGAATACTGTTTTTTTTTTATTCACAATATTATCCATTCCACATTTATTTTCTTCTCCGAGACTTTGAATATTCGTTATTGCCTAACGAATAATCCTCATTTATATCCATCTCGTAAACTCTGAACGTTGGTTATTCCCTAGTTAAACTTCCATTCATCTTTAACGGATGGAATTTGAGTGTGCCCCATTTTTGTTTTCTTCTGATAGATTGTGGATGTTGATTATCCTAGAGAAAAAAGGAAACAAATACCCCGAAATAAATTCTCAAGTAACATAGCCCGTTTTCAAATGCAACATACGAAAGTGAAATTAACCCGAGGTATACTTACAAAATGACAATTTGAGTGAAATAGAATAGAAGAACCGACTAATAATATGTCTTACTAATGAACGAAAATCATATGATTTCATGTATAGAGTGTTTAATTAAGTGTTGCTCGTCCAAATGAATTCACTTAATTCAAAGATCACAAGCAAATGACATCATCTTAAGAAGTGTTCTTATTCGAAATACGATTTGCCCATAGTTTATGTAGCTTTATTTTCAATTTATATAGTGGATAAAAGGAAAAAAATGAATTGCATTCCTCAATAAAGATAAGTGGTATGTCCACTACAATTTATATGCCCACAAATTATTCAACACTCCTCATGTCAAGTAATTTTGAATTTTTTTTTACAAATTATAACTAAGAGAATTATAAAAAAGAGTTTTAAATCTATTGTAATTGTGTCAATTTAATCGTAATCCTTTTTTTTTTTTATTAATTCAATTATAAACCTTTTCATTTTTGTATCAATTTAGTCTATCCCATTAATTTTGACCTGTTGGCGTTGATGTGGCATTCTAATGTTGGGTTTAGTGGCTTTCAAACTTCCATCCTCTTTCCTATTTCTCTCGGTTGATATTATATTTACAAAACTGCTTCGATACAATAAAGTCCATCAAGTAGGCCCCTAAAAACCACCCATGCACAACTTTAGTTTAGAAAATTAAACAAGAAAAAATTACAAAAAAAAAAAAAGGAAAATTATGGCACACCAGTTCGGTCTAGTTCCTTATGCAAAAATATATTGAAGTGCTACCCTCGATACCTTCTCCGCAGAAATGACACGGAAAGAGGGTTTCGTAAGATTTTTGGTATTGTTGTAGAGAGGTTTGGAAGTATCCTGTGGCTTAAATTTCGAAGGAACAGGATGTGAGAGTGCAAGGGACTTTGGATGGAACTCATTTTGGAAGAGAGAGAGAGAGAGAGAGAGAGAGAGAGAGAGAGAGAGAGAGAGAGAAAGAGTGGTGGTGCGGGAACAAACCTTACCCTTCATATAACGGACCACCTCCTCTTCCAATTTCTCTATCAAACAATGGCCGTGCTTAAACAAATTTGAGTATTACGAACGCGTACCAAGCCGCGCTTCCCTTTCTTCCCTCATCCTGAAAGCGTGAAAAGCCGTGATTCCTTTCTCTTTTCTTCTCCTTCTTCGCTTGTGGGATCAAACTCGAAAGCACAAGTGCATGAAAAGCTTGATTTTCTTTTCTTTTCTTTTCTGGCCTTTCTACGCACATCCCAAAGATGTGTTCGTTGGCCTCCAACATACATGAATATTTCTTCGTCGTCGTCGTCTTCTTCTTCTTACACTTTTATTTTCTTCTAAGAGATTTTGAATTTTCATTTATTGCCAAATTGATAATCCTCATTTGAGTATCATAATATTTTCTAACTAATCCCCATTTTTCTTCTTTTGATAGATTGTGGATGTTGATTACATTTTCTCAGAGACTTTGAATTTTCGTTTATTGCCAAACTGATAATCCTCATTTGAGTATCATAATATGTCTAACTAATCCCCATTTTTCTTCTTTCGATAGATTATGGATGTTGATTAAACCAGTAAAAGGAAAAAACAAATACCCCAAAATACATCCTTAAGTAACATAACCTCTTTTTAAATGCAGCATATGAAAGTGAGGTTAACCCAAGTTATACATACGAAATAACAATTCAAGTAAAATAAAATAGAGGAACAAACAACTAATATGTCTTACTAATAAGTGAAACTCATATGATTTCATGTATAGAATGTTTAATTAAGTGTTGCAGGTCCAAATGTATTCACTAAATCCAAAGATTATAAAGAAATTACATCTTGTTCTTATTTGAAAAAATGAACTACATTCCTAAATAAAGAGAGGTAGTATATCTGCTGCAGTTTATATGTCTATAAATTATTCCACACTTCCTCATGTCCCGTAGTTTTTTCAGAAAAATTCTACAAATTATAACTTCTCTCTCTTCTTCTTTTTTCCACAAGTATGTGTCATTTAGGCTAACGAAACCGCCCGCGCTCACTGTCTTCATGAGCAGCCATTCCCAAAAACTGACGCCTTTCCAGCGAGAAAAAGTGTCTTTTGCTACAGCGCCTAATTGCCGAGGGCAAAGACTGTTCAGTCTTTCACCTAATATCCCACTAACTCCTCCCCTACCCCAACTACCGAATTGACTTAGCCCGAAATTGCATCACAAAGAATCGCCTTTGTGATATCATGCCAACGTCAATATTCTTCTCAATAATGACGAGCTTGAGGAATTATTCTCGGATTAAAATCCAGAAACCTCCTCCCTGATCTCGTAAAGATATTTCTGGAGTTGTTATGTCATGAGTCTGTGCAAATGAGCCTTAATGATATTAGACTGTTAAATTATATCTTGAATCTGAGTATGTGTGCAAAACCCACTTTTTTGGTATTTTTTTTTGGATTTGGATTCATCTGATGTAGTAATCTCCTCAACTGGTTTCCAAGGAAGGGGCTCATGATTTTTGGCACATAGAGGATTGTTCAAAAAACTTATGCGGTGGCCGTTGGACACCTCTACACATCCACACTAGAGAAAAATAAATAAAAAGTGCTCTATCATTGCATGACAAAATAAGGGCGTGACGATAAAATTTCTACTTCTCATTTACTGCTTCTTAATAAGTTTGGAATAAAAATCCGTTTGGTACACATTTGATTTTTCTATTTAAGAACAGATTTATATTCCGAAAATAGATTTGAAGAAGAAATCATAAGTTAAAATTTTTAACTTCTCAGTTTTTGGAATAAAAATTGAGAAATCAATTTACAAAATCAATTTACGTTCTAAAAATTTTGTCATGCACACCCTAAGTGGCAGGGGGCTGGCCTTGTCTAGTGGCCGGCAAGAGTGGGTAGGCCTCGGTTGATGTCTAGCAGTCTCCTGCAAACCCTTAACAATTAAAAAAGAAAAGAAAGGACAGGAAAGAAAAAAAATAAAAAAATTAAACCCACTTTTTTTGTTTTTTTGTTTTTGGGATTTGGATTCATCTGATGTAGTAATCTCCTCAACTGGCTTCCAAGGGGCTCATAATTATTGGGACATACAGGATTGTTCAGAAGACTTACACGTGTGGCCATTCGACACCTCTACATATCCACGCGAGATAAAAAGAAATAAAAAACTCTCTATCATTGCAAGGGTGGGTAGGCCTCCGATGATGGCTGGCCGCCTCCTTCCAACTCTTAACATAAAAGAAGAAAAGAAAGGAAAGGAAATAAAAAAAAATAAAAAATTTCAAAGAATTTCAAAAATTTTCCAGATCAACTCAATCTTTCCACATAAAACAGCTCAATGCACGTCATCAATTTCCGACCAAAATTGATCAAGATGAATTGAATTGACAAATTGATAAATGATTTATGGTAAATTGATTAAATAAAAAATATCATAACTAAACTGATATAATTGTAATAAACTTGAAACTATTTTCGGTAATTTTCCTCATTGTCAGTGCGATGGCATGTCCTCGACCGCGTTGCTCATGGTGGAGTCAATCCGAGCCGAATCCCATCTGAATAGACGGAGTTCCACGCCCGCCTAATAGTCCTCGAGACCAACGACAGAAGGAGACAAACATAAAAACGTAATTAGACCACATGATATAAAGGTCCTTGGGCCAGCGGGGTTGTGGTGGAGCTTGGTCCATTCCGAACACACCCCGTCTTATGCACGTCGGATTCGGTGCTATCCAGACACTGATCAACTAATCAATTAATTAATTTATCGTCATTATATAATCAAAAGGTGCATGGTCCAAGATCTTGGGTATCTTGACCCCGACAGACTTTCTTAAATTAAGAGCAGGAGTGCGTTCTCTGCCTGTCTTTAGTGCGAAGTTACCTTCTAATATTCTAGGTAGTGCCTACACGTGATTCGGCTTGGATTCACTCCACCTCGACTCACGTGGTCGCCGACACGCTATTGGACCGACAAACTCGTGAGAAATGGCAGAATTGGAAAACCGTGCGTCTTTAAACAAGCGTAAGGTTAGCCTCCTAGGAACTTAGGATATGTAAATATTCACAGAGAAATCAGATGAATAGCATTCAAAAGTTTTTGATATAAACCATTTCAGATAATGAAAATATTTATTATCGACTAATTATTTCAAATAATACAAGCGGTCATTTTTTAGAAAATATTTTTCTAATTATTCATTTATCACGAAACAAACGGAACTTTTTACTTCGATTATATCCTAACTCAATTTTAATAAGTGAAATTCGAGAAGTCAAATGTAAACTCTAGTCACCTGACATGACCTCTTCCAAATTCCCCATTAAATAGCGCATGCCGAAGAAATATGTTTCAAGAATGGGTTCAAACCTGTGCTTCCATTCCTTTTTTCCTTCATTTCTTGACCTTTTATCTCCAAAGTGCAAACATGTGAAAGGCTAAGCTTTCTTTTCTTTTCTTTTCTTTCTTTCTTCCTTTTTGTCTTTTCTGTGCTCATGTTAGGAACACAAATATATGAAAAGAAAAAATAGAGAAGAAAATAAGCGAGAATTTTTATGTGGAAAACCTTTCCCAAAATTAGAAAAAAGGAAAAATCACGATGCCACACTTTGCAATTTTTCTACTATTAGTATTAGTGTTACAAGATCCAGGATTACAAGCTTTAGCATTATAACTATAAAAGATATTGCCCCTATATATAGCAGGAGTTTAGGGCATACATAATTAATATGAAAATCACATGTATGTCAAAGTTCTATTATTTACTTCAACATTACAAGATGGATGACCTAGTGGGAAGTGCTTGTCCAAAATAAATTTTTTTGCGCCTAAACATTATTTTTCTCTATCAGACTCCACGACTCCATCAGCTCATTCAAAAGATATGTTCACTAGCCTTGAAACATACAAGAGTATTGTTTTTTCCACAATCTTGACAATTCCACATTTATTTTTCTTCTTGAAGACTTTGAATTTTTGTTACTGCCTCACCAATAATCCTCCTTTATATCCATTTGTCTTCAATGGGCAAAATTTCGAATGTTATACCATTTCCTAACTAATTCCCACCGTGGATGTAAAAATTAAACAAAAACCCTGAGTACATTTTTAAGCAACAAACTTATTTGGAATGTAACTTATCAAAGTGAATTTAACCGAAGCTGTACGTCCAATTTGAAAAGTAAAGTAAAATGGAATAGAGGAACAACCCAATTTTATATCTTACTTATGAGTGGTACTTATATGAATTCACATATGGAATGTTTAATTAAGTGAAACTGCATATCGAAATGAAACCACTAAATCCAAAGATTACAAGAAAATGAAATAATCGCAAAAAGTATTTCCATTTGAAATATGATTTACTTATGGTTTGTGTAGTTTTATTTTCAACTTCAGAAGCAGATAAACTAAGAAAATGAATTATATTCTAGAATAAAAACAAGTGGCGTGTCAACTGTAATTTATGTCCATAAATTCTATTACAGTTCCTCATGTCTTGTAGCTTCGAAAAAATTTCGACGAATCTAAGCCCTCGTTTTTTTTCCCAAGACTTTCTTAGATACATATATTATCTAGGCCATTGAAATTGCCTCCACTCCGTCTTCACAAAATACTATTCCTAAAGATTGATATTTCTGAGTGAGAAGAAGGTTTTTTTTTTTAAGTACACCCTCACTTGACACCCCTTCCCCGGGAAATCATGAAAGCAAAGCCAACGGAAGTTGTACTCACAGATCAGAAATTAAAGTGAAATGGGATAGAGGAACAAACGAATATTACATCTTGCTATTAAGATAAATTCGAAAAGCCAAATGTAAAAGTCCAAATCAACTGATAGAACGAAAAAGAAGCTTTATATATGTTTAGCCTTGAGATTGAAATCATCACAGGGACATACTTTTTCCTTTTTCTTCTTGCACGACAAGTGGTGCCTCCTTTTTCTTTCCTCTCCTAAAAGCGTGAGCGCTTGCAAAGCCGTGCTTTCTTATTTTCTCGTCTTATTCTCCGTTCATACCAAAGCCACTCCTCTTTTTCTATTTCTTTTGTCTAGATCTCAAATCACGTGTTTCGGTTCTAATGTTCATTGGCCTTCATACATATACAAGAGCATTACTTTTTATTTTTCAATGACATGATAAATCCAGGCTTATTTTGGTCTAGTAGGTTTTGAAGGTTTGTTATTGCATGACTAATAATCCCCATTTGTACCCATCATTACATGAACTTTTTACTTCGGTTATATCTTAGCTAAGTTCAATTAAGTGAAATTCGAGAAGTAATATGTAAGTCTAGATCACCTAACATGACTTCTTCCAAATGCCCCATTAAATAGCGCATGCTTAAGAAATTTGTCTCAGGAATGTGTTCAAACTTGTGCTTCCATTCCTCTTTTTCTCCATTTCTTCACTTTTATCTCTAAAGTGCGAATGTGTAAAATATGTTCACCGGCCTTGAAACATATGAGAGTATTGTTTTTTCCACAATCTTAACCATTCCACGTTTATTTTTCTTCTTGAAGACTATGAATATTTGTTATTGCCTCATTAATAATCCTCATTTATATATATTTGTCTTCGGTGGGTAAAATTGTGAATGCTATACCATTTCCTAACTAATCCTCATTTGTCTTCTTTGGATCGATCGTGGATGTTGATTACATTGAATAACAACTGAAAAAATGAGACAAAAACCCAGAATTACAATCTTAAGTAACAAAATTATTTGGAATGTAATATATGAAAGTGAATTTAACTAAAGCTGTACTTACAATTTGAAAATTGAAGTAAAAGGAAAGAGAAGAACAACCTAATGATATAAATCACTTATAAGTGAAGCTTATTGATTTCACGCATGGAATGTTTAATTAAGTGAAATTGCCCATATAAAAAAAAAAATCCAATTACTTCAAAGGCTACAAATAATACTTATATTTAGCCTGAACAACCTAAAGCTGCTGACTTCTCACCATACATATATTCTTTATACCTAGCAAATTGAATTAGGCTAGATAAGTTATACTTCATTATTAGAATGAGAAAATATCTTATCATCGAAAAAATAATTCTTATATTTAGCCTAAACAAGAAATAGCCTTCTTCACAAGTTCTAAGCCAACTATCTTGTGGTATTCTTAAATACTCTGTTACTGCATCCCTCAAACGGATACTATATTCAGAATTTTTTCATTTCATCCATTTTTCTAGGATAGCGATTTCTATAGACTCTGCCACTTTTATTTTCGACGACTCTTCTACATATTCCGCTATGACATTGTGACGACCCGGACCTGGGGCAGTACGGAGGGATGGACTGAGATTGCCTTGGCAGTATGTGGGTGAGGCTAAGGGCATGTCTCTCGTAGTCTTGGGCTAGTTTATAAAGGCTTGGGTCTCTTTAATCTGTATAACGCGTTTTAAAGCCATGAAGACTTAGTGTCCAAAGTGAACAATATTATACAAATGGGGCTTGGGTCGTTACAAATGGTATGAAAGCCGACTCTCGACCGCGTGTGGGGGTCATAGCAAGGACCCGATGCCTTAAGGGGGGGAGAATGTGACGACCTAGACCTAGGACAGTACGGAGGGATGTACTAAGATCGCCTTGGCAATACACGGGTGAGGCTAAAGGCATGTCTTCCGTCCCACATCGCTTAGGAGGGAGTCTTGGGCTAGTTTATAAAGGCTTGGGTTCCTTTAATCTGTATAACGCGTTTTAAAGCCGTGAGAACTCAGTGTCCAAAGCGAACAATATTATACAGTGGGGCCCGGGTTGTTACAGACATTCTTCGCAATTATTTGGACAGCTCCTCTTTGATGCACATCTATGTCCTTTAAATATTCCTAGTTGCTTGCTGGTTCGCCGAATAGCAACCGGAGTCACCACACTTGGAACATATAGCTAGCTGAAAGCATCATATGTGTTGGACATAAAATGAGCCATTGAATCAACTCGAAACAGACAGCCATTTGAAGAATCAACAAAGCATTGGACAAAGCATCCTCAGGTCCATCTTGTAAAATGCTCCACTTCTTTAAAATGCTGGGAATATAAACATATAACCAGCCAAGACCTCCTGACAAATACGGACTCCCCATATGAATAACATAGTCACTTAAGAAGAACGCCTTGCACTGACTTGGGCTTTGGTAGTGTATCAACACAGTTCAAGAATGAATTCTCACAAAAGATGTTAGTGACATCTTTGAGTACTGCTCTGTTTTTGTGCCGCTTGCTAGCTTTTCCTACATAGTTGCTTTTGTTCTCGTCTGATGCACATTGTGCAGATAGTACGCTTCTGGTCCTATTTAAAAGAGGCCCTTGAGCATAGGAGTATCCCTGTTGACATGCCCGATACTTTAGCTCTTGCCCAGATAATTAAGGTAGTGAATTCTTCAGTTTTTGTTCCGGCTGCATTTTCTTCGCTCATCCTTGCATTCCTCCCAGAGGGAAGTACGTGTCATCAAATTACTATGGCTCCTCACTGCACTCGTTATCCTGAAGATTAAGTTTATCTTTAGATGATTGGAACTAAAAGATGGATCGGAGCAGGCAATTATAGTTTGAAACTATTGAAGACACAAGAAAGTTAATCCATAGGCATTATGTTATCCTATAATTACAATGAAGAGAAGAGTCTCTCTTGCCACCAAAACTAGTTCCCCGTCCCTTTAGGCAATAAGGCAATACCAACCCAAAGGTTATGGACCGCATTATCTCAGTAGCTACTCAGGATCATAGGTTCAAATGAGTGCTGAAGATCCTATGAATTGAATTTGAGATTTACAATGGAGGAGACAGTTAAATGCACAATTAGGAGTCTCATCTTTGACTTCAGCCTTCCCCACATTAATATTTTCAATTGTTAGCATAAAGGATCTATCTCGCAAGATACTGAACAAGTGAGAACACCTCATCTATGTTTTATCAACTTTTTACCACACACTATGGTAGTTCTAATTTCCCAATCAACAATTTTCTATGTAAAACTAATAGATCATTAGTTGCCAAAGGCCTCTAACTAGAGCAATTTATTGAAAATGGTGACCGATATCTCTCAAGAAATTTCCTTCAAATTTGTTCTGACACAGTTTACCTTTTTTTTTTTTTTTATGCCATCATAGACCAAAATTAGCTTTACAGCTCACGAGTATCGTGGAGGAAAAGACTCCTGAAGAGAATTTTAAAGTTTTATATCTCACAATCTAGTAAAACCGCAATCAAAAGAGAGCTTGTAATATTGAACTAGAAAGTCCTTGAAATCTCATTTTTGAAATAGAAGACGTGCGAAGAACCTAGACTTGGAATGAATGAGTTGCAACAAATTAAAGCTGGTATGATATTGATATGAAATATTAAAGCTGGAATGAACGAGATGCCATCATGCGTGTGTGTGTATATATATATATATACACACACACGCATGATGGCATCCACTCTCGAAGTTACCATATACTCAATTGATTTTAAGCCTTATTTGCCTATTGGAAAGAGATTTACATATAAGTCACGCTGATGCAGATCTCGAAGATTCCTTTATTTATTTTTTATATTTTATTTTTTTGTAAAATGTTTTGCAACCAACCTCATTTCTTCATTTAATTCTTAGAATTTTATTGATGAGTGTCATGGGACACTTATTAAGAAACCAAATAAGCTTTGTAGGTTTTGTCAGATGCAATGGCTTTTTTGCTTTATATATAGTCATTCCAAATAAGCTTTGTAGGTTTTATCAAATGCAATGCCTTTTTTGCCTTAATATGTAATCATTGTTTAAACATATCTTCATTAAGGATCCTCAAAAGTACTTCCAGAGTACTTATTACTCACTTGTATGACCTTTATTTATTGCTAGCTCTAGAGCTAACGCTTTGCTTGTGAAAATGAATGTAATAAAATTTGTCGAAATAATATATTGGCTATATATGGTTGTAGAGTTGGTCCATTGAGAAAAGTGAACGCAAATCTATTTCAATGTAGGAAGAATCTAATTTACCAAAGCTAACAAATATTTTGATCTAAATTCGAGGTGATTTAATTAACTGATCATAATTTTATCCCCTATTTACTATTGTACTAATATGATTTACTTCATATAATATGTGGGCTTTCCTTCAAAATTAATGTTCGAGGATGAAACTTTTTTTTTTGGGTTTGTACAATCATATAGAGAGATTTAAGAGCTCAAACATATGGGTGTTCAAAACAAGTTTGGAATCTGCACGGGCGGAAAGAAAAATTATATAAATATATGAATTGGTTTGGAAAAGATATTTCAATAGTCGTGTATTTATGATATTAGGTAATACTATCTTAATTAGAAAATTTGCAATTTTATTCCATTTTGTTATACTGTAGTCATGGTGTCATAATACATTTTTCCTAAGGATATCGACAGTTTGGCCACGCCTCACCTGTCCATTATGGATGATGTGAGAAAGTTTGTCCAGCTGGGTTTATGTATTCTAACATGCATTTGGAGATTATTTTCCTTTTGTTTAGTGTCTATCATTCTTCAATTAAAGATCACGTTTTTAATCTAGTGCTTCTCGCGAGCATTAGAAATTTACCAGTGCTTCGTCCAGAAATACGATTCATTTACAACGATTAAGTTCCAATTATTTATTTTTTTAGTAACTCAAAAATATAAGTTCGGTGTTTTTCAGAAATATATATATATTTCTGATTTGAAATGCCATCTATAATTACTGTCATAGTCACTTTTAGTAAAATCACAAGTAAACCAATCCATTATATTATGACAAAAAGATGTCCTTTCTATTTAAGTGTCTCATTTTCATAGTTTCACAAAAGATAAGTAATAAATTAATGATTCCTGAATTTTTTAATCTATATCTTCTACTGTTTAATGCAATCGCAATATAATTTTCTCATATAACATAAGAAATTTTTTTGATACGATGATATTCTTTTATGTGTTTTATTATTGGCAAGTTCAACATGTTATTATAAATTTATTGAGTGAATAAATTCACACTTTTTAAATTTTTTCTGTACTTCATTGCTTATTAATAAGACTAATTTATAACAATTATAAATAGTTGTTAATCATCTAGATAATTTTAGCGGAAATTTTTTTTCTATGTTTTTCATGCAGGGCCCATCTTTCTTTTGAATTATTTTTGCCTCACTCTTGTGAGATCTGCTAAACCCCTCCCTCCAGAAAAAAAGCAAAAGGATTCGGGCTTAATATTACATACTTTGAAAAGATGGTTACGGACACATACAGACTTGGACGGGAGCAGACTATAGCTCAGTCAATCAGCGGCCGCGGACAAACAACTTCAATAATTTTGTAGTAAACAAACTTTGGTAATTCAATAAGTGCAAGACAAACTTTATTAAAGTAGACATCATGATCTCCTAAAGCAGATTCCTTCAATTATTGCTAGTTGGTCTGCGCTCTAGGTCTTCATCAGAATCGAAGTCGGGCTGCCACGTGAATCCCACCCAGATTTGCCAGAATTTAATGAAAAAAAAAAATCAAAAAAATTATCAATTTGGACAAGATCTATATGTAATCTTTAAAGCTTAATGAATGACATCTCTGATAGTGTGATGCACAAGCACGGATAATGTCATGACATCTTTTTTTGATAAGTGGTCGATCATAAGAATTTGGAATGTGATATCTATTTATATACTCTCCATAAATAAACACGGTTAATTTGACTTAATGGTCCTGCAGTCCAGCTTTCTTTTTCTTTAACACCACAACATGATCGTGACCAAAGAGACAATTGTGTTCGGCAGGACAACGACGAGGAGACCTTGAGATCAGATTCCCCCAAAATTCTTTCACAGCATTCCACTTCATTTTTCTGGCGAGCACTTGTTTTGAGCCATTGGCCACTTGAGTATATATGGAAAAACTACCAATCATCCTTAATCAATCTATCAAGTTCATCGATCAAATAGTTTAACAGTGGACTAAAATAACCTAGGAGTCACTATTTATCTGGATTGAAGTCAGGGCAAACGTACGAATGTCTACAATGCTTCATAGTATATTCCATGGAAAGCAAGACCAAGTAACCACAAGGAGATGACTTATGCTTACTAGTAGCGTATCCCAATGAGTTAGTTGACACCAATTGACATGCCGGAGGCATGAGCTGAAATTATATCGACCGAGCGTAGGTGTTAGTTCAGATCTTCAATGTAATTATAATGAGAAAATTATCTAAACTTTGGTCAATTTAGTCATAAACTTTTCAATGTGAAAAAACAAAAAAACAAAAAAAATAAAAGAAGGAAAAAGAATAAAAGGATATATAAAAAAATAAATTTTTTCAAACATATTTAAATATGATTAAAAATTGTCAATGTCAATGCCGACCATGTCATATAAGATAACCGATGTCCGCATTAATGATTTTCGACCAAAATTGGCCAAATAGACTCAAAAGTGAAAATGAATTATGACTTAATTGATAAAATTGAAAATTTTAGGATTGAATTGATAAAAGTACAATATGTTTATGATTTTTTAAATAATTTTCCATAATTATAACCATGCCATCCACTCCCATATTTAGACTAATCCGGCTGTTTTAGTCAAACGTGTGGAAATGTTCTTTCCTCAAAGTTATAGATCGAGAAAATCCAATCATATTGGTAGGGATCTTCCAAACAAGAGAGAGGATAAATGCAATTCCGTAGATTCCTCTTTATCCCATTGTTTGTTATCCGCTCCAGAAAAGCAAACTAAAGACAGCCAACTTGGCGCAATATGAAAATAGCATCAACGCATTGCATCGTGTTAGTCTTCTAATTGAGTTCGTTTTGATTAGGGATCATATCTCGCAGGTTTGATCCAATTTCCTATCGTGATTGAGGGATGCACAATCAATCTACTCGGGGAATCATTAAGACATGCAAAAAACCACTCCGAACAACAGTGGCTTAATAAGCTCTTCATTGCCTTTCCTAAAAATATTTCCCCTAAATCTACTGTAAATTACCAATTTCTCTCACTTTGGATGATGAGAATTAGAGTAGACAACGAAAATGAAATCATTCTATTTGAAGGCTCCCATAGTTCTCTATTAAGCACCAAAGCTCACAAAGACTGACTGGGCTTAATCAGTAAAGCAATTCTCACAAATGATAGTCATCAATGTATGCTCAAGCAACTTCATCTTTAAGCTGCTAGTCACCTAAGCATGTCTTGTGTCAGGTACCAAGCATGATGTACAGGATGGCAATACAGCGTTTTCACATCTTGGGAAAGTGAAATCGCTCCCTATTATATCAGCCAAAAGCAGATGTGAGCCACTTACTCATTGTTGAAGAAAGATATAGAAGCCATACCGAGAGAAAAGTTCAGAAAGAAATTTCTTATAAGCTAAAGTAGATAACTATTTTTATTTTTTATATTTACGTAGGCAAGGTTTGCAATCTTATATGCTTGTGCTTTTGCTCCCTATCGAAGCATCTCGCACTCTCTGTCAAGCCTTTGGACAAGGAGAAAATATTATGTACAACTATGACGCCACATTGGATTTATGTAAGTCCATTGACCAGTTAGACACATGTCATCCGCGGGCTCACTGTCAGAAATTTGAAAGTCCCCCTGAAAGACTCTCCCTCTATATGCTCTGCTCTTTCGTTTTCTCCTGACTCACGGCCGAGCTCTGCTCTCTCTTGTCCAACAAACCATGCCACTGCCTCCGCCTCTCCCTCGTCTATTGCTTCCGCCATCACCAAATCGCCGCTTATCTCTCCTTCTCCATCTTTCTCTCTCTAAAACCTTCTTCGACGATGCTCTGCTCTCTCTTTCAAAGCGTTAACTCTTTCTTGTAAAGCAAAGTCAATCTAGTTTGTCAAAACCATAGGAGATCATATTATCAATATCACTTAGTAATGTTGCAAGCTGGTTGAAGTTATGGAGACAAAACCTAAAGAAAGATCAATTCGGTATTATTCGTTTGATATAGTTTAAAACCGAGGCCATCATGATGGACTATTATGGAAATAAGGTAAGATAAGGCATGCTGCTGAAAAAATAGATTTGTATAAGAAAAGGAACCTAAGGAAGCATTATCGGAACCTATCAAAACTCGATAGTAAGAGAAACACCAATTATATAAGTCAAGAATTTTTATTGAAAGCTGGCCACTATATATATATATATTATGCACATCCAGCAAATTGAATTAGGCTAGAAAAGTTGTACTTCATTATTAGAATGAGGAAACATCTTATCATCAAACAAATAATTAGTATAGTTTACCCTAAACAATAATCAACCTTCTTCCTGAGTTCTTAGACAATTATCTAGTGGTATTCTTGAATACTCTGCTACCGCATCCCTCAAACAGGTACTATACCCTGAATTTTCTCATTTTGCCTATTTGTCTAGGATGGCAATTTGTATAGACTCTGCTATTTTTATTTTCAACAACTCTTCTTTGATGCACATTTGTGTCCTTCAAAGACTACTTTCTACCTTGCTTGCTGGTCTGCCAATCAGCAACCAGTTAACAGACTTTGAACGTATAGCTAACTGAAAGTGTATATGCTGCATATAAAATGAGCCATCAAATCAACTCAAAATAGACAGCCTTTTGAAGAACAGACAAAGCATCCTCAGGTCCATCTTGTAAAATGCTCCACTTCTCTAAATTACTGGGAATGTAAACAAATAACCAGCCAAGACCTCATTACAAATAGAACTCCCCATATGAAGAACAGAGTCACTTAAGAAGAATGCCTTGCACTAACCTGAGCTTTGGTAGTATCGACATGGTTCAAGTATGAATTCTCACAACAGATGTTGACATCTTGGAATATTGCTCTCTTTTTGTGCTACTTGCCAGCATTTCCAACCATAGTTGCTTTTGTTCATGTCTGATGCTGATCTCTTGGCATTTACTCAGACAGTATGCTTTTATTCCTTTTTTGATAGAGGGCCTTGAGGATGGGAGTATCCCTATTTCTTTTTTCCATTTTTTCGGTCGAATGGGAGTATCCCTGTTGGCATGCCCAATGCTGTAGCCCTTGATCGGGTAATTCAGGTCGTGTATGAGTCATTTTTTCATTCCGACTGCATTTTGTTCATATTTGCATTCCTTCCTAAGGGAATATGTGTCATCAAATTAAATATCTCCTCATTGCACCCACAATCCTGAAGATGAAGTTTAACGTTAGATGACTGGAACAAAAAATTAAATCGGGGCAGGCAATTATTGTTCTATTGTTGAAGACACATGCATTTACACAAGCAAGGTAAACCACAGCCATCATGTTATTCTTGAATTTCAATGAAGAGAATAGTCTCTCATGCCATCAAAACTAGTTCTGTGTCTCCTTAGGCAATATGGCTATATTATGGGCCATAGTATGTCAGTTGCTACTCAAGATCACAGGTTCCAATGAGTTTTTAAGATTCTAGGTGGATTTGGGATCTCAAAGGAGAAAGCAGTTGTATACACAATTAGAAGTCTCATCTTTGTCTTCAGTCTCCTACACATTAATATTTGCCCTTGTAAGCACTCTAAAGGATCTATCTCACAAGAACTGAACAAGTGAGAACACCTCATCTAGTTTTTCTCAACTTCTGAAAATGCATGGAAACAACACCCTATGGCAGTTCTAAGTTTCTAATCCACAATTTTCAAGGTAAAACTAATGGATTAATAGCTGACAATGCCTTTACAGGAACTGAAGCACGATAAAAATGGGGCTAAACCTCCAATTTGCTTTAGAGTAGGTTCAGGAAAGCTGATCATTCACCACAAAAGCAAAGCAGCACCTCAAGGCCGCTTTAATGTTTCTCTCTCCTATTTGATCCTTGGGCTTGGGCTAGCTAGTTTCACTTACCCAGACTGTCATATTCGCAATACATATTAAGCTCACCCATCCTCTGAGATATACAACTAGAACAATTCATTTACTGGGAAAAAGTGGTGTGTTGAAGAAATTACCTTGTATCACGAGGAAGAGGGAACAAGCATTCTACAGATGCTTGATATGAAATTCGAAAGGCCAAGTGTAAAGACCAAGTCACCTGACACAACGTAAAGAAAAATTTATATATGTTTAGTCCTGAAATTGAAATCATCACGGAGACATCCTTTTGCACAAGGCTATCAGCCTCATGGTGTTTCGAAGGATTAATCATTTTACCCTCCCCTGCACCAAAATTGTGCCCTAGCCAGAACCTGACCTCCAGGTCAAAATGAAGCTTGAGCATCCTTGTATCTGCACAAGGATTGCCCTCAAACTATGGCAAGTTTCTTGCAGGGACACCAGTACTGAGGCTCAGGGGGAGCCGACCCTAGTTGTCCATTTTCCTTTTAATGTCAAATGCTCATAAAGGGTCCGATTTTGCTCGTGAACAAAAAGCTGAAGGGACAAATTTGTACCCTCAAAATAAGAACTCATGAATGAAAGAGCAGCGATGATGAATCAACATGAGCATTCCAACAAACTCAATATGGTCCTTGGACATGTTATTGAAACAATTTTCTATCTTTAAAATCTCAAACACCCAAAATCTGGGAGGGGAATAAGGAAAAAAGTTGAAATTTGTGGTTTACTCAGTGCACAACATTTTAAAAAAAAAAACATTAGCAACCGAAATCAGCTTTGCAGCTCAAAAGTAGTGTAGGAACAATCGCAGAGAAAGTAGAAATGCAATAATTTTAATCACAGAACGAACAATGCCTACACCGTCACTATTTGAAATTCAAAATTTGGGTCAATCTAACACGACCGCAGTCAAAAGCAGAGCTTATAAGACTCGTGAAAAACCTAAGAGGGGATCTCCAGAATGAGCTCAAAACTCCCCAAATTCTGGATGCCTCCCAGAGAAAAATGAGACAAGACATTCTCAGACATTCCGAACATAGATCCACGAGCCGAATCTCCAAACAAGATCATGGGATTCCCTAGAATCTGTGTGCCGCTGTCACCCGAGAAAATATTAGGTACGTAAGATGCTCCATTGTGGCAAACAAGAAGATGGTCGGAGCATGACTTGTGTCTCGTGGGACCCACAATTTCAGGTGCTCATTTTGAAATTTTTTGTCCCAGGTTCCTTTTTTGTGCCTCTTCCATTGCGGGAGAACAAAAATCGCAGGTGCTTCTGCTCTCTCTCCTCCGTTGGTTGCCCATGACGCTGACGCCCTTTCCACCTCCATCGACACTTCTGCTCTCTCCCCTGCTGGTTGCCCGCGACGCCGACGCCCACCTCCGCCGACGCCCGCCTCCGCTGACGCCTCTGCTCTCTCTCCTCCGCCGGTTGCCCGTGACGCCGATGCTGACGCCCTTTCCACCTCCGCCAACGCCTCTGCTCTCTCTCCTCCGCTAGTTGCCCGCGACACCGACGCTGACGCCCTTTCCACCTCCGCCAACGCCCCTTCGCCTCCCTCTCGCGACCTCTGCTCTGCTCTCTCCCTCTTTCCTCTGCGGAGCGCCCTTGCTGGCAACCCCGACACCGACGAACCCTTGCTTGCGTTTTGGCCTCCCTCTCCGCGAACGAAGGTCGCTCTACTCGCTCTCTCCCTCTCTCTTTCCTCCGCGAAGCGCCCCTGCTCCTGAACGCGGACGCCGCCATCGCCTTCCCAAGCCCCACCGATAGGCACCCCATTGGTGACTCCCGTATGTTCGAAGGTTCGTTTTTTTTTTGGATTCCACTTAGTAGAATTCGGTGCGATGTTAATGTTTAAGTTTATAGATACATCTGTACTGCTCCTCTACTAAACCCAAAAGCATATTGAATGAAGAGCCTTATTTTTCTGTGCGTGTGGGAGAGAGAAATGAACATGTGAAACTCTTCAGCTGACAAATTGTCTGAGATGATCAAATTTCCCTTTTTTGCCTTGCCCAGCATTTGTGTAGTTTGAGATGATCCTACCCAGGTGGTCCTTGAGAGACAAATATTTTGGGTTTTAATCCTTGAGAGAATGACTTCTAGATGGTTGGTCTAGACTAGTATTTAGTTCTTGCATATTTTGGTGACAGCTCGAATTATCGATCACTTGATCTTGCAAAATTTTTCTTTACTAGAACATGCCTATGCAAAACGTGGATTACTGATAAATTTTTGCCCGCTACATTGCAAGTGGTTGACTACTACATCAACTTGTTCTGCTTACGGTATGAACAACTTATTTGTCTCGGTTATTATAGATCACACCTCTTTATGCAACTTCATCAATTGATGAGTTTGAAAGCCATCTTAACTGTAACACCATATAAGAAAGTTGCGAGTGTTTTATTACATAACGACATATACTTAAGCCCAGTAATGTTCAAGTAATGCAGTTTCCTGTCACATTGACAAGCTTCTAGGAATAAGAAAAACCAAAACATGGTACCTGATGTGTTTGCTGGTAGTACTTTCCAGTTTTCACTCAAAATTGCATGAAGCTGAAAGCCGACACTCCAATTATGTTGTATAAGGAACTAGTGATTGTATGAATTCAATCTACTTCTATGTCAATGCAAGATGATATATTTCATTTGTTGTTGAAGCTTTTTTTATATGGAGTTCTGTGAAGAATTTGCAATGCATGCTTACAATTAATATGTCTTTAGGGGTTTGGTAAAAGGAATCAAACTTTTTTAGCGCTTTACTTTGGACAGTGCTTCTTATTTGCCTAGGCAGTATGACTTAAATTCTCTCAACAGTATTTCGGCTTCTTATTTTGTAGTTGCAAGTGGCACAAAAGCCACTTTAAGTTGTTTTAACAGGAAAAATGCTTTCGATTGATTTCTCAGCTGACATTTATGTGCATTATGATGCGATTCTTAGTGTCACCAGCTGCGCTTAGTTCCTGTGGGCATGTCTTCTGCAAGAAATGTGCAGAGAAGTTTATTGTCGTCGATAAGGTTTGTCTCACTTGCGATAAGCCGTGTAAAGAGAGGAATTTGGTGAAGTTGGAAAAGGGAGGACAGGTTTCGCTGGGCATGGGGACCATCTCGAAGCGACTGACTTCAAACATTTGGGGAGTGGTTCAGGTTTAGGGTTGGTGAGACCTGCAATGAAGACCTGAATCTTGAATTTCTAGTTTTGTGTCAGCCAACATGTTTATTTTCTTAGAGGAAAATGGGGGTGGCTAATTTCGAATTTCACTCAATTAAGATATCCAGTTGCGCTCAGTGTATCCTTTTTCTGTAAGATGGCGATGTCAATGTACCCATCTAATGAAATTTTTAATCCAAATTCTAGAGGTGTTTGTGTTTTGATGAGTGCTCTAGAAGTCTTTTTTTTCCCAAATTTCAATTTAGCCGGAGAACATTTATGGTGAATTAGTGTAGAGTTGAGACATTTTGGTTAATTTAGTATCTAATATTCTTGAAAAGCCTCAATCACGTAATGATCTCGCTGTTCGGAACCTAGAAAATTTTAGGTTGACTCTGACGTGGAATATTGGAATATTTTGAATTAGACGGGTGGCCAACATGGCAAATGACGTGTCATCACGATTTTCTCACCGAAAAATTTTAAATAAAAATCAACGGCTCCAATTGATGATTCCAAACCCTAATTGAGATCGCTAGTCATGACTCTGCTTTTGCCAATCGATTCATAAACCGATAAAGTTTGATTGTAGAAAAAAAAATTAAGTTCGACCTCCATGTGTCTATGCTTTTTCTATGTGTTGGACTTGAGCTATATGAACGCCATTGGATGCAAGTGATTAGTAAACTTCCTTCCTTCTTCCTGCGCTGGTGCTATCTCACCAGTCCACTCTCATAGTCTCTTGGGTCATTTACAAATTTGAAAGCCAATGTTCACCGTTTGGCCTTTCATCGAAGATTGAAAAGAATTAAAGAAAAAAAGAGAACGCATGCACGAAGTGAACCATGTTTTCCTTAAATTGCTATATACTGGTTCTTCAAGAAAGTCAGCCAATTAAAACTACAGGCCAAGCTCACCAAAGGAGTCAAACTTCGAAATTTATGGTTGAATTCATATGTTGCGTTTCAACCTGTAAGATACCACGAAAGAAATCCTCTTATGCTAACTTCATGGACGAAGTCCCGCTCGTACAACTTGAGATATATGGCGGATGCATTGGCTCATTCTCTAAGGCTGCGTGATCTTTGTGGCTCGCAAAAGGCTATTGGGGACTGGAAATTCTGGGTTTAATTGGGTTATGCACTTCTTGGGAGGCCATTTCCTTGATAAAAGAATCCTGAAGTTGGCTTGGATTGGGGCCATTCACTGCATTTGGAAGGAAAGGAACTCTGTGTTGCATGCTGGTCCTTTCTCTAAGCTCATCGAGAAGCATTCTTCTTTCAATGAGAGTTCCAATAGCTGTTATCATTCAACACCAGAGGAAGCATGATATGGGCTAAGTTTCCGTTGTGCTTTATCATTCAACAACATTCAGTGATGCGGTGTGGAATAAAACTAGGAGGTTGAAACGTTTCACCAAATTCTGCGTGCAAAGTGTTTGTGGCAAGGTCAGATTGCGTGTCTTAGTAATGCGTCTGCCTGTACCCGACATCAAACTTCAGACGCATCGCTTGGTAGACAACTGGTAGTTTTCACTAAGCATATTATTTCTCTTGGAGTTCATATGCAGGACATAAGTAGTCTGGTAAAGCTCAAGGCGGAGCACTTCAGAAGAAAGGAGCAGCATTCTCATTGAAACCAAGGTATTCCAGGATCCAACGCCACTGTGAATCAGGATAATCAGACACATCATAGTAACAACATTACCCTACAAAACAAAAAGAAAAAGGATTTCAAGGATATAAATGAAACAAGGATACAGATGAACATCACAAACTGGCACTCACTCACGATAAGCTTTGCTCTAGCATGGCCTTCATTGATTTGGAGCTGCTCTCCATTGCCATCAAGAGCCAAATAAAAGTCACGAGCACTGCCTTTACTAGGTACTTGGGCTTGTGCCTCTGCTCTGCAATGACTTGCTCGTCAACTCCACCCACACTCTACTCATGATCTTCCACTTTATTAGCTTTAGATTACTCAACTCTTTGGCCGAGATGCATCCATCAAGCAAGACTGATTTGCTCTGATCTGCCTTCACGTGGATTGGCTCTGCATCCTTGGCACTCGTGTCCACGTCCATGAAATTGTGGCAGGCATCCTTCAGTTTCTTTACTGCCTCTGTTCCCTCCTCTTGAAGAACTTCTTTGCCTCAGCGCCTGTGTCCTGGAATCTTATCTGGCCGAGGCCGGCCACATTGGACATCATTGTAGGTTGCTTGATTAGAAGATACAACATTTTTTAAAGTAAATGTCTCATTAGGCCTGAAGCAGCACAAAGTAAGAGCAATCCTTGCACAAAATACTCTGGAAATAATAGTTCGAAAATCCACCCAGTAATTAGAATACTACAGGTCCACCATGCACAGAATAAATTATTTACCTTTCTTGACGAGTTAAGAATTTCCTATTAACAAACTCAAGCTTGTTACTCAGTGTTGACTTTTTCTGAACTATCTGACAAGAAAAATATCGTACGACTTCACGGCAATTATCATCCTATATAAATGTGTAATGCGAGTTTAGTGACGTGTACTTCTTTTCATTCATGGTGATAAGTGCAATTTTTTCTTCATGACATGATGATATTCACTTAAACTCTCGCATTTGGGAGCTTCTCCATAAATATCATGATGGAAACGTTGTAGGGAGAAGAACTGCAGTTCTTACATATAGGACTCTGGTAACAGGAGAGATTATTGCATCTTCCCAATACATCAGCACATGATTTTCTCGAGTGATGCCTCATCAATAATACATTCTCTCTTAAGATCTGAGTAATGTTTAGCCTGGTATTTTATGAACAAAATCAGCTATGATCTCAAATGAAACCGGAGTTCAGTTCAGAAGTGTAACTAAGAGCCTCAAGATGTAACAAATTAAATTTGGTGAGTTCCAGGAGAGAAGCATGACACCGCCACCATCACAAAGTTCTCAATCTACTTGGGGCTTCGAATCAGTAGATATAAGAAAGTATCCATTCAAAATGAGGAACCTGAAACCAAACATGATAGAACAGTGCAGGCTTCATACTCCTTCATATGGAAATTTAAGTCACACTTCCAGTATCTAATTCTATGCTGCATGTCGCGACCTAAAATTTTAAGGGCAATCCTAAAGTTTAGGTTAATGGATTACTAAGTCCAAAAACTTGGCACGGACCCTCCCAAGTCCTACCAATCGCGACTTGATAGAAATTAACTCATTTAAACATGCAATTTCAATTTAATTTGGAGCCGCCACTAATCAATTATGGTTTGATTAGAAACCCAAATAAAGTATGGGAGAATACTTTATTTTTTACAAACCAGAGATTCAATAAATCCGGGGACATGATTACGCTAGATTAGTCTAACGCCCTTTCGGTACCTTTTATTTTAATTTTAAAAAAATATTTAGTAGACAATGTTGATTAATTTTAATCTAAACTACTAACATGCAAATGGTGGTCATGCGGTGCACAATCAATAAAATAACATTCAAATAAATAAATAAATAAATAAATAAATAAATGCTAATAAAATGCATGTCCTAAACATGATTTCTAAATGACAATACACCTACTTTTTCTTTTTCTTTTAAAAATATTAATTATGTGCAATCTTAATTTAAATTTGATATGCATGAGTTTTACTTTAATGACATATGAGATGCAATTCATGTGACATAATTTAAATCATTACAATATGTATGCAATCTAATTTACATAACCCTAAAATGCATATCTTTGTATGACGTCGTAATTCTATATGCATGTTCTTTTTATGATTTTTTAATGATTTTTTTTATTACACATATGCAACCTACACTAACAATGATGACATGAAATATGATCAATTATAAACTAATTTATTAACTAACCAAGGAAATGATATGACGTGGCAATATGACCTAAAATATATAACATGAATAAGCATGCAATCTATCCTAAAGCATGAAATGAGTTTATTCTATTTTTTTTGTTTTTTTTTTAAATTCAAAATTAAAGAAATGCAACGATTAAGTATGCAATTTAAATTAATTAAATAACCTAATTCTAATGACGAGCAATTTCTAACTAAATGAACTTAGCAATAATTACTTAGATGATGAAAATTTCATAAACCTAATCCTACATGTCTGATTTATTAAACCTACATGCTTTGATGCAAGATTTTGATTTTTGATTTTTGATTTTTTTTTAGTGTTTTAGTGTTTTTCCAAAACAAGTAATTATCGGACTAAACATTAAATCTAAACATCAAGATATTCAATAAATAAATGATTAAAATAACTTAAAAAATAACCCGTTGTCTCAAGTTAAATTAACGATTATTTTAAACCTAATTATCACGACAAATAGTTCAAAATAATTAAAAATCTAATCCGAAGTCTTACGGATCAAATTAATAATTACATTGATTTAACAACCAAAATATCATCAAAAAGCCTGAAACTTAATATAATTAAAAAATCGATCCGATATCTCTCGGATCAAATTAATAATTACAATAAGTTCGGACAAAATCCTTACGTATAATGCCTACAAAATGCACAAATATTAATATTGACAAACCATATTCTAACTTAAACAATAATAATAAAGCTAACTAAAAGTAAAGTAAAATAATAAAAATAAAAGAAAAATAAACAACCTAAGGAAAATGGAGGGGCAGCCAATTTGTCAACAGCAAGCAGGAAGTTTGGATGGCCGGCGTTCGGGCAAAGGGGTTGCCGTCGGAGAGCACGTGGAGCTGGGGTCTGGGCGCTGCAAAAGGCAGGTCGCGCGGTAGCGGCAGGAGCTCGAGGCGTTGCAGCGATGGTGTCCCACGGGTGTGTGGCGAGAGTCCGCGGCGTCAGTCCGGTGCTGGCTGGCGGCTCGGGCGGCTGGTGTGTCGTGGGCGGAAGGGACAGCTAACGGTGGCGCGCGGTGTTCGTGCAGGCGCGGTAGCGTCGTGGGCTGCAAGACCGACAGCGGAGGCGGCGTCGAGGCACTCGGGTCGCGGCTACCACAGGGAGCTCGGGCTCTGCAAATCGGTGACAGCGTCAGGGCGAGCTTAACGAGGAGGATGGCGAAGCGGTGGTAGAGCAAAGAGGGCTGGCGTCGCGGTGATCAGCAGCTCTGCGACGCGAGGGATCGGGTTGCGGCTGCTGCGGGATCAACGGCGTCGGGGCAAACTCGCGGGTGCAGAGGTACGGCGCACAATGCGGTGGTGGAGCAGCAGGTGGTGCCTCGCGACGGTTGGCGACCGGCTCCGGCTCAGATCTGCCGGAGTTGAGTGATGCTGGAGCAGCGGCGGAGGCGGCGGGTCTATTCGGAATTGGCTAGGCCGCGGGTTGCAAGGGCTCAGTCGTCGGGGGTGACGAGCGGCGACGTTGGTGCTCAGGCAAAGCTCCGGTGTATGGACGGAACAAGCGGCGGCCTTGGGCGCGAGGGCTCACGGACGAGCGGCGATGGCCGGCGAAAAAAAAGGTGCTGCTGAGGAAGATGAACAGTGGGTCCTATTTTCTTCTTCTTTTTTTTTACTTTTTCTCTCCTGACACTCTCTCTCACCTGTCTCTCTCACTTTCTGCAGATGCCAAAAGCTTCAGACTTTTCTTCTTTTTCTTTACCTTTCCCACAAACCGAAGCCTTCTTCTCTGTTTTCTCTCTTCTCCTTTGACTTTTCTTCCTTTTTGTCTTTTCTCCTCCACGAATGGCTTCCCTCTCCTTTTTCACTTTTCGCTTTTTTTTTCCTTTTTTTATCCGAGAAGCCCTCCCTGAACCGAAAACTTGCCCTCTTTTTTATAGTGAAAGGACTTAAAATCGTTGAAGATTTCCCGATATTTACTCATCTTCTCAACAAAAAAAGGCTCCAAAATCAAATAAAAACTGATTATTTTTTTTAAATTTTGAAATGAGAATATATTTTCAATAACAAAATTTAAAAAACCGAATTTTATTTAATTTATTATTATTATTAAAATATTAGGTGTCAACAGTTGCCCCTCTTTGAAGGGAAGCTCGTAGAGGTTTCGTTCAAAGATAAATGACACCTAAATTAAAACCATGCAAAATGAATATGCAAATGCTAATTGTAATGAACTTTTTTTTTTTAAAGAAATGGACTCAAATAAATGCAATGTCATGCAATAAAGAATGCCATGTAAATGCAATGATTTGGTCAAGACATATATTTCAATGTGCCTATGCTCAATGAAATGCAAATGCAAAACAAATGGAAAATGCAAATGTTAATAACCTCTTTTTCAAATAAATTTAATTCTTTTTGAAATGCAAGGTCATGCAATAATGCAATGTAAATACAATGATTTTGTCGAGAGCATATATTTCTATGTCTCCATACTTAATGAAATGCAAAAATGCAAAGAAGAACACGTACCAGTCATACTTATGTGGATATTTAGAAAAGTATTATTAGGTGTGAAATGATTCCTATGAGACCTAACAAACATCTGGAAATCTCTTTAGATAATTGAAAGGCTCAAAGTCTGGAACTCTCATTAGATCCCAAGCACCCGGAATAACCCACCTTCAAGAAGGATAGAGTAGTTCTAGGCGATCGGTGTTACATGTCCAGACCCGTACCATTCTACTTCGCCTAAAATAGTAACATAACTTTACAAAGAAACTCGCTTTCCTAGGACCCGTACCATTCTACGGTCGCCCGCATGACAAGTGTTTGGTTATGTCTAGGACCCGTACCATTCTACGGTCACCTAAACGGAGATTTACCTTCCAGGACCCGTACCATTCTACGGTCGCCTGAATAGAGAAATAGGTTTTGTCTAGGACCCATACCATTCTATGGTCGTCTAAACGGGATTCACTTTCTAGGACTCGTACCATTCTACGGTCGCCTAAATAGGGAATAGGTATTGTCGAGGACCTGCACCATTCTACGGTCACCTTAACGGAAAATTGATTTTTCTGGACCCGTACTATTCTACGGTCGCCTGAATGAGGAAACTGCTTTTCCAGGACCCGTACCATTCTACGATCGCCTGTTAGAGCAATAAACGTTGTTTAGGACTCGTACCATTCTATGGTCGCCTAAATCAAACCGAATCAAGAAAAATCTTTGGAGGATTTGGGACTCTCATCAAATCCCAAGCACCTGGAAATTGCATCAAGTACTTAAAAATTCTAAACATCTGGAAATCACATCGACGCTCGAAAAGACAAATACTTGGAAGTCACATCAAGCATTTAAAGGTTCAAATTTTGGAATTCATGCTGGACATTTGAAAACATTTACTAAACATTTGGAAATCATATCAGATGTTTTAGAAAGACAAACACTTGGTATCACATGAAGTGTTTAAAGGTTCAAATATCTAGGGTTCAAACTAGACATTTGAAAACATTTTATAGATGGGTACTTGGAATTCTCATCAAGCACCAAGATGATTGAACAAACTCAGGGGTTTCAAAGACAATTTTTTTTTTGTCTTTGAGAAAAATTCATTCATTTTTTTTTAAAATTCAATGAATACATGATAGCTTTTTTTTATTTTTCTTTTTTCAAACTTCCACTAGAAAAATTATCATTAAGACAATTTTCACTAAGCTATGAATTTCTTGAACATGCTAAACGAGACACTTTTAGTGTGAAAAAGGCTTTTTCACTCGCTCTCATTTAGAGGGTTATTTGTCCCGACCATTGATGCAAAATATATCACTCAATCTTATCATCATCTTGTTGACAAGAGTTCGAATTTTCTTGCAATCGCACGACCTTACCAATCTGAGAGGTCTTTGACAAGGATTGTAATGTGGGTCTGGTCAATGGCTTAGCAAAAGGGACTCTTTGAGTCAAGGTTATTGAAAGAACCATTCTATAATCATCTCCGGGTTTACAAGTCAAGAACCCTGCAAAATGAGAAAGAAATAATCTTGCTCGCACTTCTTCGAGCAATGCTTAAAACATATGAATTCCTATGTTAATTCAAGTGCCCTAATCTGAAGAGACTTTGTAAGGGACGTAACATAGGCTTGGTTCTTGGGTTTGAGAAACGAAAGGATCGTTAGGCTCAAAGATGTGTGTAATGGGTATGATTTGGTGATCATCTTATTACCACTAGTTTTCTTCGCCACATATCGTCTTCTTGACAAATTTCTTTATTGGCTCAAGAGTTTATCACTGATGCCAATAATTATTCAACCGGAGATCATTTTCTTTGATGATGGGCATCGATCAAGCACACCGCTTTTTATATGCCCCCCAATTCATCAGTCATTTCTCTATTATTTTTATAGGCATTGGCCTTGCTTTTACCAGGTACACTGCTTTTTCATGCCCCTTAGTTCTATTTTGATTTCAGTTCTTGCGCACAATGCGTGTGTCAAGTATATCTTAAATGACACTCGAACCTTCAAAGGTCTTCATCTATCTCTTGCCTTGCCCCAGTGTGGGGGATGATCACCAACTGGGTTTAAAGAAATGAAATTGCAGGTTCAAGTGGGCTATGCAAATGGTATAAGTGTGTAGGGTAGTGAAAGAAATGCTCTTCATCATCCTAAGGCACTTAAATTAGCACATGAATTTAATGTAATAGCATGACTTGAAGATTAATGCAAGTGAAAGCAAGAAAATTTCTATCCATTTCACTCTCCTTCATGTCAACTTACCTCCATTTGCCCCGATGTGGGGTGGTCCTTGACAGGGGTAGTATGAAAGAAATTCTTCAAGTATTTGGGCTCAAAAGAGTTAAACAATGGATTATCTATAGTGTTTGGGGTAGACAAATGAATTGCCTCTCATCATTTCAGTTGTCGTACTTTTCGCAAGAAAACTCTTCACCTTGAAACACAAAACGTTTCCATACTCACCTCACAATGTGTAAACAAGGGACTGTGTATAGGATAAGGCTTGCCTTTCACACCTCATTTATCATGTTCAAGAAACTCGACATCTTTCACTGAATTATCCATTTTGATAAATTTCAAGTGGAATTGGTGAAAACATTCTGAAATGATAAAAAGGCCATTCTCTATTCTAGCACATCAAATCATAAAATCAAAGCTTTTAAGTGTCTATGTCTTGCCCCTCTTTGCAAGGAAGCTCATAGAGGTTCCTTAAATGTGAGCAGGGCTACACCTGAAACATAAAGCAGATAATTAAAAGAAACAAATAGGGTAAATTAGATGCATGCTAGAAAATTATTTTATTTTGAAAATTTTTTTCAAGGGAACATGAAGAAGCCCAGCCTTCAGAATTAGCTCCTTGCCGTTTTCTTTTGGTAGGATTTCATCACAGGGCTAGTTTGGTATACTTCAACATGCCCTTAAAATATGAAAATCTCCATGCATTTTATTGGATGAAAAGCAAATTACATTATTGAAATGAGGGAAATCCTAGAATTGAAAATGTAAATACGGAAAGCAATAAAGACTCATGCGCAGAGGAGTGTGCAAATAATTAAAATTTTCCTACTCTCGAGCTTTGTCGATGGCAAACACTAAATTATCTTTGAACAATTAAGTCATTCCTTCAAGTGTGTCATCTGAGCTCTCAATCTTTGGAAGTGCGGGATCATCTATGCCACCCCATCCATCTGGGATGATATCCCGTGGGTCGAAGTAGGAGCTGGAAGGAGCTGAATACTTTACATAGTAATCGAATTTGCCACTTGGTTGCCCCAGGGTGTCCATCACTTCTGTTTCCTTATGCATCATCTGAAACATGGTGGGCTCAGCATCAAAATTGAAAATGGCATTCACAACTTCTAGGTGGTCAGGGAGTGGGTTATTTTGGATGTTCAGCTGTGCATCGCGGAATGAGACCACCTTGGCATCCAAAAGATTTTGGATTTTGTGTTGCAACGTATGGCAATCGTCAACAGAATGCCCCACCTCTCCCATATGATAAGCACATGTCTTGGATGGATCATAGTTGGGGAAACGTTCGGGATTAGATTGCTTAGGCTCTTTAGCTAGTAATCCTTTCTTTTGAAGGGTTGGCAAGATCTTTGATAATGGCTTACGAAGAGGCGTAAATTGACGCATAGAAGAGTTCTTCTGTTGGCCAAAGAATGGTCGTGCTCCTCCCTGATGGGTGTTCGAGGTAGGGCGAGGTGGTTGCACATAAGTTGCATTAACCTCTGCTACAAGTTCCTTATTCTTCTTGGTTGAGACTCTCCCATATGAGTTGGTTTGATTAGACGCCCATCCATCACGCAATGCTACTTCAATTCGCTTGCCAACAGGGATCGGCTGATTGAATGACTCGGCAGTCGATCCCAGCATTCGATTTCGATACTCAGGCGGGAGTGTCTTCATGAACAAATCCATCAGCTCCTTTTCTGTTGGCTCTGGAGTAATTTGAGCGGCTATAATCCTCCATCTCGTGACGTATGCCTTGAAAGATTCTGTCCTCTTCTTCTCGGTGCGAAGTAAATCCTCTCGAGATGGAGTGACATCAATATTATACTTATATTGCTTGAAGAAGGCATCTGTCAAATCCTCCCAAGTCTCCAGCAGATTAATCTTTTTCATGATGTACCATTGCAGCGACGGTCCTGTCAGGCTTGCTTGAAATTGTTGGATCATCAAGGGGATGTTATCAACATATTGGGTCATCCTGACCACATAAGTCTGCAGATGGATCTTTGGGCAAGAGGTGCCATCATACTTTTCAAAATCTGGCATTTTGAACTTCTTTGGCATCTTGATCTTTGCATAATGAGACAGATCAGTTGGGTCTTGGATAAACGAACCCTACAGCTGCTTAAGTTTCTCCTCGATTTTTATCAAGCGTTTTTCTTGCTCAGTTTTTGGTACAGCTGAAGGTATCACTTGTACCTCATCATCAACAACAATTTGAGGCTCGGTAGTAATTTTAACCCTGGAGGCATCATCAGAGGATGATGGATCAACTGTGGATGTGTTCTTGCCTTTATCCCTCGAATCAGCCATGGGAGCATGTTGTGGTAACACCACTTCAACTTGCGGAGCTGGTGGGATAGTGTTTACTTGGAGAGAGTCGATTTGCTTAGAGAGCCGCTCAAGAACACTTAGGACTTGCTTCATCTCCAATTCAAGAACAGCAATGCGAGCTTGTTCAGCAACACGTGTTTGTTCAGTGTTATCAGCCATTGTTGCTCTAGAACGAGTACGAATTGGCGATCTTAAGTGAGCCTTGTTGTCACCTATCAATGTAAAATAATACAGTAAGTATCATAACAAATGAAATTGGTCCATGACAACGATCAATTGCTTATTTTATTAAGTGAAATCAAATTCCAAAGACATCAACTTAAAATGTTAAAATAACTCCCTAGGAAATTAAATCCCTAAAACATCAATCTAAGAAATTGAAATAACATCATAAAGCCAGAATTAAACTCCTAAATCTAGCGACTCTTTTCTATATACAATTGGGAGATCACAGTCTTTCAAAGCTTCTTGTTCTGTCGAACCAACTCAGAGATACGAGCTTCTTTCCTTTCCACCGTTTCTTCAAGATTTTCAATTTGTGCTTTACGAGTGGACTTCATGGTCACTTCAGGTATCACGGGAAGTAGAGCTTGAGGGATCTCATGATGATGGATATAATAATCCGAGGCATGAAAAATCCTCTCATTTCCTTTCAATCTTCTAGGCACCACTATCTTTTCCGGATGGCATTCCTTCCATGCATTTTCAAGATGCTCGATCTCATCGAGGTATTTGTGATCATTGCGCACGAAGCGGGCTTGAAACAGATCCACTTGAAGAGGAGGTGGGATATCTTGGAGCACTCGATACTGGCGGGCCACTCTATAAGGATAGTAAGATGTTGCACCAGTAATTCCCATCAGTGGAATCGGATTATCTGTCTTGTGGGAGAAACGAGCTATGCTAACATGGAACCATTTAGCATACCATAGAAAGCCCTTGAGATCTGGATCTTTAAGAAAAGCCACCCAATCGGAAAATGATTTTCCGGTATATTTTTTTTCTAAGATTGAAAATCTTTTTATTGGGTGATCAATTTCACCTCGACGCATAAAATGACCAAACTCCTTCATGTGAGAAAGAAACCAAATTTGTAAAAGCTCAGGAGAGGCATTCATGATTTTTTTTCCATTTTTTTTAAAACGGTTGAGGGACAAAAATGTCTCAGCCAAAATCATTTTTATAAAGTTCATGCCGCGCATGCTTGTCTCGACCACCCATACAATCGAGGGATCAATAGCATTTTTTCGATGAGGAAATATTATAAGTTCAAAGAATGCTAAGATGAATATCCTACCCTTTTGGCGCATTGAAGACTAATTTGAAAACTGATTAGCCAAAAAGGAGAAAGGGCATGCATTACAATTAGCTTTCAAAACTTTTTTAACTTCATCAGTTTTAATTCTTAGAAATTGAGATAAAATTGATGTGGGTTCCATACCAAGAGGTGGCCTAACAAGTTCAGTCTCAAGGGGCATTCCTATGATGACGCTATACTCTTCCAGTGTTGAAGTTAGCTCATTCTTACCAAAAATAAATGTAGCCGTCTCGGGATACCAAAAGTGCGATATAGCTTGCAAAACACCACTATGGACTCCAATATTCAAAAGGGGGATGAGCCGTCCTAGTATCGACTCCACATAATCTTGACCTTCTTTACTTAAATTGTTCCACCACCCTCTAAGCTCAATCTTGGGAGTTGGAATGAATTGAACATCGGATTTCCCCATTGCATATAAAATAAGACCGACGACGAAACCTATTGTCATGGACCAACGAAATTGCAATAAATAAATTTCGAAGAATTTAAATAACTTACTTTCACTGGAAATAGATGACAATCACATAGACACACGCATGAAAAGTGAGGTTCGATTTCTGTCTAGACGGCTTAACAAAGTGGAGCTAAGAGGATGATCTGACCGTTGCAGTCTCGCATTAACGTGTCAGGTCCTCCTAACCCCGGCTCAGTCGAATGGAATGTCTAATATCACGCAGTCTCGCGGATATGGACAAACACATTCGACACCATGAAGAACTTTCGGGGAAGAGAAGGTCAACCTCTATATAGCAGTCTCGCTTTAGAGGAAGTATCATTCTCAACACCATCCTAAGAATCCTATCGCAGCCCAGGTCCGGCAGCAGGTTGTGTGTGCAATAGTGTAGTGCTAAAAATAAAATATGCACAACAGTTTAATTACAAACAACACTTCTATAATTTAAATTCAACCATTCATCCTTAACTCCAACTTGCAAAACAAGGGTTAGCAAAGACTACTCCCCTTATACCTCTCATCTGCAAAAACATTTAACACTTTATGTTAGGAGCGTACCTTGTTTCCATGCTGCAAAACAAAATATTTAAAAAAAAAAAAATAGGCCTATGTCCACTAAGAGTTTTAACTCTGTCTCCAGCGGAGTCGCCAAGCTGTCGCGACCTAAATTTTCGGGGCAATCCTAAAGTTTAGGTTAATGGATTACTAAGTCTGAAAACTTGGCACGGACCCTCCCAAGTCCTACCAATCGCGACTTGATGGAAATTAACTCATTTAAATATGCAATTTCAATTCAATTTGGAGCCGCCACTAATCAATTAGGGTTTGATTAGAAACCCAAATAAAGTATTGGAGAATACTTTATTTTTTACGAACCAGAGATTCAATAAATCCGGGACATGATTACACTAGATTAGTCTAACGCCCTTTCGGTACCTTTTATTTTAATTTTAAAAAAAAAATATTTAGCAGAGAATGTTAATTAATTTTAACCTAAACTACTAACATGCAAATGGTGGACATGCGGGTGCACAATCAATAAAATAACATTCAAATAAATAAATAAATTAATAAAATGCATGCCCTAAACATGATTTCTAAATGACAATACACCTACTTTTTCTTTTTCTTTTAAAAAAAATATTAATTATGTGCAATCTTAATTTAAATTTGATATGCATGAGTTTTACTTTAATGACATATGAGATGCAATTCATGTGACATAATTTAAATCATTACAATATGTATGCAATCTAATTTACATAACCCTAAAATGCATATGCTTTGTATGACGTCATAATTCTATATGCATGTTCTTTTTATGATTTTTTAATGATTTTTTTTATTACACATATGCAACCTACACTAACAATGATGACATGAAATATGATCAATTATAAACTAATTTATTAACTAACCAAGGAAATGATATGACGTGCGATATGACCTAAAATATATAACATGAATAAGCATGCAATCTATCCTAAAGAATGAAATGAGTTTATTCTATTTTTTTATTTTTTTTTTCAAATTCAAAATTAAAGAAATGCAACGATTAAATATGCAATTTAAATTAATTAAATGACATAATTCTAATGACGAGCAATTTCTAACTAAATGAACTTAGCAATAATTACTAGATGATGAAAATTTCATAAACCTAATCCTACATGTCTGATTTATTAAACCTACATGCTTTGATGCAAGATTTTGATTTTTGATTTTTGATTTTTTTTAGTGTTTTAGTGTTTTTCCAAAACAAGTAATTATCGGACTAAACATTAAATCAACATCAAGATATTTAATAAATAAATGATTAAAATAACTTAAAAAATAACCCGTTGTCTCACAGGTTAAATTAACGATTATTTTAAACCTAATTATCACGACAAATAGTTCAAAATAATTAAAAATCTAATCCGAAGTCTTACGGATCAAATTAATAATTACATTGATTTAACAACCAAAATATCATCAAAAAGCCTGAAACTTAATATAATTAAAAAATTGATCCAATGTCTCTCGATCAAATTAATAATTACAATAAGTTCGGACAAAATCCTTACGTATAATGCCTACAAAATGCACAAATATTAATATTGACAAACCATATTCTAACTTAAACAATAATAATAAAGCTAACTAAAAGTAAAGTAAAATAATAAAAATAAAAGAAAAATAAACAACCTAAGGAAAATGGAGGGGCAGCCAATTTGTCAACAGCAAGCAGGAAGTTTGGATCGCCGGCGTTCGGGCAAAGGGGTTGCCGTCGGAGAGCACGTGGAGTCGGGGTCTGGGCGTTGCAAAAGGCAGGTCGCGCGGTAGCGGCAGGAGCTCGAGGCGTTGCAGCGATGGTGTCCCACGGGTGTGTGGCGAGAGTTCGCGGCGTCAATCCGGTGCTGGCTGGCGGCTCGGGCGGCTGGTGCGTCGTGGGCGGAAGGGACAGCTAACGGTGGCGCGCGGTGTTCGTGCAGGAGCGGTGGCGTCGTGGGCTGCAAGACCGACAGCGGAGGCGGCGTCGAGGCACTCGGGTCGCGGCTACCACAGGGAGCTCGGGCTCTGCAAATCGGTGACAGCGTCGGGGCGAGCTTCGCGAGGAGGATGGCGAAGCGGTGGTAGAGCAAAGAGGGCTGGCGTCGCGGTGATCAACAGCTTTGCGACGCGAGGGATCGGGTTGCGGCTGCTGCGGGATCAACGGCGTCGGGGCAAACTCGCGGGTGCAGAGGTACGGCGGCACACAATGCGGTGGTGGAGCAGCAGGTGGTGCCTCGCGACGGTTGGCGACCGGCTCCGGCTCAGATCTGCCGGAGTTGAGTGATGCTGGAGCAGCGGCGGAGGCGGCGGGTCTATTCGGAATTGGCTAGGCCGCGGGTTGCAAGGGCTCAGTCGTCGGGGGTGACGAGCGGCGACGTTGGTGCTCAGGCAAAGCTCCGGTGTATGGACGGAACAAGCGGCGGCCTTGGGCGCGAGGGCTCACGGACGAGCGGCGATGGCCGGCGAAAAAAAAGGTGCTGCTGAGGAAGATGAACAGTGGGTCCTATTTTCTTCTTCTTTTTTGTTTACTTTTTCTCTCCTGACACTCTCTCTCACCTGTCTCTCTCACTTTCTGCAGAAGCCAAAAGCTTCAGACTTTTCTTCTTTTTTCTTTACCTTTCCCACAAACCGAAGCCTTCTTCTCTGTTTTCTCTCTTCTCCTTTGACTTTTTTTTTTTTTTTTTTTTTGTGTTTCTCCTCCACGGATGGCTTCCCTCTCCTTTTTCACTTTTCGCTTTTTTTTCTTTTTTTACCCCGAGAAGCCCCCCCTGAACCGAAGACTTGCCCTCTTTTATTTCCCAATATCTACTCATCTTCTCAACAAAAAATGGCTCCAAAAATCAAACGGTTATTTTTTTTAAATTTTGAAATGAGAATATATTTTCAACAACAAAGATTAAAAAAAAAAACGAATTTTATTTAATTTATTATTATTATTAAAATATTAGGTGTCAACACTGCATCACATCCCTCAAGGAAACATATGCATCTTAAGTTGGAGCGAGTGTGGTTGGACATTACTGCCAGTGAGATGATGACCATGAATGTTAATATATTACAGTAGATAAAAGGTTGCCAGGACATTTCAGGTGAAATTTTGCTTGCATTCTTCGAATCTTCAGAGATTCATGACCCAAGAAATGCCTGCGAAATGGATAAGTCCAGGAATTACACAGTGATGAGATGACAACACATCAATTTCTACGTATCTACAAACTTACCTCTCACTTAACTGGATCGGTCTATATGCAGATTTTGGCAGTTGCTGACAACATGACATTGATGTGGTACTATGAACACAGTGCTGCTTAGACTAGGCAAGTTGCAGAGTTTTAATCTTTTCAATGAAGTACCAGCCGAGCTGCCTCCAAATATAGTTTTCAAGCTGTAGCACGAGTCTATCTCAAGAATCTCCAGGTTTGGTGGTAATTCGGATGAGGGAGAAACTTGTTCCAGTCGGGGACAAGATTGTATTTCAAGCTGTTTTAGATTTTTGAAGCTCCTCGGCTTCATTGTCTGGCTGCATATCCTCTCTAGCATAGCAGCGTGGAAAATATGGAGAATTTCCAAGTTTTCAGCTCCTCCAAGAACTTCCTCTAAATTCTCCAGATCCGGACACTGTCTCACTTTCAATACTCGCAGGGAGACCATCATAACCCTGATTCTCTTAAGCTTTGATAATTCCAGAAGATCCAACGTCTGGAAGTTACATTCTATGGGCATATCATGGTTGACTAGCCTTTCCATTTTCTCACAAAATTGTATTTGGAGAATTTCCAGATTTTTAGCTTCTCCAAGCACTTCCTCTAAATTCTCCAGCTTCGGACAGTGTCTCACTTTCAGTACTCGCAATGGAAGCTTTGGTAATTGCAGAAGATCCGAGGTCTGCAGGTTACATTCTACGGACATATCACGACTGAATAGCCTCTCCATTTTCTCACAAAAAATTATTTCGAGGGTTTCAAGCTTCTTTGGCAGCTTGGAGAATGAGAAAATGTTGGTGAGCATCGGGCAACAATCTATATACAAGTGCTTAAGACCTCTGAAGACCTCAGACTGCACTGAATCATCACATACGCAACTCAAGGAAGAAAGATTGCACAGATAAAGAGAGTCAAGCTTTCCTGAAGCTCTGGCATCTCCTTCACCATCAACTATACTACGGATATCCGTGCACCTTTCAAGCCAACAGCTCTTTACTGATCTCAGGTTCTCTTTAACAAGTTCAGATAACTTTTTCAAAGAGCTATCATCCACTAGCGATATGTGATCAGCGTGCTCGAGAACATGTTCAGGTAGACTGAATTTGCTATAGGATCCATGGATCTCCAGATACCGCCCTTGTTCTTTATGATGAAGAAATCTTCCTTGAGATTGGATATCCCTCAGTAGGCCCATGTCTCCAAGGTCGTATATCCTTCCATCTGAATTTTTGGGAAGCCAAACAGAAAAGTGGAATTTTTGGAAGCATGTATCCCACAGCATGGGATTCTCCTCCACGAACTGGAAAAATCTGGTACCACAAATCGATATGGAAGGCCAGTCAGAAGATTCAGTAATCTCAGAACTTAGGGATCCACAACCTCCCAAGTTGAACTCCTCTGGAACATACTTTATCTTGCTCCAGTCAATTGCTTTCATATGCTTCATATCCTGCAGATTGAGCTTCTTCAGGCTAGTCAGATCCGAGATTCCATAGGGAAATTCTTGTATTTTTGTCCCCGAAAGATCTAGAACCTCCAGTACGGTAAGAGACTTCAAATTTTCCAAACTTTCCAAATCAGCACAATCTCCTAGCAGTAGTTGTTGGAGCTTGCTAAATGTCTGAATCGGAGGTAAAGACTCAACCTTGGTCCCCGATAGATCCAGAAGCTCAAGCTCCTTCAGAGCATCCAGCTCCAACACTTTACAGGAACACCCTCTCAGAGAGAGCTCCCTAAGGTTAGTGAGGTGGGACAGAGATGGCAATTGCTCGAATTCTATTTCAGAGAGGTTCAGAATCCTTAATTTGTTCATGTGGCGCAGAAATTCAAGCTCTATATGGATCAAAGATTTTGCACCACAAAGGTCGAGGACCTCTAGGTTGAGCAGAGCTTCCAAGGAAGGAAGGTTATTCCAGTGGGGGCAATTTCTTATTATTAGGTGACTGAGGCTGACAGGAAAGCAATCTCGTGGAAGGCTTTTGATTTTAGTCTCTGAGAGATTGATCTCCTTCAGGCGAGACATGCCCTGAAAGGAGTCATTGCTTGTTATCACCAACTCAGAGCATCCCGAGAGATCAAGAACTTCCAGTTTCTGAAGCGAAGGCAAGTTTTGCAACTTAGTAAGGAACTTACAATTCTTCAGCAAGAGCCAACGAAGTTCAGAAGGCTGAGAAAGTGATGGCAGAGCTTTGATTTTAGTATTTGAGAGGATGAGTTGACGAAGGGAATTAAGATGTTCAAATGAGCTGTCTTCAAATTCTTCCAGTGCAGAGGCATCACAAAGGTTCAGCTCCTCAAGGCCTGGGAGGCCTCGCGTAGATGGCAATTTGCAAAGATGAACACAACAATTCAAGAGAAGATGAGATAGGCTGCTGATGTTGTGAGGAAACTTATTTACAGTACTACCTGTGAGATCCAGAACTCTAAAGTCAGTCTTGGTTTCCTGAGGATCGTCCTGTACTTCTTTCAAAGATATTGTCTTCGAAAGATCGAGAATCTTAAGTTTAGTTAATGGTCTTAGGGTGGGAAGTCTTGCCAGGGATAGACAGTCACTTAAGAGGAGTCGAGTGAGCTCCCCCAAATTGTGAAAGAAGGGAAGGCGCCCAATCCTGGTTTTAGAAAGATTGAGAATTTGAAGTTTTTCAAGCGGAGAGAGGTTCTTGACCTGGATATTGCAGAAGGAGTCTGAACCAGAGAAATCAAGCACTTCCAGTTTTGCCAATGAAAGCACTAACTCGCTTGCCGCTTCCTTTTTCTTCAATAAATTAGCATCACACAATTGTTTTAAATTGGGACAGTTTCTAAGAATGAGCCAACGGAGTTCTCTCCGATTTAGGAGGGACGCAGGAAGCCACTCGATGCCAACTTCGGATAAGTTAAGAGACCTAAGATCTTTCATATGCTCAAAAAGATCATCTTGGATTTTCTTCACCATACGAGCCCCAGATATCTCGAGAACTAGTAAGTTTGTAAGTTTTTGGATCTCATCCACGCTCTCCAATATACGACATCCCCTCAGAACAAGTACTTGAAGCTCCTTCAATTTTGCAAGTGGTGAGGGCACCTTTTTGAACATTGGATTTATGATGACCAGGGTTTTAAGTTGTTGTTTGTGTTGGAAAAATGTATCAGGGACTTCCCTGCGAAAACGAGCACCATCAATAAAGAGCGTGGACATCTCGTACCTTTTCTTACTACTCGTCTTTATCATCCCATCGGTCTGTATAACCCTCCCAAGACCAGCCCAACTTTGATCATCCAGCACACTAGCCACACCAACATACGCAGTCCCGCTGAGTCCATCACGTCGGTGATCATTGACTCTCAAAGCATCACTGTCCATGGTAATATAACTATCTTCCTTTTCTTTTAGAAATCCACGAACTATGAGCTCCATCAGAGTATGATGTGCTTCCTCATAGGCAGTCTCATAATGATCATGGTGACCAAAATACCCTTCCAATAACCATTGAGCTATCAGCTCATTGTAGTGGATCCTATCATGATGGACAAACAAGTATCTGCAGTGCCAACAGCACTTACTGAGGGTGCTTGGCAACATCTGATACACATGCTGCCATAATTTTGCATTATCAGCAGATTCAGTTATAGAGGCCATTTCCTCAACTGCATTGTCCAATTCAAAGTCCTTAACACGATTCATTGCTTCTGCAATCATAATAATTACCCCAGGACGACCCTGGCTACCTTTTCCAATAGTTGCAGACAGTCTTTCAAATCCAGTTGCCCCAGAAACTTCATCCTTGACCCTATTCCTCAGTAAACTTGAGGATTCATCACCAGACAGGAATTTCATTTCATAAAATTTTATATGGTCTGGCAAAATTGTAAAATCATTTCCCTCATCGCCAATACAGTTGTCATTGCTAATTCTAGTGATTAAAATCTTAAAATGGTCCCTTTGGAGGAGGTCCTTTAAATCAGAATAAATTCTCTGATGATGCATGTTATCAAAATCATCCAGAACTACAAGAATATATGGACCTTTTCCATCTCCGGGAGCATCTTTCTGATCAACCTTCGCTGTTCCTTTTGGTTCAATCTTTCTTAATTTCTCCTCTTCACTTCTCATTTGATCAAGTTTTTTAGATTTCATCAAGTTAAGCTTTTCCCTTATTCTCCGTTTCAAGTCCTCTTCTAGCTCCTGCTGCCTCATCTCAGTGTTGTCATCTTCCTCCCGCTCCTCATTAGAAGGAACTACAGACAGCTGAATGGCAATATTTTCAACTAGAGATTGGCCTTCATAATTACATCCTCGGACCACCCAAATAGTTCCATAGCAGGAGCCATTGAGGCTGGCGGAATTACCTATCCTTTTCGCCATCCATGTTTTACCCACTCCAGCTTCTCCATAAAGGACAACTTTGTTCACCTTATCATCACTTAGAAAACCTAAAATTTGTTCTTCTTGAGTTTTTAGAGAACCTGCCGGGTCGGCCATCGCTGGCAAATGCAACTGCACAAATAAGACATTGGTTAAGGATGATTTTCTGTCCTTTTCCCTTTTTGATGAACTACCCTTGTAAGTAAACCATAGAGAACAAATTTAACTCGACAATTCCACATACACTGTCAAATCTCAACTACAAAACCTTCAAAAAGTAGAAAAAAGGACCTTCAAGTAGAAAATTTAATTGGGGAAATTACCAAAAAAGTCATAAACCTTTTGCAGACGCCAATTCAGTCATAAACTTATTTTTTTAGCCAATTCAGTCCTAAATATTTTACAATGCTAGTTCAATCATTTCGGCCAAAATTGGCTAGCCGACGCTAATGTGACCGCCCAATGCCGACAATAAATTTTTTAATAACATTTTATTTTTTCGAATTATTTTATTAATTTTTAATCTTTTTTACATTTTTCCCTCTCTCTTTTTTTTTGGGGTCCTCCCTCCTCCTCCCTCCTTCTTCCTTTGGCTTTGGCGACCAGCCAGCCCTCGCCAGTTGTCGAACTGAGGTGGCCGGGCGAGCTCGCCTCATTGTTGTTGGGCGAGGGTGAGCTTGCCCAACCACTGGCAGGGTGAGCCCCCACCGAATCTGGCAAGGGCTCGCCTCACCGTTGTTGGGCGAGGCAAGCCCTTGCCAGATCTGACGAGGGCTTGCCCCTCTAGTGGCTGGGAGAGCTCCCCATCGCCCAACAACGGCAAGGTGAGCCCTCGCCAGATTTAGCAAGGGCTCGCCATGCTAGTGGTTGGACGAGCTCGCCCTTGCCTAACGACGGCGGGGTGAGGCGAGCTCGCTCGGTTGCCGAAGCCAAAGGAAGAAGGAGGGAGGAAGGGAAGGAAGGAAGGAAAAAAAGGTAAAAATGATTAAAAATTAATAAAATATTATTAAAAAATTTAGTGTCGGCGTCAGCCGTGCAGTCACTTGTCTTTGGCCAATTTTGGCCGGAAGGACTAACCGATATAATTATAAAATGTTTAGGATTGAATTGGCACAACTAAAAGGTAATTCTCCCAATTTAATTAGTCCTACCTAGAAACCTGCCTATGTAAAAATGTTTATTGTCTCATCAAACACGATATTGCGTACTATTACTTCTAGCATCTAGGAGCCCCCAATACAAGAAGAATGACCGCATTACCTACAACCAACATGCCCGACAAATTCCAAGTGAAATAAGATGATCGTAGCCTAACGATGTGGCTTTCGAATCCTTGCAGACATCATCTCAAATCCAATATATAGAAAATGGAAAACGAAAGTAATCACCATACTCCACCGTGTCATTAGAACACTCAGCATGCAGGGGTTTATAATCTAACTTCCACATTCTATTAAGTTCTTTCTAATCTGTCAGGTAATAGAATAGCACTCCATGATGGTGAACTTGAAATTCTTCTGACGAGTTCATTGCGAGAATTAGGTGAAGTTTGTCAGCTTTAAACATATGCCAATATCAAATTCAAGACTTTTACGTGGATGCACCCCTTGTATTAGTTAACCACATAGTTTTCAACATAATGTATGTAAAGAATTCTGCGTCAACAAGGAAATCTTTTGTTGTAGTTGAGAAATAATAAAAGATATATAGAAGAGAGTAATTGTGTATATTTCGATATATTCATAATGAGGATTACATCAGCCTATTTATAAGCTTGATGAAATAACTAAATAAGATAAAATATTAATCAAGATACGCACAATCAAAAAGAAATATTCGCGTAATCTTGAGAGATACAGAAAATCATTATAATTATTCCAAATATCTCTAACAGTTATAATAGTTGTTTCCCATAGTACTAATTGCAAAAACAAGTTTGATTTTGGAAAAGTTCAAATCTGCAATTATTTACATATAGTAGCTCTTGGACATAAAGAAATAAGTTCTATCTGGTCGCAATAATTGTTTCCCAAAGCTCTATAGCTGGCCACACATGCACATTTTATATTTTTCATTTTACTATGATGACAAAAAAAGAAGCGAAAAAAGAAACGCCTTTTTACTAATTGTTTCCCGACTTTCCTCTTTAATTATAAAGGTCGTGTCTGGAGACTGCGCACAGTTGCTGCAGTCAACGGCCAAAAGGATTGTTCGCGAGCCATCCCGCCAATAAACAATATATCTCCGAAAGTGGGGCTGCAAGACTGCACGTTTTGGCTAAAGTTTCAACATTTAGTGGCAGAAATTGGTCTCAAACAAGCTATTTCGACGATTGCACATATTTGTTCGCCAGAAGTCATATGCTTCAAGATTGACTCACTCCTGGCGATAAATTCACTAGGGACAAGACATCAATCGAACGTAGGTTTCCCATGAAAGAAAGGGGGAAAGGAAGACTGAAGTAGCAGCTCCAGGTTGAAAATGGGCAGGTGAGGCCTGTTTCGTACATAGAGTTTTAAGGTTGGTTTCGTCGGGTCCTGCTTTCTCGGATATGAGTCCGGTTCCGGGTTCGGCTCTCGAATCATCTCGCACTCCACTTTCTTCGGACACAAGTCGGGAACAATTTAGTCAGTGCCTGATGGATTTCGGATGATCCAAAATCAGTTTTCCTTCATTCAAGTTTAATTGGGTCATAATTGAATATTTCGACAGTTTAGCATCTTTGATACATTTTCATCTTTTAACTTGATAGGTCAAGTCTATTCTCTTCGTACTGTTCTAATGGACTGTGCATACTAACAAGTATAAACCATGAGTGTATTTTCAAGATAACAACCAAATCAAAAGTGAATGCACATAATGTTGAATAGTTTGTTATTATAAAAGAGAGGACTCTTAATTAAGAGAAGATGTGTATTTAGGTTAAAAAAAGACGTGACTCTTAATTAGAAAAAGATATGACTCTTAGTCCTAAAAAGAGGTTATCGGTAACTATGAAAGGAAGTTATTCTTAACATGAAGAGTGGCAATGGTTGGGGATAAGGTATTCATTCGCAAGAAATGTGTTGATTGATTGTCTGTAGTAGAAACTCAATCACACATTATTTATTATAGCCACAACTTTTCATAACGGTTTCTTCTTCGGAACTCTCACTTCTTCTCTTTTTCATACACACCACCTTAACAATACATTAAAGGTGAAAGTTCAAGAGAGAAATTGAATAATTGCCGAACTCGTTTCTATACAACTTTGGTATGTATCCTGGAAGTATATTTGTTTAAAACCTAGCAGCAATAATAGTAAGGGCAAATACCTCGAGGACAATGAAATTCATCACATTTCAAAGTATCAGTGATGTGTTACTACTTCTCTATTTTTATCAACAATCAAATTTCCCATACACAGGGAACCCAGTAGAATGACAGTTTGGTTAAGTGAACGTGAATTTCGAACTCTCAAATTTCACATCCATCGTTCCAACACAAGAAGATCAGCCAAGATGTAGTACTTCGCTATGGATCAGTGATACACTCAAGAAACACTGTATCAATCTGGAACACAATTAACACCGAAAGAAAGAAACGAGAGAAGGAAAATTCATCAAGCCAAATGAACAAACCATCTTGCAACCAGATAATGTAAGGAAGAGAAACGAGAACCTGAAAGCTTTATGAAGCTGAGACCGCGAAAGGCAAGACACAGCAACTCTCACGGATCTCTCTGAAAGCTCTCTCTGGGCTTAGTCAACCTCGCGCATCTTCTTCATTTAACGCTTCCACTATCATATACTCCCACCAGAGTCCGTGGACCACGGTCTGCTGGGTCGTCTTCTTCGTATTTGCTTTTTTTTTCGGAAATACAAAAGAAGGTCTTCGTTTTATCAGCCAACCAACCTATTCTTTTCCGGGTAGTATTACTGAAAATCTCAAGCTAGAAACCCAACCACAGTTAACCCAAACTAAACCCTGAACTGACACTTATCCCAAAACGAAATTAATTTTTATATCAGAAAAAGTGTCAAACCAGTATCTCCATGCCATATTTGCCCCAATCTAATTTTCACGTCATAAAAAAATCTTAAAGTTTGGGATAAATTTTTAAAAGAACACATTTTTGTGCCAATGTTTATGATGAGTAATAGAAATTTACCCGTGCTTGAGTAGAAATACAATCCATTTACAATGATTAAGTTGCAATTATTTAATTTCTTAGTAACTCAAAAAAATAAGTTCAGTGTTTTTCAAAGGTTTTTGTCCATTTGAAATGCCTTCTATAATTACTATCACAATTACTTTACTAAAATTAAAAGTAAACTAAATCGACATTTCTTGAACTATGATAAAATATATATATATATATATATATATATATATATATATATATATATATATATATAGATATATTTTCTATATAAGCATCTTGTTTTCGTAATTTCATTAAGATAATTGGTAAATTGACGATTCTTTAATTTTTTTGATCTATATTTGCTATTCTTTAATGTAATTGCGAAATAATTTTTTCAAATAACATAGGAAATTTTTTCGATACCATAATTTTCTTTTCACACATGAAGTTCATTGTGTTATTTTGTCGACAAGTTCAACGTGCTAATATAAACTTATCAAGTGAATAAATTCTTAATAAAGTAATACTTTTTAAACTTATTTTTCCTACTTCAAGGCTTATTAATAAAAGCTAATTATAACAACTCTAAATGGTCACTAATCATCTCGATTTTTTTGGTTGGGTGGGGGGGGGGGGAGGGGCTGTTTCTATCGAGTCGTTGTCTTATTTTATTTGGGATGTCAAAATGTTTTGATTTTGAATGTTTTGTCATTTCCATATTGGAATCAATAATTTTGTTTGCGTTTCCCTCTACTGTTCTTATTTTAAGTTTGAGTTGAGATTACACAACAGCAAAGGCCACCACCTAATTGATGCCATAAAAATGACATATTGGCTTCTATTGGCAAGTCAAACATGACTTGTAGAGGTAACAAACGAGCTTCTGACAATGTAAGCCCTGTTTAGGGACCCTTTTTCCGAGGCTGTTCCTCAATAGCTTGTTCTTTAGAAACAAGTTCTCTAGGTTTTAAAGTTTTTTTTTTACTTTGGATTACCATACAGCCCCAGTTGCTCAATTCAAATGAATCTTCGTTACAGAACAATATATGAAGTTTCCTGAATCAAGGCGTTATGTCAACAAATCGAAAATAAAATCACAACCGGCGCCATCTCACTTCACCAAGGCTGTGATATGGCGTTGGACCACGCAAAACAAAATGCCAGTTTTTGGTCAACTAGGGTGGCAAGACTATCGCCATGCAAGAGTGAAAGAAAATACAGGCCCGATAGCTGGTGGCCTTCGGGTCATTTAATGTTCAAGCTGATAGACTCCCAGGGCTTAGTACTAGCATGAAGTGACATGAAAGAAAATAGCATATACACGTATACACGTACCTTTTGGAATTACTTTATGCCTTGACCTAGATTACAATGAATGAGTTGCTTTCGATGTTGACGTGAATGTATATTGCACATGCTGGCTTTTTAGTAGGCTCTTTGAAAGACACGGGACAAAAGCAAAAGTTCACAGACTTGGCCTTAAAGCAGGTAAGGAATCGATAAGTATCGTCCTCCGATAGACAACTTCAATAATTCAATAATAAACCAACTTTAGTAATTTCATAGTTGTAAAAACAACTTTATTAAAGCAATGATCTCGTGATTTTCGAAAGCAGATTCCTACACTCAGTGCGAGGTGCTCCATGGTCTTGGTCTTCGTCAAAATAGAGCCCTGATTGCCAGTGTCTTCAAGACTAAATTTGTCGTAATCCTATAGATCTTGAGAAAAGTCTATTGAATATTTTTTTACATTTTTATTTTTTTGGGTCTGTAAAATCATATAGTAAGATATAAGAGCACAAGCATACATACATACACATATATATGATAAAAAAAAGGGTTTAAATGTGTGTGGAGAGAAAAATATTATTTGAAGATATGAATTGATTCGGTAAAGATATTTATATAGTCATATATTTATGATATTAGATAATATTCTCTTGGTTGACAAAATTGCAATTTTGTTCCATTTTATTATACTATAGTTTGTAGTTGTTGTATTACATCTCAAAAGAATATTGACAGTTTTTTGGTCTATCCTTCTTCAATTAAAGAACATGATTTCGTTCCCAGTGCTTATCATGAGCACTAGAAATTTCCGCAGGCTTCAAGCAAAAAGACAATTCATTTACTATAATTAAGTCACAACAATTTAATTTTTTGGAAACTAAAAGAAAAATTCGGCATTTTTGAAAGATAATTTTTCTTTTCATTCGAATTACCATCTATAGTTTCTATCGCAATCACTTTTTCTAAAATCAAAATTAAACCAATTCATCATTTCTTTGTACTATGACAAATGAAGTTTCCATTTTAAGCTTCTCATTTTCTTAGTTCCATAAAAGATAAGTGGTAAATTAATGATTCCTCAATATATTTTATCTATATGCTTTCCTTTAATGTAATTGCAAAGTACTTACTTCATAAAGCATATTAATTTTTTTTATATTTTTAAATGTAAAGATAACATAATTTTAATGCTTAGTTACACAACTAATTTATTATAAATATTTGTTATTTAGAAAATATCTACCCTTGACATTTTTAAATAGTCATTGATAACTTAAATATCTGTCAGTGGAAGATTTTTCTCTTGATTTTTTTTTTTTTGGTAGTTTTCATCTAGGTCCCATCATTCTTTAGAATTTTTTGCCTCACCCCACTGAAGCGCTCCTCCTGGCCCGCCTACCCCCTTCTCCACTCCCTCACAAAAGAAAAAGCTTCAAGGCTTTAATAATATAGACTGTGGAAAGATAGCCACGGTCGATACGGAGTCGGACTTTAAGCAGGCAACATTTCAATAAGCAGCAGCCTCGGACAGCCAACTTTGACAATTCAATAGCCGGACAAACTCCTTTATTGAAGGATGGCCTTATGATTTCTAAGATTCCTTCAATGATTGCTGGGTGCCGTGTGTGTCTACAGGTTCGCCATGATTCCACGAGTGCCGAGAAGAGTCTACCGCTTCCGACAAGTTCTGTTCATTTTCTTCAAGAGCTTTGACGAATAGCATCTCTCATAGCGTGACAAGCAGAGTAATAGGGTCATGCCAGCTCTTCGTGATGAATACTGTCATAAGAGGCTGGGAGTGATGTAATCTCCTTTCACTTAGGAGCCTCTGAATCTCTTGATATTTTTTTGAGGAACTTTCCGTGAAAATGCTTGTATAACAATGTGATCTGTTTTCATGGGGGGTTGGTTTCTATCGAGGTGGTCCCATCTTTCTTTTGAATTTTTTTACCCCCACTTCTTGTAGGACCTTCTCATCAACATCTCCCTCCTGTCAAAAGCCAAAAGATTCGGGCTTAATAATTCACACTCTAAAAATATAGTTACGGACGATGCAGAGAGGGACTTAAAGCAGATAATAATAGCTCAAATAAGCAAGTGGCCCGGACAAATTCATGAAGCTGTTCGTCCGATTTGTGAAACTAGGGGCCTCGTGATCTCCGAAAGCAGATTCCTTTGCTGATTGCTGTCTGGGTCTTCGTCTAAATTGAGGCCTGGCTGATACGTGTCTGTAGGCCGGGTTTGCCATAATTTCATGAGACTCAAGAAAAGTCTATCGATTTTGACTGACTTTGTCTTTGTTCTTTAAAGCTTGATGGGTGAGATCTCTGGCAGCGTGATACACGCATAGGAGCAATGTGATGACATCTCTTCCTAAGCACTGAGTCATGAGAATTTGAGATTGATGTTATTTCTTCTCATATAGGGATCTTTTGAATTTCTCTAAATATTATAGGGATTTCTTGTATAGTTCGGTAATGAAATAAACAGGATTAATTTGACTTGTTGGTCCTGCGGTGTAGAGTCTGCATGGTCTATAGGGTAGTTGCAGCTTTCTTGTTCTTATTCACCAAAAAATTGCGTCTTCTTCTTTCATGAAGGTTTTGATGATGTTATGTGCCCGACATCACCTATAAATATATTGGAGTTAAATCCAGTGGACCATACTAATAAGAAATATATTATTTTTCCCCGTAGAAGACTACATGCAGTAGTCAAGGATGGAACTTGGCATGTCGATTAAATGCGTGATATAAGGAAGAACAGTAATATCTAACGCCCTTTCTCATGACCACAGGTCATTTTATTTTGGATGTCAAAATGTTTTGATTTTGAATGTTTTTGTCATTTCCATATTAGATCAATAATTTTGTTTGCGTTTCCCTCTACTGTTCTTATTTTAAGTTTGAGTTGAGATTGCACAGCAGCAAACGCCACCACCTAATTGATGCATTAAAAATGACATATTGGCTTCTATTGGCAAGTCAAAAATGACTTGTAGAGGTAACAAACGAGCTTCCGACAATGTAAGCCTTGTTTAGGGACCCTTTTTCTGAGGCTGTTCCTCAATAGCTTGTTCTTTAGAAACAAGTTCTCTAAGTTCTAAAATTTTCTTTTTTTGGATTACTATACGGCCCCAGTTGCTCAATTCAATGAATCTTTGTTACAGAACTATATACGAAGTTCACCGAATCAAGGCGTTATGTCAACAAATCCAAAATAAAATCACAACCGGCACGATCTCACTTCACCAAGGCCGTGATATGGCGTCGGACCATGCAAAACAAAATGCCTGTTTTTGATCAACTAGGGAGGCAAGACCATCTACAGGCCCGATAGCTGGTGGGCTTCGAGTCATTTAATGTTCAAGCTGATAGACTCCCAGGGCTTAGTACCAGCATGAAGTGACATGAAAGAAAATAGCATATGCCCGTACCTTTTGGAATTACTTTATGCCGTGACCTAGACTACAATGAATGAGTTGCTTTCGATCTTGCCATGAATGTATATTGCACATGCTGGCTTTTTAGTAGACTCTTTGAAAGACATGGACAAAAGCAAAAGTTCGCAGACTTGGCCTTAAAGCAGATAAGGAATCAATAAGTATCGTCCTTCAACAGACAACTTCAATAATTCAATAATAAAATAACATTAGTAATTCAATAGTTGAAAAAACAACTTTATTGAAGCAACGACCTCGTGATTTCCGAAAGCATATTCCTACACTCATTACGAGGTGCTCCATGGTCTCAGTCTGTCAAAGTAGAGTCCTGATTGCCAGTGTCTTCAGTACTAGGTTTGTCGTAATCCTATAGATCCTAAGAAAAGTCTATCGAAACATTTTTTACATTTTTATTTTGTTGGGTCCGTAAAATCATATAGGAAGATATAAGAGCACAAGTATACACACACACACACACACACACAGACAGATATATATATATGATAAAAAAAAAAGAAGGGTTTAAATGTGTGTGGAGAGATAAATATTATTTGAAGATATGAATTGATTGGGTAAAGATATTTATATAGTCATATATTTGTGATATTAGATAATATTCTCTTGGTTGACAAAATTGTAGTTTTGTTCCATTCTATTATATTATAGTCTGTAGTTATTGTAATACATCTCAAAAGAATATTGACATTTTTTTGGTCTATTCCTCTTCAATTAAAGAACATGATTTCATTCTCAGTGCTTATCATGAGCACTATAAAGTTCCCCAGGCTTCAAGCAAAAAGACAATTCATTTACTATAATTAAGTTATAACTTTTTCATTTTTTGGAAACTAAAAAAACAAATTCGTCATTTTTGAAAGATAAATTTTCTTTTCATTTGAAATACCATCGGTAGTTTCTATCACAATCACTTTTTCTAAAGTCAAAATTAAACCAATTCATCATTTCTTTGTACTATGACAAATGAAGTTTCCATTTTAAGCTTCTCATTTCCTTACTTCCATAAAAGATAAGTGGTAAATTAATGATTCCTCAATATATTTTATCTATATGCTTTCCTTTAATGTTATTGCAAAATACTTATTTCACAAAGCATATTAAACTTTTTTTATATATTTTTAATGTAAAGATAACATAATTTTAATGCTTATTTACAAAAATAATTTATTATAAATATTTGTTATTTAGATAATATCTACCCTTGACATTTTTAAATAGTCATCGATAACTTAAATATCTATCAGTGGAAGATTTTTCTTTTGAATTCTTTTTATTATTTTCGGTAGTTTTCATCTAGGTCCCATTTTTCTTTCGAATTTTTTGCCTCACCCCATTGAAGTGCTCCTACCTGGCCCGCCTACCCCCTTCTCCCCTCCCTCACAAAAGCAAATGCTTTACGTTTGGTCGTCGGGATAATAATCAAGATAGGATAGGATAAAGTAGGATATTAAATCCTTTGGATAATAAAGGTGGATATATCTAATCCTATCAAGTGTTTGGCGTACTTCAGGATAAGATTAAAAAATAAATATGATATTCAATTAAATTAAAAAATTAAAAAATAGAAAATTCAATCAATTAAAGGCCATGGAAAAGCCCTATATCTAGGAATTGTGGCCACCTCTGCAGTGGCCACCATTGAAAACGGTGAGATGTGAAGATGTGAGAAGAAGTGGAAGAAGAGGGCTGACGATGAATCGGAGAGGCGGAGGCATCTATTTGACGTAGATGCTTATGATATCTTCTCTTTTTGTTAAGTTCTTTCTTTCCTTAAAAAAAAATTCTTATCCAATCCGGGCTTATCCCACCCCCTCCCCCGGATTTTTTATCCAGCATTTTATCCGGATGTATCCGGGTTTGTCCGATCCGATGGACATTTCCAAACATTGGATATGATAACAAATTATCCTATCCAGACTCAAATCCGGACTACCAAACGTAGCCAGGGTTTAATAATATAGACTTTGAAAAGATAGCCACCGTCAATATAAAGTCGGACTTAAGGCAGGCAACGGTTCAATAAGCAGTAGCTTCGGACAGCCATCTTTGACAGTTCAATAATCGGACAAACTCCTCTATTGAAGGGATGGCCTTGGGATTTCTAAGATTCCTTCACTGATTGCTGGGTGCTGTGTGTGTCTTCAAGGTCGCCATAATTCCACGCGTCCTGAGAAAAGTCTATCGGTTCCTACAAGTTGTGTTCATTTTCTTCAAAATCGTGACGAATGACATCTCTGATAGCGTGAGGGGCAGAGTAATAATGTCATGCCAGCTCATCGTGATGAATACTAAGCCAAAAGAAGCCAGGAGTAATGTGATCTCTTTTCATGTAGTATCCTCTGAATATCTTGATATTTTTCGAGGGACTTTTCGTGAAAATGAATGTATAATAATGTGATCTCTTTTCATGAGAGAATTACCAAAAAAGTCATAAACTTATTATAATTGTGCCAATTCAGTCATAAACTTTTTTTTTTTTTTTTTAGCCAATTTAGTCATAAACCTTTTACAATTGTATCAATTCAGTCCATTCGGCCAAAATTGGCCGGCTGGTGCTGACGTGGACCGCCAATGCTTGACGTGGCATTTTCAAATATTTTTATTTTATTTTTTTTCAAATTTTTAATATTTTTTGGAATTTTTTAATTCTTTTTTTTTTTTTCCATCATCTTCTTCACCTCCTGGCCAGCCAATGGCGAGGCTCGCCCCCGCCGACTGGAGGTAAGGGCCGGCGAGGGCAAGGCACTAGCGAGGGTTCGGCCCCGCCAGATCCGGCGAGCTCGGCCTTCGCCAGATCTGGCAGGGCCTTGCCCAGCCAAGGCAAGGGGTCGACCTCGCCAGTGGCCGGCGAGGTTCCTCGCCTACCGTCCACAATGCGACGGCGATCGGAAGCCGCGAGCTCGCTCGCACTCCGGAGGCGCAATCGCAAGGCACGGATTGAGGCGGAGAGAGAGAGAACGGTTCTAAGCAAGTGCTCGCAACTTCAAACGAGAGAGAGAGAGAGAGAGAGAGAGAGAGAGAGAGAGAGAGAGGAGAGGGATAGCCACCCGTAGATCCTCCCGTTGAGAAGGTTGCCTCGCCGGCCACTGGCAAGGTCGACCCCCTCACCTTGGCTGGGTGAGGCCCTACCGGATCTGGCGGGGCCGAACCCTCGCTAGTGGCCGGTGAGGCTAACCTCGCCAGATCTGGCGGGGCCTCGCCCTCGCCGGCCCTTGCCTCCGGCCGGTGGGGGCGAGCCTCGCCATTGGCCGGTGAGGCTGACCTCGCTGGCCCTCGCCTCCAGCCGGCGTCGGCTGGCCAGGAGGCAAAGAAGATGATGGAAAACAAAAAGAAAAAAAGAATTAAAAAATTCCAAAAAATATTAAAAATTCGATTTTTTTTTAAATTTTAAAAATGCCATGTCAATGTTCGCCGGTCCACATTAGCACTGGCCGGCCAATTTTGGCCGGATGGACTGAATTGATACAATTGTAAAAGGTTTAGGACTTAATTGGCCAAAAAAAAAGTTTAGAATTGAATTGGCACAATTGCAATATGTTTAAGACTTTTTTGGTAATTCTCCCCTCTTTTCATGTAGGATCCTTTGAATCTCTAGATATTTTCAACGAATTTTATGTGAAAGTGCGTGTATAGTTTGGTAATAAAATAAACACAATTAGTTTGACTTGCTGGTCCCGCAATAATGTGAGTTTGCAAGGTAGTTGCAGCTTTCTTTTCTTATTCACCAAAAATTATGTCTCCTTTCTTGAAGGTTTTGATCACGTTATGTGCCTCAAATAAATACGTCGGACATAATTCCAATGGACCATACTAATAAATTTTTTTTATTATTCTTTTATTCGAAACTGCAAGGAGTAATTAAGGAATGAAATTTTTTTACCAAAAAAAAAAATTAAGGAATGAAATTTAATATGTGGATGTACATATTTGATTCAATATTAGGTATAAATGAACATTGAACAAATAATACAGGGAATCATCATTAGTATTTAATGGGCCTTTCTCATTACCACAACCCATTTTATTCGGGATGTAGAAAGGTTATTTTTCTTATTATTATTATTTTTTTTTTTTGGTGAATGGTTTTGTCAGGGGCATATTAGAAGCAATAATTTTGTTTGCTTTTGGCACTGCTATTTTTACTTTAAGTTCAAGTTGAGGTTATACAAAAGCAAGTGTCACCACTAACTGATACCAGTAAACGGACATCTTGGCTTCTATCGGCAAGTCGAACATGGTCGTCGAGGCAACAAATGAAGAGTTGAAATCCATTTTCGATTAGGAATTTAATTAACGTGCGTGCAGGTGACCCCCATCAAAATTATATGCAGCCGGGTAAGCTCAGATAATAGGGGCAGAGGACTGCAGAAGAAACGAGCAACAATTATAATTGGAACCAGAATATTTCTGAATGCAACTCCACTTTCGGCGTAAATTTCCATATAAAGAACAGAAATCTGTGAATCAGAATAATCAAACGCATTCGCAAGAACGATACAATCCCTACAGAACCAAAGAGAGAAGCAAAGATTTTAAGGATTTATGATGAGACAAGGATACGGATGAACCTCACAAGCTGCCACTGTCTAACCCGCCCACCCTAAGCTTTGCTCTAGCATGGCCTTCGTTGATTTGGAACTGCTCTCCAATGCCCAAGTGTGCCATCAAGAGCCAAACGAAAGTCACGAGCTCGCCGCCTTTACTAAGTAATTGGGCGTGCGTTTCGGCTCTGCAATGACTTGCTGCATAGGACAACAGCTCCACCCACACTCTACACATGAGGATCCACTTCTTCCTTGGCTCTAGATGTTTCGACTTGTTGGCCAAGATGCATCCATCGAACAAGACCGATTTGCTCCGGTCTCCCTTCACGTGAATTGGCTCTGCGCTCGTGTCCACTTCCAGGATTTTCCGGCAGGCGTCCTTTAGTTTGCCTTCTTCCTTTGTTCCCCTCCCCTTGAAGAACTTCTTTGCCTCGGCGCATGTGTCCCGGAATCTTATCTGGCCGATGCCGGCCACATTGGACATCATCGTAGGTTGCTTGATTAGAAGGTACAACATGTAATCCGAGAGGATCTTGCTAAACTCCCTGTTCAAAAAGTCATCCGGGGTATTGTCCGGGCTATTGTCCAGGCTATCGTCTGTGTTGTAGCAGAGTTCAGTAGCAATGTGCCATAATAGAATGCTCCGATCGTACTCAGGACCTTCGACATATTTCTTTATCGCCTCGCAATCGGCACCCCACTCACTATACCGGAGAACCCAATTTCCCTTAGCCTCGTGTATTTCTCTCGCCATTTGTGTGTCTTCTGCGAACAACGACTTAATTTGGAGCTCGTAAAATATGAACTCCCACAACTTCGGAGGAAAGGGGTTCCTCGACACATATTCCAGCGAATCGAGAACTTCTTCAAGACCGACCCCTTGTGCAGCATTAGTAAAGGCCAATATCAAGGTGCGGGAAAACCAATGGGCGATAAGTGCTATATAAAACCAATTATCCAGCGCCCGAACAATGCAGTTGAAGCAAGATATCTCCAACCCGAGGATATACAAAGGAAAGATGCAGAGTTTACTAATGATCATACTGCATCGACCCTCAGGATTGGGGTCCTCATTTGGATGCTTGACAAAAACATAGGATAGAATGGCCTTGAATTTCAGTCCATCAAGAACTTTCATCAGATCCAATTCTTTTGAGAAACGATCAAAGATCTTCTGCAAACCGAGGGAGATGGCTCTGATGAACAAAGAAGTTAATTTGAGGATTGCCCAGAAAGGTAGACCAAGACAAAACGATATTCCCCTGAGGATATATAACAGAAAGCCAAAGATTTTTCCAAAAATAGCGCCACAAGAACCCTTTTGCTTCTGGGTTTGTCTCGGACTGTCTTCAAGACAAACAGATAGAAGGTTGTAAGAGTAGATGGTTTCAGACCACCAACGAAACAATATAAATGTATCCAACACCTCATACTTAACCTTGGCCTCGGCCTCTGCCTGACAGGTCTTTGGTTTGTTCATGCGAGTGATGAAGGAGACATATTTCTTTCCAAAGAGCTTATTGAGGATGACCGAGTTTTTGATAGTAGCGACACTCCAATCAGAGTATACAAGCATTAACAGAGCTATTGCATCGAGGGCAATGGCTCCATATAGCAAACAATAGGTGACCCCAACATCGAATCTGTAGAATGCATGCTTCTTTAAGCGGGTGAACAGAACGAGAGCTGCTATGATATTACCCAAGGCTAACAAGCGGAAGACATAGCCCCATGTAGAATGTACCACCAACACCTTCGTGTAGAGGACCCCATAAATGAAGTTAAGCTCGACTTGTATCACCTTGAATGCATCTTCAGGGGTTCTTTTATGGAAAAATTCCCTGCTCATTCGCCGCTCATGGAAGGTGAAGATGAGGTCGACGATTAGACCCTTGAAGATGTCGAAGAAGTGGTAACCATGCTTCACCACGCTAACCTCATCAAGTCTGCCATCTTCAGCCTCATAAATGGCCATTTTGGATTCTTTGTTGGGCTCCGGAATGATCTTTATTTGAGCTGGAAGCGCGGCTTCTTTCAAGGAAGAATATTCATCCATGAGCTTAGCGTAGTTCGGACCTGCGTCGGGATCTTCGAGCATGGACTGCTTGAAACGTTTCAAGCTGGCAAGATACAGTGCTCGCGTCCTCTCTATATACTTCACCACTCCGGCAACGAACATCAGAATCGTCGGGATCAGTAGCTTGTTATCGGGCAGTGTTTGATAGAAGACGTAACTGGCGGTGGAAACTTGGAAGATGAGGTTAAGCATGTGCCGGAGCCAGAGGGCATTATCTTCCAGAGCGAAGGCAGTGATCGTGTCGGGTCCTCCGAGATGTACCAGAAGAAACGAAGCCCAAAATGCTATTACGTCTTTAGTAGCAGATTCACTGGACTTGTCATGCTTTTGCCTGTCGGAAATATGGTGCAGCAGCCCAATCGGCGAGCAAATAAGCTGACCAGGAGGAAAATGAGACACGCGTTGGCGCTTCTCTTCCGCAAGGGTGCAAAAAGAATAAGGAATGCCTGCAACGAGAGGCTAAAGAGGACGATGCTGCGGATGTTCCACTTCTCCCATGCCGTCCTCAAGCTCTCAAGAGTCGAACCGATCATCATATTCTCTCTCTCTCTCTCTTTTCAGGCTTCCAGTTGGAGGATGTCAGGATTAGGTTTTGCGAAAGCTCAGAGGCAGAAGGAGGCCATTGATTGGTCTGAGAAATGGAGGAAAGATTTGGTTCAACCTGTTTCAATGCCTAGTTTGGGTCGATGAGAACAAATACGAAAAGTATATTTTTCAACTGAAACTAACGCAATGAATTTGTTGGAGAGACATACGAATATTAGAAATAATTAGGAGATTCTCCACATATATCCATTATTCTCCATACTTCTTCAAATTTTGCATAGATCAACTGAAACTAACGCAATGATTTTAATTGCTTGTTACCTAAGGTATCACCATTAACAAATATAAATACGTAGAAATTATGCAATACTCTCTTCCTTGGTATCAGATACATGCACAAACCGAATCATAACTAAAAGAATATAGTCCCCGGACAATATTAGCAGTCGCAATTGGCTGTATAATAATCCTACACAGCACCTTTTCATTTTGGCACCTTTCGGCACCTTTCAAGCACAGGCAACAACCTCCCTTTGTACCATTAAGAGTCAACATTAGTCTTTCTTTTGTCTTCTTTTTCCTTTTTGCATTGCCAGTTGTAATGCGAGTGTTGCAGTTATAGCCCCTTTCAGTCTTATGATCACGGAAATTTTCCTCACTCTCTGCGCTAGCCATGGCCTCATCATCTTCTTCTGCTGGAGCACCCCCGCTGTGCAGGCAATAATCAATATACTTCATGAATTACTCGACTCTCTTAAAGAGTCCATTACTGGATCTGAACCCATCAATGCTCATAGTGCTACTGACTCCGATGGTGTTTGTAGCTGTTGGAGCACCAACCAGGCTCAACCAAACTCTAGTCCAAACTGTTGAGCGAGTCAACGTTTCTGGTTTGTTTTTATATGTTAATAGTCTATTATGTGGATTGGTTGCAGTATGTGTGAAGTTAGTGGGATGTAGTGGTTATTTGTTTTTGTAAAGCCTATATAAAGGCTATGGTGTCAATTTTTTTTTTTTTTTATATGTGTGGTTTTGCAGACGGTTCCTCTGTTTTTATGCATATCAAAAACCTCCTCTATTCTCCTCTATTTTTAACGTTGCTCTTGTGCATATCTGCAAATCTGCATCTCCTTTGGTTTTTTAACATTGGTATCAGAGCGGAGGTTAGGAAGAAAAGTGTGTGTTTGAGTGCTATAAAAAGGTGAGAACCAAAAGAGAGTATCTATTGCAGCAAGTACTTTCGTTTGCAGCAGTCAAAGGAGAGTATTGCAGCAGATTATTTTCGTTTGTAGCAGCAGCAGGTTGCTTTTGTGGTGGTTCTATTTTGTAGCAGTAGTAATGACCTCATAAACATTTGTACAACCTGCTATTCCACACTTTGATGGTCACTATGATCATTGGAGCATGCTAATGGAGAATTTTCTCAAGTCCAAGGAGTATTGGGATGTTGTTTCTTCTGGAGTTGCCGAACCTAATGAAGGAGTTGTGTTAACGGCAGCGCAAAGAACGGCTTTGGATGCATTAAAATTGAAGGATCTCAAGGCCAAAAATTATCTTTTCCAAGCAATTGATAGATCCATTTTGGAGACAATTCTGTGCAAGGATACCTCCAAGGAAATATGGGATTCCATGAAGAAAAAGTATCAAGGCTCAACAAGAGCAAAGAGGCAACAGCTTCAAACGCTTCATTCGGAGTTTGAAATGCTACGAATGAAGTCGGGAGAGACAATCACAGATTTCTTCTCTCGGCCAATGGCAATAGTTAATAAGATGCAGATTCATGGCGACAAGACGTAGGATGTCATCATCGTTGAAAAGATTCTTCGATCGTTAACACCAAAGTTCAACTTTATTGTTTGTTCCATAGAAGAAGCCAAGGACATTGAAGAACTTTCCATTGATGGGTTGCAAGGATCCTTGTTAGTTCATGAACAAAAACTCCTACAACAAGAGACGGAAGAGCAAGCTTTGAAGGTCTCAACTGGAGATCATTCTTCATTAGCAACAAGGGTGAACAAAGGAAGAGGCAGAGGAAGGGAGAACAACGATCGTAGCAACTTCAGCTTTGATCAAAAGTCTGAAAGCTATTCCTATCGTGATTTCCAAGGGAGAGGAAGAGGTCATGGAGGACGACATTCAACTGGTTTTAGGCCAAGGTCAGCAGACAAATCCAAAGTGGAGTGTTTTAGATGCCATAGGTATGGGCATTACAAATCTGAACGTCGAACTAATTTGAATAAACAAAGAGTTGAAAGAACTAACTTTGCTGAAAAAGAAGAAGAAGTATCTCTTTTGATGGTGTGCCATGAAAAGGAAGAAACTCAACCAAACATGTGGTATCTCGACACTGGTTGTAGCAATCACATGTGTGGAGACAAGAAAATGTTTTTTGATCTAGACGAAATGTGCAACAACACCGTAAAGTTTGGTGATAATTTCATTGTGTCGGTGATGGGGAAAGGAACAGTGGCAATTTATCCAAAAGGGACTTCGGTACAAACTTTCTCAAATGTATTGTATGTCTCTGAATTGAAGACTAATCTGTTAAGTGCTGGTCAGCTGCAAGAGAAGGGATATGAAATCTCTATTAAAGGTGGGATTTGTAGAATCCAAGATGAGAAGTTGGGTTTAATTGTTGAAGTCAAAATGACGGGCAATCGGATGTTTCCATTGTATCTCCACAACACTACAAATTCATGTTTCTCTGCAAGATTGAAGGAGGAAGCCTGATTATGGCATTTTCGCTATGGGCATCTTAATTTCGGTGGGTTGCGAACACTATATAAAAAAGAGATGGTGGAGGGTCTTCCTCAAATCTCTGCTCCTTTGGAAATTTGTGAAGATTGTGTTGTTAGCAAGCAACATCGTGCTCAATTTCCACAAAGAAAATCGTGGAGAGCAAAAAGTCCGTTGGCATTGGTTCATTCAGATATTTGTGGACCAATGTCTCCAATTTCCAATGGAGGTAAACGGTATATCATTACCTTCATCGATGATTTTAGCCGGAAAATTTGGGTGTATTTTTTGCAAGAAAAATCTGAAGCTTTTGCTGCTTTCAAGAACTTCAAAACACTTGTTGAAAAGGATGGAGGAAATCAAATAAAGGTCATTTGCACGGATCGTGGTGGAGAGTACAACTCACTTGAGTTTATAGATTTTTGTGTAAAGCATGGCATCAAGAGACAACTTACAGCAGCCTCACCACAGCAAAATGGCGTATGTGAGAGGAAGAATTGTACCATTCTGAATATGGTGCAAAGTCTCTTTAAGGGGAAGTGGAATTCCAAAAAGTTTCTGGCTTGAAGCAGTCAATTGGAACATTCATATTTTAAAAAGAAGTCCCACTCTAGCTGTTCAAAATATGACACCGGAAGAAGCATGGAGCAGCCAAAGACCTGCAGTAGATCACTTCAGGATTTTTGGGTGCATTCCCTATGCCCATGTTCCTGACCAAAAGAGGAAGAAGCTAGATGACAATGGAGCCAAATGTGTTTTTCTTGGCATTAGTGATCAATCAAAAGCCTATAAACTTTATAATCCTATGACCAAAAAAATCATTATCAACCATGATGTGACTTTTGATGAAGAACAAACTTGGGCATGGGGTGAGCAAGGTGTTGGTAAGCAAATTCCAATGAATTTTGAAGATGAAAATGGGCTGGTGCAGCAATCCACAGGCAGTGTCCAAGGTACAGCAGCAGCTGCGGAACCTGAAGATCGGCCTCATCGTGTTTGACGAAGGCCTGCATGGATGAGTGATTATGAAGTAACAAGAGTTGATCAATATGAAGATCCACTTATCCATTTTGCTTTATTTTCAGATTGTGATCCAACAACTTTTGATGAAGCAATACAAAAAGAAAATTGGAGGATAGCAATGGATGAAGAAATTGCAGCGATTGAGAGAAATAACACTTGGGAGTTAACAGATCTTCCAAAAGGACACAAAACAATCGGAGTCAAGTGGGTGTACAAGACAAAATTGAACAAGAATGGTGAAGTTGATAAGTATAAGGCGCGCTTGGTGGCGAAAGGCTACAAGTAAGAATTTGGAGTGGATTACAAAGAAGTATTTGCACCTGTAGCAAGACTTGACACAATTAGATTGGTAATTGCATTAGCAACGTAGAATTCATGGCCTATCTTCCAATTGGATGTGAAGTCAGCATTCTTGCATGGTGATCTTCAAGAAAATGTATTTGTTGATCAACATTCTGGTTATGTGAAGCTCGGTAGTGAACATAAAGTTTATAAATTAAAAAAGGCACTATATGGGTTAAAACAAGCTCCCCAAACTTGGTATAGTTGCATTGATACCTATTTCTTGAATAAAGGTTTTAGAAAATGTCCATATGAGCATACACTCTTTATTAAAATTGGTGATGGTGGAAAGTTGCTTCTTGTATGCTTATATGTGGATGATCTTATTTTTACTGGGAGTGATAGTGCCATGTTTGACAAATTCAAGGAGTCTATGATGGATGAATTTGAGATGACTAATCTTGGATTGATGCATTATTTTCTGGGCATAGAAGTTATTCAATCTGCAACTGGAATCTTTATGTATGTTCAAGAGATTTTGGATAGGTTTCAAATGAATAATTGTAACCCCGTGACTACTCCAACTGAAGTTGGATTAAAGCTCTTGAAAGATCCTTATGGAAGCAAGGTGGATAGCACTCTCTACAAGCAGATTGTTGGAAGCCTGATGTATTTGACGGGGATAAGACCAGATATCATGCATGCTGTGAGCCTTATAAGCAAGTATATGGAGCACCCAACTGAGTTACATTTACAAGCTGCAAAAAGGATTTTTCGCTATTTGCAAGGAACTAAAAATTTTGGGCTATTCTATAAAAAGGGAGAAAAGTCAGATTTGTTTGAGTTTATAGATAGCGATTATGCTGGAGATGTTGATGATAGAATAAATACTTCAGGGTATGTATTCATGCTTGGTTCAAGGGCAGTTTCATGGTCTTCAAAGAAGCAATCAATTGTTACTTTATCAACAACTGAAGCAGAATTTGTTGCTGCAACTTCATGTGCTTGTCAAGCAATATGGTTACGGAAGATTCTTGAAGAGCTTCAGTTCAAACAGCAAAAAGCAACTATAATTTATTGTGACAACAGCTCAGCTATCAAGCTGTCCAAAAATCCAGTTCTACATGGGAGGAGCAAGCATATAGATGTGAAGTACCACTTCTTAAGAGATCTTACAAAAGATGAAGTAGTTGAGCTAGTTTTCTGTAAAAGTGAAGATCAAGTGGCTAATATATTCACTAAGCCCCTAAAGTTCTTCATGTTTCAAAAGCTGAGAAAGCTCCTTGGTGTTCATTTGTTGGATATTCCAAATTGAGAAAGGGTCCTTTAAACTGATTGTTTGCAATATCAGTTTAAGGGAGGGAAAGTTGAATGAGTCAATGTTTCTGGTTTGTTTTTATATGTTAATAGTCTATTATGTGGATTGGTTGTAATACATGTGAAGTTAGTGGGATGTGGTGGTTATTTGTTTTTGTAAAGCCTATATAAAGGCTATGGTGTCAGTTTTTTTTTATTATTTATATATGTATGGTTTTGCAGTGGGTTCCTTTGTTTTTATGCATATCAAAAATCTCCTCTGTTCTCCTCTGTTTTTAATGCTGCTCTTGTGCATATCTACAAATCTGCATCTCCTCTGGTTTTTTAACACAAACGATCTTGAGCTATTTAATCAGTTGGAGATGTTGGAAAGAAGAGATATCAAGTACACGCAACATGTGCTGAAGGACTTGGAGCAAAAAGCCATTTTTGATGAGACTCTTAAACAACATCTGGATATTCTCAAGCAGATCCAGCAAGCCAGTCCGGTTCCCGACGTCACCTCACTCGAAAAAACGTTAACAGGCCTGAGACAACAGATTCAATCTCTGCAAAAAGCAGCTGATACCCACGGTAGTGACGCTGATGAAACTGTTGCAGGCACGACATTTGATGCATACTGTTTGGTAGGTGAGAAGCAAAGTAAAGACATGAAGGACAAGATGCAGAAGAGTTCTGCTTTCCTTGATTTTTATGAGGATTTTCTGGAGGTCTTCAAGCGTCTCCAAATCAAGACGAAGTTGTGTTTGCTGTGTTTTTCTGTATTTCCAGAAAAAGCCGTCGTGAAGAAGAGGGCTCTGGTGCAATGGTGGATTGGAGAGGGCTTCGTGGACTCTAATTCCGATGCTACAGGTATTCTGCAGGACATAGTAGCCAAAGGATTTATTGAACCGGAACTCGAGAATCGAAGACTGGTTGGGTTTAAGATGGATCCTTTGGTTCGCCTTGTGGTAGTAACAATTGCAGAGGAATGTAGATTCCTCAGCTTCGATACGATGGGAGTTCCTGCGGATGACATCAGCTGGTCTCACCGAGCATGTTTGGTGGTAAGGGGAAAAGAATCGTCTCGGGCAAAACTGACAAGTAGAGTACATCCAGAGAAAAATGGAGAAACTGCGGAAGAAAAACGGAACACATGAAGAGAAACTGCATACCCTGTTCAATGTGAATGATCCATATCCGGATTTTAAAAAGGATTGGTTCTCAAAGCTGAAAAATCTCAATGTGCTATGCCTCGGAGGTTGGCAGGGTTCGGCTGGTCAACATATTGAAATAGAGGACACTGAATTTTTGGATGAGCTGGAGAATATGAAATATCTCAAGTTTGTAAGTCTGCAAGGTATTTCAAGAGTAACCGAGCTCCCACATTCCATATGCAAGCTCAAGAATTTGCTGATTCTGGATCTCAAAGCTTGTCACAATTTAAAGAACATAGGCACTCCCAAACCTACTCGATCACATTGCCTCGCTTTCAAAACTCCAAGTCTTCAAGCTTTCTCGTCGGTCACAACAAGTCTTGTGGCCTCGAAGAGACCTCATCAACACAAACAGGCAAGATTTCCCCACGGACTGTCTCTCGAGAAGCTGTTACCTACTCGATCACATTCCGGAAGGCGTTGCCTCGCTTTCAAAACTCCAAGTCTTCAAGGGCTTTCTCGTCGGTCAGTCAACAAGTAAAAGATCTTGTGGCCTCGAAGCTTTGGCAACTTTGACGGTGCTGAGGAAATTGAGCATCAACACAAACAGGCAAGATTTCCCCACGGAGAAGGAGGTGCAAGTTCTGCAGCGTCTTAAGAGTCTCGAGAAGCTGAACATGACATGGCGAGGGAAACCATCGAAAGCCCAATCTGGCAAGAGTTCTGGGCCAGAGAGGGCTTCGTTAAACTCGCTATATGATGGCGTTATTAAGAGATGCATAGATGGAATTCGAGCAAAGCAAGAAGCCAGTTCGGCACAAACTCTGGCATCAGCTCAGTCGGCGGGGCAGCCAGCACTTGACCCACAACCCAGTGAAAAATCAACTCCAACAGGAGGAACGCCTGCGCCGGCAGCTTCCACAAATCGAGGAGAATTTAAGAACCTGCAGAAATTGGAACTGCAGTGCTTCCCAAAGACCACACCGCCTGCTTGGTTGATTGAAGGCAAACTGAAGCCTGAAAAGAAGCTTTACATCAGTGGGGGCAATCTCCAGAGTCTCCACCCATTTCACGGCGAGGACACAACCTGGGAAGTGCAGATATTGCGTCTGCGATACCTAAAGCAACTCACGATGAATTGGAGTGAACTGAAAAAGTCATTTCCGGGGCTGATTTTCCTGGAGATGGTAAAATGTCCCAAGCTCACATTCTTCCCTTGTGATGAGGATGGAGTCTGGCTGAATCAAGCAAGCAAGTTGAAAGACTCAACTCTGGGTGAGGATGGAGTCTGGCTGAATCAAGCAAGCAAGTTGGAAGACTCAACTCTGGGCTTGACATGGTCCTTCCTGAAGCGTAGAACAACTAAAAGACTCACTTAGTCGTTGTTCTTGACATGTATCTTGTTCAAGTTGAGCCTCTCTGACTCTTTCCGATGTTGCAGGGGTACTTGGACAAAAAGCAGTGTGCTAGCATAGTATGCATTTGGTCTTATTGTTCATCAAATTAGAATTTCTCTGCTTGTTTTCCATCGCCTACCTAACTCAGTTTTTGCTGTATAAGGAAATTAGTGCATTAATGCTGTTTTCAATTGAATCTGAGGTGCTTGGCCAAGTGATAGAAGAGATCATCTGTCTTCGGTTACGAGTTCAATTCAGATCATGAACAAACCTCTCTGGCTTGTGCCAGAGCATATCTGTGGGAGAGATTGCTTGTTGCTCAAAAAAAAAGAAAAAAGAAAATGGTGCCTAATTAAATAGCTTGTTCATGATTTGTTCGTAAGTTCATTCTTCTATTTAATTACTAATTCTTAATTAATTGTTTATAAATTACAGTCAGTTCCAATGATTAACTTGTATCACACAGATTACTGAGGGAAAAAGTACATTATTCTTATGATTATAATAGAATTTTTAATAGCGGCAAAGGACAAAATATTGTTCGTTGCCAGCATGCCGAAAATCACATGCACTGGGTCCTCGATAAAATAAACTATCAGCATATTTAAGCAGCAGACAATCTGGCGTATCTGTAGTATACAAAGACTTTCGATAATCTGAAGTCATGTCATAATTAAATAAATAAGTTATTAAACTTGAGGATGTGCTGGCCACGTCAAAGTCATCCCATGAGTTTTTCCAAGTTTTTTATTTTTTGAACAGTAGAAGTAATATGTTCATGTTGCAGAATTATATACGAAACATGTAATATGGCATACTTCTGTTGTGGGCATTGGTCAAACAGCATGGCTCATTTTCTGCGGTAAATGCTCCTATCAGGCATGAATCACCCATACAGACATATAACAGAGACACATAGGCATATACAAATTCGTATACACATGGTCTATTCTAGTAAAAGATGATATAGAACAGGCTTTCGGTGTAGCTGTGATCGTGATGTGACTGCAGAAGGGGATGCCTCTTATTAAATTCATCCACCAAAAAGAAATATACAGTTAGAACTCAGACAATCCAACCACTAGCAAAGAATATGTACACCATTTCCTTTGACCGCACCCAAAAATAGAACCCCTCAAAAAGTTTCCCACCGACGGCGCACTCGCTCTATTCGCCGCTAACCGAGGAACCTGAAAAGATTAAAAGATGAGTGGAATGAGCAACAACAGCTCAGTGAGTAGTACATATTTTTTAAGCAGATCGAACAACCCCTATGCATGTATACAAAGTAATACCAAACTTTATAATGCCAACTAAATATATAAATTACATATCAAATCATATAAGAGTTATTTGATATCATCAAAGCTTTATACTAATATGGAAAACTCATATAAATCACCATCAAAAGTCAAGTATCAATGGTCAAGTCCATTGAATAATCTCTCCATCAAATATCGCATATCAATGGTCCATCTATTGATTAATCTATTGCTCAATATTCCACCATGGTCATGACACAACGCCTTGTGACAAGGCGACCAAGCTTTTCCCTTGGCAATGTCTCCACCTACAAAGCCGATGGCTGGGCCCAGAAAGATATCCTAAACCTGGTATGCATACTCCAAAAACCCCTCACTAGGTTCACAGTCATATTGAGCATAAATAACCATCCTCCAATACCAAAAATCCAATTCAGAAATCAATATCTTAAACCAAACAAATAACATTTGCAGCATAACCCATCATCCATTTCATATCAATTTCTCAAATCATTATAAACATTTCCATAAATCAATCGCAAAGCAATTTTATAAATAAATAAATAAATAAATAAATAAATAAATAAATATATATAAATATAAATATATTTTTCCACTTACTTTGTATAACACGCTTTTCAAACATTCAAAATCAACCAAAGAGTAGCAATTGCTCGATCTGGCTTTTATGCATAAAAATGCTCTCCTCAATTCAATGTATATACATATATACTTCAAGACATGAATTTTTCAAAACCAAAGAAGATATAGTACCACTCACCTCGTCATCTACGATCAAACGACGAACAATACTCGTATCGTCGAACTCAAGGCCCTATCAAATAATCGAGAAATAATGTTAAAATCTAATAAAAATCTTATCTTAACTATGAAATGACTAACTTATGCCTTAACTCTAACAAAAGGAATTCTACGCGCTAACAAATCGCATAACCAAAGCGATTGTTTAAGCGATTCGCAACGTGGAGTTTAAACACAAAACTTGATCACGCCTTAACTTCCTCCTCCGAACCCCGATCCAAACGAATTTATAGTCAATAGAGAGCCCTTGAGACATATTACAAGAATCTCAACTTCACCATCCCAAAATCAAGCCGAAGAATGACGAAATACGGGCCCAAAGCTGCTGGACGCATACTGTTCACTGAGTGTGGGAAATTTTGAAATTTTGTCTCAGATAAACCACAGGCTCAAATCACGATCCCGAAAATCCCATGGCTTCACAACACCCTAAACTATCATTCCCACAAAAATACACAGCTCAACGACTCCAAGATCGGACTTCGCCGCTTGATTTTCCAACAATTCCGAATTTGAGCCCTAAACTCATAAATAACTTCAATTGGACGAATGAGGGGCCTAATCTCTTACTGGGTGCTGCATTATGGAGTAGAATCGGCTTGACGAAGCATCCATGACGTACACGTGCCAAAACCCCCTTCCTTTCTTTCCCTTTCTCCTCTTCTTCTTCTTCTTCTTCTTTCTTTTCTTTCTAATGCTCGAACGTGGGCTTTCTTTCCTTTTTATCCCTTCCCATTTTTTATTTTCCTTTTCTTTCTTTCCTTCTTTTCCGAATGTTCTCGGTGCCTCCTCATCATTCTTCTTCTTTTCTCCTCTTTTCTTCTTTGACTTTTCAACATTTCTTTCTCTTCTTTTGGGGCCCACCAGCCTAATATTACACTGCCGAGTCCCTCGCAAAAACTGGGGAGACCGCCTTGCCTATGGATTCCCAAAAGGGCATGGAGGCACGGTCATCATCACGAGCAGGAACGAGGAATTGGCTATGAGAATGGTTAGTGAGGAGAATCTGCATAGGATGATGCCACTTTCAGGCAATGAAGTTTGCTGGTCGATATTTTGAGATTCAGCTAGGGAAGGTCGCGGTCGAAATGATCCCCCACTTGATGAAAAATTGAAAGAGGAGGTCTACAGAAGATGTGCCGGCATTCCATTAGCTGCCAAAGTAATGGGTCAAATTATGAACAAACAACTTCACGAGGAGTCTGCAGAAATTGCGAATTCTGCATAGGAATGGTGGAGCTTCTGAAAGTTGTTCATTCTAACGTCGGTTTGTCTTAGCATCACGAGAAACACTTGTGTTTTGATTTGGATAATCTGTATTTCCAGAAACTGGCGTTTACTTGTTGGAACGAGATTTATTTTTCATGCTTGGTTCATTTAGTAGTCGTGCAAGAAAGAGTAGCTGATGGCTTGTCAGCATTAGGGGTGTGTATGGTTCGAGTGGGCAGTTCTCGGCCTAGAACCGAGAACCACCCGTTAAGGACCGAATCCAAAAAATTGGAACCGGGAACCACCCGTTGTTGCATGAATCCACCTGAGAACTGGACCGCCGGTCTGGTCCAGTTCCCGGGTGGATCCATAGAACCGGTCTCACCAATAATAATATCGTTTTCCAAATCCCGTCGTGAATACTTTTCAAATCGAGTAATATTTTTCTTTAAATCGAACCAGCTTAATTAAGGGTACCATTTTTCTTTATTTTATTAGAAAAAACTACCAAAGAAAAGAAATATGTTTTTTTTTTCCTATTTTTGAATCATTTTAGTTGAAATCTAAAATATTCTTTAAGTTCAAGATTCTAGATTATTGTCATATGTAAATCATCTTTTCATTTATCCTCTAACAATGCTCAATCTTTTACAATATTTGCTTTATTGATTTTTTTTTTTTTGTAGAAACAATTCCACCGGTGCTCCACATATTCTTAAACATAGTGTCATATGTGAGTCCTGAAAGTATTCTTTGAATGAGCCATTCGTTAAGTTGTTGAAAGGAAACTTACACACTTTACTAAATCTTATTAAAACATGAAAACCATGAGAAGAGATGGAGCCATAAAATTTAGATTTCTAATTAGTAATTTCAAAATTTAATTGGTCCGGTCCAGGTGGGCGAATCCGCCCATGGAACCAGGAACCAAACCGGTACCCACCGGTTCCCATAAATTGGAATTGGGAACCGGACCGATTCCCTCAAGAACCACTGGTTCCGAGTGGTTCCGATCCGGTTCTAGGCGGTCCGGGCGGGTCTCAGTTCTTTTGCACACCCCTAGTCAGCACTCATGACACATTCAAAGTTTTAATAAATTCAAGAGATTCAAAGTCATTTTGATTGATTGAAATGAAACCAAGAATGCGGTTGATTTCTTATGAAGTCTAGCTGTCGACAGGACTAGAGTGAGTTTTTCCTCTGCGTTCTCATCATTTGTCTCAAGAGAATCTTCCAGTACCTTAACACGGAGGACACCAACACCAACGTTTGGACCCGGGAGGTTTCCTGCTGGAATCAATCCGGAGCGGAGTTGTGTACTTTATCTTTTTGAAACATACTGAGCCATATTGTTACTAATTCAAAAGGCAAGGTAAATCGGAACATGAAATCATCTCAAATGGTGTAAATTTATTGCATTGAGATATGATTTGACTTTGAACCTTAAAAAGGAAAATTTCCATTATTTAAATGGCCTTCCAAATTGAAGTCAGTTTCGTATTTGATGGTTACCTACTTTGATTAGGTCTGTTGTTTTTGGACCCAATTTTTGTCTAAGGAATTATAAGGGCCAAATATTGTGTGAGTTGTTGGGTATAATTAAGGGCCGAGAATCACTAAGAGTGTTTGAGTGACTTGCAATCTCCATTATATTTACTTAATTTATAGTGGAATGTTATGTTGTATTCCCCGTAGACGTAATTCACACCAATCAAACAACGTAAATTTAATATTCAATTTATGTATTTTTTTATCACTTATTTTCGCAATAATTTGGATGACTGTAAGCAACGCATTAGATATTGACAACCAATTGCCAATTCCAAATCAAATCCTTCGCACTCAATTATTGCATACTTTCCCATGCAGCAGAGTTCTCCTTCTCCCAAACATATGTTTTGAGAGTCTTTCTTGATCATGGTAATCAAATTGAGTTTACTTAGAATATTATATAACTATATAAGGTTATCAAATCAAGTGCGATCAATCAAGAATATGCACAATTAGGGATACAAAGAATCTCCTCGATAATATACAATCACAAGAAATATAAAAAATATCCTAAACATTCGTCAAAAACATCTTAATTATCTCTTAAACATGTGATGCTGCTCCCAATTTTGGTCACAAAATTTCATCATTCTTATGTGAATTCCCCCCTCTCCCTTTTTTTTTTGTCTTCTTCCCTTCTCTCTCTCTCTCTCTCTCCTTCTTCTCCTTTCCCCTCAAGTTTCCCACCCCTCCCCCTCATTTTTTTGCCATCCATTAGGGGTGAACACGGTTCCCAAATAGAACCGGGAACCGGGGAACCGCACCGGAGGGTCAAGTTCGGTTCCCGATTCCAAAGAGAGAGATTCGGGTTCTCGGTTCAGTTCTGGTTCCTATCGGAACCGGAACCGGGATCGGGACCAGAATCGAACTGTGAAAAAACCCTAATTTTATTCTCAGCCATTCATTTCTCCTCTCTCTCTAACTCTAACCCCAGCATCTGACTCCTGCCTCTCTCCTTGGCTTTCCGTGCTCACCCCCCAAATGTCGCTTGCTCCCCTCTGCTCGACGACACCGCCGCCACCAACTAGTCGCCACTCGCCCCCCTTCTGCTCAGCGAAGCCCTCGAAGTCAACGAAGACTCGTTGCCGCTGCCCCCCGCTGCTCGGCGATGCCTCGACGATGACTCAACGCCGCTCGCCCCCTTCCTTTCAGCGACACCCTCGTCAACGACTTGTTGCAGCTTGCCCCCCTCCACTCAACAACGCCCCGACAACAACTCGATGCCGCTCTCCCCCCTCTTTTCGACAATGCCCTCAACAATGACTCGTCGCAACTTGCCCCCCTCCACTCAGCAACGCCCCGATGACGACTCGATGCCGCTCGGCGACACCCTTAATGACGACTCGTTGCAGCTTCCCCCCCCCCACTCGGCAACTCCTCAACAATGACTCAACGCCGCTCGACCCCCTCCGCTTAGTGACACCCTCGACGACAACTCGTTGCTGCTCACCCCGCCTCTGCTTGGTGACGTCCTCGACAACGACTCATCGCTGCTCGCCCCCCCTCTACTCAGCAATGCCCTCAACAACGACTCGTCACTGCTCGCCCCCCTCCACTCAGCAACGCCTTTGAACCGTTTGGTACTTTCTGCATTTTTTATGTCATTTTCTTCATGGCATAAGCTGTATGCAATCATGCTAATTAAGACACTAGGTACACCAAGATGATGCTGCTTAGGTTTAGGGAAGACAAAATCCAAAGGATGGAATCTCTCCATATTGATTCAATCAGCTGCCTCGACGCTGCTCGCTACTTGCCCAACGCCCTGATGCCGCGTCCTGAAAGATTGCTACCTCCAAACCGAGAACAGCCTTGATCTAATAGAACATTGAAGTATGCACTCTCATGGTTAATTTGCATAGACATTTGTCTAAAGTGTAATTAGATGGTGCTTTTTGAAACGTTCTTAACTCAACCCTGACTATCGGAAACAGAGTTTAGCATTCTTGTGATGAATGGTGCGCTCAATTTCTACTTGTGCAAGATCTTCTAGCCTTAATATCACATAGTAAGGGTATCTCTTGTTCCGAATGGACATGATTCTGGCCTGTTGTTAAGGAGGCCAATGACTGTGAGGTTTTTATTTGGTTGAGAGCCAAATAATTGGTTAACATTCCTTTTGCTAGTTGAAAGTGAACTTGGACTCTTTATTTGCAAGGGGAAAGCATGTTGTCATGTCATTTATGCATTTAGTAATGCTCATGTACTTGTATTGCACCCTTGCTTTCCTTTCATAATTTGGTTATCCATGCTTATGGACATAAACTGCATAATGGTGTCTCTTTTGTCCTTAATAATGGAATAAATTGTTCATTCTTCTCTGTGATAAGGGAAAGATTCAAATTTTATCTTGTTTGCATTTGACTGGTAAAATCAGGTTAGATATCCAAAAGCGTGATCTTTTAGTGTTTGCTCATAAACAAAAGCATGATCTTTTAATGTTTGCTCATAAACAATGTGTCAAAGAATTGCTATTTTTATGGAGGAAGAGATTGGAAAGCGGGATATACTGCATTGCAAGATTATACAGGGTTTGATATATGAAAAATGTCTGTTTATGTCAGCTTTTTCTTACTTTGTGACCTAGGAGGGCCTTCCTTTCTAGCTCTCTCATTAACTGATGGATTCTGATGTTCAAATTTATGTAAACAATTGAGCTGGAAAAGCAAAGCTATTGCAATTTCAAAGTTGTGAACAACACAGAAGACCATGTTGCATTTAAGGTACACTTTAGTCGATGTGTAGGCTTGTGCACATTGTGCATAAATATATCTATTTTTTGAGTTCTACATCTATCTTCCTAAATTAAATTAAACTTCTCACTTTTGAACCTCGGTCAGGTTGTATGGAATTAACGTATGTGAAGAAGGAGGGGATTACGAAACTTCAACTCCCGATTGTCCCCACTTTGTCGTAAATTTATTCTTGAACCCATTGTATAGTTCCTCAATTTTTCTGTTCATTGTGATTTCTTCCTTGAATGGGACAAGTACTGTCTATTATTCCATTTTTGGTTGTTCACAGTTTATTTGTCGCCCATTTTTTGTAAAGGGATGTAGTGTTTATGAAAAGCAAATTACTAGAATCCAAAATAAAATGTATATTTATGATATGCTGGGCTCTATGGTTGTGTTTACGAAGTTTTCTTCAAGAAATGAGTTACTATGTTTTTGGTTTTACATTCTCCTCAAACCTATGTGCAGTTGCTCAAACAAAGGCAGCCTGCTTTTATTGTTTTAACCTCATTAGAACTTGTTGGAACCTAAAAATGCTGGTTTATAACATTAAACACAGCTTTTCCTTAAGATCTTACCTAATAGTGGGATCAAGCAATCGTTGCGTAGTTTATTTTGAAAATGAAACCAAAAAAAAAAAAAAGAACCTACTAGAACTTGGAATCGACCTTGGAATCTGTGATAGGGTAGGTTCCACGTTCTTGGTTTTGACAGGTAGCTTTCGGGTTCAAAAAAATGAGGAACCTGTACTCGAGGGTAGATTCTAGGTTCCAAACAGAACCGAACCAGAGTCGGGAACTGCTCACTCCTACCATCCATCCCCCTTTCCCCTTTCTCTCTCTCTCTCTCTCTCTCTCCTCCTCCCCACACACTACCCCTTTGCCCTCCACACCCTTTTCTTTTTTATTCTCCATTTTTCTTCTCCCTCTTCTCTCTTTTCTCTCTCCCCCTTCTCTCTCGGCCAAAACCCCCTCCTCCTCCTCCTTCTTCTTGCTCGTGGTTGCTTCACCCACCACCAGCACCACCGTTGCCCCCACGCCCTACTCACCATCACCATCATCATCTCCACCTCTTGGCCGCCGAACCACCACTCACCGCTCGTCCAACGAGCCGTCTCGCCGTCCGTGCTGCCGCGAGCCACCGTTTGCAGTGCCGTCACCGCCATCTACAAGCCACCCGCTCGCCGCCGTGAGCCACCCCCAAGCCAAGCCCTCCTCTCCTTGGCCGTGGGTTTGAGGGGCTGTGGTTGCCGTCGACTTCGCCGTGCCATTGGTGCCGCCGTTGGTGCCATAAGACTCATGTCTTTGTCGCCATTGCTCCACCATTGCCGTGAGCTCGCCGTCGCCAGAAATTGATGAGTTAACCTCATAATCGTAGTTTAGGACATTAATTGTGTTTAAGGGTGGTTAGTTTAATATTGATTATGGTTAATATGAGTTAACTTTAGTTTATTCTTAATTGCGATTAAGAGTTGTTTAGATTAATTTTAATTGCGATTAGTTTAAATAATTATGATTAGATTAATTAATCACGGTTAGATTAATTAATTGAGTTTAATTTAATTAATCATAATTTATTTTAATCATCATTTATTTAATTAATCATAATTATTTTATTTAATGTTGATTAATTTTTAATTAATTATAGTTAGCTTAATTAATCGAGTTTAGTTTAATTAATGGTAATTAGTCTAATGAATCTGTTTAGCTTAATTAATTGTGATTAGTGTAATTAATGACGGATTAGCCGTAAAATAGAATTTTATGACCGTTTTACTGGATAAATTCACATTTAATTCTTATCGTTTGAGCATGTAATGCCATGATGTTTGATTACCCATATCATGTATTTTAAATGCTATTTTTCAAAGATGGTTTATTGGTAAGAAAATAGCAAACTTTGATGTGTTGTGTTTGGACGCCATATTTTACGTAATAAAAGGTGCAATGATGTTTTAAAATGAAAGTATGCAAAGTTTGATGGGTTGATTTTAAATACGTGACCATGTGCGGTTATTTTACCGGAATTTTAAATATAGAGATTTTTGGAAGTTTGTTATTTAAGCACGGACTCTTTTACATTAGACTAATTGATGGAAGATAAAAATTGGCTTGAGTGTTGGCGCGCTTGTGTGGTCATTTAATTGAACTTGTCACCCAACGGGAGTTTGGGGAAGTTGCCCGATGTTTATCGGATGCCCGGCAGGGTTCCGGATGCCGAGTAGAAGTTGAGGCCGAACCGATGCTCCTTTATGGAATGCCATCTAGGCAGAGGTTCTAGACGTTGTCGTACCCGATGGGGCGGGACGATGCCTAGTCATGCCGGAAGACTGCCAACTCGTGTGTTGGCCGTGACCCGATGAGTCGTAATAATCGGAACACCTGTAAATGATTGTGATGCATTACGCTTGATTATGGCCTAAAACTGTTAGGCATGGTATGAGACATGCCAAAATGGGTTTTACATTATAATTGGGACTCGTGTGGATGCTTGGTGTATGAGAGTTATGTGTTCTGATTATTGATTATGCTTATTGTATTGATTATGGCATATGTGACGTACTAATATGTAGGGGTGTGCCAAGGTGAGGTAAGATTGTATGCTATTGCATGATTAAGCTATCTTCGTACGAATTTGCATCCTAATCGAGATTTAGGAAGTTAACAAGCTGAGATTTTATCTCCCCCCGTTGTTAACCATTTTTAGGGCCATAGCGTGGAGATTTGCTAAGTGCGGATATGATGGGCATGAGATGCGACACTTTTTAGCTGGCCTTGCCGTTAGTGAAGTTAGAGTTAATCCCGACCTTTCTGACCCATTTTTGCTCATAGGTCATGTAGGAGTTATCTTTTGTTGTAGGTCTGTAAATGTTAAACTCTTTGGGTTAACAAGTAAATAAATAAATGTGCGGTTTTTAGAAATCGTTTGTTGTGTTTTATTATCCCTATTTTGTTGATTGACTAAATGTTTATTTAATTCGCTTTCGCATGCGTTTAATCGAAAGAGAAAAAGAATGGGTTGGCGGCGTGTCCTGGGACGTTGCATTTTTAATCGACCATCGAGGGATGTTCACGCAATCGGGATTTGGGGCGTGACATCTTCACTCAACTACTGAACTTTGTTTCAGGTTTCGGGTGGTCTTGGGCTTGTGCCCTCTTCTGTTTTTCTTCATCAGGCTGCTATGTTACATTAGGCTTGAATGGCTCGACCTGGCCCAAACGTCTAAGAAAATTGAAAACAGACAGAAATTTTTATGAATCAAAAAGCAATTTAGCCTTAGTCCAAGCCAATTCTTGAATAAGAATCGGGCATCTACAAACTGCCTCGAGGCTTGGCCCGTGCTCAGCCCAACCGGAGACGTCTTAAGGATTAGGGAATGACCGCCCCCATCCACCCCAAAGTTACTATCATTCTCTTCAATTTGGAATTTGGCCCTAACTTGGCAAAGTAGTTAAGGTGTAATCTTGGATTTTATTGCAATAACACACGCTTTTAGATCCCTGCATCCTCTAAGTGATGATCTATATTAGGTTGAACGACTACATTAGATATCCTGAAACTTGTCATGATAATGTTTTTGAGTCTTGAAATTTTCATTTGACACACATAAGCTGTAAACTTGTCACGATAATCCGCTTTAATCCTTCCATTAGCTCGTTAGGTTTTAATGGAGGAAAAATCTAAATGGCATTTTTCTTTTTATATCAAAGGTCATGTTCAATTGAAAAAGCAACAAAGAAAAGCCGTGTTTTGTTTATTTAAAAGCTAACAGAGTTAGTGGAGTGCATTGAACAAACTTATAGAACTCAAATGCATTTTTGTGACAAGTTTTAAAAACAACAAATGGTATTTTGGCTTAATGTTATAAACAGATAGACAGATCTACAATGAAAGCTCTACCAGAAACAATCTATGCTAATTTTCTGTCAGTTCATTCGGTCGGTTGCATTAGGGCTATTCTCCCTTATAAAGCCGTTATCCGTTTGCCGCCCATCCTAGTTCCAGTCTTTCTGTGTTAGTCATAGACCTACTCCTTACTTTTGAATGCCCATTTATAAAGTACCGCATCGTATGTTATTTATGAAGTATTTTCTAAGACAATACTTTGGGAGACCCGTGGGACGACTTTGACTAGGGCAGAACAAAAGACTAATGACTACCGGAGGCCTTTGTATAAATGTAAACACCGGACTTTTGCTGCACATATTACAAAACCCTTACAATATTTTTGTGACTTTTGTTATGCTAGCAACTAATTACGATTTGTTTTTTGCTACATTCAAATAACCCGTCGTGTACAATGACCCTATAGTTAGAAAATTACCCAATCAATCCTCAATTTATTACACATATGTCAATTTCTCCAATTTTATCAATTTAATCATATACATTTGCACGAAATTTCAATATGGTTTTTACTATTGCTAATGGCATACATATAATTTCCCCCAACTCCTGCTATATATCGAGGTAATTTCTTTTATAGTTGTAACAATGAAACTTGTAACCCTAGAACTTGCAACATTGATACTGATAATTGAGAAATTGCCTAGTACAACATCGTGGTTTTTACATTCCTAATTTTGGGAATGGTTTTCACGTAAAAATTATCACTTATTTTTTCTCAATTTTTCTCGTCAAATTTCTAATATTGAATTTGTTCTTGTGAGACCTGTCCAAAACTGTTGATACCTAAATTTAGTCATTTTATTAAGGGCTTTATCATATAGAAAATTATGGATTAATTTTTAACTCCTAAATAAAAATTAATTTTCACTAAATTGCATCACTTGTAGACATAGGAGCATTTACATCACTATTGCTAATTACTAAAATTTTAACAAAATATCGCAGTTCAGTATTGGTTCTCTCATTTAGAAGATCCTTCCCATCAATTATCTGTCCGACAGGAGAAGTTTCGATCATCCGATAATAGACACAATCCTCATATTGTAGGCTCCCTAGGGAGCTCATGTCGGTCTCTAAGCTCTACACATGACTGCAGAGAATCATGCACATGAAGAAAGCACTCTTAACATCTTCCCCTGAAAGTTCTTGCTCTAAGAATGCACATCTATATTACTCAGACCTCGCGAACCCTCAGTCCTTCATAGTTTTATCTCGTTAAGTTGCTCTGGACATGGGATTATTTGAAGCATACGATTAAGAATTCTCAGCTCAAAAACTACAATGGATTTTTTCTTCCATGTCAAGAATCCGGAAACATCTGTGTGCTTCCTCACACGAGCTTCACTATCGCTCCAATGACGATAAATTGTGGCATCCTAATTTCCTGTCTAAAATACGAGAGCCCCACAGCAAACTCGTGAGCCATACATCCATACCTCCACAATGCAAGTTCCACAGCTTCCACCACCTCCGCAATTCATCACTTTCCCCTGCAGAAAAGAGAATATCATCAAACACTTCTAATGCATGCCCAAACTCACCACCACATTTAACCAGAAAAAAGTATGCAAATTCACAATGCATTGAGAAACCAATCATACTATCGAATTGATGATAAGTGATGCCCAATCTTAATTTATATACAAAGCGCATCAATCGGCGAGAAATTTGCTTGAAGAACGAACTTACATACGTGGCATAGAGCTCAATCTTGTTCTCGTTCATAATGTTCCTCAGCAGCTTCTCTCCACTTACAGCCTTAGCCTTATCCACCGGATACGAACCGTCAGCCCCCGGCTTTAGCTGCCGTTGAAACTAGGGGTGTTAATGGGTCGGGTCAGGTCTCGTTTTTTTTGGATGACCCGGGAACCCCCGTACAGCCAGCAGCCAGCGAGGTAAACTCGAGGTGATGCTAGCGGAGGACCACCCCAATGTCACACTTAAAACACGAAGCGTCTCCACTGGATTTCGAACCCCTCACCTTTAGGGAAGGATTAACGGATCCCTTATCTAGCGGAGCCACCACGGCCGGTGGTGGCCATCATGCATTTGCTATACATGAATTCCTCAAATTCGTGCACAGAAGTTACCACATGAAAAGAAATAAGGATACAAAAGGAGAAACGAAAAGAAATAAATAAAGGTAGAAAAATAGAATAAGAATGCTACTAGGAGAACAGTCCAGTTGGAGAACGGTCTTGTCATTCATGTTTTTATTTTTTATTTTTTATTATTACATAAGAAATAAGAAATTGATCAACGTAGAGAATCGAATTTGCTTGTTCACTCTCCCATCACTCCGGTTTTGCCCTCAGTGTCTACAAATTTTGCTGTCAGTGGTATCGATGTCTTCTTCTCCCTCGGTACCACCACATTTTGCCATCAATGGTATCACCATCTTCTTCTCCTGTTATAGACCCATCTTCTTCAATTACCCCTATGTTAGTCCGTTTGGCATGTTCAGTCTTCAATTCCTCTAGCTTTGCCCTCAGTAACTCCACTTTCGCCATCAGTGGGTTCAAAGTCGCTTCCGCTACGGCAACTTCTTCTTGTGCAAGTTTAATGTCTTCTCCTAATCTTATAAAATTGTCTTCCTCGATCACCTCCAATTGCACCTACAAAATTGGCCAAGTATTGTTCACAGTTATCGAAATTTTGCCTTTTGCAACATCATGTTGCAGAAAAAAAAAATTCACGCATTGCTGTGTGGCAAAAGGAGGTGATTGCAATTAATGTTAGAAAAATTAAAATAACTAATTATAAGAAATAATATAATACAAAAAGGATCCATAATAATAAAATATCAAACTTTCAGTTTTGAATATTTCTATGTATCACTACTCCAAAACAAGGTTCACACTAAGCACACACAAAGTCATGAGATTATAGTGTACGTTAAATGCTACAGTTACAAAGTATATATCGATAATACAAGCTAGAGAAAAATGAAACATGTGTGATTCTGTCTATTTAAATGAATTTCTAAAGAGCTCTACTTTCATTAATTTATATGACGCGGCAGATTCGAAAAAGTGGAGAATGAGCGTTAGAATAGTGACTCACTGGAGACAAGGCACATTCGATGGGGGCGACAAACTTGTAGTTACAGGTCTCACAAAAGTAGACCCATTTCTTCGGATCCCTCCTCTTCTCACAGATGTCACAGTAATACTTTCCCGAATCATCTTCAATATAGGATTCGCGGAGCACAAATGGCTCGTGATGATGCTCAGATTTTATAGTTGGTTGCGACTGAGAATAATCATAGTGAAGATTAAAATTGCACTGCGCACAATGAAAGAGGTCCAATTCACAACTTTTACGGCGGGCGCTGCAGTGGGAGTGTTTTCGCTGGACATCCCCACGGTAATCCTGCCACTTAAGATAGAAGAGATCGTGCTCATGGAAAGGATGTTTCAAAGTCAGTTTTTGAGCACAGACAACATGGAGATAGAAATTGCACTCTCCACATGAGAAAGCGAAGGCGCTGCTGATTCCCCCAGAGCAACCGCGACACACGATATCTTCATTAGGAGGTTGGTAGAGGCGGGCGAGCTGATGTAGCCGGAGAGAGGGGTGTGCCATGTTGGATGGCTACTGCGAACGTGATTTATGTAGCGTAAACTCACATCCTTGCGAAAAGCATTTGTACGCCAGAGTTCTCTGCCCTATAGTCTCGTTACAAGCTGCGCATTTTTCATAGTGATTAGCATTGTAGTAAAGCTTCAGCTCATGCGCATGGAAGGAACATTGAACCGTCATGCCCACTCCTTTCTCAAGAGCTGAGAGAGTTGCAGAAGAGCAAGTCAGATATATAAAGAAGTCGCACACTTGACAAGTGTAGCAATATGAATCACTTCCTACTGGAGATTCACAGCTTTGACATTTGTGAACCTTCTCATCGGGACATTGAATGAAGGTCAGAGCGTGCTTAGGTTGAAGGTAGTGTTGAATCGCATCTGTGGGTGGTTGGGCACACGACCCATGAAGGAAGAATGAGCAATCTGAACAACCGAAGGAGTCGACAGACGCAATTTGGTCTTCACAGATTTCGCACCTGATACTTGTCCGGATTTTCGAATGGTAGGAGGAGAGCTGATGCTGATCTTTACAATGATCTGTCGCAGATGAGCCCCTCGTGATTTCCTCCCTTGTACAAGACACATCTAAGAAAAATCCGCATTCTTTGCAGACGTAGCCCATGGAGGACCAAATAGGACATATGGCACGCATGCTCATATAGTCCGCAAAGAGGATCTTCATTTGGATCGAAAAAGAGATCAAGAGGGTGCTTAGAAAGGAAAGAGTTTGCAACCTCCACAGCATTCTCCTGTTCTCAAGGGGAAAGAGGTTAATGTAAGATGCAAATACGCAGCCTGAAATCTCCATAGCTAGAACCAAGATTAGGGAGAAGTATATTATAAGTGCCAAAAGTTGTGTACGGCGCTCACTTTGGTGCCAAAAGTTTCAGTTGGATTACTTAGGGGGTGCATGACAACCATTCTGTTCCATAAATAGTTTATGGAACAGAAATAGATTTTTCTATTTCTATTTCTAGAAGAGTTTCTAAGAAAAAATAACCGTTTGATAATGACATAAAATTTCTTCTTTTTGGACAGCGGTGGACCGGCAATTGGCAGGGATGGACAGCCGGCGGCCGCCTGTGGCGGCGACGGGTGACCGGCAACCGGCGCGGCGACAGCGGCGGCGGCCGGTGATGACGACGGCGGTCACCGGCCGGCCGGCGGCAGTGAGCGATGGCGGCGGTGAGCAATGGCAACAAGCGCCAACTAGCGGTGATGGCGACCGGTGGTGAGCGACCGACGAACGGTGGTCAACAGCGACGAATGAATGATCGATTGACAAACAATGAGAAGGATTTTTATTTCTGATTTCTATTTCAGAAATTGAGAAGTAAGAAAATTTTAGCTTCTGATTTATCTTCCAAACCTATTTATGGAATAAAAATATATTCAAGAAATAGAAAAACTGAATAGGTTTATCAAACGGATTTCTCTTCTAGAAATAAGTTTGGAACAAAAAAACTATATCTGGAACAGAAATTTTGGTTATCATGCATCCCCTTAAGTGTCAAAATTTTTGAAAAACACTCATTCCAATGCCAACACCGATATGGTTGGCCGGAAATCTGACTTGGCAGATTTTTTTTATTAATATTTGAAGCCAATGTGGATCACCGGGGAGTACAATCAACATGCAAATAACAAAACAACGTCGTTTAGCTTCTTTTCCCCCAAATAAGAAAACCCTAAATCCCCAAATTCGACCAAAATCGGAAGTTGAAAACCCTAAATCCCCAATTCGACTAATTCGAGTGCATACTTCAATTTTCTTCAAAAGTTATTAGCTCACTCTTGCAAATGGAGGGTAGAAGCTTCAGCAACGGGTCACATTCCTATACAAAAGCGAATTAGATGGTGAGTATTATAGTTATTGTGGGTTATTAAGTCTAAGAATAACATTTTGGACTTGCTTGAATCCCGGGAGAAGATTTCATGGGTGCGGCAGATATAGAGAAGGCTCAAAGTGCAAATATTTCAAATGGGTTGATAGAAAATTCTCTGATCAAGCGACAGAGGTGATATTGGAGTTACTTGAAAGCCAAAATCAACCTCCACCTAAGTTAATGGACAAGTTGGAGTATGTTGACTCAATACAAGCTCAAATGAAGAGTTTAACATCTCTGGTCGACCATTTGAAGAGAGAGGTTTCAAGGCTGAAAATTGAAAGAAACTTTTATCGAGCGTTGATTGTGTTCTTATTATCTTGGGTAATTTATTCAAATGTGAAGTGGGAGTAATGAGAAGAAGTTTGTATATCTACCATAGTTGAAGACGTGGAATATGTACTTGTATTTGATTATTTATAAGTAAAATGTGTTTTTGGTTTGTTGCAATATTTGTATAAAGTAGAAGATTTTGTTGTAATCTATGGTAGAAATGGAAGGTTGGAGTTGGAATGCATTAATTCAGAGCACTTAAAAGTTTTATTATTTAGTTGTGTATTGTTAATATTTGTTTTGGTTAGTTTTTACTTCAAATATAATGGTTTACTGTATTTTTTATTTGGTAATGGTTTGCTGGTTTGCTGGTTTTTCTGCAACTGCAAACCATGGTGAAATGGAAGGTGCTTTTGAAATGCATTAGTTGTGAGCACTTAAAAGTTTTATTGTTTAATTGTGTATTGTCAATGTTTGTTTTGGTTAGTTTTTGCTTAAAATATAATGGTTTGCTGTATTTTTTATTTGGTAATGGTTTGCTAGTTTGCTGGTTTGCTGGTTTGCTATAACTGCAAACCATGCGAAATTAAGGGATGGTGGCAAATTCATGATTAATCATTTCAGTGCCATAAGCTGTAAATAGTAATCGCTTGAGTGCCAAGTTATTATAAAAGTGATCATTTAAGTGACAGTCGCGATTACAAAGTGATCACTTGTGTTACACAAGTTTTCTTTTTTTTTTAAAAAAAAAAAAAACACGTTAGTTTGAAACGTCATTTGACTTGCAATAGCCGTGGTGCATCTTGCATATTGTTGCACCAATTTGGTTGCTGGTGCATCTTCTAGTACTAGCCCATACAACATTGTTGATGCAACAAGATGCACCGGCACCCAAAATTGCATCTTGTTCTTGCACCAACAAATGCAACCAAAACCCCACAAATTCATTAGCATCCACAACTTCAACCAACAATAGTATGCAGGCAGCAATTGCTATAAGCAAAAAAAATTTACAACATAATTGTTATAATTGTCTTGTTAGCATTACTAGCCGAAAAAACCAACACAAGAGAAAATAACAAAAACATCTATTACCATTGACATTGATTGATTATTTACAAAAGAAAAACATGTTTAACTTCACCCCACAATCACTGAAGGTTCAGCACCCTCTTAAAAAAAAAAAAAACAATGGCAATATGCAGGCAGTAACTACATCAATGATATAATATCCAGCACCCTCCTAAAAAAAGAAAACATGAAAAGAGACCATCTCCAGCACCACATAAAAAGAGACCATGTCCAGCACTCTCCTATTAGTTAATATGGACAACACCCCGATCTCATTTTTCTCTTGGAGGTTTGAATTGATTCATAATCCGAGCACTCTTTCGAATTGGATGTGCAGGTTCTTAAACTGGGCTTTCTGTCACCTAATTTTTCTTGTTCTTGATAGCGGTTACTTTTGTTCTAGCAGGTGTTATGTATTGATCCATATCATCACTATTACTCCTATGATCAGTTGGTTGAGATGGAAATGGTGTTGGGTTCTTTTTTTATGGTTGTTTTGAGCTATACCAGCTATTTTTTCTTTCTTTTGAGCACTCTTCTTTGGCTGCACCATTAATTCTTGAGTTGGCCCACCTTGAGAGAGAAGTACCTTTGAAGTTCTCCCAGACTACATGAACATAATGATATTATCAACCAAATGAATTGAAGTACAACAAATTAAATGCATGAGACCTACAAATATTACATTCAAAATAGTCATTCTAGTACGTTCATATGTGTAAATCCCATAACCATATTGCCTTAATCTTTTTCCAAGAGCCCATCTTATTCACTGTGATGCATCATTTTCAACAACAATAAATGGGGGAGCAACCTCTGTAACTTGTGCAATTGCGCTTCTTCTCACCTGAGAAACACATAACAAATTTAAATTTAAGCCCATAAAAGATAAACACAGCGATGTACAATTTACATGATATTTTTTTTTTTTTTCGTTTACTCAACAGTGGACTCAGTTGTTCCTGTTCTGCCCATTCCAGTCCATGTTCCTGCACTTGAGCCTACAACAGGGCCTGTTTTTGGCCCTTTTGTAGGCTTTACAACAATGTACTGTATCAAGATTATGACCAACTACAATGATTTGACTAATTAGACATCTACTCATTTTCATGGTAGGAAATCAGGAGAAAACTTCTCAAATTACAAGTGCATGATAGAGGAAAAGCACAAAAGAAGCCAGTACACCTAGTCAACCATAAAACTCTATCAAATATGAACTGAAAAGTTACTAAGGCAAAGATGATACTTACCTTACAGTGAGGCTTTCTATTTGCCCTTTAATAGGCATTACAGCAGGGCCTTCTGTCCTCCCTTCAATAGGCCCAAGAAGAAGCTCTTTAGTAGGTCATGTCCCTAGCACTAAATCAGCTTACTATTGACGCTGCTTTTTCAGCTCACAACCTTTCTTATTGTGCCATTCTTTGCGAAAATATGAGCATTTCATCTTTGCTCCAGTCCTACTCATCCTCTCACTTGATGTCTTTTCCTGCTGCATTGTTCGTCTTCTCTTTGGCCTTCTTATTTGCTTCTTCAATGGAAAAGGTAGAGGGGTTTCATGATTTGTTGGCTCCCAAAATGTGTTGCTTCTGATAGGCTGCATTATGAATTTATATGAAGTAATGTATGAGCTTTTTTTATACCGATCATCTAGGTAATCATCTGGGTTTTCTTACTTCATCTGAATAGCACAAATGGCATGGGCACAGAGAATTTCATTCAGTTGCCAGACTTGGCATGAACACTTTCTTCTATCTAGGTTGACAACATACTTATCCTAATTATGAAGAATCTCATATCCATTATCTCCATTCCAAACTAGATGGCAAAACTTACTAGTAGTAATGCTTGCATCCAATCTCTTCACAATCCTAGGGCCACGGTCTCTAGTTCATTTCGTAGCCTCATCTATTTGCATATGCAATCTAGTCATCACCATAATTCGAATATCATCAAGCATGCTAATGATTGGTTTGCTCCTGGCCTCTAAAATTATGCCATTGAAAGCTTCACTGAGATTGTTATCAATGATATTGCATTTGAACTCTTTGCTGAAGAAAGCCCGACACCAGTGCTTAGCTTCTATTTGAAAGAGTGCATCAAAACCTTCATTTGTCAATTGCAACAATCCTTGTTTGGCTAATCTGAAATCAGCCATGTTGGTACTCTTCGCTATCTACCAGAACTATTTTTGCAGCCTATCTCCTTTGAAGTTCCCTAACCAATTTGCATATATGTGTCTCGCACATATTCTATGCTCAGCATGAGGTATCAACTCAGCCGATGCAGGAATAAGTCCTTACAAAAATTCAAATTAATAAATACAAGTCAGGACAAATATGCAAGTGATTAATATTAAAAGAGAATAAATTAATTGATAATGAAATTACCTTCTGTTGATCGCTCATGAATGTCCATCCTCCCCCATTGGTTATCTCAAGGTCAGCCATTAAATTTTTGAGGAACCAGAACCAAATATCATTGTTCTCTATCTTCACCACCGCCCAAGTTATCAGAAACATTTGATTATTGGCATCTCTCCCCACATCAACCAACAACTCCCTCTTGCATAAACCCTTTAGAATGCATCTATCTAATCCTATAACTCTTCTACAACCAGCCAAGAAGCCCCGTTTGCATGTATCAAAACAGACATAAAATCTATCAAATCTAGTCCCAAGATCAGGGAGTGGCCTCTCCATAACCTCTACATATACCTTATTAGATGGGTTTTGAAACATGCATTCAATAGCATAATCTCATACATGTGCATATTCTTTCTTATACCCATTCATCAATATTTTCATCACCCTCATCTTGGCTCTCTTGCATTGATTCATTAACACATTAACCTCTAATTGCTCCTTCACTAACAATTGAAATTGAGGACTTTTGATCTCGGGCATTGCTTTGATAATATTGAAAAAACGTTTCGATAACCATACACTTATTACATTTTTATTATTAAAGATAATTGGACAACTTTGCTCCTCCTTGAAGGACCTAATATGAAATAACCCCTTCTTACTCAGTGCACCATAGAGCTTTCATGGATAATTGGGTTGTGAGCATTTAGTTCTCATAAATTCCTTTGTGTTTCTAATGAATTGAACACTCCTCTGTTCAACAATGGAGTTCTTCACAACAGCTTCCTTGAACTGTTTGGCATCGTCAAATCTCATGCCCACAGACAAATTGGCGTTATCAATAATCGAATCATAGCAAGGGTACTTACTTTTTCTTCCACGAGTAGGTTCTTCATCATCATTGTCAAGCTCATTCTCTGAACCAACAACTTCATCGCCGCAGCTTTCTTCATCTTTACTTCTATTACCTTCAACTGGAGCTCCATCCCTATTTACTAGCTCGGGCCTCTTTACTGATGCTGCAACTTTTTTTTTTCTAAGAAATTCCCTTTGCTTTCGTCTTGATTGTGCAAGTTTATCATCATTTTCGTCACTTAGAAAACTTACTAAAGCCAAATATTCATCTTCTGATTAACTAGATATAATAATTTCTCATTCTAATCCAATGAAGTCTTCATCGCTCACATCTTCTCCCAAGATTTCAGGACATCTCATTGTATGTTCATCTCTATCAATATGACTTCCCTCCCTCTCATTTTACCCTTCATCTAACCTAAACTCATCCCCAACATGATTACTCACTTGAATAGGATCCCTCACTTCTCATCTTTCAGTGGTGGTCTCCTCATTCTCATCCTCATCCTTAGCCTCACTATAATAAATGATATCCTTAATACCATTATCGTCATTAAAAAATCTCAAGCCATCATTCAATTCCTTCCCATGAACACAGTAATGTAGTTTTTGCACTTTGCATTGTAAAAAATACACCACATCCCTCAGAAAATCAATATATGATGGCTTTTGAATATTGACATAGATAGTACCTTCATTTCCACAGCTATATTCCCAATTCTCGGCGCCAATAACAAACTCTCCACCATAGGAAACAATGATGCCTACCTGATTCTCGTCCATGTCAATGCTGCACTCAATGAAAAAATAAAAAGTCATTAGTTTTCGCGACCACATGACAAAATTAGCAACTTCACATGTAGGTCCTTGTTGTTTTGTTGTCAAAAAACAAATGCGAGGTTAGCCATTCAATTTGGTGCTTTTATAGAAACAAAGGAAACCGAATTGAATAAACAAAGTGAGGTCTCCACCACCCATTTTTCAATTCAATCACATTCGATCCCCACAGAAATAGTCCAATTAATTAAACAAAGTAAGGTCCCACTACTATTTCCCTCCAAGTCTAGCCCCATTTTCCCTTCCGCGCCCTATTTTTCTATTCGGTTCCCACAAAAGAAAGTGAACGAACGACGGAACCCTCAATTTTTCTATTCGGTTCCCACCACTTTCCCCACCACTTTCCCCTTGAGCCGAGCCCTCAATTTGCCCTCCGCACCCTAACTTGCTCGTCAGAACCCTAAATTTTTCACTAAATTGACCCACGTAGAGAACATGACAAACCTGAGTGAGCGAGAGTTGGGGATGTAGCCAACGAACGACCGTGAACAACGGTGCAATTATAATGGTGGCCGAGCGACGGCGGGCGAGCGAATGACGGTGGGTGAGCGAGCTACGGTTGGCGTCGAGCGAGAATCGTATACGAATCCCTGTGGATCCCTCTTCAGTGACATTGTTTTTTACCATAGTGATACCACTCTATTTTACAAAATGACGGTCGTTTTCTAAGTGATCCACGTGGACTAGTAAAACATCGTCGTTTCTTACGAAGAAAGGAAAATAGCATCGTTTTATGCCATCCACCATGGACAGTCGATTTTTTTTTTTTAATATAAAAGCTACGTAATCATTTTGGCTGGAATCTCTCGCCGGTGGCACCAAAATGATCATTTTTTCTCCAATTTGGTACTTAAGTGATCCGACGGAAACTTTTGGCACCAAAGTAAGCGTCATACACAACTTTTGGTACTGATAGTATACTAATTCCCCAAGATTATATATGTAATGATGTAGAAAGATCTATGCACATGTATTGGACCATCATTCTTAATGCGAAGAAGCGATGATTCAAGTGCAAGAACTTCTCAATTGGCCCCTCACCTTTAGCACTTAACAAAGGTTTTTTTATGAGGATAGTTCTGTGTGTTAGGATTAGAGAAGAAACTTGAGCATTATTTAAAGAGTTTTTAGCCAAACCCTCTCGTTATGGGCTGGGCTTAACTCAGCCAATATAAGTCAATCTCATATTACACTAATTAAGAATATTTATATCTCACCTTAGATCAATATTGTAAAATAGTAAATTACAATATCAATTAATATAATCCACATTAAAAAACTCTTACAGTTAATGGATGTGCAAGAGCGAATTTCAGTCAAGATATTCCATCGCAAGCCTTTTGGGGCATCGAAAAATAGTACTTCTCAACAGAGTTTTCGAACAATAGTACTTCTCAACCCACAGTGTTTTCATCGCGGTGCCAATGTCGAGCTCAAAGTTGCACCCACGTTCAAACTCGACGCATCGGTTTTTGAAATCCTCAGACCCCTCAATAGCAAGTACTTGAAAGTCGAGGGGGTGCTGGTGACGAGGATGATGGATCTGACGAGGTGGTGTTGCGCATGATGTGTGAGTGTAAAACCTGCATTTTTCACAACTGTATATGGAAGTGCTACCTTCGATACCTTCTCTGCAGAAATGACACCGAAAAAAGAAAGGTTTGCAGGGTTGGAAGAGTTGGCTAAAATTTCGTAGGGACAGGACGTGGGAATGTAAGGGACTTTGGAAGCGACTCATTCTCCACGCGGGGGGTGGGTGTAGAGAGGGTGGACACGGGCAAAAAATGGTGGTGGTGCAGAAACAAAATCTTTACCCCTTGTATAAGACCGCCTCCTCTTCCAATTTCCCATTAAACAATGGCCGTGCTTAACAAATTTTTATTAGAATAGAAACGCGGAAAAAGCTTTGCTTCCTTTTCTTCGCTCATCTCAAAGCATGTTGTTAATTTATTTATGTTCCCTAACCGAAAAGGTCCACATCCATTAATCTTAGTAACATAGCCATAAATATTATTTTTTCATGACCTGACTGGTCACCTATTCATTTTCTCTTGATAGACATTGAATGTTCACTATTGCCTAACTACTAATCCTCATTTATATCCTAGATTGAACCAAAAGGATGTCATCTTATCGCCTAACTAATACTCCTCATTTTTTTAAACAGAAGGATTGATGAAATTATTGGATTTACATCAAGGGACCAAGAGGCGCTAACCTTTTTCGGAACCATTCTTGAGATGGTTTGGGCTTCCATTATGCCTCCCAACGAACAATGCTCTCAATGAAAATCCTTCACTTTTTTCACCTGTAGAACCATTTAAGTTCACAAATCATATTAGTCACGATTCCAATTTTATACGTCTAATTTCTCGTGAATATTCACAGATATCCTAAACTACTAATAGGCCAAAACATGTGCTTGTTTACACCCACAGGATTTTCCAGTTCCACAATTTCTCAAACAAATTTCAGTCAAATCTGGTGAGGGATCCCTCACTGGTGCTTGCCCTCACCCCAGCAAGGCCAACCCTCCTAGTCATGGTCTGCGGCCGATGGCTGATGGTGGCCGGCAAGCGGCCACAAGCATATAGAAGAGGGAAAGAAAAATAAAGGAAATAAAAAATAAAGAAAAAAATCAGAAAAATTATAAAAATATATATATTTTAGAATGTCCACATTAGCGCCGGCCGGGTCAAGTAATATGATTGGCATCCATGTGACGTCCTAGAATATCATGCGTAACATGTGTCTTTTCCATTTATACTCATAATTTTAATAACACATGCAGAAGCACAATGAAACATTCTCGACATCCTTTACTAGGAAATCACATGAGGTCAATAATACACATAGCTTCAACTTTATACAAACACTAATAGTTATTACCATAACAAAAGACATAGTCATGGCAAAAAGGGTTGGGTCAACTAACTCATCTACACCCTTACTAACCCAAAAACGAGCCTATACATTAACAAAACTGCCATCCAACTCAAGAGTTGATGGCCTCCAACATAATCCCATCCCCTCAATCGTCATGACCTACAAATTGAAAAATAAGGGATGAGTCGAGACCTAGTAAATGAAATTTCTAAGTCTAACGTAGGAGATTAGAATCAAGATCTGATTTTGACCGGATGAAGGGTTTTAAAGCACAGGGCTAGAGATTTAACTCACTATTCAACCCAGTACATGCAAAGTGCAATGATCTATTTACATACAAATTAAATGTGAGAGATGATTGAATAAATGGATGCACTAATTTATCTAGCATGTTGTGTTAATGGAAACCATAAATGATAGCACATAAGATTATTCACTTGAATGCAAGCAAATGACATAACACATTGTGATGCATGATTATCACCGACTAGTACATTAATAGTTATGTATGCACATGATCATGCATCATTATAATTATTTCATCTCATTTCATTTCCCAAGGCATCCCCACTCCAAGGCACCTTGACACATGGGGCATCTCCAATCTAAGGCATCCTGAACACTTAAGAGGCATATTGACTATATGGGGCATCCCAACTCCAAGACATCTCAACTCCGAGGCATAGTTAGGGCATCTCCACTTCAAGACATTCTGAACACTCTTGGGGCATCTCGACTCTACGGGGCATCCCGACTCCACTACATCTTTTACACTAATATGTGAGCAACGGACATAACTTTTTATAATACTTTCTATATTTACTCACGCAGCAACAATGCACTTTATAGCATCCCTTGCACCAACAATGAAATCAATGTTCATTTTAAGAGTCGACATTTGATAGGCAATAACTTTTCATGCAATTTACTTTTGAAATATAATTATGTTGCCCTTTCAATGATCACATACGTGAATAATGATAATGAGATGCTTACTTCTTTTCATTTCTCATGCAAACAAATGACAACATTATTAGAGAATCCGCCATGTGAATATCAATAATCGAAATACTTAACAAAACATCGATTACCCAAAAATCAACAACACGGCATTGATAACTCCAATAATCAACAACATGACATCGACTACCCAAATAATAGGCACCATAACATCAACAACGCTTATCTAATAAATTGGTAATTTAGTTGAATCACCGGAATATCACTTTTAGGTTTAATATTTGCATTTCCACATTCTTATCACCAAAAGATTACTATCACATATTAGAGAAACAATCATATACCTACCAGAAATCCGTCAAACACATTTAGGCATGCAACAAGCTTAATGATCCAATTCAAGTGAACACAAGAATTTCACATACCATGATTGATGATTAACTACACTTGACAACAAAGCCAATACAAGTTAACAACTAACAACCAACCAAGTCAAGAGTATTAAGTAGATCAATTTAACTTAGCCCCTAGCAAAACTAGCTTGATAAGAGGAAAATGAAGTCCATGAACTTTTACCAATAAATACTTGAAAGATGGGATTTAAAGCTCAAACATCTCAAATTGAATAAACTTTGGAACTTGATTGAAATTTAGGGGGGAGTTTCATTTGTTGTTTTGAAAGGGAAAAGAGAATTTGCACTTGAAGATAAGAAGATGAAGTTCCTCTACCTAGGAGGAGAAGAGAAAATGAACGTTTCTTCCTTCTTTATTTATTTTTAATAAATAGCTTCAACTCATCTTAATTAACTAGGGTTATAAGTGTGATTTTAAGTAACTAGAATTGGAATATTATGTCCTTCTTGACATCATAAATGATGTAATTTGATAGGTTAAGCTCAATGTCATCATTTTAAAGCATGTGAGTTGGTACTTAAGTGACAAATGACAATATTTTGGATTGAAAGATGAAGATATTTGATTGGAGAGAGAGAGAGAGAGAGAGAGAGAGAGAGAGAGAGAGAGAGTTGCCACGAAAATGCATTTTAGTCCTAAAACTTACAAAAAGTGCATTTTAGTCCTAAAACTTGCAAAAAGTGCATTTTAGTTCTAAAACTTATCAAATTGTTTCAAACAAGTCCTAAGATCAATGCTGTTAGCATTTTCCGTTAAAAATGCTGACGTGGCATTTTAAATAATTTTTATTTTTCACGTGAATTTTTTAAATTATTTTTTTAAAGAAATTAGATTTAAAAACTAAAAAAATCAAATTTATTCATTTTATCTTATTTTCACCAAAAAATTTGAAAAAGTTAAAATATTTATTAGAAAAAAAACAGCGGCTCATCTCCCCGCCACCGTTTTGCCGCCGCCGCCATCGCCGGAGGGGCCGGGCGACGGTCGCCGGCCCTAGGCGAAGGTGGCTGGGCCTCGCTTGCCCCAAGCGAGAGCCGGCAACCGTTGCCCGCCCTGGGCGAGGATCGCTAGATTTGGGCGAGCCTCGTCGGCCCCGAGCGAGGGCCGACAAGGTCACTAGCCCCCCCGTGAGGGCCAGCGACGACTCGCCCAGGGGGGCCGACAACCGCCGGCCGCCCACAAGGGCCGGAGGGCCCAGATTTGGGCACCCGCGCCAGAGCTGAGCGAGGGTGCCCCGATCTGGGCCCATCAGCCCTCGCGGGGGGCCGGTGGCCATCGCCGCCCCTGGGCAAGTCGTCACCGGCCCTCACGGGGGGGCCGGCGACTGTCGCCCCCTTGGGTGAGGCCTCGTCGGCCCTCGCCGGCCCCGAGCGAGGGCCAATGAGGCCTCGCCCAGGGCGGGCAACGATCGCCAGCCCTTGCCTGGGGCCGGTGAGGCCCGGCCACCCCTGCCCAGGGTCAGCGACCGTCGCTCGGCCCCTCTAGCGATGGGCGGTGGTGGAGAGGAGCCACGCTAATTTTTTTTTTAACAATTTTTAAAATAAAATTTTTAACTTTTCATTTTAGTTTTTGTTGAAAATAAGATAAGAATAAATTTAATTGTTTAGTTTTTAAATCTAATTTTTTTAATAAAAAAATGGATACAAATTAATTAAAAATACACATGAAAAATAAAAAATTATTTAAAATGTCATGTCAGCATTTTTAACGGAAAAGGCTAACGACGTCGATTTTAGGACTCGTTTGAAACAATTCGACAAGTTTTAGCACTTAAATGCACTTTTTGCAAGTTTTAGGACTGAAATGCATTTTCGTGACAAGTTATAGGACTTCTGAAACACTTATCCCTTTAAGTTATAATCATTTCAAGCATTAACGAGACAGATAGATAAGACCTTGACTTGTATTTCAAGCATTAAGAATAATATATATTAGTTAACTAAGGTTCAAAGACATTATGACATTTAGGTTAAAAACTCTTGGTGCAAAATGAGAGAGATGTGTACAAATTGAAAGGTTAGAAGTGGTATAATTCGAGTAGTTAAATGAATAAAATGATTAAAGAGAGCATAAGATTGCCGAAGCAGATGTCATGAATGATGTCATCTTAGGGTTCAATGGTACAAATAGAATGTGTGGGTTAAAATACTCGGTTGTAATTGAGTGAGATATGTTCAAATTAGAAAGTGATAAATAGCTCAACTTTATGCTTTTCAAAGTAGATATTTTGATAATCTTCCAAGATATTTTGTACTCTAGTAAATAAAAAAGGAAACCAATGCCCATTAATACTAATTAAGTCCAAAAATTATTTTAAACCCACTAGTGAAAGATAATGGATACTGAAAAAACCTAAACTCAATAAATTTAAATCTTGAAAACCATCCAATATATATTTCGCAACATATCGGTCCCCATCTATAATTAATATGCTGTAAATCAATTATCCTCACTCTACATCATGAACACACATGTCAACATCTATCAATTCAATCCTAAAGCATCATACTCTAGTGGTTATGATCATGGAAAATCGTCTTTTGCACTTTTGGTTCATCACAAAATTAATGATCCACCTAAGATTCCATATGAGCCATGTGGAACTCTAAGCTACTTAACTTTTGATCATTTATATATATATATATGTGTGTGTGTGTGTGTGTATCTATATATATTACTGCTAAACATAGAAAATCTAAATGTCACAATCCATATTAGTGATTTCTGATCAAATTGACCGGATATATTCAATTGGCAAATTGTCAAAGGGTTTATGACTCAATTTTAGCACCGAATTGACAAATTGTCAAATATTTAGATCTTTTTGAACAATTTTCCTATACAATGTCGTGTCATCGACTGTGTTACTCATGGTAAAGTAAATCCGAGCGGAATCCCATGTAAGTTGACGGATTTCCTCGAGACAAGGACAGGAAGGGACAAACATAAAAACGTAATTAGACCACATAATATATCAAAGGTCTTTTGCCTAGCGGGGTTGTATTGGAGCTTGCTTGGTCCATTCGAAACATACTGTCATCAGTGTCACGTGGGTGTTTATTGAGAGGGATGATCGATGTAGCTCAGTATTGGTGGACACGACACTAATCAACTAACTCATTAATTAATTTATTGTCATTATATAATGTAAGGTGCTGCGTTATCTGCGATGGCACCATGCGCACCAATGTCAGTAGGCTTGATGGTCAAAAGATTTTGGGTATCTTGACCCCGACAGACAGCGTTCCCTGGCGGTCTTTAGTGCGAAGTATCTTCTAATATTCTATGTAGGGGAGAATTACCAAAAAAAGTCATAAACCTAATGTAATTGGCCAATTCAGTCCTAAATATTTTTTTTTGCCAATTTAGCCCTAAACCTTTTATAATTGTGCCGATTCAGTCCATCTGGCCAAAATTGGCCGGCAGGCACTGACGTGGACGCCGGCAAGGGACAACCGGCCGGCGAATGCTGACATGGCAATTTTAAAATTTTTTGAATATTTTTTAATTCTTTTTTTTTTACACCTTCTCTTTCCTCTGGCTAGTCAGCGCCGGCCAAAGGCGAGGGCCGGCCTCGCCGAACACTGGTGAGGCTCGCCCCCGCCAGCCGGAGGTGAGGGTTGGCGAGGGCGAGGCCTCGCCAGATCAGGTGAGGTCAACCTTGTCGGTCGCTAGCGAGGGCGAGACCCCGCCAGATCTGGCAAGGTCAGCCTCGCCGGTCGCTGGCAAGGGCGAGGCCCGCCAAATCTGGTGAGGTCAGCCTCGCCGACAGCTGGCGAGGGCGAGGCCCCGCTAGATCCAGCAAGCTCGGCCCTTGCCAAGGCTAGGGCAAAGGCGGGGAGGCAGTTGACCGGGCGGGGAGAGGGAATCGGGGGGAGGCGAAGCCGAGCTAAGGAGACGACCGGACGCCCGATCTGAGGGTTGGTCCGAGGGACGTCGAAATTCGCTGCATCGCTCGGTTGCAAGCGGATGCCGCCATTGACACCGAGGTTCGGCTGACGGAATCTAAGAGCTTCGCGGTAGTTGGAATCAAGCCGAGCCGTTCATTCCGATGGGGCGAATTGGGGGGGATTCGGCGGAGGGACCCGTCTTCTTCGTCGCGGTGCGTGAGGGCGTTCGATTGTCTCCTTAGCTTGGCTCCACCTCCCCACAATTCCCTCTTCCCATCCGGTCGACCGCCTCCTTGCTCTGCCACTTCTTCTCTTCTAGGTCTCTCTTTCCCTCCCCGTCTCCGCCCTAGCCTTGGCGAGGGCCGAGCTCGACGGATCTGGCAAGGCCTTGCCCTCGCCAGCGACCAGCGAGGCTGACCTCGCCAAATCTGGCGGGGCTTCGCCCTCGCCAGCGGCCGGCGAGGTTGACCTCGCTGGCCCTCACCTCCGGCCGGCCAGAGGAAAGATAAGGTGTGAAAAAAAAAAAAAAAAAAAAAAAGAAAAAAAGAATTAAATTAAAAAAAAAAGAAATTAAAAAATTCGAAAAAAAAGTTTTAAATTTTTTTTTAAATTGCCACGTCGGCGTCATCGGCCGGCTAATTTTGGCCGGATGAACTGAATTGGCATAATTATAAAAGGTTTAGAACTAAATTGGCTAAAAAAAAAGTTTATGACTGAATTAGCACAATTGCAATAGGTTTAGGACTTTTTTGGTAATTCTCCCTTCTATGTAGTGCTTACATGTAATTCGGCTTGGATTTACACCACCTCGAGTCACGTGGTCAACGACACGCTGTCGGACCGACAAACTTGTGAGAAATGGTGGAATGGAAAACCATGCGAGTATAAACAAGCGTAAGATTAGTCTACTAGAAACTTTGGATACGTAAATATTCACAAGAAATTAGATGAATAACGTTCGTACTACGTAAATATTCACAAGAAATTAGATGAATAACGTTTGTACCGTGTTATAATAACGTTTGAAAGCTCTTAGATATAAAGTATTACCGTTAATGAAAACATATGTCGTAGACTAAATATTTCAACCAATACAAGCGTTTATTCTTGCTAAAATGTTTTTCAGGTTATTTATTTTCTACAAAACAAACGGAGCTTTAATCTTACTTCCATATTCTGAAAAATTATAATCAATAGATCATTTAACATTAGATCTGTGCCATGGCTCTTGGTGTTTTGGGAGCTAGAGTAATTTTTACATGCATCTAGATCATACAAGTTGAATGTACATGAGCTATCGAATCATGTTGGTCTCATGTGAGATTCACAAAATCCAACGAATAATATGTTTTAGATATATGTAATTAGCTGTATTCAATACTAGGAAGAGGGGGGGAAAAGAAGAAGAAGAAGGTAGCACAATAATCTTTCCTACTATCGCGTCCTTGTAGAACATAGTTAAATGAGCAATGACTACCTATTTATTTAAGCTAAAAATACCGACTTTTGTCTCACTTTTCGCAAGTGCCCATCTTATCCCTAAAACTGCCTCTCGAGCCTTAATTAGGAAAGTTATAGTAACTCGTTATCTAGACCGCGCTTTGAGTGGACATGTCTAAATGCATATATTGGCCGAATAGACTGAATTGGTCCTAATAGTAAAAGGTTTAAGACTGAATTGGTTCAATTAAAAAGTTTATGACTGAATTAGTACTAATGCAATAGATTTAGGACTTTTTTGGTACTTTTCCCTATTTTGGAATCATTCATCATCCATTAACATGGGATGTGATGAAGAGAAAAAAATATGATATTTAATATGAGTTAATTTATAGTTTTGTAGAAGGGTAACGTACTTTATTAATAAATAAATCATAACTTATTTCATTTGAGTAATTTAATTTAGTGCATCAAAAGAATTACACTGAACAAATAAATTCACTTAATTTGAGAAATACAGAAAATTTTGATATATTATAGCTAATTGAAAAAAAAATTATATATCTTTCTTTTCACTTTTAGCAAATCAAAGAGTGTAAACAACTCCTATTACTTTACTCATATGAAAAAAAATGTTATTTTCTCTTGAATTTGCAATTAAATTCTTAGTAAGAAAAAAAGAAGTATAATTGCAACATATTTAATTGTTGATGAAGATTTTACCAGAGTGGCATAGTATAAATGGCTCATGCATCTCATGAAGTCCATGATAACTTGTTGACTAAAAATAAGTACCGATATGAATTTCAATTATTATGAGATCTACAAGGAAAAAAAGCATGTTCGGGCACAAAAGTTTGAATAACAAATGCATATTCCAGAATGCTAGCCAATGAAGCTTACAAAAGGAAAGTCGATGTTGTCATTTGCTATAGAAAATGAATATCGAGCAAATTTGATAATTAAGTGAGTCAGCGAAAATTTTTGACACTAAAGCGAGCATTATACATAATTTTTGACACTTTTAATGTTTTTCTCCCGAGTTTCCTGACAAATCCTCATTTGTCTTTGCCGATAGACTTTAGTATGCCATCTGGTTCTTCATTAATTTAATGTGTATTAGTAATACCCTTCACGTGCTTACACATGCTAGCATCCAACTCAAATGCACCTCAAACTAATTCTTTTGCTTTACTATAGAATAAATGCATGACTATAACCAAAAAAAAAAAAAATTGGTGTCTTACCTACGACCATAAAAATTTAGAAAGATTTTCCTTGATAAACATGTTTTTGTCTTCACACTTTTACATGTGCCAAATAATTTCTTCATTCTCGAGTAGTGTAAATAATTTTATGCATCGCTTATTCAGGTAGAGCAGGTGGGGTTGGAGAATTAGGCGTAGGAGCAAGCATGATTGGCTTTTGCAAGAATTGACGTCAGAGAGAAGCGCCCAAGATGAATGGCAACAACGATAAAACCGTATCATCCGAGTCATAGTGAGAGACACTTGGTGCGTAATGGCTAATGAGTGTAATTTTATTGAAATCAGGTGAACACGTGCTTGTATTTCAATTTTGATTTAATTGAATTGAGTGTTTTTCACTAGTACTTCCGTCAAATGCCCCACTCATGGTGCACAGATTTCCTTTTACTTCCTTCAAGATGCCTAACAGCAGAGGAAAATTAAAGTTATTGCATATTAGGACGACTCTAGCCAAATTTAGAACCTTTGAGGCAATTAGCATGCAAGTGAACCCGAGCGGCTGGATTTTTTGCTTCTCCACAAAGTTTTTGTGAAAGAAACCGGTCTATAAGATTTATGGTGAAATAAAGAGTACCAGAAACTAGTTCATATTCTTCAGAAGCCTGCAAAACAAAAGAATGGTTACGCTTCCGTGTGTGTGTGTGTGTGTGTGTGTGTGTGTGTGTGTGTGTGTGTATTGTTGATGGTCTTCGTTCAAGCTGCAAAAGGTGCAGATACAGCCATCGATAGGTTGTGAATGGATATATACTGTCGCAAATTTGATAATCTATTTATCCCAGAATACCACTTAAACTCTATTAAAATGTCAGATGTGGTGGTGTAAGTGTGACATACTTCTCAAGTTGCTCCTTCCCTCTAAAGTTTTGTTCCTTCGGTAACTCACTAACACTAACTTCACTTGAAGCTTGAAATAGCTCGCCATGGCTATTGGAGATGAAATTACTTTAAAACAGATGAATAGAGGGAGACAGCTGCAATTTGGATCAGACCATATAGAATAGATAGGTCTTGTATTGGTATAAACCACACAATTTACGTCGGTTCATAACAGCCAGCTCAAAAGACTGAAGAATATCCGTGCAAGCCTCTGGTATGCGTATATAGTTGTATATATCAAGTGCATATGGGGTGCAAGCTTGGGGATCCTTGAGTTTTGAATTCATGTATTTGATACTCGGATGACCTAGGGCTACTGCCTTCTCACCATATATATATTCTGCATATTTAGCAAATTGAATTAGACTAGATAAGTTATACTTCATTATCAGAGTCAGGAAATATCTTGTCATTGAACAAATAATTCTATAGCTTTCGTAAACAAGAAATAACCTTCTTCATAAGTTCCAGGACATTCATCTCATGGTTTTCTTGAAGGCTCTGCTACCACATCCCCCACAGAGATACTATGCTCTGAATTTTCTAGTTTTGCCTATTTGTCTAGGATAGTGATCTATATACTCTGCCACTTTGATTTTGGATGACTCTTCTACAAATTCCACTTTGACATCCTCCTGAATTATTTGGGCAGCTCCACTTTGATACACATCTGTTTCTTTCTTCAATGACCGCATTCTACCCTGCTTGCTGGTCTGCCATTCAGCAACAAGAGTCACCAGACTTGGAACAAACAGCTAGCTGAAAGTGTAAATGCTGGAAATAAAATGAGCCATGGAATCAACTAAAGGCAGACAACTATTTGAAGAATGGACTAAGCATCTTGTAAAATGCGCCGCTTATCTGAATTGTTGGGAATATGAACCGATAACCAGCCACTACTTAATGACAAATATAGCCTCCCGTATGAAGAAGAGAGTCAGTTGAGAAGAATGCATTGCACTAACCTAAGCTTTGGTAGCATAGACACAGTTCAAGTATGAATTCTCACAAAAGATGTTGGTGACATCTTTGTACAGCTCTCTTTTTGTGCTCTTTGCCGACATTTCCAACCATAGTTCCTTCGTTCTTGTCTGATGCAGATCTCTTGGCATTTGCACGGACAGTACGCTTTTGTTCCCGTTTAAAAGAGGGGACCTTGAGGATGGGAGGATCCCCGTTGACATGCCCAATGCTTTAGCCCTTGATCAGGTAATTCAGGTAGTGGGTGAAATTTTTTTTCGATCCGACTGCATTTTCTTTGCTCATATTTGCATTCCTCCCCAAGAGAAGTACGTGTCATCAAATTAAACAGCTCCTTATTGCACCCACTATCCTGAAGATAAAGTTTAACGTTTTATGACTAGAACCAAAAGATGAACCGAGGCAGGCAATTACAGTTCGAAATTGTGGAAGATACAGGCATTTACACAACCAAGGTAAACCATAGGCATCACGTTATTCTTGAATTCGTTGAAGAGAATAGTCTCTCATGCCATCAAAACTAGTTCCCCATCCCTTTAGGCAGTAAGGCTATACCAACCTGAAGGTTGTGGACCACATTATCTCAGTAGCTACTCAGGATCACAGGTTGAAACGAGGTTTTAAGATTCTAGGTGAAGTTGGGATCACAAATGAGAAGGTCGTTGTATATACAATTAGGAGTCTCATCTTCGTCTTCAGCATTCTGCATGTTAATATTTTTACTTTTAAGCACTCTAAAGGATTTATCTCACAAGAACTGAACAAGTGAGAACACCTCATCTAGATTTTCTTGACTTTTGAAAGTGTATGGACACAACACCGTATGACAGTTCTAAGTTTCTAATCCACAATTTTATAAGGTAAATCCAAAGGATTAATAGCTGCCAATGCCTTTACAGCTGTAGCACGATAAAAACAGGGCTAAATCTCCAATTTGCTTTAGAGTAGGTTCAGGAGAGCTGATCATACACCGCAAAAGCAAAGCGGCAGCTCAAGGCCACTTTAACGTCTCTCTTCTATTCAATTCCTGGGCTTGGGCTAAGACATTCCGAACACAGATCCACGAGCAGAATCTCCGAACAAGATCATGGGATTCCCTAGAATCTGTGTGCCGCTGTCCATCAAGAACCCGAAACGAAGCGTTCATCCGATGCCGGAACAGATTGTAGCCATCACATATGCGACTAAATCTTTGCCCTAGAGAGAGAGAGAGCTTACACTGTTGTGCTGGAGCTCCGCGACCCCCCGGAGGAGGTCCGCAGAGAGAGGTGTAGAGAGAGAAAGCTGGTCAGGAGGAGAGAGAAAGTGAGTGAGGGAGAGAGAGTGACTGTGCGTGTTGATATAAGCGGATAGGAGGGAGCGTGAGGGAGAGCGGGATGGAGGCACAGTTCAAACTTCCAAAATTCTATTTGGTTACAATTCTATTTGGCTTTCTTGGTCAAAGTCTCTGTCTATGTGCTCGTACAATTTTTTCTATTATTTTTCAGAAAAACCATGCCTTCCTAAATGATCAATAAATGTTAAGGATTATGGTCGATGACTTTTCTACAATTATTTCGAGCATTCTATCATTAAAATATGTGTTGTGACTATAAATTGATATCGATATTTACCTTTCGCCTTGATAAGTTATGGCCTCACCCAATTAGTTAATTTTATATAAACCCCTTTTGAAATAGATTCCTAATCTTTAATGGATGGAACATTAATATATGACTTGATTTTTATGTCCAATTTTTAGAAGGTGATATAGCAGGATATACTGACTATAAGTGGAGCCGTGGGTATGAAATGTATTCGAATTTTCAAATTAATCATGACTTGAAATCTGAAATGGCCATTTTTCTGAAGCAAAATCAAATGGTTTTCCATAAGAGGGACACGAAGTTTTGTCATAATTTTCATTTTTGGGAGGTTGATAGGGTCAGTTTCTACAGCAATGCACAAATTAAATGGGCAAGTTTGGAAAGACATGTATGCCAGAGTGACCATACTGCCATTCGTAGAGACACTTTTTATGATGAATTGTCTTCGACCCCTCAAATTCAGGGGAACACAAAAGACAAGTGTGACAGTTTAGTTCCTTCGAGAGGCCAGAAATTGCCATCATTAGGCTGAGAACATTAAACCATCCTAATTTCATTCGACAAACTATGTTGAAGCTAGACACTACTGTACCAAGCAAACTAGGAATATCATGCAGTGAAAATCCCTCGTGCAAGACATAAAAGGATTAAGAGCCCAAAAATGTAGGTAACGCCACAATCTATATAGCCTCTTACAGTTTAAACCTCAACCAGCCATCACTTTTTTGGGCTAATCCACATCACTGTGGGCTCTTATGTGGTGGCCCATGAACAACAAGTATACAAGATGGGCTGATCAATCGAGAGGAGTCCATGGATTAGCTGAATATTTTTTCATTCCGGCCATCGTCATGTATTTGCTGTGAATGAATTCGTCAAACTCGTGCAGAGCAATCAGCACTGGGAAAGAGACAAAGAATTCGTAAGGAGAAACAATAGGGAGCCATTGATGGTAACTTAGAAGTCTGAAAATTTGCTTATTTTGCACAATTTCCTTTTTGTAAATATGTTCGTAGAAAAAGAAAAGGAAAGAAAAGAAAAAGAATGTTACCGGGAGAAGAATATAGTTGGCAAATCACATTCTATCTTTAAGAAATCAGTAAGCCAGCTTGCTTGTTCAGTCTCCAATTTCTCTAGTATTGCCTTTAGTTTCTTCGATTTGCCATAAGTTGAATCCACGTCTTCTTATCCTCCAATAGACTCATCTTCTTCGATCATCCTCATGTCAAATCCATTTTGCATGTTCAGCCTTCCGTTTGTTTAGCTCCACCCTCTGCAACTCTACTTTTGCCCTCATTGATTGCACTTCCTCCATCAGTGGCCTCAAACTCGCTTCTTTTGCATCGACTTGCTCTTGCGAAACTCTAATTTCTTTTTCTTGTCTTTGTATGTCTTCTTCTCGTCTTATGAAATCATCTTCTTCAATCACCTTCAATTCCACCTACAATATTAGCTAAATTTTGTCAATACTTATCAAAATCATCTACTTTTTCCACATTGTACCTCTAAAGAAAAATCCATGCCTTGCTATGAAATAGAAGAACAATTACAGTAAATGTTAGAAAACTTAAATTAACTAATATTAAGTAATAACATATATATCAACTCACATTAAAAAAAAAATTGAATTTTCTTACGTATCACTGTTTCGAGATAACGTTTATAAAGACAAAAGATTATGATACTATAAAGTGTATACTAAATGCTATGATTACCAATCAAAAGTATAAGCTCAAGAAGAATTTTTAAGGAATCAAAGAAGAGAGAACAAATTAACAAAAAAAAAAAAAAAGGAAAAAGTAAAAGAAATAATAAAGCCAATGTGGAGGAACTCTGTTATCGTCAATTTAGAAGATGCGTGAGATTCCATAAACGTAGAAAATGAAATTTAGAAAAGCGACTCACCGGAGACAAGGCACATTCCACATGAGCAACAAAATTATAATTACAGGTCTCGCAAAAATAGACGCATTTTTTGGGATCCCTCCTCCGCTCACAGATGTCGCAGTAGTACTCTGCCCTCTCTTCTTCAATAAACGATTGCCGGAGCACCAACGGCTCCCAGTGATGCTCCGATTTTAGAGTCAGCGGTAACTGAGAACATTCGTAGTGAAGAGTAAAATCGCACTGCGCACACGAAAATAAGTCAATCCTGCAACTTTTATGGCAGGCCCTGCACTTGCGGTTGTTTTGCCTGTCCCACGCGTGCTTTTTGATCTCACTCTCAAAATAGAAGAGAAGGTGCTCATGGAAAGGATGTTTCAGAGTCGGTTTTTGAGCACATTTCACATGGAGATGGAAATCGCACTCTCCACACGAGAACGAGAAAGCGTAGGCGCCACTGATTCTCGTGTTGCAACAGCGACACTCAATATCTTCATTAGGAGGTGAAGAGCAGAGGGTGAGCGCATGTAGCGAGTGAGAGGGGTGTACCAAGTGGGACGATAGCTGCAAACATGATTTATGGAGGTTAAAGTAGCATCCTTTGGAAAAGCATTTGTACGCCATAGTTTTTCTATATATATCCCTGTCACAGACTCTGCAAGAGTCGAAGTTGACATTGTAATAAAGCTTCAGCTCATGCATATGGAAAGGATACTGAACTGTCCTGGCCACTCCTTTCTCAAGATCCGAGAGAGTGGCAGGAGCGCACAACGGATGGATCAAGAGGTCGCACATTTGACAGGTGTAGCAATAGGAATTACTATCTACTGGAGATTCACAGACTGCACATTCGCGTCCATTCTCATGGGGACGTTGAGCGAAGGTCAGAGTGTGCTTAGGGTAAAGGTAATGTTGAATCGCATCTAGAGGTGGTTGGGCACATGATCCATGAAGGAAGAATGAGCAATCTGAACAACCAAAAAAGTCCTCCGATGGAATCTGTTTTCTACAGATACTGCACCTGATCTCTGTCTGGGTTTTTGAACGGTAGGAGGAGAGCTGATGCTGATGCAGAGGATGATCGATCACCGATGGGCGTCTACTGGTGTCTCTCTCTCTCACCATCATCATCATCACGAGCCATAGTCGAAATCACACAAGACAGATGGAAGATTAATTTGCATTCCTCACAGCGGTACCTTATGGAGCTCCCGTCTAACCAAAGGCCACATGCATGGCATCTACCCTCACATGATGAATCGTAAAAGAGGTAGAGAGGGTGCTTGGGGTGGAAAGGGTGGTGTTGTATCTCCAGGGGTGCCTTGGCACATGCCTCGTGGAGGAAGATATTACACTCTTTGCATCCGCATGCCTCCTCCTCCGAGATCGGCATCTTGCAACCTCGGCAGAGAGTTTCCGTATCCAAGGGGAAGGTGGTTAAAGGATGTTCATGAGCGAACTGCAGTCGAGATTCTCCATCGCTGGCCTCTCGCAGCATCGAACAATAGTACTTCTCAACCTGCAGGGTTCTCATCGCATCCCTAGCAGCGAGCCTGTATTTTCACCCACGGACACATCGGTAATAGAAATCCGGCCATCCAACATCAGGCACTTGTTCAAGGTCGAGGGGTTGTTCGTGACGAGGATGTTGGATCTGAAGAGGAGCTGATCTAGCACATGATGTGTGAATGTAAAACCCGCACTTCTCACAACAGTAAATAGAAGTGCTACCTCTGATGAATTCTTGGCAAAGTTTACACAAATTGTTTTGTTGGGAGGGTTGGAGGCCAAAATGTTGGTACCAGAAGTAAGAACCTGCATTTTCTTCATGGAAGTGTTGGCTCAAATGTCGTAGGGACAGGATGTGAGAATGGAAGGGACTTTGGATGTAACTCATTTTGAGAGAGAGAGAGAGAGAGAGAGAGAGGGGTGGACGCGGGCAAATATGATGGTAGTGCGACAACAAACCTTACCCTTCATATAATAGAAATTGGTATTACTAACGCGTACAAAGTCGCACTCCTTTTCTTCGCTCATCCAAAAGCACGAACGCGTACAAAGCTGCGCGATTCCTTTTTCTTTATTTCTATTTCTCCGCTTGTGGGACCGCGTAAAAAATGGAAAGCGCCAACGCGTGAAAAGTTACAGCTTTCTTCTTTTCCTTTCGCTTTTGGCCTTTTCTACTCTCGTCTCAAAGATGTGTTCATCGGTAGGAGTGAGCATCGGTCCAGAGTCAACCCTGGACTGACCTTGGACCGGCCCAATCTTGCCAGTCCTAGTTCGATTCCCGAGGAGATTGGGTCGGTCCTTGGTCCTAGAATTCCTGGACAGTGTCGGTCCTCGATCTTGAGAGTTTCGGATCGATCTTATCCAGACCTAACCTTGAATATATATGTCTAATATATTATTTATAATTTTTTATATATAGAAAACCTTAAAATAAATGGCGTCAATAACATTAAACAATTCTTTAGTGAGGAGTTCAAGTAATTTTACATTGTTCTTTAATAACTTAGATTTTTAATGTCTTTTACGACGTCAATAGTCATAATTTATTAATGATGAAAATGTTTTTGTAAGGAATTTTCACGGCGTCTAAAAAGGTATACACAACTCCTTATGACATCTTCCTCTAGTATTCGTTTTCTTTTGTCTTATTTGTCTTCTTAGTCTTCAATTTGCCAAAATCAAAAGAAACAACTTCTCTGCTCACCGCTCACCACTTGACACTCGCCTCGCTTGCTTTGGGTCACTCGTGCTGCTCGTCGTTTGATGCTCGCTTGGCTTGTTACTCCCCACTCGACATTTGATGCTCATTCTGTTTGACACTCACATCACTTGACCCTCATCCCTTGCTTTTTTTAACTAACCTCACTCATCATCAAACCCATTGGGTCAGTTGGTCCTCAGTTGCCCTTTTAAGGAGTACAAAAAATGAAATAAAAAATTATTGGTTAGTCCTAGGTTGATCTTGAAACTGGACCAAACCCATTGGGTTAGTCTAGTCCTCAATCGTTTTTTTAAAGAGTACAAAAAATGAAATATAAAAATTATCGGTTGGTCCCGAGTTGACCTTGGAATCGGACCGAACCCATTGGGTCGGTCCGGTCCTCGGTCCCAAACTCAATAGGGTCGGTCCTCGTTCTCAAAAATTGAGGACCAGCATTGTGCGGATTGGTCCTAAGGTTAGGGGGTGGATCAGCCCAATCCAAACCGTGCTCACTCCTATTCACTAGCCTCGAAACATACAAAAATACCGTTTTTTTTTTTCACAATCTTACCCATTCCACATTTATTTTCTCCTCCGAGACTTTGAATATTCCTTATTGCCTAACTAATAATCCTCATTTATATCCATCTTGTAGATGATTATTTCCTAGCTAAACTTCCATTCATCTTCAACGGGTAGAATTTGAATGTGCCCCATTTTTGTCTTCTTCTAATAGATTGTGGCTGTTAATTATCTTGGTGAAAAAGGAAACAATTACTGCGAAATAATTTCTTAAGTAACACAGCCTGTTTTTAATTGTAACATATGAAAGTGAAGTTAACCCAAGTTATACTTACAAAATGACACTTCAAGTAAAATAAAATAGAGGAACCAACTAATAATATGTCTTGCTAATGAGCGAAAATCATATGATTTCATGTATAGAATGTTTAATTAAGTGTTGCTCGTCCAAATGAATTCACTTAATTCAAAGATCACAAGAAAATGACATCATCTTAAGAAGTATTCTTATTTGAAATATGATTTACCCATAGTTTATGTAGCTTTATTTTCAATTTATATAGCGGGTAAAAAGGAAAAAAATGAAGTGCATTCCTCAATAAAGACTAGTGGTATGTCCACTGCAGTTCATATGCCCACAAATTATTCAAAACTCCTCATGTCTAGTAATTTTGAAAAAAATTCTACAAATTATAACAGGGAGAATTATAAAAAAAAAATCCTAAATCTATTGTAATTGTGCCAAATTTAGTCATAATTCTTTTTTTCTAGTTGATTCAATCACAAACCATTTGCATATGTGTTAATTTAGTTCATCCGGTCAATTTTGACCGGCCAGTGTTTGACGTGGCATTCTCATGTTGGGTCTAGTGGCTTTCAAACTTCTATCCTCTTTCCTATTTCTCTCAAGTTAGTATTACGTTTAGAAAACTGCTTCAAAACAAGAAAGTCCATCAAGTATGCCTCTAAAAGCCACCTATGCACAACTTTAATTTAGAAAATTAAACAAGAAAAAATTACAAAAAAAAGGAAAATTATGGTACACCAGTTCGGTCTGTTCCTTGTGCAAAATTAGAAAAATGATCGGTTATTGTCGATTTCTAGATCTACATCAATCAACACCAAATTAGCCGTATAGAAAAGTGGATCCTTGACTTCCAACACCCAACGATCCCTTTCGAGCTACTCACCCAACTGTTGTGGCAGATATGGCGAGGAAGGAATAATCCGATTTTTCGAAACCAGCAACCATGTCTGTCGCATCTCCTTGAATCAGCCCTCGGCAAGTATCAACAGATCAGCAAGTGCATCTCTCGAAGAACTAAAGGAAATGCCCAAAAATCAGACTCACCTACTCAATGGAAACCTCCAACCCATGGTTGCTTCAAATGGAATGTAGATGGGTCTTTTGTCAGTGAAACTGGAAAAGTTGCGGTTGCTGGAGTGTGCAGGGACCATGCGGGGAAGTTGATTGCTGGTTTTGCCCGATTGGTGAGAGCAAATTCGGCCATTCAAGTGGAAGCCGTCGCCGTGGTCGAAACCCTAAAATGGCTGTCGAAGAACTTAGTTGCAGAACAGGAAGAAACGTGCTGGGAGATCCAAACAAATCAGTTGGAGTTAGTGGAAGTGATAAGTTCGTTTACAGATCAGCAAAGAGCACGCACGGATATGAGCTGGGAGGAAGCTTATGCGGATCGGATTAGCTGGGGAATCAGGCCCCTACTCTGTGAAGCCCACAAACTATTAGCCAAGATCCAGCCCATCAAAATCACCCATTGCAGAAGAGATGCGAATGGAGCTGCTGATTAGGTGGTGAAAGTCTAGCAAAAAAACATTTTACCGGACAACTGGGTCCAATATCCCCCACCGAATCTCTTGGATGTTTTAAGTTGGGATGTAGCTCATCTAAACTATTATCAATGAAATCCATGTATGTTTTCTCGACCAAAAAAATAAATAAAAATCAGCGGCCGCGGACAAACAACTTCAATAATTTTGTAGTGAACAAACTTTGGTAATTCAATAAGTGCAAAACAACTTTATTAAAGTAGCGACATCATGATCTCCTAAAGCAGATTCCTTCAATTATTGCTAGTTGGTCTGCGCTCTAGGTCTTCATCAGAATTGAAGTCGGGCTGCCACGTGAATCCCACCCAGATTTGCCAGAATTTAATGAATCTTAAAAAAAAAAAACAAAAAAATTATCGATTTGGACAAAATCTATCCGTAATCTTTAAAGCTTAATGAATGACATCTCTGATAGTGTGATGCACACGCACGAATAATATCATGACATCTTTGGAATGTGATATCTTTTTTATATACTCTCCATATATTTTAGGATTTTCTATAAAGCTTCATGTATAGTTCGATAATAAAATAAACACGGTTAATTTGACTTGCTAGTCCTGCAGTCCAGCTTTCTTTTTCTTTAGCACCACAACGTGCATAGTGACCAAAGAGACAATTGTGTCCGGTAGTACAACGACGAGGAGACCTTGAGATCATATTCCCCCAAAATTATTTCCAAGCACTTGTTTTGAACCATTGGCCACTTGAGTATAGATGGAAAAAATTCTAATCATCCTTAATCAATCCATCAAGTTCATCGATCAAATAGTTTAAAAGCAGACCAAAATAACCTAGGAGTCACTATTTATCTGGATTGAGATCGGGGCAAACGTAAGAATTTATACAATGCTTCGTAGTCTATTCCATGAAAAACAAGACCAAGTGACCACAAAGAGATGATTTATGCTTGCTAGTAGCGTGTCCCAATGAGTTAGCTAACACCAATTGACATTCCGAAGGCATGAGCCGAAATTGTATTGAGCGAGCGTAGGTGTTAGTTAGGGGTGAGCGGTTCCAGGTTCCGGTTCGGTTCCATCTGGAACCTAGAACCTACTCTCAGGTACAGGTTCCTCAAAATGAGGAACCTGGAATCTACCTGTGGGAGCCGAGAACCCGGAACCTACCCTATCACAGGTTCCAGGGTCGGTTTCAGGTTCCAATAGGTTCCTTTTTTTTTTTTGTTACTTTCATATTTGAATTATAACATATACGCACGTTACCCAAAAAAACTATAACGTACGTGCACGTTACCAAAAAAAAAAAAAAAACTATAACATATGCGCACGTTACAAGAAAAATATAACGTATGCGTACGTTACCAAAAAAAAAACTATAACATGCACGCACGTTACTAAAAAAAAAAATAACGTATGCGCACGTTACCAAAAAAAAACTTTAATGTACGTGTATACTACACGGTAACTTCCCATTGACATGTTATCTTGATACATTAATTTCACACTGCACAATAATAATAGAATATAATTAGAAATTTCAAAACAAATAGCAAACTAGAAAGTAGAAATAAAACACCACTAGAACAAGAATGTCTAGAGGTATAAGTTTTGAAAACAATTTCGATTAAACCCTTAAATGAACTCAGAAAATTATGAAATTTGGACATGTTGTATTTAAGACCTAGAGGTACAAGTTTCATGAAGAAATCATAGTCCAATTCATTCTGGATTAAAAGATAAAATTGATTTACTTTTCCTATTCTCTACTTGCACAGTTTTTGAAATTTTTTTGGTTAAATAGGCAAATGAACTACAAAAATTACGAAATTTAAATATGTTGTAGGGAAGACATGAAGAGAGATATTTCATGCAGAACACATTTCCAAAAGAATCTCATACAAAATGATATAGTCCATGCATTGCAACTTACAAGATCCGAACACATCAGATTGCACAGTTTTAGAAACATTTCCAATTAAATACCCAAATGACCTTAAAAAATTATGAAATTCGACTATGTGATAGCCAAGACCATAAGGTAGATACTTCATGAAAACATCGAAGTCAAATTCGTCCTAGATAATTAAATATGGACGGTTAAAATCCCTGTTCGTAGTACCGTAATTCCAGATCTAACCATCTCCAAAGGACCACAATTTCACCTACCTATTCTTGTTTTTTTCTCTAAAGTTTTGATATGTGGTACCTCAGGATGTCCTTTACAACTTTTGTTAAGAAACCAAAGTGAAATTTCAACAAAAAGGTTGCCTTACAGTCCATGCATTCATCAAGGGTCAGTCCCAAAATCTCCAGATCCAGTCTTTCCAAAGAATAACGATTTCACCCACTTATACTTGTTTGTTTTGTCCCAAATTTGAGTATGTTATACTCCGAGAAGTCCTTTACAACTTTCATTTAGAGTCCAAATCCAAACTTCAACTAGAACATCACATACAAGTCACTAGAACATCCAAGGTTGAGCTTTTTCTGCCCTAAGTAACCGGTTCCGAAACAAGTTCCAGTTCCAAAACCGGTTCTGGTTCCGGTTCCAGTTCCGGTTCCGATTCCTAGAAAAAAGGAACCGGAACCGGAACCGGTCCCCCTTGGAACCGGGAACCAAACCGGACCCTCCTCCGGTTCGGTTCCGGTTCCCGGGTAACCCGGGAACCGCGCTCAGCCCTAGTGTTAGTCCAGATCTTCAATGTAATCATAATGGGAAAATTATCTAAATTGGTGACGATGGCCAGAAAAAAGAAAATATTCGGGTAATCCATGAACTCCTCTCGATTGATCGGCCCATCATATATACTCACTTGTTGTTCATGGGCCACCACATGAGAGTGTACTGTGACATGGATTGACCCAAAATAAAGTTATGGTTAGTTGAGGTTTGAACTGTGAGGATTGGCCCAACTTGACGCAATATGAAAATAGCATTAGTGCATAGCATCGTGTTAGCCTTCTAATTGGGTTCGTTTTGATTAGGGATCATATCTCGCGTGTTTGATCCAATTTCCTGTCATGATCAAAGGATGCACAATCAATCTACTCGGGGAATCATTAAGACATGCGAAAAACCACTCCAAACAACAGTAGCTTAATAAGCTCTTCATTGCCTTTCCTAAATATATTTCCACTAAATCTACCGTAAATTACCAATTTCTCTCATTTTGGACGATGAGAAGTAGAGTAGACAACGAAAATGAAATCATTCTATCTGAAGGCTCCCATAGTTCTCTATTAAGCACTAAAGCTCACAAAGACTGACTAGGCTTAATCAGTAAAGCAATGCTTACAAATGATAGTCATCAATGTATGCTCAAGCAACTTCATCTTTAAGCCGCTAGTCACCTAAGCATGTCTTGTGTTAGGTATCAAGCGTGATATAAAGGATGGCAATACAGTGTTTTCACATATTTGGAAAGTGAAATCGCTCCCTATGATATCAGTCAAAAGCAGATGCGAGCCATTTACACACTGTTGAAGAAAGATATAGAAGCCACACCGAGAGAAAAATTATAAAAGAAATTTCTTATAAGCTAAAGTAGATAACTATTTTTATTTTTTTACTTTCATGTTGGCAGGGTCTGCAATCTTATATGCTTGTGCTTTTGTTCCCTATTGAAGCATCTCGCACTCTCTATCAAGCCTTTGAACAACAAGGAAAAAAGATCACGTACAACTATGACACCACATCGGATTTGCATAAGTCCATTGGCCAGTCAACACATGTCATCCGTGGGCCCACTGTGAAAAATTTGAAAGTCCCTCTACACGACTCTCTCTCCCCTCTCTATGCTTTGCTCTTTCGTTTCCTCCCGACACATGGCCGATCTTTGCTCTCCCTTCTCCGACAAACCACGCCGTCGCCACCACTGCTGCTGCCTCCGGCTCTGCCTCGTTCATTGCTTCCTCCATCGCCAAATCGCTGCTCATCTCTCCTCTTTTTTCTCTCTAAAACCTTCTTCAACGACGCTCTACTCTCTCTTTCAAAGCGTCAACTCTCTCCTGCTAAGTGATGTCAATCTAGTTTGTCATAACCATAGGAGATCATATCATCAATATCACTTAGTAATGTTGCAAGCTGGTTGAAGTTATGGAGACCAAATCTAAAGAAAGATTAATTCGCTAACATTTGTTTGATGTAGCTTTAAAACCGCGGGCATTATCATGGACTATTATGGAAATAAGGTAGGATTATGCATGCTGCTGAAAAATAGATTTGTATAAGAAAAGGAACCTATGGAAGCATTATCGGAACCTGTCAAAACTTTATAGTAAGAGAAACATCAATTATATAAGTCAAGGATTTTTATTGAAAGATACCGACCGCTCACCTTATATATTCTGTATATCCAGCAAATTGAATTAGGCTAGAAAAGTTATACTTTATTATTAGAATGAGGAAATAGCTTATCATCGAACGAATAATTTTTGTAGTTTACCCTGAACAAGAGTCAACATTCTTCCTGAGTTCTCAGACGATTATCTGGTGGTATTCTTGAATACTCTGCTACTGCATCCCTCAAACAGATACTATACTCTTAATTTTCTCATTTTGGCCATTTGTCTGGGATGGCAATGTCTATAGTGCCACTTTTATTTTTGACAACTCTTCTACATATTCCACTGTGACATCCTCCTGAATTATTTGGACAGCTCCTCTTTAATGCCCATTTGTGTCCTTCAAAGACTGCTTTCTACCTTGCTTGCTGGTCTGCCAATCAGCAACCAGTCACCAGACTTTGAACGTGTAGCTAGCTGAAAGTGTATATGCTGGACATAAAATGAGCCATTGAATCAACTCAAAACAGAAACCCGTTTGAAGAATGGACCAAGCTTCCTCAGGTCCATCTTGCAAAATGCTCCACTTCTCTAAATTGCTGGGAATTTAGAGATAACCAGCCAAGACCTCACGACAAATACGGACTCCCCATATGAAGAACAGAGTCACCTCAGAAGAATGCCTTGCACTAACCTGAGCTTTGGTAGTGTTGACACAGTTCAAGTATGAATTCTCCCAACAGATGTTGACATCTTGGAGTACTGCTCTCATTTTGTGCTACTTGCCAGCATTTCCAACCATAGTTGCTTTTGTTCTCATCTGATGCTGATCTCTTGGCATTTACACGAACAGTATGCTTTTATTCCTTTTTAATAGAGGGCCTTGAGGATGGAAGTATCCCATTTTTTTTTTTTTTTGGTTGAATGGGAGTATCCTTGCTGACATGTCCAATGTTGTAGCGCTTGATTGGGTAATTCAGGTAGTGTGTAATTCATTTTTTCATTCCGACCGCATTTTATTAGTTCATAGTTGCATTCCTTCCTGAGGGAATATGTGTCATCAAATTAAATATCTCCTCATTGCACCCACAATCCAGAAGATGAAGTTTAAGGTTAGATGACTGGAACTAAAAAATGAAACAGGGCAGGCAATTATAGTTCTATTGTTGAAGATACAGGCATTTACACAAGCAAGGTAAACCATGGCCATCATGTTATTCTTGAATTTCTAATGAAGAGAATTTTCTCTTATGCCATCAATACTAGTTCTCTGTCTCTTCGGGCAATATGGCTACAACAACCCAAAGGTTATGGGCCACAGTATCTCAGTTGCTACTCAGGATCACAGGTTCACATGAGTTTTTAAGCTTCTAGGTGGATTTGGGATGACAAAGAGAAGGCAGTTGTATACACAATTAGGAGTCTCATCTTCGTCATCAGTCTTCTGCATGTTAACATTTTCCCCTGTATGCACTCTAAAGGATCTATCTCACAAGGACTGAACAAGTGAGAATATCTCATCTAGTTTTTCTTGACTTCTGAAAATGTATGGGCACAACACCTTATGGCGGTTCTAACTTTCTAATCCATAAATTTCTAAGGTAAAACTAATGGATTAATAGCTGACAATGCCTTTACAGGAACTGAAGCACGATAAAAATGGGACTAAACCTCCAATTTGCTTTAGAGTAGGTTTATGAAAGCTGATCATACACTGCAAAAGCAAAGCAGCAGCTCAAGGTCACTTTAATGCTTCTCTCTCCTATTCAATTCTTGGGCTTGGGCTAGGTAGTTTCACTTACCTGGATTGTCATATTCACAATACATATTAAGCTCACCCATCCTCTGAGATATAAAACTAGAACAATTCATTTCCTGGGAAAAAGTGGCATGTTGGAGAAATTACCTTGCATCACAAGGAAGAGGAAATGAGCATTCTGCAGATGCTCGATATGAAATTTGAAAGGCCAAGTGTAAAGACCAAGCCACCTGACACAACATAAAGGAAGATTTATATATGTTTAGTCCTGAAATCGAAGTCATCACAGAGACATCCTTTTGCACAAGGCCTATCGGCCTTATGGTGTTTGGAAGGATTAATCATTTTAACGTCCCCTGCACCAAAATTGTGCCCTAACCACAACCTGACCTCTAGGTCAAAACGAAGCTTGAGCACCCTTGTATCTGCACAAGGATTTCCCTTAAACTATGACAATTTTCTTGCAGGGACACCAGTACTGAGGCTTAGGGGGAGACGACCTCAGTTATCCATTTTCCTTTTAATGTCAAATGCTCATAAAGGGTCCAATTTTGCTCGTGAACGGAAAGCTGAAGGGACAAATTTGTGCCCTCAAAATAAGAACCAAGAATAAAAGAGCAGCTATGATGATCAACATGAGCATTCCAACAAGCTCAATATGGTTCCCGGAATAGGTATTGAAAGAATTTTCTATATTCAAAATCTTGAACACCCAAAAGTAAACGCAATATTTTTAATAACAGAACGAACAAGACCTACACCGTCACTAATTTGAAATTCAAAATTTGGGTCAATCTAACATGACCGCAGTCAAAAGCAGAGCTAATAAGACTCGCAAAAAACCTAAGAGGGGATCTCCAGAATGAGCTCAAGCTCCCCAAATTCCAGTTGCCACCCAGTGAAAAATGAGACAAGACGTTCTCAGACATTCCGAACACAGATCCACGAGGTGAATCTCCGAACAAGATCATGGGATCCCCTAGAATCTGTGTGCCGCTGTCCATCAAGAACCCAAAACAAAAAGTTGTTCGACGCCGGAACAGATTGTAGCCATTACATATGCGACTAAATCTTGCCCTAGAGAGAGAGAGAGAGCGCTTACGCTGTTGTGCTGGAGCTCCGCGACCCCTCGGAGGAGGTCCGCAGAGAGAGATGTAGAGAGAGAAAGCTCGCCAGGAGGAGAGAGAAAGTGAGTGAGGAGAGAGAGCGACTGTGCGTGTTGTTGATATAAGCGGAGCGGAGGGAGCGTGAGGGAGAGCGGGACGGAGGCACAGTTCAAACTCCCAAAATTCTATTTGCTTACAATTCCTTTTTTTTCCTTTTTTAATTCTTGTGGTTTGTCCGTGATATATTTGGCTTTCTTGGTCAAAATCTTTGTCCATGTGCTTGTACAGTTTTTTTTTATATTATTATTTAGAAAAATCACACCTTCCTAACTAATCAATGAATGTAAAGAACTATGATCAATGACTTTTCTACAATTGTTTTTGGGTGTTGTATCATTAAAATACATGTTGTGACTGTATAAATTAATATCGATATTCACCTTTGGCCTTGATAAGTTATGGCCTCACCCAATTAGTTAATTTTATATAAGCCCCTTCTTAAATAGATTCCTGATCTTTAGGGGATGGAACATTACTAGATGACCTGATTTTTATATTCAATTTTAGAATGTGATGTAGCTTACTATAGATGGAGTATTGAGTATGAAATGTATTCGAATTTTCGAATTAATTATGACTTGAAATCCGAAATGAGCTATCTCCAACTTAAGAAACAAATTCAAATGGTTTTCCACATCAAGGGCTCGCAATTTTGTTATGATTTTCGTTTTTGGGAGGTTGACAGGGCTAGTTTCTACAGCAATGCACAAATTAAATAGGGCACATCAATGTTCTTTCTCCCTTATTCTTTTTAATTAATTAATAGGGTCATTGAAGCCATCTAAAATATCACAAGTTTCCTTGTGAAACTGGGACGTCCTAATGAAAGTGTCCGATCTCAGATGGAATTTGCTTGAGCGATTTGTGTTGATGGATAGCTATAAAATTTGTACCACCTTACTAGACATCATCCGAAGCGAGACAAAAGAAACTTGTGGAGTGACTTCCCATCTTTTTTGCAATTATGGTATTGCTGGGAGAAAATCCATAAAACAGCTTTGACAAGCTCGATCACATAGTTCAAACTATAGAACATATGAAGGTAAAATCTATCTGCAAGCAAATCTTGGTGTTCCACTAACAAAATCATCATGCCACCCATGATGGAGTTGAATGATATGAATATGATTGAATCTGATAGCTTAGTCGAGCTGTATCATGATCAGTGCAAAGGATACTGATGAGGGAAGACATGATATGTTATACAGAGGCATGCATGGAAGAAACAAGACCAACATCATGTAGTCAATATGGTGAATGCCAGCATCAGCTCGACATGTGGGCTATAACTTTGATAAAATAATGTAATCATTCAATAACAACTTCATCAAGTGCAATCTGAGAGTGAAAAGAATGTTGTCAATGAGAATGGTGGAGCCTAATGATCACCCATCAAGATCGATTTTGCACAACTTCTATCGAATTTTCAAGAGTACCTTCAAATACATTTCATTAGTTCTCCCAATAAGCAAAGATCTCATAGCCTATGTACAAGCAGAATGGAAATGATTTAAGTGAAGAGGTTTTGTGACAATACTAGATGCATTTACCATATATATAGCAAAAAGGTATAATATACTCAATACTTCAGGAACCATTGTCACTGTAACATGGAAAAAGCAAAAAAGCCCCCGAAACCAAAGGCAAGGAGAAGTCCTCAAACAAGAAAGCGAGGCAGGTAAATCAATAGGTAGTATCTTTGTTATCTCCTTCGTCGTCATTCTTCTTACTTGTAGCAATTGTAGTGGCCTCATCTCCTTCGTTGTCATTCTCCATACTTGTAGCGGTATAATCCTCGCTCTGTCAAGTAGCACTTGAGAAGGAGCGCGTGCACGTGCATCAACATGGAAGACATAGGTTAGAGATAGTAAAGACAACAGAATCACAAGCAAGATGAACATGCCAGATATATTCACTGAGTGAGAAACAAGACATATTAATAGATCAATACAAAAATGCTAAGTGAAAGTGGAAGCAAATGAGGAGAAAACTACTAGGCAGAAAAGAACTGCCTTGACACTACCTACTTCTTTGTGCCAAGAGGCATACTCCATTCTATCATATAGAACCTTCGATTCTGTCTTGGTGACAATTGAGAGTATTTGCAAGCAAATCAATACACGAAGTATCGACGGCAATTTGGAAGGATGTGTATGCCGGAGTGACTAGGCTGCCATTCGTAGTGACACTTTTAATGACGAATCATCTTCAACCCCTCAAATTCAGGGGAACACAAAAGATAGGTATGGCAATGGAGTTCCTTTGGGATGCCAGAAAGTGTCATCGTCAAGCTGAGAACATTAAACCTTCCTAATTTCATTCGACAAACTGCGCCGAAGCCAGACACTGTACCAAGCAAACTAGGAATATCGTGTAGTGAAGATCCCTCGTGCAAGACATAAAAGAATCAAGTGCCCAAAAACGCAGGTAATGCCACAATCTATATAGTCTCTCACAGTTCAAACCTCAACCAGCCATAATTTTTTTGGGCCAATCCACATTACAGTATGCTCTCATGTGGTGGCCCATGAACAACAAGTGAGTATACAAGATGGGCCGATCAATCGAGAGGAGTTCATGGATTGGCTGAATATTTTCTTTTTTCTGGCCATCGTCAAGTATTTGCTATGTCTGAATTTGTCAAACTCATGCATAGCAATGACCACCAGGAAAGAGACAAAGGATTCATAAGGAGAAACAAAAATGAGCCATTGATGGTAATTTAGAAGTCTAAAAATTTACTTATTTTGCACAATTTCCTTTTTGTAAATATGTTCATAGAAAAAGAAAAGGAGAGAAGAAAATGAATGTTACCAGGAGAAGAATGCAGTGGGCCAATCACATTCTGTCTTTAAGAAATCAATAAGCCAGTTTGCTTGTTCAGTGTTCAATTTCTCTAGTATTGTCTTCAGTTTCTTCGATTTGCCATAAGTTGAATCCTTGTCTTCTTCTCCTTTAATAGACTTATCTTCTTTGATCACCCCCATGTTAATCCATTTTGCATGTTCAGCCTTCCGTTTTTCTAGCTCCATCCACTGCAACCCCACTTTTGCTCTCATTGACTTCAATTTCTCCATCAGTGGCCTCAAACTCGCTTCTTTTGCATCGACTTGCTCTAGCGAAACTCTAATTTCTTCTTCTTGTCTTTGTATGTCTTCTTCTCGTCTTATGAAATCATCTTCTTCAATCACCTTCAGTTCCACCTACAATATTAGCTAAATTTTGTCAATACTTATCAAAATCATCTATTTTTTCCACATTGTACCTCTAAAGAAAAATCCACGCCTTGCTATGAAATAGAAGAACAATTACAGTAAATGTTAGAAAACTTAAATTAACTAATATTAAGTAATAACATATATATCAACTCACATTATAAAAAAAAAATTGAATTTTCTTACGTATCACTATTTCGAGATAACGTTTATAAAGACGAAAGATTATGATACTATAAAGTGTATACTAAATGCTATAATTACAAATTGAAAGTATAAGCTCAAGAAGAATAAATTATTAAAGAATCAAAGAAGAGGAAAAAAATTAAGAAAAAAAGGAAAAAAAGAAAAAGAAATAACAAAGGCAGCGCAGAGGAACTCTATTATTGTCAATTAAGAAGATGCGTGAGATTTCATAAAAGTAGATAAGGAAATTTAGAAAAGCGACTCACCGGAGACAAGGCACATTCCACATGAGCAACAAAATTATAATCACAGTTCTCGCAAAAATAAACCCATTTTTTGGGATCCCTCCTCCGCTCGCAGATGTCGCAGTAGTAGTTTGACCTCTCATCTTCAATAAACGATTCGCGGAGCACCAATGGCTCACAGTAACAGTGATGCTCCGATTTTATAGTTGGCGGTAACTGAGAACATTCGTAGTGAAGAGTATAATCGCACTGCCTACACGAAAAGAAGTCGATCCTGCAACTTTTACGGCAGGCCCTGCACATGCGGTTGTTTTGCCTGCCCTTCGCAGACCCGTACTTTTCGTTCCCACTAAAATAGAAGAGATGGTGCTCATGGAAAGGATGTTTCAGAGTCGGTTTTTGAGCACAGTCAACATGGAGATAAAAATTGCACTCTCCACACGAGAAAGCGAAGGTGCCAGTGATTCCCCGATCGATTCTCCCACCAAATCTCTTGTTGCAACGGCGACACACAGTATGTCTATTAGGAGGTGGAAAGCAGAGGGTAAGCGCATGTAGCGAGTGAGAGGGGTGTACCAAGTGGGACGATAGCTGCAAACATGATTTATGGAGCTTAAACTGGCATCCTTTGAAATAGCATTTATACGCCAGAGTTTTTTTACGTATATTCCTGTTACAAACTGTGCAAAAGTTCACGCCAACATTGCAACAAAGCTTCAGCTCATGCTCATGGAAAGGATACTGAACCGTCCTGGCCACTCCTTTCTCAAGATACGAGAGAGTGGCAGAAGCGCAAAACGGATGGATCGAGAGGCCGCACATATTACAGTAGTAGCAATCGGGAGAAATATTTGCTAATCCACAGATTGCACATCCGTTACGCATAAGTGAAATGAGGGTCAGAGTGTGCTCAGGGTGAAAGTAACGTTGAATGGCATTGACATCTATAGGTGGTTGGGCACATGATCTATGAAGGAAGAGTGGGCAATGCAAACAACCAAAAAAGTTTTCCGATGAAAAGTGCCCACTACAGATACCGCAAAACAATATCATATCAGTTTTCGAATGAGAGGAGGAGAGATGATGCCGATGCAGAGGATGATCGATCGCCGATGGGCGTCTACTGATGTCCTCTCTCTCACCATCATCATCATCATCATCATCATCTTCACGAGGCATAGTCAAAATCACACTAGACAGATGGAAGCTCAATTCGCATTCCTTACAGCGGTACCTTATGGGGCTTACGCCATACCGAGAGCCACGCGCATGGTTTTCACTCTCACGTGATGAATCGTAAGAGAGGTAGAGAGGGTGCTTGGGGTGGAAAGGGTGGTGTCGTATCTCCAGGGGTGCCTTGGCACATGCCTCGTGGAGAAAGAATCTACACTCGCTGCATCCGTATGCCTCCTCCGAGATCCGCATCTGGCAACCTCCGCAGGAAATTCCCGTTCTCCCGGGGACGGTGGTTAATGGATGATCATGAGCGAACTGCAGTCGAAATTCTCCATCGCTGGCCTCTTGCAGCATCGAGCAATAGTACTTCTCAACCTGCAGGGTTCTCATCGCATCCCTAGCACGGAGCTCGTATTCGCACCCATGGACACATCGGTAATAGGAATCCGGCAATTCAACATCAGGCTTTTGCTGAAGCTCGAGGGGGTGCTCGTGACGAGGATGTTGGATCTGAAGAGAAGCTGATCTAGCACATGATGTGTGAATGTAAAACCCGCACCTTTCACAACAGTAAATAGAAGTGCTACCATCGATGAAATCTACTCCGCAAAATTCACACCGCAGGAGGGTTTCGTCTTCAGATAGTATTTCTTGTTGGGCGGTTTGGAAGTGTTGGCTCAAATTTCGAAGGAACAGGACGTGAGAATGCAAGCGACTTTGGATGGAACTCATTTTGAGAGAGAGAGAGAGAGAGAGAGAGAGAGAGAGAGAGGATGAACGCGGGCAAGTATGGCGGTGGTGCGGCAACAAACCTTACCCTTCATATAATAGAAATTGGTATTACCAACAGGTACAAAGTCGCACTCCTTTTCTTCGCTCATCCCAAAGCGCCAACACGTAAAGACCGAAAGCACGAGCGCGTACAAAGCCGCGTGATTCCTTAATCTTTATTTCGATTTCTCCGCTTGTGGGACCGCATAAAAATGGGGAAAGCGCCAACGCGTGAAAGAAAAGTTACGGCTTGCTTTTCTTTTCCTTTCGTTTTTGGCCTTTTCTACGCTCGTCTCAAAGATGTGTTCACTGGCCTTGAAACATGCAAGAATACTGTTTTTCTTTTTCTTTTTTTTTTTTTACAATCTTATCCATTCCACGTTTATTTTCTTCTCCGAGACTTTGAATATTCGTTATTGCCTAACTAATAATCCTCATTTATATTAATCTCGTAGACTCTGAATGTTGGTTATTTCCTAGTTAAACTTCCATTCATCATCAACAGGTAGAATTTGAGTGTACCCCATTTTTGTCTTCTTCTGGTAGGTTGGGGTGTTGATTATCCTGGTAAAAAAAGAAACAAATGCCCTAAAATAAATTCTTAAGTAACACAGCGTGTTTTTAAATGTAACATACGAAAGTGAAATTAACCCAAGCTATGCTTACAAAATGACAATTTTAGTAGAATAGAATAGATGACCCAACTAATAATACGTCTTACTAATGAGCAAAAATCATATGATCTCATATATAGAATGTTTAATTAAGTGTTGCTCATCCAAATGAATTCACTTAATTCAAAGATCATAAGGAAATGACATCATCTTAAGAAATATTCTTATTTGAAATACGATTTGCCCATTGTTTATGTAGCTTTAATTTCAATGTATATAGTGGATAAAAAGGAAAAAAAAAAGGAATTGCTTCCTCAATAAAGACAAGTGGTATGTCCATTGCAGTTTATATGCCCACAAATTATTCAACACTCCTCATGTCTAGTAATTTTGAAAAAAATTCTACAAATTATAATAGGGAGAATTATAAAAAAAATCCAAAATATATTGTAATTGTGCCAATTTAATCATAAATATTTTTTTTTTCTAGTTAATTCAGTCACAAATCATTTCTATCTCAGTATTAATTTAGTTCATCTAGTCAATTTTGACTGGCCGGCATTGACGTGGCATTCTAATGTTGGGTCTAGAGGCTTTCAAACTTCTCTCCTCTTTCCTATTTCTCTAAAGCTCCATTCGTTTCACAAAAAATGACTTTCAATAAAACGTTTTCTGGATTTTCCAGTGCTCGTTTCACGGAAAATGAACTAGTCAAGAAATATATTTTCCATCATTAGAAAAAACAACCTTTAAAAGTGAGGAAAATGTTTTCCACTTTTCAAAAGTGGAAAATATTTTCTATAACTTCTTCCATTTTGCTTCTTTTCACCAATACATTTTCGTTTTATTTTTATGCTTTCTTTTTCTTTCTTTTTTTAAATCGAGTTTTATTTTTTTTTCTTTTCCTTATTTCCTATTCATCTTCTTCTTTGGTCTTGGTTGGTCGCCGGCCATGGCGGCGGCTGACGACCGACTGCAAGCCAGCTGAAGCCTTGCCTCAGGCCGACAAGGCTCCACCTAGCCCGATCTGGAGAAGCCGAGCTTGCTCAAGCCCATCAAGCTCAGGTCTCGTCAGATTAGGTGAGGTGGAGCTCTTGTCGGCCTAGGGCGAAGCTCAAGTCTCACCAGATCCGGCGAGCTGGGCGGGGCTCGAGCCTCGCCCGAGCTCACTAGAGGTTCGCCAGGCTCTGGCGAGCTTGCAACTCGCCAGAGGCCGGCGAAACTCTGGGGAGCTTACGGCTCGCTAGAGCCCGGCAAAACTCTAGTGAGTTCGGGCAAGATTAGCCAAGCCTCGAGCTCGCTAGATCTAGCGATCGGGTGTTGGTCAGCCGCCGGGCAACCGGCCATCGTCAAGCATGTGGTGGCGGAGGAATGAGGAGGAAGAATGAGGAGGAAGGAGGAAGGAGGAGGAAGAAGGAGGAGGAAGGAGGAAGAAAAAGAAAAAGGAAAAAACAAAAAGAATAAAAGAAAAAGAATAAAAATTTCGATTTTTTAAAAATACAAATAATAAAAAATTCATTTACAAATAATAAAATAAAACTAATTTTTTGGTCAATTAAAAATATTAAAATTTCATTTTTGATAATTTTTCTCAAATAATTAAATTAGCTAACGAACGGTAGAAAATATTTTCCTCTCAAAATTCAAGTTTTAGCCTAATATAAGAAAATATAATCATTTTCCAAGAAAATGACTTCCTAGAAAATATTTTTTTTGGAAAATTGATATTTTCCATGGAACAAATGGACCCTAAGTTAGTATTACATTTAGAAAACTGCTTCAAAACAAGAAAGTCCATCAAGTATGCCTCTAAAAACCACCGATGCACAACTTTAGTTTAGAAAATTAAACAAGATAAAATTACAAAAAAAGGAAAATTATGGCACACTAGTTCGGTTTGCTCCTTGTGCAAAATTAGAAAAATGACCGGTTATTGTCGATTTCGAAAATTGAAAATCGGAAACCATTTAGAATAGCCTGGTTTGGTCCGATTTGATTGCTAGTTTAGACGAGGACCTTGCTCACTCCTTTGTGAAAGTAAAGTTAATCGAAGTTGGACTCACAAATCAGAAATTAAAGTGAATTGGGATAGAGGAACAGACTAATATTCTATCTTGCTAATAAGATAAATTTGAAATGCCAAGTGTAAAAATCAAAGTTGCCTGATACAACGCAAAAGAAGCTTTATGCATGTTTAGCCCTAAAATTCGCGTTATCACAAAGACGTACTTTTTCTTTTTCCACTTTGTGCAAAAAGCTGTGTCTCCTTTTCCTTTCTTTTCCTAAAGCGCGAACATGTAAACAATTGTGTTTTCTTATTTTCTCGTCTTATTCTTCGTTCATACCAAAGCACCTGCTCTTTTTCCTTTTCTTTTGTCTGGATTCCAAATCACGTGTTTGGTGCTAATGTTCACTGGCCTTCGTACATATAGAAAATCATTACTTTTTATTTTTCAATGGCCTGATAAGTCCACGCTTATTTTGTTTTGGTAGGTTTTGAAGGTTTGTTATTGCCTAACTAATATCCCCATTTGTATTCATCATCACATGAACTTTTTACTTCGATTATATCCTAGCTAAGTTCTAATAAGTGAAATTCAAAAAGTCAAGTGTAAACTCAAGGTCACCTGACATGACCTCTTCCAAATTCCCCATTAAATAGCACATGTTGAAGAAATATGTGTCAAGAGTGGGTTCGAACTTGTGCTTCCATTCCTTTTTTTCTCCATTTCTTCACCTTTTATCTACGGCGTGCAAACGTGTAAAAGGCTAAGCTTTCTTTTCTTTTCTTTCTTCCTTTTTGACTTTACTGTGCTCATGTTAGGAATGCAAATATATGAAGAGAAAAAAAAAAGAAAAGAAAACAAGCGAGAATTTTTATGTGGAAAACCTTTCCCAAAATTAGAAAAAAGGAAAAATCACGGTACCACACTTTGCAATCTTTCTACCATCAGTGTCGGTGTTACAAGTTCCAAGGTTACAAGTTTTAGCGTTATAACTATAAAAGATATTACCCCTATATATAGCAGGAGTTTACGGCATACATAATTAATATGAAAATTACATGTATGTCAAAGCTCTATTATTTACTTTAACATTACAGGATGGATGACCTAATGGGAAGTGTCTATCCAAAATAATTTTGTTTGCGCTAAAATATTATTTTCCTCTATCAGACTCCACAACTCCATTAGCTCATTCAAAAGATATGTTCATTGGCCTTGAAACATACAAGAGTATTGTTTTTTCACAATCTTGACAATTCCACATTTATTTTGAATGTTACTGCCTCACCAATAATCCTCCTTTATATCCATTTGTCTTCAATGGGCGAAATTTTGAATGTTATACCATTCCCTAACTAATCCCCATTTGGCCTTTTTGATACACCGCGGATGTTGATTGTGCTGAATAACAACTAAAAAAATGGAACAAGAACCCTGAAGTACATTTTTAAGTAAGAAACTTTTTTGGAATGTAACTTATCAAAGTGAATTTAACCCAAGCTGTACGTCCAATTTGAAAATCAAAGTAATGGAATAGAGGAACAACCCAATGATATATCTTACTTATGAGTGCTACTTATATGAATTCACATATGGAATGTTTAATTAAGTGAAACTGCCTATTGAAATGAAACCACTCAATCAAAGATTACAAGAAAATGAAATAATCGCAAAAAGTATTTCCATTTGAAATATGATTTGCTTATGGTTTGAGTAGTTTTATTTTCAACTTCAAAAGCATATAAATAATAAGAAAATGAATTGTATCCTAGAATAAAAACAAGTGGTGTGTTGACTGTAATTTACGTCCATAAATTCTATTACACTTCCTCATATCTTGTAGCTTCGAAAAATTTCGACGAGTCTGAGCCCTCGTTTTTTTTTCCCCAAGACTTTCTTAGATACATATATTATCTAGGCCATTGAAATTGCCTCCACTCCGTCTTCACAAAATACTATTCCTAAAGATTGATATTTCTAAGTGAGAAGAAGGTTTTTTTTTAGTGCACCCTTCACTTGACACCCCTTCCCCCGGGAGATCGTGAAAGCAAAGCCAACGGAAGTTGTACTCCCAGATCTGAAATTAAAGTGAACTGGGATAGAGGAACAAACGAATATTACATCTTGCTATTAAGATAAATTCGAAAAGCCAAATGTAAAAGTCCAAATCAACCGATAGAACGAAAAAGAAGCTTTATACACGTTTATCCTTGAAATTAAAATCATCACAGGGACATACTTTTTCTTCTTTTCTTCTTGCACGACAAGTTGTGCCTCCTTTTTCTTTCTTTTCCTAAAGCGTGAGCGCTTAAAAAGCCGTGCTTTCTTATTTTCTCTTGTCTTATTCTCCGTTCATACCAAAGCCCCTCCTCTTTTTCTGTTTCTTTTGTCTAGATCTCAAATCACGTGTTTCGGTTCTAATGTTCATTGGCCTTCATACATATACAAGAGCATTACTTTTTATTTTTCAATGACATGATAAATCCACGCTTATTTTGGTCTAGTAGGCTTCGAAGGTTTGTTATTGCATGACTAATAATCCCCATTTGTAACCATCATCACATGACCTTTTACTTCGGTTATATCCTAGCTAAGTTCTAGTAAGTGAAATTCGAGAAGTAAAATGTAATTCTAGATCACCTAACATGACTTCTTCCAAATGCTCCATTAAATAGCACATGCTTAAGAAATTTGTCTCAGAAATGTGTTCAAACTTGTGCTTCCATTCCTCTTTTTCTCCATCTCTTCACTTTTATCTCTAAAGCGCGAACATGTAAAATATGTTCACCAGCCTTGAAACATACGAGAGTATTGTTTTTTTCCACAATCTTAACCATTCCACATTTCATTTTTCTTCTCGAAGATTATGAATATTTGTTATTGCCTCATTAATAATCCTCATTTTTATATTTGTCTTCAATGGGTAAATTGTAAATGTTAACCATTCCCTAACTAATCCTCATTTGTCTTCTTTGGATCAATCGTGGACGTTGATACATTGAATAACAACTGAAAAAATGAGACAAAAACCTAGAATTACATTCTTAAGTAACAAAATTATTTGGAATGTAATATATGAAAGTGAATTTAACCAAACCTGTACTTACAATTTGAAAACTAAAGTAAAATGAAATAGAAGAACAACCTAATGATAAAGTGAAACTTATTGATTTCACGTATAGAATGTTTAATTAAGTGAAATTGCCCATAAAAAATAAAAAAAAAAACCCAATTACTTCAGAGGCTACAAATAATACTTATATTTAGCCTGAACAACCTAAAGCTGCCAACTTCTCTCCATACATATATTCTGCATACCTAGCAAATTGAATCAAGCTAGATAAGTTATACTTCATTATTAGAATGAGAAAATATCTTATCATTGAAGAAATAATGCTTATATTTAGCCTAAACAAGAAATAGCCTTCTTCACAAGTTCTAGGCCAACTATCTTGTGGTATTCTTGAATACTCTATTACTGCATCGCTCAAATGGAAACTATAGTCAGAATTTTCTCATTTCATCCATTTGTTTGGGATAGCGATTTCTATAGACTTTGCCACTTTTATTTTCGACGACTCTTCTACCTATTTCGCTGTGGCACCCCCGAAACGGCCTTCGATTCGTTAGGGTCGCCACAATTTGCTTACCTTTCACTTGTCCTAATAACATGTCACTCTGATACCATTGAATTATAGTGGGTCCATATATCCTGGGGGTTTATAATTTATATATATATATATATACGTTACAGCCGAAATACTTTTATTTACATAATTTTGATGGACATCATGAGTCGGTACAACAAAAGGCCAAGGCTTTACTAAGCTCGGCTATAGCCCAAAAGTACCCAACCCTACATCATTCATGTACATCGATTCATCATCCAGTGTCAGCTATCTAAAAAGTGTTATCCTCTACCAGTCACAACCGCAATCACACCCAGCTCGGTGCATCAGCTGGTGGCAGCGGCGGCGGCAGCATCCCCATCATGATCCCGTCGTGATGAACATGCACGGACAGGAACTCGTGGACTACGGGGCCATCAGGTAGACCCACACCATACATAACTAAAAATCGAACACGGATGAACACCAATCCACGAACACCAACACAAGAATGCTCCGAACACTCAACCTCAACATCAGACGGTAAGCCATAGAAAGTACCACATGTGACCGGTAATAGAGGCATCTCTTAATCTGAAATGTTAGTCCCCAAAGGGATGAATACAACCACTCAGCAGTAAAAGATTCATTAAGCTATATCAAGCATTACTATTAATATCCAAACTTAGGTATGGTAGACAAAACAAGAAATTTAACAATAGGTATTTATCAAAATCATGAAAACGTTCAATGTAATAACAATGTAGTCTTAATGTGTAGTGCAACATGTCCAAGATGAACAAATCTCAATCATAAGGCCAAATTGAAATATCACGTTCCATTCCATGCCATACGCTCAGTCTTATATCCAGACCCACACACACTTATAATGGAATCTTTCATTTTATTCTTCAAAAGGTTTCATCCCCGGAGGACCAATGTTTGCGTCTCTCCAGCATTCGCATCCCTCCAGGCATCATGAAAGCCTTCGACATTCAGCCATTTAAGGCCACCGGGCATCTGGAGCGAATCATGACTCTAGACATCTCGTACCCCACCTAGCATCACGAGGAACCTCGAGGGCCTCCCATGAAAATGATTACCCTGGCCATTCGGAATTACGTACCGACAAGCATACCACCAGGCATCCCGAAGCTCCCGGGGAATAACCTCCGGCATTCAGCCATTTAAGGTCACCGGGCATCCACAAGGCATTGACTCACTCGATCCTTTGGGCATCCCGACTCCCGGGGTATTGTTGACCCGAGGGTTCAACGGTAACAATTTAGCATTTTAATTCACAAAACATTTTCAAATGCTAAAACAAGATGTCTCATGGACCCTCTATCGCATCTCAATATTGCACAAATATCCACAGCCAATACCATCACATCACACAGCCATTCGAAACACCTTCACCTTCGGACACTTTGTAAAAAATTCAAGAACAGAATAGCCTGATTTTTACAATGCACAGTTCTGGTAGAAATTTTGAAATAAATACTAAATGGACTCAGAAAATTACGAAATTTTGACACATTATCAATGAGACCTAAAGGAAAAAATTTCACGAAAAAAAAGAAGTCAAATTTCATACATATCAAGAGTAAAAACTTCGGTATTTCTTGCTACAGTTTCTGTAAAATTTCCAGATTTAACATTTCCGTATGAAAATCATTTCGTCGACCAAATATTATCCATTTATGCTAAATTTTTGATATGTTACTCTCACAGATGTGCTCTCCAACTTTCATTAAAGATTCAAAGTCAAATTTTGGCTAGAAAATTCCAGAAAAATCGAGAAATCACCGGTGGTCAGGCTGTTCTTGGGAAAACAGTTCACTAGCCTAAAGAGGACTATCCCTATACTTTGAGTTTCAGTATCCAACGTCCATAGCCAAGATTTACGAACACATTACACCACAATACAGCCTCTTTACTTCTCAAAAATCCAACATAGCTAAATCCTTGAGTCCTCATTTCAATTTAAAAGCAAAATCCACCAAAACTTGCTCTATCTTTGCCCCATTACATCGGCCAGCTTCATCTCATTCATCACAAACAACATGCAGCTCCAAATCTCACATTTCCTCACATCTACCCACTCTTCACTAGATAAAACAACAAGCACAACATAGATTGAAGAACTTCTACTTGCCTCAAGTCCTATGCGATCACAGCTGTTGGGATTAACGGATCCCCGAAAACCGGATTCGACACTGAATCGAACCCTTAAATCAATGCGGAAGACGAAGCCCGGGAATAACACGTATCACCGATCGTAAAGCACACCACGGATTCGAGCGTACCTTGTTAGCCACAGATTAAACACCAATGCCAAAAATCGAGGAAGAAATTCTGATCCGATGATGCCAATTTGCCTTGAAGGGAAGACGGGACGCCTTAAGCGTTTTTCTTCTTTTTGGAGGGAGAGTGGGAGAGAACGTACGTTGGAATTGTGCCAAGGTTGTCTTCTCTCTCTCTCTCCTCCCTTTTATACCTTCCCCCATCCACGGGCCCTATTCCCGTGGGCCGGGCCTTTTTGGGCCCAACTTGAGCGGATGGGCCTTAAGCCCATCTCATAAATCCATCATCTCCCACTCGCACATGGTGGTCCAAAACCAACATGGGCGGACAAGCCCTACTCAGCCCCATCAGAGAATAATCCATCATAGACTCTCACTTAACATGATGGGCCGAACAGAATCCTCTTTTCCTCTCTTCAACATTCATACCGGTGAATAATCCGTGCGACCAGTATATTTTGAGAGCTCGTTGCCATACATCTGTTAGGAATATATAGCAGCTCATAATGGGCATCACATCCTGAGTAGATTTAGTATGCAGTACTTTTATCGATCGATCACATTTATATCTCTCTTGATCTCTTTCAAACAATGATATATATATTGTATTCACAATTATGATTATCACAAAGACAGTCATAATTGGTTAACCGGTGAATACAAAACTACAATGTAATTTTCCAAAATCGATCTTCCTCTTTCCTTCAAACTCTCAATTTCAGTTCAACTTGCTTTTCTAGAAATGTCCTATTAGATCGAATCACTCATGACCATTGGCAACATCCTAAGATAGCAAACACTAAATAGACATCTTGAGAATAAGTAAGAGTCATGAGGGGACTAAGAAATTGAGGAACTCTCTTCCTCAAGAGTCTCACACGACATAAAAGTTGAGATCAAACTTTTGCCACTCTTATTGGTCGTCTCATGCATACGTAGTATGAAATACGTATTACGGTATTAACTCCTTTCCCATGGAGCGTATGTCTATACCTTTCAATACCGTACATATGATAGTTCAGACATACCCAATGTCTAACTTGAGTTCACGTATCTATTCATTCACAAAATTCATCAGAACTCATATCTGACATCTTAGACAGATAAAGTAAAATATGTGGGGTATTTTACTTTCGGACATTTTAAGTATTATATCCTCATCTTAACACCTAGTTAAGGCGACATACGTGTTTTATGCTTGAGCTCTCGATTATCACCTAGATAATAAGCTTTAAAACAGTCTCATATCTATTTATCACACAGTAAATAGAGGCGATTACTCGTGTGAGTGGGCTAATCTTATATCTGTCCGACATACTTCTCAACTTAAAGTACTGTACGAAGCATTAAGATGCATAAATATCAAACAAAGATTCATAGGCATTAATGATGAAAACACAAATTCATCAAATTGTGAACACTTAAGGAAAATATAATATTTAGTACATCAGCCTCTACGCAATCCTAGAGATTTCATATAGCCACAAAACACATCTCTAGGTATTGGCTTTGTCATAGGATCTGTTACCGTTCTATGCGTAGTATGTACTCTAAGTTCACATCTTTTCGTGCAACCATATCCTTGACAAGATTATACTTGGTATTTATATGTTTGGTCTTGTCATGATATTTTGGATATTTGGTATACACTTTTACTGCTTGGCTATCACAGTTAACCAACAATTAATCTGCAGCACTTCCAATAACACCTAAATGATCCAAAAAAAAAAAAAATCTCTTAAGCCAAACACTTTCTTACACTGCTGCTGATAATGCCACGAACTCAATTTACATCGTGGACAATGCTATACACTTTTGTTTCTTACTGCTCCAACATATGGTGCCATTATTCGATAAGAAAACAAATCTAGAGGTAGATTTCCTTTCATTTAAATCTCCTCCCCCAATCAGTATCAGAATAGCCTTTGAGTTACAGATCCTTTCCTTTATAACTCAGCGTATAATTAGCAGTTCCCTTTAGATACCTTAGTATTCTTTTAACGGCTTTCCATTGTGCTGGACCTGGATTGGATTGGTATCTACTCACCATTCCAACTGCAAAACATACGCCAGGTCTTGTACACATCATAGTGTACATCAAGCTCCCAACAACACTAGCATAAGGAACATATTTCGTTTGTTCATTCTCTTGTGGAGTCCTTGGACACAGACTATGACTCAATCCTTCACCTTTTGCAATATGAGTGTCTATGGGTTTACAATCTTGAAATCTTAACTCCAAGAATGTATATAACATCACCCATGTCTTTCATCTCAAAGTTGGAAGACAACCATCTCTTGACAGTATTAACCAACTCCATATTGCTTCCGGCAATCAATATATCATCAACATATAATGATATGCTCACAAATTGATCCTTGGATCTTTTGATATATATACAATGATCATCATCTATCATTGTAAAGTCATATGCTATTATGGCATTATGAAAACGTATATATCATTGTCTTGACGACTGCTTAAGGCCATATATCGACTTCCAAAGTCGACATACATTTTCTTCTTGGCCTTTTACTATGAAACTAGCAGGTTGTTCCATATATGTTCCTTCCTCTAATTCTCCATTGAAGAAAGCAGTCTTTACATCCATTTGATGTAACTCAAGATCCATATTAGTCACTATTGCCAGAATAATGCGAATCAAGGTAAATCTCACTACAGGAGAAAACGTATCTTCATAATCAATTCCTTCATGTTGATTATACCCCTTCGCCACAAGGCGGGCCTTATGCCTTTCTATCGAGCCATCAGCCTTTCGCTTTATTTTAAGAACCCACTTGTTCCCAATAGCTCTGCGTCCTTTTAGAAGATCAACCAGTTCTCAGATTTGGTTTGACTTCATTGACTCTATCTCCTCTTTCATTACATAAATCAATTTTTCCTTACTAGGGCATTTCAGAGCCTCATTAATATTTCTTGGCTCATCCTTATCTCGTGGAGCAATTATAAAAGTTTCTCCTTCAATGTCAAAACGTCGACGGGGAATACTTTGGCGACTTGTTCACCGTATGGGAGATTGTACACTTAGCACATCATTCCCCATCATGCTCCCACTTGGATTAGGTAATGATGATGTCGTCACATCAGGTGGTTGCAATTGAGAATGAGTTGAATTCAATTCATTACATCTCATATTACTCCAACTTGGACAAACTCTACTGACATCATTATCTTAATCCAAGGTTTCAAATAGGGAGTTATTTTCGCTTATTTCGCCCCTCTTAGGAAATTCATCCACTAAGAATGTGACATCCCGTGATTCAAATTCAGTTATACTCCCACTTTCCTGCTCACCTATGAACACATACCCTTTTGAGTGTTCGGAGTATCTCATTAAAATACTCTTCTTTCCTTCGGGACCCAATTTTCCAAACTTGTGAGAGGACTCATGAGTATAGGCAGCACAACCTCATGGCTTAAGAAAACTTAAGTCCGGTTTTTAAACTGTCCATAACTCATATGAAGTGGAAATAACTGATTTGGAAGGCACCCGATTAAGTATATATGCAGCAGTTAACAACACATCACTCCAAAAAGTGATAGGTAAGTTAGCATGCGCCATCATGGACCTAACCATTCCAGTAGGGTTCTGTTTCTTCTCTCCGCAACACCATTTTGTTGAGGAGTATATGGAATAGATAACTATCTTTTTATTCCTTTTTCATCACATAATTTTCTGAACTTATCAGATAAATATTCTCAACATCGATCGGATCTAAATACATTTATTTTCTTGTCTAATTGATTTTCTGCCAGGTTCATAAACCTTCTAAAACAACTTATGTTTCAGATTCATGAGAAATCAAATAGACATATCCGACTCGAGTATAATCATCTATAAAAAGTGATGAAATAAACAGCCCATTGTCTTCCTCTCACATTCATTGAACCACATACGTCCAAATGGATTAAATGCAGATGAAATTTAGCTCTTTTACCTTTTCCAAATGGTTTCCTTGTCATTTTCCCTACTAGGCAATGCTCACATATGGACAAATTGACTTTTTCAATATTGCCCAACAAGCCCTCTTTGGCTAGTCTATTCATATGTTGTTGGCCCATATGACCAAATCTAGCATGCCACGCAATCACATCATTGTCATATAAAGAAGAAGACGTGAAACAAGGGAATTACATATTGACATCATCACAGTCAATATTTAGTACAATAAAACCATTCAGTAAGTGACCACAACCATAGTAGTTTGTATCTATACACAAATCTACACCTTTATTATGGAAGTTCATACCAAAACCAAGCTTAACCAACATCAAAAACAGACACAAAATTTCGACGAATCTCTGGAGCATATAGAACATCAAGGTGCGTCCACCACTTATGTTCTATTGGTCGGTGCCAATTCCTTTACATCAGCTCTAGAGTTGTTTCCCATATGGATCCATTCAGTTCCAGTTGGTACTCGTCGGAATTCCACGAAGGATTCTCTATCCTTCCCTCTATGGTCTGTCGCTTCTGAATCTACAGTCCACAAAGGATTGGATTCAGCCAATAATAGTGAACTTGACACATAAGCAAAGTTCTCAAATGTACAAGAGGTGTTGATTTTTTTTGACTCACAACAGTTGCAAGCATAGTGACCTTTCTTGTCACAATTGTAACACCTCGCCCTTGACATTTTCTTCACTTGAGGACGTTTTTCTCTCTTGTGTTGGTTAACTCTTGATTTCTTGCAATAAGGACTTGATCCTTTGCATTCCCACATATTGAACGAATCAATACGCTTGCGCTTAGAGCACAAAGCCTTTTCTGAGTTAGAACCAGCATAGCAAATATCTATTTTCGGCTCACATGCCGTCAAGCGGTCCTCTACCAGCTCCAGATGGCGCACAGTATCCTCAAGATCTTCCATAACATGGTCAAGAACTTCTAGTGCTTCTTGCTTTTTCAGCACATATTGAATCTTCATATTCAATATTTCACAATTGTTGCCGTTCATATCAGCAATTACATTCTTAGTTGCTGAACCATCGATCTGAACACATCAGACATACATGCACGAATAATTAATACCTATCATTTATGCATCCCTATTTGCATAGACCCATCTAAATAATGAATAATTTCAAGTAAGGCTTCGAATCAAAATGTCACTATGTTTCCAATCATCCTCCAAAAATCCTAACTCAAAATTATTATTAATATAATTGTCTTATGCAAATAAATTTTATGAAGTTACAAAAACTTCTATTACTACCCACAGCTAATTACCCACAAAGAACCAGCAATAGCAGTAAAGTAAATAAAATCTTAACATCCAATAAAATAACAATGCTTTCACATGATACAACTAACATATCGGTTGCTACATCAACAACAATCAGGTAGTAAACATTACATAATTAATCAAAGAAATAAATAGGGAATGTCCCTTCTAATCTATCAGTCAAAACATCTGAGAAAACTGAAGGCACATTTGCCAACCATGGAAAAACTTTTGGAGAGCATTCATGTCGCCACCAAGGAGCATTTACTCTACGCCATGTGGCGCTCAATCTAAGGGTTGAAGTTTTGGCCAACTCAATCCTGTAGTGTTCTCTTACAAAAGCTTCCACCAGCCTCCTATAACCCGGGACCACGTTGACCTCCCATAGCCGATCCAACACTGCTTGCCATTTAGGTGGAAGAGTGTTCATCAAAGCCGGCACCTTCTCAAAATCCAGCATAAGATAACCATTCCAGATGATTTCCTATATCATCTTATTGACCCTAACCACATGTGATACTAAATCACCATCATGCCACCGATAATTAGCTAATTCTGACATAAGCCTTTTAAGTCTTGCATTTCCCTCGTCCGTTCTCGGGATTGCAGGTATTCTTGCATAACGCATCATAGTTCCTACAACAAATGCAGAACTAAAAATGGATCACTTATAATCCATAATAAATATAAGGGAAAATACATAATTTTCCAAAATTCATGCAACAAATGCAGAATTAAAAATGGATTACTTATAACCCACATAGGCATGATTGAAAAAGAAACAAATTCTTTTTTTTTCCTGGTCAACGGTCAACGGTCAAGGGTCGGGTCAACGGGCGCGCGGGTCGGAGGACCGGTCAGACCGGATGGACCGGCCGTGCCGGTCGGACGAACCGACCGCACGTGCCGCGCGCGTGCGCTGGCTGACGTCACGCAGACGTCAGCCGGCACGTGCTTTGCGCGTGAGCGTGCTGACGTCACGCAGACGTCAGCCGCATGCGCCAGGCTGATCGGGTCGGGTCGGTCGCCGTCGGGTTGGGTCGCCGGCCGGCCAACCGTCGTCGGCGCTGACGTCATCAATGATGTCATCTCGACGGTTATCAAACGTTGGATGACGTCACGATGACGTCATCGCGTGACGTCAGCACACGTCGGTTCGCTGACCGGCGCGTGCCGTTTCGCCGGTCACCGGCGCGCACGTGCCGGTTCGTCACCGGCGCGTGTGGCGCACGTGCTGGCCATAGCCAGCACTTCGGGTGCGTCGCGCCCACGCGCAGCGGCTTCTGGCCGCGCATGTGGGCGCGTGCGGCGTCGTACGGCGGCGTGTGACATGTCGCCGGACTCGTCTCGACGTCGCCTTTCTCCCCATGTGTTTAGAAAACGATTTTGACTTACGAAAACTCAGAAAAATGGCCGAACAACGCTCGGGTGTCGGGATTTCTCGCCCCGATCCGTACGGCTGAATGGTTTTTGCGAAAAATCAATCAAAAAAATCAAATTGATCAGGAAAACGTGAACTAGGGCTCTGATACCAATGTTGGGATTAACGGATCCCCGAAAACCAGATTCGACACTGAATCGAACCCCTAAATCAATGCGGAAGACGAAGCCCGGGAATAACACGTATCACCGATCGTAAAGCACACCACGGATTCGAGCGTACTTTGTTAGCCACAGATTAAGCACCAATGCCGAAGATCGAGGAAGAAATTCTGATCTGATGATGCCAATTTGCCTTGAAGGGAAGACGGGACGCCTTAAGCGTTTTTCTTCTTTTTGGAGGGAGAGTGGGAGAGAACGTATGTTGGAATTGTGCCAAAGGTTGTCTTCTCTCTCTCTCTCTCTCCTCCCTTTTATACCTTCCCCCATCCACGGGCCCTATTCCCGTGGGCCGGGCCTTTTTGGGCCCAACTTGAGCGGATGGGCCTTAAGCCCATCTCATAAATCCATCAACAGCAAAACGGAGAACTTGGGGTCTCGGACGCGGCTTGGCGACGGCGAACTAGGCGGCATCGACAGCGATAGCTGGGACATGGCGGAAGACAGCCTTCCTCTTCCCCTCTGCGGCCTACACTCGCCCCTCTCTCTCTCGCTCACTCGCCTGAACTCTCCCTCTCTTGGTTTCACTCTCTTTCTCTCTCTCACTCGACAACTTCTCGAGCAATCCGCCTCCCCCTTTCTCTCTTAACCTTTCTTTCACCCTCACGATTAACTAGTAATCATGAGGTTTGCATGCTAGTGAAACATGGAGAATCCCTCACGCCACTTGTCAATCTCCATGCAAAGGTGATGGACCTCAATGGGCCGGGCCTTGGTCGACCGAACAGGGGGGAAATGTGGGCTGCTTTGGGCCTTAGGTGTCCAGCCCACTCTTGCTCTTAATTTTCCACCTTAATCCCCACTCATAATTACTTAATTTCAAATATTCACATGGCCATAAAATTTTGCAATATTAATCGATGGTAATCCAACTTATAGAGTACACAGCCAAGAATAGAAAATTCTTTATCAATTTATCCTTTAGGACAATCCTTGATCACACATGGACATAGGATAGATTTCCAACAAAATAATTGTCCATTAAATGCTCGGCCTTGTTTAATTGAAATCTGTTGGTCTAATGACTATAATATAGTCCGATTGATTGCTATGAAATTTTAGGATGCCACATCCGCTATGACATTCTCCACAATTATTTGGACAGCTCCTCTTTGCTGCACATCTGTGTCCTTCAAAGATTGCTTTCTACCTTGCTTGCTGGTCTGCCGAATAGCAACGAGAGTCACCAGACTTGGAACATATAGCTAGCTGAAAGCGTATGTGCTGGACATAAAATGAGCCATTGAATCAACTCAAAACAGACAGCCATTTGAAGAATCAACAAAGCATCGGACAAAGCATCCTCAAGTCCATCTTGTAAAATGCTCCACTTCTTTGAAATGCTGGGAATATAAATAGATAACCAGCCAAGAACTCCTAACAAATACGGACTCCCCATATGAATAACACAGTCACTTAAGAAGAATGCCTTGCACTGACCTAAGCTTTGGTAGTATCGACACAGTTCAAGAATGAATTCCCACAAAAGATGTTAGCGACATCATTGAGTATTGCTCTGTTTTTGTGCTGCTTCCCAGCTTTTCCTACCATAGTTGCTTTTGTTCTCGTCTAATGCTGATATCTTGGCATTTGCACATTGCGCGGACAGTACGCTTCCGTTCCTGTTTAAAAGAGGCCCTTGAGGATAGGAGTATCCCCGTTGACATGCTCGATACTTTAGCTCTTGCCCAGATAATTAAGGTAGTGAATTCTTCAGTTTTTGTTCCGGCTGCATTTTCTTTGCTCATGCTTGCATTCCTCCTAGAGGGTAGTACGTGTCATCAAATTACTATGGCTCTTCACTGCACTCGTTATCCTAAAGATTATGCCTATCTTTAGATGACTAGAACTAAAAGATGAATCGGAGCAGGCAATTATAGTTTGAAACTATTGAAGACACAAGAAAGTCAAACCATAGGCATTATGTTATCCTAGAATTACAATGAAGAGAAGAGTCTCTCTTACCAACCCAAAGGTTATGGACCGCATTATCTCAGTAGCTACTCAGGATCATAGGTTCAAATGAGTGCTGAAGATCCTATGAAGTGGATTTGAGATTTACAATGGAGGAGACAGTTAAATGCACGATTAGGAGTCTCATCTTTGACTACAGCCTTCCCCGCATTAACATTTTCAATCGTTAGCATTAAGGATCTATTTCGCATGATACTGAACAAGTGAGAACACCTCATCTATGTTTCGTCAACTTTTCACCACAGTATGGTAGTTCTAATTTCCCAATCAACAATTTTTTAGGTAAAACTGATGGATCGTTAGTTGTCAAAGGCCTCTAACTAGAGCAATTTATTGAAAAAAAGTAACCGGTATCTCTCAAGAAATTTCCTTCAAATTTGCTCTCACACAGTTTACCTTTCTTTTTTTTATTTTTTTATTTTTATTTTTATTTTATTTTATGCCATCACAGACCCAAATTAGCTTTACAGCTCACGAGTACCGTAGAGGAAAAGACTCCTTAAGAGAATTTTAAAGTTCTATATCTCACAATCTAGTAAAACCGCAATCAAAAGAGAGCTTGTAATATTGAGCTGGAAAGTCCTTGAAATCTCATTTTTGAAATGGAAGACGTGCGAAGAACCTAGACTTGGAATGAATGAGTTGAACAAATTAAAGCTGGTATGATATTTATATGAATATATATATAGCGTATGATGGCATCTACTCTCGAAGTTACCGTATGACCGATTGATTTTATGCCTTATTTGCCTATTTCAAAGAGATTTACATATAAGTCACGTTGATGCAAATCTCGAAGACTCCTCTATTTTTATTTTTTAAAATGTTTTGCAACCAACCTCATTTCTTCATTTAATTCCTAGAATTTTATTGATGAGTGTCATAGGACACTTATTAAGAAACCAGAGAAGCTTTGTAGGTTTTATCAGATGCAATGACTTTTTTGCTTTATATATAGTCATTCCAAAGAAGCTTTGTAGGTTTTATCAAATGCAATGCCTTTTTTGCCTTAAAACGTAATCATTGTTTAAACATATCTTCGTTAAGGATCCTCAAAAAGTACTTCCGGAGGACTTATTACTCACTTGTATGACCTTTATTTATTGCTAGCTCTAGAGCTAACGCTTTGCTTGTGAAAATGAATGTAATAAAATTTATCGAAATAATATATTGAGAATATATGGTTGTAGAGTTGGTCCATTGAGAAAAGTGAACGCAAATCTATGTCGATGTAGGAAGAATCTAATTTACCAAAAATAACAAATATTTTGATCTAAATTCGAGGTGATTTAATTAATTGATCATAATTTTATCCCCTATTTACTTTTGTACTAATATGAATTACTTCATATAATATGTGGGTTTTCCTTCAAAATTAATGTTAGAGGATGAAACTTTTTTTTTTTTTTTTGGGGGTTTGTACAATCATATAGAGATTTAAGAGCTCAAGCATATGGGTGTTCAAAACAAGTTTGGAATCTGTACGGACGTAAAGAAAAATTATATAAAGATATGAATTGGTTTGGAAAAGATATTTCAATAGTCGTGTATTTATGATATTAGGTAATATTATCTTAATTAGCAAATTTGCAATTTTATTCCATTTTGTTATACTATAGTCATGGTGTCAGAATATATTTTTGCAAAGGATATCGACAGTTTGGCCACGCCTCACCTGTCCATGTCATGGATGATCTTAGAGAGTTTGTCCAGCTGGGTTAATGTATTCTAACATGCATTTGAAGATTATTTTCCTTTTGTTTAGTGTCTATCATTCTTCAATTAAAGATCGCGTTTTTAATCTAGTGCTTCTCATGAGCATTAGAAATTTACCCGTGCTTCGTCCAGAGATACAATTCATTTACAACGACTAAGTTCCAATTACCTATTTTTTTAGTAACTCAAAAATATAAGTTTGGTGTTTTTTGGAAATATATATCTCTATTTTTTTCTCATTTGAAATGCCATCTATAATTACTGTCACAGTCACTTTTACTAAAATCACAAGTAAACCAACCCATTATATTATGACAAAAAGATGTCCTTTCTATTTAAGCGTCTCATTTTCATAGTTTCATAAAAGATAAGTAATAAATGAATGATTCCTAAATTTTTTAATCTATATCTCCTACTGTTTAATGCAATCGTAAAATAATTTTCTCATATAACATAAGAAATTTTTTTGATACAACGATATTCTTTTAATGTGTTTTATTATTGGCAAGTTCAACATGTTATTATAAGTTTACTGAGCGAATAAATTCACAATTTAAAACTTTTTTTGTACTTCATTGCTTATTAATAAGACTAATTTATAACAATTATAAATAGTCATTGATCATCTAGATAATTTTAGCGGAATTTTTTTCTATAGTTTTCATGTAGGGCCCATCTTTCTTTTGAATTATTTTTGCCTCACTCTTGTGAGATCTGCTAAACCCCTCCGTCCAGAAAAAAAGCAAAAAGATTCGGGCTTAATATTACATACTTTGAAAAGATGGTTACGGACACATACGGACTTGGACGTGAGCAGATTACAGCTCAGTCAATCAGCGGCCGCGGACAAACAACTTCAATAATTTTGTAGTAAACCAACTTTGCTAGTTCAACAAGTGGAAAACAACTTTATTAAAGTAGCGACATCATGATCTCTTAAAGTAGATTCCTAGGGTTTGAACCAGCTGCCATCATTCCAAGATGCGCGCCTTGCCAACACAGGGGAAGTAGAGCTTGGTCAGGCCCAGGGGCTGGGCAGCTCAAACCCTAAGGGACCCCCGGCGGTTTGCTATTACCTGTCTTTAATCTCCTGGAATTGGCTCCAATGAAAGAAGCAGTTTAAGAATTTGCTCGGGTTAGTAATAAACCAACTTTGGTAATTCAATAAGTGGAAAACAACTTTATTAAAATAGCGAATCATGATCTCCTAAAGCAGATTCCTTCAATTATTGCTAGGTGGTCTGCGCTCTAGGTCTTCGTCAGAATTGAAGTCAGGCTGCCACGTGAATCCCACCCAGATTTGCCATAATTTAATGAATCTTTTTAAAAAAAAAAATTATCAATTCGGACCAGAGCTATCTGTAATCTTTAAAGATTGATGAATGACATCTGATAGTGTGATGCACACGCACGAATAATGTCATGGCATCTTTTCTCGATAAGCGGTCGATCATGAGGAATTGGAATGTGATATCTTTTTATATACTCTCCATATATTTTAGGATTTTCTATGAAACTTCATGTATAGTTCGATAATAAAATAAACACGGTTAATTTGACTTGCTGATCCTGCAGTCCAGCTTTCTTCTTCTTTAACACCACGACATGCATCGTGACCAAAGAGACAATTGGGTTCGGCGGTACAACGACGAGGAGACCTTAAGATCAGATTCCCCCAAAATTCTTTCCCAGCATTCCACTTCATTTGTCTAGCGAGCACTTGTTTTGAACCATTGGCCACTTGGCTATAGATGGAAAAACTACCAATCATCCTTAATCGATCCATCAAGTTCATCAATCAAATAGTTTAAAAGCAGACTAAAATAACCTAGGAGTCACTATTTATCTAGATTGAAATCGGGGCAAACGTAAGAATCTATACAATGCTTCATAGTCTATTCCATGAAAAACAAGACCAAGTAACCACAAGGAGATGACTTATGCTTGCTAGTAGCGTATCCCAATGAATTAGTTGACACCAATTGAAATGCCAAAGGCATGAGCCGAAATTATATCTTAGTTTAGATCTTCAATGTAATTATAATGAGAAAATTATCTAAAAAACCTTAAACTTGTTACACTTTTGCCAATTTAGTCATAAACTTTTCAATATAAAAAAATAAAAAAATAAAAAGAATAAAAGGAAAAAGAATAAAAGGATATATAAAAAAAATATTTTTTTCAAAAATATTAAAATATGATTAAAAATTGCTCATCTCGAATCGGCCCATCATATATACATATAAGATGACTTGTTGTTCATGATTTTTGACCAAAATTGACCAAATAGACTCAATTGGCAAAAAGTAAAAATGGTGTATGATTTAACCGATAAAATTGAAAATTTTAATATTGAATTGATAAAAATGCAATACGTTTATGATTTTTAAGACAATTTTCCATAATTATAACCATGCATCCACTCCCATGTTTAGACTACTCCGGCCGTTTTAGTCAAATGTGTGGAAATGCTATTTCCTCAAACTTATAGATTGAGAAAATCCAATCATATTTGTAGGATCTTCCAAACAAGAGAGAGGATAAATGCAATTAAGTAGATTCCTCTTTATCCCAATGTTTGTTATCCGCTCCAGAAAAGCAAACTAAAGACAGCCAACTTGGTGCAATATGAAAATAGCATCAACGCATTGCATTGTGTTAGTCTCCTAATCGAGTTCATTTTGATTAGGGATCATATCTTGCGTGTTTGATCCAATTTCCTGTCAAGATCAAAGGATGCACAATCAATCTACTCGGGGAATCATTAAGACATTCGAAAAACCACTCCGAACAACAGTAGCTTAATAAGCTCTTCATTGCCTTCCCCAAAAATACTTCCACTAAATCTACCGTTAATTACCAATTTCTCTCACTTTAGACGATGAGAAGTCGAGTAGACAACGAAAATGAAATCATTCTATCTAAAGGCTCCCATAGTTCTCTATTAAGCACCAAAGCTCATAAAGACTGACTAGGCTTAATCAGTAAAGCAATTCTTACAAATGATAGTCATCAATGTATGCTCAAGCAACTTCATCTTTAAGCCGCTGGTCACCTAAGCATGTCTTGTGTCAGGTATCAAGCTTGATTTAAAGGATGGCAATACAGCGTTTTCACATATTCGGAAAGTGAAATCGCTCCGTATGAGGCTATGATATCAGCCAAAAGCATAGGTGAGCCAATTACACACTGTTGAAGAAAGATATAGAAGCAACACCGAGAGAAAAGTTATAAAAGAAATTTCTTATAAGCTAAAGTAGATAACTATTTTAATTTTTTTATTTTCATGTTGGCAGGGTCTGCAATCTTATATGCTTGTGCTTTTGTTCCCTATTGAAGCATCTCGCACTCTGTGTCAAGCCTTTGAACAAGGAGAAAATATTACGTACAACTATGACACCACATCGGATTTGCATAAGTCCATTGGCCAGTCAACACATGTCATCCGTGGGCCCACTGTGAAAAATTTGAAAGTCCCTCTACAAGACTCTCTCTCCCCTCTCCAATGCTTTGCTCTCTCTCCCCTCTCCAATGCTTTGCTCTTTCGTTTCCTCCCGACACATGGCCGAGCTTTGCTCTCCCTTCTCCGACAAACCATGCCGTCGCCACCGCCACTGCTGCCTCCGGCTCTGCCTCGTTCATTGCTTCCTCCATCGCCAAATCGCTGCTCACCTCTCCTCTTTTTTCTCTCTAAAACCGTCTTCGACGACGCTTTACTCTCTCTTTCAGAGCGTCAACTCTCTCCTGCAAAGTGATGTCAATCTAGTTTGTCATAACCATAGGAGATCATATCATCAATATCACTGAGTAATGTTGCAAGCTGGTTGAAGTTACGGAGACAAAACCTAAAGAAAGATTAATTCGCTATCATTTGTTTGATATAGCTTTAAAACCGCAGGCATCATCATGGACTATTATGGAAATAAGGTAGGATTATGCATGCTGCTGAAAAATAGATTTGTATAAGAAAAGGAACCTATGGAAGCATTATTGGAACCGTCAAAACTTTATAGTAAGAGAAACATCAATTATATAAGTCAAGGATTTTTATTGAAAGATACCGACTGCTCACCTTATATATTCTGCATATCCAGCAAACTGAATTAGGCTAGAAACGTTATACTTCATTATTAGAATGAGGAATTAGATTATCATCAAACGAATAATTTTTATAGTTTACCCTGAACAAGAATCAACCTTCTTCCTGAGTTTTTAGACGATTATCTGGTGGTATTCTTGAATACTCTGCTACTGCATCCCTCAAACAGATACTATACTCCGAATTTTCTCATTTTGGCCATTTGTCTGGGATGGCAATTTCTATAGACTTTGCCCCTTTTATTTTTGACAACTCTTCTACATATTCCACTGTGACATCCTCCTGAATTATATGGACAGCTCCTCTTTAATGCACATTTGTGTCCTTCAAAGACTGCTTTCTTCCTTGCTTGCTGGTCTGCCAATCAGCAACCAATCACCAGACTTTGAACGCGTAGCTAGCTGAAAGTGTATATGCTGGACATAAAATGAGACATTGAATCAACTCAAAACAGAAAGCCATTTGAAGAATGGACCAAGCTTCCTCAGGTCCGTCTTGTAAAATGCTCCACTTCTCTAAATTGCTGGGAAATTAGAGATAACCGGCCAAGACCTCACAACAAATACGGACTCCCCATATGAAGAACAGAGTCGCCTAAGAAGAATGCCTTGTACTAACCAGAGCTTTGGTAGTGTTGACACAGTTCAAGAATGAATTCTCCCAACAGATGTTGACATCTTGGAGTACTGCTCTCATTTTGTGCTACTTGCCAGCATTTCCAACCATAGTTGCTTTTGTTCTCATCTGATGCTGATCTCTTGGCATTTACACAGACAGTATGCTTTTATTCCTTTTTAATAGAGGGCCTTGAGGATGGGAGTATCCCATTTTTTTTTTTTTTGGTTGAATGGGAGTATCCTTGTTGACATGCCCAATGCTGAAGCGCTTGATCGGGTAATTCGGGTAGTGTGTGCTTCATTTTTTCATGCCGACTGCATTTTCTTTGTTCATAGTTGCATTCCTTCCCGAGGGAATATCTGTCATCAAATTAAATATCTCCTCATTGCACCCACAATCCCGAAGATGAAGTTTAAGGTTAGATGACTGGAACTAAAAAATGAAATGGGGCAGGCAATTATAGTTCTATTGTTGAAGATACAGGCATTTACACAAGCAAGGTAAACCATAGCCATCATGTTATTCTTGAATTTCTAATGAAGAGAATTTTCTCTCATGCCATCAATACTACTTCTCTGTCTCTTTAGGCAATATGGCTACAACAACCCATAGGTTATGGGCCACAGTATCTCAGTTGCTACTCAGGATCACAGGTTCGCATGAGTTTTTAAGATTCTAGGTGGATTTGGGATGACAAAGAGAAGGCAGTTGTATACACAATAAGGAGTCTCATCTTCATCATCAGTCTTCTGCATGTTAATATTTTCCCCTGTATGCACTCTAAAGGATCTATCTCACAAGAACTGAACAAGTGAGAACATCTCATCTAGTTTTTCTTGACTTTTGAAAATGTATGGGCACAACACCCTATGGCAGTTCTAAGTTTCTAATCCATAAATTTCAAAGGTAAAACTAATGGATTAATAGCTGACAATGCCTTTACAGGAACTGAAGCACAATAAAAACGGGACTAAACCTCCAATTTGTTTTAGAGTAGGTTCAGGAAAGCTGATCGTAAACCGCAAAAGTAAAGCAGCAGCTCAAGGCCACTTTAATGTTTCTCTCTCCTATTCAATTCTTGGGCTTGGCTAGGTAGTTTCACTTACCTAGATTGTCATATTCACAATACATATTAAGATCACCCATCCTCTGAGATATACAACTAGAACAATTTATTTACTGGGCAAAAATGGCATGTTGGAGAAATTACCTTGTATTACAAGGAAGAGGGAACAAGCATTCTGCAGATGCTCGATATGAAATTTCAAAGGCCAAGTGTAAAGACCAAGCCACCTGACACAACGTAAAGGAAGATTTATATATGTTTAGTCCTGAAATCGAAATCATCACAGAGACATCCTTTTGCACAAGGCCTATCGGCCTTATGGTGTTTGGAAGGATTAATCATTGTACCCTCCGCTGCACCAAAATTGTGCTCTAACCAGAACCTGACGTCCAGGTCAAATTGAAGCTTGAGCATCCTTGTATCTGCATAAGGATTGCCCTCAAACTATGGCAAGTTTCTTGCAGGGACAACAGTACTGAGGCTTTCGGGGAGTTGACCCTAGTAGTCCATTTTCCTTATAATGTAAGAAACTCATAAAGGGTTTGTTTTTGCTCGTGAACAGAAAGTTGAAGGGACAAATTTGTACCCTCAAAATAAGAACTCAAGAATAAAAGAGCTGCTATGATGAATCAACATGATCATTGCAACAAACTCAATATGTTTCCCGGACATGGTATAGAAATAATTTTCTAGCTTCAAAATCTCGAACACCAAAATTTGGGAGGGAAAAAAGGATGAAAATTGGAATTTGTGGTTTACTTAGTGCACAATATTAGCAACCGAAATCAGCTTTACAGCTCACAAGTAGTGTAGGAACAATCACAGAGAAAGTAAAAATGCACTATATTAAATCACAGAACGAACAATGCCTACACCGTCACTAATTTGAAATTCAAAATTTGGGTCAATCTAACACGACCGCAGTCAAAAGCAGAGCTTATAAGACTCGCGAAAAACCTAAGAGGGGATCTCCAGAATGAGCTCAAACTCCCCAAATTCCAGATGCCCCCCAAAGAAAAATGAGACAAGACGTTCTCAGACATTCCGAACGCAGATCCACGAGCCGAATCTCCGAACAAGATCCTGGGATTCCCTAGAATCTGTGTGCCGCTGTCCATCAAGAACCCGAAACGAAGCGTTCTCCGAACAGATTGTCGTCATTACGTATGCGACTAAATCTTGCCCTAGAGAGAGAGAGAGAAAGAAAGAGAAAAAGCGCTTACGCTGTTGTGCTGGAGCTCCGCGACCCCTCGGAGGAGTTCCGCAGATAGAGGTGTAGAGAGAGAAAGCTCGTCAAGAGGAGAGAGAAGGTAAGTGAGGGAGAGAGAGTGACTGTGCGTATTGGTTGATATAAGCGGAGCGGAGGGAGCGTGAAGGAGAGAGGGATGGAGGTACTGTTCAAACTTCCAAAATTCTAATTGCTTACAATTCCTTTTTTTCTTTTCTAATTCTTATGGTTTGTCCACTAGATATTTGGCTTTCTTGGTCAAAATCTTATGTACTGGCACATAAATTTTTTCTATTTAAAAAAGCCATACCTTCCAAAAAAAATCAATAAACTACGTGTTGTTATTCTATAAATTAATATCGATATTCCCCTTTTATCTTGATAAGTCATGGCCTCATCGATCAAATAATCTCATACAAGTCCCTTCTTAAAGAGATTCCTCATCTTTGGTGGATGGAAGATTTTTATATCTAATTTATATATTCAAATTTAGAAGGGATATACTAACTATAGATGGAGTCTTGGGTATGAAATGTATTCAAATTTTCAAATTAATTATAACTTGAAATCTGAAATGAGCTATTTTCAACTTAAGAAACAAAATCAAACGGTTTTCCACGTCAGGGGCTCAGAGTTTTGTTATGATTTTCGTTTTTGGGAGATTGATATGTCCCGTTTCTACAGCAATGCACAAATTAAATGGGGCACATTAATATTCTTTCTTCCTTTTCTTTTTAATTAATTGAAAGGGTCATTGAAGCCATCTAAAATATCACAAGTTTCCTTGTAAAACCGGGGTTACAATCAGAGTGCCCAATCTCAGATCACACTTGCTCGAGCGATTTGTATTGATGGGTAGTTATAAAATCCATACCACCTTACTAGACATTAGTCGAAGCGAGACAAAAAAAAGCTTGTCTAGTGACTTCCCATCTTTTCTACAATAATGGTATTGCTAGGAGAAACTCCATAAAACAGCTTTGACAATCTTGATTACATAGTTCAAACTACAAAACATATGAAGGTAAAATATATCTGTAGGCAAATCTTGGTGTTCCACTAACAAAATCATTATGCCACCCGTGATGGCGTTGAATGGTATGAATATGAATTCGATAGCTTAGTCGTGCTATATCATGATCAGAAATGCAAAGGACACTAATGAGGGAGGACATGATAGTTATACAGAGGCATGCATGGAAGAAACCAGACCAACATCATGTAGTCAATATGGCCAATGCCAGCATCAGCTCGACTGTGTGCTATAACTTTGATAATATAATGTAAATATCATTTAGTAATGGCTTCATCAAGTGCAATCTAAGAGTGAAAAGAATGTTGTCAATGAGAATAATGGAGTCTAATGATTAGCCATCAAGATTTCGCACAACTTCTATCGAATTTTCAAGAGTACCTTCAAATAAATTTCATTAGTTCTCCCAATAAGCAAACATCTCATAGCCTACATACAAGCAGAATGGAAATGATTTAAGTGAAAAGGCTTTGTGACTATACTAGATGCATTTACCATATAAATTGCAAAAAGGTATAATATGCTCAATATTTCGGGAACTGGTGTTACTACAACATAGAAAAAGCAAAAAAGCTCTTGAAACCAAAGGAAAGGAGAAGTCCTCAAACAATAAAGTGAGGGAGGTAAATCAAAAGATAGTATCCTCTTTATCTCCTTCGTCATCATTCTGCATTCTGTGCTACATCTCCTTCGTTGTCGTTCTCCTTACTTATAGTGGTATCATCTCCTTTGTCATCATTCTCCTCACTTGTAGTGATTGTAGCGGTCTCATCTCCTTCATAGTCATCGTCCTTACTTGAATCGATCTCATCTCCTTCGTCGTCATTCTCTGTACTAGTAGTGGTCTCATCCTCACTTTGTGAAGTAGCACTTGAGAAGGAGCGCCTGTACATGCATCAGCATGGAAGACACAGGTTAGAGATACTAAAGACAACATAATCATGAGCAAAACGAACATGCCAGATATATTCACTGAGCGAGAAACAAGACATATTAATAGATCAATACAAAAATGCTAAGTAAAAGTGGAAGCATATGAGGAGAGAACTAATAGCTAGAAAAAAAACCACCTTGACACTACCTACTTCCTTGTGCCGGGAGGCATACTCCATTCTATCATATAGAACCTTCGATTTTGTTGTGGTGACAATTGACAATATTTGCAAGTAGATCAATACAAGGAGTATTTGACGGCAATTTGGAAGGACATGTATGCCGGAGTGATTAGACTGCCATCCGTAGTGATACTTTTCATGACAATCATCTTCAACCCCTCAAATTCAGGGGAACACAAAAGACAGGTATGGCAGTTGAGTTCCTTCGGGATGCCAGAAAGTGCATTGTCAAGCTGAGAACATTAAACCATCCTAATTTCATTCGACAAACTGCGCCGAAGCCAGACACTGTACCAAGCAAACTAGGAATATCGTGTAGTGAAGATCCCTCGTGCAAGACATAAAAAAATTAAGAGCCCAAAAATGCAGGTAATGCCACAATCTATATAGCCTCTCATAGTTCAAACCTCAACCAGCCATAACTTTTTTGGGCCAATCCACGTCACAGTATGCTCTCATGTGGTGGCCCATGAACAACAAGTGAGTATACAAGATGGGCCGATCAATCGAGAGGAGTTCATGGATTAGCTGAATATTTTCTTTTTTCTGGCCATCGTCATGTATTTGCTATGTATGAATTCGTCAAACTCGTGCATAGCAATCACCATCGGGAAAGAGACAAAGGATTCATAAAGAGGAACAAAAAGGAGCCATTGATGGTAATTTAGAAGTCTAAAAATTTGCTTATTTTGCACAATTTCCTTTTTGTAAATATGTTTGTAGAAAAAGAAAAGGAGAGAAGAAAACGAATGTTACCAGGAGAAGAATGCAGTGGGCCAATTACATTCTGTCTTTAAGAAATCAATAAGCCAGTTTGCTTGTTCAGTGTTCAATTTCTCTAGTATTGTCTTTAGTTTCTTTGATTTGCCATAAGTTGAATCCTTGTCTTCTTCTCCTTTAATAGACTTATCTTCTTTGATCACCCCCATGTTAATCCATTTTGCATGTTCAGCCTTCCGTTTTTCTAGCTCCATCCACTGCAACTCCACTTTTTCTCTCATTGACTTCAATTTCTCCATCAGTGGCCTCAATCTCTCTTTTTCTGCGTCCACTTGCTCTTGTGCATCTCTAATTTCTTCTTCTAGTTTTTGTATGTCATCTTCTCCTTTTATGAAATCATGTTCTTCGATCACCTCCACTTTCACCTACAATGTTAGCTAAATTTTGTCAACACTTATCAAAATCATCTGTTTTTTTCCACCTCGTACCTCTAAAAAAAAATCCACCCCTTGCTGTGGAATAGAAGAACAATTACAGTAAATGTTAGAAAACCTAAATTAACTAATATTAAGTAATAACATATACATCAACTCACATAAAAAAAAAATTGAATTTTCTTACGTATCATTATTTCAAGATAACGTTTATAAAGACGAAAGATTATGATACTATAAAAGTGTATACTAAATGCTATGATTATAAATCGAAAGGATAAGCTCAAGAAGAATTAATAAAGAATCAAAGAAGAGGAAACAATTATCAAAGAAGAGGAAACAAATTAACAATAAAAAGGAAAAAAAAAGAAAAAGAAATAATAAAGATAGTGTGAAGGAACTCTATTATCATCAATTTAGAAGATGCGTGAGATTCCATAAAAGTAGATAAGGAAATTTAGAAAAGCGACTCACCGGAGACAAGGCACATTCCACATGAGCAACAAAATTATAATCACAGTTCTCGCAAAAATAAACCCATTTTTTGGGATCCCTCCTCTTCTCGCAGATGTCGCAGTAGTACTCTGCCCTCTCATCTTCAATAAACGATTCGCAGAGCACCAATGGCTCACAGTAACTGTGATGCTCCGATTTTATGGTTAGCGGTAACTGAGAACATTCGTAGTGAAGAGTATAATCGCACTGCGCACAATAAAAGAAGTCGATCCCGCAACTTTTATGGCAGGCCCTGCACATGCGCTTGTTTTGCCTGCCCTCCGTAGACCCGTACTTTTCGTTCCTACTAAAATAGAAGAGATGGTGCTCATGGAAAGGATGTTTCATAGTCGTCGGTATCTGAGCACAGACAACATGGAGATAGAAATTGCACTCTCCACACGAGAAAGCGAAGGTGCCAGTGTTTCTCTCATCGATTCTCCCACCAAATCTATTGTTGCAACGGCGACACACAATATGTCTATTAGGAGGTGGAAAGCAGAGGGTAAGCGCATGTAGCGAGTGAGAGGGGTGTTCCAAGTGGGACGATAGCTGCAAACATGATTTATGGAGCTTAAACTGACATCCTTTGAAACATTTATACGCCAGAGTTTCTTTACATATATTCCTGTCACAAACTGTGCAAAAGTTCACGCCAATATTGCAATAAAGCTCTAGCTCATGCTCATGGAAAGGATACTGAACCGTCCTGGCCACTCCTTTCTCAAGATCCGAGAGAGTGGCAGAAGCGCAACTCTGATGGATCAAGAGGTCGCACATTTGACAGTAGTAGCAACCGCGAACAATAATTTTAGATTCACAGATTGCACATTCGTGATCCACCGTAGAGTGATAATTAATGAGGGTCAGAGTGTGCTCAGGGTGAAAGTAATGTTGAATGGCATCTATAGGTCGTTGGGCACATGATTTATGAAGGAAGAATGAGCAATCCAAACAACCAAAAAAGTTTTCCGATGAAATCCTTTCTCTACAGATACTGCAACTGAACCTTGTATCGGTTTTCGAATGATAGGAGGAGAGCTGATGCGGATGCAGAGGATGATCGATCACCGATGGGCGTCTACTGATGTCCTCTCTCTCACCATCATCGTCATCACGAGGCATAGTCGAAATCACACAAGACAGATGGAAGCTTAATTTGCATTCCTCACAGCGGTACCTTATGGGGTACATGTCATACGAAAAGCGACATGCACACGCACGGCAATAACCCTCACATGATGAATCGTAAGAGAGGTAGAGAGGGTGCTTGGGGTGGAAAGGGTGGTGTCGTATCTCCAGGGGTGCCTTGGCACATGCCTCGTGGAGAAAGAATCTACACTCGCTGCATCCGTATGCCTCCTCCTCCGAGATCCGTATCTTGCAACCTCTGCAGGAAATTCCCGTTCTCACGGGGAAGGTGGTTAATGGATGATCATGAGCGAACTGCAGTCGAGATTCTCCATCGCTGGCCTCTCGCAGCATCCAGCAATAGTACTTCTCAACCTGCAGGGTTGTCATCGCCTCGACAACATAGAGCTTGTATTTGCACCCACGGACACATCGGTAATAGGCATGCAGCTCTTGAAACTCGAGGGGGTGCTTGTGACGAGGATGTTGGATCTGAGGAGGAAATGATATAGCACATGATGTGTGGATGAAACACTCGCACTTTTCACAACAGTATACGGAAGTGCTACCATTAATCTGATCTTTACAAAATCCACAATCGTTGTATTCACAATCGTTGTAGGCTTGGTAGTGGGGGCTCAAATGTCGTAGGGACAGGATGTGAGAATGCAAGGGACTTTGGATGTAACTCATTTTGAGAGAGAGAGAGAGAGAGAATGAAAGCGGGCAAATATGGCGGTGGTGCGGCAACAAACCTCACCCTTCATATAATAGAAATTTGTATCACCAACGCGTACAAAGTCGCACTCCTTTTCTCCGCTCATCCAGAAGCACGAACACGGAAAAACCCGAAAGCACGAACGCGTACGAAGCCGCGTGATTCCTTTTTCTTTATTTCTATTTCTCCGCTTGTGGGACCGCGTAAAAAATGGAAAGCGCCAACGCGTGAAAAGTTACAGCTTTCTTTTCTTTTCCTTTCGTTTTTGGCCTTTTCTACGCTCGTCTCAAAGATGTTTTCACTGGCCTTGAGACATACAAGAATACTGTTTTATTTTATTTTTTTACAATCTTATCCATTCCACGTTTATTTTCTTCTTCGAGACTTTGAATAATTGTTATTGCCTAACTAATAATCCTCATTTATATCCATCTCATAGACTCTGAACGTTAGTTATTTCCTAGCTAAACTTCCATTCATCTTCAACGGGTAGAATTAAAGTGTACTCCATTTTTGCCTTCTTCTAATAGATTGTGAGTGTTAATTATCCTGGTAGAAAAAGGAAACAAATACCCAGAAATAAATTCTTAAGTAATCAGCCTGTTTTTAAATGTAACATATGAAAGTGAAGTTAATCCACGTTATACTTACAAAATGACAATTCGAGTAAAATTGAATAGAGGAACCAAGTAATAATATGTCTTACTAATGAGTGAAAATCATATGATTTCATGCATAGAATGTTTAATTAAGTGTTGCTCGTCCAAATGAATTTACTTAATTCAAAGATCACAAGGAAATGACATCATCTTAAGAAGTATTCTTATTTGAAATACGATTTGCCCATAGTTTATGTAAATTTATTTTTAGTTTATATAGTGGATAAAAAGGAAAAAAATGAATTGCATTCCTCTATAAAAACAAGTGGTATGTCCACTGTAGCTTATATGCCCACAAATTATTTAACGCTGCTCATGTTGAGTAATTTTGAAAGAAAATTCTACAAATTATAACTAGGAGAATTATCAAAAAAGAAGAAGTCATAAATCTATCACAATTGTGTCAATTTAGTCATAAAATTTTTTTTTAGTTAATTTAGTTATAAATCTTTTGTATTTGTGTCAATTTAGTCTATGCAATCAATTTTGACCGGTCGGCCCTGATGTGACATTTTAATGTTGGGTTTAGTGGCTTTCAAACTTCTATTCTCTTTCCTGTTTCTCTCGGTTGATATTATATTTAGAAAACTACTTCAATACAAGAAAGTCCATCAAGTAGGCCCCTAAAAACCACCCATGCACAACTTTAGTTTAGCAAATTAAACAAGAAAAAAATTACAAAAAAAGGAAAATTATGGCACACCGGTTCGATCTAGTTCCTTATGCAAAATTAGAAAAATTATTGGTTATTGTCGATTTTCAAAATTGAAAACCGGAAACCGTTTAGAATAGGCCAGTTTGGTCTGATTTGATTGCCGGTTTAGTTGAGAACCGTGCTCACTCCTTCGTGAAAGTAAAGTTTGATATAGCTAGTACGAGTACCTAGAGGGGGGTGAATAGGTATATAAAAGATTTTTCTTGATGATTGCACAATACTTAGACAGTTGAAGGATTTGCAACAAATGATAATCAACGTAAGACTGAGTAAAGGAAAGAGAGAATTGAACACGCGGTTTATAGTCCACTCTTCTGCATTGACAGCCAATTGGCTGGATTCCTCTATGCACAAAGAGATGTTACAGTATTGATTTTCCTTGATTTCTAGGTGTAGATGATCTACCACACTCGCTTAAGGTATCACCAAGTATAAACACTCTGTGTATACAATTTCGCTAAGAATGAATCGACTAATAATCAAGGTGCTTCAGACTCTGGAATTTCTCTATCGATCACGTTACTAACACAACTAGAACGTCTTTCTTTTTATACTCCTTTATGCCATCATACCGTTGGCACTTACCAAAGGAATTCCTCAAATCTACTCGTTGGACGGAATCAATCAAGAAGATTATTCGAGCTATAAAAGGAACCTGGCGATAGCCCATCAATCCTGTTCGCCCATACAATCAGGATCTTGGTTTCCAAGAATAGAACATTCCAAGAATATTTCGTCGACCACCGGATCTTCAATTGATCTAGATACGAACAAAAGAATCCGTTATATTTATCCAACCAAGAGATATTTTCCAGAGGATAGGATTAAATCCTCAACCATATACTTGACTCTGGATTTCCTTCGTTATTGGATCAAAAGACTGTCAATGAGAATAGTCCTTGAGTCTTGAGTCTTGAGTCTTGAGTCCGGTGATCGGAAGTCTTCAGACTTTAAACTAGAACGGTCTGCAGATATCCAGACTAGGTAATAAAACATTTTGTCAGCTTCAAAATATTCTGGAAAGATTTCTTCAACAAAGTTAACTGAAGTTGGACTCACAAATCAGAAATTAAAGTGAATTGAGATAGAGGAACAAACTAATATTATATCTTGCTAATAAGATAAATTCGAAAGGCCAAGTGTAAAAATCAAAGTCGCCTGATACAACGCAAAAGAAGCTTTATGGATGTTTAGACCTGAAATCGGAGTCATCACAGAGACGTACTTTTTCTTTTTCTACTTTGTGCAAAAAGCTGTGTGTCATTTTCCTTTCTTTTCCTAAAGCGCGGACACGTAAACAGCTGTGCTTTCTTATTTTCTCTTGTCTTGTTCTTTGTTCATACCAAAGCACCTGCTTTTTTTCTTTTTCTTTTGTCTAGATTCCAAATCACGTGTTTGGTGCTAATGTTCATTGGCCTTCGTACATATAGAAAATCATTACTTTTTATTTTTTCAATGGTCCACGCTTATTTTGTTTTGGTAGGTTTTGAAGGTTTGTTATTATTGCCTAACTAATAATCCCCATTTGTATCCATCATCACATGAACTTTTTACTTCGATCATGTCCTCGCTAAGTTCTAATAAGTGAAATTCGAGAAGTCAAATGTAAACTCTAGGTCATCTTACATGACCTCTTCCAAATTCCCCATTAAATAGTGCATGCCGAAGAAATATGTGTCAGGATTTCTCCATTTCTTCACATTTGATCTCCATAGTGCAAACGTGTAAAAGGCTAAGCTTTCTTTTTCTTTTCTTCCTTTTTGCCTTTTTTGTGCTAATGTTAGGAACGCAAAAATATGAAGAGAAAAAATAAAGAAGAAAACAAACGAGAATTTTTATGTGGAAAACCTTTCCCAAAATTGGAAAAAAGGAAAAACCACGGTGCCACACTTTGCAATCTCTCTACTATTAGTATCAGTGTTACAAGCTCCAGAGTTACAAGCTTCAACGTTATAGCTATAAAGAATATTACCCCTATAAATAGCAGGAGTTTAGGGCATACATAATTAATATGAAAATTACATGTATGTCAAAGCTCTATTATTTACTTTAACATTGTTGGATGAATGACCTAATGGGAAGTGTCTGCCCAAAATAAAATTTTTCTGCGCTTAAACATTATTTTCCTCTAGCAGACTCCACAACTCCATCAGCTCATTCAAAAGATATGTTCACTGGCCTTGAAACATACAAGAGTATTGTTTTTTCACAATCTTGACAATTCCACATTTATTTTTCTTCTCAAAGACTTTGAATTTTTCTACTGCCTCACCAATAATCCTCCTTTATATCCATTTGTCTTCCATGGGCAAAATTTTGAATGTTATAGCAACCCCTTACTAATCCCCATTTGTCTTTTTTGATACACCGTGGATGTTGATTGTGCCGAATAACAACTAAAAAAATGAAACAAAAACCCTGAAGTACATTTTTAAGTAACAGACTTTTTTGGAATGTAACTTATGAAAGTGAATTTAATCGAAGTTATACGTACAATTTGAAAATTAAAGTAAAATGGAATAGAGGAACAACCCAATGATATATCTTACTTATGAGTGGTAATTATATGAATTCACATATGGAATGTTTAATTAAGTGAAACTACCTATCAAAATGAAACCACTCAATCATAGATTACAAGAAAATGAAATAACCGCAAAAAGTATTTCTATTTGAAATATGATTTAATTATTGTTTGTGTAGTTTTATTTTCAACTTCAAAAGCAGATATATAATAAGAAAATGAATTATATTCTAGAATAAAAACAAGTGGCGTGTCTACTGTAGTTTATATGTCCATAAATTCTATTACACTTCCTAATATCTTGTAGCTTCGAAAAATTTCTGCGAATCTAATCCCTCGTTTTTTTCCCCTAGACTTTCTTATATACATATATCATCTAGGCCATTGAAATTGCCTCCACTCCCTGTCTTCATAAAATACTATTCCTAAAGATTGATATTTTATTATTTTCTAAGTGAGAAGAAGGTATTTTTTTTTTTGGTGTGGAAACCTATCTCCACCTAATATCCCACCAACTCCTCACTTGCGAACTACTACCCCCTCCCCCTGCGCGGCGCCAGTGGCGGGGCGGGGAAATTGTGAAAGTAAAGTCGACAGAAGTTCTACTCACTGATCAGAAATTAAAGTGAAATGAGATGGAGGAACAAACTAATATCATACCTTGCTATTAAGATAAATTCGAAAAGCCAAATGTAAAAGTCCACAAGTCAAATGATAGAACAAAAGGGAAGCTTTATACATGTTTAGCCTTGAAATTGGAATCATTGTAGAGACATACTTTTTCCTTTTTTCTCCTTGCACGGAAAGTTGTGTCTCCTCTTTCTTTCTTCTCCTAAAGCACGAACGCGTAAAGAGCTTTGTTTTCTTATTTTCTCGTCTTATTCTCCGTTCATACCTAAGCCCCTCCTCTTTTTCTGTTTCTTTTGTCTGGATCTCAAATCACGTGTTTTGGTTCTAATGTTCATTAGCCTTCATACATATACTAGAACGTTACTTTTTATTTTTCAATGACATGATAAATCCACACTTATTTTGTTCTAGTAGGTTTTGAAGGTTTGTCATTGCCTAACTAATAATCCCCATTTGTATCCATCATCACATGAAACTTTTACTTCGGTTATATCCTAGCTAAGTTCTAGTAAGTGAAATTCAAGAAATAAAATGTAAAGTCTAGGTCACCTAACATGACCTCTTCCAAATGCCCCATTAAATAGCACATGCTTAAGAAATTTGTCTCAAGGATGTGTTCAAACCTGTTTTACCATTCGTCTTTTTCTCATTTCTTCATTTTTATCTCCAAAGCACGAAGTTGTAAAATATGTTCACCGGCCTTGAAACATAAGAGAGTACTGTTTTTTCCACAATCTTAACCATCCCACATTTATTTGTCTTCAGTAGGTAAAATTTTGAATGTTATGCCATTCCCTAACTAATCCTCATTTGTCTTCTTTGGATAGATCGTGGATGTTGATTACACTGAATAAAAACTGAAAAAATGAAATAAAAACCAAGAATTACATTCTTAAGTAATAAAATTATTTGGAATGTAATATATGAAAGTGAATATAACCAAAGCCATACTTACAATTTGAAAATTGAAGGAAAATGGAATAGAGGAGCAACCTAATGACATAACTTACTTATAAGTGAAACTTATTGATTTCACGTATGGAATATTCAATTAAGTGAAACTGCCCATCAAAATAAACCCAGTTACTTCAAAGGTTACAAATAATTCTTATATTTAGCTTGAACAATCTAAAGCTGTTGACTTCTCACCATACATATATTCTGCATATCTAGCAAATTGAATTAGGCTGGATAAGTTATACTTCATTATTAGAATGAGGAAATATCTTATCATTGAACAAATAATTCTTATATTTAGCCTGAACAAGAAATAGCCTTCTTCACGAGTTCTAAGCCAATTGTCTTGTTGTATTCTTGAATACTCTGTTACTGCATCCCTCAAATGGATACTATATTCGGAATTTTCTCATTTCGCCCATTTGTTCGGGATAGCAGTTTCTATAGACTCTGCCACTCTTATTTTCGAGGACTCTTCTACATATTCCACTATGACATTCTCCACAATTATTTGGACAGCTCCTCTTTGATGCACATCTGTGTCCTTCAAATAGTGCTTTCTACCTTGCTTGCTGGTCTGCCAAATAGTAACCAGAGTCACCAAACTTGGAACATATAGCTAGCTGAAAGTGTATGTGCTGGACATAAAATTAGCCATTGAATCAACTCAAAACAGACAGCCATTTGAAGAGTGGACAAAGCATCGGACAAAGCATCCTCAGGTCCATCTTGTAAAATGCTCCACTTCTCTGAAATGCTGGGAATCTAAACAGATAACCAACCAAGACCTCATGACGAATACGGACTCCCCATATGAATAACACAATCACTTAAGAAGAACGCCTTGCACTAACCAGAGCTTTGGTAGTATCGACACAGTTCAAGAATGAATTCTCACAAAAGATGTTAGCGATATCTTTGAGTATTGCTCTTATTTTGTGCTGCTTGCTAGCTTTTCCTACCATAGTTGCTTTTGTTCTTGTCTGATACTGATTTCTTGGCATTTGCACGGACAGTACGCTTTTGTTCCTATTTAAAAGAGAGCCTTGGGGATGGGACTATCCCTGTCGACATGTCTAATGCTTTAGCTCTTGCCCGGATAATTTAGGCAGTAGATTCTTCAGCTGTGTTTGGGCCGCATTTTCTTTGCTCATATTTGTATTCCTCCCAGAGGGAAATACCGACATCAAATTAAATGGCTCCTCTCTGCACTCATCATCCTAAAGATTAAGTTTATCTTTAGATGACTGGAACTAAAAGATGAATCGTAGTAGGTCGTTGTAGTTTGAAACTGTTGAAGACACAAGCAAGGCAAACCATAGGCATCCTGTCATCCTGGAATTTCAATGAAGAGAAGAGCCTCTCGTGCCAACAAAACTAGTTCCCCATCCCTTTAGGCAATAAGGCAATACCATCCCAAAGGTTATGGACCACATTATCTTAATAGCTACTCAGGATCACATGTTTAAATGAGTGCTGAAAATCCTATGAGGTGGATTTGAGATTTACAATAGAGGAGACAGTTAAATGCACAATCAGGAGTCTCATCTCTCTCTTCAGCCCTCCCCACATTAACGTTTTCATTTGCAAGTATAAAGGATCTATCTCACAAGACACTGAACAAGTGAGAATACCGCATCTATGTTTTCTCAACTTTTCACCACACATTATGGCAGTTCTAATTTTCCAATCAACAATTTTCTAGGTAAAACTAATGGATCATTAGTTGGCAAAGGCCTCTAACTAGAACAATTTATTAGAAAAAAGTGACCGATATCTCTCGAGAAGTTTCCATAAAATTTGTTCTTGCGTGGTTTTACTTTTTGTATGTCATCATAGACCAAAACCAGCTTTACAGCTAGCCTTGTGATTGTGAACGTGCTTAATACAAAATTTGAAAAAAAAAAAAAATCAATGAGAAGAAGGCAAACCTAGACTTGTTAGGAACTAAAAAGCCACAAACATAATTTATCCTAGTAAATAATGTGAACATGATCACCACTTATTATAATTTATCTTAAAAATTAACTGGAACTCTTACAAATTTTTAGCAAACGCTTGTGCTTGTGTCCAATGTAGGCAATGAGCTTGTAAGATAAATCTTCTTATTATCAGTCATAGCATTCAATGAGGTGAACAACTAAGGCTTGTTTATTTATTTTTGTTTCTGTTCTCCGAAACAAAAATTTTTGTTCTTTTGTTTCAGGGAACAAAAAAAGAACAGAAATGCGTTTGGTAAAACTTTTGTTTTCCTTTTGCCGGTCATCGGCCTTGGCCATGGCTAGCACCGGCGACCGGCCAGGCGAGGGCTGGCGACCTCACCGGTCCCCGAAGATGCCGAGTCACGGCGAGGCTTGTCGAGCCAAGCCTTGCTGTGGCTAGGCAAGGCTTGTTGGGCCGAGCCTCGTTGGCTGACGTGAGGCTCGGCCTCGCCAAGCCAGGGCAAGGCCGACCTCATACCACCGGGGCGAGGTCGAGCCTCGCCGGTGGCCTAGCCTGGCGAGGCCGAGCATCGCTGGTAGGCGCAAGGCTCACCTGGCCACCGAGGCCATCGGCAAGGCTTGGCCTTGCCCAAATTTGGCGAGGCTGAGCCTTGCGGTGGCTTGGCGAGGCTCTGGTGAGCTCGCCTAGTCGGTCGTTGGCTGCCACCGTGGCCGGCAACGGCCACAAAGAGAAAGAAGGAAAAAAAAAAAGAAAAAAGAAAGAAGAAAAAGAGGAAAAATATAATAAAAAATGTTAAAAAACTAAAAGAAATAACAAAATCATACAAGTTTACTAAACGCATTTTTATTCCTGGAGTGGAAATTTTTTGTAGTTATTAAGCACGTTCTTATACTCAGAAATTATTCTGGAGAACAGAAACAATAAAAAAAAACTATTTTTGTTCAAAAATGGTTTTCGAACAGCGTTCTAAACGGCTCTAAGAAATTTCAACACCATAGCCCATGAGGTGCAAATGGGTGAGTTTGGTTCGACTTTGAATATGGGTTTTGGATGTAACGCAAATGCTAAAAGATAAAACTCTGTGGGAAATGCAAATTACTTTTGTTAAAAACTCATTTGCATTGCAACTTTGAGCGAAGTAGTGTCTGATAAAAAAAAAAATTGCAAAGGACTTTAGCTATAATTTTTCTTCTTTTTTTGGTTAAAAAGAAATCAAACCCTTTGCCAACTCTAGGGAAGGTTTAGGCCATCGGCAAGCTAGATCCGATGCTAGTGGTTGACGATTAAGGTCAAGCGAGGGTCACATGACCCAAGTGAGGGTCGCCTAGGGTCATGCAAGCTTAGGCATTAGGCGGCCATCGCTTGGGTCATGCGACCTCAACGAGGGCCACTTGGAGTCATGCGATCTCAGGCAGCCATAGATTGGGTCGCATGACCTCGAGGAGGACCGCTTCGGGTAGCGTGACCCCAAATAATGAGGCATGAGGTCATGTGACCTAGGCGACCATTGCCTGGGGTCTCACAACCCCCAAGCGACAAGCCCTGAGGTTGTGCGACCCAGACAACTATCGCCTAGGGTCTCGTGACCCAATCATCCCTCGCCTAGGTCGCACAATCCCAAGTAGCCATCACATGGGTCAAGCAACCTCGCTGGCCCCTCACCGGTTAGATTTGACCTCATTGGCCCTTGCCAGCTATCCTCGTAAAGAAGATGAGTAGTAGCAATGAGGGGCAAAACCAAAAAACTAAAGAATTGGTGAGGTTAGATTTGGAAAATAGATGTTTGAGGTTAGATTTGGAAAATAGATGTTTAACTCTAGTTTCAACATTTCATAAATGCTATCTCAAAAGGCTAGTCCCTATTTGCTTTGGGCTTTTAGCATTCCCAAAGTCAGCATTTGGTTGAAAGCTATTTTGAAAGTCTTGCTAAACACCTTAGCATTTTCCCAAGAGGTTTTGGAGGTTGAAAACTTCTTGGAAAATCTGTATCAAACGCACCTCAAGCCCGGAGAAATGATAGTAGACATCAAAATTCCAATTTTCAAATATGAAAACACTTCATACTTTTGAGAGAAAACATATTCTAAAAGAGTTTCCTTTTCAAATATATCAAGTGTATTGTATAACTAAAAAAATGTGGTCGAAATTATTGGACCTATATCGAGAAATCAAGAGGAGCTAATTTTTCTTGAACCATCCCAAAAAAGGTCTTTATTCATCAAATATAGCTCACAAGAATAAATAATATAACCAAACACTAAAATACAGTCTGGCCCAAAAACAAAAGAAAAACAAGGAGGAGGAGGAAACATACTAATATCTTCCTCACTTCTTACTCCATTACCACTTTTTTTCATCTATTTTTCAACGTACCCATTTACATCCTCAGATAAAACCTTAGGGACAAAAAGACTATATTGCTATTTTCCACCATCTTTGGACGCCCTCCCCCCACTTCCGGCCACCGCATCAACCCCAGAGCTCTAGTTGATTATCTAGTTCTTTCGTTTTGCAGCTCCTTCCCTCCATGTTCTCCAAAGGAGGCGGCAAGCCTCCAGATCCAGGCTTGACCGTTGATCTATGGCGTCAGGGCTTTGAGCCGCCGAGCATGGTGGAGCAATGACGTTGCAAATAACAAGGAAAGAAACAGATGAAGGCTGGCTCGGAATTGACATCAGGGAAAACAGTTTTATGTAGACGGGCAAGTTTGATATCAGAGTTGAGGCTTCTGAACAGGGTATCCGATATAATAGCCAATTGGAGTTTCCTTTGATGCCCCATCAACCATTCAGGATTCATCGGAACGATCATCTACATGCTTCTCTATTCATGCATCTATCTCCATAGAAAAATAAAAGTTCGCACCAGTAACAAAACTACACGTGCACAATCAAGGTCACCATCGACATGAAAAATAATGGGAATACAAGTGCAACGGAGTGTCTACCGCCTGTCACGACCCATCTCCTTTTATGAGGTCTGGTTCTCCATCACTTCTTCCACTGGGGCAATCTTTGTACCACAACCTGCAATTGAAACGCACGAGCAGAGATGTTTGTTAGACCTGTATGTCCCCAAGAAACAAAGAAATTCTCATATTGCGTTTGTTGTATTTAAAACTTCATTATAAAGGAAAACCATTTTTGAACAAAATAGTTAGTTTTCATTTGCTTTTGTGGTTTAGGAAAAGCGACTTCTTTCTTACTAAAAGACGAAGGTGTTTTCTCCCAATCTAAGCTTCTTGTTTTTTGAGTCTATAGATAATGTATTCTATACATCGACTAGTTTTTCATCATCCAAACACTGGAAAATTGGAAAACAATTTCTTGGAAACAGTTTTCCTTCAAATAAAGGGACCCTAATTCGTGACAAGCACACCTTACTTTCTTCCAGATTTCAATTAAATTGCAAAAATGCTTTCTAGCAACTAAAGGACAGTAAAGATCCATGGAGCTTTACCTTTCCAGAGTTTTCTTTATTCCCCACAATAGTTTGACAAGCAAGCCTCCAGGATTCAGGTTTCTGGCAGTTAAAGCTATTGTTAGAACAACTTGATTATCAAGGTTATAACCCGCATCCGTTAGACCAATAACAGGAGAGAAAGAGAGCTTACTTTCTTCAAATATCGCAGTTCAGTATTGGTTCTCTCATTTAGGAGATCCTTCCCATCAATAATCTGCCCAATGGGACAAGTTTTGATCATCCGATAATAGACACAATCCTCAAATTGTAGGCTCCCTAGGGAGCTGATGTCGGTCTCTAAGCTCTACACGTGACTGCAAGCCTCAGCAATAGGAAGAGAATCATGCACATGAAGAAAGCACTCTTAACATCTTCCCCCAAAAGTTCTTGCTCTAAAATGCACGTCTATATTACTCAGACCTCGCGAACCCTCAGTCCTTCATTGTTTCATCTCGTTAAGTTGCTCTAGACATGGGATTATTCGAAGCATACAATCGAGAACTCTCAGCTCAAAAACTACATTGGATTTTTTTTTCCCATGTCGAGAAACTGGAAACATCTGTGCACTTCCTCACACGAGCTTCACTATCCCTCCAATGACGATAAATTATGGCATCCTAATTCCATGTCTAAAATACGAGAGCTGCACAGCAAACTGGCGAGCCATACATACATACCTCCACAATGCAAGTTCCACAGCTTCCACCACCTCCACAATTCATCACTTTCCCCTGCAGAGAAGAGAATATCATCAAACACTTCCAATGCATCCCAAAACTCACCACCATATTTAACCAGAAAAAGTAGGCAAATTCACAGTGCATTGAGAAACCAATCATACTATCACATTGATGATAAGTGATGCCGAATCTTAATTTATATACAAAGCTCATCAATCAGCCAGAAATTTGCTTTAAGAACGAACTTACATACGTGGCATAGAGCTCGATCTTGTTCTCGTTCATGATGTTCCTCAGCAGCTTCTCTCCGCTTACGGCCTTAGCCTTATCCACGAAATACGAACCGTCAGCCCCCGGCTTCGGCTGCCATCGAAACCGCGTTTCATCATCAGCAATGCAAAATTCTTCATGCAGGAGATCGGCATTTTGTCCGACTAACATGGCGACTACTCGAACTCGCAGCGAGTTACATTTACGAAACTACAGAATCCGGCGAAAACGCATGACGATAATCAGCCGGGGCTCGGAGTGATTACCCCGATGAACTCGAGCTCGATCTCCGGCTTTTCTGGCGCGGCCGACGAAGGTCCCGTCGAACCCGCCGCATTCAACGACAGAGCGAGTCGCTTCCGGCGGACGAGGCTTGGAGGTTTCTGGCGGTTTCCGAAGTCAGAGGGCACGTCCGGCCGCCAGAGGTGCACGGCGGCGGCTGCGGCGAAGTTCAGGGAAGCCATTGTCGCCGCCGATCCTTCCTCCCTTCCTGCGCCTCCTTCGGTTTCCGGTGAAGATTTTGTGGCTCACGTTGCTTCCGCTCGGTTCGTGGCTGAGGCTCGGCCGCGAGGGACCCCCGAACCGAAGTCACTGGAGACTGGAACGAGGGAGCGAGAGATTTTCGAAAGAGCCCCCCCAATTTGACGGCTTTTCTCGAAGTAACCCCCGAAATGGTACTTCGTTTTTCCAGATGGACGCTGATCTGAAACACCGCGTTTCAATTTGACGCCCCCGCCACCACCTCGTCGCTACTGCTAAGATCCTCCCGTCCGGCGAACACATGACAGTCTCGTGCCAATGTAAGATCCCAGTGGTGTCTGACCCGATTTAGTCAAGCTTTTACTAAGAAAACTTTCTCTGTTTTTAATCCTTGAAAGAAGCTCGAATTAGTGTGTTAATTCGTGATCTTGCCGAAAATTCACACGCAAGAGCATTGGCATCAGTTGTACATGCAGAGATAAGCTCGCCGATTCCCGAATGCTTAATATTGTGTTCGATGATAATGATCCTTCAACGCCTAATTAATTTTTATCTATTTTACCGCACTGCTCTCTCTTTTCCTTCTCAGACGTTGAGACCCGGTGGATTTGCCCATCTTCATAGTTGTCATGGCCAGTGCCCTGATATCCTGAGGGATTTGTATTCATTTTCTCAAGAAATATTTTTCTCTCTTTTTCTGAGGTTGCTTCTTGTTTTGGTGCTATAACTTCATCAATGCCATCCATCAGGCCACTTGCAATAAGAGTTAATCACTGTATTCTATAGGTACTCGAAATGGATACCAAACTATACGAAGCAGTGAGCCTATTAAAATGGGTTGGGTCAGGGTCGGGAAAAAAAATAATCCGGCCCAAATTGACCAATTTCCACCATACTAGGCCCAATTCGTATGAACAGGGCCTCAATGTTAATCTTGACGTGGCTTCCCTATCACATTTGGCTTCTTGACATCTGCTTTTCTTTTCATATTTATCTCCTCCAAAGTTGTTTGCATTAAATTGCAGTGATGGACCAAATAATGGGGGATCAGCGAGATTGCTTTCCTGTCTATCTTGGTCCCTTCAATCGCCCCTCCTCTCCTTCTCGGTGTATACCGTCCGTAGATGGATAAAAGTCAGTGCTAAAACCTTCATGCGACCGAGCTATTTCTGGTATGGGGACCGTCTCATATCGTTACTTTCCGCAACTATGGAAAGCTGGTTTCAAGAAACTTGTGTCTTTACGAAGCTTCCTCCTCAAAATGTTCCCAAGCTGCTAAAAAACGATCGCATCTACATCGCTGGGGCAGTCAAGATTTTCAGATTACCCCTATTTGACATGACAGCATTGTAGGAAGGATGTGTTATACTTACAGGGCACAATTATAGGGAAAAAAAATATACTAAATCAAGCCTAAACCTATGAATGTAATTATGAACATCTCCGTGAAATTTCAATGTGCTCATTTTAATCAATTTTTATTTAAAAATACTGGCATAGCATAAATTTAGTCATCACTAACCATTTTACATGACACATCTTATATTTGACTTGAAAGGTCTCAAGCAAAGCAGGCTGTTTCATGTACTTTGGTAACTATTCAAACACTTGTGGTTTCGATTCTTTGTTCCTGAAATCAGTTTCGGCCTAGAATCGCGTTTGATAAAATTTTTGTTCCCGGGAACAGATTGGGAACATAATCAAGAATAAAAAAAAAAGTTGATTCTTATTCCGGGAATGAATTTGAGAATCAAAATTAATAAATTTTCTTCTTCCCTTCGGCCATCTCGCGACCGCTGTCCACCACCGCCCGCCACCGTCTGCCATCCGCCACCGTCGTCCACCACCGCCGCCGGCCGCCGTCCGCCGTTCGCCGCCGTCCGCCGCCGGTCCGGCGAGCTCGCCACACCAAGGCGAGGTCGCGAGCTCGCCGGAGGCAAGCCCGGCACCGGCGAGCTCACGGGAGGCTTGCCCGGCCACCGGCGAGGCTCGGCCTCCCATCTGGCGAGGTGGGCCTCGCCAAGGCTGGGTGAGGCCTCGTCGAGGCCGGGCGAGGCCCGCCTGGCCACCGGAGTGGCTCGGCCTCGCCAAATTTGGGGAGGCCGAGCCTCGCAGGTGGTTGGGCGAGCCTCGCGACGCCTAGCCCCACCGGTGGCCAAGCGAGACTCGCCCGGCCCGCCGGTGGCTGCGGGCCTCGCCCAACCCCGACAAGGTCGGCTCGGCCACGGCGGGGCTCGGCCTCGCCCGGATCTAGCTCGGCCGAGCCTCGGCGGGGGCTAGGCGAGTCTCGCCGGCGCCGGGCGAGGCTTGGTCGACGAGGGCCGGCCTCGGCGAGGGCCGGAGACGCTCCGATGAGGTCACCGGCCGAAGAAGAAGAAGAAGAAGAAGATGAGAAAAAGAAAAGAAAAAAGGAAAAAAAGAAAAAAAGGAAAATGAAAAAATGAAAAAAAGAAAAGAAAACAAAGGAAAAAAGTAAAAAAAAAAATTATTTAAAAATAAAAGAAATTGATTTGAAACAGAATTAATGAACATGGTAACAAACGCAATTTTATTCCGAATCATAAATTTTAGACGATTCTACCAAACGAGCAAAATCTTTAGACCGATTCAAACGGAGTAATCGTTACCAAATACGCCATTCATGTACTTTGCTGAATCTTCTTAACTTTTTTTTTTTTTTTTTTTTCCTTTTTTCTTCTGTGGTTAATGTTCATCTCCTTTCATTTCCTCCTTTACTGTTCATTTTCTTTAAGGACACACTTTTTTTTTTTTTAGGTAAATCTTCAGCTCAGTCTAACATTACATGAATCTCCCTCTAGTTTAGTTTGCTGTAGAAATTCAAAATAATATTCGCTACATATAATAATGCACGATGTAACCATAAAATAGAACACAATTTTTTAATTGAACTTTTCTACGTCTCACAATTCCAATAAGGCCACTCCAAATCTCGCCTGACTAAATTATGTAACGTGGGATAGAATGTGTGTCGTACATGAATATGATGATGAGAGAGACTCATATCAAGCATGATGATCTTAATGTTAGAAATGCTACTCCTTACGCCATCAAAACAAGAGTAAGCGTCGGCATATTACATGAAAACATCATAAGTAAGATCTGGGCAAAGTCGTCTCGAATCGGAGCATGACGTCTCTATCACTATGCTCTGGATCCGAATATGCAGCTTATGAAATGTCGACTGTGCGTGCAGCATCCAAAACTCAACCCTTCCATGGATCGAAATTTACGGGACGTAGACCAATTGAGCTGCGAGAAAGCCGACACACGCACCACTTAACCAGCTACACCCAAACGGGGAAGGAAAAAAAAAGGCAGCAAGTACTTAAAGTCGAATTCATCGTCTAACTCCAAAAGTATTTTCTCAAGTCATTCTTCCCGGAAACCACCTTCACATTTGTTGGACTTCAAGCCACCTTAAAGCGGCCCAGTCACTAAGCCTATCTAAGGAGCTTGAAATCTGCATAAAAGCAAAATTTAATAAGTAGCCAGAGCAAGATAAGCCCAACTTGAATGCTTTCCCAGGCTCGCCGATTCTTACATTGTATCAATCTTTCAGTGTCGAGCACATTCAAGAACCACTCAGTCCTCAATCTCGTCTTTCTTCGCTTTTGCTGGGTGGGGTTAAGTAAAATGATGAAAGAGTAGAAGATGTGACAGAAGTGGTGTTGACCAACTTTTTCAAGAAAGAAATTGAAACCGAATGTCCAATATTTGAATTTTACCAAAAAATAAATAATAAAAAAGGGGATCCAACTCTTGCGTATAAAATCAAGGACTAGCTCTTCATTAGGTCTATGATGCTAGAGCTCATCTGGGGCAAATGTCAATTGTCCTTAAAGTCAAGCTGATGTGTGACTAAAGAGCGCATCCGCCCTGCCTTTCCTTGAGGCTTTTCCACTAGTTGGGTTTATGCCGACAATTGAGAATTGCCACCCAAGAACATTTTTGCCATCATCTGCCTTGATAGTGAGTAATAGAAGCTATTGTTTAGGCTAAATTCACTGTTGAGGTAATCTATAAATTTAATTACTATATTATAATACGTTGCCTCTATCTTTAATTGGTAATTCATTGTGAATTCCGCAATTTTCATTTGATGATATTGGAGATTAAATTTCGGTCCTCTAGAGCTTCTTGATCCTCTAAAGAATTGTCAATGACCTAGAGGCCTTCCGATACTTAAGTCAATCCACCATAAGAAAAAAGAGAATTTTATTTTGAGTTGGTGAGGTTATGCGAGGCTTCGAGAATTTACCTGACTTCTTCTCTGTTTAATTTTATAGTTGATTTTGTTTGATTGCCATCGGCTGCAAGTGGGGCCAAGTGTGGTAACCATTCCATTATTGACAGGTTGTTGACCCCTAGGTGCCTCTGATAAGCTTATGAGCATGTGCTTATATTGCATTTGCTCAATATGCTCTTTAATCAGTGTACTGTTTTATCGATTTATATGGTACCTCTAGATTCACTTTAGTCCATCCCATGTCGAGCCTCACGATTTTGTACGTAGGTGTGAGATTTTGTTAAACCATTAGAAACTATTTTAAAAATTTAAACTATTAGATGAATGCGAGATTTGATATTTACATATGCTTCTATTTTGGCCTAAATGTCGTAAATAGAAGCCTTGTAACATTGAACTTGGGATTTTCTACTCTAGTATTATATCAGATTTTGTGGATCCATTACTAACTATTTAAAAATCTTATACTATTATTTGAATGCATGATTTAATAATCTAACAGTAGGCACTTTTCTAGGAGGTTACCCATCTCAATAGTACTTTCTCCTCATAGTATTCTCACCTCAGCACTATTAACATTAGAGTTCTGATGCTAAAAGTTTCGCAACATTAAAATGCATCTTTTTTAAGTCAATTTCAATTTCACATATATATTTCAAGAGTGCTCTCCTCATGTTCGGTACAAAATTCAATCCGCTCTTACTAAAAGATTGCCAGGAGATGCTCTTTATCCGAGCTCTCTTATTCCAGCAATCACTCCTCACACTTGTTGAATGGGGTTGTTGGAATATGGGCAACTTGACCGACAAAGCAACATGAACTATCAATGTTTCCTTGATGTCTTTTGCCACTCCTTTACCTACTTCTATAACGGGGTCAAATTCGGTTCTGTATTGAAGTCGAATATCGCATTGTTATCTCGGCGCCTTTCTTGCTCTATTACTTTGAAGTTCGATTTTTAATACAAAGCCTTTGGCCACATCATCCTACCTATATCTTGAAGTCTTATATCTCCAAGTGTAATTGATATAGTCAATCAAAATGAGCCTACGAAATGCTATTATCTACTTGATACAATTGGAAGTCCTAGAAATTTCAATAATTTATTGTCTCTATAACTCAAAGTTTTTTTTATTTCTCGGAATTAACAAAATTTGATCGAATATTTAAATATTAAACCACACTATAACTTAAATTTTTTAGAATACTTGACAGTGCTCTCATAAAATTTTACATGGTACCAAAGCAAGAGGTCCCGAGTTTGAATCTTTTCAAGGCCTCATTTGTCTCCTCAACGAAATATTTCCTCACTTAGTACTAAGCAAAAACATCAGACTAAGCGTGAAGGGAAGTGATAGAATATTTATATATTAAATCATATCATAAGCCGTGGTCCCATAAAATCTTACAAAATTGATTCAATGACAATGCTACATCGAGTTATGAGGGAAGAAAGAATCTTGGGATGAATACACAATAATGCAATTTGGTCAATGTGGGCATTCTGCGAGCGTAAAGCAATTGCTCGGTCATTGCGACCCACGTGGAAAGGAATTTCTGATGTAGGGAGGAAGCGTGTGGATCGGTCTATGCTTCAAAACTTTGTGGTTCAAGTTCTATAACTTGGGTTGAAAAGCTCCAACTACAGGATCTGCATCAGATTTAATGTCGGCGAATGAAAATTACCGTACTTTGTTTTTTATAAACTCGATTGTTGGCCTTTTTTTTTCTTTTCTTTTTGAAGCTTGTGACTAATCTTTTTGGGCACGATAAATTCTTTCATCATATTGAAATTTGATAATTACTAGAGCCAATAGACCTCTCGAAATGAGATCAAAAGAGAAAAACAAATTCTATCATGACTGTCAATGAAAAGAAAATTTTCTCCACTTTTCTTTCTATTTTTTATTCCTTACGTCAATTGTTGAGTTCTTTTAGAGCACTCAATGAATCTCATTGTGTCACGGCAGTTTCCTCGTCTTACCACAATCGAATAATCATCATAATTAGGAGACCTCTTAAGTAATCTAAAAAGACAAAACTCTACCCTTGACGGTGATCCCCCAATCTGCATAGAATAATCAAATCTTCCCATTTATCACGAAAGGAAAAAAAAGCTTGGACAAAAGCAAAATCTTCCGCGACGTGGGCAATATCTAGGCAAGCTGACGAAATTTCTAATGCCCTACAAATGGGAGTGGAAAATGCTTTGTCAGATCATGATGTGCCGACTTGATGCTTGGCCTTCGGCATCTCTGAATTTCAAAAGAAGGCAACAAACCTCAAAATTCCACTTCTTTTTATTCACGCCTCAAAAAATAAAAAGTCAATTTTTGTGGACGCATTGCGCAGCATTTACAAGTGTGACTTTGGGCCTCTCGAGGCCATCGAATCTAGATTTTTGTGTTAGGTGACACAATTGTACAAAGTCGAGCTTTGAATATGCTCGAGGCTCAAGGCAAACCCCCCCGAGGTGTGAAGAGATGCTGACGTAGCTTCGTCAAATAGCTTCATCAACGGTTGCTTCATGCCAACAAGCTTCGCTTAGACGAGATCCGCCTCACCTTGGGTCAAGCGACCTCAATGCTGCCTTGCCTGGGTTTGCCCACCCCTAACGAGCCGTCCCAAGTCTCCCGGTCTCTATTCTAGCTTGTTGGGCTCCAGATCTAGCTTGCCGATGGACACACAACGCCAACAAGCTTCGCCAAGCAAGATCTGTCTCACCTTGGGTCGATCAACATAGCAGCCTTGTCTAGGGTCGCACGGCCTCAACATGCCTTGTTGAGCTCTAGCGACCTTTATTAACCCCTCCCACGAGGGTTTCATGACACCACCAAAAGCAACGCTAGCAAGCTTTGCCAAGGGTTGCTCGACACTGGCAAACTTCGCCTAAGCGAGATCTATCTTACCATGGTTCAAGCAACGCTGGCGCCTCCTTGACTGAGGTTGCACAATCCCAACGAGCCTTGCCCAAGTCTCATGGCCTCTAGACGACATTCATCAAGTTGCAGTAACTGTTGTCCTCTTTTTCTTTTTTTTTTGGGTTAATATCCCGAAAAATCCTAAACTGGTATATTTGTGACAAATTTACCCCAAACTATTTTTTTCCATGAAAAATCCTAAACTGATACACGTGTGACAAATTTATTCCGACTGACTATAAAAAACTCTAAATTGGTACATTTATGACAAATTTACCACAAACTAATTTATTCGACAACAAAAAACCCCAAATTGGTAAATTTGTGACAAATATATCCTCCGTTAAATTGAATTAATACCACACAAAAATCATAAAAATTGTAAACTATAACAAATAGAGCGTAAAATCCCAAATTGGTATACCGGTCAACTGTCACGTGTAATTTAACTTAATAATTTGATAGTAAAATTTAATGAAATCTAATGGGGGGTAAATTTGTTACAAATATACCAGTTTGGGGTAAATTTGTCAAATGTATAGCAGTTTGGGGTTTTTAGTGGTCAAAAAAATAGTTTTGGATAAATTTGTCACAGATGTACCGGTTTGGGGGTTTTTAGGGTATTAACATTTTTTTTATTCATTTTCCTGTAATTTTAGATCATTGGAAAAAAAAAAATACTGATTTACTAGAATGTACCAAGAGCCAACTATTCAAACACTATTTGATTTTTTTCTTTTTTTTTGGGAACATCTTGAATCAAATAATTTTGTTCGGATACTAAAAGTCATAAACCTAAAATTCTCCCAAACGCACTCTATGTGCCTTCAACATAAGAGAATGGATCATTCGGTCTCAGTTACATTTTCCCCATATTTCACCTAATTTCAATATAGCACAAGTAAAATTGGGTGGGCCGGTAATGGAATAAATAAATAAATAAATAATATATATGTACAAGTACGAAAAATTTAGTTGAAAACTGAAGAGTACTTGTTATACCGACAAAAATTGGCCAGCATATAGAACTGTGCAGATTACCCCTATCTGCACGTTGCTTAATCAAACCACTCCTAGTACTACTCACGCAATTTCACTTTAATCTAAGGAGAAACATCTAAAATCATTCAAAATGTACAAACATCAACATTTTGTATCATATATGATTGGGTTAATACTATGAAAAATCTCAAATTGGTACATCTATAGTAAATTTACCAAAGATTAATCTTTTTACCATAGAAAAAGTCGAACTTGTACATTTGCTGAAAAAAATTTACTCTTCGTTAGTTTTTGTTAAATTTGACGAATATGACGAAAAATCACAAATCAGTATACATTGATAAAAAATGGTAAAACCTTAAATTGATACACTCATTAGTTATCACGTGTTATCCAACTTAGTAATTCGACGGTAAAATTTAATGAAAACTAGCCAACGTTAAATTTGTCACATATATACCAATTTAGGATTTTTAGTGATCTAAGAGGGTTTTTCATAATATACCATATATGATTTGTTTAATATCACGAAAAACCCAAACTAGTACACTTGTAATTTATCCAGCATTAATTTTTTGACTACCAAAAACCTCAACTAGTATATTTGTAACAAATTCACTCTCCTTTAAATCCAATATCATGAAAAATCACAAACTGATATACATGTGATAAACGAAGAATAAAATCTATAAATTAATAAATTCTGTCAATTGTCACATATCATTCAACTTAGTAATTCGATGATAAAATTTAACAGAAACTAGCTGAAAATAATTTGTCACAGATGTACCATTTTGAGTTTTTTAGCGGTCAAAAAATTAGTATTATAGGGCTTTTCGTAATATTAACCCTATATAATTTCCTCGTATATTTTCAGAACTTACAATTTGTTTTTACTCATTTTCAAAATATAAAGGGACCTTCAAAGCTACTTGGCATGTGGAATAAATTTCATATATTTTGTTGACGATTGACTATAAAAGTTAAATGTTGGTCTCGAATTAATATGAAATCTGTATGCACATGAATACGTTGCCCTAGTGTAGTGCCTCTAGGAACTGATTGAGCTACTAGTCCATTCACATAAGACCAAGGGAGTACTCCTAATCCATGGCCAGTCATCATTTTCTCACATTTGTGTCATGGGTTGAAAGTTTCTTGGCTGGGCACAAGCCCCTATAGCACCTGATGAGTCAAAACACCAAGTCAACCTAGACAATTTGGCAAATCCTAAGCTTACAATTGATAGTACCACATCCAATTTAACTTGTACATCCAATCTCTCAAGTGAGATATAGAACACTTTGGTACAATAATTGATTTTAGCTTGTAGTGGCCATCATTAGAAGCATGACATTAGCTCATGACCAGTTGCAAATGAGAGGCCAACCCATCTGCAAAGATCCTTCAAGATGATGGTCATCCTCTCTTTAGATTCATAGCACAGACAATTTGATGCTACTCCCACAAACAAGTTGTACCTCTTGCATTTCTCATGCTTCAACCCAATGCCACTAAACCCACTTCCAACTCACATCAGTATTAGAGAATTAGGGCAGTGATACTTTTCTCCACTCAATTTCTAAAACACCCTCATTGCAAGCTATTCAATCACTTCCTTATGTTCTTTAACCATCACCGCCACTCCCTTGAAACTCACATGAATGGCAAATGCTTGCGCAACATAATAGGCTATTCCACTCCATCAGTTGCTTCCCTTGATGAAAGTTATTCCTAAATCTTTAGTCACTTGTGCTCTCCTTGAAAAGTGTGGCATCTCAAGCCAACTATGCTCCCTCAGCAAAACTTTCTTTCGCCTACTAGGCTTCTCCTGATCTTGGAAAACCAATGGAGATTTCTCTTCTTGTAGGAAACACGACAATAGATCTCTTCTTGACACTCGCCATACAATTTGGGAAACCCACTCTCATACCGTTTGTCAGGCCCAAAGTTTCCTCGTCAAGGACAAGCCCTATATTGCTTGGTGAGTCAAATTACCAAACCAACCTTCCCTCAATAGATTCTTTTCAAGTACAACATGTCAAATAACATCCTCATAATTGATCATACCACGCCCATGCCCAATTTAGCTTCAGTATTCATTTTCTCGAACGAGATATACAAATCACTTAAGCATAATAACTGGTTTCAACCTACTATGACTATCATCGGGAAGCAACATCAACTCATGCCTAGTTTGGCATGGCGACCAATTCCACCTTGAAATTTCCTCTAAAATGATAACTATCCCTTCCTTGAATTCCTAGTACAGGTACCTCAACACCACTCTCGGCCCATCGTAATTATAATCTTATGTGTACTTTATGTAACTACATATGAAATTTTTTTTTGCCTAAATACTTTCACTAAATTAACTCCATTCCCAATATATAGTAGTTAAGACCATGTTGGATTTTGTTAGAAAAAGTGCATGGTCCAATACATTAGTTTATGTATGATTAGTTCTGCCCAATTTCCACTACATATCATACAGATAACAAGTTCACACTGTATTTCTCTCCAATTAGTCCCTTTAAGTGGGCCCATTTTTCTCTTTCCCGCTAGTGGACAAAGCATGTGTTTATTGTCCACACGAGAGCGCAAAGAAAGAAGAAAGGAAAGAAAGGAAAAAACAGCCTTGTCATGTAAACACTAAAAACTGTTTGGAGTCTTATTGAGACGCTACAATTTCTTCAAATTTTTTCTGTCCACTATTTTGTCTTATTCCACCTTCCCTTACATCCTTCCAGAACCACATCCAGACACCACTTCTGTCCACCAGCCGGCCCCATTTTAACCCTATTAACATTTGAACCAGATGTTTACATTAATATACTCACTCCATTAGTGGGCGTGCATATATATAACCTTCTATATAATGAAAGAAGACCATATGAAGAACCCTATCATTTCTTGTTAGCTTCTATTTTCCTTTCAAATTCCAGCTTTTCATGGCTACTCTTTCTGAAGCCTACACAGAGACACCTCTCCATCTTCAGCAAATCATCCCCATAGACTTTGATTCTGTTAAAGAAGTGCCGCAATCGCATTCATGGCCTCAATCGGACGATGAGTCTCCAAGGAGGATGTTCAATTTAGATGGCGATCACTTTTCAATTCCAGCCGTCGATCTCGATAGCCCAGATGCGATCGAAATGGCGGGTCATGCATGCAAAATTATGGGCATATTCCAGGCCACTAACCACGGAATCCCTTCAAGTCTTCTGAGGGAGGTTGAGTCGCAAGCCTGGCGGTTTTTCACGCTCCCCGCGAGAGCCAAGGTAAAGGCCCTCAGGTCCCCCAGTGGAGCTACAGGCTATGGCGTCGCTCGGATCGCACCGTTCTTCAACAAGTTCATGTGGCATGAAGGGTTTACCATGATGGGATCGCCATTGGAGCATGCTAGGGAGGTTTGGCCTCATGGGTATCGCAAGTTTTGGTGAGTGGTAACTTCCATGCATGGTCAGTTCATGCACGTGGAGAAGGTGATGAGTGGGTAGATGGTTTATTTAGGCATGACTAGGAAGAACCAGGGTTTGGCTGGAGAAATCTCTCATTAAATTTTGGTGATAATTTAAAAAGTCTTTATAAACCAATAAGTAGATAATTACTCTTTGAGTGCGAGCACTATGGTGTTCTACTTCACTCCTGAACCTAGTTCAATACCATTCTAGCACCAAAGGCAAATTAAAAAGATTAGCTACCTATTTTTCCCTATATACTTACTTGCATGATGACTAAATTGAACAGTCTTCTTTCCTTCTTTCTAGAGATTCAGATACTCCTCCAGAAAGTAGTCGACTTTGTGATTGTAGTGAACCTGAAAATCAAAGAGCTAAAAGAGGGGAGGGGGCTGCATATTTATCAAAGATTAGAGAAATTTTTATTCAAGCTTACTACAGAGTGATGCTGAAAAATTCTTAAGTTTTTATCGCTTTTGCAGATCTAATAAGCCACTTCCACTGAAAGCTTGTAATATGCTCAACACTAATTTCTTATTTTAGTGAAGGAGTGATTTCCATTATGAATAATGCTATAAATACAAAAATGTATTTACAAAACTTGGTTTTATGCAGATCTAATAGACTTGTCTTGGTATCGTTAGCATTATTGATCTTACTTGTACTGGGCATCATTATGTTTTTGTCCTCTCGTGTTTTCTTGGGGTCACGTACAACAGTGAAGTAATGGAAGACTATCAGGACAAAATGAAGGCGCTCTCAGAGAGACTACTCGCCATGATCCTGAAGTACCTCGGCATATCCGAGCACGATATCGACTGGCCGCGACTCCGGAGCAACGCCTGCGCTGCGCTGCAGCTGAACTCGTACCCGCGGTGTCCCGATCCCCGCCAGGCCATGGGGATCGCGCCGCACACCGATACCTTACTCTTGACAATTCTTCACCAAAACCACAGCGCACATGGGCTCCAAGTCCACAGGGAAAGCCGAGGCTGGGTTCCCGTGTTTCCCATGAACGGTGCACTTGTGGTGAACGTGGGTGACATGCTCCACATCATGTCCAATGCCATGTTCCCTAGTGTCGTTCACCGGGTGATCCCAAGTGAAAATAGGCACCGGCTAACCGTCGGTTACTTTTACGGACCCCCGACGGATTTTCACGTCGGCCCTATACATGGACTCACACCGTCCTCAGGCCGAGAGGACGCTGCTCGGTTCCGGTCCGTCACGGCGAAGGATTACGTTCAGATGAAGGCCAAGAATCTTGACAAGGCACTCTCTATGATTAGGATTAGATGATAAAGAATTAACTATTGTCTTTGTTCTTTTTTGCCCCTCCCGTCATCTTCTCCGTAAAGTATGATCTTTGTTATTAGTTCCTAGTCAGGTGCATGACGCATGATTATTCCATAAATAATGTAAATGCACACGCGTCTCGATGGATAGCCACTCGTGGAAAAGACAAAAGCTCCATGTTTGTGCATATGGAAGTTAATTTGTAAAGCTTCAGCGGGTAGAAATTGAAGTCGCTGTAACCTAAATGAAGCATTTGAGGTGTGAATTATTGTCCTGAACCTGTTGGTTGGAATCCTAATTATATAAACGATCCGCAAGAAAACTCTTTGTCAACTGCGTCCACCTCATGTTTACAAATCAAAAGGAAAAGATCAGGACAAAGAAGAAACAGTCGGACTCGTTTTGATATCATGCTGGGGCTCGGATCTTTCTTAACCCATGTGACGATGAGACTAAGAGAGCCTCTTGTTCAGCGATTGGAATTTCTCCACCGCCACCGTATTCAGCACATTTTTATTTTGTCAAGCATCAGCGAATGATGACAAGATGGGATTGCCATACTTTAAGAGATTTTCGGACAGATGTGTGCTCGTTCCAATCAGATTGAACTGCCTTTTAAGGTTTGGTACCGTCATATTTTAATTAAAAAGGCAAATACACACACACACACACACACACACAAGTTGTACCATTTTACTTCAGTAGCATTAGTTGGTCAAGTGATTATCATCTTTGCTCATGTTAAAAATCATGACTCAATTATTGATGCGTTCCAATTTTTTTTTTTCTAAGCGAAACTTCAAAACTGATTTAGAATTCATCCAATTCAGGAACTGAACTAGTTGAATTGATTCCCAAGTAGAACTAGTGGTGTTGGAAAATAATCCAAAGAAAACACAAACTGTTTGTTACAATCAGAACATGAAATTGGAGGTGAGGTACGGATATCCGAATCTCCTTAAGGCAATTAGTTCCCGCCAATGGTGCTCCGCAGATTCACGAACTATGCCTCCCAAGATACAACACCTCGAACCTGTTTGGATTAGCACTATGCAAACAGGACTCAGTCGAACCGTTCAATTGAACCAGCACACTCAGAAAATTCAGAAGAGTAGAAAAGTGTATCAGAGCCTTTTTGGAATCGAGTCGGAAAAACCAAAAAACCATAATGAAGCTCTATGCTCCCATCTATTTATAGATATTTTTAGTTCATGTACAGAAGAGATACATGAATTAAATAGACGCATGTATCCACGAAATTCATGAATCAAGAGATACATGAATTCAAGAGATTCACGAATCCAGAGATACGTGAATTCAAGAGATTCGTGAACTCAATAAATACATAAACTAAAAGATACATGGATCTAGATAATTCATGAATTCAATAGATACGTGAATGGAAAAATTTAAGAAATTCATGAATCCAAAAGAGATACGTGAATAGAAAAGACGTATCTTAATTTATTGGCTTTCGTTGATCCATTAACCATAATTATAACCATAATTACAACAATCCCCCACATTAATGGATCAACAAAACATTTTTGACTCGAAGGAATCTGAGCATGCCTGTTGAAATAAACCGCATCAAGATAGGTAGCTTTCGCTTTGAACCTTCTTTAGTGAAAGCCTATCGGACTTACTTAACTAGTCGATGGACTAAGCCTTGAATCGCCAGTTGTTTGTGTAAGCCTAGACAATAAACCTCACACGGAGTATTTCCAATTCAAGATTGGTTCTCGGTTGTGTTCGTTCTTTCGGCCCTGAACCTCTCGGGATTCGTGCGTGCTTTAGAAAATCTAGCCTTTAAAGATTTTCATAGAGTCGGCCAGCTCCATGCATATAGGTGCATTCCTATTAAAGATATCCTACCATATCTTACTTGAATATTATAATCCAAGTTATAGGAATCATTAAATGCATAGTGTACCCTTAATAACGCTGTAGGAAAGCACTGTTGCATCATAGAAATGGGAGACAGTGCTCACACTAGAGTTTCCAAAATTTGCGTTGTCCTATTGAACCTAGTCCATGGGATCTCCAATCGCATAGGTTAGGTTTCCACCCTGGAATCTCTTTATTGGGTTAAGGCTCTTAAACCCATTCCCCTCGATGCGCAGTTTATATGCTCTTTTGACAAACCTTTTGTCGACGGATCCACAATATTTTTCCTTTGACTTTACAAAGTCTAAAAAATATTCTATTTAGAGCAACTGCCTTACGGTATTGGGTCTACGACGAATGTGTCTAGACTTACCGTTATAAATCACATTATGCACCCCCACACTTTTAGAAAATTGTATGATGATAACTTTTCATTCCATAACTCATATGGAGTTTTACCTGTCTCTCTGTGGGGTATTTTATTAAAAATATAATTTGCAGTTAAAAACTGCCTCCCCCCACAAGTTCTGAGGTAAACTTGAACTCAAAAGCATGGCGTTAGCCATCTCCTTTAATGTCATGTTCAATCGTTCAGCAACTCCATTTTGTTGTAGAGTATAAGGTGCAGTTGTTTGGAAAATTATTCCAAAACTAGCACAAAACTCCTTGAAATTGAATGAACTATATTCTCCTCCTCTATTCTGAGGTGTAGAATGAGATCTTCAAGGCTCATCTACTTCCGTTTGTGCTTCAAATAATTTTTGAAGTCTGACCAGCCCGGAGGTAGTTTCTCAATCATAGCCGTCACTTGGAATGATTCACTAAGTATGATTCTCTCAGCAGAGATGTCACTCAGAATTAATTGTAATTCTTGGACCTGACTTATGACAGATTTAGAATCCACCATCTTGTAGTCCAAGAATTTGGCAACCACAAATTTCTTGGTGCCAGCATCCTCAGTTTTGTATTTTTTTTCTCTAAGGATTCCCATAACTGTTTAGCAGATTCAATATTACAATGAACGTTATATAAAGAATTCACTAAACAGTTAAGAATATAATTTCGGCATAAGAAGTCTCCATGCTTCCAAGCCTCCAATGCACCGAGCGTCGTGACATCTTGCTCATTTGGACTAATTATCGGGCACACTTCCGATAAATATTTCGTCAAATTGAGCATGGTCAGATAGAAGAACATCTTCTCTGCCATTGTTTAAAGCCCACTCCGGTAAATTTCTCCGGTTTCTCATTAGTTGTAACTGGAGGTGTTGCCATCACGGTAGGCAAGGTTCGTTGAACCATCCCTCCAGAAACAGAGCCAAAAGCCATTTGGCCTACACTGTTCTGAAAAACAGTCCCGGGTATACCAGTCATATGACTTGTACCCGCACCACCAAAATTGGTGTTGGCCCAAGGGCCCGTAGCATTGGCTGCTACAAATTCAGACCCTGAGGGTTGAACATCTTCCATAGCATTGGTCGAATTGACCATAGGAACGTCTCCAGAAACATTCGGGACATTGAAGGGCACTTGGTTGTTTCCAGCCATCTCAATAATCTGACAAGAACAACAAACAGTGAGTGAATAATTGCCTTAAGATTGTTGGAAAATAATCCAAAGAAAACACAAACTGTTTGTTACAATCAGAACATGAAATTGGAGGTGAGGTACGGATATCCGAATCTCCTTAAGGCAATTAGTTCCCGCCAATGGTGCTCCGCAGATTCACGAACTATGCCTCCCAAGATACAACACCTCGAACCTGTTTGGATTAGCACTATGCAAACAAAGACTCGCCGAACCGTTCAATTGAACCAGACACTCTGGAAAATTCAGAAGAGTAGAAAAGTGTATCGAGCCTTTTTGGAATCGAGTCGGAAAAACCAAAAACCATAATGAAGCTCTATGCTCCCATCTATTTATAGATATTTTTAGTTCATGTACAGAAGAGATACATGAATTAAATAGACGCATGTATCCACGAAATTCATGAATCAAGAGATACATGAATTCAAGAGATTCACGAATCCGAGATACGTGAATTCAAGAGATTCGTGAACTCAATAAATACATAAACTAAAAGATACATGGATCTAGATAATTCATAAATTCAATAGATACGTGAATGGAAAAATTTAAGAAATTCATGAATCCAAAAGAGATACGTGAATAGAAAAGACGTATCTTAATTTATTGGCTTTCGTTGATCCATTAACCATAATTATAACCATAATTACAACAAGTGGTTCTCACCTTGGGATCGGTGATTGAGCCGGTCCTAGACTGGTTCTAGGAAACCAAACCAGCTATTCCTATACTAGGCCTTGAACCAATGGTTTCACGCCAGTTTGGTCTAGCTCCTGAGTTGAATTGGATCTGATTCTCACCCTTATCATAGGCATCTTTTCTTGATCTTATGCAAGAAATACATCATAGGTAACTAACATTAAGAATGTCAAATAACTAAAAGCCTTGGTGCATCAACAGAGCCTCCACAAATTGATTGGCTACATTTTGTTTGAAAGCAGTAATGCCATATTCAAATTGAAGCATTTCTTAGTCAGAGGAATTTTGGGTCCATAATCCCTTTTTTTATTAGTGAACCCCAATCAATGATCGTGACTAAATGGTTTGCCTATATTTTGTTGGAACTAGTCTAGGGTAATTAAGGTCCAAAAGTCAAATGTCACGATAACAAATTATTTATTAACCTTCAAATTTTGTGGGCAAACTGCTTTTTAATTTATTTATTTTTTTAAAAAAGAGGGACAATATACGAGGGGCAAAGAAAGAAGTTACTTAGGTAATCAAACAAAAGATTAAATATACACGTCAAGTTAATGTATATGATTTAAAGATTTAACCTTTGATGGTTATAACAATTAATAACGTAAAAAGCTAATGAAAAAGATAAATCTCAAATCTATGTTCGATTTACTTTCTAGTATAAAAAAATTATACAAAATAAATCAAATTAATTTGATTCAATTCATTCTAAACACTCTCTTCTAATAATTGAATTAGCGGATCAAACTGAGTCTTACTATAAATTCATGTACGAGGGTTTGCATAAAGTTCATTAAACAGTAAGGCAGTCCAATTTTCTCTGGGATGTAATGATGACAATAATAGTTGTTTTTTTATGACCTTATCTTTCTTGACATGTCCTTGCAAGCAAAACACCAGTAATCAGATTGAAGGTTCCATGAGCATCTGGAAGGCTTGAATTAGAAAGTAGAATACCTCCAAAACAGGCCAACTTTAGCATCAGTCCAAAGAATCTTGATAAAAATGGAGTTTCTCCCTTTAATATTGAATTCCATGCTATGACAAGCTTATCTCGTGGCCGAATTCCATGCAAGTTCAAGAATTCATTGCGATAATCATGGTACAAAGTGATGTGACAAGTTTTAAGTACGCTGAGTTAAAGGAGAAGCATGTGTGATGGGCAACTAAAATGATTGGTCTTTTATGTTGTGTCTGTTGATCGTATTTAAACCACGGAAGAGTTTGGAACCTAGGCCAAAGCTTCTGAAACTGTGTTTTAATGGGGGAGAAGTGCCAAAAAAGTCCTAAACCTTTTTTTTGGTGCTGATTTAATCCTAAACCTTTTTACGGTGTGTCAATTCAATCATTTCTAGCCAATTTTGGCCGGATTTTGCTTGTGCGGGCCCGGCCGGTTGACATGGCTGACGGCGCCGACGTGGACAACATTTAATAATTTTTTAATAATTTTTAAATTTTTTCTTTTTCTTTTTTCCTCCAGCTGGTTGCCGGAGCTCGACAACTGGCCAGAGGCAATCCGATGAGGGCAAGCCTTGCCGCCCAGTGCGAGGCTGCCCTCGCGGCCACCGTCGCCTTTGGTCGGTTGTTGAGCTTCGGCGATCGGCTAGAGGAAAAAAAAGAAAAAGAAAAAATTAAAAAATTACAAATTAAGAAAGGAATTTTTTTTTAAAAGTTAAAATTAAAAATATTATTAAAATTTGTTCACGCGGCCAATCAATCGTGCCGTGTCGTCAGCCAAATGTTCAAATAAGAAAATCTGCCAAAATTGGCCGGAAAGGACTGAATTGGCATAGCGTAAAAATGTTTAGGATTAAATCGGTACCAAAAAAAGGTTTAGGACTAAATCAGCACAAAGCCAAAATGTTTAGGTCTTTTTTGGCACTTTTCCGTTTTTAATGGAGTATGGCGGAGAAAATTAATTAATAATACCATTGCATTAATCTAATCCTTTTGGAGATGGACTCAGCATTCCTTTTGAGTGGAATAAGAAATGAAAGAAGATCTAAAGTCATAATATTGTTCTCTTCACCTTATGATTGCAAGGCTTCTGTTTTTATTTCTCTAACAAGCCTTTAGCTCTATCTCATGCAAGTAAATTTAAGATTTCCCCTGAATTAAGTAATACCAAAATTGATAATATCTCGTGAAACTGTGGAATCGAGCTTGTGATGTTAAGGGACAAGACTAACACTAAGCATACTAACATAGGTTCATGAATCGATATACCAAGTGATGTAATCAACTTTTATTAATTAAAGACGACCGAGTCTTCTCATTTTCCCTTTCTTAGTATTGTTCTTGCTTACTAACCCATCTTCCAAGATCAGAGAGGTTTTGCTCTTCTTTGTACTCTCCTCTTTCTTGTCCTTTTATGGGGAGTTTGGAAGTGGCCCCCCTTCGACATGTCTTTTACTTTATTATATTCTGCTTTATTTTATGGTGGTGGGGAAAAGGTGATGCTATGTTGTCCTTTTCTGAGGATTTCCAAAGTCTTTTAACTTATTGACAACTAAGGAGACCTTAAAAAATGACATGTCATTAAAAGGACTCCACTTGCCCATGTGTCAGCCCTGAGTCTGGAAAATGCTATAAATATTTATTTTTGCCTAATTCTGTGGCCCACCCATAATTTGTCTTTCAAGAGCATCAAAAAGCAGCATCTAGAGAAGGTGCACTTCTTATCATCCAGATTGGCATATCGCTCAGATATGGATGATTTCATTGTCTCTAATAACTACTCCATTATGTTGAGCACAGTTGTTTATGAAGCTGTAGGTCTTGATTGGTGCATGATAGACATAACACTTTGCTCCTTAAATCAAGGACCATTTCAAAGGATGATGTGCAATACAGGAACGAATCTTGGCATGGATTGCGGTTCTTCTGAGCTAAATTAGGTAAAGAATATGCAGCCAAAAGAGGAAAATTACAAATGCAATGAAAAAGCTCTCTTTTCATCTGTCGTGTAGGGTGCACAACATGGCACTTGCATGTCCCCTAACGCAATTCACAGTGTGTCTACAGAAGAAAACATATGCATATGATGGGATGTCAGGCTAGGTGTCGTTAGTGTTGCCCCTATTGTCCTGATGCCAAAAGGCAACAGATGTACCGGGCTTAAAATATTCTAGTACAAAGACAAGTGAACGACAATCTCTTTAACCCTTTTGCAATAAGATATTTCTTTCATAATAGGACAAATCACCCCATCTGGACATGAGAAATTCAATTGCTAGCTAGCACCCTCTTCAATATGTAATATAATATCAGATCAATGCAAATCCACAAAGATTTAAAACCCATAAACTAAAAGACGTCACAAGTAAAGATATTCTTATAATTTAGCTCGGTTTGGAATAAAAGACATGACTATTAGAAAGACCCAGAAGACTCATGTTGACCAATGGTTGAAGAGATGGCTAGGAAAATGACGATCCAAAGATAGTCATCTTAGACGGATTATAGCATAAAGATTAGGAGAAGCAAAGAAAAATGTCCTAAAATAATCATGTTATAATTATCAAATGTAAGAAAGGTTGTATCCAGATAATTTTACAATTTAAGGCCTTGACCTAACATCAGAAGTAACTAAAGACTTATGTCGCTCCCATAATCTGCAATCATTTACCTGAACATGCTAACTGGGACCCACTAATCCATGATGCCCCCACATTGAGGATTCTCAGGATGACCAGGTGCACGTAGCCTCAATCCTGCATTGCATAGACTACTAGTTTCGTACGCAGGCATGTGGTACACAGGTCACGTGAATCATCTTGACCAAAGCTGCACCCTCATATTAGTTCCAAAACTTCACAAACTTCCTATCACCTCGACTTCACATGGTGTAGCAGCATTTCTGGACCGAAGTTCACCCTTAAGTCTCTGGTTTCTCGTGATTTCCTCCTGGAAATCAGGTGTCTCAATTTAGGCTTTGGGTGAACCAACTATCGTAAGATCTTGAAGCAATGTACTAGACTAAGCTAATGTATAGCTAGGGATTAGGAAACTCGAACAGAACACAACTAACATAAACAAGATACGCACAATGGATTGGTATTGATTGGTGACAATAATTTAAAAAGAAAAACGCGTACGAGAATAGAAATTCTCTTTGCTGTAGGGTTATTTGTCATCACTCCATCCAGAAAGATCTACTAATTTTTTGAACATATGCCATTTATTCCATGGTTTCTCTAAATAAGCAGAAAGAAAGAAGAGAGATCAGATTGTAATTAAATTAGTCGGCGCCAATTACCCAGTCGATAGAAGATTATAAAACAAGTGGCAATATAACTTGATTGCACCCTGACCATTAGTTCCTCAAGAGACTCCATAGAAAATGGTAATCTGCATCCCTCTTTCTATACAGATCAAATTATCCCTGAACGCCACTAGGCCAAGAACCTTTTCCTCTTTTATTTGGAGCTACAATATTACTCGGACCCACTAAAAAGAGGTGAATTAACTACAAGGAAGGGACTAAGTGATTTTATAATGTCAACTTCACAGAGAGGTCCCAAAATAGGGCAAAACCATGGTAAAAAAGGATATGTCTGTAGAAAGATTGTTCATTTGTAGTGTCTGCCACTGTAGACAATGACCTCATAAAAACTAAAAGGCAGTAATAACCTTCCATAGCATCATCACAACAACCACTGACTATGGGATCCGACTCTATACATATGAAAACAGAACACATTTGGCTTCCTTATATTAAGAACACATTCAGTGTGGGCACGAAGATGAGGAAGAACAGTGTACTTCAGTTAGTTACTGTTCTGGCGCAAGTGATTACCTGAAGAGCTCTTAACAGACTAGAACCGCGTCTCTGACTAGCTGCTGCTGCCGCATACTTCTCCCTGAGTGTATTGCAGACTCTCTGATCAGCCTGGATCCCCTCTTGCGCTTTCTGTAGCTTCTGCATAACAACATAATCTGTCTGTGCTGCCTAATACAAAAAAACTGCTAAAGGAAAAAAGAAATAAAACTGATTTATAGCTTTCTCCATGCTTTTGAGAAAGTTCATCATGGGCCTCATTTTACAACACATAGTTTAAGCGTCTAAGACTGACATATCTCAGGCTCAGCCAACCCAAAAGTCTTCCAACACCCAAGATATCAAAAATGTTCTCAAAATTTTCATCATGCCTGTAGAGCTCTCCCAATGGGCATCAGAAAATATATAAAAGTAGTAACTGGAGAAAGTGGTATTAGTAGATGTGTAAGTGAATTGACAAACAATCGCAATTAGCTGGTTGCTCTAAGAGACCCAAACACAAACATAAGGATAAAGATCAATTGATGAACAGAGTACCAAAACTAAAAAGAAACATATTAGCACCAATTATCTTTCTTCCCACTAAAGATTAGATGAAAAAAGTTCTACCAAGAAACTGTCTATTTATGCAAGTTGACATCCCCAAATATGTTCTTTCAAATAATAAGGCATCCAACCCTATACAGGAAACAGAGAAGACGTAGACGTGTAGAGATGTTCGAAGAGAGATGACAAGAATAAACCAGCAAGAAAATGCAATTGAAAGATGGCAACAGCAATCTCTTTTATTTTCTGAAAACACAACCATAGAACGTTCAGCACAAGACCGATTGTTCAATTGTCACTTAGCTGAAGATACAGCAATGATGTATAGTTCATAAAAATTGCACATAGGACCGTATAATCCGTGTTACAACTTCATGCAGTGAAATTAACTCTAAGCCAAGCCGGAGGAGGAGATGGCACAAAGTTTGTAGATAATGTTACCTGTTTTATGCCCTTCAGAATTCCTTCCAGGGAATCAGTAAGTTTCAGGCGACCAGCAGTATCACTTATGGCATCTTGAAACTGAATGGAATTATAAATAAAATAGTTTCAGGGAAGATAAAACTGTTAAAAAGTTTATGACCAACCAAAAGCTTATGTTTGTGATGTAAACCATTAGAAAGAGTACATAAAACCATGTTTAAGAGGAACTTCACTGGAAGTTTCTAACACAGTATATGCAGTCATAACTTCCTTTAGAATTCTAATACTAATTAGGGCTTTGCTAAAAGAGAAATCTGTCGGGGCCCATGAGCCCTTTCAAAATGAATTTTACTGCAGCTAGATACTTCTCACTTGAGGCAACGTTCATGAGACTCAAAGAATGAAGATAGCTAGTAAAATAGAACGATTACAGGAGAGGACATTGGGAGCACTTCAGAAGATGAGGGGGAACTGACAAATATTAATCAAGATCTTCAAGTGATTAGGTTATACCTGGGAATTTAGCGAATTCAATAATGATGTTTCCTTCAGCATTAGCTCTTTAAGCTCCAATAGTGCATTATATGTTGCATAGTATTTACATGTTTGTCTATGAATTTCCTGTAAATTAACAAAAAAAAGGAATTGTAATTGCAGTGTCAGCACTAAGAATAGTTATACCAATATAATGTAAAAGATACATAGAAGCAAAGCCTCAAAATATGAACTCCTCACCTCAATATTCATATTCAACTCAGAAAAGCGGCGTTCATACCTGCAAAGAGCACGTTGATTACCAATCCCTAAAGAACATACTCTCATACTGAGGGAAGAAGTTTACCCATAAACCATACCCAGATTGATCCACTCTGATAGTTAAAACTTAAACAGCATTAACAATGCCCAGCACAGCAAATTTGTTTCAGGAGGGAATTAGGAAGCAAATCATCATGTGAACAGGATCAACTATCTAAAGTTAACAAGTAGTAGAAATACTTAAGAGGAGAAGAGAAGGCCCAAAATCCTCCTGTAAGAACTTAAACATTAAAACCACGCTGTCATTTAACAGCTTAAACTTTTAAAACAGTTAGCAACAGTTCCATAAAATCTTTAATGGCAGCAGAACATCAAGTTCTGAGTTCAAATCTTTCCAGGCCTTTATTTACTTCCCATACTATGTATTTACATGCTTTAATGTTGTGTCAAAATCCAGCCTATGTGCGAGTAGGGGCGTTGAAGTCTTTAAATATTAATACCACACCTTCATCCAACAATCTAATCATTTAAAACTATTGATAGTGGTCCCACAAAATCTTTTACAACCTATGATGTTTGGCATTGCTGGGGAGATAGTAAGGAGAGACAAAATTAAGTTGGTAATTTTGAGCATAAAAGATGCAGTGCAATTTCAGCAGGTTGACAAGAACCAAGTCTCAAAAAAAGAAAAATTAAAAAAAAAATAATGTATTTGTACCTAGGGGACAAAAATGGCCCCAATTTGAATGTTTCAAACACAAATCACGTGCTCTTACTCAGGGAACAAAAAGGGTCACCATTGTATTTTCCACACCAGTGATCCTATGAGGCAGTTGACAAAAGATGCCATTTACAAGACATGCCAACATGGCACTTTTTCAGATTAAAGATTTTTAAACTAAAAAAATGATATTTATTTAATATTAAAGGAAAAAGAAAGGCAAATGGATGTAGAATGAGATAGGGGAAGGGGGTGGGCCGGCAGCGGTGGTTGATACTACCCTTGAGGCTAGTGTCAACCGCAACATGTCACGCAAAAATGGCTTGGCTTAATTTTATACTGAATAACTAAATCCGGGAGGTTCAAAATGGCTCTAGATGAGTGCAAAAAGGTCGCGAGAGCAGTCAATTGATGGAGCAGAATGGTTGCCATGGGTACAAGGGCAAGCAAAGAGGTGACAATTAGGGTGCCCGTGTTCCATCAAGAGTGGTCTCAGCTCGATGATCCAAATGTTCCATTAACAGACACATTTTGTTTGTAAAATTTATCAAGCAGAACTGTCAAATATTCAGCCTCCATCTACACCCAACCCCAAGCACCAATGGCACCTCTCTCTGCAGTCGCCTTTGACTACTCTGTCCTATGGCCAAATGACAATGGTGTCAACTAATTATGTCAACAAGAGACGTTGCAGCCAATGCCGACCTCAAGGATGGCGTCGGCCACTTCCCCTTCCCCTCACTCCTCTTCTATGTTAACTGGTTTTTTTTCTTTTAATGTTAAGTGAAAATTATTTTTTAGCTTAAAAAATATTTAATATTTAATTTTAAAAAATTAGAAAGTGACGAGTCAGCATGACACATAAGCATCATTAACCACATCGCTGCCATGAATGATTGCGTGTACGGAAAATACAACGATGGCCCTTTTATACCCTCAAGTAAGGGTTCATGATATTTGTTTTGGACATTTAAAAAAGTGGGGCCACTTTTGTCCCCCAATATAAGTACGTGATTTTTTATGTCTACATCCGTAGTGCAGATGTAGACATAAAAAATCATAAATGTTAACAGTATGAAAAAGTGGTAATGTTAGAGTTATGATAATAAACCAATCATGCTTTCATCTAATAGTTTAAACATTTAAAACAGTTGATAGTGATATTACAATTTTCAAAAATTTGAGTAACCTCTCCACAAAATCTCTCACATCTTCTACTTTGTCAGCAAAATAGTTTTTTAGCTTGACAATAATTGGACATAAGGCAAGCCTGTTTGTCAATAAAAGTTCCAGAATCCTTTAACTTGAATATATATGAAGCACTTCCTGTAACCCACATCACTCCTATAGTTTCATCCCTAGATTATGTCTAAATCACAATTTTAAGGTCCCTTACCGGTAGGATCAGTTATAGGATCAGTTAAGTTGTTGGGATTAATGTTTTCTTTAGATAGTTGGTAATCCAATGCATGCCTGTCGACGATTCAATTTAAGTATTTCATCTCACCACTGCCAGTAGTTTGATCTACATGTCTCATCAGTGCAGGATCCCATAGCTTAATTCCCATTTTCATGTTAGAGCATTACTAACTACACTCAAGAAGAAGAACAAGAAGAAAACTAGAGTTTGGATCTTCAATTAGACAGGAAAAGAACAACTAAGGAGAAAAGGCTAGATGTGTTGGAGCACCAGCACTCACTATATCAATTTATAACCCATATTATGATTTTGACACAGACTACAAATGCTCAGTAAAGAAAATACCTGTTGCGGGCACCAGAGTAAGGACTAGGAAATGATAAAACTAGTCTATGGAATCAAGACAATGAAATCAGGAGCCAAAAGAAAATTGAAAAATCTGGGTGATAAAAGTAGACCAGCTCATCATAGATTCTAGAGAAATCTAAAAGACAAAATTAGGGCAAGGGGGAGAGAGAACATACTGAATGAGTTCCGATTGGGAAGGCACATCTTCAAGTTGCCGCTTTACAGACAATACCATCCTCAGTCTAGCCGCTAGGTCCTACCATCAGGAATACATTGCACCATAAATGAGAATTGCAGGACAAAATATGCTCAACAGGTATGACAGCTAAGCTATATCTTTAGACCAAATAAAATCAGGCATGCAGCAGCAAGTCATTTGTATTGCATTCTGCAAAAGAAATCATAACAAAAATTATATCCACTTGAAAAATCCAGCACTCAAAGGTTGCCAGCCAAAATTGGGCCCAAGGCCGAAGGATATTAAATTGCTCTACTGCACACACAGAGAAATGCCACACCTTGGTCCATGGCAGCAGTTTACTGGATAGACATCAGAATCAAATCATGACAGATTTAAAATCCCAAGACAAATTTTACCCAATTGATACATCGTTATTTTCTTTAATCATAAAGATTGCAGTCTTGTAAGAAAATTTGCATGCACCGTTATAACAACATGAACATAAAATCAAAGAAGAGATCTTGACCAAAATCTTATGACAGGACGAGATTCGATTAGAGCCATCCAATGTCAAATTCCAAAGGTAGACTAAATTGAGTCTACAACAAGCAGAGAGGATAAGCAGTGAATTGCACTAGCTAATTAGCAATTCATCTCAAACACTATTTGTCCCATCCATTGAACTAAAGAAAGGGCCCCCAAGAGAAGAGAACTTCCATTATGTTTCTGCTCATTATAATCCGTACAAGTTACAAAGGGATGGCAGAAGAAAGCATCAGCCAAAATTCTTTCGCAGAAAATATGAACATGAACACAGAGTAATATAACAACTCCTTGGCTGACATAGAAAAAAAGGACATCAGAATCCCAGCAAAAACTACCTGTTCTCAACAAGATCCTTATATTGCTATCATTGTGATTCGGACCTGCAGTACATTTCAATTCATATATGGACCATCATGATGGATTACCATTGACTAACCTCTATTGTGCTCAATCATTGACTAATCACCATGACTCAAACGTGTTGATCAGCGACCCAAAAAAAAATTGTGTTGATCAGATCTATGCAGAAATTATGGATTGGTGACATTCTGGCAGTGGACCAAAATATACAATCAAATGACATAAGTCCTCAAGGGTAGTAATAAGACCCAATACCTTCTTCGCAAGGTGCAACTTTTCCAGTGATATGCTAATACAATGGTCTAAATCATCATGGAGACTCTTGCTATCACAGTTGTTGGATATTTTCTCCTCCAAGTGAATAATCTTGGCTTCCAAATCTGATTTCTTTGCAGTGTGATCAGATTGGCAACCCAATTCTTTCTTTTCCAAGACCTGCAGCCATTCTCATTACATAAATGTAAAAATGGGAGCAAAAAGGCTATTGGGGAAAAAAGGTAAAAATAAGGATCTACACATGACAGATGATGAGAGAATATGGAAGGACATCCACATGCTGGCCAAACCCCAGAAAATGAAAATTGACATTGATTTGAGGCTAAATTAGCAGTTGGTCCAGGAACAAATGCATTAGCATCAAAAAATGGTTTAGAGACATGTCCACATAGTACAGGGAGAATATCCACCTTCAGTGACTTCATGAGCAACATTAATCGGTGAACCACAGAATCGACTTTTGCTGCCCTTATTTTCTCGTGTAAGAGTTGCATCTCTTCTAAAATATGCATTCTCATCAGCTTCTGGCCAGGAGAAGAAGAAAACTGAAGTTACCACTACATGAATCTAGCTACCATAGGAAACAGAGAAAAGAGCTTCTGCCTTTTCAAAAAAGTACTCCTAAATAAGTGTTAATCTCTTGCATGAATCCGAATTAATGAGCTCCAACCGTTATATCATCTCACCAACCTTTTCCTCTGGATCGCTGTATCTAGACTCAAAAGTAGTTCTTGCAGCACCTAATCGACCATCAAGCTGCCAAAGAGTAATTTCCTGATCTTTAGCAAAAAGTCCTGTGTGAGAATTATGGGTGTCTCTAGAGCAAAGATGGCATGATCTTAGTAGCAAGAGTGATTCAATTTACAACAAAAAAGAAGCCACATTAGCATTTAAAGACGCAAAACTAGTTCAGAAGCATGGCACCGCACCAATTAGCCAAAACTCACCTCATCCCCCATAACTCCAACACGGGTCCGAATATGATTCACAAGCCACCGTGCAACAGGATACACGCTTCCGACTTCAAGACTGTAAATGTCCGAAGCTTGCAGAGGGTGTGGGCAGTTTTAACAATTTTAAAGCTTCTTCAACAGCATGGCTAGCTTCCCTGAATACCAATAACAGAAGCCATAAATGCAATTGGAAAAAGTTCAATCTGAATACCCATTTACCCTGTGACAAAATTGTAAACGGAGGGCAACATAAACTACATCGAGGCGACTCCCCGAAAAGAAACTAATTTACTTGAGCAAGAAAGACAGGATTTTTGGCAAAATACCCCAAGCAGCCATTGGTCAAGACTCGAGCTTTCCTCAGAACTCATATCAAAGAAAGGAACGCATGCTCTCTAACAATCAAACAACCTCAGAACACAGGGCGCAAACTTCATTCTGAGCAGTGATATGACGTGAAACTCAAGAGGGTTCACCAACCCATGTAGTGTCACTGCCATCAATGATCAACCCACTAAACAAACGAACGGATCAGACAAAGAAACGTCCTTTCTTCCATCTCTCGCCATGAATGTCAACAGAGGGAGCTGTAAATCAAACTGGAAATGCAAGAAGCAATGCGCCCGCGGTAGAGAGAGAGAGAGAGAGAGAGAGATTGCCTGATGTTATCTTGAGTTAGAGTTTCAGGAGAGGGGAGGCTGAGCTCGGGATCGACGTCGCCGATGCACCGGGACAGTCCGGCGACGAGCACGGCGGCGTCCGGCGGGTGGCGACGCCGTGTCGCGCCGAGATCGATCGATTCGAGGAGACCGATGACGGCCGTCAGCTGACTCGGGGAATCGGACGGTGGCTTGGCCATCCCCAGGGTCGGACCCGCTTTTCTGCCGTCGGATCTTCTCTTTATTGTTTAGAGCGGATTCCTGAAAAAAGAGGGATAAATTGGGCTATAGTTTCCTACTGATTTTTCAATCTATATAACAATTCGGCGCAAATGATTCTTATTTTTTTTTCAGTTAATGAAGCTTTAAGCTTCAAATAAAAATCAAATCCCTTTTTTTTTATGGGCTTCTGTTTTCGGAGATTAATCGACCAATTTGAATCTCTACAAATTTCTTAAATAGATATGGGATAAGCTAAAAATCAAATAATTTATACTTGATCGAAGCTCAATTAAGATCGATGTTATATCCACTATTTACTTCAATTTATAAATGAGTCCTAGAGACAACGCAAATAATCAAATCTTGTATTCCTTAGTAGTTCATGAAATTTAGTATGATGTGTAATAATTTTTAATTCATTTAATTCGGTCATTGAATTATTTCTAAATATTTGATTACAAATTTCATCAAACAAGGAGAAAGGGACCACAAGCCTTTGAACGATTGTGAAATATTCAATCCGATCCCTAATTAACAGCGAAATGCACAATCTAATCCTCAAAACTCTCCATTTATTGAGTCCACCATCAACTTTCTATAACAAAGTCAAATCAATTCATGGAAACTTTTTCACATAAATTCAAAATTACACTATTACTCGAATTTTAAAATATCTTTTCGACAATAAGTATGGTAGTAAAAATAAAACCTCATTTCGAATTGTATCGAGTCATCTAAGTATTTTCATAACTATATCTAAGAATGATATCGAGTTATTTGTAGGCTCGTACATATATGTTTCTAACATTTTAGATAGATAAAACCTCATCCATCTACAACTACTATTGGACATGAGGACTCTCGGAAGGCAGATTCGGCCCCCTCGATGGAAGGCCAACTGGATTCTCGTAAGCCCCTTCAAGGCTTTGTTGGTTCTCGCTGTTGTAATCATGCCAAGTCCTCCTCCAAGTGCCCTTAGCCCAATGCATGACAAGCAAGGATTTCAAAACCCCCCTTTGCCCACTTTCCCGCTCCTGGGTCAATGTCGCTAGATTGGCTACTAAGGGGTATGACTCGTCGTTTGTTCCCCCAACCATCATTGATGATAAGCCTATGGTTAGCCTGTTTGATGAAATCCTCAAGGCTATTGACTCGAAATGGCACAAATGCTTGGTCGAGTACTACGTTGGGAAGAAACTTCCATTCAAACTCATAGAAACAGCCCTAAAACATGCTTGGGGACTGAAGCTGGCCAAAGTGTTGGTGAATGACTAGGGCTTCTACTTCTTCCATATCCCGGATCGTGAGTTTCAAAGGAAGATCCTAGATGATGGACCATTAAAGGTGGCCAGGGTTCCGCTGATCCTACAGCAATGGCAGCTGCTATTGGAACTAAAAAAAAGACAATCATTCCTCTGTCCCGATTTGGATTAGGCTTAAAATTTTTCCCTATGCCTTCTAGTTTGCGTTGGGGATAAGTGTTGTGGCTAGTGCGGTGGGTAAACCACTATATGTCGATTTGCGAACTGAGCAAATGAAAATGATCTCCTATACCAGAGTGTGCATGGAGAACTCAGCAAAGTAACCTTAGTGTAATTCGGTTGACATCATCCTCAATGGGGAATCTCGTATTGTGGTTGTCGAATACGAGTGGAGATCAGTTGCGTGCCCACAAGTGTGCGACGCCTCCTATTCCTTCAAACCCTGGGTAGTAGCTTAGCAAGTTCAGGTTAGCGTGTCCCTTGCTCCTCATGACTAGGCCCCGGCCCCTGCTTTAGATGAGGCTAAGATCCTTGGAAATCTTGAGCCTGGCTGGAATCAGGTCGTGGGTAGGAAGAAAAAACAACCCATGGTGCCTAAGGAGGGGGTGTCCTCTCATTTGGTTATACCTAGTGAAATTGGCTAGATTCTAAAGTTGAAGGACTCCAGTCCGGGGACGGTTAAGACTTACACTTCAGCCCGTTTAGTCCAGAAGGCCCAAAAGGAGCAGGCAAAGGTGAGTAAGACCTTAGCCACCTCCTCAAATGCTTCTAAAGCCAACCTAGTGGGTGTTACTACCTCTTCAGCCTCGTCTACCTCCGAGGAAGACTCGGATGAATATGATCGCCAGGTCAGCAACTCGGATGAGGATCTCAATTTACAAGGTCCTCCATCTCCAAGAGCTACCTCTACCAACAGAAAGCATGATCCCTATCAAGATAAGATTCAAAACCCCTACCTAGCTTTGCCTCCTGCTGCTCACCCCAAAACAATGGCTAGTCAGCGGCGATCGAGCAAGCGGTTCGCTTGTTGAGTTGGAGAAGTCTTAGCGTTGGGCCTTCTCGGTATTGCGCATTCATGAAGAGTCCTTCTATAGGTAGAAATCCAAGGTTAAGTGGCTTAAAGAAGGGGACCGGAACACTAAATTCTTTCATCATTTTGTCAACAAGAGACAGTTGAGGAATATAATTCTTTCGATCAAGGATAACTTCGATACCTTAGTCATGGAATAGGAATGGTGTGGCAGCTCTTTGTTACCTACTTCTAAGATCCTCTGGCACCGTGGATCCCCCTTGTGAGGCCTTCGTTGCAGGAGATTCGGGAGGTCATTCAACTGCCGTTGAATATGGAACAGGTTAGATCTCTCTCTCGCCCTATTTTTGATTTGGAGATACGGGATACCCTATTCTCCTTAGCTCGAGGTAAGGCACCAAGGCCGAATGGTTTTAATGTAGAATTCTTTAAACTCAACTGGGAGATGGTAGGTTCATCGGTTCTTGCAGCAATCAAGGATTTCTTTATCTCTAGGAAATTATTACGGGAGATAAACAACACCATCCTCATTTTGGTGCCAAAAAATCCCAATGTGTCTACACTTTCTGATTGCAGACCCATTGCCTGTTGTAATACAATATATAAATGCATCACTAAGGTATTGGCTAACAGGGTGACTGTTGTTCTTCACCATCATAAGTCCTCCACAGAGTGCTTTTGTTAAAGGTTGGCAGATCAGGGACAACATTCTCCTGGTGTCACGCCTCGATCCTCGAGCACGCATACATCCTTATCTTTTGGTTGATTTTATAATGCGATATCCCAGGATAATGTATCGCCGACCCTTTCATTTATTAAGCACATGCGGAAGCAGTTAAAATCCCCAGACAATAAAACGATGGGATAGAAAAGCAGGGCCATATTTTTCATGTTGAAATTTATAACCAAACTTTTATACAAAACACAAACCAGAACACTTCACAACTTTTTATTCTAAACTCTATTCACATCAAAATGGAAATATCAAAGAAGATAAAATTTCAGTCCATCTAGGCCGTACTCACGGCCCCTCTCGAGATTGTCTTCTTCTTCCAAAAATTCTTCTCAAACTCCTCCTCCTCAGCTCCTCAGTGAGGTCCTGAAATGATTTCCCTAAACTGGGATGAGACTACGTCTCAGCGAGTTCTACCCCACTAAGCCCGATTAGTAAACCATTATACTATAGGCTGCCTAAACACGCACAGGACAGAGGACTTACCTTGGCCTCAGATCCTACCTGCAAGTCAATACAATTCATAATATGCACCCAAACAGTCATATCACCGATAGAAGCATCGAACAAATCGACATAGTCGATTATATGCCAACAAGGCCACTCACGGTCATTTCCATTCAGTCAATCAATTCACAACATCAAATCAAAGCGATGATCAATCGATCTAGTCGATTACATGTCAGACGGAACATTCTAGGTCAATACTCTCAGGCGCCAAGCTCACCAATGTGACTTATCCACTAGACAATTGCGTGCGTTCTTTAAGGCGCCGCTTTCGCCAGTGACATCCTTAGTCACCGAACCACGCATGCCTATAACCATGTACTCAAATAGACAATTGTGTGCGTTCTTTAAAGCGCCGTTTTCGCCAGTGATATCCCAAATCACCGAACCACACATGCCTACAACAATGTATTTAATAGACAAGTGTATGCGTTCTTTAAGGCGCCGTTTTCGCCAGAGAGAGAGAAAATGAAAAATAAATAACCATACTTTTCTTATTTGATTTGATTTTCTCTTTCCCTTTCTAATTTCTTTTCGGACTTCAATTTTCTTCCGATAATTTCTTTATTGAAATTTCGGACCCGTCAATAAATTGACGAGCGATGAGACAGAATCCTAAAAATAAGAATTATAACGCGCTTAAAATTCGATTCCCGAAATCGAGTTCAATTTCGTGGTTAAAAATCGATCAGACGTGATTTTAGCTCAATCCAACCAATTAGGTAGCTTTTAGGGATTTTACAGCTGATACATCCCTTAACGGCTTCACCCAATAGGTTAGTTAACTCGTGAGTGATCAGCTCAGAGAAAAAGGCCATAGGCACGCCAACGAAATGCTCATTTCACTTTATCGAAACGGGGTCGAATTTCAGGATGTCACAACTCTTCCCCTCTTATAAAAATTTCGTCCTCGAAATTTAAACCATTACACTTTGTTCAAAAAGGCGGGGGTACAACTGTCTCATCGATTCTTCAGTCTCCCAAGTCGCTCCTTCAGTGCCGTGGTGTTGCTAGACCACTTTGACCAACGGAATGGTTTTTGTACGCAGAACTTGCTCTTTACGATCGACAATCTAGACTGGGCTTTCAACGTATGACACATGGTCATCCACGTCCAATTCCTCGAAATTGAGAACATGGGTCAGGTCAGGCTCGTACTTCCTTAACATCGACACGTGAAAGACGTCATGCACTTGCGTCAATCTTGGCGGCAACGCAAGACGATACGCTAGGTTTCCGATTCTTTCAAGAATCTCAAACGGACCTACGTACCTCGTTGGTGACACTTTCAGAAAAACGTGATCACCAATTTGGAATTCCAAAGACCTTCGACGCTTATCTGCATAACTTTTCTGCCTGCTCTGCGCTGTCTTCAATCTGTCTCTGATCACTGCCACGGCATCTACTGATTGCTGAACCAACTCTGGGCCTGTTATCTTCCTTTCTTTGACTTCATCCCAACACACTGGAGTTCTGCACGCTCTACCATACAACGCTTCAAATGGGGCCATCTTGATGCTCTGCTGATGACTGTTGTTGTAGGCGAATTCCACCAGATGAAGCTGATCTTCCCAGGTTCCTTTGAAGTCTATTACACACGCTCTCAGCATGTCTTCTAGAGTCTGAATTGTCCTTTCCGATTGACCATCCATTTGAGGATGATATGCCGTACTGTACTGAAGCTTTGTACTCAAAGCAATCTGTAAGCTCTTCCAAAAAGTAGCAGTAAACCTTGGGTCTCTATCAGATGTTATCGTAACTAGCACTCCATGCATACGAACTACTTGACGCACATACAGGTCTACGTGTCTATCCAGACTCAGGTCCTTTCGAACTGCAATGAAGTGAGCCGACTTTGTTAGCCTGTCGACTACTACCCAAATTGAATCATTTCCCCTTTGACTCCTTGGTAGTCCAGTCACGAAGTCCATCGTGATATGCTCCCATTTTCACTCTGGGATCACGAGAGGTTGTAGAAATCCTCCCGGCTTGCAATGCTGAGCTTTTACTTGCTGACAAGTCAAACACTTGGCCACATGCTTGGCGATGTCCGCCTTCATACCTGACCACCAGTAGTGTTGACACAGGTTCTAATACATCTTGGTACTTCCAGGATGAATACTGTAGCTGCTACGATGTGCTTCTGATAAAATTTCTTCTCTAAGCTCAACATCGTCAGGTACAACCAAACGTCCACGAAGCCTAAGTACCCCATCATTAGAAACTGAAAATCAGCCTTTCTTTTATCGGTATCCTCTTGAAGAATTTTCTGTATGTCCGGATCTGTCGGTTGAAGTTGCTTGATTCTGACCTGGACATCCGGCTCAATTTTGAGGGTGGCCATAAAACTTGAAAGATGGCCTACCTCAAATTTGAATTCCGAATCTCGAGCTCTCTCGATTAAGTTCCTCTCCTTAACCAAGATCCGTGCCACTGAAGACTTCCGACTCAATGCATCAGTGACCTTGTTCGCCTTTCCCAGGTGATATAGAATATCACAGTCGTAGTCTTTCAGCAATTCCATCCATCGCCATTGTCTCATGTTCAACTCCTTCTGAGAGAACAAATACTTGAGACTCTGATGGTTCGTGAAGATCTGAAACTTTTCCCCACACAAGTAGTGCCTCCAAATCGTCAACGCAAATATGATGGTTGCGAGTTCTAAGTCATGCGTCGGATAATTCAATTCATGAGGTCTCAACTGCCGGGAAGCGTATGCAACAACTCTGCCATGTTGCATCAGCACGCAACCCAATCCCTTAAATGACGCATCACTATAGATCTTGAATCCTCCAGGACCAGATGGAATCGTTAGCACAGGTGCGGTAGTCAGCTTTTCCTTCAGCTCTTGAAAACTACGCTCGCACTTGTCTGTCCATATGAACTTCTCATTTTTCTTTGTAAGCTTTGTCAAAGGCGACGCTAATGTTGAGAAACCTTCTACAAACCGTCTGTAATAACCTGCCAATCCCAGAAAACTTCTGATTTCTGTCACTGATGTCGGTCTTGGCCACTTGATCACGGCTTCTATCTTGCTCAAGTCGACGGAGATTCCTTCTCCGGAAATCACATGACCTAAGAACGCAACACGAGTCAGCCAAAACTCACATTTGCTAAACTTAGCATATAACTGATGAGTTCTTAAGATCTGAAGCACTAATCTCAGACGATTTTCGTGCTCTTCATTACTTCTTGAATAGACCAAGATATCATCTATAAACACGATCACAAATTGATCTAGATATTCCTTGAACACTCTGTTCATCAAATCCATAAAGGCAGCTGGAGCATTTGTCAATCCAAACGGCATCACTGTAAACTCGTAATGACCATACCGAGTACGAAATGCTGACTTAGGAATATCCTCTTTCCGAATCCTCAGCTGATGGTATCCTGTCCTTAAGTCGATCTTCGAGAATATTGACGTTCCTTGCAGTTGATCAAACAAGTCATCTATCCTCGGTAATGGATACTTGTTCTTGATTGTTACCTGATTGAGCTACCGATAGTCGATGCACAAACGCAACAAACCATCTTTCTTCTTAACAAACATAACTGGTGCTCCCCAAGGCGATGCACTAGGACGAATAAATCCTTTACCCAGTAACTCTTGCATCTGCACCTTTAGTTCCTTCAACTCAGATAACGCCATTCGGTAAGGTGCCTTTGAGATCGGTTCTGTCCCTGGTGCTAGCTCAATTACAAATTCAATCTCTCTTTCTGGCGATAACCCTGGCAATTCTTTTGGAAAGACATCTGGAAACTCCTATACCACTGTAATATCTTCCACTTTCAACTCTTCAACTGTCGTATCCACGACAGTCGCTAAGTATCCTCGGCAACCCTCGTCTAACAAACGAGCTGCTTCCGGCGATGAGATTAAGGAGATCGAAGGTCCTCATCGATTCCTGACAAACTCGAAGCTCTTACCCCCTAATGGCTCAAACTGAATCGCCTTGCGATAGCAGTCCATTTTAGCTCGTTGATTGGTGAGCCAGTCCATGCCAATTATCAAATCAAAATCATACATGGCTAGGACTAATAAGTCAATTTTCCCCACTCGCTCACCAATCTCTAACTTGCACCTCGAACATCCTAAAGCAGCAATAACTTTATCTTTCAAGGGTGTAGATATGCAAATTGCCGATTCCAATAATACAGGATTCAATCCTAGCATCTTAACATATTGCTCGGCAATGAAGGAATGGGTTGCTCCCGAATCAAACAAAGCATAAGCAGGTTGATCGTTGAGCGAGACCGTACCTGTAATCACGCCAGGCGCAGCTTTTGCCTGACCTTGGGTAATCGCGTACACAGTGCCTTGAGCTGGAGGTCTCTGCTGTCCTCCTTGCAGTGCATTCTGAGGGGCATACCCTCCTATCTGTCTCAACGGTGGCGGCGGCGTCAATTGAGGTTGTCCTCTTTGCTTCCTTGGACAATTCCTTGCGATGTGACCCTGTTTGCCACATTCAAAACACACAATCATCCTAGCTAGGCACGGTGCTGTCCCGTGTCTTCTCCCACAAAAGCAACACGCATCAGTTCCAATGGGTCTTGATCTATTAAATCCACCCTTCTTGCTGGGTGGGCCTTGGAATCTATTTCCAAACATCGGCCTCTTTCCTTGGCGGATGTTGTCTCGCTGAAAGTTAGACCTCGATCCAGATGAGGCGGCTCTATCGTTCTGGTCTCTTTCGATCATCTGAGCCCTCTCATAAAGATCATTATAATTTCTCAGATTTAGCAAAATCAATGGGCTTCTCAACTCTGGCTTAAGTCCATCTTTGAATCTTCTCCCTCGGTTTATTGGATTCTCAACTAATTCAGGGGCATATTGCGACAGTTCAGCAAACTTCGCCTCATATTGATCCACAGTCATAGAGCCTTGGCGAAGGCGTTGGAACTCAACCATCTTTATATCTTTAGCAGTTTCTGAAAAGTATTTCCCGTTGAAGGCTTCAACAAAGGCGTTCCATTCTAGGGCTACACCTTCGGGAAATATCGTTCCTTGAGTGGTTCTCCACCAAGTACTCGCAACTTCTTCTAATTGGTAGACTGCGAGGACTACTTTTTCAATCTCAGAGCACATCAATAGTGCAAATGCTTTCTCCAGTCCTTGGATCCACAGAGCAGCAGCTTCGGGGTTTCCTGCCCTAGTAAACTTCGGTGGCTTCAATTTCAAAAACTGCTCCACCAAACTAGGCATCGGCCTCATAGGCGGGACTTCAGCAGGTACGATGGCAGGTGCGGCTGTAGCAACAGCATTGGCAGCAGCAGTAGTGGTGGCAGTAAATGCAGCTGTTTGATCCCGGGCCTGTTGCCCCATCATCTCACGCATAGCATCCAACGCTTGCGTGATCCCAACTGTCCCCTGATCAACTGGGGCTGCTACCCCGGCACCAATGGGATGTGGTGCTGCTCCACTCGCGTTAGCCTCTGCTTGCGCTCTACCTCGGCCACCTCGGGCACCAACTCTTGTCGGTGTCCTAGTCCGAGTCACTGAGGACAAAGTCCTCTGCCTAGGAGTTCTTGGCTTCTGATCGCTCATGGTGTCACTTTAATCTACTGACACCTACTTCCAATTCAACACCGAATTAGAAACAGAGCGATTCAAACAACAAACAATCTTAGCATTCAGCTAACACAGACATGCACCGGCATGAATTTAAAGGCCTTTCCTACTAACTATCCCATGGTCAACGCTCCTTATCACTCCAATCTTCAACCTCGCTCTGATACCACTTAAACTGGATGTCACGCCCCGATCCTCGAGCACGCATACATCCTTATCTTTTGGTCGATTTTATAATGCAATATCCCAGGACAATGTATCGCCGACCCTTTCATTTATTAAGCACATGCGGAAGCAGTTAAAATCCCCAGACAATAAAACGATGGGATAGAAAAGCAGGGCCATATTTTTCATGTTGAAATTTATAACCAAACTTTTATACAAAACACAAACCAGAACACTTCACAACTTTTTATTCTAAACTCTATTCACATCAAAATGGAAATATCAAAGAAGATAAAATTTCAGTCCATCTAGGCCGTACTCACGGCCCCTCTCGAGATTGTCTTCTTCTTCCAAAAATTCTTCTCAAACTCCTCCTCCTCAGCTCCTCAGCGAGGTCTTGAAATGATTTCCCCAAACTGGGATGAGACTATGTCTCAACGAGTTCTACCCCACTAAGCCCGATTAGTAAACCATTATACTATAGGCTGCCTAAACACGCACAGACAAAGGACTTACCTTGGCCTCGATCCTACCCGCAAGTCAAGATACAATTCATAATAGGCACCCAAATAGTCATATCACCGATAGAAGCATCGAACAAATCGACATAGTCGATTATATGCCAACAAGGCCACTCACGGTCATTTCCATTCAGTCAATCAATTCACAACATCAAATCAAAGCGATGATCAATCGATCTAGTCGATTACATGTCAGACGGAACATTCTAGGTCAATACTCTCAGGCGCCAAGCTCACCAATGTGACTTATCCACTAGACAATTGCGTGCGTTCTTTAAGGCGCCGCTTTCGCCAGTGACATCCTTAGTCACCGAACCACGCATGCCTATAATCATGTACTCAAATAGACAATTGTGTGCGTTCTTTAAAGCGCCGTTTTCGCAAGTGATATCCCAAATCACCGAACCACACATGCCTACAACAATGTATTTAATAGACAAGTGTATGCGTTCTTTAAGGCGCCATTTTCGCCAGTGATGTCCTTAATCACCGAACCATACATGCCTATAACAATATGAGTACTAGACCGATACGTGCGTTCTTTAAGGCGCCGTTTTCACCAGCGATATCTCAATCACCAAACCACGTAGGTCCACAATAATGTATGTACTAGACCGATATGTGCGTTCTTTAAGGCGTCGTTTTCGCCAGTGATATCCCAATCACCGAACCACGTAGGTCCATACACTATGTCTGATTGGTTCAATCCCAGAGTATTTCCAATTCTCTCATAACTCCATCCACTTTACAACTCAATCAAAGCATTATAAATGCTAAACAAACGTACTCGGCCATCTACCAATCAATTATTCAATCTCAATCAATTCCAAATCAATTTAGGGTAAATCCCTAAAATATCACAATTTATTTAATTCCATACAACGTAGAGCTCAAATAAATAAACAAACTGTGCCACGACGATTAGCACGAGATTTCGGTTGTCGGCCATCAAAATCTTAATTTCCGAAAAATAAATAAATAATTAATTAATTTCGAAAATTAATTAATAAATATTAAAAATTCAATTTAGCACAAAATAAAACTCAATTAAACAAATGGACTTCACCACGGTCATTAGTATAATTTTCCGGCTCCAGACCATCTCCCTTGAATTTTCGGAAAATATATAATTATTTAATTTAATTCCGAAAATTAATATTTAAATGCCCAAAAATCTCACTTAGGCCCGAATCGCCAAATTGAAGCTCAATTAGGGGTCGGAAAATTCCCGAGATGCTTCCAATAAATAGTAGACCATTTCTACTTGTTAATTGCACAATCAATTTATCTAAATCGCATCACAATTGACTAATAATTGTTAATTTATTCTAATCTAACAACCTAAACATAATTAATTAAAACTAAACCAACATTAAGTATAATTAACCAACTAATCCTCGATTAGTGAGATTACTCACCAAATCGCGCGCAAATCGGATCAATCCGACGGCAGCGATGCGAGGAACGATTGTTCCTAAAGCACGGCTCGGGTTCGGGGCCGGGAAACGGCCCAAAAGCGGGCTCGAAGTTGCTGAAACCCACTCCGTGGGCTTGCTGGTCGGGGCTGAACGGGACCGCTCTGGCGGCTAGGGCGGCGAGGGGAAGCCGGCGGAGGGCGAGGGGGACACGGGGGAGGTCCGGCGGGGCTAGGCGGTGGCTGGAGGTGGCCGGACGGGGGCTGGTCGGTGCGGAGCAGGGGCGAAACAGGGTTGGGCCGAGCGGCGGACGGCAGGACGACGGGACGACGGCGAGCGGCGGGCGCGGCGCGGGCGCGGGCGGCGGTGCGGCGGCGGGACGAGCGGCGACGGCTGAGGGGCGAGCTGCTGCTGCTCGGCTTCTTCAGCTTCTGGTTCGGGCTTTTGGTTTCGCTCACTCAATCGTGCGAAGGAGAAGAAGAAGAAGAAAGAGAGAGAAAGAGAGAGAGCGAGAGAGAGAGAGAGAGAGAGAGAGAGAGAGAGAGGGATAAGGGTTGACCGGTCAATAAAAGAGAGAGAGAGTGAGCGGTGGGGGGAAATCGCACGGGGGAAAAGGGAGAGGGGAGAGGAGAGAGAGAAAAAGAGAAAAAGAGAGAAAAGAAAAGAGAAGGGAGAGAGAGAGAAAAAGAAAAATAAATAACCATACTTTTCTTATTTGATTTTCTTTTCTCTTTCCCTTTCTAATTTCTTTTCGGACTTCAATTTTCTTTCGATAATTTCTTTATTGAAATTTCGGACCCGTCAATAAATTGACGAGCGATGAGACAGATCCTAAAAATAAGAATTATGACGCGCTTAAAATTCGATTCCCGAAATCAAGTTCAATTTCGTGTTAAAAATCGATCGACGTGATTTTAGCTCAATCCAACCAATTAGGTAGCTTTTAGGGATTTTACAGCTGATACATCCCTTAACGGCTTCACTCAATAGGTTAGTTAACTCGTGAGTGATCAGCTCAGAGAAAAAGGCCATAGGCACGTCGACGAAATGCCCATTTCACTTTATCGAAACAGGGTCGAATTTCAGGATGTCACACCTGGCCCAAGAACTTTTTAGTGGATTCCATCTTGACCCTTATTTGCCTAAGTGTGCTATTAAGGTGGACTTCCAAAAAGCTTATAATACCGTTGATTGGGACTTCTAAGAGCTTGTTCTCCATGCTTTCAGCTTTCTTGATCATTTTACTCGGCTTATTATGATTTGTGTGTACACGCCCAAATTTTCCATCTCCTTGAATGGGGAACTACACGGTTTCTTCCCAAGTGGTCGCGCGCTTCGTCAGGGGGACCCTATATCTCCTTATTTATTTACCTTGGTCATGGAGGTGTTCTTAGGGATTCTTTATCCTCGCTCTAGACAGCCGGAGTTTAGATTCTTTTGGAGGTGCAAAGCAACTTGTTTGTCTCACTTATTCTTTGTGGATGATGTCTTCCTCTTTTGTGAAGCAAATATGGCTTCGGTTTCTCTCTCTAAGGAAGGCCTTGAAACCTTTTTGTCTTGGAGTGGGCTGAGTTCAAATATAAATAAAAGTGAGGTATTCTTGGTTGGAGGGACGACCTCATCTCGGAGCCAAATCGTTCACGCCCTGGGGTTCCACGTAGGGAATTTGCCAATTTGGTATTTGGGGGTTCCTATTATTACAACGCGGCTTGGAAAGGCTTCTTGTACCGCCCCCGTCAACCGCATAACAGCAAGGGTACAATCGTGGGCTTAGCGATTCCTTTCCTTCGTCGGGAGACTACAGCTTATAAGGTTAGTTCTTCACTCGATTCAAGCTTTTTGGGTTAGTGTCTTTATGATTCCTAGAGTTGTGTTGGATCGTATTGAACAAATTTTTGAGATAGTTTCTTTGGAAAGGCCCGGGCCTTGGAAGTGATGTGGTGAAAGTATCGTGGGAGGATGTATGTCTCCCAAAAGAGGAGGGAAGTCTTGGTATTTGAAGGCTGTGTGATTGCAATACAGCAACCCTGCTTAAACACATTTGGATCCTTTTTTCTGACAAGGAATCCTTGTGGTGTAAATTGATCCATTTTACCTTCTTAAAAAGAAAAAATTTCTAGATAGCCAACAAGCCAACATGTTGCTTGTGGGCCTGGAAGAAAATTCTTAAACTTAGGAGGGAGTTCCGACTTTCCTTCCAATGGAGGCTAGGGGATGGCTTTTCTGTGTCTCTTTGGTTTGATCATTGGCACCCTAGAGGTCCCTTAAACCTGTTCTTCTTGGACACTCTCATTTATAGTTCAAGGTTATCCAAGTAGGCGAAGGTTACGGATCTTTTTTCCAATTCTAGCCAATCGCTCAAGGCTACTTTGGAGTCATGGGAGTACCCCCTCCCTATTCTATCTCAGAACCCGAATTGGTTTTGCTAGCTGGAGAATCCTTCAGGTTTATTTATGGTAGCTTCTGCGTGGGAAGCTATCATATTGAAGAAGGGCTAGGTTCCTTGGTTTGCGTTTATTTGGAGCAATGCGATCTTAGCGCGGTATCAATTTATCCTTTGGCTTATTGCTAAGAACTGCCTACCTACCTAGGCACTTTTACTTTCTTATGGAAGGATTGAGAGCGTGGTATGTGCCTTTTGCAATACTAGACCTAATTCTATTGATCACTTATTTTTTGGTTGTCGCATTACAGCTGGTCTTGCGTATTTTTGGTCTGTGAGATGCAACCTCTCCTGGCATAATGGGTCTTGGTCGAACAATCTACAATGGGTAATGAAGTTCCTTTCATGCAACGATTTTCATCATTGCATTGCTCATTTCTCCTTTGTAGCCCTCTGCGATGTGATTTAGAAAAAGAGGAACAGTATTCTCTTTAGGGAAGAAACGTTGGTGATCCCGACTTTGAAGAACCACCTCATAAAAGTTATCAAGGACAAGGCCTTAACATTCAGTAACATTGCGAACACTTATAGGAATAGGAGGCTTCAACTCAATTGGGGTATCGACCTGTTTGTTTTCGATCCTGCGGTGTCAAATTCTTCTTGATATTGCCCTTTGGGGGCTACATCAGGTTTCCTCGCAGGTTGTTGTCGATAGATGTGTGGGTCACCTCTGTCGGCTGTCTTTCTCTTTTGATGCTGCTGGTTGGCTACTTGATGCTGCTCAGCTATTGTGGTTACATCAAGATTAGGAGAACTCTTTTTCCTTTTGATGGTGGCCGCTATTTTGGCTATCTTGCTGCCGTTGTTTTGGCTGTTATTTACTGCTTTTCGCCGGTTGTGTTTCCTTCTTCTCGGCACCCTTCCACTCGTTTTGACTTGTTGTCTTATTGAGTGTAAGTTTTTAGTGTCGACTATTTGTTGTATAACTATATAGCTTTTGGTTATAAGTTAATATATCTCTTACCTTTACCAAAAAAAAATTTATCGGCTTTTGTATTCCGTGTTCTCTCTATTTAAAAGAAAAACCCCTTATTGCTTAAGACAAACACATGCTGTTTGTCACAAATAATAGAGGAACACAGCAGATCAACTTGACATCATTGGACCAGAACTCTCCTATAATGTAGGAATTTCTATGGTCAACCCACCACATGCATAACCTGCTCGGTTGACACAAATAACAAAGACTCAAGAACCTCTAGGTGGCACAGGGGGTTGAGGAGACGGTCGATGGTATTATGCACTTCACCGGGCAGGAGCGAGAATGGAACTTGCTAGATGAGGTCCATAATGCAGCAAAGGACCGTTGCCATAAATGATACAACAAAAGGCAATGTAATGGCAGGAAAGTCACAAAATAAATAGTTTTGACCAAACCAAAGGCAGGCAGGCTTGCGCCCATAATGAGAGAGAGAGAGAGAGATTCAAGCCCAGGTTGGCATGTTTATCTTTATGATGTTTTTGTGTTCTGGCCCCATGAAGAGCATAGAACTGGGGGAGAATTTGATATCACCATGACACCGGCATTTTAGAGAGCAACGCATAGTCGGAAATTACCATCAGTTCCGTTGAGAACAAGTAATATCTACAGCTTTTTCACTCCGCAGCAATACAATACATAGTAACACTATATATCTATGAATACGAGGCATGCTGACGGTGCATTCACCGCATCATGCAAAACATGTTTACTATAGCGATTTAGTAGAACGCCTTAATTGCTACATATGCATACACAATAATTACAAGAAAAGAGTTGTTGCCTCTCAACATGTCCACCACATTTTTTGCATGGTAAATGTTGCTTTACTTCAAAGGCCATAACTCTCGTATGAAAGCCTCCATTTAATAATCACCCAAGTAGATGGAATCACCAGAGGTAGGTACTATCTGAGTCTCAGATTCCATATTATCGGTGTGCGGTTATTCCTCGATTCAAGAAAGGTAATACCCGAATAAAGCAGTAGGGGAATACTTTTTTAGTAGACCTCATAACCTTTTTCATTTCCTTCACCCTTTTTTTAGAGTTGATGGATCCTCTTGTTTCCTTGGTATCTAACCAAAACATATTTCATTCCATCTCAAGCTCTTAACAGTTAACAAATGGGAGGGTTCTTGAAAATTTGTTTCTTTTGGTCCTTTAAGTTAATGAGAATGAAATTGACAATAAGAATTTCCATTTGACTAGAAAAGTAAATGACATTGAAGTTCGAGTATGAGAGACGTGGCATTAGTACTGTTGTGATAAAGCGAGCAATCGAACAATAATATAGACATAAGAATAAAATAAATCAGACACGGATGTACGTTGTTTGGTCGTAAAGACCTACGTCCACGGGGAGAGCAACAACAAATTTCACTATAGATCAAGCGATACAAGAAGATCACACACTCAAGTCACTCAAACACTCTCTCGGTGTTTCCTAAGCCCCAATTACACCCAATAACGCACGCAGTATTTAGCCTCGAAATTCCTCTAGAAATAATCTTTCAGTCTCATGAAAGAATTATACACAAATCTTATCACAAGATTTAATTGGCTACAAACACTAATCTTTCTTGGATGTAATTCACAAACAAGAAGGACAAAGAAAATCCCTCCCAAGCACTCGACTATGAGACGACGCTTCAAGACCAATTCTTCATGGTCAACATTCTTCCATCCATGGCCACAAGTCTAAATATATATATTAAGTGAGACCCTTATTCTTTTGCCAACTTTTCATAGAATTCTATTTCCTCTTTTGCCCGATTTTATCCAAAACATATCTCTGTATATTTTAAACAAAATCTAAGTCCTAGTCAAAGTTGAACTTTCCTATTTTAGCGGCTAAACTCTCCAGCGCATATTCAAATTTGGGGACTTGATATTCGAATTTCTTTACTCAATTTCGAACGTCCACAACATATCCAATTTGAAATATTCGGAATCTTGCATTGGGCTCAAACTCGAGACATATTTTAACAATCTCCACCTTGGCTCGACGTTTGAGCCAAGTTGCAATCGCTTTGCAAAAATTCAAACTATGCTGCTACTTTCCCGTAGACCTTGATGGGCTCAACCGTCACAAATATTATCCAAGTCCAAGCCTCGCTTGAACTTTGCCATAAATGAGGACCTCATCAGAATACCAACTCCACATGCACCTTTAACTGCTTTGCAAGGATTTTTCGACGCAATCTCCTTAACCACAGATAAAGCAAAACCATTGTTGCATTCATATCTATCAGGAGATTGAATACATACCTTGTTAATTTCAGCAGTTACAGCAACCGTTGGCTCTATAAGCTCCACCTCGCTACAAGCACCATATGTGTTGATTACTTTGCTAGTACTCGTACTTGCTACCTCAAGAGTTACTGGTCATAACTCCACCTCAAGCTGAATACCGTCCAGATCCGTATTAACACTGCCACAAACACTCCTAGCTAGAAGTACCGGAGACTTATCAAGGGTAACTTTTCTGCTGTTAACAGGTGAATTTATATTTGGGCACCACAACTGATCGCCCCACTCACCTTGTGCATAGCCATGAAATATGCACATTGCCCTCCAATCGAGCTTACTATCACTCATTCGAAAATAACACGGGCAACCAAACATTTTAATAATAGAATAACTAACAACATTACTTGACCACACTTCTTCAGGAGTTCACCATTCAATAGCAGTTGATTGGGATCTATTCACTAGGCAGCTTATCGTACTAAGTACATCAGCTAGGATTCTCCTAACAATACTAGCACTAAAAATCATTTTTCGGGCCATTTCTAGTAATATTCAACTTATCAATTCTGCAAATTGTTATGATTTACTAGCATTAGTGCGATGTTTTACTATGCCTTTTTCATGTAGAATTTATTTGTTAGCTCAGAGCAGAACTCCATGCTATTGTCAGTCTGCACATGCTTGATCGACTTACCGGTCTCCATCTTGATTAAAGCTCTCAACCGCGTGATCCTAACACCAGCATCAAACTTGTGCATTGGCACAAACACCTAGGTCTTCCTCGAGTGGTCCACAGACCCTCGGACATATGCATCCAACGTCTCTGTAGCGAAATTTGTCATTGTGTCACATTGAAGTTTATACAGGCCTCCATGCTTGATTCCTTTCATTATCACCAAGGCACCTCGAATAATCTTCAAAACTTCATCTTTTGAAGAATACCTACAACTAGTTGAATCTAGGGCACCCAAGGAAATTAACTTCTTTTTTAATTCTGGAACGTGTCTTACTTCCGGTCAATGTTCTCACAATACCATAATGTATTCTGATTTAACATCACCAACACCCACAACATCGTACTCAGATTGTTCCCTAACTGGACTTTACCACTACCTGTGCACTGATAAGTGATAAACCAGTTTCTATTTAGTGTGACATGAAAAGAACAACCAGAATCCATAATCCATCCATCAAATGATGAATAATCAATGACCAACAAGACATAATCGGCATTATCTGCTATAGCAACAATGTTATATGCATAATCAACTATAATTTCCTTACCCTTCTCATTTTTTAGCTTAAGGCAATTCCTTCTAAGATGCCCCCTCTTGCCATAGCTCCAAAAGACAACATCATCAGTCCTAGACTGGCTACACCTATTCATATTAGTACTACTATTACTTACATGTGTTCTAGATCTTCCTCTATTTTCACCTACTAAAGCAGTAGATATAGGTTCGCCAGATTCTCTTCTACGAATGTTCTCGCTCAAAATCAAATCTCAAACCTCATCAAACGTCAAACTTGTTGACCTAGAGGAATTACTATTAGCAGTAACAGTAGTATTCCAACTATCAAGCAATGAGGATAATAGAATCAAAGCATGTACCTCATTTTCAAAGTCAATCTCAACTGAACTCAATTGACTAACCATCACATTGAATTCATTGATATGATCTGCAACTGACGCACCTTTGCTCATCTTCAAATTAAACAGACGTCGGATCAAATAGACCTTGTTGATCGCAGAGGACTTCTCGTACATATTCGACAGGGCTTGGTCTTCTCCTTCAGGATGTTAAATGCGACATTACGAGCCAACGTCAGCTGAATAACACCCATGGCTTGTCTATCCAGCAAATCCCAATTAGCTTGCTTCATCGTCTCTGGTTTCTCCCCAGATAAGGGCAAGTGTAGTTTCATCTGGTAAAGATAATTTTCAATTTGCATCTTCCAGAAACTGAAATCCTTCCCATCAAATTTGTCGATTCTCTCTTTTACTTTTTCTGTCGCCATCAATTTGCTTCAAATTAGCCAAGCCTGGCTTTGATACCATTTGTTGCGATAAAGCGAGCGATCAAACAATAATATAGACAGAAGAAGAAAATAAATCAAACATCTGGATTTACGTGATTCAGTCATAAAGACCTACATCCACGGGGAGAACAATAGCGAATTTACTATAAATCAAGCGATATAAGGAGATTACACACTCAAGTCACTCAAACACTCTCTCGGTGTTTTCCAAGCCCCAATTACACCCAATAACGCATGCAGTGTTTAATCTCGAAATTCCTCAAGAAATAATCTCTAAATCTCACGAAGGAATTACATGCAAATCTTACTACAAGATTTAATTGGCTACAAACACTAATCTTTCTTGGATGTAATTCACAAACAAGAAGGACAAAGAAAATCCCTCCCAAGCACTCGACTATGAGACGGCGCTTCAAGACCAATTCTTCATGATCAACATTCTTCCATCCATGGCCACAAGTCTATATATATATAGAAGTGAGACACTTATTCCTTTGCCAACTTCTCATAGGATTCTGTTTCATATTTTGCCCGATTTTATCCAAAACATATCTCTGTATATTTTAAACAAAATCCAAGTCCTAGTTAAAATTGAACTTTCCTATTTTAGTGGCTAGACTCTCCAACGCAGATTCAAATTTGGGGAGTTGATCTTTGGATTTCTTTACTCAATTCTGAACATCTGCAACATATCCAATTCGAATATTCAGAATCTTACATTGGGCTCAAACTCGAGACATATTTTAACAAGTACCAAAGGAGAACATTTCCTCCTCTAAGGATAGGCCAAACATTACATGTCACTAACGCATTTGCAAAAATATTCAACTTGACAAAAGAAGTCATCACCCGATGTACAACAGCAACAAATGTCACAAAGTTAAATCCCATCACTACTGATAAGCTCTAAATTAGTATCAGTGAGACGACACCAACTGGGCATAGTGAGGCAACTGATACGGGGACAAGATGCATGCACTTTCATGGGAACGGCGAATTCAGTCTTACAATCTGAGTGCTTAGGACAAATACCTGGAGATGCCAAAGTATCACTTCCATAGCTTCACTGTCTTGTCGTGACTAGCTAAAGCAACCAGGCCCCTCACATTTGATACTGCCAATGCTGAAATTAGTCCGTCATGAGCTGGCAAAGCCATTGTCTTTTTCTCGGCCATATTCCAGAGCTCCAGGGTCTGCAGAGAATTTTCGATTAGCTTAGACCAAAGCACAATTAAACCAAGATCTTATGGGGCAATATATGTCCAAAGAGCCTATTCACGTGAGTCGTACTTTAAGGCACATAGCTTTTGCTGTTCCATGGCTCTTATAGAGCCTGCTTCAGAAGTTATGATTCTGAAGTTGCCAATTACCCAGCCTTCAATACTTCAGAGGATAGTGAGAAAGCCGCCTGATTTGTACTAGGCAATACTTAATATTTTAGGAACTCATGAGCCTGATTAGCATCACAAGAAGCTTGCTCGAAATTTCTTATGTAATCCTAAAAATTCACAAAATTTGGGAACATCTAAACATGGACTTATATCTCACTGCCCATTCGACATTATCTGCAGCTGCAGCAAGATACCTTCCAAGATGCGGTTGGAATCTCAAATGGGCAGTGCCACCCTGATTCACGAACAGCATAAGTTACACGTTCTCACAGAACCGAGATGTACTTGATGCACCATCTCATTAAAACCCATAAGGGACAACACGATTAGCATGAGAATTCATATTCATTTGTACCCTGAATACTCTTGAACAGCCGCCATTATTAATGTTCCAGTATCTTATCTCATCATCCGCATCGCAAGAGCAGATAAGATCATCTTTATTTGGGTGGAAGTCCAGAGAAAAACAGCAGAAGAGTGCCCCATAAAAGTCCAAAGAGAATAAGCAGCCTGAAATGAACAAATGATCCATTGATGATACCATATGCACACAGACATTAAACATAAAGCCAACAAAAGTGAAGGTAAATGCATACTACCACAAGGGAACAAAACGGAGACAGTCAAAGAAATCTTACCAAGGTCACATGCGAATTTGCCCTCTACATTGACCAACAACTACCAACACAGGAAACTCTTAAAACATGATCATTATCAGGGTAAAATGAAGGAACCTTGACATTGAGCTTCCAAAAGAATGCCTAAAAGCTGAGAAGGATAAATACAATCCTGATAGTTACAGACACCATTTCATATAAGAGCCACACAACAAACGCCATAGAAGTCTGCACTCGAAAAAAAGCTCTGAAGAGAATGCTCTCAAAATGATCTATGAAGGAAGTAACCAAATCTTCACTTGATCATTATCACAAGAGAGTACCCATGGCAGAATTTATCAATACCAGCAGGCTCTGGAATTCCGGCTTCAAGGGTAACAAGAGGAGACAATCCTCTCATGTAAGTGAGTGTGGAAATTCAGAGAACTTGACATATTGAAGCAACGGTCTAGGTTGTAAACAAGAGTCAGATTGCATAACCATTCACATGGACATTTAGGCGATAAATTCATAATATCGACTCAATATAATATATGTTCCCAAATTTGCAATGTTCAGATTTTAAAAGAATGGACTCCTATTAGGGCTATGAGCCTAAAATCGACCACAAACTCATTTCTCATTGATGTAGCAAGTGGCAACAAGCCAAAGACAGGAATACCTAAGTATCTGAATTGTAACAGGTGACCAGCTTTAATTTAAAGTCCTGCTCCATTCCTCTAAAGGACCAAAATCTTCTGTGGTCAGCTCTAAGGGACAGATTACCTACTTCTTCACCCTTCACCATCATGCACTTAACTATAAATTCAGAGTCCTGTCAATTAACTTATGCCAGTACATCTGCTTGCTTGGAGCTACAAGTGTAGGTCATGTTCTACGTAACTTTCCAGGGTATGTAAAACAATAACTTCCATTAGATTGTTCACTCCGGGAAAAACAAACTTGCACCATAAGCACTTGTATCATAGTGGCAGAAAGTTTTGAAATTTCATCAGCACTTAAAGTCAGGCTGGCACCTCGTGTAGTTCAGTATATCAGAAGGCTGTTGCAAGAAGCTTTGAATACGAAATTGAAAAATCTAAAAAACGTGAGTGTCAATGAGATATTATGTTCACCAACATTGTCAGCCTCCCAGACTCTGACAGTTTTGCCAAAAGAAGATGTTGCCAGGCGAGGCATGGTTGGACTAAATCGAACATCCGTGATCATAAAAGAATGTTCTTCCAGAGTTGTTTTCAGCTTTAAAGTATCTGCATACCACAGTACAGCCTGCATAATTCAGAAATTTAACCATCCCATTATCAGACTATGGCAGAAGACAACATATTATCATGTCCACATAACTGCCTGTACTTACTTTCTTATCATGTCCACCAGTAGCAAGTACTTTCCCATCTGATGAGAAGTGGCAACAGGTAACCTTGCTGGTGCTTGCTCGAATAGTGTTCACTTCAGTAAATGAGAATTCTGTAGCACCCAATTTGAACACTATGTGAAACTGTGAAAGACACTTCATCATTCAGCCTACTAGGGAAATGATTCTGAATCAAACCTCAATTAGAAGGACCTAAGAATGGTAGTCTAAATTAATAACAAAGAAGACCATCTAAAGGCAAAGTTCTTCCATTAATTAACCAAAAATATCCATCAGGATTTTACGGTTGATAAAATTTACCTCGAGGAAAGTTACACTTGATTCCAAAGGCAGGCTAGTTATCATCCTTTGTTAACTGGTGACATTGGGTTCATTTCCTTCTTAATAGATAGGAGTGACAGAGAGAAATGACAAAATTATCTTGTGTTCGTTAGTCAGAGGCTTGTCGTGAAAGTCTTGTCCTTCGTTGTAACTTAGTTTATTGAGTTTTGGTCCTTTTTCTGCTCATACCACTTACGTTTCTCCGTTGTTGCTCAAAGGTTAGTCCCTCTGAAACTCTTAATTAATTTTTTCTGTATGGTTCCCTTCTGTTTCGACCAGTCAAACTCTGAGCTCATGGTGGACGAAATCTTACATATCCTCAGAAAGGAAAAAAAAAAGGCTCAGGACGCCCCAAAGTGCATGAATTGGCAATAATCGTTCAAACTGAAGGACAAAAGAAAATCCCAATAACATCTATAGGAATCAATAGATTATTGAAGTCTACAAGATATGAGACTAACAGATTTCTTTCCCTGCTATACACACAATAGATCTAAATTTGGAGCAGAAAACAACATTGTGAACAAATACATATGTTGCACTTTGTATGACAATGTTTCTCTAGAAAATCCAAAGCATATAGAATAGAACACACCACATAAGTACCGTAATGACGGAAAAGAAAATATGAAATCCTTTTGATTTTTTGATTTTTTGTGAAAATAAAATATTTTTTAATATTTTTCAAGAGACTTTTAATGTTTTATGTCTCACAATCTAGTAAAACCGCAATCAAAAGAGAGCTTGTAATATTGAGCTGGAAAGTCCCTGTGAGATATAGAAGACGTGCAAAGGATCTAGACTTGGAATGAATGAGTCGCAACAAATTAAAGCTGGTATAATGTTGACATGAAATATATGTAGCGCATAATGGCATCTACTCTCAAAGTTACCATATGACCAATTGATTTTAAGCCTTATCTATCTATTTGAAAGAGATTTACATATAAGTCACGTTGATGTAGATCTCGAAGACTCCTCTATTTTTTTTTTTTTTTTTTTTGTAAAATGTTTTGCAACCAACCTCATTTCTTCATTTAATTCTTAGAATTTTAGGACCCGAAACGAAGCGTTCTCCTCCAATAGACTCATCTTCTTCGATCACCCCATGTCAATCCATTTTGCATGTTCAGCCTTCTGTTTCTTCAGCTCCAACCTCTGCAACTGCACTTTTGCTCTCATTAAGTCCAATTCATCCATCAGTGGCCTCAATCTCTCTTTTTCTGCGTCCACTTGCTCTTGTGCATCTCTAATTTTTTGTTCTTGTCTTTGTATGTCTTCTTCTCGTCTTACAAAATTATCTTCTTCGATCACCTCCAGTTTCACCTACAATATTAACTGAATTTTGTCAACACTTATTGAAATCATCTGTTTTTTCCACATCGTACCTCTAAAGAAAAATCCATGCCTTGCTGTGTAATAGAAGAACAATTACAGTAAATGTTAGAAAACCTAAATTAACTAATATTAAGTAATAAAATATACATCAACTCACATAAAAAAAAATCTTATGTATTACTATTTCAAGATAACATTTATAAAGACGAAAGATTATGATACTATAAAGTGTATACTAAATGCTATGATTACAAATCGAAATATAAGCTCAAGAAGAATTATTAAAGAATCAAAGAAGAGGAAACAAATTAAGAAAAAAAAAGGAAAAAAAGAAAAGGGAAAATTCCAAAATGGGACCCAAAGTGTCATATTTTTCTCAAATAAGGACCAAGTGGACATTGTTTCAAATAGGGACCTAAAGTGCCATCACTTTCTCAAATAAGGGCATGAAGTTGATATTGTTTCAAATGGGGACATAAAGTGGTTATGTTTGTTTCAAATAAGGACCTGACTTTTCGGCGATCAAGGTATTCTCGTCATTTGCCATTTTCTGACTATTTTTCCTTCCTTTTTTTCCTTTCCTCTTTTTTTTTGGTTCTTCTTCTTCCTCTTCACCAGTGGTCGGCCGACCACCGGCGGTGCCCACAGAGGGCTTGGCTAGGGCCACCCACGTTGGCCACAGGCGAGGGATGGCCTCGCTTGCCCTTTATAGTATCTAGCAAGGGCTGACCTCATAGATGGCCCCTGGGTGAGGGTCACCATGCCCAAGCAACGCCATCCCTCACTTGTGGCTAGCGTGGGTGGCCCTTGCCGGCGAAGGCGACCCTTGCCCAGCCCTTTGTGGGCATCACCGATGGCCAACAACCATTGACAAAGAGGAAGAAGAAGAACTAGAAACAAAAAAAATGGAAAAATGCCAAATGATGAAAATACCCTTGACTGGTCGAAAAACTTAGTTGGTTGGCAACCGGCAAGGTCGGGTCCTTATTCTGAAACAACCAAAGCCACTTGAGGCCCTTATTTAAAACAACCAAAGTCACTTCAGGTCCTTATTTGAAACAAAGTCCACTTCGGACCCTTATTTGAGAAAATAAAGGCACTTCGAGTCATTTTTTGAAATTTTTCCAAAAGAAAAAGAAATGATAAAGGCAGCATGGAGGAACTCTATTATCGTCAATTAAGAAGATGCGTGAGATTTCATAAAAGTATAAAAGGAAATTTAGAAAAGCGACTCACCGGAGACAAGGCACATTCCACATGAGCAACAAAATTATAATCACAGTTCTCGCAAAAATAGACCCATTTTTTCGGATCCCTCCTCTTCTCGCAGATGTTGCAGTAAAACTCTGCCCTCTCATCTTCAATAAACGATTTGCGGAGCACCAATGACTCACAGTTACAGTGATGCTCAGATTTTACAGTTGGTGGAAATAGAGAACATTTGTAGTGAAGAGTATAATCGCACTACATACACGAAAAGAAGTCGATCCCGCAACTTTTATGGCAGGCCCTGCACTTGTACTTGCCATTGTTTTGCCTGGTGTTCGCAATCCCGTCCTTTTTTTTTATTTTTTTAAATTTTTTAATTTTTTTTTTTATCTCACTCCCAAAATAGAAGAGATGGTGCTCATGGAAAGGATGTTTCAGATATGGTTTTTGAGCACAGAGAACATGGACATAGAAATTGCACTCTCAACATGAGAAAGCGAAGGAGCCACTGATTATCATGTTGCAATGGCGACACACGGTATCTTTATTAGGAGGTGAAAAGCAGAGGGTGAGCGCATGTAGCGAGTGGGAGGGGTGTACCAAGGGGACGATAGCTGCAAACATGATTTATGGAGCTTAAAGTTGCATCTTTTGGAAAAGCATTTGTACGCCGGAGCTTTTCTATCTATATTCCTGTTACAAACTGTGCAAAAGTCCATGTTAAGATTGCAATAAAACTTCAGTTCATGCTCATGGAAAGGATACTGAACCGTCGTGGCCACTCCTTTCTCAAGATACGAGACAGAGGCAAAAGCGCAATTGTGATGGATAAAGAAGTCGCACATCTGACAGGTGTAGCAATAGGACTCACTTCTTTGTCGAGATTCACAGATTGCACATTTGTGTTTCTCATGGGGACATTGAGCGAAGGTCAGAGTATGCTCAGGGTGAAGGTAACGTTGAACTGCATCTATAGGTGGTTGGGCACATGATTTATGAAGGAAGAATGGCCAATCTGAACAACCAAAAAAGTCATCCGACGGAATCTGGTCTTCACAGATACTGCACGTGATCTTTGTGTGGGTTTTGGAATGGTAGGAGGAGAGCTGATGCGGATGCAGAGGATGATCGATCACCGATGGGCGTGGACTGATGTCCTCTCTCTCACCATCATTATCATCATCATCATCATCTTCACGAGGCATAGTCGAAATCACACAAGACAGATCGAAGATCAATTCGCATTCCTCACGGCGGTACCTTATGGGGCTCATGTCATACAGAGAGCGACATGCATGGCATTTACCCTTCCCTGATGAATCGTAAGAGAGGTAGAGAGGGTGCTTGGGGTGGAAAGGGTGGTGTTGTATCTCCAGGGGTGCCTTGGCACATGCCTCGTGGAGGAAGATATTACATTCTCTGGATCCGTATGCCTCCTCCTCCGAGATCCGCATCTTGCAACCTCTGCAGGAAATTCCCGTTCTCACGGGGACGGTGGTTAATGGATGTACATGAGCGAACTGCAGTCGAGATTCTGCATCGCTGGCCTCTCGCAGCATCGAACAATAGTACTTCTCAACCTGCAGGGTTCTCATCGCATCGGTAGCGTGGAGCATGTAGCCGCAACCATGGACACATCGGTAATAGGAACCTGGCAATCCAACATCAGGCCCTTGTTGAAGGTCGAGGGGGTGCTCGTGACGAGGATGTTGGATCTGAAGAGGAGCTGATCTCGCACATGATGTGTGAAAGTAAAACCCGCACTTTTCACAACAGTAAATAGAAGGGCTACCATTGATGAATTCTTCTCCGCAAAATGTACACCAAATCACTTGTTGGCAGTCTTCGCGGTCAAACTTTCGAATGTACTCGATCTGACATTGTACATGTCCAGATGGTATTTCTTGTTGGGCGGTTTGGAAGTGTTGGCTCAAATATCGAAGGAACAGGACGTGAGAATGCAAGGGACTTTGGATGGAACTCATCTTGAGAGAGAGAGAGAGAGAGAGAGAGAGAGAAGGGATGAACGCGGGCAAATATGGCGGTGGTGCGGCAACAAACCTTACCCTTCATAAAATAGAAATTTGTACTTCCAACGCGTACAAAGTCGCACTCCTTTTCTGCGCTCATCCCAAAGCACGAACGCTTACAAAGCTGCGTGATTCCTTTTTCTATCATCTTTCCTATTTCTCTTAGTTGGTATTACATTTAGAAAATTGCTTCAAAACAAGAAAGTCCATTAAGTAGGCCCCTAAAAACCACCCATGCACAACTTTAGTTAAGAAAATTAGACAAGAAAAAATTACAAAAAAAAAGGAAAATTATGGCACACCAATCTAATTCCTTGTGCAAAATTAGAAAAATGACCGGTTATTGTCGATTTCCAAAATCGAAAATTGAAAACCATTTAGAATAGGCCGGTTTGGTCCGATCTGAGTACTGATTTAGATGAGGACCTTGCTCACTCCTTTGTGAAAATAAAGTTAACCGAAGTTGGACTCGGAAATCAGAAATTAAAGTGAAATGGGATAGAGAAACAGACTAATTTTATATCTTGCTAATAAGATAAATTTGAAACGCCAAGTGTAAAAATCAAAGTCGCTCGATATACCGCAAAAGAAGCTTTATCCATGTTTAGCCCTGAAATTGAAATCATCACAGAGACGTACTTTTCCTTTTTCTACTTTGCGCAAAAAGCTGTCTTCTTTTCCTTTCTTTTCCTAAAGCACGAACGCCTAAACAGCTATGCTTTCTTATTTTCTCGTCTCGTTCTTCGTTCATACCAAAGCACCTGCTCTTTTACCTTTTCTTTTGTCTGGATTCCGGATCACATGTTTGGTGCTAACGTTCATTGGCCTTCGTACATATAGAAAATCATTACTTTTTATTTTTCAATGGCCTTATAAGTCCACGCTTATTTTGTTTTGGTAGGTTTCGAAGGTTTGTTATTGCCTAACTAATAATCCCCATTTGTATCCATCATCACATGAACTTTTTACTTTGATTATATCCTAGCTAAGTTCTAATAAGTGAATTCGAGAAGTCAAATGTAAACTCTAGGTCACCTAACATGACATCTTCCAAATTCCCCATTAAATAGCGCATGCTGAAGAAATATGTGTCAAGAGCGGGTTCAAACTTGTGCTTCCATTCCTTTTTTTCTCCATTTCTTCACCTTTTATCTCCAGAGTGCAAACGTGTAAAAGGTTAAGCTTTCTTTCTTTCTTTCTTCCTTTTTGCCTTTTCTGTGCTCATGTTAGGAACGCAAATATATGAAGAGAAAAAATAGAGAAGAAAACAAGCGAGAATTTTTATGTGGAAAACCTTTCCCAAAATTAGAAAAAAAAGGAAAAATCACGGTGCCACACTTTACAATCTTTATAATATCAATATCAGTGTTACAAGCTCTAGGGTTACAAGCTTCAGCATTATAACTATAAAAGATATTGCCCCTATATAGTAGGAGTTTAGGGCATACATAATTAATATGAAAATTACATGTACGTCAAAGCTCTATTATTTACTTTGACATTGCAGGATGGATGACCTAATGGGAAGTGTGTGCCCAAAATATTTTTTTTTACACTTAAACATTATTTTCCTCTATTAGACTCCAAACTCCATCAGCTCATTCAAAAGATATGTTCACTGGCCTTGAAACATACAAGAGTATTGTTTTTTTTTCACAATCTTAACAATTCTACATTTAATTTTCTTCTCGAAGACTTTGAACTTTTGTTACTACCTCACCAACAATCCTCCTTTATATCCATTTGTCTTTAATAAGAAATTTTTTGAATGTTATACCATTCCCTAACAATCCTCGCCAAATCTGCGAGGGCAACCTTCGCCAGACGCCGGCTTCCCTCCGTAGGAGCCGGTGGAAAGATGAGAGAAGAAGCCAAAAAAAAAAAGAAAAGGAAAAATAGTAACGAAGGACTAGATCGAATATTTATCAATAATTCATGGACCAAATTGAGCAGATTGAAAGTTCAGGGACTAGATTGGACATTTATCAATAGTTTAGGGACCAAATTGAGCAAATTGAAAGTTCGGGGATGAAATTGTACATTAAGTAAAAGTATAGGGACCATTTGTGACATTTTCCCTTTCTGTTTCTTTTGTTTGGATCTCAAATCACGTGTTTCGGTTCTAATGTTCATTGGTCTTTATACATACACACAAATATTACTTTTTATTTTTCAATGACATGATAAATCCGCACTTTCTTTGTTCTAGTGGGCTTTGAAGGTTTGTCATAGCATAACTAATAATCCCCATTTGTATCCATCATCACATGAAATTTTTACTTCGATTATATCATAGGTATGTTCTAGTAAGTGAAATTCGAGAAAAAAAATGTAAAGTCTAGGTCACCTAACATGACCTCTTCCAAATGCCCCATTAAATAGCGCATGCTTAAGAAATTTGTCTCAGGGATGTGTTCAAACTTGTGCTACCATTCCTCTTTTTCTCAATTTCTTCACTTTTATCTCCAAAGCATGAACTTGTAAAATATGTTGACCGGCCTTGAAACATTCAAGACTATTGTTTTTTTCCACCATCTTAACCATTCCACATTTATTTTTCTTCTCAAAGATTATGAATATTCGTTATTGCCTCATTAATAATCCTCATTTATATATATTTCTCTTCAGTGGGTAAATTTTTTAATGTTATACCATTCCCTAACTAATCCTCATTTATCTTCTTTGGATAGATCGTGGATGTTTTTTTTTTTTTTTTTTTCGTGGATGTTGATTACACTGAATAACAACTGAAAAAATGAAACAAAAACCTAGAACTACATACTTAAGTAACAAAATTATTTGAAATGTAATATATGAAAGTGAATTTAACCAAAGCCCTACTTACAATTTGAAAATTGAAGGAAGATGGAATAAAGGAACAACCTAATGGTATAACTTACTTATAAGTGAAACTTATTGATTTCACGTATGGAATGTTCAATTAACTGAAACTGCCCATCAAAATAAACTCAGTTACTTCAATGGTTACAAATAATTCTTATATTTAGCCTGAACAACCTAAAGTTGCTGACTTCTCACCATACATATATTATGCATATCTAGCAAATTAAATTAGGCTGGATAAGTTATACTTCATTATTAGAATGAGGAAATATCTTATCATCGAACAAATAATTGTTATATTTAGCCTGAACAAGAAATAACCTTCTTCACAAGTTCTAAGCCAATTATCTTGTGGTATTCTTGAATATTCTATTACTGCATCCCTCAAATGGTTACTATATTCGGAATATTCTCATTTCGCCCATTTGTTTGGGATAGCGGTTTCTATAGGCTCTGCCACTTTTATTTTTGACGACTCTTCTACATATTCCGCTATGACATTCTCCACAATTGTTTGGACAGCTCCTCTTTGATGCACATCTGTATCCTTCAAAGATTGCTTTCTACCTTGCTTGCTGGTCTGCCAAATAGCAACTAGAGTCACCAGACTTGGAACATATAGCTAGCTGAAAGCGTATGTGCTAGACATAAAATGAGCCATTGAATCAACTCAAAACAGACAGCCATTTGAAGAATGGACAAAGCATCGAACAAAGCATCCTCAGGTCCATCTTGTAAAATGCTCCACTTCTCTGAAATGCTGGGAATCTAAACAGAGAACCAGCCAAGACCTCATGACGAATACAGACTCCCCGTATGAATAACACAATCACTTAAGAAGAAAGCCTTGCACTAACCTGAGCTTTGGTAGTATCGACACAGTTCAAGAGTGAATTCTCACCAAAGATGTTAGCAACATCTTTGAGTACTGCTCTCTTTTTGTGCTGCTTGCCAGCTTTTCCTACCATAGTTGCTTTTGTTCTTGTCTGATACTGATTTCTTGGCATTTGCACGGATAGTACGCTTTTGTTCCAGTTTAAAAGAGAGCCTTGGGGATGGGAGTATCCCTATGGACATGTCTAATGCTTTAGCTCTTGCCTGCATAATTCAGGCAGTGGATTCTTCAGTTGTGTTCATGCTACATTTTCTTTGCTCATATTTGCATTCCTCCCTGAGGGAAATACCTGTCATCAAATTAAATGGCTCCTCTCTGCATTCATCATCCTGAAGATTAAGTTTATCGTTAGATGACTGGAACTAAAAGATGAATCGGAGCAGGCAGTTATAGTTTGAAACTGTTGAAGACACAAGCAAGGCAAACCATAGGAATCCTGTCATCCTGGAATTTCAATGAAGAGAAGAGTCTCTCATGCCACTAGAACTAGTTCCCCATCCCTTTAGGCAATAAGGCAATACCATCCCAAAGGTTATGGACCATATTATCTTAATAGCTACTCAAGATCATAGGTTTAAATGAGTGCTGAAAATCCTATGAAGTGGATTTGAGATTTACAATAGAGGAGACAGTTAAATGCACAATCAGGAGTCTCATCTCTCTCTTCAGCCCTCCTCGCATTAACGTTTTCATTTGCAAGTATAAAGGATCTATCTTGCAAGACACTGAACAAGTGAGAATATCTCATCTATGTTTTCTCAACTTTTCACCACTCAGTATGGCAGTTCTATTTTTCCAATCAACAATTTTTTAGGTAAAACTGATGGATCATTAGTTGCCAAAGGCCTCTAACTAGAACAATTTATAAGAAAAAATTGACCGATATCTCTCAAGAAATTTCCATCAAATTTGTTCTCGCATGGTTTTACTTTTTGTATGTCATCATAGACCAAAACCAGCTTTACAGCTAGCCTTGTGATTATAAACGTGCTTAATACAAAATTTGAAAAAAATTCATTGAGAAGAAGGCAAACCTAGACTTGTTAGGAACTAAAAACTGCAAACATAACTTATCCTAGTAAATAATGTGAACATGATTGCCACTTATTATAATTTATCTTAAAAATTAACGGGAACTCTTGCAAATTTTTAGTAAACGCTGGAGGTTGAAGAGTTCATCTAATTTATTTTGTGCTTGTGTCCAATGTAGGCAATGAGCTTGTAAGATAAATCTTCTTGTCGCAGCATTCCAAGAGGTGAACGACTAAGTAGCCCAACACCATAGCCCATGGGGGTGCAAATGGGTGAGTTTGGTTCAACTTTAAAAATGGGTTTTAGGTGTAATGCGATGCTAAAAGACAAAACCCTATGGGGAAATGCAAATTACTTTTGATAAAAACTCATTTGCATTGCAACTTTGAATGAAGTAGTGTTTGATTAAAAAAATAAAAAATTGCAAAGGACTTTAGCTATGATTTATCTTCTTTTTTGATTAAAAAGAAATCAAACCCTTTGCCAACTCTAGGGAAGGTTTAGGCCATTAGCAAGCTAGATTTGACGCTAGTGGTTGACAATTGAGATTAGGCGAGGGTCACACGACCCAGGCGAGGGCCACCTTGGAGTCATGCGACCTCAGGCAGCCATGGGTTGGGTCACATGACCCCAAGGATGGCTGCCTAGGGTAGTGTGACCCTGGATGAAGAGGCTTGAGGTCATGTGACCTAATCGACCATTGCGTTGGGTCTCACAATCCCTAAGCAACAAGCCTTAAGGTTATGTGACCTGAATGATTGTCGCCTAGGGTCTCACAACCCAATCATCCCTCGCCTAGGTTGCACTATCCCAAGTAGCCATCACATGGGTCACGCAACCTCGCTGGCCCCTCACCGGTTAGATTTGACCTCTTTGGCCCTTGCCAACTATCCTCACAAAGAAGATGAGTAGTAGCAATGAGGGGCAAAACCAAAAGACTAAAGAATTGGTGAGGTTAGATTTGGAAAAAAGATGTTTAACTTTAGTTTTAGCATTTCACAAATGTAATTTCAAAAGGCTAGTCCCTACTTGCCAAGGGCTTTTAGCATTCCTAAGGTCAGCATTGGGCTAAAAGCTATTTTGAAAGGCTTGCTAAATACTTCAGCATTTTCCCAAGAGGTTTTGGAGGTTGAAAGCCTCTTGGAAAAATTGTATCAAATACACCTCAAGTCCGGAGAAATGATAGTAGACATCAAAATTCCAATTTTCAAATATGAAAACACTTCATACTTTTGAGAGAAAATATATTCTAAAAGAGTTTTATTTTCAAATATGTCAAGTGTATTATATAACTAAAAAATGTGGTTGAAATTATTGGACCTATATCGAGAAATCAAGAGGAGCTATTTTTTCTTGAACCCTCCCAAAAAAGGTCTTTATTCATCAAATATAGCTCACAAGAATAAATAATATAACCAAACACTAAAATACAGTCTGGCCCAAAAACAAAAGAAAAACAAGGAGGAGGAGGAAACATACCAATATCTTCCTCACTTCTTACTCCATTACCACTTTCTTTCATCTATTTTCAACGTACCCATTTACATCCTCAGATAAAACCTTATGGACAAAAAGACTATATTGCTATTTTCCACCATCTTTGGACGCCCTCCCGCCACTTCCGGCCATCGCATCAACCCCACTCTAATTGATTATCTAGTTCTTTCGTTTTGCAGCTCCCTCCCTCCGCGTTCTCTAGAGGAGGCAGTAAGCCTCCAGATCCAGGCTTGACCGTTGATCTATGGCGTCGGGGCTTTGAGCCGTCAAAGCATGGTGGAGCAATGATGTTGCAAATAACAAGGAAAGAAATAGATGAAGGCTGGCTCGGAATTGACATCAGCGAATGCCTGTGGTAGTGAGCAATGAGGAGGCCGAGACATCGGCTGACTTGACAGCGGTTTTGGTGGCAAATGGTCACGACTTTAAGGGTGGCTAAGTTAGTAGGGAGGTTTGTGTTTCCGGTTGGAAAAAGTTTAGAACCGAGACAAGGGTATTTTAGGAAGAGAAGCCACGATCTCGTAAATGTTTGTATAATGATAATTGATCTAACCTGCAAATTTGTATTGAAGATGAAAGCTCGGAATTTTTCGACTGAAAAAAAAAAAAGCTCCGAATTTAAATAAGTAATATTAAAATAGAGGAGGAAAAAAAAAACAGATGGATCATGAGAGATAGCCAGTATTGGATTTGTTACAATACACGTGTGGTTATGACCGGGAATCCAATACTCAAGTGGACAAGAGAAGTCCCAAGAGCAAGGTTTGCATCTCAGGGAAAACAGTTTAATGTAGAGGGGCGAGTTTGATATCAGAGTTGAGGCTTCTGAATGATGGGAGAATGGTAACAATTCAAACAATATCGAATTAACGCAGCGGAATAAAATAATCTCCATTTTGTGTAAACCTAATAGGAATCGATATAATAGAGTAAAATAAATACCAAACACACGAACACAAGACGATTTTTTTTTACATGGAAAACCTCCTCGATGTGAGGAGATTAAAAATCACAGGATCGAAGTCCACCTGAAAATCTTCACCATCAATAAAATTGGTGAACAATGTTCTCCTCTAGCAAATACTAGAGGTACATATTAACAAAGACTTCAAGAACATAATTCTTGACAATACACATGAATTTCATAAGAGATCAAGGATAAAGCTAACAAAAAACACAGGTTTTGATCAATCCATGAAAAACCTGATGTAGGGAGCTTCAAATCAAAATCAAACCGTTCAGATTCGAGAAGATTGCACCATGAACTTGCTGACAAAATGTTAGCTCAATCAGACCGTGGATCGATCTCCGATGCCAGCTTGATGTAAATCAAACTTTGCCGTAACCCCCAGATTTTTCTGCTTTCTTTTTTTCTCTTGTTACTACGCCTTTTTGTGGCTACCACTTTTTAAAAATAGTGAGAAACCCTATTTCTATATATAACTTATCATATGGGCTCAAGCTCTTTTTGGGCTTGCAATTCATTAGGCCTTCTCCACATAGGAGTGAACCCAGCTAACAGATCTCCCTCTCATGATAATGTGGAAGGATTCATTATCCCTACTATCAATTGGCAATGTTCAATCTTCTTTCTTGGTAGAGTCTTCGTCATCATATTAGAGCTATTATGATTTGTATAATTTTTCTCAACTTCCAATAACTTTTCATCTATAACATCCCTTATCCAATGATATCTAACATCAATATGTTTCGATCTAGAATGAAAAGATGAATTCTTACCGAGATGAATTACGCTTTGATTATCACAAAATAGCATATACCTCTTTTACTTGAACCCAAGTTCTTCTAAGAACTTCTTCATCCATAGCATTTTTTTACTAGCGTTAGTCGCCACAATAAATTTAGCTTCAGTTGTAGAAAGTGCAACACACTTCTACAATCTTGACTTCCATGACACAGCTCCACCTGGAAAAGAAATCAAATAACCAGAAGTAGATTTACGAGTATCAATATCTCTTGCCAAGTTGGAATATGTGTATTCAACTAACTCAAGTTTCCCGATCCAAAACTGAGTTTCAAATTTGAAGTCTCCCGAAGATATCTCATAATCCACTTCACTGCATTCCAATGCTCTCTGTTTGGATTTGACAAATAGTGACTAACAACGCCAACTGCGTGCGCCAAGTTTGGGCATGTACATACCATCGCATATATTAAGCTTCATACAACTGAAGCATATGGAACACTTTCCATATCTTTATTCTCTTTATCAGTCGTAAGACTTTGTTTCATATTTAACTTAAAGTTGGCAGCAAGATAAGTACTAACCACTTTAGTCTTGTCCATGTAAATTTTTTGAAGGATCTTCTCGATATATTTCTCTTGCGACAAAAACAACTTCTTAATATCTCTGTCTCGGGTAATTCTAATACTAAGAATCTACTTCGCCGAGCCCAAGTTTTTCATGGCAAAAGACTTGCTCAACTGTTTATTCAATAACTCAATTCTTGAAGCATTACTGCTAACAATCAGCATATCATCAACATAAAGCAAGAGAATAATAAAGTCATCATTAGAAAATTTTTGGACAAACATACAGTTATCCGATGAAGTATTCTTATAGCACTGTTTTGTTATAATTGATGCAAACTTTTTGTACCACTGCCTCGGTGCTTGTTTTAGGCTATAAAGACTTTTCTTCAATTTGCACACATAATTATCTTTTCCTTTCACTATAAAACCATTACGTTGTTCCATGTATATCTCTTCATTCAAGTTACCATGTAGGAAGGCTGTTTTGACATCTATTTGCTCAATTTCCAAATCTATGGTAACTGACAAGTCTAGTACAACACGGATAGAAGACATTTTCACTACCTGAGAAAGTATATCATCAAAATTAATACACTTTCTCCGACCAAATCCCTTAACAACCAATCTAGCTTTGTACCGTGGTTATGAAGTATGTTCATCTTGCTTCAACCTATATACCTACTTGTTCTTCAAATCTCTTTTACCTTTAGGTAACTTCACCAACTCAAAAGTGTGATTATCATAAAGTGACTGCATCTCATCTCGCATAGTATTAAACCAATTGCTTTTGTACTCATTTTCTATTGCTTCTGCATAGCATTTTGGTTCACTTGCATTAGTCAATAATACATACTCATCTTTAGAATATCTGGTGGAAGGTCGTTAGTCTTTAACGGATCTCCGAACTGGATCATCTAGTGGAATATCTAATTGAGCCTCTAGTTTAGGAATAGTATTATCTGTTTTAATATGTTCAGGAACATGTACGTTATTTGGAACATTGACTTCCTACTGCTCTTCATTAACCTGTGTATGAATGTTTGTAAGAGGGACTGGATCCAAATCAACCAAATTATCACTAACCTATAGTGCTGAAATCATTTTTGCTTTCTCAATATCCTCTATTGTTTGATCTTCCATAAACATAATGTCTCTGCTTCTTACAATTTTATTTTCAAGCGGATCATAAAATTTGTAGTCAAGCATATCCTGTCCATAATCAATAAATATGCACTGTTGTGTTTTCACATCAAGTTTAGACCTTTCATTTTTGGGAATATGCACAAATGCTTTACACCCAAAGACACGTAAATAATCATAAGAAACATCTTTGCTTGTTCAAACTCTATTAGGAACATCAAACTCTAAAGGAACGCATGGAGTAAGATTTATTACATGTACAACAGTACTTAAAGCCTCACCCCAAAAGGATCTAGGTAGCTTTGACTATGAAAGTAAACATCTTATCCTTTCAACCAGCGTTCTGTTCATTCTCTCAGCTAAGCCATTTAACTAAGGCATCTTAGGAGGTGTCTTTTGATGTTGAATACCTTGTTATCTGCAATATCATCAAAAGGTCCAATATACTCTCCCCCGTTATCAGTTCTGATGCATTTCAATTTCTTTCCAGTCTGTCTCTCAACTGAAGCTTGAAATTGCTTAAAAGCATCTAACACTTGATCTTTAGTTTTTAAGGTATTAATCCAAATTTTTCTTGAAAAATCATCTATGAATGTAACAAAATAAAGAAATCTACCAAGTGATTTTGTTTTCATAGGACCACAAACATCAAAATGCATTAAATCCAGTATACATAACTTTCTTGAAGGAGGGGAGCTTTTAAATGCAACTCTGTTCAGTTTTCCTGCTAAACAGTGAGCACACTTTTTTAGTGCTGAACTTTTCAATCATGAAAAGAGCTTCTTCCTCACCAATAGTGACAAACCATTCTCACTGATGTGATTGAGCCTCTTATACCATAACTTAGCTGCATCTTCATTGTCTACTGCATTAATTTTGTCCGTGGACAACTTTGCCTGCATAATGTACAACAGAGGATATTTTTCACCTCTAGCCACAACAAAAAAACCTTTGGCGAGCTTCCATTGATCATTACTAAAGATACTGCAATACCCCTCATCATCCAACTTACCTGTAGAAATCAAATTCAAGTGGATATCAGGTATATGTTTAATATTATTCAATATTAACCGTGTACTATTGTTGGTTTCTAGGCACACATCACCGATGCCTACAGCTTGAGCTAGCTCATTGTTTCTCATTTTCATAGATTCGAAGTCACTTGACCTGTTTAATGTAAAGAAATCCCTATGAGATGTAGCATGAACGGATGCACCACTATCAATTACCTAACTAGTCTCATGAGATACAAAATTCACGACATCACCATAAAAAATAATGAGAAAGTCTTTTTTAAGTGCAGTAACATGATTGTCATCACTATCATTATCACTTTTATTCTCTTTACCTTTTTCCTTTTGTTTATCCCTTTTTAACTAGCGACAAAACCTTTGAATATGTCCCTTATGATGACAATAATGACACTCAACATTAGCAAATATATTATACTTACCTATACTTTTATCTCGACTTTTATTTATGTTTTTCGGACCTCGAGACTCACTTCTTCCCCATTTTCTCAACAACCAAGGCATCATAATGTGAAGAGGACAATCCTTGTGTCTTCCTTCTCATCTCTTCATTCAAAATACTACTTTTGGCCAAATCCATGGTAATCGTACCATTCGGGGCAGGATTAGACAAAGATGTTCGAAACGTCTCCCATGATTCCGACAAAGTACCAAGCAACCATAATACTTGTATCTCATCATCAAACTTGATTCCTATCATAGCCAACTGATTTATAATTCATTGAAAAGAATTTAAATGATCAGTCAAACGAGTACCATCTTGATATCTCAGAGCCATCATCTGTTTTATCGAAAATAACTTATAATTCTCAGTCTTTCGAGCATATAATTGTTCGAGCTTATCCCATAAACTGTGTGCATGTGTTTCCTCAATAATATGGTCCAAAATATTATCATCCACCCACTGCCTGATATAACCACATACTCGATGATGAAATATAGACCATTCAGCATCAGTTTTATTCTTCGATTTCTCCTCGGCAAATATGGGCAAATAAAAATCTCACATATAAAAGGTCTTCCATCTTCCCTTTCCAAATATGATAATTTGAACCATTCAGTGTAACTATTCTACTCGTATTTGTTTCCATCATTTAACACAAGACAGAAAAATCAAGCAATAACCAGATACTCTGATACCGCTCTAATGGAAAAACGGTAACAATTCAAACAATATTGAATTAACGCAGCAGAATAAAATAATCTCCCCTCTTGTGTAAACTTAATAGGAATCGATATAGTAGAGTAAAATAAATACTAAGCATGCGAATACAAGACGATTTTTTTACATGGAAAACCTCATCGATGTGAGGAGATCAAAAACCACGGGATCGAAGTCCACCCGAAAATCTTCACTATCAACAAAATTGGGTGAATAATGTTATTCTCTAGCAAATACTAGAGGTACATAGTAGCAAAGACTTCAATAACATAATTCTTGGCAATACACATGAATTTCACAAGAGATCAAAGATAAATTTGACTAAAAACGCAGGTTTTAATCAATCCACAAAAAAACTTGATGTAAGGAACTTCAAATGAAAATCAAACCGTTTAGATTCGAGAAGATTGCACCATGAATATGCTAACAAAATTTCAGCTTAATCAGACCACGAATCGACCTTCGATGCCAACTTGATGTAAATCAGACTTTGTCATAACTCCCAGATTTTTCTGCTTTCTCTTTTTATCTTGTTACTACGTCTTTTTGTGGCTACCACTTTTTAAAGATAGTTAGAAACCCTATTTCTTCATATAACTTATCATATAGGCTTAATCTTTTTTTGGGCTTGCAACTCATTAGGCCTCCTCCACATAGGAATGAACCCAACTAACACTGAACAAGGTATCCGATATAATAGCCAATTGGAGTTTCCTTTGATGCCCCATCAACCATTCAGGATTCATTAGAACGATCGTCTACATGCTTGTCTATTCATGCATCTATCTCCATAGAAAACTAAAAGTTCACATCAGTAACAAAACTATGCGTGCACAATCAAGGTCACTATTGACTTGAAAAATCATAGGGATACAAGTGCAACCACGTGTCTACTGCCTATCACGACGCATCTCCTTTTACAATGTCTGGTTCTCCATCACTTCTTCCACTGGGGCAATCTTCGTAGCACAACCTGCAATTGAAACACATGAGTAGAGATGTTTGTTCAGACCTGTATGTCCCCAAGTAAAAAAGCAATTCTCATATTGCATTTGTTGCATTTAAAACTTCATTATAAAGGAAAATATTATCCATGAAAATCATTTTCAACTAAAATAGTTAGTTTTCATTTGCTTGGTGTTTAGGAAAAGTGATTTCTTTCTTACTAAAAGAGGAAGTCATTTTCTCCTAATCTAAGCTTGTTGTTTTTAGTCTATAGATAATGTATTCTATACATTAATTAGTTTTTCATCATCCAAACACTAGAAAATTGGAAAAAAAAATTCTTGGAAACAGTTTTCCTTCAAATAAAGGGACCCTAATTTGTGACAAACACAGCTTACTTTCTTCCAGATTTCAATTAAATTGCAAAAATGCTTTCTGGCAACTAGAGGACAGTAAAGATCCATGGTGCTTTACCTTTCCAAAGTTTTCTTTATTCCCCACAATAGTTTGACAAGCAAGCCTCCAGGATTCGGGTTTTTGGCAGTTAAAGCTTTTGCTAGAACAACTCGATTATCAAGGCTATAACCCGCATCTGTTAGACTAATAACAGAAGAGAGAGAGAGAGAGAGAGAGAGCTTACTTTCTTCAAATATCGCAGTTTAGTATTGGTTCTCTCATTTATGAGATCCTTCCCATCAATAATCTACCCAATAATAAAGTTTCGATCATTCGATAATAGACACAATCCTCAAATTGTAGGCTCCCTAGGGAGCTGATGTCAGTCTCTAAACTCTACACATGACTGCAAGCCTTAGCAATAGGAAGAGAATCATGCACATGAAGAAAGCACTCTTAACATCTTCCCCTGAAAGTTCTTGCTCTAAGAATGCACGTCTATATTACTCAGACCTCGTGCACCCTCAGTTCTTCATAGTTTTATGTTGTTAAATTGCTCTAGACATGGGATTATTCGAAGCATACAATTGAGAATTCTCAGCTCAAAAACTACATTGGATTTTTTTTCCTATGTCGAGAAACTGGAAACATATGTGCACTTCATCACACGAGCTTCACTATCCCTCCAATGACGATAAATTATGGCATCCTAATTCCCTGTCTAAAATACGAGAGCTGCACAACAAACCGGCGAATCATGTAAGAATTATTGTGGCCCACATGATATGATTTATTATATGGTTTAATGAATTATTAATAATAATAAATATTGGTTATGAGAAGTTACAACTCTAACTAAACGAAACGGTATAATCCTCAAGGGAAGTTACTGCTTTTCCTAAGAGGTGCAACTTTTATGGATGTTAAAAGGCGCTTTGATGGAAGGCACCTATTGATAGAACATATAAATAGAGTTCGGTTCTCTCTCTACCTATAAAACAACAATAACTGAAAAGAACTTGATATTTTCTTCTCCATCGATAGAATACATTAAATAATAGTGGGTTAAGGGAGAGAAATTGGATTTCTTCATTTGGTTCGAGTTTTTCGGTTTTCTACAACGATTATCATCAAGGGTAACACTATGGATAAAGGTACATCTTCATCTATTTGTGAAAATCATGAAGATCAAAGATCACTGTTTTCTTTTGAATTTCTGTATCAAAGAATTATATGTATATTCTAACAATTGGTATTAGAGCAAGGTTTAAGATTTTTCTGTTTATAGAAATATTATGATTTATGTGTGATGATTTGTTGAATGATCATGTTCATACTATTTGTTGTTGTTGAAATGTTTTCGGAGGGTTCTATCAAAGAAAATCCGAATGATGGAACGTTTTCATGGAGAAAAGGACAAAAATGGAGGAATTTGAAAAAAAAAATTATAGTTTTGTCATTGTGCTATTTATTTACCGTTATGCCCTTATGAAATTATGATTTTACAATTTTTCCCTTATGCTTTGATTACATTTTTTTCCTTGTGTGTAATTTGGTAAATATTTGTATTTTACAATATTAAAAATTCACATTATGGATAGTTTGTTAGTCACCAAAGTGGCCAAACCTTGAAATCTCTTGAATTTTTGATATTGTAAATTGTTTTATTCAATTACCCATAATTAATTGATGCTATAGATGAAATTGATATGTTTCATATTATTATTGGTGCTATGGGTATATTGAAGTTCATTTATTATAAGAACTTAAGGATTAACCTAAAGGTTAATTATTTTCTTATAATTCATGAACATGATAGTTGGTAATTAATATGACTTGTTAAACTTGTTTGTATATCTAAAGATAGCAAATAAATTTTAATAAGATATATTTACAATTACCAAATAAAAGTTATTAGCATCATTATGGTATATATATTTTTATATCATAGGATCGCCCAAAGGAGAACTATAATGTACATGTGTAATGTAGTTTAAATCTGATTAGGTGATATTCTCAAGACATTAATATATGAGTATTTTCTTGCATATTTGCAATATCTATACTTGTTTCACTTCATTCGCATGCTTCGTTTGTTTTCTTATTCAATGGGATGAATTTTTCTGATTGGAGTGAATAAGTCCAGTTTCACTTAGGTGTCCTGGATGTTGATTAATATTTCAAGTTGAGAAACCGGCTGCTATTACTGATGAAAGTAGTGATGATGAAAAATCTTTCCATAAAACCTAGGAAAGATTGAACAGACTGAGCTTAATGTTCATGCTAATGACAGTTGCAAACAACTTAAAAACTTCTCTTTCCAAGATTGACAATGCTAAGGAATTTATGAAATTTGTGAAAAAGTGTTTTCAAATTGTTGATAAGTCACTTGCTGGTACATTGATGAATACACTGACCACCATGAAATATGATGGTTCACATACCATGCATGAGCATATACTTGAGGTGACGACTTTAGCAGCAAAGTTAAGGACTTTAGGAATGAATATGGATGAGTACTTTTTAATATAATTTATACTTAATTCCTTGCCTCATGAGCAATATGGGCCATTTCAAATGAATTATACCACTATAAAGGAAAAGTGGAATGTGAATAAATTGGCCAATATGCTAGTTCAAGAGGAAACAAGGATAAAGAATGAAAATGCTTATTCTATTCATCTCTCAAATCATCAAAAAGCTCAAAGGAATTTCAACAAGAAATGTGAAAGGAGCAAGAAGAAAGGATTATAAGTCCCAAATGACTCTTCAAAGGCTTTTCAAATTCACAAGAAGTAACACAATCTTATTAAGTGTCATTTTTGTAACAAAATTGAACACTTGAAGAAAGATTGTATGAAACGTAAGGTTTGGTTCGAAAAGAAAGATAAGCATTGTGTTTTAATATGTTTTGAATTAAACTTTAATGAAGTTCCTCATAATACTTGGTGAATTGATTCTAGTGTCGCCACTCATATGTCAAATACAATGCAGGGATTTTTTACAATTCAAACCATAAAGCCAAATGAAAGTTATGTAATTACGAGGAACAGAAACAAAGTTCCAGTTAAAAGTATTGGCACTTACCGTTTGATCTTTGGTACTTGGCATTATTTGGATTTGTTTTAAATCCTTTATGTACCTACATTTTCTCACAATTTAGTTTATTTGTCAAAACTTGATGTAGCGGGATTTTATTGTAAGTTTGGTTCCGAATCTTTCAGTTTATTTAAGAGTAATACTCTTATTGGAATTGGAATTTTATATAATGGTCTCTATAAATTTAGATTTGATAATGCTTTTGTTGAGATATTAATGACATTGCATCATAATATTAGCACTAAATAAAGTTTGGTGAATGAGAATTCTGCATACTTGTGGCATAAACGTTTGGGTCATATATCTAAGAAAAGAATGCAAATATTAGTGAAGAATAAAATTCTTCCAAATTTGGATTTTACTGATCTTGGATTGTGTATTGATTGTATTAAAGATAAACAAACAAAGCATGCTAAGAAAGGTGCCACAAGAAGCACATAGCTTCTTGAAATTATACATACCGACATATGCGGTCCCTTTGATGTTTTATCTTTTGGTAAGGAAAGTTATTTCATCACATTTATTGATGATTTTTCACATTATAGTTATATTTATCTATTGCATGATAAGTTTTAAATAGTGAATGCACTTGAAGTGTATATTAAAGAGGTTGAGAGGTAATTAGATAGAAATATGAAAATAGTAAGATCGGATAGAGGCGTGAATATTATGGAAAGTATGATAAATCAGGATAATGTCCAGTTCTATTTACTAAATTCCTTGAAAAACATGGCATTTATGCTCAATACACAATGTCAGGTACATCACAACAAAATGATGTAGCGGAAATGCGTAATTGTACTTTAATGGAAATTGTTAGGAGTATGATGAGTCATTCATCTTTACCCTTATCTTTGTGGATATATGCTTTAAGGACTTCTATGTATTTATTAAACAGGATTCCTAGTAAGGCAGTTCCAAAGACTCATTTTGAACTATGAACGGGAAAAAAACCTAGTTTACGACATATTCATGTTTGGGGTTATCCAACAAAATTAATAATTTACAATCCACATGAAAGGAAATTGGATCTAAGAACGACCAGTGGTTATTTCATTGGTTATGCAGAGAAATCTAAAAGGTATAAATTTTATTATTCTAATCATAATACAAGAATTGTTGAATCTGGAAATGTTAAGTTCATTGAGAATGGTGACATTAGCGGGAGTGAAAGAGTGCATGATTCTTGTATTAAAGAAGTAAGGGTAGAAGTTCCTATACCCAAAGCTTCTAAAGTTGTTATTCCTGATATTATAGTACAACCTAACAATAATCAAGAACAACAAATTAACAAACAAACACTTAATAATTGAGATGTCAATATTGAACCTCCAATAGCTAAGTCACAAGAAATAACATTAAGAAGATCTCAAAGAGAAAGGAGGTCAGCTATTTCTGATAACTATATGAGTTATTTACAAAAGTTAGAAATTGACTTAGGAATTAGAAATGATGTAGGTTCATTTTCCCAAGCCATAGAATGTGAAAATTCTAATGAATGGTTTAATGCCATGGAAGAAGAGTTAAAATACATGCGTTAAAATCAAGTTTGGGAAATTGTTGAATTACCTAAATGATGTAAAAATGTCGGGTGTAAATGGGTCTTTAAGACCAAACGCGACTTAAAAAGTAATATTGAACGGTATAAAGCCAAACTTGTTGCAAAGGGTTTTACACAAAAAGAATGCATTGACCGTAAATAGACATTTTCACTAGTTTCTAAGAATAACTTACTTAGAATCATTATAGCTTTGGTGACTCATTATAACTTGGAGTTATACCAAATGGATGTAAAAACCATATTTCTTAATGGGAATTTAAAAGAATAGGTTTATATGGATCAACCCAAAGGCTTTTCAGTTAAAGGAAATGAACACATGGTATGTAAATTAAAAAAGTCAATATATGGACTTAAACAAGCTTCCCGACAATGATATCTTAAGTTTAACAATACCATAACTTTATTTGGATTTAAGGAAAACACCCTTGATCGGTGTATATATATGAAGATTAGTGGGGGCAAGTTTATTTTTCTAGTTCTATATGTTGATGATATTTTGTTTGCCGCTAATGATCTTGGTTGTTGCATGAAACCAAGAAGTTTATCTCTAAGAATTTTGAAATGAAGGATATGAAAGAGGCAACGTATGTGATAAAAATAGAAATATTCCGTGATAGATCATAATGATTATTAGGATTGTCTCAAAAAGCCTATATTAGGAAAATTTTAGAGAGATTTAATATAGGTAAATGTTTAGCAGGAATAATTCCAATTCAGAAAGGTAACAAATTTAGCCTTATGCAATGTCCGAAAAGTGAATTGGAACGAGAACAAATGAAAAATATTTCTCATGCATCTGTTGTAGGGAGCTTAATGTATACACAAACTTGCACCAGACCAGAAATTAGTTTTGTTGTCGGAATGCTGGGCAGGTATCAAGGTAATCCTAAAATGGATCATTGAAAAACTACAAAGAAAATTCTTAGATACTTGCAAGAAACGAATAATCATATGTTCACTTATAAAAAAATCCGATCATCTTGAGGTGATTGGATATTTAGATTCGACTTAACCAGATGTGCCGATACAAGAAAATTAACGTTTGATTAATTGTTTCTTCTGGCTGGAGGGGCAATTTCATGGAAAAGTGCGAAGTAGTCAGTTATTGCTGCATCCACTATGGAAGTTAAATTTGTGGCATGCTTTGAGGCCACTATTCATGGATTATGGCTGTGAAATTTTATTTCAAGGCTTGTGATTGTTAACAATTTTTTTTTTTTTTTTTTTTTGGTGCTGGAGAAACCACCTCAGCCAGTAGCTGAAGCATAAACCCTCAGGTGCTACGTAAGCGAGAGGACCCACCACCCCCGGCAGCATATTTAAGTCACCAAGTAACTCTGCTAGAACCTTTGCGAAGCAAAGGTTTCGAACTCTTCTCCTCTTTCGCAAAGGTTCACTGAAGCCTACCCAGCGGAGCCATCACGGTTGGTGGTGTGATTGTCGATAGTATTGCCAAGCCGCTGAAAAATTTATTGTGATAACTCTGTAGCAGTTTTCTTCTTTAAGAACAACAGGTATTTTAAAGGTGCTAAGTATGTGGAGATCGAATACTTGTCTGTTAAAAAAGAAGTTCAGAAATGAAGAGTGTCAATTGAGCATATTAGCACAAATCTTATAATAGCAGATATCTTAACAAAAGGACTGCTGCCCAAAACATTTAATGAGCATGTCGAAAAAAATGGGCATTATTAAACATCATTAATGTTTGTATTATGATTGTATTAAGTTTATGTATTTGACACTTTAAGCTCATTTACGTGTTTCTGATATTTCATGTTTCTATTTAGTATACATTATGGAAATAGATTAATGTTAAATAGAATAGTTTCTAAATAGACATCATAGTTGGACTATTACTGTACTTCTCATTTATGGATCATGTTAAGTAAAGCCCTATAGTTGTAGTACATAGAAGGGACTATGTTGATTAATGACATACAATCGTTATGACTCACATTAGATTTCTTTGCTTAATTGTGGTTAGTATGTGATTGCCAATTTAATGAAAATTTTATAGCAGAATATTATTATGCACATTACAGTCTTTATTAAACCATGAATGGAAAATCATATGGGCCAAGTGAGAGAATGTAATAATTATTGTGGCCCACATGATATGATTTATTATATGGTTTAAATATTAGTTATGAGAAGTTACGACTCTAATAAAATGAAACGGTATAATCCTCAAGGGAAGTTACTATTTTTCCTAAGAGGTGCGACTTTTATGAACATTAAAATGCGATTTGATGGAAGGCACCTATTGATAGAACATATAAATAGAGTCCGATCCTCTCTCTACCTACAAAAACAACAATAACTGAAAAAAAAAAAAACTTGGTATTCTCTTCTCCATCGATAAAATACATTAAAGAATAGTGGGTTAAGGGAGATAAATCGGATTTCTTCATTTGGTTCGAGTTTGTCGGTTTTCCACAACGATTATCATCAACGGTAATATTATGGATAAAGGTACGTCTTTATCTATTTGTGAAAATCATAAAGATCAAATATCACTATTTTCTTTTGAATTTCCGCATCAAAGAATTATATGTATCTTCTAACAAACCACAGACATACCTCCACAATGCAAGTTCCACAGGTTCCACCACCTCCACAATTCATCACTTTCCCCTGCAGAGAAGAGAATATCATCAAACACTTCCAATGCATGCCAAAGCTCACCACCACATTTAACCATAAAAAGTAGGCAAATTCACAATGCATTGAGAAACCAATCATACTATCAAATTGATGATAAGTGATGCTGAATCTTAATTTATATACAAAGCTCATCAATCGGCAAGAAATTTACTCGAAGAACAAACTTACATACGTAGCATAGAGCTCGATCTTGTTCTTGTTCATGATGTTCCTCAGCAACTTCTCTCCGCTTATGGCCTTAGCCTTATCCACCGGATACGAACCATCATCCCCCGACTTCGGCTGCCATCGACACTGCGTTTCATCACTAGCAATGCAAATTCTTTCATGTAGGAGATCGGCATTTTGTTTGACTAACATGGCGACTACTCGCAGCAAATTACATTTATGAAACCACAGAATCCGGCGGAAACACATGACGATAATTGGTCGGGGTGTGGAGTGATTACCTCGATGAACTCAAGCTCAATCTACGGCTTTTTTGGGGTGGCCGACAAAGGTCTCGTCGAACCTGCCACATTCAACGACAGAGCGAGTCGCTTTCGGTGGACGAGGCTGGGAGGTTTCTGGCGGTTTCCGAAGTCAGAGGGCACGTCCGGCTGCCAGAGGTGCACGGCGGCGGTTGCGGCGAAGTTCAGGGAAGCCATTGTCGCCGCCGATCGTTCCTCCCTTCCAGCCTCCATTGGTTTCCGGTGAAGTTTTTGTATGTGGAAGATTTTGTGGCTCACGTTGCTTCCACTCGGTTTGTGGCTGAGGCTCGGCTACGAGGGACCCCGAACTGAAGTCATTGGAGACTGGAATGAGGGAGCAAGAGATTTTCAAAAGAGCTCCCCTAATTTGATAGCTTTTCTCGAAGTAACCCCCAAAATGGTGCTTTGTTTTTCCAAATGGAACCCCGAACTGAAACACCGTGTTTCAATTTGACCCCCTGCCACCAGCTTGTCGCTGGTGCTAAGATCCTCCCGTCCAGTGTGATATAGCTAGTATAACCACCTAGAGGGGGGTGAATAGGTGCACAAACAATTTATCGAGATACGGAAGCGATTCTAGGCAACCGATAGAAAGGAAGTTCTCTATTGATTAACAAAATGAAGTACGATCAAAGTAAAGAGAGTAAGGAAGAGAAAATTGAACACAAGGTTTATAGTAGTTCGGCTTATTTCAAGCCTACGTCCACTCTTCCGCACTGACAGCCCACCGACTGGATTTCACTATGAACAAAAGAGAAGTTACAACACAGCTTTTCCTTGATTCCACAGTGTAGATGTTCTACCACACCTCCTCAAGGTTTCTCACAAATATAGACTCTCTTTTGTATACAAGGATTCGCTTAAAGGAATTGTCTAAATAACAGGAAGCTTCAGACTTTGGAATTCTTCTATCGCGCACTCCTCGAACAACTTAGAACGTCTTCCTTATATGCTCCTTTACGCCATCATACCCGTTGGCACTTACCAAAGGAATTCCTCCAATCTACCCGTTGGACGGAATCAATTAAGAAGATTATTCGAGCTATAAAAGGAACGTGTCGATAGCACATCAATCCTGTTCACCCATACAATCAGGATCTCGGTTTCCATAAGTAGAACATTCCAAGAATATTTAGGCAATCATCGGATCCTTAATCTTCGAGTCAATCTCGATCAATCAAAGAATTCCGTTATGTCTTTCCAGCCAAGAGATCTTCTTCAGTCGATAAGGTCATATCCTTAATGAAACATCCAGTTCTGGATAACCTTTCTTCAACGGATTCGAGACTGTCAATGAGGATAGACTTTGAGTCTTAAGTCTGGCTGTCCCGAGGTCTTCAGACTTTAAATAGCAGAGTCTGCAAACCTTCAGACTAGACTGATGGAAACGTTTTGTTAGTTTCAAAACACTTCAAGAAGATTTCTCCAACAATCTCCCCCTTTTTGATGGTGACAAAACTTTCCTACAGATTTGGACAATTTTGACTTGTAAAACATTTCTCAAACACATATGCATATCTTATAGAGATAAATGGCTAAATGAATAACACTAGAATCTGCAACCATAGAAAATAGGTTAGTCTAGTATGCGATAAAGCCATCCATAAGATATCAATGGAAACAATCAAGTCCAAGTCAAGTTCAGTTCACATCCAAACACAAAAAATAAAGTCAAACAGAGCTAAACATCAAAACAATCCAACAATCCACATGATTAACAATCCACACGATTAAACATCAAAACAATCCAACAATCCACACGATTAACAATCCACACGATTAAAAGTCAAAGTTCTTGCATCTCTCCCCTTTTTGTCAGCATTAAAAAGGTTGAGATGAAAATGGAATAAAATCAAGATTGCTTGGGAACGCGGACAAGCTAGAAATCTCCCATAGACTGAACGATGCCTTCCAGTCTTTTCAAGTCTTCTTTCAGTTGTGCAATCTCCTCACCCTTGGCATTGGCCTGAATCTGAACAGAAAGGGCATCGATCTGATCATTCAATGAACATGAAGAAACTTGACCCGCATTTTGCAAGTTTTGAACCTCGCATCCCAAAGCATAAATTTGACCGCGCATCTCCAAGAGAATATCCATAATTCTGCGAAAATCTGCTGAGCTGTCGGTCTGCGTACTGCTTCAGCACGATTTGCAGATGATGGCAAATCAGAATAATCACGTAGATTTGGCGATGAAGCGTCATGATCTTCTTCAGGAAAATGAGAGGCATGAATGTCTTATGGGTCAGCTGGAGAACGGTTGATTCCCTCACTGGTAGCAGCTAACATCCCTATTTTCTCATTATCTCCCCCTGTTTTTATGCTTTCAGGTGGAGAAGAGTGTTTTTTAGGCTCTCTTTCCTCTTGATTCATTCTCTCTTCTTCTTCTTCTTCTGCTTCTTTTTCGCCAAGTGCTCTTTCTTCTTCTTCTTTTTCATCCCTTGCCTTCTCAGCATCCTTTTCTTCTACTTCTCTCTCTCTCCTGCTTCCTTCTCCTCTCTTTCTTTCTCTTCTCTTTCTCGAGTCCTCTGTTCTGGAGCAGAACGGCTCAGATGTTTCAATGCCATTGCAGAGATGGTGATGTCTTCCTCATCATCTTCATCTTCAACGATGAGAGCTCTCCTTTTCTTGGATGGAGCAACCATGGGCTCATTTCCTTTTCTTTTTGATGCAGAGGAGATTTGATGAGATTTTACAGGAGTCTTCTCCTTAAATTTCTCCAATGCCTTGCTTAGCTCCTTCAGACGCATCTTGGTCACCATTTTTAGTCCTACCACTATATGATCACACGATTGAGCACAAAGGATTTGTGGAGGCTGAATGTTCAGATGTCTGAATAACTTCGTCACAAGACTTGGGTAAGGAAGTTGACCTCTGTCTTTCACCACTGCTCTATACATGTGGAACATAACAGTGTAAGGAAGAGAAAACTTTTTCCCAGTGAGAATGGCATACATCAGCTTTGCCTCTGAACTTGAAACATCAGTTTTAGAAGTTGATTTTGGTCTGAGGCAATTGATCACAATCTTGTGAAGCAGAATGTTGAACGCACTCATCCTTGGGTAGGAAATCTTTTCCTCTGTTCTCTTATCTTTAACAAGTTCAAATGTAGCACGAGCAATACAAACTTTGATCGGTTGATATCTTCCTCTCTCAACTCCTAACACATCTGCCAGCATATCCATATCCACAACAAAGTCTTGATCTTTGATACTGAAAGAGAATCTATTCGCATCCAGGAAATTAAGATTCGAATAGAAATAAGCGGTTAATTCAGCGTAAGCTTCTGTGGTGTCAGAACAGAACTGCTCAAGTTGAAGATAATCGAACTTTTCCCTCAAGTTCACATTTATAGCATCCAGAAAATCAAAATCCACACTCCTAGGGTTTATCACCCCACGCTTCAGCAATTTTGAGTACAGATCCTTTTGTTCCTTCGATATGAACAAGTCTCCCATTTTTCCTCGATTTTCAACCGCAACACCCATTCTCGGTTGAAATTGGCTGTACAATTTGTCATCATCATTCCTATCTACAAGATTAACTCCCCAATCACGAGGATCACTTGGGATATTCGCAAGGGTTTCTTCAGCCACCCCTCTACGAGCAATTCCCAAACTTTCCATTTTTCGCAAAAAGATATATTCATTTCCATACCCTTTGTCTTTAAGAAAATCATCGACATATTTCAAAGGAGTATGAGTCCCTTTTAAAGCACGATACAGCTTATAAATAAAAGCGGACTTTTGAACTCTTACAGGATCTGCATCCTCGATGATTTCTTCCTCTTGTTGATGATCAACGCCTTGAGGACTAGATGGAGGAGAGTGACGCTGTTGAGAATATTGTGGGCTCTGCTGCGGTTCTGGAGACACTTCTTCTTCGGTGAGATCGAAGTGCGTAGGCCCCTCACTCATTCACCGTGGTCCCCTGCTTGCGATTCTCAAAGACTTTCTTGAAGACGACATCTTTCTCAGTTTTTGGAAGATTCCTTGCTTGACTTTCCCAAGAAAGATGACTACTTTTTCGAAGATTAAACAAGGGAAGAAAACGGGAATGAAGGATCGATGCTTTCTAGGGTTTTTGAGAGTAAAGTGAAGGGAAATCAACAGTGCACGATCGGTTAAAAAGAGAGGTATACGAACCGTCACAAAGGAAAATAAAAAATGCATTTTCAAAATAACTGTCCTTTTTTCACGAAAATAGTCATTTCAAAAAATAACTTCTTTTTCGAAAAGGAAACGATGTAACAATTACGTCGATTAAATATAGCAATAATTAACCACAATTTGACGATCGTACCTTTTCAAGATAAGTTTCGAGAGATAATAACTTACAGTCAATGTCTTGTATGTCTGAGTTTGAAAGTCTCTAGACTTTGACTTCTTCAAACCTCAAAATGTTGAGTCTGGAACGGATGGTTTCAAATTAATTTTTCTCCAAAGGCTTTGTGAATATATCCACCAGTTGGTTCTTTGAATCAACATATTGAATCGAAACTTCTTCATTTTGAACATGATCTGTAATGAAGTGATGTCGAATCTCTATATGCTTTGCTCTTGAGTGAAGAATTGGATTTTTAGTGAGATTGATAGCGCTGGTGTTGTCACAATTAATCTCCGTGCATGAGTCTTCAATTCCAAAGTCTCTTAGCTATTATTTTATCCAGAGAATTTGTGAACAGCAACTTCCAAGAGCTACATACTCTGCTTCTGTTGTAGAGAGAGCTACTGTACTTTGCTTTCTTGAAAACCAAGATACTGTCCTGCCTCCAAGTAGTTGACAGGTACCCGAGGTGCTCTTTCTATCAATTCTGCAAACGGCTAGATCTGCGTCTGAGTATCCAAGAAGAGTAAAGTCTCCTCTTTTAGGATACCATAGGCCAATGCTTGAAGTTGAAGCAATGTATTTAATAATACGCTTTGTAGCATTTAAATGAGATTCTTTAGGATCTGCTTGAAATCTGGCACAAATGCAAACACTAAACAAAATGTTAGGTCTAGAAGCAGTAAGATAAAGAAGTGAGCCAATGATACTCCTGTATAGCTTCTGGTCGACTTTCTTTCATTCTTCATCTTTGTCTATCTTCAAGGAATTTGACATTGGTATTTCAGCCTTCTTGCAATTGTTCAGACCAAACTTTTTGATGAGATCATTAGCATATTTTTCTTGATGAATAAAAGTTCCTTCCTTCAGTTGTTTCACTTGAAGCTCGAGAAAGAAGGTTAACTCACCCATCATGCTCATTTCAAATTCATCCTGCATAGTCTTAGAGAATTTCTTGCACAGACTTTCATTAGGAGATTCGAATATAATATCATCGACATATATTTGAACTAGCACAAAACTTTTGCTTTCTCTTTTAATAAATAAAGTAGTGTCTACTTTACCTTTCACAAAACCGTTTTGGATTAAAAACTTACTCAGCCTGTCGTACCAAACTCGAGGTGCTTGTTTTAAGCCATATAAGGCCTTTTTGAGTCTGAATACTAAGTCTGGTTTCCTTGGGTCTTCAAACCCAGGTGGTTGTTCTACATAGACTTCCTCATGGATGAATCCATTTAGGAAGGCACTTTTGACATCCATTTGGAATAACCTGAAAATTTTATGACAAGCAAATGCAAGTAATAAACGAATTGCTTCTAACCTTGCTACTGGTGCGTAAGTCTCGTCATAGTCTATCCCTTCTTCTTGCGTGTATCCTTTGGCCACGAGTTTTGCTTTGTTTCTTACGACCTTTCCTTTCTCGTCCATCTTGTTTCTGAAAATCCATTTAGCTCCAATAACTGATTTACCTTTCGGTTTTGGAATCAATTCCCAGACATCATTGATACTGAATTGCATGAGCTCTTCTTGCATGGCTTCAATCCAGCTTTCATCAGATAAAGCTTCATCTATGCTTTTAGGTTCTATTTCAGAAATAAGAGCCACAGCACTAGACTCTTCGCGCCTTTTGGATCTAGTGCGAATTCCTTCATTAATGTCGCCAATGATAAGATCTTTAGGATGACTGGACTTATGCTTTCAGTTGCTAATTAATTTGTCAGAATGATGATCACTTCCTTCACTTGAATCTTCAACAGTTACTTGCCGCTGGTCCTTCAAAGTCTGAGCTGTTTCTTTAGACTTTGTAGAGTTTGGAGCAGGTTCTGGATCTTCAAGATGAGTCTGAATAGATTCATTTTGTATCGAATCCTGGAATTTGACATTCATTGATTCTTCCACAGTTTGAGTCTTTTTGTTGTAGACTCTGTACGCTTTACTTGTGATTGAATATCCAAGGAAGATGCCTTCATCTGACTTTTCTTCAAACTTACCAACTCGATCATTTGCATTTTTTAGTATAAAACATTTGTATCCAAACACATGAAAATATGAAACAATAGGCTTCTTTTTTTTGAATAATTCATAGGGGTTTTTTCTAGAATAGGCCTTAGAAAAACTCTGTTGATAATATAACATGCTGTAAAAACTACTTCAGCCCAAAAACGTGAGGAGATGTTACTTTCAATTAGAAGAGTTCTAGCCATTTCTTGAAGCGATCTATTCTTTCTTTCCACAACTCCATTTTGTTCTAGAGTATATGGAGAGGAGAACAAATGCTGAAAACTAGATTCATCACAAAACCTTGTAAAATCTTGATTTTCAAATTCACCTCCATGATCTGTTCTTATACTTGAAATAACATATCCTTTTTTGTTTTGAACATTTTTAGCAAATTTTTCAAAGTAAGAGAAAGTTTCAGACTTACTTGCCAGGAAATACACCTAAGTGAATCGTGAGTAGTCATCCACGATTACTAGGCAATATTTCTTACCTCAAATGCTCTGTGTTCTGGTTGGTCCAAAGAGATCCATATGCAGAAGCTGCAATACACGGTTAGTGGAAACTTGATTTATTGGTTTAAAGGAATTTCTTACCTGTTTTCCCAATATGCATGGTGTACATAGGTCATACTTTTGATATGATAAATTTGGTAGACCACGAACAAGCTTTTTTGTTGAAATTTTGGTTATCTGCTTCATATTAATGTGCCCAAGCTTTATGTGCCATAAACTTGCTTCATCTTGGATTGAAATTAAACATTGCGATTCATCTGGTTTCACATCCAAGAGGTAGATATTTCCATGTCTTCGTCCCAAAAATGACTGAGTAGAGTCTTTACTGGTTCCTGAACATATACCCTCTTGAAAGTAGATTTTGAAATCGGTATCACATAGCTGACTGACACTGAGCAGATTGTAGTCGAGTCCTTCAACTAAAGAAACATTGCTTATTGTGAGGTTTCCAATCTTCACAGTTCCAAATCCCACAATTTTTCCTTTGCTGTTTCCTCAAAATGAGACTTTTCCACCATTCACTTGAACAAGCTTTATGAAGCGATTTGAATCTCCTGTCATGTGTCTCGAGCATCCACTATCCAGGTACCATTTCACATTTTTCTTGATAGTGACCTGCATTTAAAAAGAGACTCAAGCTTTCTTTGGTACCCATATTTTCTTGGGTCCTTTTGAGTTAGTCTGATATGCGGTTTTTGCCCAAACTTTATTGACAGGTCTCCAAACCATAGGACATTCTTTCTCAAAATGATCTGCACTATTGCATTTTGAACATCTAAGAGCATTGCGATCTACTGGTTTTACAAAGGTCTTTTCAAAATGATTTTGGTAAGCATTTCTTGTGGGTTTTTGTTTGATTCTTTCTTTCACTTTAGGAAAATCGATTAAAGGAATGGTTTCAGCAGTCATTCCCAAACCAGATTTATTGAAATAAGGTCTTTGAACAGAAAGTATTTTTTCTAGTTTCTCAGTTCCTATTGAAAATCTTTTGGAAATATTTGAGATATCATTTTTCAAGAATGCATTTTCTTTTGAAAAATTATCTTCACTTTCTCTAAGAGAAGAAACATTCACATCTAAACATTTCACATTTTCTTTCAAAATATTTTCTTGTTGTTTTAAGGCAGAATTTTCCTTTTTGAGTTCGTAAATCCTTTTAAGAGAAGTCTTAAGACTAAAACACAACTCATCAATGTATTTAGAAACTTTAATAGGGATTTTGAAGTTACTTACCTCAAATTCGGTGTCCGAATCGAGTCTATCTCGAGTTTGAATCTGAATCCGATTGTGCCATCAAACATATGTTGGCATAATCATCATCACTTTCTTCACATTCTATATCACTCCAGGTTTATGCTTTAAGAGCCTTTCGAAACTTTTCGGTTTTTCCTTTCTTCTTCCTCAGAAGAGGACAGTTGGGTTTGATGTGCCCCTTTTTCTTACATTCAAAGCAGACTACATCTTTATTTGATTCATCATCTTCAATAGACTTAGTCTGTTGCTTTTGAAAACTTTGTTTCCTTGGATTGAATCTTCTTCCTTTTCTGTTCAGCTTTCTAAATTTTCTTATCATGAGAGCAAGCTCCTCATCGTCCATATCGTCTTCAGAATCTGCAGCATCAGAATCATCATTGGATTTTAATGCAATGGATTTCTTACCTTTAGGGTCTTCGTTTTCATTGATTCGTTCTACTTCATAAGACTGAGGAGTTCCAACCAATTCATCAACAGATAGTGGCATGATTCTTTGGGTCTCTCTGATTGAGATCTTTATGTGATTCTAATCCTTGGAGATTCCACACAGTAGCTTGTTTACCTTCATGGGATTAGAAATTGGTTGACCTTGATTTTCAAGACCATTCACGATATCTGTAAAACGACTAAACATGTCAGTTATAGATTCTCCCGATTTCATTGTGAAGGCTTCGTATTGACCGAGGAGAATGTTGATTCTGGTTTCTTTCACTCGATCGGTTCCTTCGTAAGTAATGTGTAATCTATCCCAGACTTCTTTGGCTGTATCATAAGAAGATATTCTGTTATATTCAGTAGGTGATAAAGCACAATATAAAGAATAGATTGCTTTTGCATCAAGAGCTTGTCTCTTGATTATCTCTTCCTGAGTCATTTCGCTAGACTCAACAGTGTCTTTTCCTCTTTCTGAGACAGGTGCAGCTTTAGGAATGATTTCTTTTTCTACAACGTCCCATTCCAGAGGATCTTTTGATCTTAGGAACGCCTTCATCTTGTTTTTCCATATGTTGTAGTCCTTTCCATCAAAATAAAGCGGTCTGGTATTGCTTTGCCCTTCTACCAGCCCTGGAGCCAACATACTAGCCATGGATCTTTAACTCTGAAGTAAAACACTTCAAACAAAGTGAGTACACGAGCTCTGATACCAATTGATATAGCTAGTATAACCACCTAGAGGGGGGTGAATAGGCGCACAAACAATTTATCGAGATACAGAAGCGATTCTAGGCAACCGATAGAAAGAAAGTTCTCTATTGATTAACAAAATGAAGTACGATCAAAGTAAAGAGAGTAAGGAAGAGAAAATTGAACACAAGGTTTATAGTGGTTTGGCTTATTTCAAGCCTACGTCCACTCTTCCGCACTGACAGCCCACCGGCTGGATTTCACTATGAACAAAAGAGAAGTTACAGCACAGCTTTTCCTTGATTCCACAGTGTAGATGTTCTACCACACCTCCTCAAGGTTTCTCACAAATATAGACTCTCTTTTGTATACAAGGATTCGCTCAAAGGAATTGTTTAAACAACAGGAAGCTTCAGACTTTGGAATTCTTCTATCGCGCACTCCTCGAACAACTTAGAACGTCTTCCTTATATACTCCTTTACGCCATCATATCCGTTGGCACTTACCAAAGGAATTCCTCCAATCTACCCGTTGGACGGAATCAATTAAGAAGATTATTCGAGCTATAAAAGGAACGTATCGATAGCCCATCAATCATGTTCGCCCATACAATCAGGGTCTCGGTTTCCATAAGTAGAACCTTCCAAGAATATTTAGGCAATCATCGGATCCTTAATCTTCGAGTCAATCTCGATCAATCAAAGAATTCCGTTATGTCTTTTCCAGCCAAGAGATCTTCTCCAATTGATAAGGTCATATTCTTAATGAAACATCTAGTTCTGGATAACCTTTCTTCAACGGATTCGAGACTGTCAATGAGGATCAACTTTGAGTCTTGAGTCTGGCTGTCCCGAGGTCTTCAGACTTTAATAGTAGAGTCTGCAAACCTTCAGACTAGACTGATAGAAACGTTTTGACAGCTTCAAAACACTTCAAGAAGATTTCTCCAACACGGTGAGCACGTGACAGTCACGTGCCAATGTAAGATCCCATAATTGTCTGACCTGATTGAGTTAAGCTTTTACTAAGAAAACTTTCTCTGTTTTTAATCCTTAAAAGAAGCTCGAATTGGTGCGTTAATTCGTGATCTTGCCGAAAATTCACATACGAGAGCACTGGCATCAGTTATACACGCAAAGATAAGCTCGCCAATTCCTGAACTTAATCTTGTGTTCGATGATGATGATCCTTCGATGCCTAATTATTTTTAACCTATTTGGCTGCCCTGCTCTCTCTTTTCCTTGTCAGATGTTGAGACCTGGTGGATTTGCCCATCTTCATAGTTGTCATGGCTAATGCCCTAATATCTTGAGGGGTTTGTATTCATTTGCTCAAGAGAGATTTTTTTGTCTCTCTTTTTTTGGGGTTGCTTTTTGTTTCTGGTGCTATAACTCCATCAATGTCATCCATTAGGCGGCTTGCAATAAGAGTCGATCATTGTATTCTATAGGTCCTTGAAACGGAAACTAAACTATATGAAGCAGTGAGTCTATTAAAATGGGTGGGTTGGGTCAGGTCTGGAAAAAAAAAAATGATCCGACCCAAATTGACCTATTTCCATGCAATGCGAATGTAGCAAACCATACTTGGCCCAACTCGTACGAATAGGGCCTCAATGTTAATCTTGACGTGGCTTCCCTGTCACACTTGGTTTCTTGACATCTGCTTTTCTTTTCACATATATCTCCTTCAAAGTTGTTCACATTAAATTGCAGTGATGGACCAAATGTTGGGGGATCAGCAAGATCGCTTTCCTGTCGATCTTGGCCCCTTCAATCGCCCCTCCTCTCCTTCTCGGTGTATACCATCCGTAGATGGAGAAAAGTTAGTGCTAAAACCTTATTTCGGCCAAGCTATTTCTGGTATGGGGACCGAATCGTATCGTTACTTTCTACAATTATTGAAAGCCAGTTTCAATAAACTTGTCTTTACGAAGCTTCTTCTGCTGATGTTGTCTTGAATTCCACAAAATTCAATCGGGAAATCTAGGAAGGCTTGAAGATTGCAGGCTATTTGTTTCCAAATATATTTCCTAGATTTGGACCTATCTGTAAGAGACTTTCATGGGAAATGGTCCTGATTCAACGTAACTGGGATGTATCATGATACCTCTAATATATAGGGGTTAATCATTAAAGATTTATCAGTTAGTTTAGGAAAGTGGGGATGTGAAAATATATTTATTTCAGCATTGTACCTTGTACTCTTGTGATACACTCAAATAATAAATCGTCTCTCTCTCTACCGTGGACGTAGGCGGATTTTTCCGCCGAACTACGTAAATCTCTGTGTTCTTGATTATTCTTGTTTACTTTTCTCATTTAGTTATGGTGTTCTTCCGCACAACAATTGGTATTAGAGCAATCTAGGTTCTCCATTCTTGTATTGTGACTTCTAACTAGATGGCTGGAAAAGGTTCATCCATTCGATTTGATATTGAACGATTCACCGAGAAGAATAATTTTACACTATGGCGAAGAAGGATGAAGGATTTGTTGATTCAACAAGGTTTATCAAAGGTTCTTCTAGGAAGATTGAACAAGCCAGACACCATCACTAATGATGATTGGGCCGACATGGAGGAGAGGGCGTGCAGCACAATCTAATTGAACCCATCGGATGAGGACCTTCAATATGTAGCGGAAATCAAATCTGCTCCAGAGGTATGGCTCAAACTCAAAAGCATTTACATGACAAAATCTCTTACGAACAAGTTGTTCTTTAAGAAGAGATTGTATTCACTTCAGATGAGTGAATGAGGAGATTTGTTGGAACACCTCAACGTGTTCAATCAGATGATTAGTGAATTTACAAGCTTGGAGGTAAGGTTTGAGGATGAAGACATAGTGCTTCTACTACTGGCATCGTTGCCGGATTCATTTGACCCCTTGGTGACTACGCTTCTTTATGGCAAGAAAACCTAGAGATCGAAGAGGTGATTGATGCCCTAATTTCAAACGACACCCGAAAAAGGGCAAGTAGTTCAAAATCTTCGGGATATGGACTCTTTGCAAAGGAGAATAGCAATCAAGGAAGAGGAAGATCAATGGATCGAGGATCGAGCAGTAGGGGTTGAATAAAATCCAAAGGAAAGTTCAAAGGAAGATGCTACGGGTGCAATAAGGAATGGCATACCAAGAGATTCTGTCGAAATAAGAATGAGAAAAGGAAGAAGAGCTCATATGAGGCAAGTATAGCCGACAACATTGAAACCAATGATGGGGACGTCTTGTCCATACCGTCGAGGAAGGATATCTTTGAAGATTCGTGGATCATGGACTCCAGATGCACTTTTCACATGTGTCCTCATTGAGAAGCCTTCGATGAGTACAAGCATATGATGGTGGTTCAATTCTCATAGGGAATGATACTTCGTGTAAGACTGTGGGTGTTGGAACCGTGAAAATCAAGATGTTTGATGGCATGATTAGAACCCTGGCAGACGTGCGTCATGCTCCGGGTCTAAGGAAGAATTTGATCTCATTTGGTGCACTTGAATCCACTAAATGCAAGTACACAGCTCAAGGTAGAGTCTTGAAGGTGATTAAGGGAGCTTTGGTTGTTCTTAAGGGATAGAGGCACGGGAACCTATATCGACTTATAGGAACCATAGTGCAAGGTGAAGCATCTGTGTCCACGGATGCTAGCACGGAAATAGATAACACCAATCTATGGCATATGCATCTTGGGCATATGGGAGAAAGAGGATTGATGGAACTTCACAAGAGGAATGCACTCCAAGGTATAAAAACATGCAAATTAGATTTCTGCAAATTTTGTGTGTTTGGAAAACAATGCAGAGTATGATTCAATGCTGCAACTCATACAAGTAAGGGCGTGCTCAAGTATGTACACACGGATGTATGGGGTCCTTCACCGGTAAAGTCAAAAGGAGAGAAGGATAACTTCGTGACATTCATTGACGATTTCTCTCGCAAAGTTTGGGTTTACTTCATGCGACACAAAAGTCAAGTATTTGAAAAGTTCAAAGAATGGAAAGCTGAAGTTGAGACTTCAACGGGGAAGAAGGTTAAGTGCTTGAGATCGGACAATGGAGGAGAGTACAAATTGACACCATTCATGGAGCTTTGCAAGAATGAAGGGATTAAACGTCACTTCACAGTTCCGGATACACCCCAACAGAATGGCGTAGCGGAAATGATGAACCAGACCTTATTAGAGAGAGCTCGAAGCATGAGGCTACATGCAAGACTGAGCAAGGAGTTTTGGGCAGAAGCTGTCTGCATGGCATGTTATCTTGTAAATCGGTCTCCATCAACTGCAATTAAATGCAAAATTTTCGAAGAGGCATGGACTGGTAAAATTGTCGATTATTCTAATTTAAGAATATTCGGTTGTCTTGCTTTTGTACATGTGCAGAGCTCAAAGCACTCAAAGTTGGATCCAAAATCAAAATAATGCATATTTCTCGGTTACGAGAAATGAGTGAAATGATACAAATTATGGGATCTAAGTGAGAAGAAAGTTTTGACGAGCAGGAATGTTATGTTCGATGAATTTGCAATGTTGAAGTCAAGCTGCATGCCACGCACGGCTGTTGAAGAGGAAAGTGATAAATCTATCGTTAGAGTGGAGCTTGAAACCAAAGAATTTGCAGAGAATGACGAGTCATCTAATGAGGCTCCAAAAGTCAAAGAAACGGTAGAAGTTCCTCGTACCATTGCGACGGGTTGAGGAAGGCACACTCCCAAAGCACTAGAGAGGTACGGTTTTGAGAATATGGTTGCTTATGCTCTTACCGTAGGCTCTGGCGATCCAAGCTCCTATCATGAAGCTTTAAAAAGTGATCACATGGAAAAGTGGATGACCGCAATGATAGAGGAGATGGAGTCGTTACAAAAGAATGAGATATGGGAACTTGTGAAGAAGCCCAAGGATCAGAATGTCATTGGTTGCAAATGGGTTTTTCAAAGAAAGGAAGTAGCAACGGAGAAAGAGCAAGAAAGTTACAAGGCTCGACTTGTTGCTAAGTGCTATGCACATAAGGAGGGGATTGATTACGACGAGATATTTTCCCCGGTTGTAAAACACACATCAATTCGTGTTTTACTATCTATGGTAGCCATGTATGACTTGGAGTTTAAGCAGCTAGATGTGAAGACAGCATTCTTTCATGGTGACTTGGAGGAGAAAATTTATATGGAGCAGCCTGAAGGCTTCAAGGTGGATGGGAAAGAGGATCATGTTTGTTTGCTTAAGAGATCACTTTACAGTTTGAAGCAATCTCCGAGGCAATGAAATAAAAGGTTTGATTCTTTTATGCTTCGTATTGACTACATGAGGAGTGTGCATGATTCTTATGTCTACTACAAAGTTTTGGATGATAAGTCACTTATTCTGTTGATGCTTTATGTTAATGATATGTTGATCGCTACAAGAAAAATGAGAGACATTATTTCCCTAAAGTCTCAGTTAAGTAGTGAGTTTGATATGAAGGATCTTGGTGCTGCAAAGAGGATCCTTGGCATGGAAATCTTTTGAGATAGACATGCAAGTAAGCTTTGGGTAAATCAAAAGAAGTATGTTGAGAAGGTCTTGGAGCTGTTCAACATGGGTAAAGCTAAACCAATTAGTACACCCTTAGCAAATCACTTCAAATTATCTGAGAAACAATTCCCTGTTTCACATGAGGAAGTTGTAAAGATGTCTCCAGTACCCTATGTCAGTGCAATCAGGAGCCTCATGTATGCTATGATTTGTAGCAAACCGGATTTGGCTCATGTGGTGAGTCTCGTCAGCTGATACATGAGCAATCCGGGTAAGGAGCATTGGGAAGCTGTTAAGTGGATCTTTCGTTATTTGGCTAGAACTGCTGGAATGGGTTTAATGTTCAGTTCCAAGGGATGATCGATCGATTTAGTAGGTTATGTTGATTCAAACTTCTCTAGTGATTTGGACAAGCGAAGGTCCATCACGAGATATGTCTTTATTCTTGGCGATGGAGCTATTTCGTGGAAGGCAATGCTTCAACCTACTATAGCATTGTCTACAACTGAAGCTGAATATATGACAGTAACTGAGGCTGGAAGGAGGGAATATGGCTGACTGGTTTGGTCACAAAGTTGGGTATAAAGCAAGAAAGTGCTACATTATATTGCAATAGCCAGAACGCAATATGTCTCGCGAATAATCAAGTGTTGCATTCCAGAACGAAACACATTGAAGTTCGGTACTATGAAATTCGAGAATTTGTGGAGAATGGTAGCATTGCTTGAAGAAAATCCATACTAAAGATAATCCCGCAGATATGCTCACGAAGACGGTTATTTCAAAGAAGTTCAAGTCCTATAGGGACTTGATTTCTCTCACTCATCATTGAAGTTGATGGAGGCCGCACCGATCCAGGTGTGGGTGTACCTTTACAAAGGTATGGTGGCGGGAGAGATATATTCTTTTTCTTGGTTCAAGTGGAGGCTCGTGGTTTATTCAAGCCAAAGGTGGAGATTTGCTGATGTTGTCTTGAATTTCACAAAATTCAATCAGGAAATTTAGGAAGGCTTGAAGATTGTAGGCTATTTGTTTCCAAATATATTTCCTAGATTTGGACCTATCTATAAGAGACTTTCATGGGAAATAGTCCTGATTCAATGTAACTGGGATGTATCGTGATATCTCTAATATATAGGGGATACTCACTAAAGATTTATCAGTTAGTTTAGGAAAGTGGGGATGTGAAGATATATTTATTTCAGCGTTGTACCTTGTACTCTTGTGATACGCTCAAATAAGAAATCATCTCTCTCTCCCGTGGACGTAGGCGGATTTTTCCACCGAACCACGTAAATCTCCGTGTTCTTGATTATTCTTGTTTACTTTTCTCATTTAGTTAGGGTGTTCTTCCGCACAACATCCTCTTCAAAATGCTCCCAAGTTGCTAAAAAATGATCGCATCTACATCGCTAGGGAAGTCAAGATTTTTAGGTTGCCCCTATTTGACATGACATCATTGTAGGAAGGTGGTGTTATACTTACAGGGCACCGTTATAGGGGGAAAATACTAAATCAAGCGTAAAGCTACGGATGTAATTGTGAATATTTTTCGTGAAATTTCAATGTAGTTCTTCCAATCAATTTTTATATAAAAATATCGGTATGGCAAAAATCCAGCCATCGCTGGACATTTTACGTGACACATCCAGTGTTTGACTTGAAAGATCTCAAGCAAAACAGGCCATTTCATGTATTGTGCTAATCTTCTTAACTTTTTTTTTTTCTCTTTTTTCTTTCCTTTTCTTTTTTTGTGGTTAATGTTCATCTCCTTCATCTCCTTATTTACTGTTCATTTTCTTCAAGAACACACTTTTTTTTGTAAATCTTCAGCTAAGTCTAACATTACATGAATCTCCCTCTAGTTTAGTTTGTGGTAGAAATTCGAAATAATGTTCATTACATATAATAATGCGTGACCTAACCATAAAATAGAACACAATTTCTCATTGAACTTTTCTATGTCTCACAATTCCTATAAGGATGCTCCAAATCTTGCCCAACTAAATTGTGTAACGTGGGATAGAATGTGTGTGGTACATGAATATGATGACAAGAGAGACTCATATCAAGCATGATCATCTTAATGCTAGAAATGCTACTCCTTACACCAGCAAAACAAGAGTAAGCATCGGCATAATACATGAAAACATCATAAGTAAGATCTGGGCAAGGTCGTCTCAAATATGAGCATGACGTCTCTGTCACTATGCTCTGAATATGAATATGCAGCTTATGAAATGTCGACTGTGCGTGCAGCATGCGAAACTCAACCATTCCACGGATCAAAATTTATGGGACCTAGACCAATTGAGGTGCGCGAAAGCCGACATACGCACCACCTAACCAACTGCGCCCAAACGAGGAAGGAAAGGAAAAAAAAAAGTGGCAAGTACTTAAAGTCGAATTCATCGTCTAACTCCAAAAGCATTTTCTCAAGTCATTCTTTGTTGGACTTCAAGCCACCTTAAAGCGGCCTAGTCACTAAGCAGCTTGAAATCTGCATAAAAACAAAATTTAATAAGCAGCCAGAGCAAGAGAAGCCCAACTTGAATGCTTTCCCAGGCTCTCTGATTCTTACATTTTATCGATCTTTCAGTGTCGAGCACATTCAAGAACCACTCATTCCTCAATCTCGTCTTTCTTCGCTTTTGCTGGGTGGGGTTAAGTAAAATGATGAAAGAGTAGAAGATGTGACAGAAGTGGCGTTGACCAACTTTTTCAAGAAAGAAATTGAAACTGAATGTCCAATATCTGAATTTTACCAAAAAATAAATAATAAAAAAGGGGGATGTAGATCCAATTCTTGCGTATAAAAATCAAGGACTAGCTCTTCATTAGGTCGATGATGCTAGAGTTCATCTGGGGCAAAGGCCAATTGTCCTTAAAGTCAAGCTGATATGTGACTAAAGAGCGCATCCGCCCTGCCTTTCCTTGAGGCTTTTCCACTAGTTGGGTTTATGCCGACAATTGAGAATTGCCACCCAAGAACATTTTTACCATCATCTGCCTTGATAGTGAGTAATAGAAGCTATTGTTTAGGCTAAATTCATTGTTGAGGTAATATATAAATTTAATTAATATACTATAATATGTTGCCTCTATCTTTAATTGGTAATTCAATGTGAATTCTGCATTTTTCATTTGACGAAATCATAGATTAAATTTCGATCCTCTAGAGCTTCTTGATCCTTTAAAGAATTGTCAATGACCTAAAGGCCTTCCGATACTTAAGTCAATCCACCATAATAAAAGAGATAATTTTATTTTGAGTTGGTGAGATTGCGAGGCTTCAAGAATTTACCTGAGTTCTTCTCTGTATAATTTTATAGTCAATTGTTTGATTGCCATTGGCTGGAAGTGGGTCCAAGTGTCGTAACCACTCCATTATGATAGGTTGTTGACCGCTAGGTGCCTCCGATAACCTTATGAGCATGTGCTTACGTTGCATTCGCTCAATATGCCTTTTAATCAGTGTACTATTTTATCGATTTGTGTGGCACCTTTAGATTCACTCACTTAAGATTTTGTTCACTCTAGTCCATCCCATATCAAGCCTAATGATTTTGTACATAGGTGTGAGATTTTGTGAAACCATTAGAAATTATTTTAAAAGCTTAAGCTATTAGATGAATGCGAGATTTGATATTTACATATTCTAACACTCATTCATATGCTTGTATTTTGGCCTAAACGTCGTAAATAGAAGCCTTGTAGCGTTGAACTTGGGATTTTCTACTCTGGTATTATGTCTGATTTTGTGGAACAATTACTAACTATTTAAAAAGCTTATACTATTTTTAAATGCATGATTTGATAATACCCATCTCAGTAGTACTTTCCCCTCATAGTATTCACACCTCAACACTATTAACATTAGAGTTTGATGCTAAAAGTTTCATAACATTAAAATGCATCTTTTTTAAGTTAATTTCAATTTCACATATATATTTCAAGAATGCTCTCCTCATATTCGGTACGAAATTCAATTGAGTCTTGCTAAAAGATTGCCAGGAGATGCTCTTTATTCGAGCTCTCTTAATCCAGCAATCACTCCTCACACTTGTCGAATGGGGTTGTTAGAATATGGGCAACTTGACCGACAAAGCAACATCAACTATCAATGTTTCCTTGATGTCTTTTGCCACTCCTTTACCAACTTCTATAATGAGGTCAAATTCAGTTCTGTATCGAAGTCGAATATCGCACTGTTATCTCAGCGCCTTTCTTGCTCTATTACTTTGAAGTCCAATTTTTAATACAAAGCCTTTGGCCACATCATCCTATCTATATCTTGAAGTCTTATATCTCCAAGTGTAATTGATATAGTCAATCAAAATGAGCCTACGAAATGTTATTATCTACTTGATGCAATTGGAAGTCTTAGAAATTTCAATAATTTGTTGTCTCTATAACTCAAAGTTTGTTCTATTTCTCGGAATTAATAAAATTTGATCGAATATTTAAATACTGAACCACACCATAACTTAAATTTTTTAGAATACTTGACAGTGTTCTCATAAAATTTTACACGGTATCAAAGCAAGAGGTCCCAAGTTTGAATCTTTTCAAGGCCTCATTTGTCTCCTCAACGAAATATTTCCTCACTTAGTATTAAGCAAAACATAAGACTAAGCGTGAAGGGAAGTGATAGGATATTTATATATTAAATTATATCATTAGGCCGTGGTCCCATAAAATCTTACAAAATTGATTCAATCATAATGGTAGATCGAGTTATGAGGGAAGAAAGAATCTCGGGATGAATACACAATAATGCAATTTGGTCAATGTGAGCTTACTGTGAGCTTAAAGGAATTGCTTGGTCATCGTGACCCGCGTGGAAAGGAATTTCTGATGTAGGGAGGAAGCGTGTGGATCGGTCTATGCTTCAAAACTTTGTGGTTCAAGTTCTATAACTTGGGTTGGAAAGCTCCAATTAGAGGATCTGCATCAGATTTAATGTTGGCGAATGAAAATTACCCTACTTTGTGTTTTATAACCTCAATTGTTGGCTTTTTTTTTCTTTATTTGGAGATTGCGATTAATCTTATTTGGGAACGATAAGCTCTTTCATCATATTGAAATTCGATAATTACTAGAGTCAATAGACCTCTCGAAATGAGTTCAAAAAAGAGAAACAAATTCTATCATGGCTATCAATGAAAGGAAAAATTTCCCCGCTTTTCTTTCTTTTTTTATTCCTTATGTCAATTGTTGAGTTCTTTTAGAGCACCCAACAAATCTCATTGTGTCACGGCAGTTTCCTCGTCCTACCACAATCGAATAATCATCATAATTAGGAGACCTCTTAAGTAATCTGAAAAGACAAAATTCTACCCTTGACGGTGATCCCCCAATCAATATAGAATAATCAAATCTTTGCATGTATCACGAAAGGAAAAAAAAAGCTTGGAGAAAAGCAAAATCTTCTGCGACGTGGGCAATATCTAGGTAAGCTGAAGAAATTTCTAATGCTCTATAAATGGGAGTGGAAAACGCTTTGTCAGATCATGATGTGCCGACTTGACGCTTGGCCTTCGGCGACATCTCTGAATTTCAAAAGAAGGCAATGAGCCTTAAAATTCCACTTCTTCTTTATTCACGCCTCAAGAAATAAAAAGTCAATTTTTGTGGATGCATTTAGCGCAGCATTTACAAGTGACTTTGGACCTCTTGAGGCCATCGAATCTAAATTTTTGTGTTAGGTGACACAATCGTACAAAGTCGAGCTTTGAATATGCTCAAGGCTCACGGCAAACCACCCCCCCTTTCCCTGACTTTGGACTTTATCATTTTTGGAATGCTACTATATGGGTTGAATCGAATTTTCTTCTTTCAATTTTACCCACACTAATATATTGATATTCTTATTTTACTCATGTTTCTCAGATGGAGACAAAGACAGTCATGACTGGGAAGTTTTCTAGAGGAGGTAGAGAGATGCCGACATAGCTTCGTCAACGGTTGCTTCATGCCGACAAGCTTCGCTTAGACGACATCTGCCTCACCTTGGGTCAAGCGACCTCAATGCTACCTTGCCTGGGTTTGCCCACCCCTAATGAGCCGTCCCGAGGTCTCCTGGTCTCTAGTCTAGCTTGTCGGGCTCCAGATCTAGCTTGCCAATGGACACACAATGCGAACAAGCTTCGCCAAGCAAGATCTATCTTACCTTGGGTTGATCAACATAGCAGCCTTGTCTAAGGTTGCACAGCCTCAACGTGCCTTGCCAAGGTCTAGCGACCTTATTAACCCCTCGCACAAGGGTTGCATGATGCCACCAAAAGCAACGCTAGCAAGCTTTGCCAAGGGTTGCTTGACACTGGAAAACTTCACCTAAATGAGATCTATCTTACCATGGTTCAAGCGACCCTGGCGCCTCCTTGGCTGAGGTTGCACAACCCCAACGAGCCTTGCACAGGTCTCATGGCCTCTAGATGACATTCGTCAAGTTGCAGTAATTGCCATCCTCTCTTTTGTTATTCCTTTTCCTGTAATTTTTTATCATTGAAAAAAAGAAGAAGAAAGAAACCGATTTACTAGAATGTACCAAGAGCCAACTATTCAAACACTATTTTATTTTTTAGTTTTTTGGGAACGCCTTGAATCCAAGAATTTTGTTTGGACACTTAAAGTCATAAACCTAAAATTCTCCCAAACGCACTCTATGTGCCTTCAGCATAAGAGAATGGATCATTTGGTCTCAGTTACACTTTCCCCATATTTCACCTAATTTCAATATAGCAAAAGTAAAATTGGGTGGGTTGGTAATGGAAAAATAAATAAGTATATATGTACAAGTGCGAAAAAATTTATTTGAAAAAAATTGGCCAGCGTATAGAATTGTGCTGATTGCCCCTATCTGCACATTGCTTAATGGAACGACTCCTAGTACTACTCACACAATTTGACTTTAATCTAAGGCCAAACATCTAAAATCATTCAAAATATACAAAAATCAACATTCTGTATCATATATGATTGGGTTAATGCTACGAAAAATCCCAAACTGGTACACTTATAATAAATTTACCAAATATTAATTTTTTTACCACAAAGAAAAAAATCAAACTTGTACATTTATTGAGAAATTTATTCTTCGTTAGTTTTTGTTAAATTGGACTAATATGACGAAAAATCACAAATCAGTATACAGTAATAAACAAAGGCTAAAACCTCAAATTGATACACGTGTCAGTTATCACGTATTATCCAACTTAGTAATTCGATGCTAAAATTTAATGAAAACTAATTAGTGTTAAATTTATCACTTGTATACCAATTTGGGATTTTTAGTGATTACAAAATTAGTTTTATAGGGTTTTTCATAATATACCATATATGATTTTTTTAATATCATGAAATACCCAAATTGGTACACCTATAATTTATCCAGCATTAATTTTTTGACTATCAAAAACCTTGAATTAGTATATTTGTAACTAATTCACTCTTCTTTAGATCCAATACCATGAAAAATCATAAACTGATATACATGTGATAAACAAAGAGTAAAACCTATAAATTAGTAAACGTGTCAACTACCATGTATCATTCAACTTAGCAATTCGACGATAAAATTTAACAAAAACTATTTGGGGGTTTTTAGTGGTAAAAAAATTAGTTTGGTAGGGCTTTTCATAATATTAACCTGATATAATTTCCTCGTATATTTTCAGAACTTACAATTCATTTTTGCACGTTTTCAAAATATTAAGGGACCGTCAAAGCTACTTGGCGTACATAATAAATTTCATATATTTCGTTGACAAGTGATTGTAAAAGTTAAACATTGGTCTCAAATTAATATGAAATCTGTATGCACATGAATATGTTGCCCTAGTGTAGTGCCTCTAGGAACTGATTGAGCTACCGGTCCATTCACTTAAGACCAAGGGAGTACTCCTAATCCATCGCCAGTCATCATTTTCTCACACTTGTGTCACGGGTCGAAAGTTTCTTGGCTGAGCACAAGCTCCTATAGCACCTGATGAGCCAAAACACCAAGTCAACCTAGACAATTTGGCAAATCCTAAGCTCACAATTGATAGTACCACATCCTATTTAACTTGTATGTCCAATCTCTCAAGTGAGATATAGAACACTTTGGTATAATAATTGATTTTAGTTTGCCATGGCCATCATTAGAAGCACAACATTAGCTCATGACCAGTTGTGAATGAGAGGCCAACCCATCTACAAAGATCCTTCAAAATGATGGTCATCCCTTCTTTGGATTCCTAGCACAAACAATTTGATGCTACTCCCACAAACAAGTTGTACCTCTTGCATTTCTCATACTTCAACCCAATGCCACTAAACCTACTTCCAACTCACATCGGTATGGGAGAATTAGGGCAGTGACACTTTCCCCACTCAATTTCTAAAACACCCTCATTGCAAGCTATTCAATCACTTCCTTATGTTCTTTAACCATCACCGCCACTCCCTTGAAACTCACATGAATGGCAAATGCTTGTGCAATAGAACAAGCTATTCAACTCCATCAGTTGCTTCCCTTGATTAAGTTATTCCTAAATCTTTAGTCACTTGTGCTCTCCTTGAAAAGTGTGGCATCTCAAGCCAACTATGCTCCCTCAGCAAAACTTTCTTTTGCCTACTAGGCTTCTCCTAATCTTAGCAAACCAATGGAGATTTCTCTTCTTGTTGGAAACACGACAATAGATCTCTTCTCAACACTTGCCATACAGTTTGGGAAACCCACTATGATACTGTTTGTCAGGCCCAAAGTTTCATCATCAAGGACAAGCCCTATAGTGTTTGGTGAGTCAGATTACCAAGCCAACCTTCCCTCAATAGATTCTTTTCAAGTACAATATGTCAAATAACATCCTCATAATTGATCATACCATGCCCAATTTAGCTTGGGCATTCATTTTCTCTAACGAGATATACAGATCACTTAAGCATAATAACCAATTTCAACCTAGTATGAATATCATCGGGAAGCAACATCAACTCTCAACCACTTTGGCATGGCGACCAACCCCACCTTGAAATTTCCTCTAAAATGATAACTATCCCATCCTTGAATTCCTAGTACAAGTACCTCGACACCACTCTCGGCCCGTCGTGATTATAATCTTATGTGTATTTATGTAACTACATATGAAAATACCTAAATTCTTTCACTAAATTAACTCCAATCCCAAGTCAATATATAGTAATTAAGACCGTGTTGGACTTAGTTAGAAAAAGTGCATGGTCCAATACATTAGTTTATGTAGCATGATTAGTTCTGCCCAATTTCCACTATATATCATACAAATAACAAGTTCGTACTATATTTCTATCCAATTAGACCCTTTAAGTGGGTCCACTTTTTCTCTTTCCCACTAGTGGACAAAGCATGTGTTTATCATCCACGCGAGAGCGCAAAGAAAGAAGAGAGGAAAGAAAGGAAAAAACAGCCTTATCATGTAAACACTAAAAACTGTTTGGAGTCTTATTGAGACGCCACAATATCTTCAAATTTTTTCTGTCCACTATTTTTTCTTATTCCACCTTCCCCAACATCCTTCCAAAACCACATCCAGACACCACTTCTGTCCACCAGCCGGTCCCATTTTAACCCTATTAACATTTGAACCAGATGTTTACATTAATATACTCACTCCATTAGTGGGCGTGCATATATATAACCTTCTATGATTAATGAAAGAAGACCATATAAAGTGTTGAGTAGGTCTCTCCCAATTGGAGAGGCCAATGCAATTATGTATATCTGTAGTAGAATATGTATAGTAGCGAGTGTGTAAAAGAAAAAGAAAAAAAGGAGAAAAAAAAAAGAAAATATCAAAAGAAATCGGGAGATAAATCAACATGATCTTCCACATCTAGAAAATCAAGAGAGATTGGGAAAGAAATCAAAGTCATCTTCTCAAATCTACAAAATCACAACAAATTAGGAGATAAATCTATGTGATTTTCACATTGTACACTTTCAATTGGGATTGCGTTTGCTCCTATAAATAGGAGTTCTCTTTAACAGAGAAATATATACAAAAGCAAGAATATGAGCAGTATAGCGAAAGAAACAATTCTCTTCTTCCAAGAAAGAGAGTTATCTTTAAGTGAGTTATCTAGTTTGTGAGAGGTTCAGATCCATAAATTGAAGGGACTACGGTCCTGTGACTTTTCCCTTCACCTTGGAGGATGTTAAAAAATTCTTGTGTTATTTACTATTCATCTTTACTGCTTTCATTTACTATTTTATCCTATTTAATTTTCACAGAAATAGTAGTGGGAAAAATTATCTGGGCCTTCTCCACAAATATTCTTTTCTTTTTTCCCAACATAAAGAACCCTATCTTTCCTTGTTAGCTTCTATTTTCCTTTCATATTCCAGCTTTTCATGGCTACTCTCTCTGAAGCCTACACAGAGACACCTCTCGATCTTCAGCACATCATCCCCATAGACTTTGATTCTGTTAAAGAAGTGCCGCAATCGCATTCATGGCCTCAATCGGACGATGAGTCTCCAAGGAGGATGTTCAATTTAGATGGCGATCACTTCTCAATTCCAGCCATCGATCTCGATAGCCCGGATGCGATCGAAATGGCGGGTCATGCATGCAAAATTATGGGCATATTCCAGGTCACTAACCACGGAATCCCTTCAAATCTTCTGAGGGAGGTTGAGTCGCAAGCCTGGCGGTTTTTCACGCTCCCCGCGAGAGCCAAGGTAAAGGCCCTCAGGTCCCCCAGTGGAGCTACAGGCTATGGCGTCGCTCGGATCGCACCGTTCTTCAACAAGTTCATGTGGCACGAAGGGTTTACCATGATGGGATCGCCATTGGAGCATGCTAGGGAGGTTTGGCCTCATGGGTATGGCAAGTTTTGGTGAGTGGTAACTTCCATGCATGGTCAGTTCATGCACGTGGAGAAGGTGATGAGTGGGTAGATGGTTTATTTAGGCATGACTAGGAAGAACCAGGGTTTGGCTGGAGAAATCTCTCATTAAATTTTGGTGATAATTTAAAAATTCTTTATAAACCAATAAGTAGATAATTACTCTTTGAGTGCGAGGAATATGGTGTTCTACTTCACTCCTGAACCTAGTTCAATACCATTCTAGCACCAAAGGCAAATTAAAAAATTAGCTACCTACTTTTCCCTATATACTTACTTGCATGATGACTAAATTGAACAGTCTTCTTTCCTTCTTTCTAGAGATTCAGATACTCCTCCAGAAAGTAGTCGACTTTGTGATTCTACTTACTACAGAGTGATGCTGAAAAATTCTTAGGTTTTATCGCTTTTGCATATCTAATAAGCCACTTCCAGCGAAAGCTTGTAATATGCTCAACACTAATTTCTTATTTTAGTGAAGAAGTGATTTCCATTATGAATAATGCTATAAATACAAAAATGTATTTACAAAACTTGGTTTTATGCAGATCTAATAGACTTGTCTTGGTATCGTTAGCATTATTGATCTTACTTGTACTGGGCATCATTATGTTTTTGTCCTCTCGTGTTTTCTTGGGGTCACGTACAACAGTGAAGTAATGGAAGACTATCAGGACAAAATGAAGGCGCTCTCAGAGAGACTACTCGCCATGATCCTGAAGTACCTCGGCATATCCGAGCACGATATCGACTGGCCGCGACTCCGGAGCAACGCCTGCGCTGCGCTGCAGCTGAACTCGTACCCGCGGTGTCCCGATCCGCGCCAGGCCATGGGGCTCGCGCCGCACACTGATACCTTATTCTTGACAATTCTTCACCAAAACCACAGCGCACATGGGCTCCAAGTCCACAGGGAAGGCCGAGGCTGGGTTCCCGTGTTTCCCATGAACGGTGCCCTTGTGGTGAACGTGGGTGACATGCTCCACATCATGTCCAATGCCATGTTCCCTAGTGTCGTTCACCGGGTGATCCCAAGTGAGAATAGGCACCGGCTAACCGTCGGTTACTTTTACGGACCCCCGACAGATTTTCACGTCGGCCCTATACGTGGACTCACACCGTCCTCAGGCCGAGAGGACGCTGCTCGGTTCCGGTCTGTCACGGCGAAGGATTACGTTCAGATGAAGGCCAAGAATCTTGACAAAGCACTCTCTATGATTAGGATTAGATGATAAAGAATTAACTATTGTCTTTGTTCTTTTTTGCCCCTCCCGTCATCTTCTCTGTAAAGTATGATCTTTGTTATTAGTTTCTAGTCAGGCGTGTCTTCTCTGTAAAGTATAATCTTTGTTATTAGTTCCTAGTCAGGCGCATGACGCATGATTATTCCATAAATAATGTAAATGCACACACATCTCGATGGATAGCTGCTCGTGAAAAAGACAAAAGCTCCACGTTTGTGCATATGGAAGTTAATTTGCAAAGCTTCAGCGGGTGGAAATCGAAGTCACCGTAACCTAAATGAAGCGTTTGAGGTGTGAATTATTGTCCTGAACCTGCTGGTTGGAATCTTAATTATATAAACGATCCGCAAGAAAACTCTTTGTCAACTGCGTCCGCCTCATGTTTAAAAATCAAAAGGAAAAGATCAGGACAAAGAAGAAACAGTCAGACACGTTTTGATATCATGCTTGGGCTCGGATCTTTCTTAACCCATGTGACGATGTGACAATGAGACAAAGAGAGCCTCTTGTTCAGCGATTGGAATTTCTCCACCGCCACAGTAGTCAGCACATTTTTATTTTGTCAAGCATCAGCGAATGATGACAAGATGCGATTGCCACGCTTTAAGAGATTTTCGGACGGATATGTGCTCGTTCCAATCAGATTGAACCACCTTTTAAGGTCTGGTACCGTCCCATTTTAATTAAAAAGGCAAATTCCTATGATATATATATACACACACAAGTTGAACCATTTTACTTCAATAGCATGCGTTGGTCAAGTGGTTATCATCTTTGTTCATATTAAAAACTATGACTCAATTATTGATGCGTTTCAATTTTTTTTTTCTAGACGAAACTTTAGGAACTGAACTAATTGAATTGATTCCCAAGTAGAACTAGTAGTTCTCGCCTTGGAATTGGTGATTGAGCCAGTCCAAGACTGGTTCTAGGAAACCAAACCAGCTATTCCTATACTAGGCCTCGAACCAGTAGTTTCATGCCAGTTTGGTGTCGCTCCTGAGTTGAATTGGATATGCTTTTCACCCTCATCACAGCTATCTTTTCTTGATCTTATGCAAGAAAGACACCAAAGGTAACTAACATTAAGAATGGCAAATAACTAAAAGCCTTGGTGCATCAACAGAGCCTCCACAAATTGATTGGCTACACTTTGCTTAAAAGCGGTAATGCCATATTCAAATCGAAGCATTTCTCAGCCGAAGGAATTTTGGGTGTACCATTGATTCGTGATTAAATGATTTGACTATATTTTGTTGGAACTAGTCTAGGCTAATTAAGGTCCAAAATTCAAATGTCATGATAACAAATTATTTATTAACCTTCAAATTTTGTGGGCAAAGTGCTTTTTTAATTATTATTAAAAAAGGGGAGGGGGGCGAGGACGATATACGAGGGGCAAAGAAAGAAGATAAATAAATTGTCACGGCAAGTCAAAAGCCGTAAATTTGAAATTAGACAAGACTGCGTAGTCAAACTTGTCTTCGCCTTCCTCTGGCTACAAGTCCTTTCATAGGACTTTGTGGGGATCATGGGTCAACTTACGCAAGCTATAATTTTTTTTTTCTTTGGTCAAATAAATTACGCATGCAATAAACAACCAAAATTTCAATTTGAAATCTACCTAACATTCTAATAAGTAGTTCTTTAGGTAATCAAACAAAAGATTAAATATACACTTCAAGTTAATGTATATGATTTAACATTTGATAGTTACAACAATTAATAATGTAAAAAGATAATGAAAAGGATAAATCTCAAATCCATGTTCGATTAACTTTCTAATATCAAAAAATTATAACAAAATAAATCAAATTAATTTGATTCAATTTCATTCCAAACGCTCTTCTAATGATCGAATTAGCAGATCAAAGTGAGTCTTACTTTAAATTCATGTACAAGGGTTTGCATAAAGTTCATTGAACAATAAAGCAATCCAATTTTCTTTGGGATGTAATGATGAAGATAATGGTTGTTTTTTTATGACCTTATCTTTCTTGACATGTCCTTGCAAGCTAAACACCAGTAATCAGATTGAGGGTTCCGTGAGCACCTGGAAGGCTCGAATCATAAAGTAGAATACCTCAGAAATAGGCCAACTTTAGCATCAGTCCAAAAGAATCTTGATAAAAACGAAATTTCTCCCTTTAATATGGAATTCCATGCTATGTCAAGCTTATCTCATGGCCGAATTCCATGCAAGTTCAAGAATTCATTGCGATAATCATGGAACAAAGTGATGTGACAAGTTTCTGGTACGCTGAGTTAAAGGAGAAGCATGTGTGATGGGCGACTAAAATGACTAGTCTTTTATGTTGTGTCTGTTGATCGTATTTAAACCATAGAAGAGTTTGGAACTTAGGCCAAAGCTTCTGAAACTGTGTCTTTAATGGAGTATGACGGAGAAAATTAATTAATAATACCATTGCATTAATCTAATCCTTTTGGAGACGGACTCGACATTCCTTTTGAGTGAAATAAGAAACGAAAGAAGATCTAAAGTCATAATATTGTTCTCTTCACCTTGGCTTCTGTTTTTATTTCTCTAACAAGCCTTTTGCTCTATCTCATGCAAGTAAATTTAAGATTTCCCCTGAATTAAGTAATACCAAAATTGATAATATCTCCTAAAACCGTGGAATCGAGCATATACTAACATAGGTTCGTGAATTGGTATACCAAGTGATGTGATAAAATTTTGTTAATTAAAGACGATCGAGTCTGATATTGCTAGTATGAGTACCTAGAGGGGGGTGAATAGGTATACAACGAATTTTCTTGAAGATTGCACAATACTTTAGACAGTTAAACAATTTGCAATAATTAAATATCAATTAAGAGACTGAGTAAGGGAAAGAGAGAATTGAACACTCGGTTTATAGTGGTTCGGCTTGATTCAAGCCTACGTCCACTCTTACGCACCGACAGGCCGATTGGCTAGATTCCACTATAATCACGAGCTGTTACAATGTTGATCTTCCTTGAATTCTAGGTGTAGATGATCTACTACACTCACTCAAGGTCTCGCCAAGTACAAACACTCTCGTATACAATTTCGCTCGAACAGGTCTCAACTAATAATCAAGGGTCTTCGAGACTGAATTTTTCTATCAATCACACCCTTAAAACAACTAGAACGTCTTCCTTTTATACTCCTTCATGCCATCATAGCCGTTGGCACTTACCAAAGGAATTCCTCCAATCTACCCGTTGGACGGAATCAATCAAGAAGATCATCCAAGCTATTTAAGGAATCTGATGATAGCCCATCAATCCTGTTCGCCCATACAATCAGGATCTCGGTTTCCAAGAATAGAACATTCCAAGATTACTTCGTCGACCATCGGATCTTCAATCGATCTTAGATAGAATTAAAGAATCCGAAATAATTATCCAACCAAAGAATCTTTTCCAGAGGATAGGATCGAATCCTCAACCATAGACCTTGGCTTTGGATTTTCTTCGTCACTGGATTAGAAAGACTGTCAGTGAGAACAGACTTAAGTCTTGAGTCTTGAGTCTTAAGTCTTGAGTCTTGAGTCTTGGATCTTGAGTCTCGAGAATACAAAGTCTTCAGACTTTAAACTGTCGGTCTCCGAACATCCAGACTTAGACTGATAGAAACGTTTTGTCAGCTTCAAAATATTCTGGAAAGATTTCTCCAACAATCTCCCCCTTTTTGATGGTGACAAAACTTTCTTGTAGATTTGAACAACTTTGACCTGCAAAAACATTTCTCAAGCAATATGGCTAACTCATAAAGATTAATAAAGCAACCAGACTCTGCATCCACAGAAAATTGGTTAGACTTTCATGAGAAAAACCATATAACAACACTTGAATAAATGCAACCAGTCAAGCATCACAATCCACAGTTAATTCAGTCAAATTCACACCCAAGTTCAAGTTCTCAAGTCATACTCAAACATAACCACAAAAAGTCAAAGTTTTTAAAAGATATGTTCAAATTGGTTCTCCCCCTTTTTGTCAGCATTGAAAAGGGTGAGAAAGGAGTCATGTCTCGCTTGGGAATGCGCACGATCCGGAAATCCCCAATGGATGGACTACTCCTTCGAGCTTCTTCGGAGTCTTCTCTCGGATGAGCTACCTCTTCTCCCTTGGCATTGGCTTGAAGTTGCGAGCAAGGTCTTTGAATTTATCCTCCGAGAGAGACCGAAGATGCTTGTCCAAAGATTCTTCAAAGCTTGGATTTCACGATCGAACATATATCCGGCTACGCATTTCCGAAGAATATTCATGATGCTACGAAAATCTGCAGAATCATCCGTCTGTGTACTGGCATTGGCTTTCTCAGATGGTGTGAATTCAGACGATGGCGCTTCTGTATGGTCTGGCAGATTTGGAATCGATGCATCACCTTCTTCAGGCAATTGAGAGACCTGAACTTCTTCTGGGTCTTCTGGAGATTGTCTTAGATCTTCACGACGCGCATGAGGTGTAGACCTCTCTTGCTCGCTAACTCCCCTGTCTCTAGGACATCGAAAGGGGAAGAGTGATGATCATTCTCTTCATTTCCCTTCTCTCCAGATTTGTCAGCAGACTTGTCTTTTTCTCCTTCTTCTTCTTCTTCAACTTCTTTCTCCTTCTCTCTCTGTTCTTTCTCTTCTCTGTTCTGCTTTTCTTCTTCTCTACTCTGCTGAAGTACTATCGGATGAGACACAGAACGTCTTGTTCTTGTCAGCGCTTGGATAGTAGGATCTTCATCATCTTCATCTTCATCCTCAAGGATGAGAGTTCTTTTCTTCTTCTTCGATGGGGCACCCATGGCCTCCTTTCCTTTCCTTTTTGAAGCAAAGGATCGGAGATTTCACTTTGAATTTCTCCATTGCCTTGGAGAGTTCTTGCGAGACGCATCTTCATTAACATTTTCAATCCTACCACCATCTTATCACACGGTCGAACACAAAATGTATGTGGCGAGATCAATGTTCGGATGTCTCGAAGATCTTGGTCACCCGCACCGGGATAAGGCAATTGTCCTTTGTCTTTTGACACCGCTCCATACATATGGAAGAGAATAGTGTGCGGGAGAGAAAACTTCCGTCCCGAGTTGATCGCATACATCAACTTTGCTTCGGGAAGAGACACGAAGTCTTTGATGTAGACTTCGATGCGAGACAGATTGATCACAATCTTATGAAGCACAATGTTGATGGCATTCATCCCGGAATAGGTAATTTTCTTCTCTACGTCCCTATCTTTGACAAGATCCAGAGCAGATCCGAGCGAGATGAGACTTTGATTGGAAGATAACGTCCTCGTTCAACTCCAACTATGTCCGCCAACATATTCACATCTACCATGTAGACTTGGTCTCGAACACCGAATGAAATTCTATTCGCATCCAAAAAGCTAAGATTTGAATAGAAATAAGCAGTCAGTTGAGCATACCCATTCGTAGAGTCAGAGCAAAAAGTCTCAAGTTGAAGCAAATTCAACTTTTCTCTTAAGTTCACGTTGATGCTGTCCAGGAAGTCAAAATCAACACTTCTAGGGTTTATCACCCCTCTTTTCAACAGCACTGAGATACGCTTTTTCCCGATCCTTGGATTTAAACAAATCCATCCGATTTCCTTTCACCTTTGCTGCCACACCCGAGTCTAGGTTTAAATTCAAGGAACATTTTGTCGTCATCGTTCCCGTCAATTAGATTTTGTCCCGGCATACGAGGATCACCGGGAATGTTCGCTCGAGCCTCCTCTCGCCCTTCCTTGAGGAGCAATTCCCAAATCCTCCATCTTCCGCAGTAAACAGATACTCATTCCCATAATTTTTGTCCTTAAGGAAGTCATCTATATACTTTAATGAAGTACCGTGCTTTTCAACGCACGATAAAGTTTATAGATAACAGAGGGTTTTTGGACTCTTCTCGGGTCGGCATCCTCGATTATCTCTTCTTCCAGATGTTGACTTCCACCTTGTGGGGCAGGAGACGATGAATGACGTGGAGGAGAGCGAATCGGACTTTGTCGCTGACTTGATAAGTCTTCCTCTTCAGTAAGATCGAAGTGAGTCGGTCCCTTCTCCATTCTTTGTGGTCCCCTACTTGCTATTCTTGATGATTTCCTTGAAGACGACATTTTTCTTTGTCTATTGGAAGATTCCTTCACTTGCTTTTCCCAAGAAAAATGACCACTTTCTCGACGATGAACAAGAAATAGAAACAGTATCGGGAGGAGAGAGCTTTTTAGGGTTTTGAAAATTGGGCGAAGAAAGACTGTATATATATATACCTCGGATTTGAAAAGAGAAGATTAATCGGTACAAGGAAAGTGTACGAACACTTCTTTTCAAAATCAATAACTGCCAAATTAATTCCTTGAAGAAGACAAGTTTTCAAAATTGCACACAAATTATATCTGAGTGAAAGAACGTACCTTTTCGAGATAAAATAGCAACTTACAGTCTTTAGCCAAGAATAATTGAGTCTCATGATTCAAAGTCTAAGAGTTCAGAGTCTTAGAGTTGGTGAGTCTCTAGACTTTAACTTCTTCAAGCTTCAAAATGTTGAGTCTTGAGCGAATAAAGTCGAATTGATTTTTCTCCAAAGGCTTTGTGAATATATCTGCTAGTTGACTCTTTGAATCAACAAATTGAATCGAGATTTCTCCATTTTGAATATGATCTCTAATGAAGTGATGACGAATCTCAATATGCTTTGCTCTTGAATGAAGAATTGGATTTTTGGTGAGATTGATCGCGGTGTTGTCACATCTGATTTCGTGCATGAGTCTTCAATGCCAAAGTCTTGTAGCTGTTGTTTTATCCATAGAATTTGCGAACAAAGCTTCCAAGAGCTACATACTCGTTACGTCGTTGAGAGAGCTACGGTGCTTTGCTTTCTTGAGAACCAAGACACCGTTCATTTCCAAGCGATTGACAAGTTCCGGAAGTGCTCTTTCTATCGACTCGAACCGCCAGATCTGCATCTGAGTATCCTAGAAGATTAAAGTCTCCCCTCTTTGGATACCAAAGACCGATGCTTGAAGATGAGGCAACGTATTTGATAATACGTTTCACGGCAATGAGATGTGATTCTCTAGGGTCTGATTGAAACCTAGCACAGATGCAAACACTCAACAAAATATCAGGTCTAGATGCAGTAAGATAAAGAAGTGAACCAATCATGCTCCTGTACAGCTTTTGATCTACTTTCTTCCCTTCTTCATCCTTGTCTATCTTCTGAGAACATGACATTGGTATGTCGGTCTTTTTGCACCTTTCCAATCCAAATCTTTTGACAAGATCATTAGCATATTTTTCTTGGAAGATAAAAGTTCCTTCCTTCAATTGCTTTATTTGAAGTCCAAGAAAGAATGTTAATTCTCCCATCATACTCATTTCAAATTCGTCCCGCATAGACTTAGAGAATTTCTTGCAAAGACTTTCATTAGAAGATCCAAAAATAATGTCATCAACATATATTTGAACGAGTAAGAAACTTTTGTTTTCCTTTTTGATGAACAGAGTAGTATCTACTTTACCTTTGACAAATCCGTTACGTAATAAGAACTTACTTAGTCGTCGTACCAAGCTCGAGGTGCTTGCTTTAGACCATACGAGCCTTTTTCATCGAAGACGAGTTTGGCTTCTTTGGGTCTTCAAATCCAGGCGGTTGTTCCACATAAACTTCCTCTTGGATAAATCCATTTAGGAAAGCACTTTTGACGTCCATTTGGAATAACCTGAAATTTTTGTAACAAGCAAACGCAAGTAATAGACGAATAGCTTCTAACCTTGCAACTGGTGCGTAAGTCTCGTCATAGTCTATTCCTTCTTCTTGCGTGTATCCCTTGGCCACGAGTCTTGCTTTATTGCGTACGACTTTTCCTTCTTCGTTCATCTTGTTTCTGAACACCCATTTGGCTCCAATGACAGTTTTACCTTTCGGTTTAGATGTCAATTCCCAGACATTGTTAATGTTGAACTGTCTGAGCTCCTCTTGCATAGCTTCAATCCAGCTTTCATCAGATAAAGCTTCTTCTATGCTTTTTGGTTCAATTTCAGAAATGAGAGCAACAGCACTAGACTCTTCACGTCTTTTTGATCTGGTGCGGATTCCTTCATTGATTTCGCCAATTATGAGATCTTTAGGATGACTGGATTTATGTTTCCAGTTACTGGTTGATTTGCTTGATTGATGATCTCTTTCTTTATTTGAATCTTCATGAGCTTCTTGATCTTGAACTTCCAGAGTCTGAGATGCTTCTTGAGTTGAAGACTTTGGAAGGTCTAGAGTGACTTCAGACTCTTCATATTGAGTCTCGGGCCGGATTCATCTTCTTGCGCGAGTCTTGGAATTTGACATTCATTGATTCTTCCACAGATTGGCTTTTCTTGTTATAGACTCGTAGGCTTTGCTTGATGTAGAATATCCAAGGAAGATGCCTTCATCTGATCTTTCTTCAAACTTACCAACTCGATCACTTGCATTTTTCAAAATAAAGCATTTGCAACCAAACACATGAAAGTATGAAACAATAGGTTTCTTACCTTTGAAAAGTTCATAAGGGGTTTTCTCAAGAATAGGTCTTAGGAAGACTCTATTGATGATATAGCATGCTGTTGAAACAGCTTCAGCCCAAAACCGTGAAGAAATTTTGCTTTCAATTAAAAGTGTTCTAGCCATTTCTTGAAGAGATCTATTCTTTCTTTCTACAACTCCATTTTGCTGAGGAGTGTATGGAGAGGAGAATACATGTTTAAAACCAGATTCATCACATAATTTTGTGAAATCTTGATTTTCAAATTCACCTCCATGATCTGTTCTTATACTTGAAATAGCACATCCTTTTTCATTTTGAACCTTTTTAGCAAATTTCTCAAAGTACGAAAAGGTTTCTGACTTATTTGCAAGAAAATATACCCAGGTAAAGCGAGAGTAATCGTCTACAATTACTAAACAATACTTCTTACCTCCAATGCTCTGGGTTCTTGTTGGTCCGAAGAGATCCATATGAAGCAACTGCAGTACATGATTAGTAGAGACATGATTTGTTTGCTTAAATGAATTTCTTACCTGCTTTCCCGCAATGCATGGAGTGCATGAGTCGACTTTTGGTATGGCAATTTGGGTAGTCCTCGAACAAGCTGCTTTGATGAGATCTTGGCTAATTGCTTCATATTGACATGGCCAAGCTTTACTGTGCCATATGCTTGCTTCATCTTGGATTGAAATTAGACATTGAGATTTATTCAATTTCATGTCTAAGAGATAGATGTTTCCATGTCTTCGACCCATGAAAGACTCGAAGTAGAATCTTTACTAATTCCATAACAAATTCCTTCTTGAAAGGAGATCTTGAAACCGGTATCACACAATTGGCTAATGCTGAGAAGGTTATAGTTGAGTCATTCTACTAGAGAAACATTGCTTATTGTGAGATTTCCAATTTTCACGAGTTCCAAACCCCACGATGCTTCCTTTACCGTTTCCTCCAAATGAAACATTTCCGCCGTTTACTTGAACAAGCTTTATGAAGCATTTTGAGTCTCCTGTCATGTGTCTTGAGCATCCGCTGTCAAGATACCATTTTATCTTTCTCTTGACGGAGACCTGCATTCAAGTGAGAGTCTCAAGCTTTCTTTGGTACCCAAATTTTCTTGGGTCCTTTGGAGTTAGTAGGATAAGCATTATTGGGCCATGCTTTTTTAACAGGTTTCCAAACCATAGGACAGTCTTTTTCAAAATGATCTAGACTGTTACACTTTGAACACCTTAGAGCATTTCGACCAACGAGACTTTACGAAAACTTTCTTGAAATGATTTTTGTAAGCTTCTCTTGACGGTCTCTTCTTAATTCTTTCTTTAACTTTAGGAAAATCAATCAAGGGAATTGTCTCTGCTGTCATGCCTAACCCGACTTATTGAAATAGGGTCTTTGAACTGAAAGCACTTTTTCAAGCTTTTCGGATCCTATCGAAAACTTCTTTGAAATATTTGATAAGTCTGTTTTTAAGAAAACATTTTCTTTTAAAAGATCATCTTCTTTTTCTTTAAGAGTAGAAACATTTAGGTCTAGACTTTTAACTTTTTCTTCCAAAATAACTTCCTTCTGTTTCAGATTTGAATTTTCCTTTTTAAGTTCGGAAATTCTTTTGAGAGAAGTCTTAAGACTGAAACACAGTTCATTAATATATTTAGAGACTTTGACAGGAATTTTAAAATTACTTACCTCGAATTCACTGTCTGAGTCTGATCCAGAATCTGAGTCTGAGTCTGAGTTTGCCATCAAACATATGTTGGCATATTCATTATCACTTTCTTCACATTCTGTATCACTCCAGGTTTCGGCTTTGAGAGCCTTTCGAAACTTCTCAGCTTTTCCTCTTTTCTTTTTCAGAAGAGGACAGTTGGGTCTGATGTGTCCCTTCTTTTTACATTCGAAGCAAACTACATCTTTGTTTGGTTCCTCATCATCAACAGACTTAGTCTGCTGTCTCTGAAAACTTTGTTTCCTTGGAATGAACCTTCTGCCTTTTCTATTCAGTTTTCTGAATCTTCTTATCATGAGAGCGAGCTCCTCATCATCCATATCATCTTCGAATCTGCATCATCGGAATCGTCATTTGATTTTAGTGCAATAGATTTCTTACCTCTTGGATCTTCGTCTTCATTAATACGTTCCACTTCGTAAGACCAAGAGTTCCAATCAGCTCGTCTACGAGATAATGGCATGATTCTTTGCGTCTCTCTTATTGAAGTCTTTATATGATTCCAATCCTTGGAGAGTCCACGCGAAGCTTGTTCACCTTCATGGGATCAGAAATTTTTTGTCCTTGGTTCTCAAGACCATTGACAATATCTGTAAAACGACTAAACATGTCAGTTATAGATTCTCCTGGTTTCATTTTGAAGGCTTCATATTGACCAAGGAGAATGTTAATTCTGGTCTCCTTCACTCGATCTGTCCCTTCATAGGTGATGTGTAATCTATCCCATACTTCTTTTGCTGTAACACAAGAAGATATTCTATTATATTCAGTTGGAGATAAAGCACAATATAAGGAGTAAATTGCTTTTGCATCGAGTGCTTGTCTCTTGTTTATTTCTTCCTGAGACATTCCGCTGGTTTCAATAGTGTCTTTCCCTCTTTCAGAGATTGATGCAGCAGCGGAGTGATTCCTCTTTCCACAACGTCCCATTCCGAGAGGATCCTTTGATCGAAGGAAAGCTTTCATCTTGTTCTTCCGGATGTTGTAATCCTTTCCATCGAAGTAAGGAGGTCTGCAGTATTGCTTTGCCCTTCCATCAGCCCCGGTGCTAGCATACTAGCCATGGATCTTTTACTCTGAAGTAAAAACACTTCAAACAAAGTGAGAACACGAGCTCGATACCAATTGATATTGCTAGTATGAGTACCTAGAGGGGGGTGAATAGGTATACAACGAATTTTCTTGAAGATTGCACAATACTTTAGACAGTTAAACAATTTGCAATAATTAAATATCAATTAAGAGACCGAGTAAGGGAAAGAGAGAATTGAACACTCGGTTTATAGTGGTTCGCTTGATTCAAGCCTACGTCCACTCTTCTGCACTGACAGCCGATTGGCTGGATTCCACTATAATCACAGAGCTGTTACAGTGTTGATCTTCCTTGAATTCTAGGTGTAGATGATCTACTACACTCACTCAAGGTCTCGCCAAGTACAAACACTCTCTGTATACAATTTCGCTCGAACAGTCTCAACTAATAATCAAGGGTCTTCAGACTCTGGAATTTTTCTATCAATCACACCCTTAAAACAACTAGAACGTCTTCCTTTTATACTCCTTCATGCCATCATAGCCGTTGGCACTTACCAAAGGAATTCCTCCAATCTACCCGTTGGACGGAATCAATCAAGAAGATCATCCAAGCTATTTAAGGAATCTGATGATAGCCCATCAATCTGTTCGCCCATACAATCGGGATCTCGGTTTCCAAGAATAGAACATTCCAAGATTACTTCGTCGACCATCGGATCTTCAATCGATCTTAGATAGAATTAAAGAATCCGAAATAATTATCCAACCAAAGAATCTTTTCCAGAGGATAGGATCGAATCCTCAACCATAGACCTTGGCTTTGGATTTTCTTCGTCACTGGATTAGAAAGACTGTCAGTGAGAACAGACTTAAGTCTTGAGTCTTGAGTCTTAAGTCTTGAGTCTTGAGTCTTGGATCTTGAGTCTCGAGAATACAAAGTCTTCAGACTTTAAACTGTCGGTCTCCGAACATCCAGACTTAGACTGATAGAAACGTTTTGTCAGCTTCAAAATATTCTGGAAAGATTTCTCCAACAGAGTCTTCTCATTTTCCCTTTCTTAGTATTGTTCTTGCTTACTAACCCATCTTCCAAGATCAGAGAGGTTTTGCTCTTTTTTGCACTGTCCTCTTTCTTGTCCTTTTCAGGGGAGTTTGGAAGTGTCTGCTCTGGCCCCCCCTTCTACATGCCTTTTACTCTATTATATTCTACTTTATTTTATGGTGGTGGGGGAAAGGTGATGCTATGTTGTCCTTTTCTAAGGATTTCTAAAGTCTTTTAACTTATTGATAGCTAAGGAGACCTTAAAAAAGTGACATGTCATTAAAAGGACTCTAGTTGCCCATGTGTTAGCCTTGAGTCAGGGGAAAATGCTATAAATATTTCTTTTTGCCTAATTCCTGTGGCCCACCCATAATTTGTCCTTTGTAAAGGAGTTTCAAGAGCACCAAAAAGCAGCATCTAGGGAAGTGCACTTCTTATCATCCATGATTGGCATATTGCTCAGATATGGATGATTTCATTGTCTCTAATAACTACTCCATTATGTTGAGCACAATTGATTATGAAGCTGTAGGTCTTGATTGGTGCACGATGGACAAAACACTTTGCTCCTTAAATCAAGGACCGTTTCAAAGGATGATGTACAAAACAGGATCGAATCTTCGCATGGATTGCGGTTCTTCTGAGCTAAATTAAGTAAAGAATATAAAGCTAAAAGAGGAGTCGATCAGTCCGGGTGAAGATTCGATGGAGCCAGTGAGCCTTGAGGAGGAGTTGGATGGATTGGCAAACCAAATTGCTAGCTCAGATTACCTACTATCCTCCTGCCCGTCTCTAGAAGCTCCTCTTATTTCTATGGGTGTGAAGTCCATTTAAGACAAGTTGATGGCTCTAGCTCCTGATCCGCTGCCTCCCTCCTCTCGGCCTGCTTCGCCTTCCAGTCAACGCAAGCTGCCAACAAGGAGGTAATCTCGTTTCTCTCTCTTTGTATATATGTATATATGTTGTTGGAATGTGAGGAGCCTTATTAACCCCACCAAACAGGCTAAGCTTCGAAGCTTGGCTTTCTCAAACCAGTTGTGTTTGATTGGTATATTGGAACGAAGGTTCCACAAAATCTCTTCAATTCCATTTCTGGGACTTTGTTGAGAGATTGGTCTTGGGTCTCAAACTATGAGTTCTCCCCTAGGGGTAGGATTTGGGTTGGATGGGACCCAGCTCGAGTTAACTTTGAAGCTCTCTCTATTTCAGCTCAAGCGGTGCATGGGAACCTTAATTGGTTGGACTCTGGAGTGGCTTGCTGCGTGTCAGTGGTTTATGGCGAGCACACGTTCACACTCAGGAGATCTCTTTGGGAGGATCTTGTTCTTAGAAGCATTGCTTTGCAAAACTCGGCTTGGCTTGTGATGGGGGGCTCCAATGCTATTAAAGACCTATCTGACAAAAGTTGGCAGATTCGATACTTGGATACCATGTTTTGACGAGTTTAGATAGTGCTTGGCACAACGGAACTTGAAGACCTAAGGTATGTAGGATTTAGATACACTTGGACAACTTCAGTGGGCTCTGCTAGGAAGGCAAGAAAGATCGATAGAGTTCTAGTGAATTGTAAATGGAGCCATGAGTTCTTGTACTCCGAAGCTTCCTTCCTGGCACCGAGTATCTCTAATCACACTCCTATGATGGTCAAGGTGCTTAACCCGATTCCTTGGAGGAAGCCGTTCAAGTTTTATAACTTCTGGATGAAGCATCCGGAGTTCAATGCCATTGTCTCTCAAGTTTGGAAGGCTCCTGTGGAAGGAGTTCCTATGTTTAGACTTATATGCAAGCTGAAGGCTCTCAAACACAAACTTAAGACTCTAAATAGAGATTTCTTCTCTAACATCTTAGTCAGAACGTCGGAAGCGAGGGCGGCCTTAGAGACCACGCAAGTGGAGTTACAGCAGGAGCCTACTACTACTCATCTGGCTGAGCTAGAAAAGGAGCAACAACGTGTCTTTGCTAGGCTAAGGTTTATGGAGGAGTCTTTCTTCAGGCAGAAGTCGAGAGTCAGGTGGCTCAAAGAGGGAGACTACAACACTAAGTTCTTCAATCAGTATGTCAAAAAGAGACAGTTGAGGAATAGAGTCCTTTCTATCCAGGATTCGGAGGGGAACCTTGTCTCTAGTCCGCAGCGGGTCCAGCAACGCTTTCTTCAGTACTTCTAAGACCTCCTAGTGCCGCAAGCTCAGCTAGATAAGCCCTCGGTTGAGGAGATCTGCAAAGTCATCCATCATCTTCTCTCGGTTGATCAGGTTAGTTTTCTAGCTTGTCCAATTACGGAGTTGGAGATCTAGGATACTTTATTCTCTCTAGCTAGGGGCAAGGCATCAAGATCGAATGGCTTCACGATCGAATTCTTTAAAGAAAATTGGGAAACGGTTGGGCAACTGGTTACTGCAGCAGTGTTGGACTTTTTTTTTTCCATCGAGAGGCTCCTGAGGGAGATCAATAACACCATTTTGGTGTTGGTGCCGAAAGTGCTGAATGCGTCTTCCGTTGAGGATTATAGGCTCATTGCTTATTGCAACACTATCTACAAGTGTATTACCAAAGTGTTGGCCAACCGGGTAGCAGAAGTCTTGAAGGACGTCATAGCCCTTTTCAAACTGTGTTTGTGAAGGGTAGGAGGATCAGAGATAATATCTTGCTAGTCTAGGAGCTCTTTTATGGCTTCCATCTTCGACCATACTTGCATAATTGTGCGATTAAGGTGGACTTTAGAAAAGCTTATGACACGGTCAATTGAGGTTTCCTTGAGGGAGTCCTCTTGGCTTTTGGTTTCCCCAAGTTTATAACTTGGCTGATTATGATGTGTGTTCACACTCCTAAGTTTTCGATTGCATTGAGTGGTGAGCTTCATGGATTCTTTGCGAGTGGTCGTGGCCTTCGTTAAGGTGATCATATCTCTCCCTATTTATTTACTTTAGTGATGGAAGTCCTATTAGAGATCTTATTCAAATGCTTTTTGAAGTCGGAGTTTAAGTTCTTCTGGAGATGCAAGCCCACGAGCCTTTCACATCTTTTCTTTATGGATGACGTTTCCTTGTTTTCGGAGGCGGATTTGCCCACTATAGCTCTCCTTAAAGAAGGCCTTCAAACCTTCTCTACTTGAAGTGGCTTGTTCCCAAAACCAAATAAGAGTGAAATCTTCCTTGCTGGAGGCACGCTGTCCTTACGGAACCAAATTATCTCTGAGTTGGGTTTTCACGAAGGCAACTTGCCGGTTTGCTATCTGCAGGTTCCTATCATTACCTCAAGGCTCACTAAGGCTGACTGTTGCACTCTCGTCAACCGCATCATGACGAGGGTTCAATCTTGGACTCATCGCTTCCTTTCTCTGGCTGGCCGTTTGCAGCTCATCAGGTCAGTTCTTCAAGCTATCCAAGCCTATTGGGCAAGCGTTTTTGTTTAACCTATAGCTATTATGGATCAGATTGAGAAAATCCTCAGACAATTCCTTTGGCAAGGCATGGAGTTAGGTAAAGGGGGTGCCAAGGTTGCCTAGGAGAATGTGTGCCTTCCAAAGAAGGAAGGAGGGCTTGGTATCAAGAGGCTTAAAGAGTGCAACAAAATTGCCATGTTGAAACATATATGGCTCTTGCTCTAAGATAAAGAGGCTTCGTGGTGCAAGTGGGTTCATTCCACGTTTTTAAAGGACAGGAACTTTTGGGTCGCTAGGAAGCCAACCTTTTGTTCTTAGGCCTAGAAGAAACTTCTAAGTCTCAGGAGCAAATTTCGAAATGCCTTCTTTTGGAGGATTGGGGATGGTCGCTCGGTCTCTCTTTGGTTCGACAACTGACACCCTAAGGGACCGCTGAATTTAATCTTCTCAGACTCACTTATCTATAACTCAAGATTATCTAGATAGGCCTCAGTTGTAGATTTTTTTCTTTGATGCTGGCCAAGCTCTCAAAACAGTCCTTGAGTTGTGAGATTATCCTCTTCCGACCCCTACTCAGGTAGTGGATTGCTGTTGCTGGAGGGAAAACCCGTCGAGCCGGTTCACGGTAGCAACTGCTTGGGAAACCATTAGGCGCAAGCGGAACATCATCTTTTGGCATGATTTCATTTGGGATAATGCAATCACACCAAGGTATCAGCTTAACTTTTGGCTTATGGCCAAACAAAGATTGCCCACATAATCTCTATTATTATCTCCTGGTAGAATAGAGAGGGGATCATGCGCATTCTACAATGGGTTGCCTGATTCCATAGATCATTTGTTTTTTGATTGCTCTATCACGGCCGGTGTTGCTTTCTTTTGGGTGGCGAGATGCAATTTACCTTGGCAGAACAAGTCTTAGGGAGAGAATCTCAGTTGGGCCACCTCTTTCTTGAAGGGTAAGGACTTCTTTAAATGCATTGCTCGTTTTTCCTTTGGGGCTCTTTGTCACATTATTTGGAAAAATAGGAATAGCATCCTATTCAGAGAAACACCCCTTACTATCCCAGCTATGAAGAACCATCTTTTAAGGTGGTTAGGGATAGAGCTAGCACCTTCAGAAACGTTAAGGATAGCTTCAAAAATAGAAGGTTGTAAAGGAGTTGGGGCATCAATCCCATTATCTTTTTGGGGGACCCATGATCGACCCTGGTTTTGGCTGACGTTTCAAGGAACTATTGGTACTCTGGAGCCGATGTCTCTCTCCTCCTTCGCCAAGGTGTTTGTTTCCTTGCCAGTTGTTCATGCCGTGCCTTTCTAGTTGATGTTTGTCTTTTGGGCGCTACCTTGTGTTTTACATTTGTGGCATCCCAAAAATTCAAGACAAGCTCTAAGGTGTATTAAAGTCCATAATTAGGTAATGAAATTCCTATGGTTTATGTTTTAGCCATTATTTTTCTTCTAAGACTAAGTGTCATATGCTTGCTTTCATGAGTTTTTAAATTAGTATTATAGGATAAATTAATGATAATGATTTATTCTTGGCCATGCACCTCATAGACTAAATTCCTATAGATAAAATGCTACAAGATTTTGGCCATGTGAAATTTAAAATTTGGAATCTATAAAAGAAGGAATAAAAGGTAAAATTTGATTTTAATTAGGTTTGGGCCTTAGGCCCAATAGCTTGGACTTTTGGTGGGCCAAATGGCTGGCCCATTGGAGCTCAAGGAGGGGCTGTCTACCGGCCCACTTGCTGGCCCAAAGCCCAGCCGATAATGAGGCCCATCTTTGCATGAAGAAGGCCATGTGTCTCTCCCAAATTGCCAAGTGTAGATCATGCATTGGCTTGTGGAGAGGCACATCATCATTGCTAATGATGGGAATTAGGGGAAACAAAATGGGGAGAGAGAGTGGCCGGTTGAGGATTCGGCCAAGCCAAAGAGAGGGAGAGAGTTGCAAGAGAGAAGGGGAAGCCGAGAGAGAAAAGGAGCCGCTCGCCCGCACGCCGTCCGTTCACCGTCCGTTCATCCGTCGCCGGTGTGCCGTCCGTGTGCCGTCATCCACTTGATCTTAGAGGCAAGTTAGGATCAATTTCTACTCTTGCATGTGTGTCTTGCATGTGTGGTTGAATCTTGGGTGTTTAGAGGTAAGGAACCGAAGCTAATGTGACTTGTTCTTGAAAAAGCTTGCTGATTTCGTGTAAACCGCCTGACTCAGAAACTTGTGAAGGCTTGCATGCATGTTTCGAGTTGGATTTTGACTTTGACTCCTTCATGAAATTTGTATAAAATATCCAAAGTATAACAAACTAAAATTTGAGACAAAAAGGCCGAGCTTTAATGGGTGAAACCCTTCTCCTACGAAGACACTAGATCTAGAACTGCTTTGCTGACCTTTTGGTAGTTTTGTGGGCTGCATGTTGCTTTTTACCGAGAATTTCCCTTCGACTTCTTCATGAAACTTGTAGATAACATCCTAAAGACTAACATACTCAAATTTGAGGTAAAATGAGCAAGTTTAGCCTAGTGAATCGACTTTCTCTTGAAGACGGTAAATCTGGAAATACGGTACTGGACACCCGAGACTTCTTGGACCCATATGGTGACTATTCTTTGGAAATTTCACTTAGATCCCTTAATGAAAGTTGTAGGGGACCTCTTGAGGCACAACATATCAAACTTTCAGAGGAAACGGAGAAGGATAAATAGGGGCAAACTCGATATTTCGGAGATAGCTATACTGGACGTTTCGGTGCTAGAAACAGGAGCCTCGGACGCCTATATAAAATTTTCTAGAGCGAATTTGGCCTAGATGTCTTCATGAAAAATATACTTTAGGGTCTTAAATACAACCTGGTAAAATTTCATAATTTTCGGAGTTCATTCGGGTATTTTAATCGAATTATTTCAAAAACTGCGCAATCTGATTTTATCCGAAATTACATGCTGTAATTGTGTGAATTATATTTTCTTGTGTGAAACTCGTTTGGGCATGTGTTCTCCATGAAATTGTTATCTTATGGTCTTGTCTATCACATGTCCGATTTTATGATTTTTGAGAATCATATGGATATTTAATTTAAATGTTTTCAAAAATTGTACAAGCTGGAATTTGATAAACTTCAAAAAGGCATGATATATGGACTATTCTAAATTGTATGAATTCCATTAATTGTATTGTTATGAATGATTGTGTCTTGCTGCATGCATGATGATGATTGGAAATGCATATATGAATCAAAGGATGAAAATGATCTTGATTGCTATCACATCACATGCCATGTTAAAATTGAACTATAATTGAAGATGTGAATTAAGATAAGTGAGAAGGTCGTCGGAGGTGTGAACCGACGATGCCCCGGGAGTGTCGGGATGCCTAGCCAGAAGGGTACGGCCGGTTGTCCGGTGGCCTTGAATGGCCGGATGCCGAAGGGTCCTCGGGAGTTTCGAGATGCTCGGAGAGTGGGGGAGCCGGAAGCCTGGTTGGTATTGAGCCAGGGGTTGCCTCGTGATGCTAGTTGAGGTACGAGATGCTTGGCAAGTATTGTGCCGGATGCTCGGCAGGTATTGTGCCGGATAGTTCTCGTGATGCCAGGTGGGGTGCGAGTGATGAATGTGGGATGCAAACATTGGTTTCGAGAAAGAGAAATGTGGCAGCCCAAAATAAAATGATGAAATTGGGGAATTGAAATTGAATTATGCATGATGGTATATGCATGACATAATGATGATATGTGCATTGATGCATGATAATGATGAGTGCATGTGACATGATGATGGTGAGTGCATGGATGTATGTGCACCTATGGCATGATGGTACATGTGATATGATGATGATGAGTGCATGGATGTATAATGATGGTGAGTGCATGGATGTATGTGCACTTATGGCATGATGGTACATGTGATATGATGATGATGAGTGCATGGATGTATGTGCACCTATGGCATGATGGTACATGTGACATGATGATGGTAAGTGAATGACATGATGATGATGACTATATGATAATGTATGTACATGAGGTGTGATGACATGTGCATGATATCAAGGTAAATTGTGCATGGATGCTTTAATGACATGTGATGCTATGATTGTGATGATTGTATTGCATGATGCATTGAGTGGTTTATTGGTCATTTACCTGCTGAGTGGCTGTACTCACCCCTTCGGGAACCAACATTTCAGATTAGCAGGATGCCACTCCCTGCTGTCACGCGGAGTGTCTTTTACGGCCTTCCTTCGGATATAGAGGTCGAGTGTGTGAAGATCGACTGTCCCACCATTCCTAGTTTGACATTTATTCGAGTTCGCGCCTTAGTGATGTATGATGTGAGCCTGGCTGAGGGCCTTGTCATTCAGGAGTTTATATCCGTTCATGTTCGTCGAAACGGAGTGATGCATGAGATGTTGCCGCCGCCACCGCCTGATGCATCGGGATGGGTGTGAGGGCCCGTGCGTGAGAAATAGGAGCTGAAACTTTTTGGGATGATAGCCAAAACTAGTTGATGGGGGATCTTGCACGATGGACATAGTGGGTCGAGTGTTTCTTTTTGGCGTTATGACCGAGTGTAGCTACAAGTCTTGGCCTTTCTTTTGATGTATCGACCTAAGGAAACCCATCATGGAAATATGTAAATAAAAGTGTCGTGACTTTATCTTTTCTTATGATGTTTAGTAGTGTGCAATTGTATCATGATTGTTGGAGGGAGAGATGGCGATATTAAATTTGCTTCCGCTGATGAGTCGCGCTGTGACCATTTTTCAAAAAAAAAAAATGTGTCTAAGAATTGTGACGCTTCTTCTAAGAGATGTAATTAGTGTCCATTAGGTGTAACAATAGGCACCTGTGACGACCTAAGGTGTTTCGGGGTGCCACAACATCATGGCATCCTTCCACTCATTATGATTGTTAATCTTGAGTGCAAGTTTTTGGTACCGTGATCTTTTGTACTTTTGGCCTTTCCTCTCTATATTTATTACCTTTTACCAATATATATATATATATATATTCATCAAGCTTTTATTTATGGTTAATAAAATTTACCTTGAGGAAAGTCACACTTGATTCCAAAGGCGGGCTAGTTATCATCATTTGATAACTGGTGACATCGGGTTCATTTCCTTAATAGATACGAGCGATAGCGAGAAATGATAAAATTATCTTGTTTGTTCATTAGTCAAAGGCTTGTCATGAAAGTCTTGTCCTTCGTTGTAACTTAGTTTATTGAGTTTGGTTCCTTTTTTTGCTCATACCACTTATGTTTCTCCATTGTCGCTCAAAGGTTAGTCCTTCTGAAACTCTTAAGTAGTTTTTTTGTATGGTTCCCTTCTGTTTCGACCAATCAAACTCCGATCTTACGGTGGACAAAATCTTACATATCCTTAGAAAGGACAAAAAAAGGCTCAGGATGCACCAGAGTGCATGAATTGGCAATAGTCGTTCAGACTGAAGGACAAAAGAAAATCTGAATAACATCTATAGGAATCAATAGATTATTGAAGTCTATGAGGCTAACAGATTTCTTTTCCTGCTATACACACAATAGATCTAAATTTGGAGCAGAAAACAACAATGTGAACAAATATATATGTTGCAATTTATATGACAATGTTTCCCTCGAAAATCTAAAGCATATAGAATAGAACACGCCGCATGAGTACCGTAGAGGAAAAGACTCCTCAAGAGACTTTTAAGGTTTTATGTCTCACAATCTAGTAAAATCGCAATCAAAAGAGAGCTTGTAATGTTGAGCTGGAAAGTCCCTGTGAGATATAGAAGACGTGCAAAGAACCTAGACTTGTAATGAATGAGTCGCAACAAATTAAAGCTAGTATAATGTTGATATGAAATATATATAGCACATAATGGCGTCTACTCTAAAAGTTACCATATGACCAATTGATTTTAAGCCTTATCTACCTATTTGAAAGAGATTTACATATAAGTCACGTTGATGCAGATCTCGAAGAGCTCTTATTTTTTTTTTTTCTTCTTCTTTTGTAAAATGTCTTGCAACCAACCTCATTTCTTCATTTAATTCTTAGAATTTTATTGATGAGTGTCATAGGACACTTATTAAGAAACCAGAGAAGCTTTGTAGGTTTTATCAGATGCAATGACTTTTTTGCTTTATATGTAGTCATTCCAAAGAAGCTTTCTAGGTTTTATCAAATGCAATGCCTTTTTTGCCTCATATGTAATCATTGGTTAAACATATCTTCATTAAGGATCCTCAAAATGTACTTCCGGAGGACTCGTTACTCACTTGTATGACCTTTATTTATTGCTAGCTCTAGAGCTAACGCTTTGCTTGTGAAAATGAATGTAATAAAATTTGTCAAAATAATATGTTGAGAATATATGGTTGTAGAGTTGGTCCATTAAGAAAAGTGAACACAAATCTGTTGCAAAAAGGCGAGCGATCGGATAATAATATAGACAAAAGAAGAAAATAAATCGGACACCGGATTTACGTGGTTCAGTTGTAAAGACCTACGTCCACGGGGAGAGCAGCAACGAATTTCATTATAGATTAAGCAATACAAGAAGATTACACACTCGAGTCACTTAAACACTCTCTCGGTGTTTCCCAAGCCCCAATTGCACCCAATAACGCACACAGTGTTTAGCCTTGAAATTCCTCAAGAAATAATCTCTCAATCTTACGAAGGAATTACACACAAATCTTACCACAAGATTTAATTGGCCCCAAAACTAAACTTCCTTGGATGTAATTCACGAACAAGAACGACAAAGAAAATCCCTCCCAAGCACTCGACAACTAAACGGCGCTTCAAGACCAATTCTTCACAATCAACCCTCTTCCATCCATGGCCACAAATCTATACATATAAGTGAGACATTTATTCTTTTGCCAACTTCTCATAGGATTATGTTTCATATCTTAAACGATTTTATCCAAAACATATTTTAAACAAAGTCCAAATCCAAGTGAAAGTTAGACTTTCCTATTTCAGTGGTCAAACTCTCCAACTCAGATTTGAACTTTGAAAAGTTGATCTTCAGATCTTCTTTACTCGATTTCGAATGTCCGCAACATATCCAATTTGAAATATTCGTAATTTTGCATTGGACTCAAACTCAAGACATATTTTAACAAAATCTTTGTCAATGTAGGAAGAATCTAATTTACAAAGCTAACAAATATTTAGATATAAATTTGAGGTGACTATTGCACACATGTCATCCGCGGGCTCAATGTCAAAAATTTGAAAGTCCCCCTGAAAGACTCTCTCTCCCCTCTCTATGCTCTACTCTTTCGTTTCTTTCCTCCCGACTTATGGCTGAGCTCTGCTCTCTCTTGTCCGACAAACCATGCCGTCGCCTCCGCCTCTGCCTCATCTATTGCTTCCGCCATCACCAAATCGCCGCTTATCTCTCCTTCTCCATCTTTCTCTCTCTAAAACCTTCCTCGACGATGCTCCTCTCTTTCAAAGCGTCAACTCTTTCTTGCAAAGCGAAGTCAATCTAGTTTGTCAAAACCATGGGAGATCATATCATCAATATCACTTATTAATGTTGCAAGGTGGTTGAAGTTATGGAGACAAAAACTAAAGAAAGATTAATTCGCTATTATTCGGTTGATATAGTTTTAAAACCGTGGGCATCATCATGGACTATTATGGAACTAAGGTAGGATTAGGCATGCTGTTGAAAAATAGATTTGTATGAGAAAAGGAACCTAAGGAAGCATTATCGGAACCTGTCAAAACTCTATAAGAGAAATACCAATTATATAAGTCAAGGATTTTTATTGAAAGCTGCCGACTATATATATATCTGCATATCCAGCAAATTGAATTAGGCTAGAAAAGTTGTACTTCATTGTTAGAATGAGGAAACATCTTATCATCGAACAAATAATTCTCATAGGTTACCACAAACAAGAATCAACCTTCTTCCTGAGTTCTTAGACAATTATCTGGTGGTATTCTTGAATACTCTGCTACTGCATCCCTCAAACAGATACTATACCCTGAATTTTCTCATTTTGCCCATTTGTTTGGGATGGCAATTTGTATAGACTCTGCCGCTTTTATTTTTTACAGCTCTTCTACATATTCCGCTGTGACATCCTACTGAATTATTTGGACAGCTCCTCTTTGATGCACATTTGTGTCCTTCAAAGACAGCTTTCTACCTTGCTTGCTGGTCTGCCAATCAGCAACCACAGTCAACAGACTTTGAAGGTATAGCTAGCTGAAAGTGTATATGCTGGACATAAAATGAGCCATCGAATCAACTCAAAACAGACAGCCTTTGAAGAATGGACAAAGCATCCTCAGGTCCATCTTGTAAAATGCTCCACTTCTCTAAATTGCTGGGAATATAAACAGATAACCAGCCAAGACCTCATGACAAATACGGACTCCCCATATGAAGAACAGAGTCACTTAAGAAGAATGCCTTGCACTAACCTGAGCTTTGGTAGTATCAACACGGTTCAAGTATGAATTCTCACAAAAGATGTTAGCGACATCTTTAAGTACTACTCTCTTTTTGTGCTGCTTGCCAGCTTTTCCTACCATGGTTGCTTTTGTTCTCGTCTAATACTGATTTCTTGGCATTTGCATAGACAGTACGCTTTTGTTCCTGTTCAAAAGAGAGCCTTGGGGATGGGAGTATCCCTGTCGACATGTCTAATGCTTTAGCTCATTCTCGGATAATTCAAGCAGTGGATTCTTCAATTATGTCCGGGCTACATTTTCTTTGCTCATATTTGCATTCCTCCCAAAGGGAAATACCTGTCATCAAATTAAATGGCTCCTCTCTGCACTCATCATCCTGAAGATTAAGTTTATCGTTAGATGACTGGAACTAAAAGATGAATCGGAGCAAGCAGTTATAGTTTGAGACTGTTGAAGACACAAGCAAGGCAAACCATAGGTATCCTGTCATCCTAGAATTTCAATGAAGAGAAGAGTCTCTCGTGCCACCAGAACTAGTTCCCCATCACTTTATAAGGCAATACCATCCCAAAAGTTATGGACCACATTATCTTAATAGCTCCTCAGGATCACAGGTCTAAATGAGTGCTGAAAATCCTATTAAGTGGATTTGAGATTTACAATACAGGAGACGGTTAAATGCACAATCAGGAGTCTCATCTCTCTCTTCAGCCCTCCCCACATTAACGTTTTCATTTGCAAGTATAAAGGATATATCTTGCAAGATACCGAAGAAGTAAGAATACCTCATCTATGTTTTCTCAACTTTTCACCACACGGTATGGCGGTTCTAATTTTCCAATCAACAATTTTCTAGGTAAAACTAATGGATCATTAGTTGCCAAAGGCCTCTAACTAGAACAATTTATTAGAAGAAAAGTCACCGATAATCTCTCTCAAAATTTCCATCAAATTTATTGTCGCATGGTTTTCCTTTTTGTATGCATCATAGACCAAAACCAGCTTGACAGCTAGCCTTGTGATTATGAACGCGCTTAATACAAAATTTGAAAAAAAATCTATGAGAAGAAGGCAAACCTAGACTTGTTAGGAAGTAAAAGCCACAAACATAATTTATCCTAGTAAATAATGTAAACATGATCACTACTTATTATAATTTATCTTAAAAATTAAAGGGAACTCTTACAAATTTTTATTAAACACTAGTGGTTGAAGAATTCATCTAATTTATTTGTGCTTGTGTCCAATGTAGGCAATGAGATTGTAAGATAAATATTCTTCTTCTTCTTCTTCTTCTTGCTTCTTCTTCTTCTTGCTTCTTCTTCTTCTTCTTAAGTTAGATCTAGTGGCTGACGATCGAGGTCAGGCGAGGGTCCCACAACCCAAGCGAGGGCCTCTTAAGTTAGATCTAGCACCAGCAGTGGCTGACAATCGAGGTCAGGCGAGGGTCCCACAACCCAAGCGAGGGCCTCTTAAGTTAGATCTAGCACCAGCAGTGGCTGACAATCGAGGTCAGGCGAGGGTCCCACAACCCAAGCGAGGGCCGCCTAGGGTCACACAAGCTCAGGCATCAAGCAGCCATCGCTTGGGTCATACGCCCTCAACGAGGGCCACTTGGAGTCATGCAAACTCAGGCGGCCATAGGTTGGGTTGCATGACCTCGAGGAGGGCTGCCTAGAGTAGTGCGACCTCGGATGATGAGGCTTGAGGTCATGTGACCAAGGTGACCATTGCCTAGGGTCTCACAACCCTCAGGCAACAAGCCCTGAGGTTGTGCGACCTAGACAACCATTACCTAGGGTCTCGCAACCCAATCATCCCTTGCTTGGGTCGCACAATCCCAAGTAGCCATCACATGGGTCACGCAACCTCGCTGGCCCCTCACTGGTTAGATTTGACCTCATTGGCCCTTGCCAACTGTCCTCGCAAAGAAGATGAGTAGTAGCAATGGGGAGCAAAACCAGAAAACTAAAGAATTAGTGAGGTTAGATTTGGAAAAAAGATGTTTAACTCTAGTTTCAGCATTTCACCAATGCTATTTCAAAAGGCTAATCCCTACTTGCTTTGGGCTTTTAGCATTCCCAATGTCAACATTTGGCTGAAAGTTATTTTGAAAGGCTTGCTAAACATTGCCGCATTTTCCTAAGAGGTTTTGGAGGTTGAAAGCCTCTTGGAAAAGCTATATCAAACACACTGAAGTACGAAGAAATGATCGTAGACATCAAAATTCCAATTTTCAAATATGAAAACACTTCATACTTTTTGAGAGAAAATATATTCTAAAAGAGTTTTCTTTTCAAATATGTCGAGTGTATTATATAACTAAAAAATATGACTGAAATTATTGGACCTATATCAAGAAATCAAGAGGAGCTAATTTTTCTTGAACCATCCCAAAAAAGGTCTTTATTCATCAAATATAGTTCACAAGAATAAATAATATAACCAAACACTAAAACACAGTCTGGCCCAAAAACAAAAGAAAAACAAGGAGGAGGAGGAGGAGGAGGAAACATACCAATATCTTTCTCACTTCTTACTCCATTACCACTTTCTTTCATCTACTTTTCAACGTACCCATTTACATTTTCAGATAAAACCTTATGGACAAAAAGACAATATTGCTATTTTCCACCATCTTTGGACGCCCTCCCGCCACTTCCGGCCACCGCATCAACCCCAGAGCTCTAGTTGATTATCTAGTTCTTTCGTTTTGCAGCTCCCTCTCTCCGCGTTCTCCAAAGGAGGCGGCAAGCCTCTAGATCCAGGCTTGACCGTTGATCTATGGCGTCAGGGCTTTGAGCCGTCAAGCATAGTGGAGCAATGATGTTGCAAATAACAAGGAAAGAAAGAGATGAAGGCTGGCTCGGAATTGACATCAGCGAATGCCTGTGGTAGTGAGCAATGAGGAGGCCGAGACGTCGGCTGACTCAACAGCGGTTTTGGGCAAATGGTCAAGACACTAAGAGTGGCTAAGTTAGTAGGGAGGTTTGTATTTCCGGTCGGGAAAAGTTTAGAACCGAGACAAGGGCATTTTAGGAAGAGAAGCCACGATCTTGTAAGTGTTTGTATAATGATAACTGATCTAACCTGCAAATTTGTATTGAAGATGAAAGCTCGGAATTTTTTGACTGAAAAAAAAAAAAAATAGAAGAAGAAGAAAGCTCAGAATTTAAATAGGTAATATCAAAATTAAGGAGGGAAAAAAAAAAAAAAAAAAACAGATGGATCATGAGAGATAGCCAGTATTGGAATTGCTATATTACGCGTGTACTTATGACCGGGAATCCAATACTCAAGTGGACAAGAGAAGTCCCAAGAGCAAGATTTGCATCTCAGGGAAAACAGTTTTATGTAGACGGGCGAGTTTGATATCAGAGTTGAGGCTTCTGAACAGGGTATCCGATATAATAGCCAATTGGAGTTTCCTTTGATGCCCCATCAACCATTCAGGATTCATCAGAACGATCATCTACATGCTTCTCTATTCATGCATCTATCTCCATAGAAAACTAAAAGTTCGCACCAGTAACAAAACTACACGTGCACAATCAAGGTCACTATCGACATGAAAAATCATGGGAATACAAGTGCAACGGAGTGTCTACGGCCTGTCACGACCCATCTCCTTTTACGAGGTCTGGTTCTCCATCACTTCTTCCACTGGGGCAATCTTTGTACCACAACCTGCAATTGAAACGCACGAGCAGAGATGTTTGTTAGACCTGTATGTCCCCAAGAAACAAAGAAATTCTCATATTGCATTTGTCGCATTTAAAACTTCATTATAAAGGAAAACCATTTTGAACAAAAATAGTTAGTTTTCATTTGCTTGGTGGTTTAGGAAAAGTGACTTCTTTCTTACTAAAAGACGAAGGCGTTTTCTCCCAATCTAAGCTTCTTGTTTTTAGTCTATAGATAATGTATTCTATACATTGATTAGTTTTTCATCATCCAAACACCGGAAAATTGGAAAACAATTTCTTGGAAACAGTTTTCCTTCAAATAAAGGGACCCTAATTCATGACAAGCACGGCTTACTTTCTTCCAGATTTCAATTAAATTGCAAAAATGCTTTCTAGCAACTAAAGGACAGTAAAGATCCATGGAGCTTTACCTTTCCAGAGTTTTCTTTATTCCCCACAATAGTTTGACAAGCAAGCCTCCAGGATTCAGGTTTCTGGCAGTTAAAGCTATTGTTAGAACAACTTGATTATCAAGGTTGTAACCCGCATCCGTTAGACCAATAACAGAAGAGAGAAAGAGAGCTTACTTTCTTCAAATATCGCAGTTCAGTATTGGTTCTCTCATTTAGAAGATCCTTCCCATCAATAATCTGCCCAACAGGACAAGTTTCGATCATCCGATAATAGACACAATCCTCAAATTGTAGGCTCCCTAGGGAGCTGATGTTGGTCTCTAAGCTCTACATGTGACTGCAAGCCTCAGCAATAGGAAGAGAATCATGCACATGAAGAAAGCACTCTTAACATCTTCCCCTGAAAGTTCTTGCTCTAAGAATGCACATTTATATTACTCAGACCTTGCGAACCCTCAGTCCTTCATTGTTTCATCTCGTTAAGTTGCTCTAGACATGGGATTATTCGAAGCATACAATCGAGAACTCTCAGCTCAAAAACTACATTGGATTTTTTTTTCCCATGTCAAGAAACTGGAAACATCTGTGCACTTCCTCACACGAGCTTCACTATCCCTCCAATGACGATAAATTATGGCATCCTAATTCCATGTCTAAAATACGAGAGCTGCACAGCAAACTGGCGAGCCATACATACATACCTCCACAATGCAAGTACCACAGCTTCCACCACCTCCACAATTCATCACTTTCCCCTGCAGAGAAGAGAACATCAAACACTTCTAATGCATCCCAAAACTCACCACCACATTTAACCAGAAAAAAGTAGGCAACTTCACAATGCATTGAGAAACCAATCATACTATCACATCGATGATAAGTGATGCCGAATCTTAATTTATATACGAAGCTCATCAATCAGCCAGAAATTTGCTTTAAGAACGAACTTACATACGTGGCATAGAGCTCGATCTTGTTCTCGTTCATGATGTTCCTCAGCAGCTTCTCTCCGCTTACGGCCTTAGCCTTATCCACCGGATACGAACCGTCAGCCTCCGGCTTCGGCTGCCATCGAAACCGCGTTTCATCATCAGCAATGCAAATTTCTTCACGCAGGAGATCGGCATTTTGTCTGACTAACATGGCGACTACTCGCAGCAAGTTACATTTACGAAACTACAGAATCCGGCGAAAACGCATGACGATAGTCAGTCGGGGCGCGGAGTGATTACCCCGATGAACTCGAGCTCGATCTCCGGCTTTTCTGGCGCGGCCGACGAAGGTTCCGTCGAACTCGCCGCATTCAACGACAGAGCCAGCCGCTTCCGGCGGGCGAGGCTTGGAGTTTTCTGGCGGTTTCCGAAGTCAGAGGCCACGTCCGGTCGCCGGAGGTGCACGGCGGCGGCTGCGGCGAAGTTCAGGGAAGCCATTGTCGCCGCCGATCCTTACTCCCTTCCGGCCTCCTTCGGTTTCCGGTGAAGTTTTTGTACGTGGAAGATTTTGTGGGTCACGTTGCTTCCCCTCAGTTCGTGGCTGAGGCTCGGCCGCGAGGGACCCCGAACCGAAGTCACTGGAGGCCGGGGAGAGCGAGAGTGAGAGATTTCCGAAAGAGCCCCCCCAATTTGACGGATTTTCCCGAAGTAACCCCCGAAATGGTACTTCGTTTTCCAAAATGGCCCCGATCTGACACCCAGTTTCAATTTGGACCGCCCCCCCCCCCCCGGGGCCACCACCTCGTCGCTGGTGCTAAGATCCTAAGATCCTCCCGTCCGGCGAGCATGTGACAGTCACGTGCCAACGTAAGATCCCAGAATTGTTTGACCCGATTGAGTTCAGCTTTTACTAAGAAAACTTTCTCTGTTTTTAATCCTTAAAAGAAGCTCGAATTGTGTGTTAATTCGTGATCTTGTCGAAAATTCACACACGAGAGCTTGCATCGGTTGTACACGCAGAGATAAGCTCGCCGATTCCCAAATGCTTAATCTTGTGTTCGATGATGATGATCCTTCAATGCCTAATTAATTTTTACCTATTTGGCTGCCATGATCTCTCTTTTCCTTCTCGGACGTTGAGACCTGGTGGATTTGCCCATCTTCATAGTTGTCATGGCTAGTGCCCTGATATCCTGAGGGATTTGTATTCATTTGCTCAAGGGAGACTTTTCTCTCTTCTTCTGGGTTGCTTTTTGTTTTTGCTGCTATAACTTCATCAATGCCATCCATCAGGCAACTTGCAATAAGAGTTAATCACTGTATTCTATAGGTACTTGAAACGGATACCAAACTATATGAAGCAATGAGCCTATTAAAATGGGTGGGTTGGGTCGGGTCGAGTCGAAAAAAAAAAATCCAGCCCAAATTGACATATTTCCACCATACTAGGCCCAATTCATACGAACAGGGCCTCAATGTTAATCTTAACGTAGCTTCCCTATCACATTTGGCTTCTTGACATCTGCTTTTCTCTTCACATATATCTCCTCCAAAGTTGTTCGCGTTAAATTGCAGTGATGGACCAAATGTTGGGGGATCAGCGAGATTCCTTTCTTATCTATCTTGGCCCCTTCAATCACCCCTCCTCTCCTTCTCGGTGTATACCATCCGTAGATGGAGAAAAGTTAGTGCAAAAACCTTCATGTGGCCGAGCTATTTTTGGTATAGGGACCGAATCGTATCGTTACTTTCTACAACTATTGAAAGCTGGTTTCAATAAACTTGTCTTTACGAAGCTTCCTCTTCAAGACGTTCCCAAGCTGCTAAAAAACGATCGCATCTACATCGTTGGGGTAGTCAAGAATTTTAGGTTGCCCCTATTTGACGGGAGAATTACTAAAAAAGTCTTAAACCTATTGTAATTGTGCCAATTTAATCATAATTTTTTTATCCAATTTAGTTCTAAACCTTTTATAATTGTATCAATTCAGTCCATCCGGCCAAAATTAGCCGGCCGGCACTGACGTGGACACCGGCGGGGAACAACCGGCCGGCGAGGTAATTTTTTAATATTTTAATATTTTTTAAATATTTTTTTCGAATTTTTAAATATTATTATTATTATTATTATTATTATTATTATTATTATTATTTTTTTTTTTTTTTTTTTTTTTTGGCCTTCTTCTCCTTCCTCTGGCCAGCCAACGTCGGCCAAAGGTGAGGGCCGGTGAGGTCAGCCTCGTCGGCCACTAGCGGAGGTGAGCCTCTCCCAGCGACGACAAGGCGGCCATCGCCAAATCTGGCGAGGCTCAACCTCGCCATGGCTAGGCTAGGCCGAGCCTCACCAGATTTGGTGACAGCCGCCTCGCCGGCCACTGGCGAGGGCGAGGGTCGACCTCACCCAGTGGTTGGCGAGGCTGCCATCGCCATCGCCGCCCTCGCCGCCTCTCCTGTCCCCCGATCGTTGGCATGATCTCCCCCTCCAAGCTCAAGTAGCTCTCCCCAACTGTGACCGTCGCCAAAACCTTGTTCCAACGCCTTTGGACCGACAAGGACGAGATCGAGCTCCTTTGCGGGTTCCTCGACTACACCACGCAGCGCAGCGGGGCCTCGCCCTCGCCAGTGGCCGGCGAGGGCCAAGCTCGCCGGATCTGGCGAGGCTGACCTCGTCGGCCCTCACCTCTGGCTAGCCAGAGGAGGGAGAACAAGGCCAAAAAAACATTTAAATTTTTTTTTTAAAAAAAAAATCGAAAAAAATAAAAATATATATATTAAAATATTACCTCGCCGATTGGCTGTCCCTGCGCGTCCATGTCAGCGCCAATTATAAAAGGTTTAGGACTAAATTGGACAAAAAAAAGTTTAGGATTGAATTGACACAATTGCAATAGGTTTATGATTTTTTTGGTAATTTTCCTCCTATTTGATATGACAGCATCGTAGGAAGGTGGTGTTATACTTACGGCCCATCGTTACAGGGGAAAAAAACTTACTAAATCAAGCCTAAACCTACGGATGTAATTGTGAAGATTTCCGTGAATTTTCAATATGATTCTTCTTATCAATTTTTATATAAAAATACCTGTATAGCAAGAATCTAGCCATCGTTGACCATTTTATGTGACACTTCTAATATTTGACTTGAAATATCTCAAGCAAAATAGGCCATTTTGTGTATTGTGCTAATCTTCTTAACTTTTTCTTTTTTCTCTCTCTTTTTTTTTTTTTTTTTTTTTGTGGTTAATGTTCATCTCCTTCCATTTCTTCATTTACTGTTCATTTTCTTCAAGAACACACCGTTTTTGTAAATCTTCAGCTAAGTCTCACATTACATGAATCTCCCTCTAGTTTAGTTTGCTTTAGAAATTTGGAATAATGTTCATTACATATAATAATGCATGACCTAACCATAAAATAGAACACAATTTCTCATTGAACTTTTCTATGTCTCACAATTCCTATAAGGATGATCCAAATCTCGCCCGACTAAATTGTGTAACATGGGATAGATGAGAGAGACTCATATCAAGCATGATGATCTTAATGTTAGAAATGCTACGCCTTACACCATCAAAACAAGAGTAAGCGTCGGCCTAATACATGAAAACATCATAAGTAAGATCTGGGCAAGGTCGTCTCGAATCTGAGCATGATGTCTTTGTCACTATGCTCTGAATACGAATATGCAACTTATGAAATGTCGATTGTGTGTGAAGCATGCGAAACTCAACCATTCCAAGGATCAAAATTTATGGGACCTAGACCAATTGAGGTGTGCGAAAGCCGACACACGCACCACCTAACCAACTGCACTCAAACGAGGAAGGAAAGGAAAAAAAAAGGGTGGCAAGTACTTAAAGTCGAATTCATCGTCTAACTCCAAAAGTATTTTCTCAAGTCGTTCTTTCCGGAAACCACCTTCACATTTGTTGGACTTCAAGCCACCTTAAAGCGGCCCAGTCACTAACCCTATCTAAGCAGCTTGAAATCTGCATAAAAACAAAATTTAATAAGTAGCCAGAGCAAGAGAAGCCCAACTTGAATGCTTTCCCAGGCTCTCCGATTCTTACATTTTATCAATCTTTCAGTGTCGAGCACATTCAAGGACCACTCATTCCTCAATCTCGTCTTTCTTCGCTTTTGCTGAGTGGGTTAAGTAAAATGATGAAAGAGTAGAAGATGTGACAGAAGTGGCGTTGACCAACTTTTTCAAGAAAGAAATTGAAACCGAATGTCCAATATTTGAATTTTACCAAAAAATAAATAATAAAAAAAGGGGGATGTAGATCCAACTCTTGCGTATAAAAATCAAGGACTAGCTCTTCATTAGGTCTATAATGCTAGAGCTCATCTGGGGCAAAGGTCAATTGTCCTTAAAGTCAAGCTGATATGTGACTAAAGAGCGCATCCGCCCCGCCTTTCCTTGAGGCTTTTCCACTAGTTGGGTTTATGCCGACAATTGAGGATTGCCACCCAAGAACATTTTTGCCATCATCAACCTTGATAGTGAGTAATAGAAGCTAATGTTTAGGCTAAATTCACTGCTGAGGTAGTGTATAAATTTAATTACTATACTATAATACGTTGTCTCTATCTTTAATTGGTAATTCAATGTGAATTTCGCATTTTTCATTTGATGAAATCAGAGATTAAATTTCGGTCCTCTAGAGCTTCTTGATCCTTTAAAGAATTGTCAATGACCTAAAGGCCTTCTGATACTTAAGTCTATCCACCATAAGAAAAGAGAGAATTTTATTTTGAGTTGGTGAGATTATGCGAGGCTTCAAGAATTTACCTGAGTTTTTCTCTGTTTAATTTTATAGTCGATTGTTTGATTGCCATTTGCTGGAAGTGGGGCCAAGTGTCGTAACCACTCCATTATGATAGGTTGTTGACTGCTAGGTGCCTCTGATAACCTTACGAGCATATGCTTATGTTGCATTTGCTCAATATGTCTTTTAATCAGTGTACTGTTTTATCGATTTGTGCGGCATCTTAGATTCACTCACTTGAGATATTGTTCACTCTAATCCATCCAATATCAAGCCTCATGATTTTGTATGTAGGTGTGAGATTTTGTGAAAACATTAGAAATTATTTTAAAAGCTTAAGCCATCAGATGAATGTGAGATTTGATATTTACATATTCTAACACTCACTCATATGCTTGTATTTTGGCCTAAACGTCGCAAATAGAAGCCTCATAGCGTTGAACATGGTATTTTCTACTTTGGTATTATGTTTGATTTTGTGAAACCATTACTAACTATTTAAAAAGCTTATACTATTTTTAAATGCATGATTTGATAATCTAATAGTCGGCACTTTTTTAGGAGGTTACCCATCTCAATAGTACTTTCCCCTCATAGTATTCACACCTCAGCACTATTAACATTAGAGTTTGATGCTAAAAGTTTCATAACATTAAAATGCGTCTTTTTTAAGTTAATTTCAATTTCACATATATATTTCAAGAATGCTCTCCTCATATTCGATACGAAATTCAATTCAGTCTTGCTAAAAGATTGCCAGGAGATGCTCTTTATTCGAGCTCTCTTATTCCAGCAATCACTCCTCACACTTGTCGAATGGGGTTGTTAGAATATGAGCAACTTGACCGACAAAGCAACATGAACTATCAATGTTTCCTTGATGTCTTTTGCCACTCCTTTACCGACTTCTATAATGAGGTCAAATTCAGTTCTGTATGGAAGTCGAATATCGCACTGTTATCTCAGCGCCTTTCTTGCTCTATTACTTTGAAGTCCAATTTTTAATACAAAGCCTTTGGCCAAATCATCCTACCTATCTTGAAGTCTTATATCTCCAAGTGTAATTGATATAGTCAATCAAAATGAGCCTACGAAATGTTATTATCTACTTGATGCAATTGGAAGTCTTAGAAATTTTAATAATTTATTGTCTCTATAACTCAAGGTTTTTTTCTATATCTCGGAATTAATAAAATTTGATTGAATTTTAAATATTAAACCACACTACAACTTAAATTTTTTAGAATACTTGACAGTGCTCTCATAAAATTTTACACAGTATCAAAGCAAGAGGTCCCAAGTTTAAATCTTTTCAAGGCCTCATTTGTCTCCTCAACGAAATATTTCATCACTTAGTACTAAGCAAAAACATCAGACTAAGTGTGAAATGAAGTGATAGAATATTTATATATTAAATCATATCATAGGCAGTGGTCCCGTAAAATCTTACAAAATCGATTTGATGACGATGCTAGATCGAGTTATGAGGGAAGAAAGAATCTCGGGATGAATACACAATAATGCAATTTGGTCAATGTGGGCTTTATTGTGAGCGTAAAGGAATTGCTTGGTCATCGCAATCCGCGTGGAAAAGAATTTCTGATGTAGGGAGGAAGCGTGTGGATCGGTCTATGCTTCAAAACTTTGTGGTTCAAGTTCTATAACTTGGGTTGGAAAGCTCCAACTAGAGGATCTGCATCAGATTTAATGTCGGCGAATGAAAATTACCCTACTTTGTTTTTTATAAACTTGATTGTTGGCTTTTTTTTTTTTTGGAGCTTGCGACTAATCTTTTTGGGCACAATAAATTCTTTCATCATATTGAAATTTGATAATTACTAGAGTCAATAGACCTCTTGAAATGAGATCAAAAGAGAAAAACAAATTCTATCATGACTGTCAATGAAAGGAAAATTTTCTCCACTTTTCTTTCTATTTTTTATTCCTTACGTCAATTGTTGAGTTCTTTTAGAGCACCCAACGAATCTCATTATGTCACGACAGTTTCCTCGTCCTACCACAATCGAATAATCATCATAATTAGGAGACCCCTTAAGTAATCTAAAAGACAAAACTCTACCCTTGACGGTGATCCCCCAATCTGCATAGAATAATCAAATCTTCGCATGTATCACCAAAGGAAAAAAAAAGCTTGGAGAAAAGCAAAATCTTCCACGACGTGAGCAATATCTAGGTAAGATGAAGAAATTTCTAATGCCCTACAAACGGGAGTGGAAAACACTTTGTCAGATCATGATGTGCCGACTCGATGCTTGGCCTTCGGCGACATCTCTGAATTTCAAAAGAAGGCAACGAGCCTTGAAATTCCACTTCTTCTTTATTCACGCCTCAAGAAATAAAAAGTCAATTTTTGTGGACGCATTTGGCGCAGCTATCTACAAGTGACTTTGGACCTCTTGAGGCCATCGAATCTAAATTTTTGTGTTAGGTGACAATCGTACAAAGTTGAGCTTTGAATATGCTCAAGGCCCACGGCAAAACCCCCCCTTTCCCCAACTTTGGACTTTATCATTTTTGGATTGCTACTATATGGGTTGAATCGACTTTTCTTCTTTCAATTTTACCCACACTAATATATTGATATTCTTATTTTACTCGTGTTTCTTAGATGGAGACAGACAATCATGACTGGGAAGTTTTCTAGAGGAGGTAGAGAGATGCCGACATAGCTTCGTCAACGGTTGCTTCATGCCGACAAGCTTCGCTTAGACGAGATCTGCCTCACCTTGGGTCAAGCGACCTCAATGCTACCTTGCCTGGGTTTGCCCACCCCTAACAAGCCGTCCCAAGGTCTCTTGATCTCAGTCTAGCTTGTTGGGCCCCAGATCTAGCTTGCCAATGGACACACAATGCAAACAAGCTTCGGCAAGCAAGATCTGTCTCACCTTGAGTCGATCAACATAGCAGCCTTGTCTAGGGTCGCACAACCTCAACGTGCCTTGTCGAGCTATAGTGACCTTTATTAATCCCTCCCACGAGGGTCACATGACGCCACCAAAAGCAACGCTAGCAAGCTTTGCCAATGGTTGCTCGACACCAGCAAACTTTGCCTAAATGAGATCTATCTTACCATGGTTCAAGCAACCTTGGCACCTCCTCGGCTGAGGTTGCACAACCCCAACGAGCCTTGCCTAGGTCTCTTGGCCTCTGGACAACATTCGTCAAGTTGCAGTAATTGTTGTCCTTTCTTTTTCTATTCCTTTTCCTGTAATTTTAGATCATTGAAAAAAAAAAAAAAACTGATTTACTAGAATGTACCGAGAGCCAACTATTCAAACATTATTTGAATTTCCGACCAAAAAAAAAACACTATTTGAATTTTTTTTAATTTTTGGAACCCCTTGTATCCAAGAATTTTGTTCAGATACTAAAAGTCATAAACCTAAAATTCTCCCAAACGCACTCTATGTGCCTTCAGCATAAGAGAATGGATCATTTGGTTTCAGTTACACTTTCCCCATATTTCACCTAATTTAAATATAGCACAAGTAAAATTGGGTGGGTCGGTAATGGAAAAATAAATAAATAAATATATATATATGTACAAGTACAAAAAATTTAGTTGAAAACTGAAGAGTACTTGTTATACCGACAAAAATCGGCCAACATATAGAACTATGCAGATTACCCCTATATGCACGTTGCTTAATCGAACGACTCCTAGTACTACTCACGCAATTTGACTTTAATCTAAGGTGAAATATCTAAAACCATTCAAAATGTACAAAAATCAACATTTTGTATCGATTGGGTTAATATTATGAAAAATCTCAAAGTGGTACACCTATAATAAATTTACCAAAGATTATTTTTTTTACCATAGAAAAATTGAAACTTGTACATTTTTTTGATAAATTTATTCTTCGTTAGTTTTTGTTAAATTGGACTAATATGACGAAAAATCACAAATCAGTATACAATAACAAATAAAGGGTAAAACCCCAAATTGATACACTCGTCAGTTATCACATATTATCCAACTTAGTAATTCGACGGTAAAATTTAAAAAAACTAACTAGCGTTAAATTTGTCAAATGTATACCAATTTAGGGTTTTTAGTAATTAAAAAATTATTTTCATAGGGTTTTTCATAATATACCATGTATGATTTGTTTAATATCACAAAAAACCCAAACTAGTACATTTGCAATTTACCCAGCATTAATTTTTTTACTACAAAAAACCTCGAACTAGTATATTTGTAACAAATTCACTCTCCTTTAGATCCAATACCATGAAAAATCACAAACTAATAAATATGTGATAAACGAAGAGTAAAACCTATAAATTAGTAAATCTGTCAATTGCCACGTATCATTCAACTTAGCAATTCGACAATAAAATTTAACAGAAACTAACTGACAATAATTTATTACAAGTGTACCATTTTGAGATTTTAGCGGTCAAAAAATTTGTTTGGTAGGGCTTTTCGTAATATTAACCCTATATAATTTCCTCGTATATTTTCAAAACTTACAATTTGTTTTTGCTCGTTTTCAAAATAAAAAGGGACCGTCAAAGCTACTTGTCATGCAAAATAAATTTCATATATATTGTTGACGATTGACTGTAAAAGTTAACCCTTGGTCTCAAACTAATATTCAATATGTATGCACATGAATATGTTGCCCTAGTGTAGTGCCTCTAGGAACTAATTGAGCTGCTGGTCCATTCACATAATACCAAGGGAGTACTCCTAATCCATCGCCAATCGTCATTTTCTCACACTTATGTCACGGGTCAAAAGTTTCTTCGCTGAGCACAAGCTTTGATAGCACTTGATGAGCCAAAACACCAAGTCAACCTAGACAATTTGGCAAATCCTAAGCTCACAATTTAACTTGTACATCCAATCTCTCAAGTGAGATATAGAACACTTTGGTACAATAATTGATTTTAGCTTGCCGTGGCCATCATTAGAAGCACGACATTAGCTCATGGCCAGTTACGAATGAGAGGCCAACCCATCTACAAAGATCCTTCAAGATGATGGTCATCCCCTCTTTGGATTCCTAGCACAAACAATTTGATGCTACTCCCACAAACAAGTTGTACCTCTTGCATTTCTCATACTTCAACCCAATGCCACTAAACCCACTTCCAACTCACATCAGTATGGAAGAATTAGGGCAGCCACACTTTTCCCTGTTCAATTTCTAAAACACCTTCATTGCAATTTGTTCAATCACTTCCTTATGTTCTTTAACCATCACCGCCACTTCCTTGAAACTCACATGAATGGCAAATGCTTATGCAACAAAACAAGCTATTCCACTCCATCGGTTGCTTCCCTTGATCAAAGTCATTCCTAAATCTTTAGTCACTTGTGCTCTCCTTGAAAAGTGTGGCATCTCAAGCCAAGTATGCTCCCTCAACAAAACTTTCTTTTGCCTACTAGGCTTCTCCTAATCTTACCAAACCAATGGAGATTTCTCTTCTTGTTGGAAACACAACAATAGGTCTCTTCTCAACACTCACCATACAATTTGAGAAACCCACTCTGATACTGTTTGTCAGGCCCAAAGTTTCCTCATCAAGGACAAGCCCTATAGTGCTTGGTGAGTCAGATTACCAAGCCAGCCTTCCCTCAATAGATTCTTTTCAAGTACAATATGTCAAATAACATCCTCAGAATTGATCATACCATACCATATTTAGCTTGGGTATTCATTTTCTCAAATGAGATATACATATCAATTAAGCATAATAACCAGTTTCAACCTAGTATGACTATCATCGAGAAGCAACATCAACTCTCGACCAGTTTGGCATGGCGACCAACCCCACCTTGAAATTTCCTCTAAAATGATAACTATCCCATCCTTGAATTCCTAGTACAAGTACCTCGACACCACTCTCGGTCCGTCGTGATTATAATCTTATGTGTACTTTATGTAACTACATAAAAAAAAATTACCTAAATTCTTTCACTAAATTAACTCCAATCCCAAGTCAATATATAGTAATTAAGACCGTGTTGGATTTTGTTAGAAAAAGTGCATGGTCCAATACATTAGTTTATGTAGTATGATTAGTACTGCCCTATTTCCACTACATATCGTACATATAACAAGTTCGTACTCTATTTTTATCCAATTAGACCCTTTAAGTGGGTCCATTTTTCTCTTTCCCAACTAGTGGACAAAGCATGTGTTTATCGTCCACACCAGAGCGCAAAGAAAGAAGAAAGGAAAGAAAGGAAAAAACAGCCTTGTCATGTAAACAGTAAAAACTGTTTGGAGTCTTATTGAGACGCCACAATTTCTTCAAATTTTTTCTGTCCATTATTTTGTCTTATTACAACTTCCCCGACATCCTTCCAAAACCACATCCAGACACCACTTCTGTCCACCAGCCGGCCCCATTTTAACCCTATTAACATTTGAACCAGATGTTTACATTAATATACTCACTCCATTAGTGGGGGTGGGGGTGCATATATATAACCTTCTATGATTAATAAAGAACCCTATCTTTCCTTGTTAGCTTCTATTTTCCTTTCAAATTCCAGCTTTTCATGGCTACTCTCTCTCAAGCCTACACAGAGACACCTCTCCATCTTCAGCACATCATCCCCATAGACTTTGATACTGTTAAAGAAGTGCCGCAATCGCATTCATGGCCTCAATCGGACGATGAGTCTCCAAGGAGGATGTTCAATTTAGATGGCGATCACTTCTCCATTCCAGCCATCGATCTTGATAGCCCGGATGCGATTGAAATGGCGGGTCATGCATGCAAAATTATGGGCATATTCCAGGTCACTAACCACGGAATCCCTTCAAGTCTTCTGAGGCAGGTTGAGTCGCAAGCCTGGCGGTTTTTCACGCTCCCCGCGAGAGCCAAGGTAAAGGCCCTCAGGTCCCCCAGTGGAGCTACAGGCTATGGCGTCGCTCGGATCGCACCGTTCTTCAACAAGTTCATGTGGCATGAAGGGTTTACCATGATGGGATCGCCATTGGAGCATGCTAGGGAGGTTTGGCCTCATGGGTATCGCAAGTTTTGGTGAGTGGTAACTTCCATGCATGGTCAGTTCATGCACGTGGAGAAGGTGATGAGTGGGTAGATGGTTTATTTAGGCATGACTAGGAAGAACCAGGGTTTGGCTGGAGAAATCTTTCATTAAATTTTGGTGATAATTTGAAAAGTCTTTACAAATCAATAAGTAGATAATTACTCTTTGAGTGCGAGGAATATGGTGTTCTACTTCACTCCTGAACCTAGTTCAATACCATTCTAGCACCAAAGGCAAATTAGAAAGATTAGCTACCTATTTTTCCCTATATACTTACTTGCATGATGACTAAAATGAATAGTCTTCTTTTCTTCTTTCTAGAGATTCAGATACTCCTCCAGAAAGTAGTCGACTTTGTGATTCTAGTGAACCTGAAAATCAAAGAGATAAAAGAGGGGAGGGAGCTGCATATTTATCAAAGATTAGACAACTTTTTATTCAAGCTTACTACAGAGTGATGCTGAAAAATTCTTAGGTTTTTATCGCTTTTGCAGATCTAATAAGCCACTTCCAGCGAAAGTTTGTAATATGCTCAACACTAATTTCTTATTTTAGTGAAGGAGTGATTTCCATTATGAATAATGCTATAAATACAAAAATGTATTTACAAAACTTGGTTTTATGCAGATCTAATAGACTTGTCTTGGTGTCATTATTGATCTTACTTGTACTGGGCATCATTATGTTTTTGTCCTCTCGTGTTTTCTTGGGGTCACGTACAACAGTGAAGTAATGGAAGACTATCAGGACAAAATGAAGGCGCTCTCAGAGAGATTACTTGCCATGATCCTGAAGTACCTCGGCATATCCGAGCACGATATCGACTGGCCGCGACTCCGGAGCAACGCCTGCGCTGCGCTGCAGCTGAACTCGTACCCGCGGTGTCCCGATCCGCGCCAGGCCATGGGGCTCGCCCCGCACACCGATACCTTGCTCTTGACAATTCTTCACCAAAACCACAGCGCACATGGGCTCCAAGTCCACAGGGAAGGCCGAGGCTGGGTTCCCGTGTTTCCCATGAACGGTGCACTTGTTGTGAACGTGGGCGACATGCTCCACATCATGTCCAATGCCATGTTCCCTAGTGTCGTTCACCGGGTGATCCCAAGTGAGAATAGGCACCGGCTAACCGTCGGTTACTTTTACGGACCCCCGACGGATTTTCACGTCGGCCCTATACATGGACTCACACCGTCCTCAGGCCGAGAGGACACTGCTCGGTTCCGGTCCGTCACGGCGAAGGATTACGTTCAGATGAAGGCCAAAAATCTTGACAAGGCACTCTCTATGATTAGGATTAGATAATAAAGAATTAACTATTGTCTTTGTTCTTTTTTGCCCCTCCCGTCATCTTCTCTGTAAAGTATGATTTTTGTTATTAGTTCCTAGTCAGGCACATGACGCATGATTATTCCATCAATATTGTAAACACACATGCATCTCAATAGACAGCCGCTTGTGAAAAAGATAAAAGCTCCACGTTTGTGCATATGGAAGTTAATTTGCAAAGCTTTAGCGGGTGGAAATCAAAGTCGCCGTAACCTAAATGAAGCATTTGAGGTGTGAATTATTGTCCTGAACCTGCTGGTTGGAATCCTAATTATATAAACGATCCGCAAGAAAACTTTTTGTCAACTGCGTCCGCTTCATGTTTACAAATCAAAAGGAAAAGATCAGGACAAAGAAGAAACAGTCGGACACGTTTTGATATCATGCTGGGGCTCGGATCTTTCTTAACCCATGTGACAATGAGACAAAGAGAGCCTCTTGTTCAGCGAGTGGAATTTCTCCCCCGCCACCGTAGTCAGCACATTTTTATCTTGTCAAGCATCAGCGAATGATGAAAAGATGCGATTGCCACGCTTTAAGAGACTTTTGGACAGATGTGTGCTCTTTCCAATCAGATTGAACCGCTTTTTAAGGTCAGGTACCGTCCCACTTTAATTAAAAAGGCAAATATATATAGACACACACACACATACACACACAAGTTGTACCATTTTATTTCAGTAGCATTCGATGGTCAAGTGATCATCATCTTTTTTTTTTTTTTGGTAAAAGTGATCATCATCTTTGCTCATGTTAAAAATCATGACTCAATTATTGATGCGTTCTATTTTTTTTTTTCTAAACGAAACTTCAAAACTGGTTTAGAATTCATCCAACTTAGAAACTGAACTAGTTGAATTGATTCCCAAGTAGAACTAGTGGTTCTCTCCTTGGAATCGGTGATTGAGCCGGTCCTAGATTGGTTCTAGGAAACTAAACCAGCTATTCCTATACTAGGCCTCTAACCAGTGGTTTCATGCTAGTGTGGTCTAGCTTCTGAGTTGAATTGGATCTGATTTTCGCCCTTATCACAGCCATCTTTTCTTGATCTTATGCAAGGAAGACAACAAAGGTAACTAACATTAAGAATGGCAAATAACTAAAAGCCTTGGTGCATCAACTGAGCCTCCACAAATTGATTGGCTACACTTTGTTTGAAAATGGTAATGCCATATTCAAATCGAAGCATTTCTCAACCGGAGGAATTTTGGGTCCATACTCGCCTTTTTTATGAGTGAACCTCAATCAATGATTTGTGAATGAATGGTTTGCCTATATTTTATTGGAACTAGCCTAGACTAATTAAGGTCCAAAATTCAAATGTCATGATAACAAATTATTTATTAACCTTCAAACTTAGTGGGCAAAGTGCTTTTTTAATTATATATATATATATAAAGAGGGACGATATACGAGGGGCAAAGAAATAAGATAAATAAATTGTCACGACAAGTCAAAAGCCGTAAATTTGAAACCGGACAAGACTGCGTAGTCAAACTTGTCTTCACCTTCCTCTGGCTACAAGTCCTTTCATAGGACTTTGTGGGGATCATGGGTCAACTTACGCAAGCTATCAATTTTTTTTTTTTTTGGTCAAATAAATTACGCATGCAATAAACAACCAAAATTTCAATTTGAAATCTACCTAACATTCTAATAAGTAGTTACTTAGGTAATCAAACAAAAGATTAAATATACACTTCAAGTTAATGTATATGATTTAACATTTGATGGAAAAAGCCAATGAAAAAGATAAATCTCAAATTCATGTTCAATTTACTTTCTAGTGTCAAAAAATTATAACAAAATAAATCAAATTAATTTGATTCAATTTCATTCCAAACGCTCTCTTTTAATGATCAAATTAGCGGATCAAAGTGAGTCTTACTATAAATTCATGTACAAGGGTTTGCATAAAGTTCATTGAATAGTAAGGCAATCCAATTTTCTTTGGGATGTAATGATGAAGATAATAGTTGTTTTTTTTTTTCTTAAACCACCGCCTGCAGTGGCCTAGTTGGATAAGGCTCCCATGACCCTTTGCGAAGAGGAGAGGAGTTCGAATCCTACTGGCCGCACGGTCTTAAGCGTGACGTCGGGGTGATGGGTCCTCCGCTAGTGTCACCCTAGATTTACCTCGCCGGTTATCAACTGTACGGGGGTTCCCGGGTTACAGAAAAAAAGAAAAAGATAATAGTTGTTTTTTTTATGACCTTATCTTTCTTAACATGTCCTTGCAAGCTAAACACCTGTAATCAGATTGAGGGTTCCATGAGCACCTTGAAGGCTCGAATCAGAAAGTAGAATACCTCCAAAATACGCCAACTTTAACATTAGTCCAAAAGAATCTTTATAAAAATAGAGTTTCTTGCCTTAATATGGAATTCCATGCTATGGCAATCTTATCTCATGGCCGAATTCCATACAAGTTCAAGAATTCATTGCGATAATCATCGTACAAAGTGAAGTGACAAGTTTCTGGTACACTGAGTTAAAGGAGAAGCATGTGCGATGTGCGACTAGAATGACTGGTCTCTTATGTTGTGTCGGTTGATCGTATTTAAACCATGGAAGAGTTTGGAACCTAGGCCAAAGCTTCTGAAATTGTGTTTTTAATGGAGTATGAGGGAGAAAATTAATTAATAATACCATTGCATTAATCTATTCCTTTTGGAGATGGACTCAGCATTCCTTTTGAGTGAAATAAGAAATGAAAGAAGATCTAAAATCATAATATTGTTCTCTTCACCTTATGATTGCATGTCTTTTGTTTTTATTTCTCTAACAAGCCTTTTGCTCCATCTCATGCGAGTAAATCTAAGATTTCCCTTGCATGAGATTTTCCCTGAACTAAGTAATACCAAAATTGATAATATCTCGTGAAACCGTGGAATTGAGCTTATAATGTTAAGGGATAGGAATAACGCCAAGCACATCAACATAGGTTCGTGAATTGGTATACCAAGTGATGTGATAAACTTTTGTTAATTAAAGACGACTGAGTCTTTCTCATTTTCCCATTCTTAGTATCGTTCTTGCTTACTAACCCATCTTCCTAGATCAGAGAGGTTTTGCTCTTCTCTGTACTCTCCTCTTTCTTGTCCTTTTCTGGGGAGTTCGGAAGTGTCTGGCTCTGTGCCCCCCTTCTACATGTCTTTTATTCTATTATATTCTGCTTTATTTTATGGTGGTGGGGGAAAGGTGATGCTATGTTGTCCTCTTCTGAGGATTTCCAAAGTCTTTTAATTTATTGACAACTAAGGAGACCTTAAAAATGACATGTCACTGAAAGGACTCCAGTTGCCCATGCGTCTGCCCTGAGTCAGGGGAAAATGCTATACATATTTCTTTTTGCCTAATTCCATGGCCCACCCAAAATTTGTCCTTTGTAAAGGAGTTTCAAGAGCATCAAAAAGCAGCATCTAGAAAAGGTGCACTTCTTATCATCTATGATTGGCATATTGCTCAAATATGGATGATTTCATTGTCTCTAATAACTACTCCATTATGTTGAGCACAGTTGATTATGAAGTTGTAGGTCTTGATTGGTGAATGATGGACAAAACACTTTGCTCCTTAAATCAAGGACCATTTCAAAGGATGATGTGCAATACAGGAACGAATCTTGGCATGGATTGCGGTTCTTCTGAGCTAAATTAAGTAAAGAATATGCAGCCAAAAAAAGGAAATTAAAAATGCAATGAAAAAGCTCTCTTTTCATTTGTCACGTAGGGTGGACAACATGGCACTTGCATGTCCCCTCACACAATTCACAGTGTCTACAGAAGAAAACATATGCATATGATGGGACGTCAGGCTAAGTGTCGTTAGTGTTGCCCCTATTGTCCTGATGCCAAAAGGCAACAGATGTACCGGGCTTAAAATATTCTAGTAGAGAGACAAGTGAACAACAATCTCTTTAACCCTTTTGCAATAAGATATTTCTTTCAGAATAGGACAAATCACCCCGTCTTGACATGAGAAATTCAATCGCTAGCTAGCACCCTCTTCAATCATGTAATATAATATCAGATCAATGCAAATCCACAAAGATTTAAAACCCATAAACTAAAAGATGTCACAAGTAAAGATATTCTCATCATTTAGCTCGGTTTGGAATAAAAGACATGACTATCACAAAGACTCAGAAGATTCATGTTGACCAATGGTTGAAGAGATGACTAGGAAAATGACGATCCAAAGACAGTCATCTTAGACGGATTATAGCATAAAGATTAGGGGAAGCAAAGAAAAATGTCCTAAAATAATCATGTTATAATTATCAAAGGTAAGAAAGGTTGTATCCAGATAATTTTACATCATTCAGAACCCGATAATTGGCTTTTGGCTGGCTTTGAAAACCATACACGACAATTTAAGGCCTTGACCTAACATCAAAAGTAACCAAAGACTTATGTCGCTCCATACAATCTGCAATCATTTAACTGAACATGCTAATTGGGACCCCCAATCCATGATGCCCCCACATTGAGGAATCTCAGGATGACCAGATGCACGTACCCTCAATCCTGCATTGCATAGACTACTAGTTTCGTACGCAGGCATGTGGTACACAGGTCACGTGAATCATCTTGACCAAAGGTGCACCCTCATATTAGTTCCACAACTTCACAAACTTCCTATCACCTCGACTTCACATGGTGTGGCAGCATTTCTGGACCGAAGTTCACTCTTAAGTCTCTGGTTTCTTGCGATTTCCTCCTGGAAGGAAATCAGGTGTCTTAATTTAGGCTTTGGGTGAATTAACTATCGTAAGATCTTGAAGCAATGTACTAGACTAAGCTAATGTATAGCTAAGGATTAGGAAACTCGAACAGAACCCAACTAACATAAACAAGATACGCACGATGAATTGGTATTGATTGGCGACAATAATTTAAAAAGAAAAAGGCATGCGAGAATAGAAATTTTCTCTTTGCCATAGGGTTATTTGTCATCACTCCCTCCCAAAAGATCTACTAATTTTTCAAACATATGCCATTTATTCCATGGTTAAACTCGAACAGAACCCAACTAACACAAACAAGATACGCACAATGAATTGGTATTGATTGGTGACAATAATTTAAAAAGAAAAACGCATGCGAGAATAGAAATTTTCTCTTTGCCATAGGGTTATTTGTCATCACTCCCTCCCAAAAGATCTACTAATTTTTCAAACATATGCCATTTATTCCATGGTTTCTCTAAACTCGAACAGAACCCAACTAACACAAACAAGATACGCACAATGAATTGGTATTGATTGGTGACAATAATTTAAAAAGAAAAACGCATGCGAGAATAGAAATTTTCTCTTTGCCATAGGGTTATTTGTCATCACTCCCTCCCAAAAGATCTACTAATTTTTCAAACATATGCCATTTATTCCATGGTTTCTCTAAATAAGCAGTAAAAAAGAAGAGAGATCAGATTGTAATTAAAGTAGCCAGTGCAAATTACCCAGTCGATAGAAGATTATAAAACAAGTGGCGATATAACTTGATTGCACCGTGAACATTAAATCCTCAAGAGACTCCCTAGAAAATGGATGATCTGCATCCCTCTTCCTATACAGATCAAATTATCCCTGAACGCCACTAGGCCAAGAACCTTTTCCTCTTCTATTTGGAGCTACAATATTACTCGGACCCACTAAAAAGAGGTGAATTAACTACAAGGAAGGGACTAAGTGATTTTATAATGTCAACTTCACGGAGAGGTCCCAAGATAGGGCAAAACCATGGTAAAAAAGGATATGTCTGTAGAAAGATTGTTCGTTTGTAGTGTCTGCCACTGTAGACAATGACCTCATAAAAACTAAAAGGCAGTAATAACCTTCTGTAGCATCATCACAAGAACCCCTGACTACGGGATCCAACTCTATACATATGAAAACAGAACACATTTGGCTTCCTTATATTTAAGAACACATTTCAGTGTGGGCACAAAGATGAGGAAGAACAGTGTACTTCAGTTAGTTACTGTTCTGGTGCAAGTGGTTACCTGAAGAGCTCTTAACAGACTAGAACCGCGTCTCTTACTAGCTGCTGCTGCCGCATACTTCTCCCTGAGTGTATTGCAGACTCTCTGATCAGCCTGGATCCCCTCTTGCACATTCTGTAGCTTCTGCATAACAACACAATCTGTCTGTGCTGCCTAATACAAAAAAACTGCTAAAGGAAAAAAGAAATAAAACTGATTTATAGCTTTGTCCATGCTTTTGAGAAAGTTTTTCATGGGCCTCATTTTACAACACATAGTTTAAGCATCTAGGACTGACATATCTCAGGCTCAGCCAACCCAAAAGTCTTCCAACACCCAAGATATCAAAAATTTTCTCAAAACTTTCGTCACACCTGTAGAGCTCTCCCAATGGGCATCAGAAAATATATAAAAGTAGTAACTGGAGAAAGTGGTATTAGTAGATGTGTAAGTCAATTGACGAACAATTGCAATTAGCCAGGTGCTCTAAGAGACCCAAACACGAACATAAGGATAAAGATCAATCGATGAACAGAGTACCAAAACTAAAAAGAAACATATTAGCACCAATTATCTTTCTTCCCACTAAAGATTAGATGGAAAAAGTTCTACCAAGAAACTGTCTATTTATGCATGTTGACATTCCCAAATATGTTCTTTTAAATAATAAGGCATCCAACCCTATACAGGAAACAGAGAAGACGTAGATGTGTAGAGATGTTTAAAGAGAGGTGACAAGAATAAACCAGTGAGAAAATGCAACTGAAAGACGGCAACAGCAACCTCTTTTATTTTCTGAAAACACAACCATAGAACGTTCAGCACAAGACCGATTGTTCAATTGTCACTTAGCTGAAGATACAGCAATGATGTATAGTTCGTAAAAATTGCACACAGGACCGTATAATCCGTGTCACAACTTCTTGCAGAGAAATTAACTCTAAGCCAAGCCAGAGGAGGAGAAGGCACAAAGTTTGTATATAATGTTACCTGTTTTATGCCCTTCAGAATTCCTTCCATGGAATCAATAAGTTTCAGGCGACCAGCAGTATCACTTATGGCATCTTGAAACTGAATCGAATTATAAACAATATAGTTTCAGGGAAGTTAAAACTGTTAAAAAGTTGATGACCAACCAAAAGCTTATGTTTGTGATATAAACCATTAGAAACAGTACGTAAAACCATGTTTAGAGGAACATCACTGGAAGTTTCTAACACAGTATATGCAGTCATAACTTCCTTTAGAATTCTAATACTAATTAAGGGTTCCGCTAGAAGAGAAATCTGTGGGGGCCCATGAGCCCTTTCAAAATGAATTTCACTGCAGCTAGATACTTCTTGCTTGAGGAAACGTTCATGAGACTCAAAGAAAGAAGAGAAGATAGCTGGTAAAATAGAATGATTACAGGAGAGGACATGGGGAGCACTTCAGAAGATGAGGGAGAACTGACAAATATTAATCAAGATCTTCAAGTGATTATGTTATACCTGGGAATTTAGCAAATTCAATAATGATGTTTCCTTCAGCATTAGCTCTTTAAGCTCCAAAAGCGCATGATATGTTGCATAGTATTTACGTGTTTGTCTATGAATTTCCTGTAAATTAACAAACAAAAGGAATTGTAATTGCAGTGTCAACACTAAGAATAGTTATAGCAATATAATGTACAAGATACATAGAAGCAACGCCTCAAAAAATGAACTTCTCACCTCAATATTCATATTCAACTCAGAAAAGCGGCGTTCATACCTGCAAAGAGCACTTTGATTACCAATCCCTAAAGAACATACTCTCATACTGAGGGAAGAAGTTTACCCTTAAACCATACCCAGATTGATCCACTTTGATAGTTAAAACTTAAACCGCATTAACAATGCCCAGCACAGCAAATTTGTTTCAGGAGGGAATTAGGAAGCAAATCATCATGTGAACAGGATCAACTATCTAAAGTTAACAAGTAGTGGAAATACTTAAAAGGAGAAGAGAAGGCCCAAAATCCTCCAGTAAGAACTTAAACATTAAAACCACACCATCATCTAACAACTTAAACTTTTAAAACAGTTAGCAATGGTTCCATAAAATCTTTAATGGCAGCAGAACAGCAAGTTCTGAGTTCAAATCTTTCCAGGCCTTTATTTACTTCCTATACTATATATTTACATGCTTTCATGTTGTGTCAAAATCCAGCCTCTGCGCAAGTAGGGGTGTTGAAGTCTTTAAATATTAATACCACACCTTCATCCAACAATCTAATCATTTAAGGGTGCGTATGACAAAATTTCTGGAACAAAAATTGATTTTTGAGCAGAAATTGATTTAATAGAAATTGAGAAGTTAAAAATTTTAGCTTCTGATTTCTTCTTCAAAACTATTTCTGAAATAGAAATCTATTTCAGAAATAGAAAAATCAAATTGCGTTACCAAACGAATTTTTGTTACAAACCTGTTTCGGAAAACAGAGAAACAGAAAAATAGAGAAGTGGAAATTTTATCATGCACATCCTAGAACTATTGACAGTAGTCCCACAAAATCTTTTACAACCTATGATATTTGGCATTGCTGGGGAGATAGTAACGAAAGACAAAATTAAGTTGGTAATTTTGAGCAGAAAAGATGCAGTGCAATTTCAGCAGGTTGTCTAGAACCAAGTCTCAAAAAAAAAAAAAATATATATATATATATATATATATATATAATGTATTTGTACCTAGGGGACAAAAATGGCCCCAATTAGAATGTTTCAAAAACAAATCACGTGCTCTTACTCAGGGAACAAAAAGGGCCACCATTGTATTTTCCACACGAGTGATCCTATGAGATAGGGGAAGGGGGTGGGCCGGCAGTGGTGGTCGATACTACCCTTGAGGCTAGTGTCAACCACAACATGTCACGCAAAAATGGCTTGGCTTAATTTTATACTGAATAACTAAATCCAGGAGGTTCAAAATGGCTCTAGATGAGTGCAAAAAGGTCTCAAGAGCGGTCAATTGATGGAGCAGAATGGTTGCCAAGGGTACAAGGGCAAGCAAAGTGGTGACTATTAGGGTGCCAGTGTTCCATTAAGAGTGGTCTCAGCTTGATGATCCAAATGTTCCATTAACAGACACTTACAATTTGTTTGTAAATTTTATCAAGCAGAACTGTCATTTAGTCAGCCTCCATCTACACCCAACCCCAAGCACCAATGGCGCCTCTCTCTGCAGTCGCCTTTGACTACTCTGTCCTATGGCCAAATGACAATGGTGTCTACTAATTATGTCAACAAGAGATGTCATTGCAGCCAATGCCGACTTCAAGGATGGCGTCGGCCACTGCCACCGGCCACTCCCCCTTCCCCTCACTCCTCTTCTATGTTAACTGGTTTTTCTTTTAATGTTAAGTGAAAATTATTTTCTAGCTTAAAAAATATTTAATATTTAATTTTAAAAATATAGAAAGTGACGAATCAGCATGACACATAAGCATCATTAACCACATCTCTGCCATGAATGATTGCTTGAATGGAAAATACAATGATGGCCCTTTTATACCCTCGAGTAAGGGTTCATGATATTTGTTTTGGACATTAAAAAGAAGTGGGGCCATTTTTGTCCCCCGATATAAGTACGTGATTTTTTATGTCTACATCCATAGTGCAGATGTAGACATAAAAAATCATAAATTTTAAGAGTATGAAAAAGTGGTAATGTTAGAGTTATGATAATAAACCAATCATTCTTTCATCTAATAGTTTAAACTTTTAAAAGAGTTGATAGTGATATTACAAAATTTCAAAAATTTGAGCAACCTCTCCACAAAATCTCTCACATCTTCTACTTTGTCAGCAAAATAGTTTTTTAGCTTGACAATAATTGGACATAAGGCAAGCCTGTTTGTCAATAAAAGTTCCAGAATCCTTTAATATGAATATATATGAAGCACTTCCCATAACCCACATCACTCCTATAGTTTCATCCCTAGATTATGCCTAAATCACAATTTTAAGGTCCCTTACTGGTAGGATCAGTTAACTTGTTGGGATTAATGTTTTCTTTAGATAGTTGGTAATCCAATGCATGCCCGTCGATGATTCAATTTAAGCATTTCATCTCACCACTGCCAGTAGTTTGATCTACATGCCTCATCAGTGCAGGATCCCATAGCTTAATTCCCATTTTCATGTTAGAGCATTACTAACTACACTCAAGAAGACCTTTACCAAAAAAAAAAAAAAAAACTACACTCAAGAAGAAAACTAGAGTTTGGATCTTCAATTAGACAGGAAAAGAACAACTAAGGAGAAAAAGGCTAGATGTGTTGGAGCACCAGCACACACTATATCAATTTATAACCCATATTATGATTTTGACACAGACTACAAATGCTCGGTAAAGAAAATACCTGTTGTGGGCACCAGAGTAAGGACTAGGAAATGATAAAACTAGTCTATGGAATCAAGGCAATGAAATCAGGAGCCAAAAGAAAATTGAAAAATCTGGTTGATAAAAGTAGACCAGCTCATCATAGATTCTAGAGAAATCTAAAAGACAAGGGCAAGAGAGAGAGAGAACATACTGAATGAGTTCCAATTGGGAAGGCACATCTTCAAGTTGCCGCTTTACAGACAATACCATCCTCAGTCTAGCTGCTAGGTCCTACCATCAGGAATACATTGCACCATAAATGAGAATTGCAGGACAAAATATGCTCAAAAGGTATGAGAGCTAAGCTATATTTTTGGACCAAATAAAATCAGGCATGCAACAGCAAGTCATTTGTATTGCATTCTGCAAAAGAAATCATAACAAAAATCATATCCACTTGAAAAAATCCAGCACTCAAAGGTTGCCTGCCAAAATTGGGCCCAAGGCCAAAGGATATTAAATTGCTCTACTGCACACACAGAGAAATGCTACACCTTGGTTGATGGCAGCAGTTTACTGGATAGACATCAGAATCAAAACATGAAAGATTTAAAATCGCAAGACAAATTTTACCCAATTGATACACCATTATTTTCTTTAATCATAAAGATTGCAGTCTTGTAAGAAAATTTGCATGCACCGTTATAACAACATGAACATAAAATCGAAGAAGAGGTCTTGACCAAAATCTTATGACAGGACGAGATTTGATTAGAGCCATCCAATGTCAAATTCCAAAGGTAGACCAAATTGAGTTCACAACAAGCAGAGAGGATGAGCAGTGAATTGCACTAGCTAATTAGCAATTCATCTCAAACACTATTTGTCCCATCCATTGAACTAAAGAAAGGGCCCCCAAGAGAAGAGAACTTCCATTATGTTTCTGCTCATTATAATCCGTACAAGTTACAAAGGGATGGCAGAAGAAAGCATCAGCCAAAATTCTTTCACAGAAAATATGAACATGAACACATAGTAATATAAAAACTCCTTGGCTGACATAGAAAAAAAGGACATCACAATCCCAGCAAAAACTACCTGTTCTCAACAAGATCCTTACATTGCTATCATTGTGATTCAGACCCTGCAGTACATTTCAATTCATATATGGACCATCATGATGGATTACTGTTGACTAGCCTCTATTGTGCTCAATCATTGCCAAATCACCATGACTCAAACATGTTGATCAGCAACCCAAAAAAAAAAAAAAAAAGTGTTGATCAGATATATGCAGAAATTATGGATTGGTGACATTCTGGCAGTGAACCAAAATATACAATCAGATGACATAAGTCCTCAAGGGTAGTAATAAGACCCAATACCTTCTTCGCAAGGTGCAACTTTTCCAGTGATATGCTAATACAATGGTCTAAATCATCATGGAGACTCTTGCTATCACAGTTGTTGGATATTTTCTCCTCCAAGTGAATAATCCTGGCTTCCAAAACTGATTCCTTTGCAGTGTGAATAGAATGGCAATCCAATTCTTTCTTTTCCAAGACCTGCAGCCATTCCCTTTACATAAATGTAAAAATGGGAGCAAAAGACTATTGGGGAAAAAAAGGTAAAAATAAGGATCTACACATGATGGATGATGAGAGAATATGGAAGGACATCCACATGCTGGCCAAACCCCAGAAAATGAAAATTGACATTGATTCGAGGCTAAATTAGCAGTTGGTCCAGGAAAAAATGCATTAGCATCAAAAAATGGTTTAGAGACATGTCCACATAGTAGAGGGAGGATATCCACCTTCAGTGACTTCATGAGCAACATTAATCAGTGAACCACAGAATCGACTTTTGCTGCCCTGATTTTCTCGTGTAAGAGTTGTATCTCTTCTAAAATATGCATTCTCATCAGCTTCTGGCCAGGAGAACAAGAAAACTAAAGTTACCACCAGATGAATCTAGCTACCGTGGAAACAGAGAAAATAGCTTCTGCCTTTTCAAGAAAGTACTCCTAAATAAGTGTTAATCTCTTGCATGAATCCGAATTAATGAGCTCCAACCATTATATCATCTCACTAACCTTTTCCTCTGGATCACTGTATCTAGACTCAAAAGTAGTTCTTGCAGCACCTAATCCACCATCAAAAGCTACCAAAGAGTATTCTCCTGATCTGTAGCAAAAAGTCCTGTGTGAGTAATATGGGTGTCTCTAGAGCAAAGATGGCATGATCTTAGTAGCAAGAGTGATTCAATTTACAACAGAAAAGAAGCCACATTAGCATGTAAAGATGCAGAACTAGTTCAGAACCATGGCACCACACCAATTAGCCAAACTCACCTCATCCCCCATAACTCCAATGCGTGTCAGAACATGATTGACAAGCCACCATGCAACAGGATACACGCTTTTGACTTCAAGACTGTAAATGTCCGAAGCTTGCAGAGGATGTGGGCAGTTTAACAATTTTAAAGCTTCTTCGACACCATGACTCGCTTCCCTGAATACCAATAATATAAGCCATAAATGCAACCGGAAAAAAGTTCAATCTGAATACCCATTTACCCTGTGACATAATTGTAAACGGAGGGCAACATAAACTACATCGAGGCGACTCCCTGAAGAGAACCTAATTTACTTGAGCAAGAAAGACAGGATTTTTGGCAAAATACCCCGAGCAGCCATTGATCAAGACTCAAGCTTTCCTCACAACTCATATCAAAGAAGGGAATGCATGCTCTCTAACAATCAAACAACCTCAGAACACAGGGTGCAAACTTCATTCTGAGCAGTGATATGACGTGAAACTCAAGAGGGTTCACCAACCCATGTAGCGTCACTGCCATCAATGATCAACCCACTAAACGAACGAACGGATCAGACAAAGAAACGTCCTTTCTTCCATCTCTCGCCATGAATGTCGACAGAGGGAGCTGTAAATCAAACTGGAAATGCAAGAAGCGATGCGCCCACGGTAGAGAGAGAGAGAGAGAGAGAGAGAGATTGCCTGATGTTATCTTGAGTTAGAGTTTCAGGCGAGGGGAGGCTGAGCTCGGGATCGGCGGCGCGGATGCACCGGGACAGTCCGGCGACGAGCGCGGCGGCGTCCGGCGGGTGGCGGCGTCCGGCGGGTGGCGACGCCGTGTCGCGCCGAGATCGATCGATTCGAGGAGACCGATGACGGCCGTCAGCTGACTCGGGGAATCGGACGGTGGCTCGGCCATCCCCAGGGTCGGACCCGCTTTTCTGCCGTCGGATCTTCTCTTTATTGTTTAGAGCGGATTCCTGAAAATAAGGGATAAATTGGGCTATAGATTCCTACTGATTTTTCAATCTATATAACAATTCGGCGCAAATGACTTTTATTTTTTTCAGTTAATGAAGCTTTAAGCTTTAAATAAATGGTTAATACCCTAAAAAACCTCAAATTAGTATAATTATGACAAATTTATCCCAAACTATTATTTTTTTGATCACCAAAAATTAAATTGATATATCTACAACAAATTTATCCAAAATTGATGACACTTTGTAAAATTTACTTTCATTAGTTTTAGTTAAATTATATTATCAAATTATTAAGTTGAATGACACGTGATAATTAACTGGTATACCGATTTAGAATTTTACGCTTCGTTTGTCACAATTTACAATTTTTGTGATTTTTTTTGTGGTATTAATCCAATTTAACATATGGTATATTTGTTACAAATTTATCAATTTGAGGTTTTTTGCGGTCGAATAAAATAGTTTTGGGTAAATTTGTCATAAATATACTAACTTATGATTTTTTATGGTTAGTTGGGGTAAATTTGTCACATGTATACTAGTCTGGGGTTTTTCATGATCACAAAAATAGTTTGGAGTAAATTTGTAACAGGTATACCAGTTTGGAGTTTTTCAAATTATTAACCCTTAAATAAAAAGGGCATCCCTTTTTTTAGGCATCTATTTCTGGAGATTAATCGATCAAATTGAATCTCTACAAATTTGTTAAATAAATTCGAGTTAAGCTAAAAATCAAATAATTTATACTTGATTGAAGCTCAATCAAGATCAATGTTATATCCATTATTTACTTCAATTTATAAATGAGTCCTAGAGATACCACAAATGATCAAATCCTACATTCCTTAATAGTTCATGAAATTTAGTATGATGTGTAATAATTTTTAGTTCATTTAATTTAGTCCTTGAATTATTTCTAAATATTTGATTACAAATTTCATCAAACAGGGAGAAAGTCACCACAAGCCCTTGAATGATTGTGAAATATTCAATTCGACCCCTAATTAACTGCGAAATGCATAATCTAATCCTCAAAACTCTCCATTTATTGAGTCTCGTCATCAACTTTCTATAACAAAGTCAAATCAATACTTTGAAACTTTTTCACATATATTCAAAATTACAATATAATTCGGATTTTAGAATATCTTTCCAACAATAAGTATGGTAGTAAAAATAAAACCTCATTTTGAATTGTATCGAGTTATCTAAGTATTTTCATAACTATCTCTCAGAACGATATCAAGCTATCTATAAGCTCGTACATATATGTTTCTAACATTTTAGATAGATAAAAATTATCGGCTTTTGTATTCCGTGTTCTCTCTGTTTAAAAGGAAAACCCTTTATTGCCCAACACAAACACATGATCTTTGTCACAAATAATAGAGGAACACAGCAGATCAACTTGACATGCATAACCTACTTGATCGGCACAATTAGCAAAGATTTAAGAACCTCCAAGCAGCACAGCGGGTTGAGGAGATGGTCGATGGTATTATGCACTTTGCCGGGCGGGAGCGAGAATGGAACTTGCAAGATGAGGCCCGTAATGTAGCGAAGGATTGTTGCTGTAAATGATACAACAAAAGGCAATGTGATGGCAGGAAAGTCACAAAAATAAACATTTCTGACCAAACCAGAGGCAGGTGGGCGTGTGCCCGCAATGAGAGAGAGAGAGAGAGAGAGAGGAGAGAGAGAGCCCAAGTTGGCATGTTTATCTTCATGATGTTTCTATATTTTGGCCTCGTGAAGGGCATTGAACTGGGGGAGAATTTGATATCACCATGACACCAGCATTTCAAAGAGTAACGCATACTTGGAAATTACCATAAGTTCCGCTGAAAACAAGTTACATCTATAGTAGCTTTTAGCTTTTTCACTCCGCAACAATACAATACATAGTACCACTAAATATTTGTGAAAATTTGAGGCATGCCGACTGTGCATTCACCGCATCATGCAAAACATGTTTACTATAGCAATTTAGTAGAATGCCTTAATTGCTACATATTCATACACACAGTCATTATAAGAAAAGAGTTCTTGCCTCTCAACAGGTCCACCACATTTTTTGAATGGTAAATGTTGCTTTACTTCAAAGGCTATAACTCTCATATGAAAGCCTCCATTTAATAATCACCTGGTAGATGGAATCACCGGAGGGAGGTGTTGAAAATCAGAATCAGATTTTCTGGTTATTTTGTTTTTAGATCTTCCAGATTTTATTTTTCTAGATTTTGTTTGTTAGCTTATAGGAATTTGTTTACTACATTTTAGGGTGATGTAGCAACTATAAAAAGGTTCAACGCCTCATATAAATATTTATTTTCTGGAAGATAAAACTCATAGTAGTTTCTCCTAAATTTCTTCATGGTATCAGAGCTCGATCTACCTTATTTATGAGTGTTTCCACCATGACAAAATACCCTAGAGCTGCCATGGCAAGCGAGGTTGAGAGTGAAACCTCAAACCCTAGAGCTTAGAACCCTCCTCACATTACCCAACCTATCAATGTATCCAAAGGTGGAACTCTTCTCATCACTGGTCATAAACTTACTGGTCACAACTTCAATCAATGGTCCCATTTTGTCATGATTTTCATTTACTGAAAAGGTAAAGAAGAGTACCTAGCTGGAGCTGCTGTACAACCTGAGGAGACGAGTCCAAATTATCAAACATGGAAGGCGGAAAATAACATGGTGATGTGCTGGCTGGTGAATTCAATGACGAATGAAGTAGGGGAGAATTTCATGTACTACAAGACAGCAAAGGAGATTTGGGATGCTGTTCATGAAACTTATTCAAACAAAGATAACACCTTAGTCATTTTCGAGATTAAGGGCATTCTCCATGACCTAAGACAAGGGGAATTTTCTGTCACTGATTATTTTAACCAACTCATATGTCATTTGTAGCAACTTGACATGTTGGAAGATATGTAGAGTTGTCCTAAAGATAACAAGCGGTACAAGCAGATTCAAGATCGAGAACGCATCTACAAAATTTTGTTAGGCTTGAATTAAGAGCTTGATGAGGTACGTGGACGAATTCTGAGCATAAAGCCCCTACCTAATGTATGAGAAGTTTTTGCTGAGGTCATGAGAGAAGAGACTCGGTGAAAGGTGATGCTTGGTTCTTCAAACAACTAGACAAATCTAGCAAATTCTGCTCTAATAGCTCGAGAATCTCAACCATCCTATAATTGAGGCACGCAATCAAACAACAACTAGTGAAGGGGCGGTTGTTCATGGTCTGATCATTGCAAACAAACGGGTCACACAAAATACACATGCTGGAAAATTCATGGTCGGCCAAATGATTGGAAGCCATCAACCTCACATCCTACTCAAAATCAAGAGAGCAAAAGTAACATAGTCCAAACTAAAACAATCACTTTGGTAGATTCAAGTCCCTTCAACAAAGAGCAGCTGGAGATGCTAAAAAAGCTACTGCAGAAGGCAACCCCTCCAGAAGGGATTAGTACAGCAACGATAGCTCAACCAGGTAATTCTCTAAATGCCTTTAGTGCTAAACAAGAGAAAATCACCTCTTGGGTTGTAGACTCAGGAGCATCCGACCACATGATCGGAGATATCACCATGTTCAACAAGTATAATTCATGTCAAAATGGCACTAGTGTTCGAATTGTTGATAATTCTTGCTCAAAGGTGGTTGGTGTTGGATCCATGGTTATTTTAAAAGATATAACATTGAATTCAATATTATTTATTGCCAAACTCAGCTATAATCTTCTTTCCATCAGTAAGTTAACCAAAGATTTATGCTGCATTACTAAATTTTTCCCACACTCATGTGAATTTTAGGTTTTGAACTCGGGGATGACCATTGGCAATGCTAGGATGGATGCGGGTCTCTACTTTCTGCTAGTTAATGCCTCAGAATGGAAAAACAAGAAGATGTCATGTGTAGCATCTCATGCTAAAAAAGATAGTGACGTAAGATTGTTGCACTATAGGTTAGGTCATCCAAATTTCTCATACTTAAAAAGGTTGCTACATTATTTGTTCAATAAAGATTCAATAAAACTTCAATATGAGGTGTGTCAATTATCCAAACATACTCACAATTCATATCCTTTGCAACTTTATAAGTCTTCTAATCCATTTCACATGATTCATAGCAATATTTGGGGACCTTATCATGTCAATAACATTTCTAGTTCTAGGTGGTTTGTTACTTTCATTGATGATCATACAAGACTCACTTGGCTTTTTCTACTAAAAGAAAAATTAGATATTGGCCAAATTTTTCAAACCTTCATCCTAATGATTCAAACCCAATTCAACACAAAAATCCAAGTTTTCAAAACGAATAATGGGAGAGAATACTTTCACTCATAGCTCGGGTCATATCTAAATAGTCATGGTATCATATATATTAGCTCTTGTGTAGATACTTCACAACAAAATGGAGTAGTGGAAAGGAAAAATTGGCATCTTTTGGAAGTCGCTTGTTCTCTTATGTTAACCACCCATATTCCTAAACATTTTTGGGGAGAAGTAGTGTTGACAACCACATATCTTATCAATCGTATGCCTTCCCGTGTCTTAGATTTTCAAACACCATTTTAAAGTCTATTTCGTACCTACCAACATATTTGTTTTGCCTCACATATCCCACTCAAAGTATTCAGATGCACAATATTTGTTCATGTAAATCAACAACATCGTAGCAAGCTAGATCCTAAGTCCCTCAAATGTGTGTTTCTAGGATATGCTCCAAATCAAAGTGGATATAAGTGTTATTGCCCACAAACAAAGCGTTTTTATACCACTATAAATGTTACATTCTTTGAGCACCGGTCCTTTCACTCCAAAAATACCATTCGGGGGGAGAGTTGTGAGAAATATTATTTTTGGGACACTTTTTATTCACTCGGGTCACAACAAATAAATACCAATTCTGCTTGTCTTTTGTGTCTACCCATTTCAACATCCGAGAGTCATCCAACATCCGAAAGTCTTTCTTGTCTACCCATTCAAGATGCTACACAAGACAAAAACAAAGAGGTAATTGTCTACTCTAGGTGGAAAACTCAAAAGGAGTTGGAGGACCATACTATATCAAAGCCAGCTCAAGAGACAGACTTGAATTCAAGACCCACAATAGATGAAGGTAATGCTCCTATAAGCTCAAAATATTTTACAGTACTTGATGATCTTGATCAGCCCATTACTCTTAGGAAATGGAAGAGATGATGCACTCAACATCCCATTAACAATTTTGTGTCTTATGAAAAGTTCTCTCCTAAATACAAGGCATTTGTTTCAACATTGAACAACATTAAAATTCCCAAGAATATCCAGGAGGTACTTGCTCAATCCGAGTGGAGAAAAAACGGTTCTTGAGGAATTTCATGCATTTGAGAAGAATAATACTTGGGAATATACAAAATGGCCAGTTGGAAAGAAATTGGTGGGATGTAAGTGGGTCTTTACAGTTAAGCATAATGCTGATGGTAGTATTGATCGTTTCAAGGCAAGGCTGGTTGCTAAGGGATTTACACAATCATAAGGTATAGATTACGAAGAAACCTTTGCTTCGGTGGCCAAACTAAACTCCATTCGGGTGTTGCTCTCTCTTGCAGCTAACTTGGACTAGCCTCTACATCAATTAGACATTAAAAAAAAAAAAATACCTTTTTGAATGAGGAATTAGAGGAAGAAGTCTTTATGGAGGTTCCATCGGGAATTGACACTAAAGAGAGCTTCAACAAGGTATGCAAACTCAAGATTTCCCTATACGGTCCAAAGCAATCACCTCGTGCTTGGTTCGAGAGGTTAACAAGGGTCATTAAGAAGTTGAATTTCATACAAGGTTTGTCAAGAAGTCAACTAAAGGTAAAAGAGCGGTAATGATTGTATACGTCAATGATATAATTCTAACTGGTGACAATCTAGAGGAGATTGGAAAACTGAAGAGTATCTTGGCAGAAGAATTCAAGGTTAAAGACCTATGTCAACTCAAATACTTCCTAGGTATGGAGGTAACTCGGTCACAGAAAGGAATTGCAATTTCTTAATGCAAATATACTCTTAATCCTTTGAAGGAAACCGGTATGCTTGTGTAAACTAGTTGACACGCCCATGCATTCTACAAATAAAACCGAGATGGAAGAAGAAGGATCATTAACGGACAAAGAGAGATATCAAAGATTAGTTGGCAAACTAATCTATCTCTCACGCACTCGATTGGACATTGGTTTCGCAGTAAGTATGGTTTGTAGATACATGAATCAACCAACAGAGAGACACATGCAGGCAGTTTTTCGAATCTTACAGTACTTGAAGAAAAGTCTTGGAAGAGGGCTCTACTTTAAGAAAACGGAGGAGAGAAAGGTGGAGATATTCATGGATGCAGATTGAGCTAGATCTCTCATGGACCGAAGGTCGACAACAGGGTATTGTACCTTCATGTGGGGCAACATGGTTACTTGGAGAAGTAAGAAGCAATCCGTTGTTGCTAGGAGCAGTGCTAAAGTGGAGTTTAGAATAATGTGTCAAGGAATATGTGAAGGCATATGGCTGAGAAGAATCTTAAATGAACTAGAATTCACTACTACCAATCCCATGTCATTATTATGTGACAACAAAGCTGCTATTGAGATTGCCAAGAACCCGGTTCATCATGATAGAACAAAGCATGTGGAGATCGATCGACATTTCATCAAAGAAAAACTCAAGGAAGGAATCTTGAAGCTCTCGTATGTTCCCACCAATCATCAAGCAACGGACATACTAACCTAGGTTTTCTCTAGAAATAGTTTTGAGACTCTAATGTGCAAGCTGGGTATGATAAACATTCATAACCTAGCTTGAGGGAGAGTGTTGAAAATCAGAATCTGATTTTCTGGTTATTTTGTTTCCAGATTTTCCAGATTTTATTTTTCCAGATTTTGTTTGTTAGCTTTTAGGAATTTGTTTACTACGTTTTAGGGTGCTGTAGTAACTTATAAAAAGGTTAGATGCCTCATGTAGATATTTATTCTCTAGAAAATAAAACTCAGAGTAGTTTCTCCTAAATTTCTTCAATACTATCTCTAAGTCTTAGATTCTGTATTATCCATGTGCAGTTATTCATTGATACAAGAAAGGTAATACCCAAATAAAGGCTACAGCAGGGGAATACTTTGTTAGTAGATCTCATGACCTTTTTCCTTTCCTTCACCCATTCTAGAGTTGATGGATCCACTTCTTTCTTAGGGATCTAACCAAAACATATTTCATTCCATGTCAATCTCTTAACAGCTAAGAAATGGGAGGAGGGTTCCCCGAAATCTATTTCTTTTGGCCCTTTAAGTTGATGAGAATGAAACCGACAATTAGAATTTCAATCCAACCAGAAAACTAAATGACATCGAAGTTCAAGAGAGACATAAGTACCAAACGAGAGAAGACGGCAATTATCGATGTAGAGTCCTATCTCAGAACATTTCCTTCTCTAAGGAAAGGCCAAACATTAGATGTCACTGAAGCATTTGCAGAAAGCTTCAACTTGACAAAAGAAGTCATCGCCCAATGTACAACAGCAACAAATGTCACAAAGTTAAATCCCATCGCTCATCATAAGCTCTAAATTAGTATCAGTGAGACGACACCAACTGGGCGTACTGAGTCAACTGATACAAGGACAAGATACATGCACTTTGATGGGAACGGCAAATTCAGTCTTCCAATCTGAGTGCTTAGGACAAATACCTGGAGATGCCAAAGTATCACTTCCACAGCTTCATTGTCTTGTCGTGACTAGCTGAAGCAACCAGGCCCGTCACATTTGATGCTGCCAATGCTGAAATTAGTCTCATGAGCTGGCAAAGCCACTATCTTGTTCTCGGCCATATTCCAAAGCTCCAGGGTCTGCAGAGAATTTTCGATTAGCTTAGACCAAAGCACAATTAAACCAAGATCTTATGGGGCAATAGAAGTCCAAAGAGCCTATTCACGTGACTCATACTTTAAGGCACATAGCTTTTGCTGTTCCATGGCTCTTGTAGAGCCTGCTTCAGAACTTCAGAAGCCATGATTCTGAAGTTGCCAATTACCCGGCCTTCACTACTTCAGAGGATAGTGAGAAAGACGCCTGGTTTGTACTAGGCAATACTTAATATTTTTAGAAACTCATGAGCCTGATTAGCATCCCAAGAAGCTTGCTCGAAATTTCTTATGTAATCCTAAAAATTCACAAAATTTGGGAACATCTAAACATGGACTTATATATCTCACTTCTCCAATGTACAGAGCTAGAATTCACATGAAAATGCTAAAATAAATAATTCAAATGTGCGCCTTACCTGGTAGCAGCCAATCACCAAAAGTGAAGGATAAGTTGGGTGGAACACGCAGGAGTGGGCCTTGTTTCCATTGCAGCTCAATTCATGTACACAGTCCCATTCACCACCAGACCCAACTGCCCAAACTCTAACAGAGTCCTCACTGACAGACGCAAGTAACCCGCCCGTAGAATCCCAACACACAAAATCAATTATCTTAGTATGCCCCTGGTATCAAAATTCAGATTCATGCGGGAACGATCAACTTGTTACTAGAAGCAGGAACCAAAAAGAATAAAGATACTAATCGTGACAATCTCAAAGAAAAGAAAGGCCAACTTGAACTAAAAGGCCATGCAATTGAATGAGTAACAATTTCAATAAGATAGATGCAAACCATAAAATGCTCTGAAAGATGAGATACACCTTGAAACTAATTGTGTAATTAAAATAGCATCCGTAAATGGTGACACATACATGAACGTGATATGCTTAGATATAGCAGATAAAAAGATGAAAAGCTTATTTGACAAACTTTTTTCCTACTGTTATTTGTCAACTAGATTGAGCCTTAAGCCTAGACCTGGGAAAATGCTACTTTATTAAGGCAAGTTGACTCAGGTATATCCAGAGAGCCAATAGGTTCACCAATAGACCCTAGCATAACAAACAAAGCAACTCCCATCACCACAGTAAGATTTTGGAAGAGAGATGAAATAATAGCTTTTCTTCTAATGCCCAGCGAAATAAAACATATTGTCCTTTCAAATTTCAACACGATAACAATGCATGAACTAAAGCCATCAGTAGCAAGCATACAATTCAATGGCATAGAATCTGGAAAGGTAGTTGAGGATCCAAGAGGAACGACAACATCATTCAATCATACCTACTAGAGGTAAGACAAGCATTCACTCAGCAACAATATCCCCTTTTTCCAGGCAATAACAATCCCCACTTAACTAGACCGAATAAAAAGGATGAAGTTACTAAAAATTCAACCTGCAAAATTTGCCAGAACGCTTGTTTCTCTACATCCAATATAGATAAGATATTATCTGTCGCAGCAGCAAGATACCTTCCAAGACGTGGCTGGAATCTCAACTGGGCTGTGCCACTCTGATTCACGAGCAACATAAGTTATACATTTTTGGAGAACCGAGATACACTTGATGCACCATCTCATTAAAACCACAAGGAGCAACACGATTAGCATGACAATTCATATTAATTTGTACCCTGAATACCCTCGAACAGCTGCCGTTATTAATGCTCCAGTATCTTATCTCACCATCCCCATCGCAAGAGCAGATAAGATCATCTTTATTTGGGTGGAAGTCCAGAGACGCAACAGTAGAAGAATGCCCCATAAAAGTCCGAAGAGAATAACCAGCCTGAAATGAACAAATAATCCATTGATGATACCATATGCACATGGACATTAGATATAAAGCCAACAAAAGTGAAGCTAAATGCGTACTATCACAAAAGAACAAAACAGAGACGGTCAAATAAATCTTAGCAAGTTCACATGCGAATTTGCCCTCCACATTGACCAACAACTACCGAAACAGGAAACTCTTAAAACATGATCATTATCAGGGTAAAATGAAGGAAACTCGACATTGAGCTTCCAAAAGAATGCATAAAAGCGAAGGAGTATAAATACAATCCTTATAGTCACAAACTGCATTTCCTAAAAAAGCCACAAAATAAATGCCGCAGAAGTCTGCACTCGAAAAACAGCAGTTCATTGAGCTCCGAAGAGAATGCTTTCAAAATGATCTATGAAGGAAGTAGCCAAATCTTCACTTGATTATTATCACGGGAGAGTACCCATGGCAAAATTTATCAATATCAGCAAGCTCTAGAATTCCGGCTTCAAGGGTAATTGTTAAAAGCTCATAAAGCAACAATCAAAACAGACAAATTTCTGTTGTTTAAGAGAGAGAAAAGATAAAAATTAAAAAAAAAAAAAAAACAGAGCATAGCACTTCATACGTCTTGTTCTTTGAAAAAAATGTCAAGTACAACAACTAAATACAAAGTAAAAACTGCTCACATACGTGTAACACATAACTGCACACAAACGTGCTATTAACTTCCTAGAAAATAGCAAAAACACTAATTGTATAACTTAATTTACTTGGCCTTTTTTTATTAAAAAAATGGAGGAAATATGACTGAAAAACAGCAGCTGAGATAATTCCAACAAACTCCTCCTTGGATCAGTTGCTGCTACAGATTCCTATTTTCTCTCTTAATAGGTCAAATCTTCCAACCTAAAGTGGTTTTGTGAACATATCTGCAAGCTGATCTTCAGATCTACAATAGACTAACTTAACTTCGCCACTTTGTTGCACCTCACGCAGAAAGAAAAATTTGACTTTGAAATGCTTGGTTTTGCCATGAAAAACTGGATTTTGTGATATTGCTAAAGTAGCCTGACTATCCACATTAACTTCAATGCAATCACTAGAATTCAACCATAAATCCTTCATTATCTTCTTCAGCCACAAAGCTTGATTTGCAGCTGCAGTAGGTGCTATAAACTCAACCTCTGTAGTAGACCGAGCTACAATCTCTTGCTTTTTAGAACACCAGGAGAAACAAGCAGAATCAAAATTGAAACAATATCTAGACGTACTCTTCATGTCATCTACTGAACCAGCCTAGTCATTATCAGAAAATCCTTGCAAATTAAACTTCTGACATTTCTTAAACTTTACACCAAAGAACAATGTTTCTTTGAGATATCTCAAGATCTTTTTTGCTGTAACCAAATATAACTGACTAAGACTATTCATAAACCTGGATAAAACACTCACGGCAAATAGAATATCTAGTCTGGTTGTTGTAAGATACATGAGACACCTAATCAGACTTCTATACATAGAAGCATCTACTGCATCTGTTCCATCATTCTTCTACACCTTCTCTTTAGTAGCCATAGGAGTGCTTACACTTCGATAATCTTCCATCTGAAACTTCTTTAGAATTTCCTTTATGTATTTTTTCTAACAAATGAAAATTCCTATTTGACTTATAGACCCAAAAAATAAGCCATATTTCTCAAGTCTGACATCTCAAAACCTGCAAATAGATCTTGCTTTACCTTCTCTATCAAATTCATATCATTCCCTGTCACTAATAGATCATCTACATAAAGTAACAAAATTACAACACTGTGATTCACCTTCTTGACATAAAGAGTGAACTCACTTAAGCTTTTTACAAAGCCAAAATCCTGCAAATATCAATTTATCTTCCCATACCAAGCTTTTTGAGCCTACTTCAGTCCATATAGAGCTTTCCTCAACCTATATACACTCTCTTCTTAGCCTTTGATACTGAAACCTTCAGGTTGTTCAACAAAAATTTTCCTCCTCAAGCTCTCCATTCAGGAATGCAGACTTGACATCTAACTGAAATATATGACACTCCTTCTTTGCTGCAATAACTAACAGTAGCCTTATTGTATCAAGTCGTGTAACAGGAGCAAATGTTTCAGAATAGTCTATTCCCCATATTTGTGCATAGCCTTTCACCACCAGTCTAGCTTTGTGTTTATTGACAGAACCATCAGGATTAAGTTTTGTTCTAAACACCCACTTAACCCCAATCACATTCTTATTATATTGTCTGTCAACAAGTTCCCATGTGTGGTTTTTCTAGATCATTGTAATCTCCTCTTGATTGCTACAATCCACCTCTAATCCTCCTTAGCTTCCACAAAGTTAGATGGTTCGAGCATCGCCACATTACTTCTTTCATAGATTTCAGCAAGTGACCTTATGCCTCTCACTAGTAAATCATCCATACTATCTTCCAATCCATCTATAACTTTATCAACCTCTACATTTGTTGCAGGTTGTTTTTCAAATTGCTATTGTTCTGCACTCTTTCCTTTCATCCAATTCCACTCATCTTCCTCTAGAAAAACAACATCTCTGCTTACAGTCACCTTCCTTGTCATAAGGTGAAAAATTCTATAAGCCTTTGATTGGAGACTGTACCCGATGAAGATTCCAAGCTCTACTTTCTTACCCAGCTTGTCCCTCTTGACCTCAGGAACATGAGTGTAACACAAACACCCAAAAACATTCAAATTTTTCATAGAAGGTTTAACACCATACCAGACTTCAAAATGTGTTGACATCTCTAAGGCCTTTATGAGTAATCTGTTCAATAGGAACACTGCAGTATTAGTTGCTTCAGCCCAGAACTTCTTAGGTAACTTCTTCTCCTGCATCATACATCTAGCCATCTCCATAATGCTTCTGTTCTTCCTCTCACTGACCCCATTCTGTTGAGGTGAATAGGGAGCAGTGAACTGCTGCACAATTCCTACTTGCTCACAATTCAACTTAAACTTGTGAGCAATATACTCAGAACCATTATCAGACCTGAGCATTTTAATTTTCTTTCTACTCTAATTCTCAACTAAGACTTTAAACTTGACAAACACATCAGCAACTTTAGACTTGGCTCGCAAAAAATAAATCCAACTCATCCTAGTCATATCATCAGTGAAGGTAATGAAATACCTGCTACCATTGAGAGAAAACTCAGACATAGGTCCACACAGATCTATGTGGACTAATTGCAGCTTCTCACATGCTCTCCAGCCTCCTCCTTTGAAAAGAAATTTGGCTTGCTTGCTAAGAAGACAAGTCCTGCACCGTGGAAATTCCTCCTCCAAACTTGGCAAGTCATCTGCCAAGCTATTTCTCTACATAAACGACATGCTCTTCTTGTGAACATGCCCAAGTCTTTTATGCCATAGCTCTGCATTTTCTTCTTTGCACTTTAAAGCCATTTGTTGCATCTATTGTGGCTTGAACATGAAACTCTTGTCCCTCATTGAGATTCTTAGCACTTCTTTGCTATCTACATTATTAATAAGACATTCCTTCCCTTCAAACTTCACTTTATAGCCCTTCTCAACTAATTGACCAACACTTAACAGATTCTGGTCAATGTTTGGCACAAAAAGAACATCATTGATCAGTTTCACCTCATGATTTCCTTCAATAGCCACTATACCCTTCCCTTGCACTTCGATATACTGTCTGTTGCCAATTCTAACTCTGGACTTGACTGACCTGTCTAGACTCCTAAACAGCTTCGAATTACCAATCATATGATTGGTACAACCACTATCCATCAGCCATGCATCATTCCCAACAAAAGATTCAGAAAAAGAAGCTACAAACAAGTGCTCTTCCTCAATTTCATTCACTGCTACCTGTGCTTTCCTTGCTTGCTAATTTATTTTATTTTATTTATTTTATTTTATATTTTTTTTGCAGATGGCTTCCATGTGACCCAACTTGTGACATCTTATGCATCTAACATCAGGCTTTCTCCAACATCTAAAAAACTAATAATTAGTTCCACCACAATATTGACAAGGCTTTTTGTTCATCTTTCATTTGCTAGACCCACAAGAATTTCCTTCTTTTGCTACAAACTTGGAGTCACCAGCATTTTCTCTAAACTAAATCAATTTCTTCCCTTTGCCTCCATCATTTGACTTCACTTTAGCTTGCAGCGCACTCTTTACAAACTCCTCTTCTCATTAGTCTTCTGTGCTCCTGTGCTTGCAGAGCATTTAACAATTCTGCAAGCTTTATATCAGCTAAGTCTCTTGTATTTTCCAAATAAGCTATGGTGGCTTCGAACTTCTCTGGAAGAGACACCAAGATCTTCTGAACAAGCCTTTCATCCTTCAAGTCAGTCCTTAAAACTCTGATTTTTTCAGCTATCCCAACCAACCTATCAGAGTACTCCTTCACTGACTCTGAATCTTTCATTTGCTGTCTCTCAAACTCTCTCAAGAGATTCAGCACCTTCATGCCTCTTATCTTCTCATCTCCCTCGTATTCATCCTTCAAGAAATCCCATATTGCCTTTGCAGAATCACATCTCATGATCCTTGTGAAGATAATGGGTGAAATAGCAGCATACAGGCAAGACTTTGCCTTAGCCTTCCTCGCGATTCTCTCTTTATGGTACTTTATCTGATTCAAGGTCGGATTGTTTGGAAGTAGAGCAACATCATAATCATTCTCCACAGCCTCCCATAAATCATGACCCTCCAAGAATGCCATCATCTTGACAGCCCAAGCCTAATAATTTTCCCCAGTAAAGACTGGAGTAGTCATTGTAGAGAATCCACTTGATCCTACCTCCATCAGCTTTTTCTTTGCAGATTGGAAGCAATCTTCATTCATTTACCCTCACTTCACGGTCCCTTAAGATCCCACAAATGCTCTAATACCAATGTTAAAGCTCATAAAGCAACAATAAAAATAGAAAAATTTATGTTGTTTAAGAGAGAGAAAAGATTAAAAAAAAAAAAAAAGAGCATAGCACTTCATACGTCTTGTCCTTTGAAAAAAATGTCGAGTACAACAATTAAATACAAAGTAGAAACTGCTCACATACTTGCAACACATAACTGGACACAAACGTGCTATTAACTTCCTAGAAAATAGCAAAAACACTAATTGCATAACTTAATTTACTTGGCCGTTTTTTTATAAAAAAAAAAAAAACAGAGGAAAACAGAGGAAATATGACTGAAAAACAGCAGTTGACATAATTCCAACAGTAATAACAGGAGACAATCATCTCATGTAAGCAAGTGTGGAAATTTAGAGAACTTACATACTGAAGCAACTCTCTAGGTTTTAAAGAAGAGTCGGATTGCAAAACCATTCCATGGACAGTTAGGCTGTAAATTCATAATATCGACTCAATATAGTATATGTTCCCAAATTTTCAATGTTTAGATTTTAAAACAATGGCAACTCCTATTAGGGGTACGAAGCTAAAATCGACCACAAAGCCATTTTTTATTGATGTTGCAAGTAGCAACAAGCCAAAGACAGGGGAGGCTTTAAGGCAGAAGAAGACACGTGTCAGTTGGCATTCTTTCATCTGGAACAATGATATCTTACCATGGTACCAATTTCACTTATGGCTCATCACCAAGTGTAGGCTTCCTACCCAGTCTTTCCTTATGACTTGTGGTAGGATTGATGATGCTTCCTGCCCTTTTTGCAATGCTATGCCTGACTCTATAGATCATCTCTTTTTTGGATGTTGCATTACAGCTAGTGTTGCTTTCTTTTGGGCGGCTAGGTGTAACCTTCCTTGGCACAATAGACCTTGGCTTGATAATCTATGTTGGGCCATAACTATGCTTTCAAGCAAGGAGTTTTATAAGTGTGTTGCCCGCTGTTCTTTTGGTGCAATGTGCCATATTATTTGGAAGAACAGAAACGGCATTCTCTTCAGGGGGGAGCAGGTTTTTGTTCCGTCCATGAAGAAGCATCTCCTTCAAGTTGTTAAAGACAAGGCGATCACCTGCAGGAACGTGGAGGACTCCATCAAAAATAGAAGGTTGCAACACTCTTGGGATGTTGACCCCATTATCTTCTCTAGGGATCAGACTTAGAGTTTTTTGGCTGGTTTGGTTGCCTTTGGCTGCCCATTGTGCTTGCCGCCTGGGCCTTTCTTTGTTGTTCTTGTTGTAGCCGTTTGGCATTTCTTGTGGCTTCCTTTCACTCATTTAGAGCATGTTCTTCATGAGTGGAAGTTTTTTAGCCATCTCGTTTGTATAGTTTGGCTTCCTTAATATATTGCTTACTTTTACCAAAAACGAAAAAAAGAAGAAGCCAAAGACAGGCATATCTAAGTATCTGAGTAATAACAGGTGACCAGCTTTAATTGAAAGTCTTGCTCCATTCCTCTAAAGGACTAAAATCTTCTGTGGTCAGCTCTAAGGGACAAATTACCTACTTCTTCACCCTTCACCATCATGCGCTTAACTATAAATTCGGAGTCCTGTCAATTAACTCATGCCAGTACATCTGCTTGCTTGGAGCTACAAGTGTAGGTGAAGTTCTACGTAACTTTCCAGGGTATGTAAAACAATAACTTCCATTAGATTGTTCACTCCGAGAAAAACAAACTTACACCATAAGCACTTGTATCATAGTGGCAGAAAGTTTTGAAATTTCATCAGTACTTAAAGTCAGGTTGGCACCTCATGTAGTTCAGTATATCAGAAGGCTGTTACAAGAAGCTTTGAATACGAAAAAGAATTGAAAAATCTAAAAAACGTGAGTGTCAATGAGATATTATGTTCACCAACATTGTTAGCCTCCCAGACTCTGACAGTTTTGTCAAAAGAAGATGTTGCCAGTCGAGACATGGTTGGACTAAATCGAACATCCGTGATCAATAAAGAATGTTCCTCCAGAGTTGTTTTCAGCTTTAAAGTATCTGCATACCACAGTACAGCTTGCATAATCCAGAAATTTAACCATCCCATTATCAAACTATGGCAGAAGACAACATATTATCATGTCCACATAACTGCCTGTACTTACTTTCTTATCAAGTCCACCAATAGCAAGTACTTTCCCATCTGATGAGAAGTGGCAACAAGTAACCTTGCTAGTGCTTGCTCGAATAGTATTCACTTCAGTAAATGAGAATTCTGTAGCACCCAATTCAAATATTGTGAGTGAAACTATGAAAGACACTTCATCATTCAGCCTTCTAGGGAAATGATTCTGAATCAAACCTCAATTAGAAGGACCTAAGAATGATAGTCTAAATTAATAACAAAGAAGACCATCTAAAGGCAAAGTGTTGCGATTAGGCGAGCAATCGAACAATCATACAAACAAAAGAAGAAAACAAATCGGACACCAGATATACGTGGTTCAGTTGTAAAGACCTACGTCCACGAGGAGAGCAGTAACGAATTTCACTATAGATCAAGCAATATAAGGAGATTACACATTCGAGTTACTCAAATACCCTCTCGGTGTTTTCGAAGCCCCAATTACACCCAATATACCAATCTTTCTTGAATGTAAATCATGAATAAGTTTTGCCACACGAGAAACACAAAGACCCAAAGCCAAGCACCAGCACCTCCAATTACACCCAATATACCAATCTTTTTTTTGGATGTAAATCACGAATAAGTTTTGCCGCACGAGAAACACAAAGACCCAAAGCCAAACACCCAGCACTCAAAGTAAAACGTTGCTCCAACGCGTGGCTTCCTTCGGCGGTGTGCGACTTCTCACGGCTCGTACGTTCAGCATCCCCCTCGTCAAAAAAAAATAATAACTTACGCCTTTGCCTCTCTTTTATAGGGGGAGAAGTACACTAATGGTGCCATAAGTTGTGTACGACGCTTACTTTGGTGCCATAAGTTTCCGTCGGATCATTTTGGTGCCAAATCGGAGGAAAAACGATCACTTTGGTGCCACCGGCGAGAAATTCTGGCCAAAATAATTACGTGGCATTTATATTTTAAAAAAAAATCGATGTGGCTTAAGATTGTCCACGGTGGATAGCATAAAACGACGTTGTTTTCCTTTCTTCGTAAGAAACGACGTTGTTTCTTGCCATCCATCATGGATTCACATAAGAAACGACGCCACCTTGTTCCATAGAAAAAAACGATGTTGTTGCAGAGGGAGTAAAATAGGGTTCGTATACGGTTCTCCTCGACGCTGGCCGTAGCTTGCTCACCGACCGTCGTTCACCCACCGCCATTCGCTCGCCCGATGTCGTTCGGCCATCGCTGTAGGTGCGCCGTCATTCATGATCGTTCAAGTTTTGTCATGTTCTCTACGTGGATCAATTTTGCGAAAAATTTAGGGTTCCAACGGGCAAGTTAGAGCACGGAGGGCAAATTGAGGGCTCGACTCAGGGGGAAAGTAGTTGGAAAAGTGGTGGGGATGTCACTTTTATGAGGATGGAATAGAAAATTTGATTCTTCCATCGTTCGTTCGCTTTCTGTTGTGGGGACCAAATAGAAAAATAGGATGCGGAGGGGCTTGACTCGGATGGAAACAGTGGTGGGACCGAATTTGTTTGTTTAATTAATTGGACTGCTTTTGTGGGGGACCAAATGTGAATGTGATTAAATTGAAAAATGGGTGGTGGGGACCTCACTTTGTTTATTTAATTTGGTTTCTTTTGTTTCTGTAAATGCACCGAATTGGGGAGATTTTAGTCGCATTTGTTCCTTGACAACAAAACGACAAGAACCTGCATGTGAAGTTGCCGATTCTGTCATGTGTTTCCAACAAAACGACAATGACTCTTTTTCTTTTTTTTCATTGGGTGCAGCGTCGACATGGATGCAAATCAGGTAGGCGTCATTGTTTGCTATGGTGGAGAATTTGTTATTGGCACTGAAGATTGGGAATATAGTGGTGGAAATGAAGGTACTATTTATGTCAATGTTTGGAAGCCATCATATATTGATTTTATGAGGGATTTGGTATATTTTTTACAATGCAAAGTGCAAAAACAACATTACTGTGTTCCTGGGAAAGAATTGAATGATGAGTTGAGATTTTTTAATGACGATAATGGTATTAAGGATATCATTTACCATTATCTTCATGGTGAAGAAGCTAAGGTATATGTTGAGTATTATAGTGATGATGAGGATGAGGACGAGGATAAGGATGGGGATGAGCAGACTACCACTGAAGGAGGAGAAGTGAGAGATCCTGTTCAATCGAGTAATCAGGTTGGGGATGAGTTTAGGTTAGATGGAGGGCAAAATGATAGTGAGATAAGTCAAATTTTTAGATATGGACAAAGAGGGAGATGTCCTGAAATCTTGGATGAAGATTTGGGTGAAGATGTGGGCGATAAAGACTTCATTGGATTAGAATGGGAAATTGCTTTACCTAGTGAATCGGAAGATGAATGTTTGGCTTTAGTAAATTTCCCAAGTGACGAAGATGATGATGAACTTGCACAGTCAAGACGAAAGCAAAGGGAATTTCTGAGAAAAAAACTTGCAGCTTCAGCAAAAAGGCCCGAGCCAGTAAATAAGGATGGAGATCCAGCTGAGGGTAATAGAAGTGAAGATGAAGAAAGCTGTGGCGATGAAGTTGCTGGTTCGAAAAATGAGCTTAACAATGATGATGAAGAACCTGCTCCTCGAAGAAAAAGTAAGTACCCTTGCTATGATCCGACTGTTGATAAACCTATTTTGTCGGTGGGCATGAGATTTGATGATGCCAAACAGTTCAAAGAAGCTGTTGTGAAGAACTCAATTGGTGAACAGAGGAGCGTTAAATTCATTAGAAACACGAAGGAGTTTGTGAGAGCTAAGTGCTCACAGCCTAATTGTTCGTGGAAACTCTATGCTGCTCTTAGTAAGAATGGGTCATTCTAGATTAGGTCTTTTCAGGAGGAGCATACTTGTCCAATTATCTTTAGTAATAAAAGGGTAACAAGTGTGTGGTTATCAAAGCATTTTTTCAATACTATCAAAGCAATACCCGAGATCAAGAGTCCTCAATTTCAACAGTTGGTGAAGGAGCAAGTGGGGGTTAATGTGTCAAGGAATCAATGTAAGAGAGCGAAGGTGAGGGTGATGAAGATATTGATGGGTGGATATAAGAAAGAATATGCACAGGTATGGGATTATGCTGATGAATGTATGTTTCAAAACCCATCTAGTAGGGTATATGTAGAGGTTGTAAAGAGGCCACTCCCTGATCTTGGGCATAGATTTGATAGATTTTATGTCTGTTTTAATGCATGCAAACGAGGTTTCTTGGCTGGTTGTAGAAGAGTTATAGGATTAGATGGATGCTTTCTAAAGGGTTTATGCAAGGGGGGTTATTGGCTGCTGTGGGGCGAGATGCCAATAATCAAATGTTCCCGATAGCTTGGGCGGTGGTAAAAATAGAGAACAAGGATATTTGGTCATGGTTCCTAAAAAATTTAATGGCTGACCTTGAGATAACCGATGGAGGAGGATGGGCATTCATGAGCAACCAACAGAAGGTAATTTAATTGTCAATTAATTCACTCCCTTTTAAGATTAGTCACTTGTATATTTTTCTTTACTTGTATTTATTGGTTTAAATTTTTGTAGGGACTTATTCCTGCATTGGCTGAATTAATGCTACATGCTGAGCATAGAATGTGTGCGAGGCACATATTTGCAAACTGGTCAAGGAACTTCAAAGGAGATAGGCTGCAAAAGCAGTTCTGGCAGATAGCAAAGAGTACGAATATGGCTGATTTCATATTAGCCAAACAAGGATTGTTGCAGTTGACAAATGAAGGTTTTAATGCACTCTTCCAGACATAAGCTAAACACTGGTGTCGGGCCTTCTTTAGCGAAGAGTTCAAATGTGATATCATTGATAACAACCTCAGTGAAGCTTTCAATGGTAGAATTTTAGAGGCCAGGTGCAAACCAATCATCAGCATGCTTGATAATATTTGAGTTATGGTCATGACTAGACTGCATAGGCAAAGAGATGAGGCTACAAAATGGAGTAGAGACTGTGGCCCTAAGATTGTGAAGAGATTGGATGCAAATATTGCTGCTAGTAGGTTCTGTCATCCAGTTTGGAATGGAGATAATGGATATGAAATTATTCAAAATCAGGATAAGTATGTTGTCAACCTGGATAGAAGAAAGTGTTCGTGCCGAGCCTGGCAACTGAATGGAATTCCCTGTGCTCATGCCATTTGTGCTATTCAGATGAAGCAAGAAAACCCAGATGATTACCTACATGATTGGTACAAAAAAAGCTCATACCTTACTTCATACCAATTTAAGATGCAGCCTATCAGAAGCAGCAAATTTTGGGAGCCAACAAATCATGAAAGCCTTCTACCTTTACCGTTGAAAAAGCAAATAGGAAGGCCAAAAAAGAGATGAAGAATGCAGCAGGAAGAGGCATCAAGCCAAAGGATGAGTAGGACCGAATCAAAGATGAAATGCTCCTATTGCCGCAAGGAATGGCACAATAAGAAAGGTTGTGAGCTGAAAAAGCAGCATCAACAGCAATATGTAATGGCTGATTCAGTGCTAGGGACAGGACCTACTGAAGAGTTTCTTGTTGGGCCTAGTGGGATAGAAGGCCCTGTTGTAATGCCTACTGAAGAGCAAACAGAAAGCCATGTTGCAAGGTAAGTATCCTATTTGTCTTAGTAACTTTACAGTTCTTATTCGATAGTGTTGTTGGTCATAATCCTAATATAGTACATTGTTGTAAGGCCTACTAAAGGGCCAGAAAAAGGCCATGTTGTAGGCTCAAGTGCAGGGATAGGGACTGGAATGGGCAGGACAACAACAACAACAACTGAGTCCACTGTTGAGCAAACAAGAAAAAAATATCCTGTAAGTTGTACATTGTTGTGTTTGGTCTTTTATGGGCTAAAATTTACATTTGTTATGTGTTTCTCAGGTGAGAAGATGAGCAACTGCACAAGTTGCAGAGGTTGCTATAAGGATTATTGCTGCTGAAAATGATGCACCACAGTGAACAAGAGGGGCTCTTGGAAAAAGATTAAGGCAATATGGTTATGGGATTTACACAGATGAACGTACTAGAATGACTATTTTGAATGTAAGATTTATAGGCCTTATGCATTTAATTTGTTATATTTCAATTCATTTGGTTGACAATATCACTATGTTCTTGTAGCTTGGGAGAACTTCGGAGGTACTTCTCTCTCAAGGTGGGCCAACTCAAGAATCAAGGGCGCAGCCAAAGAAGAGTGCTCCAAAGAAGAAGAAGACATCGGGTACAGCTACGAAACAGCCATCCAAAAAGAACCCAGCACCGGTTCTATCTCAACCAACGATTGTGAGCAGTAGTGATGATATGGACCAACACATGACACGTGGTAAAACAAAAATAGCCGCCGTAAAAAACAAGGAAAAAGAAAATGAGGTGATAGAAAGCCGAGCTAAATAACCTGCACATCCAATTCGAAAGAGTGCTCGGATTATGAATCAATTCAAAGCTCCAAGAGTAAAAGGAGATCAAGGTTTGTCAATATTGACTGATGGGAGGGTGCTGGACAATGATGTTGGACATGTTTTTTTTTTTTTCATGTGATGCTGGACATGGTCTTTTTCATGTTTTCTTTTTTTAAGAGTGTGCTGGATTTATGGTAATTGTTGTCTACAATGCCATTGTTTTTTTTTTTTTTTAAGATAGTGTTGAACTTTCGATGATTGGGGAATGAAGTTAGATATGCTTTTCTTTTCTTTTGTAAATAATCAATCAATGTTAATGGCAAGTACTAGAATGACTATTCATTTTCCCTTGTGTTGGTTTCGGCTAGAATGCTAGCAAGTCACTTATACTGCTGTATATTTTATTTTTTACTGCAATGTTGCTGTTGCTGCACTGTTGCTATCAGCATTGTTGGTTAAAGTTGTGGATTATAACGAATTTGTGGGGTTCTGATTATGTGTTGCTACAAGAACACTTTGGGTGCTGGTACATCTTGTTGCACCTAGGCTGATGTAAGAAAATGCACTAGCAACTCAACTGGTGCAAGAACAAGGTGCATTTGGAATGTGACGTTTGACACTAACATGTTCTTTTTAAAAAAATTTGTGCAACATAAGTGATCACTTTGTAATCGTGACTAGCACTTAAATGATCACTTTTATAAAAACTTGACACTCAAATGATCACTATTTACAACTTATGGCACTAAAATGGTCAATTGTGAATTTGCCACCATCCTTTAATTTCGGCCATGGTTTGCAGTTGCAGCAAACTAGCAAACCAGCAAACCAGCGAACTATTGCCAAATAAAAAATGCAGCAAACCATCATCATATAAAAAAATACAGCAAACCATTACCAAAAGCTTTTAATGCAGCAAACCATTATCAAATAAAAAATGCACCAAACCATTACCAAAAGCTTTCAATGCAGCAAATCATTACCAAACAGAAAAATGCAGCAAACCGTTACTAAAAGCTTTCAATGCAGCAAAGCATTACCAAATAAAAAATACAGCAAACCATTACCAAATAAAAAATACAGCAAACCATTACCAAATAAAAAAAAAATGCAGCAAACCATTACTAAACGCTTTCAATACAACAAACTATTACCAAATAAAAAATGCAGCAAACCGTTATATTTGAAGCAAAAACTAACCAAAACAAACATTGACAATACACAACTAAACAACAAAACTTTTAAGTGCTTACAACTAATGCATTCCAAGTCCAATCTTGCATTTCTATCCATAGATTACAACAACAAAGCATTCTGCTCCATACAAAAATTGCAGCAAACCAAAAAACACATTTTACTAATAAATAATCCAATACAAGTGCATATTCCACATCTTCGACTATGGTAGACATACAAACTTCTTCTCATTACTCACTTTACATTTGAATAAACTACCCAAGAGAATAAGAACACAATCAACGCTCGATAAAAGTTTCTTTCGATTTTCAGTCTTAAAACCTCCCTCTTCAAATGGTCCACCAGAGATGTTAAACTCTTCATTTGAGCTTGCATTGAGTCAACATTCTCCAACTCGTCAATTAACATAGGTGGAGGTTGATTTCGGCTTCAAATAACTCCAATATCACCTCTGTCACTCGATTAGAGAATTTTATATCAATCCATTTAAAATATTGACACTTCGAGCCTTCTCTATATCTGCCGCACCCATGGAATCTTCTCTCGGGATTCAACCGAGTCCAAGATGTTCTTCTCGGACTCGGTAACCCACAATAACAGTAATACTCACCATCTAATTCGCTTTTCTTATAGGAATATGAGCCACTGCTGAAGCTTTTGTCCTCCATTTGCAAGAGCGAGCTGATGACTTCGGGAGAAAATCTAAGTATGTACTCGAAATGATCGAATTGGGGATTTAGGGTTTTCAACTTTCGGTTCTAATCGAAATTGGGGATTTAGGGTTTCTTATTTGGGGAAAAACAGCAAACGGCATCGTTTTGTTCTTTGTATGCTGATTGTATTCTCCGGCGATCCACATTGGCGTAAAAAATTAATAAAAAACTGCCACGTCGGATTTTCGGCCAACCAAATTGGCGATGGCACCAAAGTGATCATTTTTCAAAATTTTTGGCACTAAAGTGATCCGATGGAAACTTTTGACACCAAAGTGAGCGCCGTACACAACTTATGGCACCATTAGTATACTTCTCCCCTTTTATACGTGTGTGTGTGTACGCCCAAGGTCAAAGGTTTGACCTTGGGCCCCACACTTTCCGTTCACGCCCAGAGTCTTCACACCAAAAGGAATTTGGCAATGCAAGAAAGGAAATAGGAGACTTGGACCCACTTTTGGTTTCACGTGGGAGACTCTACGCGCAGGGGACTTCATCGGCCAAAGAAAGAAATCCTAAATATTGATGTGTTTGGGCCCCACCGTGGATAACATCTTCGGCTTCTTTTGGTCTCCTCTGCAACCACGTAAAATAACAAAACTTTGCTGCCCTTTATTTATTTCCTCTTTTGTAATCCTTTGTGAGTCCACTAAATTTCGCGTTTTAGCAAATACTCAAACTCAAGTCATAATTTAAAACAAAGTATGGTAGTCTAAATTAATAACAAAGAAGACCATCTAAAGGCAAAGTTCTTCCATTAATTAACTAAAAATATTCATCAGGCTTTTACGGTTGATAAAATTTACCTCGAGGAAAGTCACGCTTGATTCCAAAGGTGGGCTAGTTATCATCATTTGATAACTGGTGACATCGGGTTCATTTCCTTCTTAATAGATAGGAGTGATAGCGAGAAATGACAAAATTATCTTGTCTGTTCATTATTCAAAGGCTTGTCGTGAAAGTCTTGTCCTTCGTTGTCACTTAGTTTATTGAGTTTTGGTCCTTTTTCTGCTCATACCACTTAAGTTTCTCCGTTGTCGCTCAAAGGTTAGTCCTTCTAAAACTCTTAAGTAGTTTTTTTCTGTATGGTTCCCTTCTGTTTCGATTAGTCAAACTCTGAGCTCGTGGTGGACGAAATCTTACATATCCTCAGAAAGGAAGAAAAAAAAAAGGCTCAGGACGCACCAGAGTGCATGAATTGGCAATAGTCGTTCAGACTGAAGGACAAAAGAAAATCCCAATAACATCTATAGGAATCAATAGATTATTGAAGTCTACAAGATATATGAGACTAACAGATTTGTTTTCCTGCTATACACACAATAGATCTAAATTTGGAGCAGAAAGCAACAATGTGAACAAATATATATGTTGCACTTTATATGACAATGTTTCCCTAGAAAATCTAAAGCATATAGAATAGAACACGCCACATAAGTACTGTAGAGGAAAAGACTCCTCAAGAGACTTTTAATGTTTTATGTCTCACAATCTAGTAAAACCGCAATCAAAAGAGAGCTTGTAATATTTAGCTGGAAAGTCCCTGTGAGATATAGAAGACGTGCAAAGGATCTAGACTTGGAATGAATGAGTCGCAACAAATTAAAGCTGGTATAATGTTGATATGAAATATATATAGCGCATAATGGCATCTACTCTCAAAGTTACCATATGACCAATTGATATTAAGCCTTATCTACCTATTTGAAAGAGATTTACATATAAGTCACGTTGATGCAAATCTCGAAGACTTCTCTATTTATTATTATTATTAATTTTTTTTTTTGTAAAATGTTTTGCAACCAACCTCATTTCTTCATTTTATTCTTAGAATTTTAGGACCCGAAACGAAACGTTCTACTCCAATAGACTCGTCTTCTTCGATCACCCCCATGTCAATCCATTTTGCATGTTCAGCCTTCTGTTTCTTCAGCTCCAACCTCTGCAACTGCACTTTTGCTCTCATTAACTCCAATTCCTCCATCAGTGGCCTCAATCTCTCTTTTTCTGCGTCCACTTGCTCTTGTGCATCTCTAATTTTTTGTTCTTGTCTTTGTATGTCTTCTTCTCATCTTATGAAATTATCTTCTTTGATCACCTCCAGTTTCACCTACAATATTAGCTAAATTTCATCAACACTTATCAAAATCATCTGTTTTTTCCACATCATACCTCTAAAGAAAAATACATGCCTTGCTGTGAAATAGAAGAACAATTACAGTAAATGTTAGAAAACCTAAATGAACTAATATTAAGTAATAAATAATACATCAACTCACTTAAAAAAAAAAATCCTTGTGTATCACTATTTCAAGATAACGTTTATAAAGACGAAAGATTATGATACTATAAAGTGTATACTAAATGCTATTATTACAAATCGAATGTATAAGCTCAAGAAGAATTATTAAAGAATCAAAGAAGAGGAAACAAATTAAGAAAAAAAAAGGAAAAAATAAAAAAGAAATAATAAAGGCAGCGTGGAGGAACTCTATTATCGTCAATTAAGAAGATGCGTGAGATTTCATAAAAGTAGAAAAGGAAATTTAGAAAAGCGACTCACCGGAGACAAGGCACATTCCACATGAGCAACAAAATTATAATCACAGTTCTCGCAAAAATAGACCCATTTTTCCGGATCCCTCCTCTTCTCGCAGATGTCACAGTAGTACTCTGCCCTCTCATCTTCAATAAATGATTCGCGGAGCACCAATGGCTCACAGTGATGCTCAGATTTTACAGTTGGCGGAAATAGAGAACATTCGTAGTGAAGAGTATAATCGTACTGCATACACGAAAAGAAGTCGATCCCGCAACTTTTATGGCAGGCCCTGCACTTGTACTTGGCGTTCGCAATCCCGTCCTTTTTTTTTATCTCACTCCCAAAATAGAAGAGATGGTGCTCATGGAAAGGATGTTTCAGATACGGTTTTTGAGCACAGAGAACATGGACATAAAAATTGCACTCTCCACCCGAGAAAGCGAAGGAACCACTGATTATCATGTTGCAATGGCGACACATGGTATCTTTATTAGGAGGTGAAAAGCAGAGGGTGAGCGCATGTAACGAGTGGGAGGGGTGTACCAAGGGGGACGATAGCTGCAAACATGATTTATGGAGCATCTTTTGGAAAAGCATTTGTATGCCGGAGCTTTTCTATCTATATTCCTGTTACAAACTGTGCAAAAGTCCATGTTAAGATTGCAATAAAACTTCAGTTCATGCTTATGGAAAGGATACTGAACCGTCGTGGCCACTCCTTTCTCAAGAGACGAGACAGAGGCAGAAGCGCAATTGTGATGGAAAAAGAAGTCGCACATCTGAAGCAATAGGACTCACTTCTTCGTCGAGATTCACAGATTGCACATTTGTGTTTCTCATTGGGACATTGAGCGAAGGTCAGAGTATGCTCAGGGTGAAGGTAACGTTGAACTGCATCTATAGGTGGTTGGGCACATGATTTATGAAGGAAGAATGACCAATCTGAACAACCAAAAAAGTCGTCCGACGGAATCTGGTCTTCACAGATACTGCACCTGATCTTTGTTGGAATTTTGTTTGTTAAAACAAAATGGGTGCTTTTTACTTTGTCTCACATAGAAAATGTGGGAGCAAGTGGGTCAGTTTAAATATGTGGGATTTCCTTATGTAGTTAAAGGAGTGATTAGGTGGGGGTGGACCCCACCATACCCGCGTGCGGGTGCGCGAATAATCGCCCCGCGGTTTAATTAGCATTAATCCCTTGCTATTTATTATTTTTTTTAATTTTTTTTTTTAGTTCAAAGGTTGCGTTTTAATTTGAGAATTCTGGAAATGAAATATAAATGAAAATTCGAAATTCTATTTAAAAAAAATTATTATTAAAAAAAAAATTATTCCAAATTTTGTTTGTGTCTTTTCAAGACAACATTTGGAAAACTACCTATTCGGTTTTTTAACTTTCCCGAAGGATTGCAATTGTTCGTTTTTTTCGACTTCTTCCGAAGAGTTGCATTTGTTTATTCGAACAATTTTCTAAAGACGTGTTTGTTCGCAATTTTCACGAAGAGTTGCAAGACTGTTTCATATATATACTTGTCATTTTTCGGAAAGAAAAGTGTGGTCATTTTCGAGTCTTCTTTCTGAAAAACTACAGCCAATTGTTCGATTGTTTCTTAGAGAGACCTTGGAGAAATACTACAATTGCTATTTAGTATTCTCATCCGAGACTTTGTTGTATCCTGGAGGATTTTTGCCGGTGACCATTAGCAACGTTGTGGGGCAAATAAATCCTTAAAGAAAGTGATATCACGCCTCAAAGTCCGAGTTGTTTTACTCGATCCGATTTTATTGTTCAACTCATTTCGAAGCAATATTTTCACAACAATCTTTGTGTGGGTTTTGGAATGGTAGGAGGAGAGCTGATGCGGATGCAGAGGATGATCGATCACCGATGGGCGTCTACTGATGTCTCTCTCACCATCACCATCATCATCATCTTCATGAGGTATAGTCAAAATCACACAGACAGATCGAAGATCAATTCGCATTCCTCACAGCGGTACCTTATGGGGCTCATGTCATACGGAGAGCGACATGCATGGCATTTACCCTTCCCTGATGAATCGTAAGAGAGGTAGAGAGGGTGCTTGGGGTGGAAAGGGTGGTGTTGTATCTCCACGGGTGCCTTGGCATTTACACTTGCTGCATCCGTATGCCTCCTCCTCCGAGATCCGCATCTTGCAACCTCTGCAGGAAATTTCCGTTCTCACGGGGTCGCCGTGGTTAATGGATGTACTTGACATGGACACATCGGTAATAGGAACCTGGCAATCCAACATCATGCCCTTGTTGAAGGTCGAGATGGGCCCATACTACCTAAAAAAATGCGTATGTACCGTTAGAATGACCCAAGCCTTATAAGTTAGCTCAGAATTCCCTTCCTAGGCAATGTGGGACAAGAGACGTGCCCCCCTTCCTGCGCACGTCTGGAGACCGAGGCGTGAACGCATCGCCATCCCTCCTCCCTATGCACCATCGCCTAGGCCATCACAATGCTCGTGACAAGGATGTTGAATTTGAAGAGGAGCTGATCTAGCACATGATGTGTGAAAGTAAAACCCGCAATTTTCGCGACAGTAAATAGAAGGGCTACCATTGTCACGCCCCGATCCTCGGACGTGTGCACATCCTTCTACTTGGTCGATTTTAGAATATGATATCCCAGGACTATGTATCACTGACCCTTTCTTTTTATTGAGTACATGCAGAAGCAGTTATAAATCCCCAGACAATAAAACAATGGGATATGAAAGTATGCCATATTTTTCATATTAAAATTCATAACCACACTTTCATTAACAGCACAACTCATAGCATATTTACAATACTATTCACAACATACTTGTCTCACACCTATCTATGCTAAGATAGGGTTTACAAAAGGGATGGGATCTCAGTCCACATCCGGGTTATATTCAAGATCCTTCTCTGGATCGTCTTCTTCTTCAAAAGTCTTTCTCCCCTTCAGGTTCCTCTTCCTTAGCTTCTCCTCAGGGTCCTGAAATGGTTATTCAATAACCAATGAGACCACGTCTCAACGAGTCCTACCTCCTAAGACTCGATTAGAAAGCCAATACACTATAGGCTGCCTGAACACGGCACGAGTTGGAGGACTTACCTTGGGCTTAGATTCCATCTACATATTAGTACAGTTCAATAGGCATTCAAACAATCACATCACCGATCGAAGCATCGATCGACTCGACCTAGTCGATTTCATATCAGTCGGACCCTTTCTAGGTCGTTCATCTTACTTCAAGCAATTCCTTAGATTTAGTGGCTTTACGGTCCCACCCGACCCTCTCAAGATCTAGTGACTTTACGGTCCCACCCGACCCTCTCAAGAACTAGTGGCTTTACGGTCCCACTCGACCCTCTCAAGAACTAGTGCTTTACGGTCCCACCCGACCCTCTCAAGAACTAGTGGCTTTACGGTCCCACCCGACCCTCTCCAGATTCAATTTAGGAATAAATCTTAAATTCACTCCTAAATTACTTTAGCACCAAATAAAGCTCAAATAAATAAACGGACTGCACCACGATAATCAGCACAAAATTCCGGTCACTTTGCCATCCCGGTTGAATTTCGGAAAGATAAATAATTAAATAATTAATTTCGAAAAATAAATAAATAATTATAAAAATCCAATTTAGGCTCATAATGCTGAATTGGATACCGAGACAAGCCCGGAAAATTTCCGAGACTCGTTCCATAAATAACATGGCATGTCTACTTGCTAATATCTATTTCTAACCACCTAACATGCATCATTAAGTCTCTAATTTAATTGATCTAAACTAATATAACCACCTAATTGCATTTAATTAAATATAACCAACCTTAAGTATAATTAGCAAACTAAGAAAGCTTTAGTGAGTAAAACTCACTTGACAAAAGCGGAGATCGAATCACCGCAACGGCGACACGATGGCGGCCGAAATCGAATTTTCGACAACACCGGCGGGCTTGGACCGGGCCTTGGATTTGGCCTAACAAATCTCAGCCCAAATGAGATTTGTTCTTGCATTGAAATGGGCTTGCTCTTGGACTTGGGCCTAGCTGCAATTAGGCTTCAAAAACTGGGCTTGAAGACTACAATTGCTGAAAATGGGCTTGAAATAAAACTGAATTGGGCCTGTCTTTGCTGGGCCCAAAAAATTTGAAATTGCTGGGCTTCCAATCCAATTGATGCTGGGCTGGAAGTGCCTCTGAAGATGGGCTGAAGCAAGTTCGACTGGAGATGGCTTCGCTGGGCGTGGAACCTGGTCTTGGGCTGAAAATACACGGACGAGGGGAACGTGCGGCTTGGACGGCAGCTGGCTTGAGGCTTCGCTGGAGAGAGTTGCTTCAGTCGGTGGCTTCATGGACGACTAAACATGGAGTTCACAGTCAGCAAATTGACCGAGAGATGCAGCGTGGACTGGAACGTGGCAGCTTTGGCGAGGCTAGCAACTAGGTTTCGTCTTCATGGGCGGCTGAGGCGTGCAGACTTCGGTCAACAAACGGTGGAGGAGAGGGCACCGTTGACTGGTGTGCTAGCGTGGAGCTGAGGGCATGCACTGGGGAAGACTGAAGATGGAAGCTGGCGTGGAGATTTCTTCTTCGGTGGATGATGGAGCTGCGCACGAAGGAGACACGAGCTGGCAGCAAAGGAGTGAAGAACGCTGGTCAACGAAGAGAACTTCGTTGGTGGAGACGTGCTAGCCGAAGTTGGGTCTTCGCTGGACGATTCGCGAAGTTGCTGGGGAGACCATGCGGATTGAAGCAAGTGGTCGAAGGCAGCTGCACTCGGTGATTTTTCTCCTTCAGCTGGCATTCGCACGAGGTAGCGGAAAGCAAAAGCGGTATGGCCGGTTGTGGTTGAGAGAAATAAAAGAGATGGATAGGAATGAGGGGTGAGGGCCCCTTAAGCTTGATCTTTTTCCACACAAATATCTCTTGCTCTTATCTCTCCACATAGCTGTCATCCACCAATCCATTTTCATCCCAAATTGCCCTTTCTAGATAGTTGAATTGGTCCATAAGTCATTACTCATGTGACACGAATTTTTCTAGTAATATGGATCAATTACTCATCAAATCTCTCTCAATTCCTCCTCAATCGGCTCTCATAAAAAAATCAATTGATGCCTCAATGTCTCAATCGTTATTTTTCTTCACCCATGCATCCAACATGCATCTCAATTTCGCAATTGAAAACCATCTCCGGCATTTTCTGCACCAAAACAACCCGGTGATGACTTTTTCCCAAAAAGTGTCAGTTGTCAGAAAAATCTTCTGAGACTAAGTCGACACTCCTAAGATTTATTGTGACATGGCCAAAACTTCAATTTCTAAAATCGGACTCGAATTGGCGGTTAATTTTCATTCGGTGCGTTTTTAGCGTGACCTAGACTATCGGGTAGTTTTCAGAACTTTTTAAGGCAAATGACCCGTGGTCGATTTTCTTCGAGCCACTATGAACCCACTCGACTCAATGGTGACTCTTGATTTTCGTGAAAATCTCGAGGATTCAATTACGGACACAGGGTACCAAAACAATAAGAAAATCAGTCTAGTGTCGGCCGACGATAATTTTTGTAATTCAGTGGTGTCACCCACTATTAGCCACACATCTCTGTCGATCCAGTCTATCTCTGATTTCAAATCTTTTTTTTTTAACTGCGCCGTAATGACCTCTAAAGATGGACACGGTCGAGAAGTCGATTCCTGATCGAGTTCTCAAGTCTATTGCCTTAAAATTCCTTAATCATTTCCCCAGATAATCTAGTTATCTCGAGAGTGATCGGCTCTGAGAATAACCCTATAGGCGCGTCAATGAAATGCGCGATTTATTCAGTAGAAGACAGGGTTGAAATTTTGGGATGTCACAACCATTGATGAATTCTTCTCCGCAAAATGTACTCAAAATTACTTGTTCGCAATCTTCATGGTCAAACTTTCGAATGTACTCGATCTGACATTGTACATGTCCATATGGTATTTCTTGTTGGGCAGTTTGGAAGTGTTGGAGAAAATATTGGCTGGGTTTTACACTCCACGTTAGCGAGATGTAAGACCATTCAGAATTCGACACGTGGCTCCACGTGTAAATGGCGTCAGAGGTTCAAAATTCGCGCGGCGCGCTCTCTCCTGCGGACCTGGCCCACCACTCTAAGGCTCTCTCTCCTCTGTGACTCTCTCTCCGTTCTCCGTTCCGTTGCGGGGGAGAAAACAAAAACCGCAGGTGTGCTTTCATATGCTCTCCCCCCTCCTCTGCTCTCCCTCTGCTGCTTGCTTCCATCTTCCCCCACCCTGACACCGACGCTGCCGACGCTCCTCTGCACGACGCCGACGCCTCTCCACCCCTCCGTCGCCCCCGACTCCGACGCCAACGCCACCAACGGCTTCACCTCCGCCTCCGCCTCCGCCTATGCCCTTGAACCCGACGTTGACGCCGACGCCCCTGTCTCCCTCTCGCGACCTCCGGTCCCTTCTCTCTCTCTTTCCTCCTCGAAGTCGTGCCTCTCTTCCAGTGAACCACGATGCCAACGCCCCTCTGCCGGTTGCCTCTGTCGACCCCGAATTTGACGCCTCTCAAGCCGGTTACCTCCGTCTTCGCGGTTCGGTGAGGTCTCGAGTATGCTCTCGTGCTGCGTCTCTTCTTCCTTGCTCAGCAACACTGTACTGCCTCTCTCTCTTTCTGAGTGTGTGTGCATGCTTTCATCCATGAGGCAAGCATTTTGACTAGGGTTCGGGGTTTTGCCACCCCATCTTTGAGGTTCGTCCGGGCACCTCTTATTTTTGCGTGAACCTAGGGTGAATTTTATAGTCTTTCTTTCCAGATGACTACCCTTTTCACTTCGATCGGTCCTTCAGCAAAAGCGACTGCTAAGCGACAATGCGACTACAGTTTCAAATCATGGGTTTCGCTCTGTGATGCTAATCCTTGCTTTGGTTCCTTAAAAAGTTGCTGACTTTTTCGCACATTGTAGCTTTGCGGCTGCTCCGAGATTCTGGGTTGGTCGTTCTATTGTCTTGCTCGGAGCGAGCGAAATGGTGTCCAAAAGGGGCGCGTCGAATTCGCTGACACCTGAGTCGGCGGCGACTTCTGAGGACAAGAAAGGGAAGAAATTAAAAGGATTGGTGGCTTTAGTTCCTAGTTCTACCAAAAGTCATGGCAAGGTATTGTCTTTTAATCGAACCTATCATTCCACCCCTGTTTTGGGGACTTGACCATTTAGCATTCTTTTTTTCTGCAGAAAAATTCAGGTGCAAGCATTGGTGAAGTCGTGTTGCCTAATAATGACCGGCCAAAAATGAGGCAATGACATTTCACGAATTGAGAGCTACATCGAGGTGGGGATGAATTGTTTTAGTTGCAAGCGTGTGATAGTTGTTATAGTGTTTCCTGCATAACATTTATAGTAAGCAAAAATCAAGTTTTTCTATTTGATGCTTGCAAGGGAGATTATTGAGCAGGGAAGTGAATATTACTCATGGAAAACCATGAGGTCTTGAGAATTTGCCTTCAACAAAGAGCAATTTGTTTATGAAAATGAAATTTTTTGCATCACGCTTTTTCTCAAAATGATAATGAAACCTGTAAGTCCTTCTTTGTCTTTCTATGGTTGTTTCTGAGGCTTGTAAATTGTTATTATAAAGCATGTGGGAAGAGTACACGGAATGACTGGGTTGAAGGACTGGTTCCCTACCTACTGTTGCAGTTCAGAGGCATTCTAATTTGTTACAGCGAGTGCATTTGACCCCAATGAATTATCATATTTTGACCGAGAATGTCGGAGTCTGTATAGACATTATGATGTTTTAATCTAGTTAATTGATATAATAATATGCTTGTAGTAGGGTTAGTCCATTTGCTTTGTGTCTATTCGAATGAAATGCTTCCCATCTTAAATAAAGATCATAGCCAATGATCAGTTAAGTTGCCTATGAGATATAATTAGCATCTCAAGTGATGTTGGATGAATAATAAAATCGACATGAGTTGCACTTTGTATGCTGTGAGTTCCACCTGAATCTCTACAGAAGCATAGTCAAAAAAAACAGGAGAGAATTAAGTCTTGATCTCTATTCAATAGGTAAATAGCTGCTCCAAGCAAAGAGAGAAATTATGTTACTTAGTTGAATATATATATAAGATAGCATGGTCCATAGACTCTGTGCTTTGAAATGGCCTAGCTAAAATGTGATGAAAGATGATCAAATAGTGATGTACTTTAAGCCCAAGTATAATAGTTTATATTATTGGGCAATTAGAGTTTTCTTCCATTATTGCGAGTGTTTTTTCTCACATCTATCTTCCTGGTACTTAGGACATTGCAGGGGAAGTCGCTCAGAATCTGCACGAGTATTTTAGAGCCGTATACAAGGTTTATCATATTCTACCTGGAATGAGATCTTTCTGATGTGAATGACATTCTCTTGCATGAATATCTGTAGTTTTGAAGTTATCTGACATGGCTTCATCCAGGTGGTTACTGAAGCAGACATCGAAGAGTTTGAGGCAAACCATAGAATCTTAGCTGGAAACTATACGAGAAATTCAAGGGTAACATGAACAGGTGGGGTTCATATGTCCTTTTTCCTCTCTTTTTTCCTTTCTTATACATGCCTATCTGACATAAAAGTATTTGAAATCTTTTGTACCTTTTCTTTCACAGGCTTTTCTGTTTGATGCTCTGCTCAGATCCCAAGCTTGATTACCACCGCTTTAAGGATATCATTGATGATGCAATAGCAGCAGGTTGGTTTTTTGACAATTTGATCTCTTCTTGACCGTTAGATTTACTCTTAAACCTCAGTCAAAATTTGAGACTTCAAGCAGGGCTGGGCTTCATCGTGTTTTATAGAGCTTAATAACAGTGAGGTCAATATGTAAAAAATAATTTTCTTTCACAATGATAACATTTAGCACAGGTTGCTCATTTACTTTTATGGAGAGCATCCTTTTTTGTCTTTTTATGTTTCTAAATAATGCTGGTCCGAGGATATTGGTGTTTAATAGCCTAGATCTTATGCGTGCTTGATAATGTAGCGTACACTATCCTGTTATAGTGCTTAATGCATGCTCTGTTTCTCTGTGTCCTACAGGAACATTGAAGACAACCAAGGCATATGAGAACTGGGCAAGGCAAATTTCCAAAACTGAGCCACCTACAGATCCTCTTAGAAAGAGGGGGAAGTGAGTGACACAGCTGCACTGGGCTTTCATTCTACATAATTTTTTCTTCGATTTCTTAACTGTACTGTTAGTAGTATGTTCTTCTTTTGAATTGGAATGCTAACCTTTGTTTCCCATTTCTGATAGAGCGAAGAAGTCAGACGATCTTCTTGCAATTATATCTTAGCGCTGTAGCGAGCGAAAGGAGCATTTTCATTCCATGTTTTCATCTCTAGTGAATAAATATGGTGGTGTAATGCAGAGTTCAGAACCCAGTGAAGAAGAGTTCGAGGCTGCAAGAAAGAAACTTGAGAGCCGAAAGTCTGCCAAAAAGTCCAGGCAAAAATAACAGGAACATGTGATGTAGCTTTTGATTGGATTAACTGTGTATAGCTTTGGTTGCTTTGAGCACTCTCTTATGCTCCTAATTTCTGTAGCCAAAATTGGTGTGTTTGATTTCCCCTTTGTTTGGATGATATTTTGGGATGACAGATGCTCAATGCACTCTTGGTTTGTTTCCTTATCTTCTGGCAGCGCAAGAACTACATTTGTTGTAATATTGGAAATTGCTGCCTATAGTTTTGTGCATGCTTAAGTTACAGGAACTTTACTTTCCCAAATGGGATTGGGCTACTTTTCTACCAAATGGCTGATCATTCTCCAGGGGTTCATTTGAACATTAAAAAGACTGCGAAGACGGAGGCAACCGGCTTGAGAGGCGTCAGAGTCGGGGCTGATGAAGGCAACTGGCAGAGGGGCGTCGGCGTCATGGTTCACTGGAAGAGAGGTGTGACTTCAAGGAGGAAAGAGAGAGAGAAGGGATTGGAGGTCGCGAGAGAGGCAGGGGCGTCGGCGTCAACGTCGGGTTCGGGGGCATAGGTGGAGGCGGAGGCGGAGGTGAAGCCGTTGGCGGCGTCGGCATCGGAGTTGGGGGCGACGGAGGGGTGGAGAGGCGTCGGCATCGTGCGGAGGAGCGTTGGCAGCGTCAGTGTCAAGGTGGGGGAAGATGGAAGCAAGCAACAGAGGGAGAGCAAAGGAGGGGGAAGAGCATATGAAAGCACACCTGCGGTTTTTGTTCTCTCCCCACAACGGAACGGAGAACGGAGAGAGAGTCACAGAGGAGAGAGAGTGTCAGAGTGGTGGGCCAGGTCCGCAGGAGAGAGCACGCCGAACGAATTTTGAACCTCTGGCGCCATTTACACGTGGAGTCACATGTCGAATTCCGAATGGTCTTACATCTCGCTGACGTGGAGTGTAAAACCCAACCAATATTTTTCTCAAAGTGTTGGCTCAAATTTTGAAGGGACAGGACGTGAGCGCGCCGAGCGAATTTTGAACCTCTGACACCATTTACACGTGGATCACGTGTCAAATTTTGAATGGTCTTACATCTCGCTGACGTGGAGTGTAAAACCCAACCAATATTTTCTCGAAGTGTTGGCTCAAATTTCGAAGGGACAGGACGTGAGAATGCAAGGGACTTTGGATACCATCCTTGCTGCTCCGGGTAAGTCATGGGTTCCTTTCTCGCAAAGGAGACGATGTAGTGATTCGAACTCAGGATCTCTCCCAAAGGAACCTACGCTTAACCATTACGCCACCACCACAAGTGGTTGCGTGATTCCTTTTTCTTTAGGATAAAGCCACCAAATATCCAAAGTAACAAATTTACCACAAATTTTTATTTTTTGGTGACCCAGGAACCACCATATAGCCTGCAGCCGGCAGCATAAACCCGGGGTGGACGGAGCCACCACCACAGACCCAGCCGCGGGTGAGTCGCGTGAATGTGACGCCTCTAGGATTCAAACTCCTCCTCTTCGTGAGGGGAAGAGAGCCTGAAGCTAGCTGTGCCACCGCAGGCGGTGGTCCCCAAATTTTACTAACCGTAACACGTTTACCTACATTTTTGTCTTATTTTTTCTATTTTTCCTTTTTTTCTTCTTCTCTCTTCTCTCCATCGCTCATGTCAAAGGGAAGCCGGAGTCAGGTGAGGGCGGCCCTCGCTTGGGTGTTGCCCTCACCAGCCTAGGCGAGGGTAGCAACCCTTGCTTGGCAACCCTCGCCCGACGCCAAAGAGGACCGCCCTTGCCTGAGTCTAGCTTCCCTCCGTCATGGCCGGCAGAGGGAAGAGAGAAGAAGAAGAAAAAAAAGAAAAAATTAAAAAGTAAAAAACGAAAATGCCATATAATTTAGGATAAATGTGTCATATGGATATAAGTTCAGAGTTTTTATGTTACGAAATTTTTTTTAGGGTAAATATGTCACAGTTAGCAAAGTTTTGGATTTGTTTATATCATAAAAAAAATTTAAGATAAATTTGTTACTTTGGACAAAATTGAGATTTTTGATGACTTTTTCCCTTTTCTTTATTTCTATTTCTCCGCTTGTGGGACCGTGTAAAAAATGGAAAGTGCCAACGCATATAAAAAGTTACAGCTTTCTTTTCTTTTCCCTTCATTTTTGGCCTTTTCTATGCTCATCTCAAAGACGTGTTCACTGGCCTCGAAACATACAAGAATACTGTTTTTTTATTTTTTTTTTTTTTTTTTTTCACAATCTTATCCATTCCACGTTTATTTTCTTCTCCGAGACTTTGAATATTCATTATTGCCTAACTAATAATCCTCATTTATATCGATCTTGTAGACTCTGAACGTGGGTTATTTCCTAGTTAAACTTCCATTCATCTTCAATGGGTAGAATTTTAGTGTAACCCATTTTTGTCTTCTTATGATAGATTGTGAGTGTTGATTACCCTGGTAAAAAAAGGAAACAAATAGCTTGAAATAAATTCTTAAGTAACACAGTCTGTTTTTAAATGTAACATTTGAAAGTGATTTTTTTTTTTTTTTGATGAAGTTAAGAGATGTATAGATTTTGCCTATAAAGAATACAAGATGGAGGCCTAGCACCAACAGAAAATGAACACTCAAGAAGACAAAAGTCTAATGCGAGTGTAGGGGTGCCATGGTTCCCAAAAGAGAAACCAACATTTGAAAGTGAAGTTAACCCTCGCTATACTTACAAAATGACAATTCGAGTAAAATAGAATAGAGGAACCAAACTAATAATTTATCTTACTAATGAGCGAAAATCATATGATTTCATGTTCAAAATCTTTTTTGGGCGAAACAGAGGATATCTTGATCAGGGGAGAGAACGGGGAAATCCCATATGAAATGTTTAATTAAGGGTTGCTCATCAAATGAAATTCACTCAATTCAAAGATCATACGGAAATGACATCACTTAAGAAGTATTCTTATTCGACATATGATTAACCAATGGTTTACGTAGCTTTATTTTCAATTTGTGTAATAGATAAAAAGGAAAAAGAAAATGAATTGCATTCCTCAATAAAGACAAGTGGTATGTCCACTACAGTTTATATGCCCACAAATTATTCAACACTCCTCATGTCTAGTAATTTTGAAAAAAGATCTACAAATTATAACGGGGAGAATTATAAAAAAAAAAATCCTAAATATATTGTAATTGTGCCAATTTAGTTATAAACTTTTTTTTTTCTAAATAATTTAGTCACAAACCATTTGCATTTGTGTTAGTTTAATTCATTCGATCAATTTTGACCAGCTGGCGTTGATGTAGCATTCTAATGTTGGGTCTAGTGGATTTCAAACTTCTATCCTCTTTCCTATTTCTCTTAGTTGGTATTACATTTAGAAAACTGCTTCAAAACAAGAAAGTCCATCAAGCAGGCCCCTAAAAACCACCCATGCACAACTTTAGTTAAGAAAATTAGACAATACAAAATTACAAAAAAAAAAAAAAAAAAAGGAAAATTATGGCACGCCAGTTCAGTCTAATTCCTTGTGCAAAATTAGAAAAATGACCAGTTATTATCGATTTCCAAAATCGAAAATTGGAAACCATTTAGAATAGGCCGGTTTGGTCCGATCTAAGTACTAGTTTAGATGAGGACCTTGCTCCCTCCTTTGTGAAAGTAAAGTTAACTGAAGTTGGACTCACAAATCAGAAATTAAAGTGAAATGGGATAGTGAAACAGCCTAATGTTATATCTCGCTAATAAGATAAATTTGAAACGCCAAGTGTAAAAATCAAAGTCGCCAGATACAACGCAAAAGAAGCTTTATGCATGTTTAGCCCTGAAATTGAAATCATCACAGAGACGTACTTTTCCTTTTTCTACTTTGCGCAAAAAGCTGTGTCTTCTTTTCCTTTCTTTTCCTAACGCACGAACGCGTAAACAGCTATGTTTTCTTATTTTCTCGTCTTGTTCTTCGTTCATACCAAAGCACCTGCTCTTTTACCTTTTCTGTTGTCTGGATTCCAAATCACATGTTTGGTGCTAATGTTCATTGGCCTTCGTACATATAGAAAATCATTACTTTATTACTTTTTATTTTTCAACGGCCTTATAAATAAGTCCACGCTTATTTTGTTTTGGTAGGTTTTGAAGGTTCGTTATTGCCTAACTAATAATCCCCATTTGTATCCATCATCACATGAACTTTTTACTTCGATTATATCCTAGCTAAGTTCTAATAAGTGAATTCGAGAAGTCAAATGTAAACTCTAGGTAACATGACCTCTTCCAAATTCCCCAAATAGCGCATGCTGAAGAAATATGCGTCAGGAGCGGGTTCAAACCTGTGATTCCATTCCTTTTTTTCTCCATTTCTTCACCTTTTATCTCCAAAGTGCAAACTTGTAAAAGGCTAAGCTTTCTTTCTTTCTTCATTTTTGCCTTTTCTGTGCTCATGTTAGGAACACAAATATATAAAGAGAAAAAAAGAGAAGAAAACAAGCGAAAAATTTTATGTGGAAAACCATTCCCAAAATTAGAAAAAAAGGAAAAATCATAGTGCCACACTTTACAATCTTTATACTATCAGTATCAGTGTTACAAGCTCTAGGGTTACAAGCTTCAGCGTTATAAATATAAAAGATATTGCCCCTATATATAGCAGGAGTTTAGACCATACATAATTAATATGAAAATTACATGTTTGTCAAAGCTCTATTATTTACTTTGACATTGCAGGATGGATGACCTAGTGGGAAGTGTCTACCCAAAATAAAAAAATTTGCGCTTAAACATTATTTTCCTCTATTAGACTCCACAACTCCATCAGCTCATTCAAAAGATATGTTCACTGGCCTTGAAACATACAAGAGTATTGTTTTTTCACAATCTTGACAATTCCACATTTATTTTTCTTCTTCAAGACTTTGAACTTTTGTTATTACCTCACCAATAATCCTCCTTTATATCCATTTGTCTTTAATAAGCAAAATTTTGAATGTTATACCATTCCCTAACTAATCCCCACTGTGGATGTTGATTGTGCTGAATAACAACTAAAAAAATGAAACAAAAACCCTGAAGTACATTTAAGTAACAAAAATTTTTTGGAATGTAACTTATGAAAGTGAATTTAACCGAAGCTGTACGTACAATTTGCAAATAAAAGTAATGAAATAGAGGAACAACCCGATGATATATCTGACTTATGAGTGGTACTTATATGAATTCATATATGGAATGTTTAATTAAGTGAAACTGCCTATTGAAATGAAACCACTCAATCCAAAGATTACAAGAAAATGAAATAATCGCAAAAAGTATTTCTATTTGAAATATGATTTAATTATGGTTTGTGCAGTTTTATTTTCAACTTCAAAAGCAGTTAAATAATAAGAAAATGAATTATATTCTAGAATAAAAACAAGTGGCGTGTCTACTATAGTTTATATGTCCATAAATTCTATTACACTTCCTCATATCTTGTAGATTCGAAAAATTTCTATGAATCTAAGCCCTCGTTTTTTTTTCCAAGACTTTTTTATATACATATATCATCTAGGCCATTGAAATTGCCTCCACTCCCAATCTTCATAAAATACTATTCCTAAAGATTGATATTTTTTAGGTGAAAAGAAGGTTATTTTTATTTTTCTTTTTTTGTGTGGAAACCTATCTCCACTTATGGCACGTTTGGTAACGTTTCTGTTCAAAAATTGTTTCAGGGAACAAAAATATAAAAAATTATTTCTGCTCCGGAGAACAATTTTTTAATAGAAGAAGGAGTTTGATAAACTTATTTCGGGAACAAAAAATGAACAAAAACACGTTTGATAAATTTGTGTTCTTTTTTTTTTGTTTCTTTTAATTTTTTAATATTTTTCTTTTTCTTTTCTTTTTTCTTTTTTCTTCTTTTGGTTTGCGGCCTCGCCTAGCCATAGCGAGGCTCGCCGGCCCCCGGCGAGGCCGAGCCTTGCCCCGATCCGGCAAGGCTTAGCCTCGCCCAGCCTTGCCCCGCGCCGGCGAGGCTCGGTCTTGTCGGGTCACCGCCAGGCCAGCGAGCCTCGCCAATGGCTAGGCGAGCTTGGGCTTGTTGGATATGGGCGAGCCCGAGCTCACCCAGCCAAGGCGAGCCCGAGCCTTGCTAAGGGGCCGGCGATGCTCCGACGAGGTCGCCGGCCCTCGACGGCGTTGCTAACCCTCGACGGCCAGTCGCCGGCCATGGCTAAGGCCGGCGACTGGCCAAAGAAAAAAGACAAAAAAAATAAGAAAAAAAAAAAGAGAAGAAAAAGAGAGAAGAGAGAAGATTTGTTTTTAAAATTGTTCGAAAAACAAGAAATTCTTGTTTCTCATTTCTGTTCCAAATGTGTTGTTGGAAACAAAAAAAAAATAGATTTGGAACAAAAACGTAAATAAACGCGTTTCTTTTTTATTTTTTAATTCCCTAGAACAAAAAAAAAATATAAATATTTTTCATGAACAGAAAAAAAAAGAATGTTAACAAATAGGGCCTTAATATCCCACCAACCCCTCGCTTGTGAACTAGTGCCGCCGCTTGGGGGGGGAATCGTGAAAGTAAAGTCGATAGAAGTTGTACTCATTGATCAGAAATTAAAGTGAAATGGGATGAGGAATAAACTATTATTATACCTTGCTATTAAGATAAATTCCAAAACCCAAATATAAAGGTCCAAGTCAACTGATAGAACGAAAAAGAAGCTTTATACATGTTTAGCCTTGAAATTGGAATCATCATAGAGACATACTTTTGCTTTTTTTTCTCATTGCACAAAATGTTGTGTCTCCTTTTTCTTTCTTTTCCTAAAGTGCGAACGTTCAAAGAGCTTTGCTTTCTTATTTTCTCGTCTTATTCTCTGTTCATACCAAAGCCCCCCTCTTTTCTGTTTCTTTTGTCTGGATCTCAAATCATGTGTTTCGGTTCTAATGTTCATTGGCCTTTATACATACATAAGAATATTACTAATTATTTTTCAATGACATGATAAATCCACACTTTCTTTGTTCTAGTGGGTTTTGAATAGGGGTGAGCGGTTCCAGGTTCCGGTTCGGTTCCGTCTAGAATCTGGAACCTACTCTCGGGTACAAGTTTCTCAAAATGAGGAACCTGGAACCTACCTGTGAGAACCGAGAACCTGGAACCTACCCTGTCACAGGTTCTAGGGTCGGTTCCAGGTTCCAACAGGTTTTTTTTTTTTTTTTTGTTATTTTCAGATTTGAACTATAACGTATGCGCACGTTACCAAAAAAAAAAAATAAATAACGTATGCGCACGTTACTAAAAAAAGATAAATATAAAGTGCGTGCACATTACCCAAAAAAAACTATTACCAAAAAAAAAAAAAACTATAACGTGTGCGCACGTTACCAAAAATATATATATATATAAACGTACTCGCATGTTATAAAAAAAAAAACTATAACGTACTCGTATACTACACGGTAACTTCCCACATCTTAGTAAACATACCAATGCCAACTGTCAAAAATTTTGACATACATAATCAAAACTAATAAGAAGTTTCCAAAGAAGTTTCTAAAGAGATGAAAAACTAGAAGTGTCAACAAGATCTTAAATTTTCATCTACTCCATAGTGTGAACTCTGCAACATTTCCCTGTGATTCCTTTGGCACAGCAAAACCTTGCAAAGACATGAATGAAAATCAATCAAAATCCTAAGTAAAGACATAGAAAAAAAAATCAATATCGATAATACTCCATGAAGCATACCATTTTGGCCATCTAAAGGCTCCCAAATTTGTTGACAACATAGTTCAAAAATTCAATGTACATAAAAGAAGCTTGCATTAAAATTACGACAAACAAAATTGATCATCAATAAGCCAACAAAAAACCTTGCTTGACTTCTCAACCGTTGGATCCATTGCAAATGCGACATCACCAACTTTATTTATCGACGATAATCTCCGCATTAAGACCAACCATATCTTAAGAAAAAAAAAAGATTAAATAAAATATTCACTTATCAGATATACAAAAAGAATTACAATATATAAAGATATAAACATTATTTACCCAACTCAAATTGTTCTGTGTTCTCAATACACTCTTCAACATCAAGCAGTACACGAACGGCTCTCAACCAATTTTGAGTGCAAATCAAAGCTTTCACTACTTTTAGAGTTAAAGAACTCCGAAAGCCATTAAGCACACGATCCGATGTACTAAAAGTTGATTTTGAAGTAACGGTAGTTACGAGAATTGACAAAATATCTCGAGCCATCAAGGAAAAGATCTTATATTTTGAGACATTAGTCTTCCACCAAATCAAAATGTCAAGACCAATATTCTTTTCATTTTTTTCTTGAAGATACTCATCAAGCTTGGACTTGTTGTCATCATACCCTTGTTCATTCGAATATAAAAACATTTTCTTCTAAGCTTGGGCGTTATGCTTATTTATTCCTTCACTACCTCCAGTATCAGTATTGGAATTTGAACTAATACTACTTGCACCCAAATTATGGCCACCAAAATTTTGATCACTTGAAATAAGAGAAGATTGCTCATAAAATTCATACAAACGCTACAATGTATCCTTCACTTTGTAATGCATCTCTTTAATTTTCGATTTATCATCATAAATTTGTCGATACAATAAACTCACATAATTTAACTTGGCTCTAGGATCTAACACAACTGCAATCAACACCATCATATTCACTTTATCCAAGCTTCCATAATATTTGTCAAATTTTTCTTTCATTTTCACACCCATATCTTGAAGCTTATGATCCGAAACATTGATCGCATCTTTCAAATTTCTATACAAAAGAGCTATCCCTTCAAAATAATCATTTGAAGTAACATATAAAGTCCCAGACATCTAATTGGTGGCATCATAGAATACTTTGAGAAAATCCGAAAGAATAATAGCATTTTCCCAATCATCTTCACTAGGAGTTTCATGATTAAGCTCATTTACAAAAGATGGATCGTGATCTTCCATCCTCTCGAAAGCTTTTCTAAACTTTATGGCGGTGTCTAATATGAGGTAAGTGGAGTTCCAGCTAGTGGCGACGTCAAGAACTACCAAACCCTTATAAGTGATCTTTTCTTTCTCAATGCAAGATTGAAATTCTTGGGCTCTTGTGGGAGAACTCCTTACATATCTAACCACATTTCGGATACGTGCAATGGAGTCATGTACCATAGTCAAGCCATCTCTCACAATCAAATTTAATATATGAGTTGTACACCTCATATGCAAAACACTACCATTTAATATCAACGACTTTTATTTCAAAAGTTTATCCCTCAAATAACTAACTGCAACATCATTCGAGTTAGCATTATCCACGGTAATTGTTGACACCTTTTTTTTTATTCCCACTTCTCAATGCATCCCTCCATCATTTTTCTAATCTCCCTACCCTTGTGACTATGCATCACCACAAAATTGATGATTCTTTTATGCAACTTCCAATTTTCATCAATAAAATGTGCAGTGAGACACAAATAATTCAAATTTTGATTGGAAGTCCATGTATCAGTCATGAGTGCGATCCTAGAATTGATCTTTCCAAAATAATTCTTCAAAGAAGTTCTTTCACATAAAAACAACTTCATGCAATCTTTTGCCACTGTGAAATGTGATATATGTTTGAAGAGAGGTTGCAACTCACTAACATATTCACAAAATTCAACACGTTCAACCAAGGAAAAAGATTGCTCATCAAGGATGATGAACCAAGCAAGCATTAACCTACAATGTTCTTGATTAAATGCTCATGTCGATAAGACACTACCAGTACTAGAATCTCCTCCTCCCTTGCCAGCCATGTTGACATTATGTGGTACAAATAATTTATGCCTCTTATCTAGATTACGAGGAAACATCTTGCATGTGGTCAAGTGCTTCCTCATTGTAGAAGTACCGTTAGCAACACGGTACTTAAGCATTGACCCACAATAAATGCACTTCACTTGATATATTTTTCCATCCTTATCACTAATTTTCGAATAATGATTCCAACATTCAGATGTATATTTCTTATCATGAGAAAGATAAGAACCAGGTACCTTATTTGTGGCACTCGAGGTAGGGGGTCCCTCTTCTTCATTTTCATAGTTGGAAAACTCATATTCCGTAATCGGAGTCATCTCCTCATGTCCCTCCACCTCCATTGACGTGTTATCTTGATACATTAACTTTGTACTGCACAATAATAATAGAATATTAATTCAGGCGCACATTTTGACCACTCGTAATAATAATAGCATGCATCTTGTAGGCACAAGTGGTAAACATGATAATCCAAACCATTTAGCAGTAATTTAGTTATATGTGCACAAGCACATATGCTGATTATTTAAGGAAGATTAAATAGTAACATGTTTATCTAAGGTAAAAGAACAACCGAGTCTTTCTATATGAGGGTGACTTAAATGTCAACACGATGCATAAACAACAACCGCTTATGAACAAAATGTCGCACTTGAAGCATGTTAGGTATCTTCCAATAAGTGCAAACCTTCAAATTAAGATATTGAGCCCAGAAATCGTACAATGATAGTCAAAAGGCAAGAAAATACAAGATTGATTCATAAAAAATAATAGCACATTCCTTTAACAACCCAGAAGATGCTTTTCTAAATCTGGCGTTCAAGTCCAAAACCTTGATATAGCTAAATTTCAAGGCATTGTCCTTATTTGCAATAATTCTCGCTGAAAAGTGAGCCTGGAATCTATTAACATTTTCCTACATGGTCCTGTTATTCACTCTAAAAGAGCTACATCACCTCCCTTTTTCCCTCAATTCTGCAAAGCCTCAAACATAGTGGTTTACATGTCTATTACACACTTGGTCCTGAGCTAAGAGAGCTTCCTCGACAATAATAGTATAGAATAACAATGCTTGTCTCAAAATTTGCTGCCAACAACTTGCTCATCTAGAACTTAAACTCCAAAAACAATGAAAATGCCACCAAAGAACTATAATCACTGAGCAAGTCCAAGAATCACCAAATCAGTCACTCACTCCCTATGTTAGTATTACCCCGAGATCATACAAATGAAATTCACAGCATTTGATGATATAACCCCGAAATCATACCCTTGGAGAGAAGGTCCAGAAATCCAATTTCACCGAGTGAGCAGCGTCCAGCACTGAGCAGTGAGCAGGCTACAGGGATGTCAATCGCTGGTCTTCAGGGCAATGGCATCAGGCGTCACGATTGTTGGTGCGAGCAGCGGCGGTGGCGATGGGTCGCGAGCGGAGACAGCAGAATAGGCGTCGTCGGGGCTTCTGGCGCGAGCAATGGTGGTGGGTCACAAGAAGAGATAGCAGAATCGGCGTCGTCGGGGCTTCTAGCGCGAGCAAAAGCGGTGGGTCGCAAGCGAACATAGTAGAATCAACGTCGTCAAGGGTTCTGGTGCGAGCAATAGTGGTGGGTGGCGAGGGGAGATAGCAGAATCGGCGTCGTCGGGGCTTCTGCTCGTTGACGACTCGGGGCTTCTACTCATTGATGACTTGGGGCTTTTGGTGCGAGCAGAGGCGGTGGGTCGGGACTCTCGAGCGGAGACAAGCTCAACTCAGAGCACGGCGTCATCGAGGATTTTGCTCGTTGGGGTTTCTGCTTGTCGGCAACTCGGGGCTTCTGGCGCGAGTGGAGGCGGTGGGTCGCTACTCTCGAGCAGAGACGAGCTCAGCTTAGAGCACATCGTCGTCAAGACTTCTGCTCGTTGGTGACTCAGGGCTTCTGGCGTGAGCAGAGGCGGTGGGTCGCGACTCTCGAGCGGAGATGAGCTCGGCTCAAAGCACGGCAGTGACAGGTAGTCGGCGATGGGCATCAGGTAGTCGGGCAATGGGCATCGAGGCAAGGCACGGCAGCGATGAGCCTCGAGTGGCAAGGGTTCACGCGAGCAATGTCGGTGACTGGCGTTCGGCGACGGTGGCCTTGAGGGCGAGTGGCGTCCGGCGGCGAGACTTAGAGCAGCGTTTGGTGATACCCTAAAAAACTAAAAGTGGAAGAGTCTGAGAGTCAGGAGTCTCGAGGGAGGGGGGTTCCTTTTGGAACCCTAACCGGTTCTGAAATCCGTTCCGCGACCGGTTCCGATTCCGGAACCAGGATCGCCGGTTCCCGGAAAAATGGAACCGGGAACCGGAACTGGTCCTTTAAGCACCGGGAATCAAACCAGAACCTCCGGTTCGATTCTCCAGTTTCCGGTTCTACTCGGAAATCACGCTCACCCCTAGTTTTGAAGGTTTGTCATAGCCTAACTAATAATCCCCATTTGTATCCATCATCACATGAAATTTTTACTTCGATTATATCATAGCTAAGTTCTAGTAAGTGAAATTCGAGAAAAAAAATGTGAAGTCTAGATCACCTAACTTGACATCTTCCAAATGCCCCATTAAATAATGCATGCTTTAGAAATTTGTCTCAGGGATGTGTTCGAACTTGTGCTACCATTCCTCTTTTTCTCCATTTCTTCACTTTTATCTCCAAAGCACGAACTTGTAAAATATGTTCACTAGCCTTGAAACATTCAAGACTATTGTTTTTTCCACCATCTTAACCATTCCACATTTATTTTTCTTCTCAAAGATTATGAATATTCGTTATTGCCTCATTAATAATCCTCATTTATATATATATTTGTCTTTGGTGGGTAAATTTTTTAATGTTATACCATTCCCTAACTAATCCTCATTTGTCTTCTTTGGATAGATCGTGGATGTTTTTTTTTTTTTTTTCGTGGATGTTGATTACACTGAACAACAACTGAAAAAATGAAACAAAAACCCAGAACTACATACTTAAGTAACAAAATTATTTGAAATGTAATATATGAAAATGAATTTAACCGAAGCCATACTTACAATTTAAAAATTCAAAGAAGATGGATTAAAGGAACAACCTAATGATTTAACTTACTTATAAGTGAAACTTATTGATTTCACGTATGGAATGTTGAATTAAGTGAAACTGCCCATCAAAATAAACTCAGTTACTTCAATGGTTACAAATAATTCTTATATTTAGCCTGAACAACCTAAAGCTACATACTTCTCACCATTCATATATTTTGCATATCTAGCAAATTAAATTAGGCTGGATAAGTTATACTTCATTAATATAATGAGGAAATATCTTATCATCGAAGTCGCCCCCGAAATGGTACGTCGTTTTTCCAAATGGACCCCAACTGAAACACCGCGTTTCAATTTGACCCCCCTGCCACCACCTCGTCGCTACTGCTAAGATCCTCTCGTCCGGGGAACACATGACAGTCACGTGCCAATGTAAGATCCCAGTAGTGTCTGACCCGATTGAGTCAAGCTTTTACTAAGAAAACTTTCTCTAATCCTTAAAAGAAGCTCTAATTGGTGCGTTAATTCGTGATCTTGCCGAAAATTCATACACAAGAGCACTGACATCAGTTGTACATGCAAAGATAAGCTCATCGATTCCCGAATGCTTAATCTTGTGTTTGATGATAATGATCCTTCAAGGCCTAATTAATTTTTACCTATTTGGCTGCCCTGCTCTCTCTTTTCCTTATTAGACGTTGAGACCTAGTGGACTTGCCCATCTTCATAGTTGTCATGGCTAGTGCCCTAATATCTTGAGGGATTCGTATTCATTTGCTCAAGAGAGATTTTTCTGTCTCTTTTTCTGGGGTTGCTTTTTGTTTCTGGTCCTATAACTCCATCAATGCCATCCATCAGGCGGCTTGCAATAAGAGTTGATCATTGTATTCTATAGGTCCTTGAAACCAAAACTGAACTATATGAACAGTGAGTCTATTAAAATGGGTGGGTTGGGTCAAGTCTGGAGAAAAAAAAAATGATCTGACCCAAATTGACCTATTTCCATGCAATGCGAATGTGGCAAACCATACCTGGCCAAATTCGTATGAACAGGGCCTTAATGTTAATCTTGACGTGGCGTCCCTGTCACATTTGGCTTCTTGACATCTGCTTTTCTTTTCACATATATCTCCTCGAAAGTTGTTCGCATTAAATTACAGTGATGGATAAAATGTTGGGGGATCAGCGAGATCGCTTTCCTATCTATCTTGGTAAAAAAAAATTCATGGGATGATTTATGAATTTTTAATCAATCTCCGAGGTAAGGGGTTCCGCATGCACACTTTCTTTCCTTCCTTCCAATCATCACCTCGCAATTTCCCCTCATTTTGTTGTTTCTTCCGTCTCTCTCAAATACCAGTTATTTCTGCTTTGCATGTTTCCGATCTGTAACATGCAACTCTTGCCATTCTTAATTTCGGTCATCTGTTCTTCAAATTATCCATCCTAGTGTTCTTCGGTTACTCTACAAATGGATGAAAGGGACGATACCTCTAGAATTGCTTCCCTATGCAATCGCCTTGGTCGATTATGCTCAGAACAGGAGTTGGAGGTTTGGGATGATCTACCAGCATCGGCCAAACTACAGGATTGTCGCCTTATACTGGTGGGTAATGTTTTTACCAATCCCTTTGTGAATGTATCAGCATTTCATGTTGCGATGAAGAAAGCCTGGAGAGTGGATCATGTAGAGATAACTTCAGCAGATACAGGGCTGTATATAATTAAATTTCGAACTGAAGTGGAAAAAAGACGCGTTATGGATGGTAGCCCTTGGTTATTTTCCGGTCAATTGGTTAACCTTCGACCATGGCAACCAAATACTCCCTTACAACACTATGATTTCAGTAAATGTCTGTTTTGGGTGCATGTTATTGGCTTACCTTTGGAGTGGACTTCTCCTCCTATTTTGCGTAGAGCTGTCTCCCAGCTAGGTAAAGTTCAGGATGTGAAAACTAACATCTTTGCAAGAATAAGGATTGAATTAGATTTGAAAGAACCTTTGAAAACTGGAAAACTCATAAGTATTGAAGGCAAAACTCTATGGCTTGATTTTCGGTATGAGAGATTGTCACATTACTGCTACTCCTGTGGAAGGCTCGGTCATTATGCTGCTTCATGTCTGGAGGTCCCTTATGATGAAGCCCAATTTGATGGTCGGGACACGATGATCTATGGACCTTGGCTTAGAGCTGAGCTTAAACAATTTAGCCCTTACTGGGATGCTTTTTACCACCCTAAAGTTCCAGTTGAGCCAATGGAAGAGACAGTACCTGAAACTCCTTCTCCAAAACAGCCTGCCCTCCTAGCTCTTCCTTCTATCCCTGCCATGGTGGATGCAACTTCGCCTTCTATTATACATCAAGAGACTTCCAGGCTATTGAATATTGCCAATCCTACTACTCTAACTACAGATTTAGTACCTGCAGCAGTAAAGATGAAAAATCCTCAGACCTTTTCAGTGGATAAGCAAAAACAGAAGAGACCTAAGATTCCTCGCCCAATGCCACTTGGGGGTTCCAGTAAAAAATCGAAAAGATATTTACCCTATGATGTTATAGTTCCTTCATCTACAGTTTTTGATGAGTCCCTCCTTCTGGATGCCCCAATTTTGGAGGTACCTCTTCCTGATCTTCGGGCTTTGGCGGCTGGCCCTCAACAGCCACCGTGTTCCCAATGAAACTCCTCAGTTGGAATTGTCAGGGGTTGGGCAATCCCCTGAAAATTCAAGCATTAAAGGCGATGGTAGCCTGTGATAAGCCCGATATCATGTTCTTAATGGAAACGAAGCATAATCATCAATTTGTGACTAGGTTACAGTGTAAGTTTAAATTTACTCACTCTTTTGTGAAGGATCCAGTTGGCTTCAAGGGCGGTCTTGCTCTGTTTTGGAATGACAATTTTGAAGTTACTCTTGTACATATGGAAGCTCAGTTTGTCGATTTCATCGCCTGTGATCCTAGGACAACAGCTTCTATGCATATTACTTGCTTGCATGCTCCTCCAACATATCAGCTCCGTCACGACTTCTGGGATACTATAAGAATTATCCACGCGGCCAATCATTTACCTTGGCTATGTCTCGGTGATTTCAACGAATTTCTTTCTCCCTGGGAGAAGATGGGCAAGAGACCTGCATCCACTTCGCGAATGACATCTTTTCGGAATGTAATTAATGATTGTGCACTTCTAGAACTCCAAAGTAAAGGTTGCGAATTTACCTGGTCCAATAACCGTGAAGGGGATGATCTCGTAAAGGAGAAGATTGATCGGGTGTTTTGTTCACTAGAATGGCTAACGTCTTACCCTTCTGCAGAAGTATATGCTCTACCTCATGTTGGCTCGGATCACTGTCCTTTGTTGCTGCAAGCTCGTCCACCATCTGTCAAGCGAGCAAAGATGTTTCAATACGAAGCATTCTGGAATCAAGATAACGAGTGTCACGACATAGTAACACAGGCATGGGAAAACAGTAGTACCTCATTGCTTTCCAAGTTACAGGCAGTTGCTACCCAATTAACCAGCTGGAGCAGGGCCCAGTTCAGCAATTGTCATCAACGCATCTCTTACTTGCAATCTCAACTGCAAACAATTATCAATCGACCATCCTATCAGGAAGGAGAAAAGGAGCATGCTAATGCTATTAGATGTGAAATTCAGAAACTATGGATTCAAGAGGAACAATTTTGGGCTATGCGTTCTCGTATTCAATGGTTGAAATGGGGAGATCATAATTCAAAGTTTTTTCATGCCTACACTATGCAACGACGACAACGCAATAGAATTACTATGCTTGTAGATACTCACCACCAGTGGATTAGAGAACCAGAACAGCTCAAAGAACTTACTCAGGGATTCTTCTCTCAGCTGTACACGTCTGTGGGCTATCGGGATTTTCGTCCTTTCTTAGAACAATGTCCACCAGTGGTAACACCTGAAATGAATAACCATTTGATGAGTCGGGTAACAGAGGAGGAGATTTACCAAGCAACTTGTCAGTTGGGAGCTTCAAAGTCTCCTGGTCCTGATGGTCTCCCTGGACTCTTCTATCGGCATCACTGGAATGTTATCAAATCAACCGTTATTCAAACAGTTTAAGAATTTTTCGACACAGGTAGTATGCCTACAAGACTAAACAGAACGATCATTGCCCTAATCCCTAAAGTTCAGCATCCATAAAGTATTGAACAGTACCGTCCTATAAGTCTTTGCAACTTCGCTTATAAAATCATTTCCAAGATTATGGCCAATAGACTTAAACCATGGGTATCTACTTTGATCTCCAAAGAGCAAGCAGCTTTTATCAGCAATCGACAGATTCAGGACAACATAATGGTGGTTCAAGAAGTCATGCATCAATTTAAAGTGCGAGCATGTAAGAAACGTTTCAACCTTATGCTAAAAACAAACATGCAGAAAGCCTACGATAGGGTTGAATGGGACTTTTTAGAAGCCTATTTGAAGCATTTGGGCTTTCACAACGGTTGGGTTACTCAGGTAATGGCTTGTGTTACTACAGTCTCCTTTAGCATTCGCTTTAATGGTGAACAACTCCCTTATTTTAAGCCTACTAGAGGGCTGCGCCAAGGTGATCCCCTCTCTCCATATCTCTTCATTTTACTTGCCAATGCCCTCTCTGCTACTCTCACTCAAGCTGTGGACATGGGTCATATTAAGGGGGTTCAATTTAATAGAGACTGTCCTAAGTTATCTCACCTATTTTTTGCTGATGATTCAGTATTTTTCCTTCGAGCCACACTTTCTGAATGTCATAACCTAACTAACCTCCTAAACCAGTATTGTTTCGCCACAGGCCAGCTCATAAATCGAAACAAATCTGGTGTGTTCTTTAGCAAACACTGTCCTAATTCTTTACAACAAAATCTAGCACAAGAACTCAGGGTCCCTATTCTCAGTAAGTATGGAAAATACCTGGGCATTCCATCGGATTAGGGCCGATCGAAGAGAGAGATGTTCTCATGGATCCTGGCAAGAGTAAATGCTAAGTTAGCTGGTTGGCGAGACCAATTTTTATCGAAAAGTGGCAAGGAGATCTTACTAAAATCAGTAATACAGGCCTTACCGCAGTATGCCATGTCTATCTTCAAGCTTCCGTTATCTCTCTGCAGATTGATAGAAAAGAAGATTTCAGCATTCTGGTGGAGTAAACATAACAGTCAATCACGCATTCACTGGAAAAATTGGTCAGAATTAAAGCTTTCAAAAGATTCAGGGGGGATGGGATTTCGAGATTTAATTAACTTTAACAAAGCTATGCTTGGAAAGCAAGCTTAGCATCTTTTTCAGCAACCTCAAGCTATCTGGAGTCAGCTCTTTAAAGGTTTATACTTGAGATATTCCTCCTTCCAAACTGCTACCTCAAGACATCGTCCTTCTTGGGGGTGGTAGAGTTTATTGAAAGGTCGTGAAGTAATTACTCCTAAACTACGTTGGTTAGTCGGGGATGGGTCGCAGATACACATCAGAGAAGACAATTGGTTACCCCAAGGTCGGATAGGAGGCTTACCCGCGGAGAGAGAACCAGAACTAGTTGCTGATCTCATTGATCACCAGAACTCTGAATGGAAGTCTTCCTGTGTGACTTCATTCTTCGATGTCCAGGTTAGTGCAGCCATCCTCAATACTCCTATCAATCCGTCTCTTCATCATGATCAACTTGTTTGGACAGAGACACCTTCTGGTACCTACACAGTGAAGAGTTGTCATCATTATCTCTCTTTAAATTCTCAGCAACCAATTCATACACCATCATCCTCTTATACTAACCCGCCCCTGTTATGGAGGAAAATTTGGCATATGCATATAGTTCCCAAGCTTAAGGTTTTTCTATGGTTAGCTTGCAAAAATGCACTAGCTACAAAACAAAATCTCTACCAACGACATATCATCCCGCATCCCTACTGTACTCTCTGCAATAATTCTGTCCCAGAAACAATAGAGCATATGTTCTTCTTTTGCCCTTGGACTTATGATATATGGAATCATGAAGAAATCAGAGTCAGTATATCACCTACCTCAGTTAGCCGATTCGATGCCTGGGTTGTTGACCGTGTTTCCCACCCACAAGCGTCTCCAGATTTTGAAGCGATCACTAATATTCTATGGGAGATCTGGCGACAACGTAATAACGCTGTTTTTCGACAGATTCCACTGGATCCTCTCCTAGTTGTCACCGATGCCCTTATCCAAAGAACCATCTTCAAGGTTATCCAACCCTCGCCACAGAATATTCAAAACACACAAGTCAATTTAGGGCAAGGATGGAAACCACCAGAGGAGGGTTTTATCAAGTGTAATATTGATGGGGCTTTTCGCCCAGCATCGGAGAAAGGCTCCATCGCTTGCATTTTCAGAGACAGCAAAGGTATTTTGACGAACGTGCTTACCCGATATGTGCCTGCTCAGTCGGCATTCCAAGCAGAGATCTATGCCCTTATATCTGCTCTCCAACGGCTCATCCAAAAGGGAATCCATCTTCAGCAATTTGTGATCGAATCTGATTGCTTGCAGTTGGTGGAGATCGTTCGGACGAATCAACAGCCGCCATGGAAGGACCGTCATCTTTTCGCGATTCTCGGCGATCTTCTTCCACAATGCCCTAACCTTTCGCTTCGACACATCCGGCGACAGGCAAACCTAGCAGCTGATTGGGCCGCAAAAGCCCACCGGGATCAAGGCCCACCAACAAACTGGCTTCTCTTCCCTCCGCCTAGTTTCCTTAATATTCTATCTTCGGATGCTTCGGCACTACCTTGTATTAATCTCTAATTTAATATAAGTTGTCTTTCGACCAAAAAAAAAAATCGCCCAGATGGAGAAAAGTTAGTGCTAAAACCTTTATGCGGCTAAGCTATTTCTAGTATGGGGACAGAATCGTATCGTTACTTTCTACAACTATTGAAAGCTGGTTTCAATAAACTTGTCTTTACAAAGCTTCCTCTGTTGATGTTGTCTTGAATTCCACAAAATTCAATTGGGAAATCTAGGAAGGCTTGAAGATTGCAGGCTATTTGTTTCCAAATGTATTTCCTAGATTTGGACCTATCTATAAGAGACTTTCATGGTAAATAGTCCTGATTCAATGTAATTGGGATGTATCATGATATCTCTAATATATAGGGGTTAATCACTGAAGATTTATTGGTTAGTTTAGGAAAGTGGGGATCTAAAGATATATTTATTTCAGCATCGTACCTTGTCTCTCTCGCTCCCATAGATGTAGGCGGATTTCTCCGCCAAACCACGTAAATCTCCGTGTTCTTGATTATTCTTTACTTTTCTCATTTAGTTAGGGTGTTCTTCTACACAACAATTGGTATCGGAGCAATCAAGGTTCTCCATTTTTGTATTGCGACTTCTAACTAAATGGCTAGAAAAGGTTCAACCGTTCAATTTAATATTGAACGATTCACCGGGAATAATAATTTTACACTATGGCAAAGAATGATGAAGGATCTGTTGATTCAATAAGGTTTATCGAAGGTTCTTCTGGGAAGATCGAACTAGCCAGACACCATCATTAATGATGATTGGGCCGACATGGAGGAGAGGGTGTGCAACGCAATCCGATTGAACCCATCAGATGAGACCCTTTAGTACGTAGTGGAAATCAAATCTGCTCCAAAGGTATGGCTCAAACTCGAAAGCATTTACATGACGAAATCTCTTACGAACAAGTTTTTTTTAAAAAAGAGATTGTATTCACTTCAGATGAATGAATGAGGAGATCTATTGGAACACCTCAACGTGTTCAATCGTATGATTAGTGAACTTACAAGCTTGGAGGTAAGGTTTGAGGATGAAGACATAGCGCTTCTACTACTCGCATTGTTGCCATATTCGTTTGACCACTTGGTGACTACGCTCCTTTATGGCAAGGAAACCCTGGAGATCGGAGAGGTGACTGCTACCTTAATTTCAAACGACACCCGTAAAAGGACAAGTAGTTCAAAATCTTCAGGACAATGATTCTTTGCAAAGGAGAAAAGCAATCAAGGAAGAGGAAGATCAACGGATCGAGGATTGAGCAGTAGGGATTGATCAAAATCCAAGGGAAAGTTCAAAGGAAGATGCTACGGGTGCAATCAAGATGGGCATACCAAGAGATTCTATCCAAATAAGAACGAGAAAAAGAAGAAGAGCTCAAATGAGGCAAGCATAGCTGACAGCCTTGAGACCAATGATGGGGACATCTTGTCCATATTGTCAGGGAATGACATCTTTGAAGATTTGTGGATCATGGACTCCGGATGCACTTTTCTCATGTGTCCTCATCGAGAAGCCTTTGATGAGTACAAGGCATATGATGGTGGTTTAGTTCTCATGGGGAATGATACTTCGTGCAAGACTGTGGGTGTTGGAATTGTGAAAATCAAGATGTTTGATGGCATGATTAGAACCTTGGCAAACGTGCGTCATGTTCCGGGTCTAAGGAAGAATTCGATCTCATTGGGTGCACTTGAATCCAATGGATGCAAGTACACAGCTCAAGGTGGAGTCTTGAAGGTGATTAAGGGAGCTCTGGTTGTTCTTAAGGGATAGAGGCATGGGAACCTATATCGACTTATAGAAACCACAGTGCAAGGTGGAGCATCTATGTCCACGGATGCTAGCACGAAAATAGATAACACCTATCTATGGCATATGCATCTTGGGCATATGGGAGAAAGAGGATTGATGGAACTTCACAAGAGGAATACACTCCAAGGTATAAAAACATGCAAATTAGATTTATGCAAATTTTGTGTGTTTGGAAAACAATGCAGAGTATGGTTCAATGCTCTCATACAAGCAAGGGCATGCTTGAGTATGTACACATGGATGAGTATGTACACATGGATGTATGGGGTCCTTCACCGGTAAAGTCAAAAGGAGGCAAGGAAAATTTCGTGACATTCATTGACGATTTCTATCGCAAAGTTTGGGTCTACTTCATGCAACACAAAAGTGAAGTCTTTGAAAAGTTCAAAGAACGGAAAGCTGAAGTTGAGACTTCAACGGGGAAAAAGCTTAAGTACTTGAGATCATACAATGGAGGAGAGTACAAATTGACACTATTCATGGAGCTTTGCAAGAATGAAGGGATTAAACGTCACTTCACAATTCCGGATACACCCCAACAGAATGGCATAGCTGAAAGGATGAATCGGACCTTATTAGAGAGAGCTCAAAGCATGAGGCTACATGTGGGACTAAGCAAGGAGTTTTGAGCAGAAGCTATCTGCATGGCATATTATCTTGTAAATCGGTCTCCATCAACTGCAATTAAATGCAAAATTCCCGAAGAGGTATGGATTGGTAAAATTGTCGATTATTCTAATTTAAAAAATATTCAGTTGTCTTGCTTTTGTACATGTGCAGAGCTCAAAGTGCTCGAAGTTAGATCCAAAATTAAAACAATGCATATTTCCCGATTACGAGAAAGGAGTGAAAGGCTACAAATTATGGGATCCAAGTGAGAAGAAAGTTCTAACGAGCAGGGAAGTTATGTTCGATAAATCTACAATCTTGAAGTCAAGCTGCATGCCACGCGCGGCTGCTAAAGAGGAGAGTGATAAATCTATCATTAAGGTGGAGCTTGAAATTAGAGAATCTGCAGAGAATGGCGAGTCATCCGATGAGGCTTCGGAAGTCAAAGAAACGATAGAAGTTCCTTGTACCATTACGATGGGTCGAGGAAGGCGCACTCCCAAAGCACCGAAGAGGTACGGTTTTGAGGATATGGTTACTTATGCTCTTACCATAGGCTTTGGCGATCCAAGCTCCTACCATGAAGCTTTGAAAAGTGATCACAAAGAAAAGTGAATGACTGCAATGATGGAGGAGATGGAGTCGTTACAAAAGAATGAGACGTGGGAACTTGTGAAGAAGCCCAAGGATCATAATGTCATTGGTTGCAAATGGGTTCTTCGAAGAAAGGAAGCAACAACGGAGAAAGAGCAAGAAAGATACAAGGCCCGACTTGTTGCTAAGGGCTATGCATAGAAGGAGGGGATTGATTACGATGAGATATTTTCCCCAGTTGTAAAACACACATCAATTTGTGTTTTGCTAGCTATGGTAGCCATGTATGACTTGGAGCTTTTGCAGCTAGATGTGAAGACGGCATTCCTTCATGGTGACTTAGAGGAGAAAATTTATATGAAGCAACCCAAAGGCTTCAAGGTGGAAGGGAAAGAGGATCATGTTTGTTTGCTCAAGAGATCACTTTACGGTTTGAAGCAATCTCCGAGGTAATGAAATAAAAAGGTTTGATTCTTTTATGCTTCGTATTGGCTACATAAGGAGTGTGCATGATTCTTGTGTCTACTACAAAGTTTTGGATGATAAGTCGCTTATTCTATTGATGCTCTATGCTGATGATATGTTGATTGCTGCAAGAAAAATGAGAGACATTATTTCCCTAAAATCTCAGTTAAGTAGTGAGTTTGATATGAAGGATCTTGGTGTTGCAAAGAGGATCCTTGGCATGGAAATCATTTGAGATAGACATGCAAGTAAGCTTTGGGTAAATCAAAAGAAGTATGTTGAGAAGGTCTTGGAGCGGTTCAACATGGGTAAAGCTAAACCAATTAGTACACCCTTAGCAAATCACTTCAAATTATCTGAGAAACATGCCCTGTTTCACATGAGGAAGTTGTAAAGATGTTTCAAGTACCCTATGCTAGCACAATAGGGAGCCTCATGTATGCTATGGTTTGTAGCAGACCGGATTTGGCTCATGTGGTGAGTCTTGTCAATCAATACATGAGCAATCTAGGTAAGGAGCATTGGGAAGCTATTAAGTGGATCTTTCGTTATTTGGCTAGAACTGCCAGAATGAGTTTAATATTCAGTTCCAATGGATGATCAATCAATTTAGCAAGTTATGTTGATTCAGACTTTGCTGGTGATTTGGACAAGCGAAGGTCCATCACGGGATATGTATTTACTCTTGGTGGTGGAACTATTTCGTGGAAGGCAATGCTTCAACCTACTGTAGCATTGTCTACAACCGAAGCTGAGTATATGGCAGTAACTGATACTTCGAATGAGGGAATATGGCTGACTAGTTTGTTCACAAAGTTGGGTATAAAGCAAGAAAGTGCTACATTATATTGCGATAGCCAAAGCGCAATATGTCTCACGAATAATCAAGCGTTCCATTCCAAAACGAAACACATTGAAGTTCAGTACCACAAAATTCAAGAATTTGTGGAGAATGGTAGAATTGCTTTGAAGAAAATCCATACTAAAGATAATCCTGTAGATATGCTCACGAAGACGGTTACTACAAAGAAGTTCAAGTCTTGCAGGGACTTGATTTCTCTCACTCATCATTGAAGTTGATGGAGGTCACACCAATCTAGGTGCGAGCGTACCTTTGCGAAGGTACGATGGAGGGAGAGATACATTCATTTTCTTGGTTCAAGTGGAGGCTCGTGGTTTATTCAAGCCAAAGGTGGAGATTTGCTGATGTTGTCTTGAATTCCACAAAATTCAATCGGGAAATCTAGGAATGCTTGAAGATTGCAAGCTATTTGTTTCCAAATATATTTCCTAGATTTGAACCTATCTATAAGAGACTTTCATGGGAAATAGTCCTAATTCAATGTAACTGAGATGTATCATGATATCTCTAATATATAGGGGTTAATCACTGAAGATTTATCAATTAGTTTAGGAAAGTGAGGATGTGAAGATATATTTATTTCAGCATTATACATTGTACTCTTGTGATACGCTTAAATAAGAAATCGTCTCTCTCTCTCTTGTGGATTTAAGCGGATTTTTCCACCAAACCACGTAAATCTCTGTCTTCTTGATTATTCTTGTTTACTTTTCTCATTTAGTTAGGGTGTTCTTCTGCACAACATCCTCTTCAAAACGTTCCCAAGTTGCTAAAAAACGATCGCGTCTACATCTCTAGGGAAGTCAAGATTTTTAGGTTGCCCCTATTTGACATGATAGCATTGTAGGAAGGTGGTGTTATACTTACCGGGCACCGTTATAGGGGGGGGAAATACTAAATCAAGCATAAAGCTACGGATGTAATTGTGAATATTTTCATGAAATTTCGATGTAATTCTTCCAATCAATTTTTGTATAAAAATATCGGTATGGCAAAAATCCAGCCATCACTGGACATTTTACGTGACACATCCAGTGTTTGACTTGAAAGATCTCAAGCAAAACAGGCCATTTCATGTATTGTGCTAATTTTCTTAACTTTTTCTTTTTCTCTCTTTTTTCTTTCCTTTTTTTTTTTTTGTGGTTAATGTTCGTCTCCTTCCATTTCCTTATTTACTGTTCATTTTTTTCAAGAACACACTTTTTTTTTGTAAATCTTCAGCTAAGTCTTAACATTACATGAATCTCCCTCTAGTTTAGTTTGCGGTAGAAATTCAAAATAATGTTCATTACATATAATAATGCATGACCTAACCATAAAATAGAACACAATTTCTTATTGAACTTTTCTATGTCTCACAATTCCTATAAGGATGCTCCAAATCTCGCCCGACTAAATTGTGTAACGTGAGATAGAATGTGTGTGGTACATGAATATGATGATGAGAGAGACTCATATCAAGCATGATGATCTTAATGTTAGAAATGCTACTCCTTATGCCATCAAAACATGAGTAAGCATCAGCATATTACATGAAAACATCATAAGTAAGATCTGGGCAAAAGTCGTCTCGAATCTAAGCATGACGTCTCTGTCACTATGCTCTGAATACGAATATGCAGCTTATGACATGTCGACTGTGCGTGCAGCATGCGAAACTCAACCCTTCCATGGATTGAAATTTACGGGACGTAGACCAATTGAGGTGCGCAAAAGCCGACACACGCACCACCTAACCAGCTACACCCAAACGACGAAGGAAAGAAAAAGAAAAAAAAAAAGGTGGCAAGTACTTAAAGTCGAATTCATCGTCTAACTCCAAAAGTATTTTCTCAAGTCATTCTTCCCGGAAACCACCTTCACATTTGTTGAACTTCAAGCCACCTTCAAGCGGCCCAGTCACTAAGCCTATCTAAGCAGCTTGAAATCTGCATAAAAACAAAATTTAATAAGTAGCCAGAGCAAGAGAAGCCCAACTTGAATGCTTTCCCAGGCTCTCCGATTCTTACATTGTATCAATCTTTCAGTGTCGAGCACATTCAAGAACCACTCATTCCTCAATCTCGTCTTTCTTCGCTTTTGCTGGGTGGGGTTAAGTAAAATGATGAAAGAGTAGAAGATGTGACAGAAGTGGCGTTGACCAACCTTTTCAAGAAAGAAATTGAAACCGAATGTCCAATAATTGAATTTTGCCAAAAAATAAATAATAAAAAAGGGGGGATGTAGATCCAACTCTTGCGTATAAAAATCAAGGACTAGCTCTTCATTAGGTCTATAATGCTAGAGCTCATCTGGGGCAAAGGTCAATTGTCCTTAAAGTCAAGCTGATATGTGACTAAAGAGCGCATCCGCCCCGCCTTTCCTTGAGGCTTTTCCACTAGTTGGGTTTATGCCGACAATTGAGGATTGCCACCCAAGAACATTTTCGCCATCATCCGCCTTGATAGTGAGTAATAGAAGCTAATGTTTAGGCTAAATTCACTGTTGAGTTAATGTATAAATTTAATTACTATACTATAATACATTGCCTCTATCTTTAATTGGTAATTCAATGTGAATTATGCATTTTTCATTTGACGAAATTGGAGATTAAATTTCGGTCCTCTGGAGCTTCTTGATCCTTTAAAGAATTGTTAATGACCTAAAGGCCTTCCAATACTTGAGTCTATCCACAATAAGAAAAGAGAGAATTTTATTTTGAGTTGGTGAGATTATGCGAGGCTTCGAGAATTTACCCGATTTCTTCTCTGTTTAGTTTTATAGTTGATTTTGTTTGATTGTCATTGGTTGCAAGTGGGGCCAAGTGTCGTAACCATTACATTATTGATAGGTCTTTGACCGCTAGGTGCCCCCGGTAAGCTTATGAGCATGTGCTTATATTGCATTTGCCCAACATGCTCTTTAATTAGTGTACTGTTTTATCAATTTGGGTGGTACCCTTGAATTCACTTACTTGAGATATTGTTTACTTTTGATCCATCCCATGTTGAACCTCACGGTTTTGTACGTAGGTGTGAGATTTTGTGAAATCATTATAAACTATTTTAAAAGTTTAAGTTATTAAATGAATGCGATATTTGATATTTTACATATTCTAACACTCATTCATATACTTTTATTTTTGGCCTAAACGTCGCAAATAGGAGACTTCTAGCGTTGAACTCGGGACTTTCTACTCTGGTACTATGTCGGATTTTGTGGAATCATTACTAATTATTTAAAAAGCTTATTTTTTAAAGTCAATTTCACGCCAAGTGTATAACCATTACATTATTGATAGGTCTTTGACTGCTAGGTGCCCCTGATAAGCTTATGAGCATGTGCTTATATTGCATTTGCCCAACATGCTCTTTAATTAGTGTACTGTTTTATCAATTTGGGTGGTACCCTTGAATTCACTTACTTGAGATATTGTTTACTTTTGATCCATCCCATGTTGAACCTCACAGTTTTGTAAGTAGGTGTGAGATTTTGTGAAATCATTATAAATTATTTTAAAAGTTTAAGTTATTAGATGAATGCGATATTTGATATTTTACATATTCTAACACTCATTCATATACTTTTATTTCGGGACTTTCTACTCTGGTACTATGTCGGATTTTGTGGAATCAATACAAATTATTTAAAACACACACACACACACACACACACTAATTATTTAAAAAGCGCGCGCGCACACACACACACATTTGAAGAATGCTCTCCTCATGTTTGGTACGAAATTCAATTCACTCTTGCTAAAAGATTGCGAGGAGATGTTCATTGCTCTTTATCCGAGCTCTCTTATTCCAGCTATCACTCCTCACACTTGTCGAATGGGGTTGTTAGAATATGGGCAACTTGACCGACAAAGCAACATGAACTATCAATGTTTCCTTGATGTCTTTTGCCACTCCTTTACTGACTTCTATAATGAGGTCAAATTCGGTTCTGTATCGAGGTCGAATATCGCACTGTTATCTCAACGCCTTTCTTGCTCTATTATTTTGAAGTCCAATTTTTAATACAAAGCCTTTGGCCACATCATCCTACCTATATCTTGAAATCTTATATCTCCAAGTGTAATTGATATAGTCAATCAAAATGAGCCTACGAAATGTTATTATCTACTTGATGCAATTGGAAGTCTTAGAAATTTCAATAATTTATTGTCTCTATAACTCAAAGTTTGTTCTATTTCTCGGAATTAATAAAATTTGATCAAATATTTAAATACTAAACCACACCATAACTTAAATTTTTTAGAATACTTGATAGTGCTCTCATAAAATTTTACACGGTATCAAAGCAAGAGGTCCCGAATTTGAATCTTTTCAAGGCCTCATTTGTCTCCTCAACAAAATATTTCCTCACTTAGTATTAAGCAAAACATCAGACTAAGCATGAAGGGAAGTGATAGAATATTTATATATTAAATTATATCATAGGCCGTGGTCCCATCAAATCTTACAAAATCGATTCAATGACAATGCTAGATTGAGTTATGAGGGAAGAAAGAATCTCCGGATGAATACACAATAATGCAATTTGGTCAATGTGGGCTTTATTGTGAGCGTAAAGGAATTGCTTGGTCATCGCAACCCGCGTGGAAAGGAATTTCTGATGTAGGGAGGAAGCGTGTGGATCGGTCTATGCTTCAAAACTTTGTGGTTCAAGTTCTATAACTTGGGTTGGAAAGCTCCAACTACAGGATCTGCACCAGATTTAATGTCGGCGAATGAAAATTACCCTACTTTGTTTTTTATAACCTCGATTGTTGGCTTTTTTTTTTCCTTTTTTTGGAGATTGCGACTAATCTTTTTTGGGAACGATAAGTTCTTTTGTTATATTGAAATTTGATAATTACTAGAGTCAATAGAGCTCTCGAAATAAGCTCAAAAGAAAAAAACAAATTCTATCACTGTCAATGAAAGGAATATTTTCTCCGCTTTTCTTTCTTTTTTTAATTCTTTATGTCAATTGTTGAGTTCTTTTAGAGCACCCAACAAATCTCATTATGTCACGGCAGTTTCCTCGTCCTACCACAATCGAATAATCATCATAATTAGGAGACCTCTTAAGTAATCTAAATAGACAAAACTCTACCATCGACGGTGATCCCCCAATCTGCATAGAATAATCAAATCCGCATGTATCACGAAAGGAAAAAAAGGCTTGGAGAAAAGCAACAACGTGGGCAATATCTAAGTAAGCTGAAGAAATTTCTAAAGCCCTACAAATGGGAGTGGAGAACGCTTTGTCAGATTATGATGTGCCGACTTGACCTTGGCCGTCGGTGACATCTCTGAATTTCAAAAGAAGGCAATGAGCCTTAAAATTCCGCTTTTTCTTTATTCACGCCTCAAGAAATAAAAAGTCAATTTTTGTGGACACATTTGGCGCAGCATTTACAAGTGACTTTGGACCTCTCGAGGCCATTGAATCTAAATTTTTGTGTTAGGTGATACAATCGTACAAAGTCGAGCTTTGAATATGCTCAAGGCTCACGGCAAAAGCCTACCTTTCCCCAACTTTGGACTTTATCATTTTTGGAATGCTACCATATGGGTTGAATCGATTTTTCTTCTTTCCATATTGATATTCTTATTTTACTCGTGTTTCTTAGATGGAGACAGATAATCATGGCTGGGAAGCTTTCTAGAGGAGGTAGAGAGATGCCGACATAGCTTCGTCAACGGTTGCTTCATGCCGACAAGCTTCGCTTAGACAAGATGTGCCTCACCTTGGGTCAAGCGACCTCAATACTGCCTTGCCCGGGTTCGCCCACCCCTAACTAGCCATCCCAAGGCCTCCTGGTCTCTAGTCTAGCTTGTCGGGCCCCAGATCTCACTTGCTAATGGACACACAATGCGAACAAGCTTCGCCAAGCAAGATCTGTCTCACCTTTGGTCAATCAACATAGCAGCCTTGTCTAGGGTCGCACAGCCTCAACGTGCCTTGTCGAGCTCTAGCAACCTTTATTAATCCCTTCCACAAGGGTTGCATGATGCCACCAAAAGCAACGCTAGCAAGCTTTGCCAAGGGTTGCTTGACACTGACAAACTTCACCTAAATGAGATCTATCTTACCATGATTTAAGCGACCCTGGCGCCTCTTTGGCTGAGGTTGCACAACCCCAACGAGCCTTGCCTCTAGACGACATTTGTCAAGTTGCAGAAATTGTTGTCCTCTCTTTTTCTTTTTTTTTATTCCTTTTCCTGTAATTTTAGATCATTGAAAAAAAAATACTGATTTACTGGAATGTACCAAGAGCCAACTATTCAAACACTATTTGAATTTATTTATTTTTTTGGAACACCTTGAATTCAAGAATTTTGTTCGGATACTAAAAGTCATAAACCTAAAATTCTCCCAAACGCACTCTATTTGCCTTCAGCATAAGAGAATGGATCCTTTGGTCTCAGTTACACTTTCCTCATATTTCACCTAATTTCAATATAGCACAAGTAAAATTGGGTGGGTCGGTAATGGAAAAATAAATAAATATATATGTACAAGTACGAAAAAATTAGTTGAAAACTGAAGAGTACTTGTTATACCGACAAAAATCAGCCAGCATATAGAACTATGCAGATTACCCCTATCTGCATGTTGCTTAATCGAACGACTCCTAGTACTACTCTCGCAATTTGACTTTAATCTAAGGCGAAACATCTAAAATCATTCAAAATGTACAAAAATCAACATTTTGTATCGATTGGGTTAATACTACAAAAAAATCTCAAAGTGATACACCAATAATAAATTTACCGAAAGATTTTTTTTTTTTTACCACAAAGAAAAATTCAAACTTGTACATTTGTTCAGAAATTTCTCTTCGTTAGTTTTTGTTAAATTGGACTAATATGAAGAAAAATCACAAATTAGTATATAGTAATAAACAAAGGGTAAAACCCCAAATTAATACGCTTGTCAGTTATCATGTGTTATCCAACTTAGTAATTCAATGCTAAAATTTAACGAAAACTAACTAGCATTAAGTTTATCACATATATACCAATTTGGGGTTTTTAGTGATTACAAAATTAGTTTTATTGGGTTGTTCATAATATACCATGTATGATTTTTTTAATATCACGAAATACCCGAATTGGTACACCTGTAATTTACCCAGCATTAATTTTTTGACTACCAAAAACCTCAAACTAGTATATTTGTAACAAATTCACTTTCCTTTAAATACAATACCATGAAAAATCACAAACTGATATACATGTGATAAACAAAGAGTAAAACCTATAAATTAGTAAACCTGTCAACTACCACGTATCATTCAACTTAGCAATTCGACGATAAAATTTAACAGAAGCTAACTAACAATAATTTTTCATAAGTGTACCATTTTAGGGTTTTTAGTGGTCAAAAAATTAGTTTGGTAGGGCTTTTCATAATATTAACTCTTTATAATTTCCTCGTATATTTTTAGAATTTACAATTTATTTTTGCTTGTTTTCAAAATATTAAGGGACCATCAAATCTACTTGGCGTGCAAAATAAATTTCATATATTTCGTTGACGATTGATTGTAAAAGTTAAACGTTGGTCTCGAATTAATATGAAATCTATATGCACATGATATGTTGCCCTAGTGTGGTGCCTCTAGGAACTGATTCAGCTGCCAGTCCATTCACATAATACCAAGGGAGTACTCCTAATCCATCACCAGTTGTCATTTTCTCACACTTGTGTCACAGGTCGAGCACAAGCCCCTATAGCACCTAATGAGCCAAAACACCAAGTCAACCTAGACAATTTGGCAATCCTAAGCTCACAATTGATAGTACCACATCCAATTTAACTTGTACATCCAATCTCTCAAGTGAGATACAGAACACTTTGGTATAATAATTGATTTTAGTTTGTCATGGCCATCATTAGAAGCACGACATTAGCTCATGACCAGTTACAAATGAGAGGCCAACCCATCTACAAAGATCCTTCAAGATGATGGTCATCCCTTCTTTGAATTCCTAGCACAAACAATTTGATGCTACTCCCACAAACAAGTTGTACCTCTTGCATTTCTCATACTTCAACCCAATACCACTAAACCCACTTCCAACTCACATCAGTATGGAAGAATTAGGGCAGTGACACTTTCCCCACTCAATTTCTAAAAAACCCTCATTGCAAGCTATTCAATCACTTCCTTATGTTCTTTAACCATCACCGCCACTTCTTGAAACTCACATGAATGGCAAATGCTTGTGCAATAGAACAAGCTATTCCACTCCATCAGTTGCTTCCCTTGATCAAAGTTATTCCTAAATCTTTAGTCACTTGTGCTCTCCTTGAAAAGTGTGGCATCTCAAGCCAACTATGTTCCCTCAGCAAAACTTCTTTTGCCTACTAGGCTTCTCCTAATCTTAGCAAACCAATGGAGATTTCTCTTCTTGTTGGAAACACAACAATAGATCTCTTCTCAACACTTGCCATATAGTTTGGGAAATCCACTCTAATAGTGTTTGTCAGGCCCAAAGTTTCCTCATCAAGGACAAGCCCCATAATGCTTGGTGAGTCAGATTACCAAGCCAACCTTCCCTCAATAGAGTCTTTTCAAGTACAATATGTCAAATAACATCCTCATAATTGATCATAACATGCCCAATTTAGCTTGGGTATTCATTTTCTCGAATGAGATATACATATCACTTAAGCATAATAACCAGTTTCAACCTAGTATGACTATCATCAGGAAGCAAAGTCAACTCTCAACCAGTTTGGCATGGCGACCAACCCCACCTTGAAATTTCCTCTAAAATGATAACTATCCCATCCTTGAATTCCTAGTACAAGTACCTCGACACCACTCTCGGCCCATCGTGATTATAATCTTATGTGTATTTTATGTAACTACATATGAAAAAAAAAAATTACCTAAATTCTTTCACTAAATTAACTCCAATCCCAAGTCAATATATAGTAATTAAGACCGTGTTGGATTTTGTTAGAAAAAGTGCATGGTCCAATACATTAGTTTAAGTAGTATGATTAGTTCTACCCAATTTCCACTATATATCATACAAATAACAAGTTCGTACTGTATTTCTGTCCAATTAGACCCTTTAAGTGGTTCCATTTTCCTCTTTCCCACTAGTGGACAAATCGTGTGTTTATCGTCCACACGAGAGCGCAAAGAAAGAAGAGAGGAAAGAAAGGTAAAAACAGCCTTGTCATGTAAACACTAAAAAGTGTTTGGAGTCTTATTGAGACGCCACAATTTCTTCAATTTTTTTCTTTCCACTATTTTGTCTTATTCCACCTTCCCCAACATCCTTCCAAAACCACATCCAGACACCACTTCTGTCCACCAGCCGGCCCCATTTTAACCCTATTAACATTTGAACCAGATGTTTACATTAATATACTCACTCCATTAGTGGGGGTGCATATATATAACCTTCTATGATTAATGAAAAAAGACCATATAAAGAACCCTATCTTTCCTTGCTAGCTTCTATTTTCCTTTCAAATTCCAGCTTTTCATGGCTACTCTCTCTGAAGCCTACACAGAGACACCTCTCCATCTTCAGCACATCATCCCCATAGACTTTGATTCTGTTAAAGAAGTGCCGCAATCGCATTCATGGCCTCAATCGGACGATGAGTCTCCAAGGAGGATGTTCAATTTAGATGGCGATCACTTCTCAATTCCAGCCATTGATCTCGATAGCCCAGATGCGATCGAAATGGCAGGTCATGCATGCAAAATTATGGGCATATTCCAGGTCACGAACCACGGAATCCCTTCAAGTCTTCTGAGGGAGGTTGAGTCGCAAGCCTGGCGGTTTTTCACGCTCCCCGCGAGAGCCAAGGTAAAGGCCCTCAGGTCCCCCAGTGGAGCTACAGGCTATGGCGTCGCTCGGATCGCACCGTTCTTCAACAAGTTCATGTGGCATGAAGGGTTTACCATGATGGGATCGCCATTGGAGCATGCTAGGGAGGTTTGGCCTCATGGGTATGGCAAGTTTTGGTGAGTGGTAACTTCCATGCATGGTCAGTTCATGCACGTGGAGAAGGTGATGAGTGGGTAGATGGTTTATTTAGGCATGACTAGGAAGAACCAGGGTTTGGCTGGAGAAATCTCTCATTAAATTTTGGTGATAATTTAAAAAGTCTTTATAAACCAATAAGTAGATAATTACTCTTTGAGTGCGAGGAATATGGTGTTCTACTTCACTCCTGAACCTAGTTCAATACCATTCTAGCACCAAAGGCAAATTAAAAAGATTAGCAACCTATTTTACCTTATATACTTACTTGCATGATGACTAAATTGAACAGTCTTCTTTCCTTCTTTCTACAGATTCAGATACTCCTCCAGAAAGTAGTCGACTTTGTGATTCTAGTGAACCTGAAAATCAAAGAGCTAAAAGAGGGGAGGGGGCTGCATATTTATCAAAGATTAAAGAACTTTTTATTCAAGCTTACTACAGAGTGATGCTGAAAAATTCTTAAGTTTTTATCGCTTTTGCAGATCTAATAAGCCACTTCCACCGAAAGCTTGTAATATGCTCAACACTAATTTCTTATTTTAGTGAAGGAGTGATTTCCATTATGAATAATGCTATAAATACAAAAATGTATTTACAAAACTTGTTTTTATGCAGATCTAATAGACTTGTCTTGGTACCGTTAGCATTATTGATCTTACTTGTACTGGGCATCATTATGTTTTTGTCCTCTCGTGTTTTCTTGGGGTCACGTACAACAGTGAAGTAATGGAAGACTATCAGGACAAAATGAAGGCGCTCTCAGAGAGACTACTCGCCATGATCCTGAAGTACCTCGGCATATCCGAGCACGATATCGACTGGCCGCGACTCCGGAGCAACGCCTGCGCTGCTCTGCAGCTGAACTCGTACCCGCGGTGTCCCTATCCGCGCCAGGCCATGGGGCTCGCGCCGCACACCGATACCTTACTCTTGACAATTCTTCACCAAAACCGCAGCGCACATGGGCTCCAAGTCCACAGGGAAGGCAGAGGCTGGGTTCCCGTGTTTCCCATGAACGGTGCACTTGTGGTGAACGTGGGTGACATGCTCCACATCATGTCCAATGCCATGTTCCCTAGTGTCGTTCACCGGGTGATCCCAAGTGAGCATAGGCACCGGCTAACCGTCGGTTACTTTTACGGACCCCCGACGGATTTTCATGTCGGCCCTATTCATGGACTCACACAGGCCTCAGGCCAAGAGGACGCTGCTCGGTTCCGGTCCGTCACAGTGAAGGATTACGTTCAGATGAAGGCCAAGAATCTTGACAAGGCACTCTCTATGATTAGGATTAGATGATGAAGAATCAACTATTGTCTTTGTTCTTTTTTTGCCACTCCTGTCGTCTTCTTTGATAAGTATGATCTTCGTTATTAGTTCATAGTTAGGTGCATGACACATGATTATTCCATAAATAATGTAAACATGCACACGTCTAGATGGATAGCCGCTTGTGAAAAAGACAAAAGCTCCATGTTTGTGCATATGGAAATTAATTTGCAAAGCTTCAGCAGGTGTAAATCGAACTCACCGTAACCTAAATGAAGCATTTGAGGTGTGAATTATTGTCCTGAACCTGCTGGTTGGAATCCTAATTATATAAACGGTCCGCAAGAAAACTCTTTATCAACTGCGTCTGCCTCGTGTTTACAAATCAAAAGGAAAAAATCAGGACAAAGAAGAAACAGTCCGACACGTTTTGATATCATGCTGGGTTTCGGATCTTTCTTAACCCATGTGACGATGAGACAAAGAGAGCCTCTTGTTCAGCGATTGGAATTTCTCCACCGCCACCGTAGTCAGCACATTTTTATTTTGTCAAGCATCAGCGAATGATGACAAGATCCGATTGCCACGCTTTAAGAGATTTTCGGACGCATGTGTGCTCGTTCCAATTAGATTGAACCGCCTTTTAAGGTCTGGTACTGTCCCATTTTAATTAAAAAGGAAAATTCTTATGATATATTTATACACACACACACACACAAGTTGAAGCATTTTACTTATGTAGCATTCAGTTTCAAGTGATTATCATCTTTGTTCATGTTAAAAACCATGACTCAATTATCGATGTATTCCATTTTTTTTTTCTAAACGAAACTTTAGAAACTGAACTAGTTGAATTGATTCCTAAGTAGAACTAGTGGTTCTCGCCTTGGAATCGGTGATTGAACCGGTCCTAGACGGTTCTAGGAAACGAAACTAGCTATTCCTATACTAGGCCTCGAACCAATGGTTTCGTGCCAATTTGGTCTAGCTCCTGAGTTGAATTCGATTAAATTTTCATCCTTATCACAACCATCTTTTCTTGATCTTATGCAAGAAATACACCAAAGGTAACTAACATTAAGAATGGCAAATAACTAAAAGCCTTGGTTCATCAACTGAGCCTCCACAAATTGATTGGCTACACTTTATTTGAAAGCGGTAATGTCCTATTCAAATTGAAGCATTTCTCAGCCGAAGGAATTTTGGGTTCATACTCGCATTTTTTATAAGTGAACCCCAATCAATGATTCGTGATTGAATGATTTGCCTATATTTTGTTAGAACTAGTCTAGGCTAATTAAGGTCCAAAATTCAATTGTCATGATAACAAATTATCTTGACCTTCAAATTTAGTGGGCAAAGTGCTTTTTTAATTATAAATAAATAAATAAATAAATAGGGACGATATACGAGGGGCAAAGAAAGAAGATAAATAAATTGTCACGACAAGTCAAAAGCCGTAAATTTGAAACCAGACAAGACTACATAGTCAAACTTGTCTTCGCCTTCCTTTGGCTACAAGTCCTTTCATAGGACTTTGTGGGGATCATGGGTCAACTTACGCAAGCTATAACTTTTTTTTCTTTTTTTTTTTTTTGTCAAATAAATTACGCATGCAATAAACAACCAAAATTTCAATTTGAAATCTACCTTTTTTGTCAAATAAATTACGCATGCAATAAACAACCAAAATTTCAATTTGAAATCTACCTAACATTCTAATAAGTAGTTACTTAGGTAATCAAACAAAAGATTAAATATACATATCAAGTTAATGTATATGATTTAACCTTTGATGGTTATAACAATTAATAACGTAAAAAGCTAATGAAAAAGATAAATCACATATCCGTGTTCGATTTACTATCTATTACCAAAAAATTATAACAAAATAAATCAAATTAATTTGATTCAATTTCATTCCAAAGGCTCTCTTCTAATGATCGCATTAGTGAATCATAGTGAGTCTTACTATAAATTCATGTACGAGGGTTTGCATAAAGTTCATTGAACAATAAGGCAATCCAATTTTCTTTGGGATGTAATGATGACGATAAGATATGTTTTTTTTATGACCTTATCTTTCTTGACATGTCCTTGCAAGCTAAACACCTGTAATCAGATCGAGGGTTCCGTGAGCACTTAGAAGGCTTGAATCATAAAGTAGAATACCTCCAAAACAAGCCAACCTTAGCATCAGTCCAAAAGAATCTTTGATAAAAACGAAGTTTCTCGCTTTAATATGGAATCCATGCTATGGCAATCTTATCTTGTGGCCAAATTCCATGCAAATTCAAGAATTCATTGCGATAATCATGGTACAAAGTGAAGTGACAAGTTTCTGGTACGCTGAGTTAAAGGAGAAGCATGTGCGATGTGCGACTAGAATGACCGGTCTCTTATGTTCAGTCTGCTGATTGTATTTAAACCATGGAAGAGTTTGGAACCTAGGCCAAAGCTTCTAAAACTATGTTTTTAATCGAGTATGACGGAGAAAATTAATTAATAATACCATTGCATTAATCTAATCCTTTTGGAGATGGACTCAGCATTCCTTTTGAGTGGAATAAGAAATGAATGAAGATCCAAAGTCTTAACATTGTTCTCTTCACCTTATGATTGCATGTCTTCTGTTTTTATTTCTCTAACAAGCCTTTCGCTCTATCTCATGCAAGTTAATCTAAGATTTCCCCTGAGTAAGATTTCCCCTAAATTAAGAAATACCAAAATTGATAATACCTTGTGAAACCATGGAATTGAGCTTATGATGTTAAGGGATAAGAATAACGCCGAGCATACTAACATAGGTTCGTGAATCGATATACCAAGTGATGTGATAAACTTTTGTTAATTAAAGACGACTGAGTCTTCTCATTTTCCAATTCTTAGTATTGTTCTTGCTTACTAACCCATCTTCCAAGACCAGAGAGGTTTTGCTCTTCTTTGTACACTCTTTCTTGTCCTTTTCCGGGGAGTCTGGAAGTGTCTAGCTTTGTGCTTCCCTTCTACATGTCTTTTATTCTATTAGGGGCTGCATGGTAATGTTCTTTTCTTTTGTTTATGAACAAAAATTTTGTTTTTTTGTTCCTGGGAACAAAATTTTGTTTTTTTTTAACAAAAAAAAAAAAAAAATGCGTTTGTTTGCGCTTTCGTTCAAAATCTGTTTTTTTGTTCTTGAACAAAAAAGAACGGAAAATGAGAAAAAAAAAAAAAGTTATTTTTTTGTTCAAGAAACACTTCTGAAAAAACATTTTTTCTCTCTCTTCTGTTCTCTTCTTCTTTTCTTCTTCTTTTTTCTTTGGCCGGTCGCCAGCCTCGGCCATGGCCGGCGACCGGCCGTCAAGGGCCGACGACGCTCGGCCTCGCCAGATCTGGGCGAGGCCAAGCTCGCCCGCCCACCGGCGAGGCTACCGCCAAAAGAAGAAAAAAAAGAAAAAAAAAAAAAAAGGAAAAAAGGAAAAATTAAATAAAAATATTAAAAAATTAAAAGAAACAAAAAAATAATATAAATTTACCAAACGTGTTTATATTCATTTTTTATTTCAAACAAATTTATCAAACGCATCTTTCCTGGCCAAAAATTATTCCCCTAAAAACAAATTTCAATAATTTTTTAACCGTAAACGTTACCAAACACGCCATGCTTTATTTTATGGTGGTGGGGGAGAGGTGATGCTATGTTGTCCTTTTGTGAGGATTTCCAAAGTCTTTTAACTTATTGACAACTAAGGAGACCTTTAAAAAAATGACATGTCATTAAAAGGACTCCAGTTGCCCATGTGTCTGCCCTGAGTCAAGGGAAAATGCTATAAATATTTCTTTTTGCCTAATTCCGTGGCCCACCCAAAATTTGTCCTTTGTAAAGGAGTTTCGAGAGCATCAAAAAGCAGCATCTAAAGAAGGCGCACTTCTTATCATCCATGATTGGCATATTGCTCAGATATGGATGATTTCATTGTCTCTAATAACTACTCCATTATGTTGAGCACAGTTGATTATGAAGCTGTAGGTCTTGATTGGTGAATGATGGACAAAACACTTTGCTCCTTAAATCAAGGACCATTTCAAAGGATGATGTGCAATACAGGAACGAATCTTGGCATGGATTGCGGTTCTTCTGAGCTAAATTAAGTAAAGAATATGCAGCCAAAAGATGAAAATTAAAAATGCAATGACAAAGCTCTCTTTTCATTTGTCGTGTAGGGTGCACAACATGGCACTTGCATGTCCCCTTCACACAATTCACAGCGTGTCTACAGAAGAAAACATATTCATATGATGGGATGTCAGGTTAAGTGTCGTTAGTGTTGCCCCTATTGTCCTGATGCCAAAAGGCAACAGACGTACCAGGCTTAAAATATTCTAGTACAAAGACAAGTGAACAACAATCTCTTTAACCCTTTTGCAATAAGATATTTCTTTCAGAATAGGACAAATCACCCCATCTTGACATTAGAAATTCAATCGCTAGCTAGCACCCTCTTCAATCATGTAATATAATATCATATCAATGCAAACCCACAAAGATTTAAATCCCATAAACTAAAAGAGGTCACAAGTAAAGATATTCTTATCATTTAGCTGGGTTTGGAATAAAAGACATGACTATCAGAAAGACCCAGAAGATTCATGTTGACCAATGGTTGAAGAGATGACTAGGAAAATGACGATCCAAAGATAGTCATCTTAGACGGATTATAGCATAAAGATTAGGAGAAGCAAAGAAAAATGTCCTAAAATAATCATGTTATAATTATCAAAGGTAAGAAAGGTTGTATCCAGATAATTTTACATCATTCAGAACCTGATTATTGGCTTTTGTGCTGGCTTTGAAAACCATAAACGACAATTTAAGGCCTTGACCTAACATCAAAAGTAACTAAAGACTTATGTCGCTCCATAATCTGCAATCATTTACCTGAACATGCTAACTGGGAACCTCAATCCATGATGCCCCCACATTGAGGATTCTCAGGATGACCAGATGCACGTAGCCTCAATCCTGCATTGCATAGACTACTAGTTTCGTACGCAGGCATGTGGTACACAGGTCACGTGAATCATCTTGACCAAAGGTACACCCTCAAATTAGTTGCACAACTTCACAAACTTCCTATCACCTCGACTTCACATGGTGTAGCAGCATTTCTGGACCGAAGTTCACTCTTAAGTCTCAGGTTTCTTGTGATTTCCTCCTGGAAATCAAAATCAGGTGTCTCAATTTAGGCTTTGGGTGAACCAACTATCGTAAGATCTTGAAGCAATGTACTAGACTAAGCTAATGTATAGCTAAGGATTAGGAAACTCGAACAGAACACAACTAACATAAACAAGATACGCACAACGGATTGGTATTGATTGGTGACAATAATTTAAAAAGAAAAATGCGTACGAGATAGAAATTTTCTCTTTGCTGTAGGGTTATTTGTCATCACTCCCTCCAGAAAGATCTACTAATTTTTCAAACATAGTAAGAAAGAAGAGAGATCAGATTGTAATTAAATTAGTCAGTGCCAATTACCCAGTCGATAGAAGATTATAAAACAAGTGGCAATATAACTTGATTGCACCCTGAACATTAGTTCCTCAAGAGACTCCCTAGAAATTGGATGATCTGCATCCCTCTTTCTATACAGATCAAATTATCCCTGAACGCCACTAGGCCAAGAACCTTTTCCTCTTTTATTTGGAGCTACAATATTACTCGGACCCACTAAAAAGAGGTGAATTAACTACAAGGAAGGGACTAAGTGATTTTATAATGTCAACTTCACGGAGAGGTCCCAAATTAGGGCAAAACCATGGTAAACAAGGATATGTCTGTAGAAAGATTGTTCATTTGTAGTGTCTGCCACTGTAGACAATGACCTCATAAAAACTAAAAGGCAGTAATAACCTTCCATAGCATCATCACAAGAACCACTGACTACGGGATCCAACTCTATACACATGAAAACAGAACACATTTGGCTTCCTTATATTTAAGAACACATTTCAGTGTGGGCACGAAGATGAGGAGGAACAGCGTACTTCAGTTAGTTACTGTTCTGGCACAAGTGGTTACCTGAAGAGCTCTTAACAGACTAGAACCACGTCTCTGACTAGCTGCTGCCGCCGCATACTTCTCCCTGAGTGTATTGCAGACTCTCTGATCAGTCTGGATCCCGTCTTGTACTTTCTGTAGCTTCTGCATAACAACACAATCTGTCTGTGCTGCCTAATACAAAAAAACTGCTAAAGGAAAAAAGAAATAAAACTGATTTATAGGTTTCTCCATTCTTTTGAGAAAGTTTGTCATGGACCTCATTTTACAACACATAGTTTAAGCATCTAAGACTGACATATCTCAGGCTCAGCCAACCCAAAAGTCTTCCAACACCCAAGATATCAAAAATTTTCTCAAAATTTTCATCACACCTATAGAGCTCTCCCAATGGGCATCAGAAAATATATAAAAGTAGTAACCGGAGAAAGTGGTATTAGTAGATGTGTAAGTCAACTGACGAACAATCGCAATTAGCTGGGTGCTCTAAGAGACCCAAACACGAACATAAGGATAAAGATCAATTGATGAACAGAGTACCAAAACTAAAAAGAAACATATTAGCACCAATTATCTTTCTTCCCACTAAAGATTAGATGGAAAAAGTTCTACCAAGAAACTGTCTATTTATGCAAGTTGACATCCCCCAATATGTTCTCTTAAATAATAAGGCATCCAACCCTATACAGGAAACAGAGAAGACGTAGACGTGTAGAGATGTTCGAAGAGAGGTGACAAGAATAAACCAGCAAGAAAATGCAACTGAAAGATGGCAACAGCAATCTCTTTTATTTTCTGAAAACACAACCATAGAACGTTCAGCACAAGACCGATTGTTCAATTGTCACTTAGCTGAAGATACAGCAATGATATATAGTTCGTAAAAATCGTAAAAATTGCACATAGGACCGTATAATCCATGTCACAACTTCATGCAGTGAAATTAACTCTAAGCCAAGCCAGAGGAGGAGATGGCACAAAGTTTGTATATAATGTTACCTGTTTTGTGCCCTTCAGAATTCCTTCCATGGAATCAATAAGTTTCAGGCGACCAGCAGTATCACTTATGGCATCTTGAAACTGAATGGAATTATAAACAAAATAGTTTCAGGGAAGATAAAAATGTTAAAAAGTTTATGACCAACCAAAAGCTTAAGTTTGTGATATAAACCATTAGAAAGAGTACATAAAACCATGTTTAAGAGGAACTTCACTGGAAGTTTCTAACACAGTATGTGCAGTCATAACTTCCTTTAGAATTCTAATACTAATTAAGGGCTTCACTAAAAGAGAAATCTGTGGGGGCCCATGAGCCCTTTCAAAATGAATTTTACTGCAGCTAGATACTTCTTGCTTGAGGCAACGTTCATGAGACTCAAAGAAAGAAGATAGCTGGTAAAATAGAATCATTACAGGAGAGGACATTGGGAGCACTTCAGAAGATGAGGGGGAACTGACAAATATTAATCAAGATCTTCAATTGATTATACTATACCTGGGAATTTAGCGAATTCAATAATGATGTTTCCTTCAGCATTAGCTCTTTAAGCTCCAAAAGTGCATTATATGTTGCATAGTATTTACGTGTTTGTCTATGAATTTCCTGTAAATTAACAAACAAAAGGAATTGTAATTGCAGTGTCAGCACTAAGAATAGTTATAGCAATATAATGTACAATATACATAGAAGCAAAGCCTCAAAAAATGAACTCCTCACCTCAATATTCATATTTAACTCAGAAAAGCGGCGTTCATACCTGCAAAGAGCACTTTGATTACCAATCCCTAAAGAACATACTCTCATACTGAGGGAAGAAGTTTACCCTTAAACCATACCCAGATTGATCCACTCTGATAGTTAAAACTTAAACTGCATCAACAATGCCCAGCATAGCAAATTTGTTTCAGGAGGGAATTAGGAAGCAAATCATCATGTGAACAGGATCAACGATCTAAAGTTAACAAGTAGTAGAAATACTTAAAAGGAGAAGAGAAGGCCCAAAATCCTGCTGTAAGAACTTAAACATTAAAACCACGCCATCTTCTAACAACTTAAACTTTTAAATCAGTTAGCAGTGGTTCCATAAAATCTTTAATGGCAGCGGAACAGCAAGTTCTGAGTTCAAATCTTTCCAGGCCTTTATTTACTTCCCATACTATATATTTACATGCTTTAATGTTGTGTCAAAATCCAGCCTATGTGCGAGTAGGAGTGTTTAAGTATTTAAATATTAATACCACACCTTCATCCAACAATCTAATCATTTAGAACTATTGACAGTGGTCCCACAAAATCTTTTATGACCTATGATGTTTGGCATTGCTGGGAAGATAGTAAGGAGAGACAAAATTAAATTGGTAATTTTGAGCATAAAAGATGCAGTGCAATTTCAGCAGGTTGACAAGAACCAAGTCTCAAATAAAATAAAAATAAATAAATAATGTATTTGTTCCTAGGGGACAAAAATCGCCCCAATTTGAATGTTTCAAAAACAAATCACGTGCTCTTACTCAAGGAACAAAAAGGGCCACCGTTGTATTTTCCACACAAGTGATCCTATGAGACAGTTGACATAAGATGCCATTTACAAGACATGCCCACTATTTTTAAGATTAAAGATTTGTAAACTAAAAAAAAATGATATTTATTTAAGATTAAAGGAAAAAGAAAGGCAAATGGATGTAGAATGAGATAGGGGAAGGGAATGGGCCGTAGCGGTAGTCAATACTGCCCTTGAGGCTAGTGTCAACCGCAACATGTCACGGAAAAATGGCTTGGCTTAATTTTATACTGAATAACTAAATCCGGGAGGTTCAAAATGGCTCTAGATGAGTGCAAAAAGGTCGCAAGGAGCAGTCAATTGATGGAGCAGAATGGTTGCCATGGGTACAAGGGCAAAAGCAAAGAGGTGACTATTAGGGTGGTGGTGTTCCATTAAGAGTGGTCTCAGCTCGATGATCCAAATGTTCCATTGACAGACACTTACAATTTGTTTGTAAATTTTATCAAGCAGAACTGTCAAATATTCAGCCTCCATCTACACCCAACCCCAAGCACCAATGGCACCTCTCTCTGCAGTCGCCTTTGACTACTCTGTCCTATGGCCAAATGACAATGGTGTCAACTAATTATATCAATGAGAGACGTCGTTGCAGCCAATGCCGACCTCAAGGATGGCATCAGCCACTGCCACCGGCCACTCCCCCTTCCCCTCACTCCTCTTCTATGTTAACTGGTTTTTTTCTTTTAATGTTAAGTGAAAATTATTTTTTAGCTTAACAAATATTTGATTTTTAATTTTAAAGAAAAAGGAAGTGACGAGTCAGCATGACACGTAAGCATCATTAACCACCTCGCTGCCATGAATGATTGCTCGAACGGAAAATACAACAATGGCCCTTTTATACCCTCAAGTAAGGGTTCGAGATATTTGTTTTGGACATTAAAAAAAATGGAGCCATTTTTGTCCCCCGATATAAGTACATGATTTTTCATGTCTACATCCATAGTGCAGATGTAGACATAAAAAATCATAAATGTTAAAAAGTATGAAAAAGTGGTAATGTTAGAGTTATGATAATAAACCAATCAAGCTTTCATCTAATAGTTTAAAATTTTAAAACAATTAATAGTGATATTACAAAATTTCAAAAATTTGAGCAACCTCTCCACAAAATCTCTCACATCTTCTACTTTGTCAGCAAAATAATTTTTTAGCTTGATAATAATTGGACATAAGGCAAGCCTGTTTGTCAATAAGAGTTCCAGAATCCTTTAACGTGAATATATATAAAGTACTTCCTGTAACCCACATCACTCCTATAGTTTCATCCCTAGATTATGTCTAAATCACAATTTTAAGGTCCCTTACTGGTAGGATCAGTTAACTTGTTGGGATTAATGTTTTCTTTAGATAGTTGGTAATCCAATGCATGCCTGTCAACGATTCAATTTAAGTATTTCATCTCACCACTGCCAGTAGTTTGATCTACATGTCTCATCAGTGCAGGACCCCATAGCTTAATTCCCATTTTCATGTTAGAGCATTACTAACTACACTCAAGAAGAAGAACAAGAAGAAAACTAGAGTTTGGATCTTCAATTAGACAGGAAAATAACGACTAAGGAGAAAAGGCTAGATGTGTTGTGCACACTATATCAATTTATAACCCATATCATGATTTTGACACATACTACAAATGCTCAGTAAAGAAAATACCTGTTGCGGGACCAGAGTAAGGACTAGGAAATGATAAAACTAGTCCATGGAATCAAGACAATGAAATCAGGAGCCAAAAGAAAATTGAAAAATCTGGGTGATAAAAATAGACCAGCTCATCATAGATTCTAGAGAAATCTAAAAAGACAGAATTAAGGCAAGGGAGAGAGAGAACATACTGAATGAGTTCCGATTGGGAAGGCACATCTTCAAGTTGCTGCTTTACAGACAATACCATCCTCAGTCTAGCCGCTAGGTCCTACCATCAGGAATACATTATGCACCATAAATGAGAATTGCAGGACAAAATATGCTCAAAAGGTATGACATCTAAGCTATATCTTTGGACCAAATAAAATCAGGCATGCAACAGCAAGTCATTTGTATTGCATTCTGCAAAAGAAATCATAACAAAAATAATATCCGCTTGAAAAATCCAGCACTAAAAGGTTGGCTGCCAAAATTGGGCCCAAGGCCAAAGATATTAAATTGCTCGACTGCACACACAGAGAAATGCTACACCTTGGTCAATGGCAGCAGTTTACTGGATAGACATCAGAATCAAAACATGAAAGATTTAAAATCCCAAGAAAAATTTTACCCAATGGATACACCATTAATTTCTTTAATCATAAAGATTGCAGTCTTCTTTAATCATAAAGATTGCAGTCTTGTAAGAAAATTGGCATGCACCATTATAAAAACTGGAACATGAAATCAAAGAAGAGATCTTGACCAAAATCTCATGACAGAACAAGATTTGATTAGAGCCATCCAATGTCAAATTCCAAAGGTAGACCAAATTGAGTTCACAACAAGCAGAGAGGATAAGCAGTCAATTGCACTAGCTAATTAGCAATTAATCTCAAACACTGTTTGTCCCATCCATTGAACTAAAGAAAGGGCCCCCAAGAGAAGAGAACTTCCATTATGTTTCTGCTCATTATAATCCATACAAGTTACAAAGGGATGGCAGAAGAAAGCATCAGCCAAAATTCTTTCGCAGAAAATATGAACATAAACACACAGTAATATAACAACTCCTTGGCTGACATAGAAAAAAAGGACATCAGAATCCCAGCAAAAACTACCTGTTCTCAACAAGATCCTTATATTGCTATCATTGTGATTCGGACCCTGCAGTACATTTCAATTCATATATGGACCATCATGATGGATTACTGTTGACTAGCCTCTATTGTGCTCAATCATTGGCTAATCACCATGACTCAAACATGTTGATCAGCGACCCAAAAAAAAAAAACGTGTTGATCAGATATATGCAGAAAGTATGGATTGGTGACATTCTGGCAGTGGACCAAAATATACAATCAGATGACATAAGTCCTCAAGGGTAGTAATAAGACCCAATACCTTCTTCGCAAGGTGCAACTTTTCCAGTGATATGCTAATACAATGGTCTAAATCATCATGGAGACTGTTGCTATCACAGTTGTTGTTTATTTTCTCCTCCAAGTGAATAATCTTGGCTTCCAAATCTGATTTCTCTGCAGTGTGATCAGATTGGCAATCCAATTCTTTCTTTTCCAAGGCCTGCAGCCATTCCCATTACATAAATGTAAAAATGGGAGCAAAAGACTATTGGGGAAAAAAAGGTAAAAATAAGGATCTACACATGACAGATGATGAGAGAATATGGAAGGACATCCACATGCTGGCCAAACCCCAGAAAATGAAAATTGACATTGATTCAAGGCTAAATTAGCAGTTGGTCCAGGAACAAATGCATTAGCATCAAAAAATGGTTTAGAGACATGTCCACATAGTAGAGGGAGAATATCCACCTTCAGTGACTTCATGAGCAACATTAATCGGTGAACCACAGAATCGACTTTTGCTGCCCTGATTTTCTCATGTAAGAGTTGCATCTCTTCTAAAATACGCATTCTCATCAGCTTCTGGCCAGGAGAAGAAGAAAACTAAAGTTACCAGTGTACCACTACATGAATCTGGCTACCATAGGAAACAGAGAAAAGAGCTTCTGCCTTTCGAAGAAAGTACTCCTAAATAAGCTCTTGCATGAATCCGAATTAATGAGCTCCAACTGTTATATCATCTCACTAACCTTTTCCTCTGGATTGCTGTATCTAGACGCAAAAGTAGTTCTTGCAGCACCTAATCCACCATCAAGCTGCCAAAGAGTATTTTCCTGATCTTTAGAAAAAAAGTCCTGTGTGAGAATTATGGGTGTCTCTAGAGCAAAGATGACATGATTTTAGTAGCAAGAGTGATTCATTTTACAACAGAAAAGAAGCCACATTAGCATGTAAAGACGCAAAACTAGTTCAGAACCATGGCACCACACCAATTAGCCAAACTCACCTCATCCCCTGTAACTCCAACACGGGTCCGAACATGATTGACAAGCCACCGTGCAACAGGATACACGCTTTGGACTTCGAGACTGTAAATGTCCGAAGCTTGCAGAGGGTGCGGGCAGTTTAACAATTTTAAAGCTTCTTCAACACCATGACTCACTTCCCTGAATACCAATAACAGAAGCCATAAATGCAATTGGAAAAAGTTCGATCTGAATACCCATTTACCCTGTGACATAATTGTAAACGGAGGGCAACATAAACTACATCGAGGCGACTCCCTGAAAAGAAACTAATTTACTTGAGCAAGAAAGACAGGATTTTTAGCAAAATACCCGAAGCAGCCATTGGTCAAGACTCAAGCTTTCCCCAGAACTCATATCAAAGAAAGGAATGCATGCTCTCTAACAATCAAACAATCTCAGAACACAGGGCGCAAACTTCATTCTGAGCAGTGATATGACGTGAAACTCAAGAGGGTTCACCAACCCATGTAGCGTCACTGCCATCAATGATCAACCCACTAAACGAACGAACGGATCAGACAAAGAAACGTCCTTTCTTCCATCTCTCGCCATGAATGTCGACAGAGGGAGCTGTAAATCAAACTGGAAATGCAAGAAGCAATACGCCCACGATAGAGAGAGAGAGAGATTGCCTGATGTTGTCTTCAGTTAGAGTTTCAGGCGAGGGGAGGCTGAACTCGGGATCGGCGGCGCGGATGCACCGGGACAGTCCGGCGACGAGCGCGGCGGCGTCCGGCGGGTGGCGCCGCCGTGTCGCGCCGAGAGCGATCGATTCGAGGAGACCGACGACGGCCGTCAGCTGACTCCGGGAATCGGACGGTGGCTCGGCCATCCCCAGGGTCGGACCCACTTTTCTGCCGTCGGATCTTCTCTTTATTATTTAGAGCGGATTCCTGGAAAAACGGATAAATTGGGCGATAGTTTCCTACTGATTTTTCAATCTATATAACAATTCGGCGCAATTTTTGTATCTTTTTGAGTTAGTGAAGCTTTTTTTTTTTTTTTTTTGAGCAAAGAGTTAGTGAAGCTTTAAGCTTTAAATAAAAATGGAATCCTTTTTTTTGGGCAACTGTTTTCGGAGATCAATCGACCAAATTGAATCTCTGCAAATTTCTTAAATAAATTTGGGTTAAGCTAAAAAATCAAATAATTTATACTTGATCGAAGCTCAATTGAGATCAATGTTATATCCATTATTTACTTCAATTTATAAATGAGTCCTAGATTTATCGCAAATAATCAAATCTTGTATTCCATAATAGGTCATGAAATTTAGTATGATGTGTAATAATTTTTAGTTCATTTAATTCGATCCTTGAATTATTTCTAAATATTTGATTACAAATTTCATCAAACAAGGAGAAAGTCACCCCAAGCCCTTGAACGATTGTGAAAGATTTAATATGATCCCTACTTAACTGCGAAATGCACAATCTAATCCTCAAAACTCTCCATTTGTTGAATCTCAATCTAATTCTCAAAACTCTCCATTTGTTGAATCTCATCGTCAACTTTCTATAACAAAGTCAAATCAATTCTTTGAAACTATTTCACAAATATTCAAAATTACACTATTATCCGGATTTTAAAATATGTTTTCAACAATAAGTATGGTGGTAAAAATAAAACCCCATTTCAAATTGTATCGAGTTATCTAAGTATTTCCATAACTATATCTAAGAATGATATCAACTTATCTATATACACTTGTACATATATGTTTCTAACATTTTAGATAGATAAAAGAAAATTCTTAGCTTTTACCACCCGTGGTGGCGGCCTAGGTGGTTGGACCCTGGTTCTTCTCACGAAAGGTCCAATGTTTGATCCACGGTGTCATCTGCTTTGAAGGAAAGGAACCCACGACTTACCCGGCAGGCAAAAATGGTGGTGACTCTACTTATCGTTCAGGGTTTACTCGCCGGCTACCAGCTATACAGGTTCCCTGAGTAACCAAAAAAAAAAAATTATCAGCTTTTGTATTCCGTGTTCTCTCTTTAAAAGAAAAACCCTTCATTGCCCAACACAAACGCATGATCTCTGCCACAAATAATAGAGGAACACGGCAGATCGACTTGACATCACGGACCAGACCTCTCCTATAATGTACTACGGTCAACCCACCACATGCACAACCTACTCGGTCGGCACAATTAGCAAAGATTCAAGAACCTCCGGGCGGCACAACAAGTTGAGAAGACGGTCGATGGTATTATGCACTTCACCAGACGGGAGCGAGAACGGAACTTGCAAGATGAGGCCCGTAATGCAGCAAAGGATCGTTGCCGTAAATGATACAACGAAAGGCAACGTAATGGCAGGAAAGTCACAAAAATAAACAGTTCCGACCAAACCAGGCAGGTGGGCGTGCGCCCGCAATGAGAGAGAGAGAGATTCAGGCCCAGGTTGGCATGTTTATCATCATGATGTTTCTGTGTTCTGGCCCCTAGAAGAGTATAGAACTGGGGGAGAATTTGATATCACCATGACACCAGCATTTCAGAGAGCAATACATACCCGGAAATTACCATCAATTCTGCTGAAAACAAGTTACATCTACAGCAGCTTCTAGCTTTTTCACTCCGCAGCAATACAATACATAGTACCACTATATATCTGTGAATACGAGGCGTGCCGACGGTGCATTCACCGCATCATGCAAAACATGTTTTACTATAGCGATTTAGTAAAACGCCTTAATTGCTACATATGCATACACCAGTTATTACAAGAAAAGAGTTCTTGCCTCTCAATAGGTCCACCACATTTTTTGCAAGGTAAATGTTGCTTTACTTTGAAGGCTATAACTCTCGTATAAAAGCCTCCATTTAATAATCACCCGGTAGATAGAATCACCAGAGGGAGGTACTATCTCTGAGTCTCACATTCCGTATCATCCATGTGTAGTTATTCATCGATACAAGAAAGGTAATACCCAGATAAAGGCTACAGCAGGGGAATACGTTTTTAGTAGTCCTCATAACCTTTTGCCTTTCCTTCACCCATTCTAGAGTTGATGGATCCACTTGTTTCCTAGGGATCTAACCAGAACATATTTCATTCCATCTCAAGCTCTTAACAGCTAAGAAGTGGGAGGGTTCCTCGAAATCTGTTTCTTTTGGCCCTTTTATGTTGATGAGAATGAAACCGACAATGAGAATTTCAATCCGACCAGAAAACTAAATGACATCGAAGTTCAAGAGAGACATGGCATAAGTACCAAACGAGAGAAGACGGCAATTATCGATGTAGAGTCCTATCTGAGAACATTTCCTTCTCTAAGGAAAGGCCAAACATTACATGTCACTGAAGCATTCGCAGAAAGCTTCAACTTGACAAAAGAAGTCATCACCTGATGTACAACAGCAACAAATGTCACAAAGTTAAATCCCATCGCTCATCATAAGCTCTAAATTAGTATCAGTGAGACGACACCAAGTGGGCGTACTGAGGCAACTGATACAAGGACAAGATACATGCACTTTGATGGGAACCGCTAATTCAGTCTTCCAATCTGAGTGCTTAGGACAAATACCTGGAGATGCCAAAGTATCACTTCCACAGCTTCACTGTCTTGTCGTGACTAGCTGAAGCAACCAGGCCCGTCACATTTGATACTGCCAATGCTGAAATTAGTCCGTCATGAGCTGGCAAAGCCATTGTCTTGTTCTCGGCCATATTCCAGAGCTCCAGGGTCTGCAGAGAATTTTCGATTAGCTTAGACCAAAGCACAATTAAACCAAGATCTTATGGGGCGATAGAAGTCCAAAGAGCCTATTCACGTGACTCGTACTTTAAGGTACATAGCTTTTGCTGTTCCATGGCTCTTATAGAGCCTGCTTCAGAAGTTATGATTCCCAAGTTGCCAATTACCCGACCTTCACTACTTCAGAGGATAGTGAGAAAGACGCCTGATTTGTACTAGGCAATACTTAATATTTTAGAAACTCATGAGCCTGATTAGCATCCCAAGAAGCTCGCTCGAAATTTCTCATGTAATCCTAAAAATTCACACAATTTGGGAACATCTAAACATGGACTTATATCTCACTTCTCCTATGTACAGAGCTAGAATTCACATGAAAATACTAAAATAAATAATTCAAACATGCGCCTTACCTGGTAGCAGCCAATCACCAAAAGTGAAGGATAAGTTGGGTGAAACACGCAGGAGTGGGCCTTGTTTCCATTGCAGCTCAATTCATGTACTATCAAAGCGAACAAAACAGAGACCGTCAAATAAATCTTAGCAAGGTCACATGCGAATTTGCCCTCCACATTGACCAACATCTATCGAAACAGGAAACTCTTAAAACATGATCATTATCAGGGTAAAATGAAGGAACCTCGACATTGAGCTTCCAAAAGAATGCATAAAAGCCAAGATGGATGAATACAATCCTAATAGTCACAGACACCATTTCCTAAAAAAGCCACACAATAGATGCCGCAGAAGTATGCACTCGAAAAACAGCAGTTCATTGAGCTCCGAAGAGAATGCTTTCAAAAGGATCTATGAAGGAAGTAACCAAATCTTCACTTGATTATTATCACGGGAGAGTACCCATGGCAGAATTTATCAATATCAGCAGGTTCTAGAATTCCGGCTTCAAGGGTAATAAGTGGAGACGATCATCTCATGTAAGCAAGTGTGGAAATTCAGAGAACTTACATACTGAAGCAACTCTCTAGGTTTTAAACAAGAGTCAGATTGCAAAACCATTCGCATGGACAGTTAGGCCGTAAATTCATAATATCGACTCAATATAGTATGTTCCCAAATTTTCGATGTTCAGATTTTAAAACAATGGCAACTCCTATTAGGGGTACGAAGCTAAAATTGACCGCAAAGCCATTTTTTATTGATGTTGCAAGTGGCAACAAGCCAAAGACAGGAATATCTAAGTATCTGAGTAATAACAGGTGACCAGCTTTAATTGAAAGTCCTGCTCCATTCCTCTAAAGGACCAAAATCTTCTGTGGTCAGCTCTAAGGGACAGATTACCTACTTCTTCACCCTTTACCATCATGCACTTAATTATAAATTCAGAGTCCTGTCAATTAACTCATGCCAGTACATCAGCTTGCTTGGAGCTACAAGTGTAGGTCATGTTCTACATAACTTTCCAGGGTAAGTAAAACAATAACTTCCATTAGATTGTTCACTCCGGGAAAAACAAACTTGCACCATAAGCACTTGTATCATAGTGGCAGAAAGTTTTGAAAATTCATCAGTACTTAAAGTCAGGCTGGCACCTCGTGCAGTTCAGTATATCATAAGGCTGTTGCAAGAAGCTTTGAATACGAAAAGAATTGAAAAATCTAAAAAAAGCGAGTGTCAATGAGATATTATGTTCACCAACATTGTCAGCCTCCCAAACCCTTGACAGTTTTGTCAAAAGAAGATGATGCCAGGTGAGACATGGTTGGACTAAATTGAACATCTGTGATCAATGAAGAATGTTCTTGCAGAGTTGTTTTTTGCTTTAAAGTATCTGCATACCATAGTACAGCCTGCATAATCCAGAAATTTAACCAACCCATATCAGATTATGGCAAACGACAACATATTATCATGTCCACATAACTGCCTGCACTTACTTTCTTATCATGTCCACCGCAGTGCGCTTTCCATCCGATGAAAATTCACAACGCACAACCTTGCCGTGCTTGCTCGAAGAGTGCTCACTTCAAGAAATGAGAATTCTGTAGAACCCAATTTGAACACTACGAGTGAAACTGTGAAACACTTCATCATTCAGCCTACTAGGAAAATGATTCTGCATCAAACCTCAATTAGAAAGACTTGAGAATGGTAGTCTAAATTAATAACGAAGAAGGACATCTAAAGGCAAAGTTCTTCCATTAACTAACTAAAAATATTCATCAAGATTTTATGGTTGATAAAATTTACCTCGAGGAAAGTTACACTTGATTCCAAAGGCAGGCTAGTTATCATCTTTTTTTAACTGGTGACATTGGGTTCATTTCCTTCTTAATAGATAGGAGTGATAGCGAGAAATGACAAAATTATCTTTGTTTAAGAAATCTTCCTGGAGTATTTTGAAGCTGACAAAACATTTCCATCAGTCTAATCTTAAAACTTGCAGACTCTACTATTTAAAATCTAAAAACCTTCGAACTACCAGACTCAAGACTCAAAGTCTATTCTCATTGACAGTTTCTAATCCGTCAAAGAAGGGCTATCCAGGACTGGATGTTTCGTTAAGGATTTAACCTCATTGACTGGAGAAGATCTTGTGGCTAGATATGACATAACAAAATCCTTTATTTGATCATGATTGATTCAGAGATTGAGAATCCGATGATTGGCAGAACATACTTGGAAGGTTCTACTTATGGAAACCGAGATCCTGATTGTATGGGCGAGCAGGATTGATGGGCTATCGACATGTTCATTAAATAACTCGAATGATCTTCCTAATTGATTCTGTCCAACGGGAAGGTTGGAAGAATTCCTTTGGTAAGTGCCAACGAGTATGATGGCATAAAGGAGTATATAAGGAAGACGTTCCAGTTGTTCAAGTATGTGCGCGATAAAAGAATTCCAAAGTCTGAAACTCTTTGTTCTTAGTGAATTCATTTACTGAGCGAAATCTTATACGCAAAAGAGAGTCTATATTTTGAGAAACCTTGAGGAAGTGTGGTAGGGTATTTACACTGTGGAATCAAGGGAGAGTCTTGCTGTAACAACTCTTTTGTTCATAGTGAAATCCAACCGGTGGGTTGTCAGTATGGAAGAGTGGAAGTAGGCTTGGAATAAGCTAAACCACTATAAATTCTGTATTCATTTTCTCTTCCTTACTCTCTGCTTTACCTTGATCATAATTCGTTTTGTTAAAGAAATGAGAACTTCCTTTATATTGTCTGCTTAGTATTACCCTCTTATCTTGATAAATTATTTTTACACCTATTCACCCCCTCTAGGTGTTTATACTAGCTATCTCAATTGGTATCAGAGCCTTTATACTCACTTTGTTTGAAGTGTTTTACTTTAGAGTTAAAGATCCATGACTAGTATGTTAGCTCCAGGGCTGGTAGAAGGGTAAAGCAATACCAAACCGCCTTACTTTGATGGAAAGGAATACAACATATGGAAAAACAAGATGAAGGTGTTCCTAAGATCAAAGGATCCTTTGGAATGGGACATTGTAGACAAAGAAATCATTCATAAAGCTGCATCTGTCTCAGAAAGAGGAAAAGAAGCTGTTGAGTCTAGTGAAATGACTCAGGAAGAGATAACCAAGAGATAAGCTCTTGATGCAAAAGCAATTTATTCTTTATACTGTGCTTTGTCACCCATTGAATATAACGGAATATCTTATTGTGTTACAGCGAAAGAAGTTTGTGATAGATTACATATTACCTATGAAGAAACTGATCGAGTGAAAGAAACCAGAATCAACATTCTCCTCGGTCAATACGAAACCTTCAAAATGAAATCAGGAGAATCTATAATGACATGTTTAGTCGTTTTACAGATATCGTGAATGGTCTTGAAAATCAAGGTCAACCAATTTCTGATTTCATGAAAGTAAACAAGTTACTGCGTGGACTCTCCAAGGATTGGAATCACATAAAAACCTCAATAAGGGAGACACAAAGAATTATACCACTATCTGTTGATGAGTTGGTTGGGACTCTTTAGTCTTATGAAGTGGAACGAATCAATGAAGACAAAGATCCTAAAGGTAAGAAATACATTGCATTAAAATCCAATGATAATTCTGATGTTACAGATTCTGAAGACGATATGGATGATGAGGAGCTTGCTCTTATGATAAGAAGATTTAGAAAGCTAAACAAAAAAGGAAGAAGATTCAATCCAAAGAAATAGAGTTTTCAAAAGCAACAGACTAAGTTTGTTGAGGATGATTAATCAAATAGAGATGTAGTCTGCTTTGAATGTAAAAAAAAAAAAAAAGGACACATCAGACCTAACTGTCATCTTCTGAGGAAGAAGAAAGGAAAAGCTGAAAAGTATCAAAAGACTCTTAAAGTAGAAACCTGGAGTGATACAAAATGTGAAGAAAGTGATGATGATAATGCCAATATATGTCTGATGGCACAATTGGATTCAGATTCAAACTCCGAGACAAAACTCAAATTTAGACAGTAAATTTGAGGTCACTATCAAGAAAAAGGTAAAATGGTATCTAGATAGTGGATACTCAAGACATATGACAAGAGATTCAAATTACTTCATAAAGCTCATTCAAGTAAATGGTGGAAAAGTCTCATTTGGAGGAAACAGCAAAGGAAGAATTGTGGGATTCGGAATTGTAAAGATAGGAAACCTCACAATCAGCAATGTTTCCTTAGTAGAATGGCTCAACTACAATCTACTCAGTATCAGTCAGCTCTGCGATACCGGTTTCAAAATCAACTTTCAAGAGGGAATATGTTTAAGAACCAGTAAAGATTCTACTCAGTTATTCATGGGTCGAAAACATGGAAATATCTACCTCTTGGACATGAAACCAAATGAATCACAATGTTTAATCTCAATTTAAGACGAAGCAAACTTATGGCACAGAAAGCTTGGGCACATCAATTTGAAGCAAATAGCTAAAACTTCAGCAAAGAAGCTAGTTCGTGGTCTACCCAATCTGTCATACCAAAAGTCTTATCTATGTACACCATACGTATTGGAAAAGCAGGTAATAAATTCCTTTAAACCAATAAATCAAGTTTCCACTAATCGTGTACTGCAGCTTCTGCATATTGATCTCTTTGGACCAATCAGAACTCAGAGTATTGGAGGTAAGAAATATTGCCTAGTAATTGTGGATGACTACTCACGATTTACTTTGGTATATTTCCTGGCAAGTAAGTCTGAAGCCTTCTCTTACTTTGAAAAGTTTGCTAAAAAGGTCCAAAATGAAAAAATGGTATGTTATTTCAAGTATAAGAATAGACCATGGAGGTGAATTTGAAAATCAAGATTTTGCAAAATTTTGTGATGAATCTGGTTTTCAACATGTGTTTTCCTCTCCATATACTCTAGAGTAAAACGGAGTTATGAAAAGAAAGAATAGGTCGCTTCAAGAAATGGTTAGAACTCTTTTAATTGAAAATAACATATCTTCACAATTTTGGGCCGAAGCAATTTTTACAGCATGTTATATTATTAATAGCAATTTTTCTAAGACCTATTCTGGAAAAAAAAAAAAAACCCCTATGAGTTATTCAAAGAAAATGAGCCTATTGTTTCATATTTTCATATGTTTGGATGTAAATGCTTTATATTGAAAAATGCAAATAATCGAGTTGGCAAGTTTGAAGAAAAATCAGATCAAGGTATCTTCCTTGGATATTCTACCTCAAGCAAAGCCTATAGAGTCTACAACAAAAGGACTCAATCTATGGAGGAATTAATGAATGTCAAATTCCAAGATTCTATGCAAAATGAATCTATTCAGACTCATCTTGAAGAATCTAAACTTGCTCCAGACTCTACAAAGTCTAAATCTCAAGAAGTAGCTCGGACTTTGAAAGACCAACAACAAATGATTATTGAAGATTCAAATGAAGAAAGTGATCATCAACCTAACAAATCAACTAGTAATTGGAAGCATAAGTCCAGTCATCCCAAAGATCTCATTATTAGCGACATTAATGAAGGAATTCGCACAAGATCCAAAAGGCGCAAAGAGTCTAGTGCTGTGGCTCTTATTTCTGAAATAGAATCCAAAAACACAGAAGAAGATTTATCTGATAAAAGCTGGATTGAAACCATGCAAGAAGAACTCAGGCAATACAGTGTTAATGATGTCTGGGAGTTGACTCCTAAACCGAAAGGTAAATCTATTATTGGAGCTAAATGGGTTTTCAAGAATAAGAAGGACGAGAAAGGAAAAGTGTAAGAAACAAAGCAAGACTCGTGGCCAAGGAATATACGCAAGAAAAAGGGATAGACTATGATGAGACTTACGCACCAGTAGCAAGGTTAGAAGCAATTAGATTATTACTTGATTTTGCTTGTTATAAGAATTTCATGTTATTCCAAATGGACGTCAAAAGTGCTTTCTTGAATGGATTTATCCATGAGGAAGTCTATGTGGAACAACCACTTGCGTTTGAAGACCCAAGGAAACCAGACTCAGTATTCAAACTGAAAAAGGCCCTATATGGTTTAAAGCAAGCACCTCGAGTTTTGTACGATAGGTTGATTAAGTTTTTAATTCAAAACGGCGTTGTCAAAGGTAAAGTAGACACTACTCTGTTTATCAAAAGAGAAAGCAAAAGTTTTCTGCTTGTTCAAATATATGTTGATGATATTATTTTTAGATCCTCTAATAAAAGTCTGTGCAATAAATTTTCTAAGTCTATGCATGATGAATTTGAAATGAGCATAATGGGTGAACTAACCTTCTTTCTTAGACTTCAAGTGAAACAATTGAAGAAATGAACTTTTATTCATCAAGAAAAATATGCTAATGATCTTATCAAAAAGTTTGAACTGGAAAATTGCAAAAAGACTAATATATCAATGTCAAGTTCTTTGAAGATAGACAAAGATGAATGAGGAAAGAAAGTCGACCATAAGCTATACAGAAGTATCATTGGTTCACTTCTTTATCTTACTGCTTGTAGACCTGACATTTTGTTTAGTGTTTGTATTTGTGCTAGATTTCAAGCAGACCCGAAAGAATCTCATCTAAGTGCTGCAAAGCGTATGATCAAATACATTGCATCATCTTCAAGCTTTTGTCTTTGGTATCCTAAAAGCGGAGACTTTACTCTTCTTGGATACTCAGACACAGATCTAGCTGGTTGCAGAGTTGATAGAAAGAGCACCTCGAGTACCTGTCAACTACTTGGAAGCAGGACAGTGTCTTGGTTTTCAAGGAAGCAAAATACAGTAACTCTTTCTACAACAGAAGCAGAGTATGTAGCTCTTGGAAGTTGTTGTTCATAAATTCTGTGAATAAAACAATAGCTAAGAGACTTTGGAATTAAAGAATCATACACGGAGATTAACTGTGACAACACCAGCACAATCAATCTCACCAAAATCCAATTCTTTACTCAAGAGCAAAGCATATAGAGATCCGACATCACTTCATTAGAGATCATGTTCAAAATGGAGAAGTCTCGATTCAGTTTGTTGACTCAAAGAACCAACTGGCGGATATATTTACAAAGCCTTTGGAGAAAAATCAATTTGAAATCATCTGCTCCAGACTCAACATCTTGAGGTTTGAAAAAGTTAAAGTCTAGAGACTCTCAGACTCAGGCAATCAAAATCTTTGATTGTAAGTTATTTTATTTTCTCTACGATTAAATCTTGAAAAGGTACGATCATCTGTTCATAATTGATTTTTGCTACTTTCAATTTCCGTGATTAGTGCAATCTTTCTTTTTTCAAAAATGGAGTTAATTTTTAAATGGCAGTTATCTAATTTTTTGAAAAAGGCAGTTATTTTTAAAAATGGCATATTTTTACTTTCCATTACGACGTTTTATATGCCTCTCTTCGACTGACCTATATACTGTCGGTTCCTCTTTGTTTAACTCCAAAAACCCTAAAAAGCATTGATCTTCCACTTCTGTCTTCTTCTCTTGTTTAATCTTCGAAAAGTTGCCATCTTTCTTGGGAAAGTCAAGTTTTGAATCTTTCAAAGACTGTGAAAGATATCGTCTCAAAGGAAGTCTTCAAGGATCGCGAATAGGGGACCGCAACAAATGCGTGAGGGGCCTACGCACTTTGATCTCACTGAGGAAGAAGAGTCTCCTAGTCAGCAACAAAGCCCACAACATTCTCAGCAGCGTCAATCGTCTCCATCTAGACAACAAGATGTTGCTCGACGATAAGAGGAAGAAATAATCGAAGATGCAGAACCCGTAAGAACTCTTAAGCCCTCTTTTACCTACAAGCTTTATCGTGCTTTGAAAAGAGGTGGAACTCCTTTGAACTACATTGACGAATTTCTGAAAGACAAAATATACAAAAATGAAACATTCTTTTTACGCACAATGGAACGGTTGGGAATTGCCCTGCTAAGTCGGCAGAAGAAGCAATGGCAAACATTCCAATTGATCCTCGTGTTGGAGGGCTGAATCAGACAGATGGAAATGATGGTGACAAGTTGTATAGACAGTTTCAACCAAGAATGGGTGTTGCGGTAAAAATTCGGAGCAAAAGGACAGACTTGTTTCGATCGGAGGAACAAAAGCATCTATACTCTAAGTTGTTGAAGCGTGAGGTGATAAACCCTAGAAGTGTGGATTTTGATTTCCTTGACGTTGTGAACGTTAATTTGAGGGAAAAATTCAGTCTTCTTCAACTTGAACAGTTCTGTTCTGACTCTACAAAAGCCTATGCTGAACTCATTGCATATTTCTATTCGAATCTCAATTTCTTGGATGCGAATAGATTCTCTTTTAGTGTCCATAATCAGGACTTTGTGGTGGATGTAGATATGTTGGCTGATGTGATTGGGGTTGAGAGAAGGAGATATCAACCTATCAATGTCTCTATCGCTCGTGCTACATTGGAACTTGTTAAGGATAGAAGGACAAAGGGAAAGGTTTCCTACTCGAGGATGAGTGCATTTTACATTTTGCTTCACAAGATTGTGATTAATTGCCTCAGACCAAAATCTACTTCAAAGACTGATGTTTCAAACTCAGAGGCAAAGCTGATGTATGCCATCAATACTGGGAAAAAGTTCTCTCTTCCTCACACTATTATGTTCCACATGTATAGAGCAGTGGTGAAGGACAAGGGTCAACTTCTTTATCCAGCTCTTGTGACAAAGTTATTCAGACATTTGAATGTTCAGCCTCCCCGAATTCTCTGTGTTAGATCTTGTGATCAAATGGTGGTGGGACTGAAAATGGTATCTAAAATGCATCTGAAGGAACTCAACAAGACGTTGGAGAAATTCAAGGAGAAAACCCTTGTCAAAGCTCATCAAGTCTCTTCGGCAGCAAAAAGAAAAGGAAAGGAGCCAATGGTTGCTCCATCCAAGAAAAGAAGAGCTCTCATCGTTGAAGATGAAGAAGATGAGGAAGACATCACCATTTTTACAATGGCATTGAAGAACCTGAGTCGTTCTGTTCCAGAATCAACGGAACAACAAGAGAAAGACTCATAACAGAGGACTGGAGAAAGAGAGAATTTAGAAGCAAAAGAGAAAGAAGCTGAGGAGAAAGAAGCTAAAGAAAGAGATGAAGAGGAGGAAAGATTTGAAGAAGAAGAAGAAGAAGAAGAAGAAGAGAGAAAGAGGAGATCAAGAGGAAGGAGAGCATGAGGAACACTCTTCTCCACCTAAAGGCATGAAAATAGGGGGAGATCGTGAGAAAAGAGGAATGTCCTCATATTCTGCTACCAGTGAAGGAGTCAGCCGCTCCTCAGCAGATCCAAAGGACATCTATACCTCTCAATTTCCTGAGGAGGGACATGATGTTTCATCGCCCAATCTGCGTGACTATGCTGATTTTCCATCGTCTGCATTTACTCTATCTGATCGTGCAAAAGCCAGTACGCAGACTGATAATTCAGCAGATTTTCGCAGAATTCTTGATGTTCTCTTAGAAATGCGGGGTCAAATATATGCTCTGGGATGCGAAGTTCAGAATTTACGGACTGCAAGTCAAGTTTCTTTAGTTTCTTTGAATGATCAAATCCAAGCCCTTGCTCTTCAAATTCAAGCAAATGCTAAGGGTGAAGATGTGGCTCAACTGAAGGAAGAGTTGAAAAAGCTGGAAGGCATTGTCCAGTCAATGGGAGATTTCCAGCTTGTTCATGTTCCCAAGCATTCTTGATTCCATTATCTTTCCATCTCAACCTTTTTTTATGATGACAAAAAGGAGGAGAGATGTGATTTGAACTTTGAACCTTAAACTTTTTGAACTTGAACTTTTGATTTGTTTTGATGTTTGACTTGACTTTTGTGTCTGGATGTGGACTGAATTTGGGATTTGGGTTTGACTACTTATATTAAGTACTATTGATATTTTATGGATGGCTTTACTCATATGCAAGACTAACTTATTTTCTGTAATTGCAGATTCTAGTGTTATCATTAAGCCATTTATCTTTGTGAGATATCCATATTTGTTTGAGTAATGTTTTGCACGTCAAAATTATCCAAATCTGTAGGAAAGTTTTGTCACTATCAAAAAGGGGGAGATTGTTGGAGAAATCTTCTTGGAGTATTTTAAAGCTGACAAAACGTTTCCATCAGTCTAGTCCGAAGACTTGCAGACTCTACTATTTAAAGTCTAAAGATCTCTGGACTACCAGACTCAAGACTCAAAGTTTATTCTCATTGACAGTTTCTAATCCGTTGAAGAAGAGCTATCCAAGTATGGATGTTTCATTAAGGATTTGACCTTATCAACTGGAGAAGATCTTGTGGTTGGATATGACATAACGGAATCCTTTATTTGATCATGATTGATTCAAAGATTGAGGATCCGATAATTGGCAAAACATACTTGGAATGTTCTACTTATGGAAACCGAGATCCTGATTGTATGGGTGAGCAGGATTGATGGGCTATCGACATATTCCTTAAATAGCTCGAATGATCTTCCTAATTGATTCTGTCCAACGGGAAGGTTGGAAGAATTCCTTTGGTAAGTGCCAACGAGTATGATGGCATAAAGGAGTATATAAGGAAGACGTTCCAGTTGTTCGAATGTGTGCGCGATAGAAGAATTCCAAAGTCTGAAGCTCTTTGTTCTTAATCAATTCATTTACTGAGCGAAATCTTGTACGCAAAAAAGAGTCTATATTTTGAGAAATCTTGAGGAAGTGTGGTAGATTATCTACACTGTGGAATCAAGGGAGAGTCTTGCTGTAACAACTCTTTTGTTCATAGTGAAATCCAGCCGGTGGGCTATCAGTGCGGAAGAGTGGACGTAGGCTTGGAATAAGCCAAACCATTATAAATTCTGTGTTCATTTTCTCTTCCCTACTCTCTGCTTTACCTTGATCATAATTTGTTTTGTTAAAAAAAGGAGAACTTCCTTTCTATTGTCTGCTTAGTATTGCCCTCTTATCTCAAGAAATTATTTTTACACCTATTCACCCCCCTTTAGGTGCTTATACTAGCTATCTCAATCTTGTCTGTTCATTATTCAAAGGCTTGTCATGAAAGTCTTGTCCTTCGTTGTAACTTAGATTATTGAGTTTTGGTCCTTTTTCTGCTCATACCACTTACATTTCTCCGTTGTTGCTCAAAGGTTAGTCCTTTTGAAACTCTTAAGTAGTTCTTTCTATAAGGTTCCCTTCTGTTTTGACCAGTCAAACTCTGAGCTCATGGTGGACGAAATCTTACATATCCTCAGAAAGGAAAAAAAAAAAAAGAGGCTTTGGACACACCAGAGTGCATGAATTGGCAATAGTCGTTCAGACTAAAGGACAAAAGAAAATCCCAATAACATTTATAGGAATCAATAGATTATTGAAGTCTACAAGAGATATGAGACTAACAGATTTCTTTCCCTGCTAGACACACAATAGATCTAAATTTGGAAAAGAAAACAACAATGTGAACAAATATATATGTTGCAATTTATATGACAATGTTTCCCTAGAAAATCTAAAGCATAAGGAAAAGAACACGCCACATAAGTACCGTAGAGTAAAAGACTCCGCAAGAGACTTAAGGTTTTATGTCTCAAAATCTAGTAAAACTGCAATCAAAAGAAAGCTTGTAATATTGAGCTGGAAAGTGCCTGTGAGATATAGAAGACGTGCAAAGAACCTAGACTTGGAATGAATGAGTTGAAATAAATTAAAGCTGGTATAATGTTGATATGAAATATATATATATATATATATATATATATATATATATAGCACATAATGGCATCTACTCTCAAAGTTACCATATGACCGATTGATTTTAAGTCTTATCTACCTATTTGAAAGAGATTTACATATAAGTCACATTGATGCAGATCTAGAAGACTCCTCTTTCTTTTTTTCTTTTTTTCTTTTTTCTTTTTTTTGTAAAATGTTTTGCAGCCAACCTCATTTCTTCATTTAATTCTTAGAATTTTATTGATGAGTGTCATAGGACACTTATTAAGAAACCATAGAAGCTTTGTAGGTTTTATCAGATGCAATGACTTTTTTGCTTTATATGTAGTCATTCCAAAGCTTCTTTGGAGGTGTTATCAAATGCAATGCCTTTTTTGCCTCATATGTAATCATTGGTTAAACATATCTTCATTAAGGATCCTCAAAATGTACTTCCGGGGGACTCATTACTCATTTGTATGACCTTTATTTATTGCTAGCTCTAGAGTTAACGCTTTGCTTGTGAAAATGAATGTAATAAAATTTGTCAAAATAATATGTTGAGAATATACGGTTGTAGAGTTGGTCCATTGAGAAAAGTGAACGCAAATCTTTGTCAATGTAGGAAGAATCTAATTTACCAAAGCTAACAAATATTTAGATCTAAATTCGTGGTGACTATTGTACACATGTCATCCGCAAGCTCAATGTCAGAAATCTGAAAGTCCCCCTGAAAGACTCTCTCACCCCTCTCTATTATCTGCTCTTTCGTTTCCTCCCGACTTACGGCCGAGCTTTGCTCTCTCTTGTCCGACAAACCACGCCGTCGCCTCCGCCTCTGTTGCTTCCACCATCACCAAATCGCCGCTTATCTCTCCTTCTCCATCTTTCTCTCTCTAAAACCTTCTTCGACGATGCTCTGCTCTCTTTCAAAGCGTCAACTCTTTCTTGCAAAGCGAAGTCAATCTAGTTTGTCAAAACCATAGGAGATCACATCATCAATCACTTAGTAATGTTGCAAGCTGGTTGAAGTTATGGAGACAAAAACTAAAGAAAGATTAATTCGCTATTATTCGTTTGGTATAGTTTTAAAACCGTGGGCATCATCATGGACTATTATGGAACTAAGGTAGGATAGGGCATGCTGCTGAAAAATAGATTTGTATAAAAAAAGGAACCTAAGGAAGCATTATCGGAACCTGTCAAAACTCTATAATAGAGACACCAATTATATAAGTCAAGGATTTTTATTGAAAGCTGCCGACTATATATATATTGAATTAGGCTAGAAAATTTGTACTTCATTGTTAGAATGAGGAAACATCTTTTCATCGAACAAATAATTCTCATAGTTTACCCTAAACAAGAATCAACCTTCTTCCTGAGGAGTTCGTAGACAATTATCTGGTGGTATTCTTGAATACTCTGCTACCACATCCCTCAAACCGATACTATACCCTGAATTTTCTCATTTTGCCCATTTGTCTGGGATGGCAATTTGTATAGACTCTGCCACTTTTATTTTCGACAGCTCTTCTACATATTCCGCTGTGACATCCTACTGAATTATTTGGACAGCTCCTCTTTGATGCACATTTGTGTCCTTCAATGACAACTTTCTACCTTGCTTGCTGGTCTGCCAATCAGCAACCACAGTCAACAGACTTTGAAGGTATAGCTAGCTGAAAGTGTATATGCTTGACATAAAATGAGCCATCGCATCAACTCAAAACAGACAGCCTTTGAAGAACGGACAAAGCATCCTCAAGTCCATCTCGTACAATGCTCCACTTCTCTAAATTGCTGGGAATATAAACAGATAACCAGCCAAAACCTCATGACAAATACGGACTCCCCATATGAAGAATAGAGTCACTTAAGAAGAATGCCTTGCACTAACCTGAGCATCGGTAGTATCGACACGGTTCAAGTATGAATTCTCACATAAGATGTTAGTGACATCTTTGAGTACTGCTCTCTTTTTGTGATACTTGCTAGCTTTTCCTACCATAGTTGCTTTTGTTCTCATCTGATACTGATTTCTTGGCATTTGCACGGACAGTTTGCTTTTGCTCCTGTTTAAAAGGGAGCCTTGGGGATGGGAGTATCCCTGTCGACATGTCTAATGCTTTAGCTCTTTCTCGCATAATTCAGGCAGTGGATCCTTCAGTTGTGTTTGGGCTGCATTTTCTTTGTTAATATTTGCATTCCTCCCAAAGGGAAATACCTATCATCAAATTAAATGGCTCCTCTCTGCACTCATCATCCTGAAGATTAAATTTATCGTTAGATGACTGGAACTAAAAGATGAATAGGAGCAGGCAGTTATAGTTTGAAACTGTTGAAGACACAAGCAAGGCAAACCATAGGCATCCTGTCATCCTGGAATTTAAATGAAGAGAAGAGTCTCTCATGCCACCAAAACTAGTTCCCCATCCCTTTAGGCAATAAGGCAATACCATCCCAAAGGTTATGGACCACATTATCTTAATAGCTACTTAGGATCACAGATTTAAATGAGTGCTGAAAATCCTATGAAGTGGATTTGAGATTTACAATAGAGGAGACAGCTAAATGCACAATCAGGAGTCTCATCTCTCTCTTCAGCCCTCCCCACATTAATGTTTTCATCTGCAAGTATAAAAGATCCATATAGCAAGACACTGAACAAGTGAGAATACCTCATCTATGTTTTCTCAACTTTTCACCACACAGTATGGCAGTTCTAAATCAACAATTTTCTAGGTAAAACTAATTGACCATTATTTGCCAAAGGCCTCTAACTAGAACAATTTATTAGAAAAAAGTGACCGATATCTCTCAAGAAATTTCCAACAAATTTGTTCTTGGATTTTTTACTTTTTTTGTATGTCATCATAGACCAAAACCAGCTTTACAGCTAGCCTTGTGATTATGAACATGCTTAATACAAAATTTGAAAAAAAAATCAATGGGAAGAAGGCAAACCTAGACTTGTTAGGAACAAAAAGCCACAAACATAATTTATCCTAGTAAATAATGTGAACATGATCACCACTTATTATAATTTATCTTAAAATTAATGGGAACTCTTACAAATTTTTAGTAAACGCTGGAGGTTGAAGAGTTCATCTAATTTTTGTTGTGCTTGTGTCCAATGTAGGCAATGAGCTTGTAAGATAAATCTTCTTATTATCAAGCGCAACATTCCACGAGGTGAACAACTAAGTAGATCAACACCATAGCCCATGAGGTGCAAACAGGTGAGTTTGGTTCAACTTTAAAAATGGGTTTTGGGTGTAATGCTGATGCTAAAAGACAAAACCATGTGGAGAAATGCAAATTACTTTAAATAAAAACTCATTTGCATTGCAACTTTGAGTGAAGTAGTGTTTGATTAAAAAAAATGCAAAGGACTTTAGCTATAATTTTTCTTCTTCTTTTGATTAAAAAGAAATCAAACCCTTTGCCAACTTTAGGGAAGGTTTAGGCCATCGGCAAGCTAGATTTGGCATCGGTGATTGACGATCGAGGTCAAGTGAGGGTCACACGACCCAGGTGAGGGCTGCTTAGGGTCATGCAAGCTTAGGCGTTAGGCAGCCATCGCTTGGGTCATGCAACCTCAATGAGGGCCACTTGGAGTCATGCGACCTCACGCGGCCATAGATTGGGTCGCATGACCTTGTGGAGGGCCACCTAGGGTAGTGTGACCTTGGATGACGAGGGAGGTCATGTGACCGAGGTGACCATTGCCTGGGGTCTCACAACCCCCAAGCAACAAGTCATGCATTTGTGCGACCCAAACGACCATCGCCTAGGATCTCACGACCCAATCATCCCTCGCCTAGGTCACACAATCCCAGGTAGCCATCACATGGGTCATGCAATCTCGCTAGCCCTTCACCGGTTAGATTTGACCTCATTGGCCCAACCCAAATGTCCTCGTAAAGAAGATGAGTAGTAGCAATGAGGGGCAAAATCAAAAAACTAAAGAATTGGTGAGGTTAGATTTGGAAAAAAGATGTTTAACTCTAGTTTCAGCATTTCACAAATGCAATTTGTAAAAGGCTAGTCCCTACTTGCCTTGAGCTTTTAGCATTTCCAAGGTCAACATTTGGCTCAAAGTTATTTTGAAAGACTTGCTAAACACCTTAGCATTTTCCCAAGAAGTTTTGGAGGTTGAAAGCCTTTTGAAAAAGCTACATCAAACACACCTCAAGTCCAAAGAAATGATAGTAGACATCAAAATTCCAATTTTCAAATATGAAAACACTTCATACTTTTGAAAGAAAATGTGACATCTTGATTTTCAACCCTGCTTTCTATTAAATGAAATGGGCTTTTTATCGACGCGTCTATAGTTCTTTTTCTCTAAGCTAATCACTCACGAGAGAACTCTTCTATCAAATGAAGCCATTAATGAATCTAAACGCGACCGACTTGAGAATTTGACCAAAAATCGACTGCTCAACCGTGCTAATCTGCAAGGGTCAATACGGCACCATTAAAATCAATTAGAGACTGGAAATAGGTCGATTTGATCACCGCACGCCGTCCTAGTCGTTCGTCGAGCCAGCCTCTACACTGCCTGAATTCGAGCTCCTCTAGCCGCATCCCGCGCTGCTCAATCGTCGCAGCTTCGCTTGGTCACCATCCCCAAGCCGCTAGTCGCCGTCCCCAAGCCGCCAGCCACCTTCGCCTGCCCACCTGGCCTTGTTGTGCTCGTTTCTATGTTGTCCTAACCCCTTAGTCCAACTATTCCAACCAACCACAAAACCAAAGTTCCAATTCGGGTCGTGGGCTGTTTGGGCCTTTTCCAGGTCCTTCCAAACCCGTTGGGTGTCGCTGTAGGCTTAAGTCTCGCTCGCCTCCGCGTCGCCGTTGCCGTGAACTCACCAGCTCGCTAATCCGATGAGTTTACTTGCTAAACCTTAATTAGAATGTTAATTATGCTTAAGGGATGATTAGTTTAGGTTAAGATTGAGTCAGGATGATTAATTAGGATAATTTGTGGTTTGGTTAGTTAATTATGCTAATTAGGTGGTTAGGTTAATTTAGTTAGGGGTTAATTATATTGTGTAATTTAATTAGCTTAGTACATTATTTAATTAAGTCCAATTAGGTGGTTAGATTAGTGTATATAGCTCAATTAGTGATTTATTTAATTATTTTTTAATTTATTTAATTATTTATTTATTTTCGAAAATTATACCAGAATAGCCAGTTGTCAAAATTTCGTGCTGATTGTTGTGGTGCAATTAGTTTGTGCAAGTTGAGTGTTGGTTGATGAATTTTGATTTATTACTTTAAAAATATGGATTTTTGGTATTTACTTAGAAAAATAACGAGTGTTGATTTTTTACACCAAAAATATTTTTAAGTACTATATCAATTATTGGGGTTTTTAAAAGTGAGGATATTGCATTTTATGACTCAAGCTGACCATATACCCACACACGATTATTTTACCGGATGTTTTTAATATGAAGAAAATATGTCAAGTACATTATTTTAATTGAGACATTTGAGTGCAAAGCACAATATCCTTAACTGGGATTGAATATGCGTGTGATCATTATGAGAACCTGTCACAAGCTTTTGAGCCAGACGATGCTCTTTCAAGAATGCCCCACATCCTGGTCGCAGTTGAGGCTGGACCGATGCTCCTTCAAGAATGCCATCTAGAGGTAGACGTGGTGCGAGACGATACCCAGCTATGCCAAAAGACAGCTGACTGTTGAGTCGATTGTGGCCGTTGGGTCATAACTAATAAGAACGCTTGAATGAGTGATTTGACCATGCCTAATTATGGGATAAAATTGTGTGGCACGAAATGGGACTGTCATAACGATTTAGCCTTATAATCAAGACTTATGTAATTGATTGAAATATAAAAGTGAAGCATTTCAATTATTGAGTGCATTATTGTATGCATCTGTTATATGAGCTGTGCTAACATGCATGAATGTTCTGATGCGAGGTAAGTATTCTTCGATGTGTGCTTAGGCTGCCTCTAGGCATATTACCTTTCTAATCGAGGTTTAGGGCGTAAATTTGCTGAGACATTGTCTCATCCCGTGGTGGGTTTAATCTTTACAGGTCCCTAGATGAAAGTCCATCCCGTTCGTTTTGGGTAGCCGCGAGGATATAACAAACAGAGTACCGATTTCCCTATCCCCGGGAGTCCTTGGATTCGTAAGCTCGTCGTGACTACAATCTTGGTCGATGAGGGCCTACCACAATTGGTACCTCATCGATTCAAGGTGTAATTTCGCCATGGGCCTAACGGGAAACGAGAAGGTCCCATGTATGGTTTCGACGGACTCGCCATTGAGGGTGAGGGTGAGGTGGTACTCAACCCTGTTGTGCATGCCAACATTATAGTTGATAATGCAGCAAACCAGGGGCCCGTGGTGGAGGAGCCTGCAGTAGAGGAGGTAGTTGATTCGCTTGATATCGACATCCCTAACGGTGTCATGATAAACCCAAATCCCAAGTAGATAGGGTCCGAGGTAGAATTAGCTAGGTAGTCCTTTTTGGGGTTTTGATTTTTGTATATAACTTTGTAGGCTAATCTAGATGTTTATAAAAGTGTGATTTGTTTTATATAGTTGTCTTACTATTGACACCTAAATTTTGGCGACCCGTTTATTTATTTATTGCATAGAAAATTATTGGTCAATTTTATCCCTATATAATTGCATATAGATTTAGGTGCATTTATTTTTAATTTGCATTTTTTTGCATTGGACCGATGGCAGATGGGTTGAAATTAGTGGTTTTGAGCTTTAACTTGGCAAGCCGAACTAAATTCACGAAGCGAACAAGTTGGCTCAACCCTATGTTTTTTTAATAATCGAAAATTATCTCATGGGAAAATATAAATTTTGAAATTTTTTCGGGATATGAATTTTTTGGATATGGCAGATGTGTGAAAAAATATTGCGATTTATCTTTGCAAGATTTAGATTTAGAAAAAAATTCTATCGTAATCTTGAATTCTTATCAATATGTGATAAATTGGTGAAGAAATATTGCAAATGTAGATTAGAAGAAGAAATTGAAAATCTATTTCCTTCCCCGATAAAAGGCCGTACGGGGGCTCGCTGGCTTTTGGAAAAAATTTCACTAAAAGTTTTCTTGCTTTAAAGGGAGAAAAGTCAAAAGGGTTTTCTTCCTTCGACTGAAAAAGCAGAAAACCGCAGGGAGAGAGAGAGAGAGAGAGAGTACGGAGACAAAGAAGAAGCGCTCGGCTACAGAGAGGAAAAACGTCCACTGTTCTTCTTCTTCGCTGCTGGGCTTCCTGCCGGTTTCTGCTACTCCGCTCGTGTCCGCACCGTTGCGCCCCCACTGCAGCTGTTTCACCAGTCACCCGAAGCTCTGCCCTGCGGATCGCCGTCCGTGAAGCCCGACGTCTGAGCCGCTCCTGACCTGTTCTGCCGCTCGTCCGTGACTCTCCGGCGCCGCTCTCTACCGAGCCGGAGTCCCTAGTCATCCGCGTCGGCACCAGCAACCCACGAGTCCCCAGTCCTCGCGCTTCGGTCCCTCGTGACACCAGCCCTGTCGCAGCTGAAGCTCGGTCCTCTGCTCGCACCTTCACCCTCGCCGCGACCTACCGCTCCTGCAGCCAAGCCCGAGCGCCGCCCGTCGCCCAGCAGCCGGACCCAAGCCAGACCGCTGTCCGACTAACGCCCTTGCAGTGCCCCTGTCCGCGAAGCCACCACCGATTCACCTCCTCGCCGCTCGCCCGCCGCGGGTTCACCCTTGCCGGAGCTCCCTTGCTGGACTGACGACCCGTCGCCCTTGGAGACCCGCGAGCAAGCCGTGCTCGAAAAAGGGAAAAAGGAAAAGAAAACAAGAAAAGAAAAATCAGATCAGGTAGTTTTTCTTTTCTTTTATTTTTTAATATTCTGTTTTAGTGGAATTGTTCCTTAATATATGTTTGAGATGTCAACACGAAATAGTCCCTCAAGTTAGAGATTGACGGTCCGATTTTCATGCCTAAAATCCGACTCACAATCTTTTGCAAAATCGACAATTCAATCTCATGCCAAATATTCAATTCGTGATTTAATTTGAAATTGACCGACCCAATTTCATACGCAAAATATGGTTTGTTAATTTTTGGATATCAATTTTATCATGTTGGATATGTTGTCGTGTCGTTTGAGTCAACTTTGTTATCATAAAAAAAAAAAAAAAAAAAAAATTGAGTTAGATTAGGTTTATCATCTTAAGGTTATCTTACATATTTAGAATAGAAGTTTATTTCAATTTTTTTTCAAAATGACAAAAATCCAAAAAAAAAAAAAAATGCATTCATTTAGGATGTTAGTTTTTTTTAATGGAATGTTTAATTATTTGGCAATTTTAATTTCGAATTTTATAAAAAAAAATACAAAAAAAAATCATCATGCATATATCATGTAGAATTAGGGCATTCTTTGTACGTCATTGCATTTAGACTATATCTTAAGTTGGAGATTGCTAGATTAAGATAATATCTTAGTTTAAAGTGGGATTTAGTTTGACTTAATCCTTAGTTTAAATTGGATAGAATTTTAATCTAGCTAGGTAATTTTTGCATCTTAATTTCGAATTTCATGAAAAATAAAAAATTGTCTTAGAGTAGATTCATTTCATTCTCTAAGATAGTTTGCATTTTTTTAGGAATTGAAATATCAAATGCACGTTATTTAGTTTTTTTTAGGCCCATTTAATTACAAATTATCCGTCAATAGAATTAAGTCATTTAGATTGCATTTAATTATTGCATTTCTTTAGGATTTACTTTACTAATGTCATATAGTTTAGGTCGTGTTGCCATGTCATATAGCTTAGATCATGTTGCCATGTCATATTAGATTATTAGCATGCATCGCATGATTCTCATTAAATAAAGTGAAAACAAAAAATTGAAATTACGTATTAATTAGAAATCATATCTAGGATTGCTAATGTGAATTCTCATTTAACACTGTAGATACTTTTGTTGTCATAAGGTAAGTCTTGCAATTTATTCACTACTTTATCTGAATATTAAATTGGTGATTTGTACACCCGCATGATAATGTTAAGAAAGGAAATTAAAATTAATCCAAACTACTTTTCAAACAATTTTTCAAAATAAAAGAGAAAGGCACTAAAATGGCGTTAGAGAGATCTAACGTAATCAAGTCTCTGAACTCAAAATCTCTTATTCGTAGAAGTAAAATAATTCTTTTATTATTTTACTTAAATGTTTAATCGACTTACCATAAATTGATTAGTGACGACTTCTAATCAAGAATCAATTGCATGTTAAAAACTTGAATCTAAGTCGCGAATTGGTATGTGCTCGGGAGAGCTCGAGCTAAATTTAGGCTTAGTAATCCATTAGCCAAACCGACACCTACTTTTCTATCCCATGTTAATTGTTGTCTGGAATTATAGTTTGTTTCCGCATGTGCAAGAATTGTTTGGGTCGGCAACACGTCTTGGGAATGTCGCAATTTGATCGACCACCTAGGCATGTGCGCGTGCTCGAGGTTCGGGACGTGACAAAAAATATATTTTAAAAGAGTTTTTTTTTTCAAATATGTCGAGTGTATTATATAACTAAAAAAATGTGGTTGAAATTATTAGACCTATATCAAGAAATCAAGAGGAGCTAATTTTCCTTGGAACCATCCCAAAAAAGGTTTTTATTCATCTCACAAGAATAAATAATATAACCAAACACTAAAATACAGTCTGGCCCAAAAACAAAAGAAAAACAAGGAGGAGGAAACGTACCAATATCTTCCTCACTTTGTACTCCATTACCACTTTCTTTCATCTATTTTTCAACGTATCCATTTACATCCTTAGATAAAACCTTATGGACAAAAAGACTATATTGTTATTTTCCACCATCTTTGGACGCCTTCCCGCCACTTCCGGCCACCGCATCAACCCCAGAGCTCTAGTTGATTAGCTAGTTCTTTCGTTTTGCAGCTCCCTCCCTCCGCGTTCTCCAAAGGAGGCGGCAAGCCTCCAGATCCAGGCTTGACCGTTGATCTATGGCGTCGGGGCTTTGAGCCGTCAAGGATGGTGGAGCAATGATGTTGCAAATAACAAGGAAAGAAACAGATGAAGGCTGGCTCGGAATTGACACCAGCGAACGCCTGTGGTAGTGAGCAATGAGGAGGCCCAGACATCGGCTGACTTGACAGTGGTTTTGGTGGCAAATGGTCACGACTTTAAGGGTGACTAAGTTAGTAGGGAGGCTTGTGTTTCCGGTTGGAAAAAGTTTAGAACCGAGACAAGGGCATTTTAGGAAGAGAAGCCACGATCTTTTTAAATGTTTGTATAATGATAACTGATCTAACCTGCAAATTTGTATTGAAGATGAAAGCTCGGAATTTTTCGAATGGAAAAAAAAAAAAAAGAAAGCTCAGAATTTAAATAGGTAATAATAAAATAGAGGGAAAAAAAAAACAGATGGATCATGAGAGATAGCCAGTATTGGAATTGCTACAATACTCGTGTGGTTATGACTGGGAATCCAATACTCAAGTGGACAACAGAAGTCCCAAGAGCAAGATTTGCATCTCAGGGAAAACAGTTTTATGTAGACGGGCGAGTTTGATATCAGAGTTGAGGCTTCTGAACAGGGTATCCGATATAATAGCCAATTGGAGTTTCCTTTGATGTCCCATCAACCGTTCAGGATTCATCAGAATGATCATCTACATGCTTCTCTACTCATGCATCTATCTCCATAGAAAACTAAAAGTTCGCAAAAGTAACAAAACTACAAGTGCACAATCAAGGTCACTATCGACTTGAAAAATCATGGGAATACAAGTGCAATGGCATGTCTACTGCCTGTCACAACGCATCTCCTTTTACAAGGTCTGGTTCCCCATTACTTCTTCCACTATCTTCGTACCACAACCTGCAATTGAAACGCATGAGCAGAGATGTTTGTTTAGACCTGTATGTCCTCAAGAAAAAAAGCAATTCTCATAGTGTGTTTCTTGCATTTAAAAGTTCATTGCAAAAGAAAATATTATCCATGAAAATCATTTTCAACAAAGATAGTTTTCATTTGCTTGGTGGTTTAGGAAAAGTGATTTCTTTCTTACGAAAAGAAAAAGTCATTTTCTCACGATCTAAGCTTGTCATTTTTAGTCTATAGATAATGTATTCTATACATTAATTAGTTTTCCATCATCCAAACACCAGAAAATTGGAAAACAATTTCTTGGAAACAGTTTTCCTTCAAATAAAGGGACCCAAATTTGTGACAAAAACAGCTTACTTTCTTCCAGATTTCAATTAAATTGCAAAAATGCATTCTAGCAACTAAGGGACAGTACAGATCCATGGTGCTTAACCTTTCCACAGTTTTCTTTATTCCCCACAATAGTCTGACAAGCAAGTCTCCAGGATTCAGGTTTCTGGCAGTTGTAGCCATTGTTAGAAAAACTTGATTATCAAGGTTATTAACCGCATCCGTTGGACTAATAACAGAAGAGAGAGAGAGAGAGAGAGAGCTTACTTTCTTCAAATATCGCAGTTCAGTATTGGTTCTCTCATTTAGAAGATCCTTGCCATCAATTATCTGTCCACAAGGAGAAGTTTCGATCATCCGATAATAGACACAATCCTCAAATTGTAGGCTCGCTAGGGAGCTCATGTTGGTCTCTAAGCTCTACACATGACTGCAAGCCTCAGCAATAGGAAGAGAACCATGCACATGAAGAAAGCACTCTCCTGAAAGTTCTTGCTCTAAGAATGCACATCTATATTACTCAGACCTCACGAACCCTCAGTCCTTCATAGTTTCATCTCGTTAAGTTGCTCTAGACATGGGATTATTCGAAGCATACAATCGAGAACTCTCAGCTCAAAAACTACATTGGATTTTTTTTTTTCCATGTCGAGAAAGCGGAAACATCTGTGCGCTTCCTCACACGAACTTCACAATCGGTCCAATGACGATAAATTATGGCATCCTGATTCCCTATCTAAAATACGAGAGCTGCACAGCAAACTGGCGAGCATACGTACATACCTCCACAATGCAAGTTCCACATTTAACCAGAAAAAGTAGGCAAATTCACAATGAATCGAGAAACCAATCATACTATCAAATTGATGATAAGTGATGCCAAATCTAAATTTGTATACAAAGCTCATCAATCGGCGAGAAATTTGCTCTAAGAACAAATTTACATTCATGGCATCAATTGTACATGCAGAGATAAGTTCATTGATTCCCAAATGTTTAATCTTGTGTTCGATGATGATGATCCTTCAACGCCTAATTAATTTTTACCTATTTGGCTGCCCTGCTCTTTCTTTTTCTTCTCAGACGTTGAGACCTGGTGGATTTGCCCATCTTCATAGTTGTCATGGCTAGTGCCCTAATATCCCGAGGGAATTGTATTCATTTGCTCAAGACAGATTTTTCTATTTCTCTTTTTCTGGGGTTGCTTTTTGTTTATGGTGCTAAAAATTCATCATTGCTATCCATCTGACAGCTTGCAATAAGTTACATTTGGCAATCGAGATAAAATTCAGAATACGATATTATTTATCCTATCCTACGTTTGGTGCTCGCTTAGGACAAGATAAAATCGAATATAATGGGAATATAGGTAAGATAAAATTATCCCATGAGAGAAGTGAGATAAAGGTGGATAAGATTTCTAACGTTCATAATAGGAAAGTTATTTTTCTCGAATAACAAACTTATTAAATTAACAAAATTGAAATTATATTTCAATATAAATAATATTTGAATTCTAATTTAAGAAATTAAAATAAAAAATTATTTTTAATTAATCTTATTTTAATTTTTATATTCAACTTTAATTATATCTTATAATAAACATTCAATCTAGAAATTAAATAGTTATATTTATTATATATTTAGGTATGTTAGTACAGTGTCCTATTTGATAAAATTTTATTCAAGAATGATGAAAGGGGAAAAAAGAAATAATAAAGAAAATAATATAAAAAAGGAAAATTTAAATTAAATTTAAATTTAAATAAATTAAGAAATAGTATTATGAGAGATTTTCACCATCTTCGTTTATGAATATTTAAGTTCATTTATAATGATATGCCATTTATATCAAAAAAATGTGTATAATATGATATGAATATATCAGACTTTAATACTACGATTCACCAAATAATGAATATGATATAAAAAAATCCAAGAATTTCATATCATATCATATCCAGTCATATCCCGATTAGAAATTTGGATGATCAAACGTAACCTAAGAGTTAATCACTGTATTCTATAGGTCCTTGAAACAGATACTAAATTATATGAAGCAGTGAGCCTATTAAAGTGGGTGGGTTGGGTTAGATTGAAAAAAAAAAAAAAATCTGGCCCAAATTGACCTATTTCCATGCAATGTGAATGTGGCATACCATACTAGGCCCAATTTGTACGAACAGGGCCTCAATGTTAATCTTTGACGTGTTTTCCCAGTCACATTTGGCTTCTTGACATCTGCTTTTCTTTTCACATATATCTCCTCCAAAGTTGCTCACATTATTTGGCAGTGATGGACCAGTTGTTGGGGGTTCTGTAGGATCGCTTTCCTATCTATCTTGGCCCCTTCAATCGCCCCTCCTCTCCTTCTCAATGTATACTGTCTATAGATGGAGAAAAGTTAGTGTTAAAACCTTCATGATTCCAAGCTATTTCTGGTATGGGAACCAAATCGTATCGTTACTTTCTACAATTATTGAAAGTTGGTTTCAAGAAACTTGTCTTTACGAAGCTTCCTCTTCAAAACGTTCCCAAGCTGCTAAAAAACCATCGCATCTACATCGCTGGGGCAGTCAAGATTTTCAAGTTGCCCCTATTGGACATGACAACATTGTAGGAAGGTGGTGTTATACTTACGGCCACCGTTACAAGGGAAAAAAATTACTAAATCAAGCCTAAACCTACGGATGAAATTGTAAACATTTTTGTGAAATTTCGATGTGATTTTTCCGATCAATTTTTATATAAAAATACATGTATAGCAAGAACCCAGCCATCGCTAACCATTTTATGTGACACATCCAGTGTTTGACTTGAAAGATCTCAAGCAAAACAGACCATTTCATGTATTGTGCTAATCTTCTTAACTTTTTCTTTTTTCTTTCCTCTTCTTTTTTTGTGGTTAATGGTTAATGTTCATCTCCTTCCATTTCCTTATTTTACTGTTCATTTTCTTCAATAACACACTTTTTTATTTTTATTTTTTTGTAAATTTTCAGCTAAGTCTAACATTACATGAATCTCCCTCTAGTTTAGTTTGCGGTAGAAATTCGAAATAATGTTCATTACATATAATAATGCATGACCTAACCATAAAGTAGAACATAATTTCTCATTGAACTTTTCTATGTCTCACAATTCCTATAAGGATGCTCCAAATCTCGCCCGATTAAATTGTATAACATGGGATAGAATGTGTGTGGTACATGAATATGATGATGAGATAGACTCATATCAAGCATGATCATCTTAATGTTAGAAATGCTACTCCTTATGCCATCAAAACAAGAGTAAGCGTCGGCATAATACATGAAAACATCATAAGTAAGATTTGGGCAAGGTCGTCTCGAATCTGAGCGTGATGTCTTTGTCACTATGCTCTGAATATGAATATGCAACTTATGAAATGTCGACTGTGTGTGCAGCATGCGAAACTCAACCATTCCACGGATCAAAATTTATGGGACCTAGACCAATTGAGGTGCGCGAAAGCCGACACACGCACCACCTAACCAACTGCACTCAAACGAGGAAGGAAAGGAAAAAAAAAGGTGGCAAGTACTTAAAGTCGAATTCATCGTCTAAGTCCAAAAGTATTTTCTCAAGTCATTCTTCCCGGAAACCACCTTCACATTTGTTGGACTTCAAGCCACCTTAAAGGGGCCCAGTCACTAAGCCTATCTAAGCAGCTTGAAATCTGCATAAAAACAAAATTTAATAAGTAGCCAGAGCAAGAGAAGCCCAACTTGAATGCTTTCCACGGCTCTCCGATTCTTACGTCGTATCAATCTTTCAGTGTCGAGCACATTCAAGAACCACTCATTCCTCAATCTCGTCTTTCTTCGCTTTTGCTGGGTGGGGTTAAGTAAAATGATGAAAGAGTAGAAGATGTGATAGAAGTGGCGTTGACCAACTTTTTCAAGAAAGAAACTGCACAAAATTCATGTTCCTAAGAATAGAAAAAGAACAAAAACACGTTTAGTAAACTTATATAATTTTTTTGTTTACTTTAATTTTTTAATATTTTTCTTTTATTCTTTTTATTTTTATTCTTTTTATTTTTCTTTTTCTCTTTGAACAGTCGCCGGCCATCGCCGTGGCTGGCGATTGGCTGGGCCACGTCCGACGAGCTCGCTGGAGGCCAGCCTGGCCCTAGTGAGATTGCCGCTGGCTAGGCGAGCCTCGCTCGGCCATCGGCGAGGCTCGAGCTCGCCCAAGCGGCACAAGGTTGGCCTCACCCTGGCTTGGTGAGGCCCAGCCTCGCGCCGGCTGGGGAGGCTAAGCCTCACCATGGCCGCGCGACGCTCGGCCTCGCCTGGGTTGGGCAAGGCCGACCTCACTAAGCCAGCACCAATTGACACTGTCCTAGAGGTGGCCTGGCGAGGCCGAGCCTCGCCAGTGGCTAGGTGAGCTCGGCCTTGCCAGGGGCCGATGACACTTCGGGGAGGTCGCTAGCCAAAGAAAAAAGAATAAGAAATAAAAGAAATAAATTTTGTGTTTTTGTTCTTTTGTTTCTTCAAAAAGTGTTCCCAATAACAAAAAAACAAGTTTCTCTTCTTTTTTGTTTCTATTTCCGCAAACAAAACTATAAATTTTGAACAAAAACGTAAATAAACGCGTTTTTGTTCTTTTTTTGTTCCCCGGAACAAAAGAACAGAAATTGTGTTTCGAATAACAAAAAAAGAACACAAACAAACGCACCCTAAATGTCCAATATTTGAATTTTACCAAAATAAAAAAGAATAAAAAAGGGAGATGTAGATCCAACTCTTGCGTATAAAAATCAAGCACTAGCTCTCAATTAGGTCTATGATGCTAGAGCTCATCTGGGGCAAAGGTCAATTGTCCTTAAAGTCAAGCTGATATGGGACTAAAGAGCGTTTCCGCCCCGCCTTTCCTTGAGGCTTTTCCACTAGTTGGGTTTATGCCGACGATTGAGAATTGCCACCCAAGAACATTTTTGCCATCATCTGCCTTGATAGTGAGTAATAGAAGCTATTGTTTAGGCTAAATTCACTGTTGAGGTAATCTATAAATTTAATTACTATACTATAATATGTTGCCTCTATCTTTAATTGGTAATTCAATGTGAATTCCATAATTTTCATTTGACGAAATCAGAGATTAAATTTTGGTCCTCAGGAGCTTCTTGATCTTTTAAAGAATTGTCAATGACCTAAAGGCCTTCCGATACTTAAGTCAATCCACCATAATAAAAGAGAATTTTATTTTGAGTTGGTGAGATTATGCGAGGCTTCGAGAATTTACCTAAGTTCTTATCTGTTTAATTTTATCGTCGATTGTTTGATTGACATTGACTGGAAGTGGGGCCAAGTGTCGTAACCACTCCATTATGATAGGTTGTTGACCGCTAGGTGCCTTTGATAACCTTATGAGCATGTGCTTATGTTGCATTTGCTCAATATGCCTTTTAATCAGTGTACTATTTTATCGATTTGTGTGGCACCTTTAGATTCACTAACTTGAGATATTGTTCACTCTAGTCAATCCCATATTAAGCCTCATGGTTTTGTACATAGTTGTGAGATTTTGTGAAACCATTAGAAACTATTTTAAAAATTTAAACTATTAGATGAATGCGAGATTTGATATTTACATATTCTAACACTCACTCATATGCTTGTATTTTGGCCTAAATGTCGCAAATAGAATCCTTGTTGTGTTGAACTTGGGATTTTTTACTCTGGTATTTTGTTAGATTTTGTGGAACCATTACTAACTATTTAATAAGCTTAATTATTATTTGAATGCATGATTTAATAATCTAACAGTAGGCACTTTTTTAGGAGTTACCCATCTCAGTGGTACTTTCCCCTCATAGTATTCTCACCTCAGCACTATTAACATTAGACAACTGATGCTAAAAGTTTCGTGACATTAAAATGCATCTTTTTAAGTTAATTTAAATTTCACATATATATTTCAAGAATGCTCTCCTCATGTTCTGTATGAAATTCAATTCACTCTTGCCAAAAGATTGCCAGGAGATGCTCTTTATCCGAGCTCTCTTATTCCAACAATCAACTCCTAACACTTGTCGAATGGGGTTGTTAGAATATGGGCAACTTGACCGACAAAGCAACATGAACTATCAATGTTTCCTTGATGTCTTTTGCCACTCCTTTACCGACTTCTATAATGAGGTCAAATTCGGTTCTGTATCGAGGTCGAATATCGCACTGTTATCTCAGCGCCTTTCTTGCTCTAATACTTTGAAGTCCAATTTTTAATACAAAGCCTTTGGCCACATCATCCTACCTATATCTTGAAATCTTATATCTCCAAGTGTAATTGATATAGTCAATCAAAATGAACCTACGAAAAGTTATTATCTACTTGATGCAATTGGAAGTCTTAGAAATTTCAATAATTTATTGTCTCCATAACTCAAAGTTTGTTCTATTTCTCAAAATTAATAAAATTTGATCGAATATTTAAATACTAAACCACACCATAACTTAAATTTTTTAGAATACTTGACAGTGCTCTCATAAAATTTTACACGGTATCAAAGCAAAGAGGTCCCAAGTTTGAATCTTTTCAAGGCTTCATTTGTCTCCTCAACAAAATATTTCCTCACTTATCTCAATAGGCCGTGGTCCCATAAAATTTTACAAAATCGATTCAATCATAATGCTAGATCGAGTTATGAGGGAAGAAAGAATCTCAGGATGAATAAACAATAATGCAATTTGGTCAATTTGGCCCTACGGTGTGCGTAAAGGAATTGCTTGGTCATCGCGACCCGCGTGGAAAGGAATTTCTGATGTAGGGAGGAAACGTGTGGATCGATCTATCTTCAAAATTTTGTGGTTCAAGTTCTATAACTTGGGTTGGAAAGCTCCAACTAGAGAAATCTGCATCAGATTTAATGTTGGCGAATGAAAATTACCCTACTTTGTTTTTTGTAACCTCGATTGTTGGCCTTTTTTTTTTTTTTTTTGAGCTTGAGACTAATTTTTTGGGCACGATAAATTCTTTCATCATATTGAAATTCAATAATTACTAGAATCAATAGAACTCTCAGGATGAGCTCAAAAGAGAAAAATAAATTCTATCATGGCTATCAATGAAAGGAAAATTTTCTCCGCTTTTCTTTCTTTTTTTATTCCTTACGTCAATTGTTGAGTTCTTTTAGAGCACCCAACGAGTCTCATTGTGTCACGGCAGTTTCTTCATCCTACCACAATCGAATAATCATCATAATTAGGAGACTTCTTAAGTAATCTAAAAAGACAAAACTCTACCCTTGACGGTGATCCCCCAATCTGCATAGAATAATCAAATCTTCGCATCTATCACGAAAAGGAAAAAACAAAGCTTGGAGAAAAGCAAATTCTTCGGCGACGTGGGCAATATCTAGGTAAGCTGAAGAAATTTCTAATGCCCTACAAATGGGAGTGGAAAATGCTTTGTCAGATCATGACGTGCCGACTTGACCTTGGCCGTCGGCGACATCTCTGAATTTCAAAAGAAGGCAATGAGCCTTAAAATTCCACTTCCTCTTTATTCAATCCTCAAGAAATAAAAAGTCAATTTTTGTGGATGCATTTAGCGCAGAATTTACAAGTGACTTTGGACCTCTTGAGGCCATCGAATCTAAATTTTTGTGCTAGGTGACACAATCGTACAAAGTCGAGCTTTGAATATGCTCAGGGCTCACGGCGAAAGCCCACCTTTCCCCAACTTTGGACTTTATCATTTTTGGAATGCTACTATATGGGTTGAATCGACTTTTCTTCTTTCAATTTTACCCACACGAATATATTGATATTCTTATTTTACTCGTGTTTCTTAGATGGAGACAGACAATCATGACTGGGAAGTTTTCTAGAGGAGGTAGAGAGATACCGACGTAGCTTCGTCAATGGTTGCTTCATGCCAACAAGCTTCGCTTAGACGAGATCTGCCTCACCTTGGGTCAAGCGACCTCAATGCTGCCTTGCCTGGGTTTGCCCACCCCTAACGAGCCGTCTCGAGGTCTCCTGGTCTCTAGTCTAGCTTGTCGGGCCCCAGATCTAGCTTGCCAATGGACACACAATGCGAACAAGCTTTGCCAAGCAAGATCTATCTTACCTTGGGTTGATCAACATAGCAGCCTTGTCCAAGGTTGCACAGCCTCAACGTGCCTTGCCAAGGTCTAGCAACCTTATTAACCCCTCGCACAAGGGTTGCATGATGCCACCAAAAGCAACACTAGCAAGCTTTGCCAAGGGTTGCTCGACACCGGCAAACTTCACCCAAACAAGATCTATCTTACCATGGTTCAAGCGACCCTGGCACCTCCTTGGCTGAGGTTGCACAACCCCAACGAGCCTTGCCCGGGTCTCATGGCCTTTGGACGACATTCGTCAAGTTGTAGTAATTGCTGTCCTCTCTCTCTCTCTCTCTCTCTCTCTCTCTCTCTTCTATTCCTTTTCCTGTAATTTTAGATCATTGAAAAAAAAACTGATTTACTAGAATGTACCAAGAGCCAACTATTCAAACACTATTTGATTTTTTTATTTTTTTTGGGAACACTTTGAATGCAAGAATTTTGTTCGGATACTAAAACTCATAAACCTAAAATTCTCCCAAACGCACTCTATGCGCATTTAGCATAAGAGAATGGATCATTTGGTCTCAGTTACACTTTCCCCATAGTTCACCTAATTTCAATATAGCACAAGTAAAAATGGGTGGGTCGGTAATGGAATAAATAAATAAATGTATCTGTACAACTATGAAAAATTTAGTTGAAAACTGAAGAGTACTTGTTATACCGACAAAAATCGGCCAGCGTATAGAACTGTGCAGATTACCTCTATATGCAAGTTGCTTAATTGAACAACTCCTAGTACTACTCATGCAATTTGACTTTAATTTAAGGAGAAACATCTAAAATCATTCAAAATGTACAAAAATCAACATTTTGTATCAATTGGGTTAATACTACGAATAGTCCCAAAGTGGTACACCTATAATAAATTTACCAAAGATTAATTTTTTTACCACAAAGAAAAAATCGAACTTGTACATTTGTTGAGAAATTTACTCTTCATTAGTTTTTGTTAAATTGGACTAACATGAAGAAAAATCACAAATCAGTATACAGTAATAAACAAAGGGTAAACCCCAAATTGATACATCTGTCAATTATCACGTGTTATCCAATTTAGTAATTTGATGTTAACATTTAACGAAAACTAACTATTGTTAAATTTATCACATGTATACCAATTTGGGATTTTTAATGATTACAAAATTAGTTTCATAGGGTTGTTCATAATATACCATGTATGATTTTTTTAATATCATGAGTAATTTACTCAACATTAATTTTTTGACTACCAAAAACCTCGAACTAGTATATTTGTAACAAATTCACTCTCCTTTAGATACAATACCATGAAAAATCACAAACTGATATACATGTGATAAATAAAGAGTAAAACCTATAAATTAGTAAACCTGTCAATTATCACATATCATTTAACTTAGCAATTCAAAGATAAAATTTAATAGAAACTAACTGATAGTAATTTGTCATAAGTGTACTATTTTGGGATTTTTAGTGGTCAAAAAATTAGTTTGGTAGGGCTTTTCATAATATTAACCCTATATAATTTCCTCGTATATTTTCAGAACTTACAATTTGTTTTGGCTCATTTTCAAAATATTAAGGGACCATCAAAGCTACTTGGCATGCAGAATAAATTTCATATATTTAGTTGACGATTGACTATAAAAGTTAAATGTTGGTCTCGAATTAATATGAAATCTGTATGCACATGAATATGCTGCCCTAGTGTGGTGTCTCTAGGAACTGATTGAGCCACCGGTCCATTCACATAATACCAAGGGAGTACTCCTAATCCATCGCCAATTGTCATTTTCTCACACTTGTGTCACGGGTCGAAAGTTTCTTGGCTGAGCACAAGCCCCTATAGCACCTGATGAGCCAAAACACCAAGTCAACCTAGACAATTTGGCAAATCCTAAGCTCACAATTGATAGTACCACAGCCAATTTAACTTGTACATCCAATCTCTCAAGTGAGATATAGAACACTTTGGTATAATAATTGATTTTAGTTTGCCATGGCCATCATTAGAAGCACGACATTAGCTCATGACTAGTTACAAATGAGAGGCCAACCCATCTACAAACATCCTTCAAGATGATGGTCATCCCTTCTTTGGATTCCTAGCACAAACAATTTGATGCTACCCCCACAAACAAGTTGTACCTCTTGCATTTCTCATGCTTCAACCCAATGCCACTAAACCCACTTCCAACTCACATCAGTATGGGAGATTAGGGCAGTGACACTTTTTCCACTCAATTTCTAAAAAACCCTCATTCCAAGCTATTCAATCACTTCCTTATGTTATTTAACCATCACCGCCACTTCCTTGAAACTTACATGAATGGCAAATGCTTGCGCAACAGAACAAGCTATTCCACTCAATCAGTTGCTTCCCTTGATCAAAGTTATTTCTAAATCTTTAGTCACTTGTGCTCACCTGGAAAAGTGTGGCATCTCAAGCCAACTATGCTCCCTCAGCAAAAGTTTCTTTTGCCTACTAGGCTTCTCCTAATCTTAGCAAACCAATGGAGATTTCTCTTCTTGTTGGAAACACGACAATAGATCTCTTCTCAACACTCGCCATACAATTTGGGAAACCCACTCTAATACTGTTTGTCAGACCCAAAGTTTCCTCATCAAGGACAAGCCCTATAGTGCTTGGTGAGTCAGATTACCAAGCCAACCTTCCCTCAATAGATTCCGTTCAAGTACAATATGTCAAATAACATCCTCATAATTGATTGTACCATGCCCAATTTAGCTTGGGTATTCATTTTCTCAAATGAGATATACATATCACTTAAGCATAATAACTAGTTTCAACCTAGTATGACTATCCTCGGGAAGCAACGCCAACTCTCGACTAGTTTGGCATGGCGACCAACCCCAGCTTGAAATTTCCTTGAATTCCTAGTACAAGTACCTCGACACCACTCTCGGCTAGTCGTGATTATAATCTTATGTGTACTTTATGTAACTACATATGAAAAAAAAATTACCTAAATTCTTTCACTAAATTAACTCTAATCCCAAGTCAATATATAGTAATTAAGACCGTGTTGGATTCTGTTAGAAAAAGTGCATGGTCCAATACATTAGTTTATGTAGTATGATTAGTCCTGCCCAATTTCCACTATATATCATACAGATGACAAGTTCGTACTGTATCTCTATCCAATTAGACCCTTTAAGTGGGTCCATTTTTCTCTTTCCCAACTAGTGGACAAAGCACGTGTTGATCGTCCACACGAGAGTGCAAAGAAAGAAGAGAGGAAAGAAAGGAAAAAACAGCCTTGTCATGTAAACACTAAAAAGTGTTTGGAGTCTTATTGAGACGCCACAATTTCTTCAAATTTTTTCTTTCCACTATTTTTTCTTATTCCACCTTCCCCCAACATCCTTCCAAAACCACATCCAGACACCACTTCTGTCCGCCAGCCGGCCCCATTTTAACCCTATTAACATTTGAACCAGATGTTTACATTAATATACTCACTCCATTAGTGGGCGTGCATATATATAACCTTCTATGATTAATGAAAGAAGACCATATAAAGAACCCTAACTTTCCTTGTTAGCTTCTATTTTCCTTTCAAATTCCAGCTTTTCATGGCTACTCTCTCTGAAGCCTACACAGAGACACCTCTCCATCTTCAGCACATCATCCCCATAGACTTTGATTCTGTTGAAGAAGTGCCGCAATCGCATTCATGGCCTCAATCGGACGATGAGTCTCCAAGGAGGATGTTCAATTTAGATGGCGATCACTTCTCAATTCCAGCCATTGATCTCGATAGCCCAGATGCGATCGAAATGGCAGGTCATGCATGCAAAATTATGGGCATATTCCAGGTCACGAACCACGGAATCCCTTCAAGTCTTCTGAGGGAGGTTGAGTCGCAAGCCTGGCGGTTTTTCACGCTCCCCGCGAGAGCCAAGGTAAAGGCCCTCAGGTCCCCCAGTGGAGCTACAGGCTATGGCGTCGCTCGGATCGCACCGTTCTTCAACAAGTTCATGTGGCATGAAGGGTTTACCATGATGGGATCGCCATTGGAGCATGCTAGGGAGGTTTGGCCTCATGGGTATCGCAAGTTTTGGTGAGTGGTAACTTCCATGCATGGTCAGTTCATGCACGTGGAGAAGGTGATGAGTGGGTAGATGGTTTATTTAGGCATGACTAGGAAGAACCAGGGTTTGGCTGGACAAATCTTTCATTAAATTTTGGTGATAATTTGAAAAGTCTTTACAAATCAATAAGTAGATAATTACTCTTTGAGTGCGAGGAATATGGTGTTCTACTTCACTCCTGAACCTAGTTCAATACCATTCTAGCACCAAAGGCAAATTAGAAAGATTAGCTACCTATTTTTCCCTATATACTTACTTGCATGATGACTAAAATGAATAGTCTTCTTTTCTTCTTTCTAGAGATTCAGATACCCCTCCAGAAAGTAGTCGACTTTGTGATTCTAGTGAACCTGAAAATCAAAGAGATAAAAGAGGGGAGGGAGCTGCATATTTATCAAAGATTAGACAACTTTTTATTCAAGCTTACTACAGAGTGATGCTGAAAAATTCTTAGGTTTTTATCGCTTTTGCAGATCTAATAAGCCACTTCCAGCGAAAGTTTGTAATATGCTCAACACTAATTTCTTATTTTAGTGAAGGAGTGATTTCCATTATAAATAATGCTATAAATACAAAAATGTATTTACAAAACTTGGTTTTATGCAGATCTAATAGACTTGTCTTGGTATCGTTAGCATTATTGATCTTACTTGTACTGGGCATCATTATGTTTTTGTCCTCTCGTGTTTTCTTGGGGTCACGTACAACAGTGAAGTAATGGAAGACTATCAGGACAAAATGAAGGCGCTCTCAGAGAGACTACTCGCCATGATCCTGAAGTACCTCGGCATATCCGAGCACGATATCGACTGGCCGCGACTCCGGAGCAACGCCTGTGCTGCGCTGCAGCTGAACTCGTACCCGCGGTGTCCCGATCCGCGCCAGGCCATGGGGCTCGCGCCGCACACCGATACCTTCCTCTTGACAATTCTTCACCAAAACCACAGCGCACATGGGCTCCAAGTGCACAGGGAAGGCCGAGGCTGGGTTCCCGTGTTTCCCATGAACGGTGCACTTGTGGTGAACGTGGGTGACATGCTCCACATCATGTCCAATGCCATGTTCCCTAGTGTCGTTCACCGGGTGATCCCAAGTCAGAATAGGCACCGGCTAACGGTCGGTTACTTTTACGGCCCCTCGACGGATTTTCACGTCGGCCCTATTCATGGACTCACACAGGCCTCAGGCCGAGAGGACGCTGCTCGGTTCCGGTCCGTCACGGTGAAGGATTACATTCAGATGAAGGCCAAGAATCTTGACAAGGCACTCTCTATGATTAGAATTAGATGATGAAGAATCAACTATTGTCTTTGTTCTTTTTTTGCCACTCCCGCCGTCTTCTTTGATAAGTATGATCTTTGTTATTAGTTCCTAGTTAGGTGCATGACACATGATTATTCCATAACTAATATAAACATGCACACGTCTCGACAGATAGCCGCTTGTGAAAAAGACAAAAGCTCTATGTTTGTGTATATGGAAATTAATTTGCAAAGCTTCAGCGGGTGGAAATCGAAGTCGCCGTAACCTAAATGAAGCATTTGAGGTGTGAATTATTGTCATGAACCTGCTGGTTGGAATCCTAATTATATAAACGGTCCGCAAGAAAACTCTTTGTCAACTGCGTCCGCCTCATGTTTACAAATCAAAAGGAAAAGATCAGGACAAAGAAGAAACAGTCCGACACGTTTTGATATCATGCTGGGTTTCGGATCTTTCTTAACCCATGTGACGATGAGACAAAGAGAGCCTCTTGTTCAGCGATTGGAATTTCTCCACTGCCACAGTAGTGAGCACATTTTTATTTTGTCAAGCATCAGCGAATGATGACAAGATGCGATTGCCACGCTTTAAGAGATTTTCAGACGGATATGTGCTCGTTCCAATCAAATTGAAGCGCCTTTTAAGGTCTGGTACCGTCCCATTTTAATTAAAAAGGCAAATTCCTATGATATATATACACACAGAAGTTGAAACATTTTACTTCAATAGCATCCGTTGGTCAAGTGATTATCATCTTTACACATATTAAAAACCATGACTCAATTATTGATGCATTTCAATTTTATTTTTTCTCTAGACGAAACTTTAGGAACTAAACTAATTGAATTGATTCCCAAGTAGAACTAGCGGTTCTCGACTTGGAATCGGTGATTGAGCCAGTCCAAGACTGGTTCTAGGAAACCAAACCAGCTATTCCTATAGGCCTTGAACCAATAGTTTCATGCCAATTTGGTCTAGTTCCTGAGTTGAATTGGATATGATTTTCACCCTTATCGCAGCCATCTTTTCTTGATCTTATGCAAGAAAGACACTAAAGGTAACTAACATTAAGAATGGCAAATAACTAAGAGCCTTGGTGCATCAACAGAGCCTCCACAAATTGATTGGCTACACTTTGCTTGAAAGCGGTAATGCCATATTCAAATTGAAGCATTTCTCAGCCGGAGGAATTTTGGATCTATACTCGCCTTTTTTATGTGTATCATAATCAATGATTCGTGACTAAATGATTTGCCTATATTTTGTTAGAACTAGTCTAGGCTAATTAAGGTCCAAAATTCAAATGTCATGATAGCAAATTATTTATTAACCTTCAAATTTTGTGGGCAAAGTGCTTTTTATTATTAAAAAAGGAGGGGGGCGGGGACGATATAAGAGGAGCAAAGAAAGAAGATAAATAAATTGTCACGGCAAGTCAAAAGCTGTAAATTTGAAACCAGACAAGACTGCGTAGTCAAACTTGTCTTCACCTTTCCTCTGGCCACAAGTCCTTTCATAGGACTTTGTGGGGATCATGGGTCAACTTACGCAAGCTATAATTTTTTTTTTTCTTTGGTCAAATAAATTACGCATGCAATAAACAACCAAATTTCAATTTGAAATCTACCTAACATTCTAATAAGTAGTTACTTAGGTAATCAAACAAAAGATTAAATATACACTTCAAGTTAATGTATATGATTTAACATTTGATAGGTACAACAATTAATAATGTAAAAAGATAATGAAAAAGATAGATCTCAAATCCATGTTCGATTTACTTTCTAATATCAAAAAATTATAACAAAATAAATCAAATTAATTTGATTCAATTTCATTCCAAACACTCTATTCTAATGATTGAATTAGCAGATCAAAGTGAATCTTACTTTAAATTCATGTACGCAGGTTTACATAAAGTTCTTTGAACAGTAAAGTAGTCCAATTTTCTTTGGGATGTAATGATGAAGATAATAGTTGTTTTGTTTTTTTTTTTTTGTTTAATTTCTTACCTTTACCAACAACAACAAAAAAAGATAATAGTTTTTTTTTATGACCTTATCTTTCTTGACATGTCCTTGCAAGCTAAACACCAGTAATCAAATTGAGGGTTCCGTGAGCACCTGGAAGGCTCAAATCAGAAAGTAGAATACCTCCAAAACAGGCCAACTTTAGCATCAGTCCAAAAGAATCTTGATAAAAACGGAGTTTCTCCCTTCAATATGGAATTCAATGTTATGGCAAGCTTATCTCGTGGCCAAATTCCATGCAAGTTCAAGAATTCATTGCGATAATCATGGAACAAAGTGACATGACAAGTTTCCGGTATCCTGAGTTAAAGGAGAAGCATGTGCGATGGGCAACTAAAATGACTGGTCTTTTATGTTGTGTCTATTGATCGCATTTAAATCATAGAAGAGTTTGGAACTGAGGCCAAAGCTTCTAAAACTATGTCTTTAATGGAGTATGACGGAGAAAATTAATTAATAATACCATTGCAATAATCTAATCCTTTTGGAGATGGACTCGACATTCCTTTTGAGTGGAATAAGAAATGAAAGAAGATATAAAGTCATAATATTGTTCTCTTCACCTTATGATTGCATGGCTTCTGTTTTTATTTCTCTAACAAGCCTTTTGCTTTATCTCATGCAAGTAAATTTAAGATTTCCCTTGAATTAAGTAATACTAAAATTGATAATATCTCATGAAACCGTGGAATCGAGGATACTAACATAGGTTTGTGAATCGGTACACCAAGTGATGTGATAAACTTTTGCTAATTAAAGACAACTGAGTCTTCTCATTTTCCCTTTCTTCGTATTGTTCTTGCTTACTAACCCATCTTCCAAGAGAGGTTTTGCTCTTCTTTGTACTCTCTCCTCTTTCTTGTCCTTTTGTGAGGAGTTTGGAAGTGTCTGCTCTGGCCCCCCCTTCTACATGTCTTTTACTCTATTATATTCTTTTATGGTGGTGGGGAAAGGTGATGCTATGTTGTCATTTTATGAAGATTTCTAAAATCTTTTAACTTATTGACAACTAAGGAGACCTTAAAAAAATGACGTCATTAAAAGGACTCCAGTTGCCCATGTGTCTGCCCTGAGTAAGGGGAAAATGCTATAAATATTTCTTTTTGCCTAATTCCTGTGGCCCACCCATAATTTGCCCTTTGTAAAGGAGTTTCAAGAGCATCAAAAAGCAGCATCTAAAGAAGGTGCACTTCTTATCATCCATGATTGGCATATCACTCAGATATGGATGATTTCATTGTCTCTAATAACTACTCCATTATGTTGAGCACAGTTGATTATGAAGCTGTAGGTCTTGATTGGTGCACGATGGACAAAACACTTTGCTCCTTAAATCAAGGACCATTTCAAAGGATGATGTGCAATACAGGAACGAATCTTGGCATGGATTGCGGTTCTTCTGAGCTAAATTAGGTAAAGAATATGCAGCCAAAAGAGGAAAATTACAAATGCAATGAAAAAGCTCTCCTTTCATTTGTCATGTAGGTTGCACAACATGGCACTTGCATGTCCCCTCACACAATTCACCGTGTGTCTACAGAAGAAAACATATGCATATGATGGGATGTCAGGCTAAGTGTCGTTAGTGTTGCCCCTATTGTCCTGATGCCAAAAGGCAACAGATGTACCAGGCTTAAAATATTCTAGTACAGACAAGTGAACAACAATCTCTTTAACCCTTTTGCAATAAGATATTTCTTTCAGAATAGGACAAATCACCAGATCTTGACATGAGAAATTCAATCACTAGCTAGCACCCTCTTCAATCATGTAATATAATATCAGATCAATGCAAATCCACAGATTTAAAACCCATAAAGACGTCACAAGTAAAGATATTCTTATCATTTAGCTCGGTTTGGAATAAAAGACATGACTATCAAAAAGACCCAGAAGATTCATGTTGACCAATGGTTGAAGAGATGACTAGGAAAATGACGATCCAAAGATAGTCATCTTAGACGGATTATAGCATAAAGATTAGGAGAAGCAAAGAAAAATGTCCTAAAATAATCACGTTATAATTATCAAAGGTAAGAAAGGTTGTATCCAAATAATTTTACATCATTCAGAACCCGATAATTGGCTTTTGTGCTGGCTTTGAAAACCATACACGACAATTTAAGGCCTTGACCTAACACCAAAAGTAACTAAAGACTTATGTCGCTCCACATAATCTGCAATCATTTACCTGAACATGCTAACTGGGACCCTCAATCCATTATGCCCCCACATTGAGGAATCTCAGGATGGCCAGATGCACGTAGCCTCAATCCTGCATTGCATAGACTACTAGTTTCGTACGCAGGCACGTGGTACACAGGTCACGTGAATCATCTTGACCAAAGCTGCACCCTCATATTAGTTCCAAAACTTCACAAACTTCCTATCACCTCGACTTCACATGGTGTAGCAGCATTTCTGGACCGAAGTTCACCCTTAAGTCTCTGGTTTCTCGTGATTTCCTCCTGGAAATCAGGTGTCTCAATTTAGGCTTTGGGTGAACCAACTATCGTAAGATCTTGAAGCAATGTACTAGACTAAGCTAATGTATAGCTAAGGATTAGGAAACTCGAACTGAACACAACTAACATAAACAAGATATGGACAATGGATTGGTATTGATTGGTGACAATAATTTAAAAAGAAAAATGCATACGAGATAGAAATTTTCTCTTTGCTGTAGGGTTATTTGTCATCACTCCCTCCAGAAAGATCTCCTAATTTTTCAAACATATGCCATTTATTCCATGGTTTCTCTAAATAAGCAGCAAGAAAGAAGAGAGATCGGATTGTAATTAAATTAGTCAGTGCCAATTACCCAGTCGATAGAAGTTTATAAAACAAGTGGCAATATAACTTGATTGCACCCTGAACATTAGTTCCTCAAGAGACTCCCTAGAAAATGGATGATCTGCATCCCTCTTTCTATACAGATCAAATTATCCCTGAACGCCACTAGGCCAAGAACCTCTTCCTCTTTTATTTGCAGCTACAATATTACTCGGACCCACTAAAAAGAGGTGAATTAACTACAAGGAAGGGACTAAGTGATTTTATAATGTCAACTTCACAGAGAGGTCCCAAAATAGGGCAAAACCATGGTAAAAAAGGATATGTCTGTAGAAAGATTGTTTATTTGTAGTGTCTGCCACTGTAGACAATGACCTCATAAAAACTAAAAGGCAGTAATAACCTTCCATAGCATCATCACAAGAACCACTGACTACGGGATCCAACTCTATACACATGAAAACAGAACACATTTGGCTTCCCTATATTTAAGAACACATTTCAGTGTGGACATGAAGATGAGGAAGAACAGTGTACTTCAGTTAGTTACTGTTCTGGCGCAAGTGGATACCTGAAGAGCTCTTAACAGACTAGAACTGCGTCTCTGACTAGCTGCTGCCGCCGCATACTTCTCCCTGAGTGTATTGCAGACTCTCTGATCAGTCTGGATCCCGTCTTGCACTTTCTGTAGCTTCTGCATAACAACACAATCTGCCTGTGCTGCCTAATACAAAAAAAACAGCTAAAGGAAAAAAGAAATGAAACTGATTTATAGGTTTCTCCGTGATTTTGAGAAAGTTTGTCATGGGCCTCATTTTACAACTCATAGTTTAAGCATCTAAGACTGACATATCTCAGGCTCAGCCAACCCAAAAGTCTTCCAACACACAAGATATCAAAAATTTTCTCAAAATTTTCATCACGCCTGTAGAGCTCTCCCAATGGGCATCAGAAAATATATAAAAGTAGTAACTGGAGAAAGTGGTATTAGTAGATGTTAAGTCAACTGATGAACAATTGCAATTAGCTGGGTGCTCTAAGAGACCCAAACACAAACATAAGGATAAAGATCAATTGATGAACAGAGTACCAAAACTAAAAAGAAACATATTAGCACCAATTATCTTTCTTCCCACTAAAGATTAGATGGAAAAAGTTCTACCAAGAAACTGTCTATTTATGCAAGTTGACATCCCCAAATATGTTCTTTTAAATAATAAGGCATCCAACCCTATACAGGAAACAGAGAAGACATAGACGTGTAGAGATATTCGAAGAGAGGTGACAAGAATAAACCAGCAAGAAAATGCAATTGAAAGATGGCAACAGCAATCTCTTTTATTTTCTGAAAACACAACCATAGAACGTTCAGCACAAGACCGATTGTTCAATTGTCACTTAGCTGAAGATACAGCAATGATGTATAGTTCATAAAAATTGCACATAGGACCGTATAATCCGTGTTACAACTTCATGCAGTGAAATTAACTCTAAGCCAAGCCGGAGGAGGAGATGGCACAAAGTTTGTAGATAATGTTACCTGTTTTATGCCCTTCAGAATTCCTTCCAGGGAATCAATAAGTTTCAGGCGACCAGCAGTATCACTTATGCCATCTTGAAACTGAATGGAATTATAAATAAAATAGTTTCAGGGAAGATAAAACTGTTAAAAAGTTTATGACCAACCAAAAGCTTATGTTTGTGATGTAAACCATTAGAAAGAGTACATAAAACCATGTTTAAGAGGAACTTCACTGGAAGTTTCTAACACAGTATATGCAGTCATAACTTCCTTTAGAATTCTAATACTAATTAGGGCTTTGCTAAAAGAGAAATCTGTCGGGGCCCATGAGCCCTTTCAAAATGAATTTTACTGCAGCTAGATACTTCTCACTTGAGGCAACGTTCATGAGACTCAAAGAATGAAGATAGCTAGTAAAATAGAATGATTACGGGAGAGGACATTGGGAGCACTTCAGAAGATGAGGGGGAACTGACAAATATTAATCAAGATCTTCAATTGATTATGCTATACCTGGGAATTTAGTGAATTCAATAATGATGTCTCCTTCAGCATTAGCTCTTTAAGCTCCAAAAGTGCATTATATGTTGCATAGTATTTACGTGTTTGTCTATGAATTTCCTGTAAATTAACGAACAAAAGGAATTGTAATTGCAGTGTCAACACTAAGAATAGTTAAAGCAATATAATGTACACGATACATAGAAGCAAAGCCTCAAAAAATGAACTCGTCACCTCAATATTCATATTCAACTCAGAAAAGCGGCGTTCATACCTGCAAAGAGCACTTTGATTACCAATCCCTCAAGAACATACTCTCATACTGAGGGAAGAAGTTTACCCTTAAACCATACCCAGATTGATCCACTCTGATAGTTAAAACTTAAACCGCATTAACAATTGCCAGCACAGCAAATTTGTTTCAGGAGGGAATTAGGAAGCAAATCATCATGTGAACAGGATCAACTATCTAAGTTAACAAGTAGTAGAAATACTTAAAAGGAGAAGAGAAGGCCCAAAATCCTGCTGTAAGAACTTAAACATTAAAACCACGCCATCTTCTAACAACTTAAACTTTTAAATCAGTTAGCAGTGGTTCCATAAAATCTTTAATGGCAGCAGAACAGCAAGTTCTGAGTTCAAATCTTTCCAGGCCTTTATTTACTTCCCATACTATATATTTACATGCTTTAATGTTGTGTCAAAATCCAGCCTACACGCAAGTAGGTGTGTTGAAGTATTTAAATATTAATACCACACCTTCATCCAACAATCTAATCATTTAGAACTATTGACAGTGGTCCCACAAAATCTTTTACGACCTATGATGTTTGGCATTGCTGGGGAGATAGTAAGGAGAGACAAAATTAAGTTGGTAATTTTGAGCATAAAAGATGCAGTGCAATTCAGCAGGTTGACAAGAACCAAGTCTCAAAAAAAATAAAAAATAAATAAATAATGTATATGTACCTAGGGGACAAAAATGGCCCCAATTTGAATGTTTCAAAAACAAATCACATGCTCTTACTCAAGGAACAAAAAGGGCCACTGTTGTATTTTCCACACAAGTGATCCTATGAGGCAGTTGACATAAGATGCCATTTACAAGACATGCACACTATTTTTAAGATTAAAGATTTGTAAACTAAAAAAATGATATTTATTTAAGATTAAAGGAAAAAGAAAGGCAAATGGATGTAGAATGAGATAGGGGAAGGGAATGGGCCGTAGCGGTAGTCGATACTGCCCTTGAGGCTAGTGTCAACCGCAACATGTCACGGAAAAATGGCTTGGCTTAATTTTATACTGAATAACTAAATCTGGGAGGTTCAAAATGGCTCTAAATGAGTGCAAAAAGGTCGCAAGAGCAGTCAACTGATGGAGCAGAATGGTTGCCATGGGTACAAAGGCAAGCAAAGAGGTGACTATTAGGGTGCCGGTGTTCCATTAAGAGTGGTCTCAGCTTGACGATCCAAATGTTCCATTGACAGACACTTACAATTTGTTTGTAAATTTTATCAAGCAGAACTGTCAAATATTCAGCCTCCATCTACACCCAACCCCAAGCACCAATGGCACCTCTCTCTGCAGTTGCCTTTGACTACTCTGTCCTATGGTCAAATGACAATGGTGTCAACTAATTATGTCAACAAGAGACGTTGCAGCCAATGCCGACCTCAAGGATGGCATCGGCCACTGCCACTGGCCAATCCACCTTCCCTCACTCCTCTTCTATGTTAACTGGTTTTTTTCTTTTAATGTTAAGTGAAAATTATTTTTTAGCTTAAAAAATATATAATATTTAATTAAAAAAAAAAAGTGACAAGTCAGCATGACACATAAGCATCATTAACCACATTGCTGCCATGAATGATTGCTTGAACGGAAAATACAACAATGGCCCTTTTATACCCTCAAGTAAGGGTTCATGATATTTGTTTTGGACATTAAAAAAAGTGGGGCCATTTTTGTCCCCCGATATAGTACGTGATTTTTCATGTCTACATCCATAGTGCAGATGTAGACATAAAAAATCATAAATGTTAAAAGTATGAAAAAGTGGTATTGTTAGAGTTATGATAATAAACCAATCAAGCTTTCATCTAATAGTTTAAACTTCTAAAACAGTTAATAGTGATATTACAAAATTTCAAAAATTTGAGCAACCTCTCCACAAAATCTCTCACATCTTCTACTTTGTCAGCAAAATAGTTTTTTAGCTTGACAATAATTGGACATAAGGCAAGCCTGTTTGTCAATAAAAGTTCCAGAATCCTTTAACGTGAATATATATATATATATATATATATATAGTACTTCCTGTAACCCACATCACTCCTGTAGTTTCATCCCTAGATTATGTCTAAATCACAATTTTAAGGTCCCTTACTGGTAGGATCAGTTAACTTGTTGGGATTAATGTTTTCTTTAATAGTTGGTAATCCAATGCATGCCTGTCGACGATTCAATTAAAGTATTTCATCTCACCACTGCGAGTAGTTTGATCTACATGTCTCATCAGTGCAGGATCCCATAGCTTAATTCCCATTTTCATGTTAGAGTTTACTAACTACACTCAAGAAGAAGAACAAGAAGAAAACTAGAGTTTGGATCTTCAATTAGACAGGAAAAGAACGACTAAGGAGAAAAGGCTAGATGTGTTGCACACACTATATCAATTTATAACCCATATTATGATTTTGACAGAGACTACAAATGCTCAGTAAAGAAAATACCTGTTGCAGGACCAGAGTAAGGACTAGGAAATGATAAAACTAGTCTATGGAATCAAGACAAAGAAATCAGGAGCCAAAAGAAAATTGAAAAATCTGGGTGATAAAAATAGACCAGCTCATCATAGATTCTAGAGAAATCTAAAAGACAGAATTAGGGCAAGGGAGAAAGAGAACATACTGAATGAGTTCCGATTGGGAAGGCACATCTTCAAGTTGCTGCTTTACAGACAATAGCATCATCAGTCTAGCCGCTAGGTCCTACCATCAGGAATACATTATGCACCATAAATGAGAATTGCAGGACAAAATATGCTCAAAAGGTATGACACCTAAGCTATATCTTTGGACCAAATAAAATCAGGCATGCAACAGCAAGTCATTTGTATTGCATTCTGCAAAAGAAATCATAACAAAAATAATATCCGCTTGAAAAATCCAGCACTAAAAGGTTGCCCACCAAAATTGGGCCCAAGGCCAAAGATATTAAATTGCTCTTCTGCACACACAGAGAAATGCTACACCTTGGTCAATGGCAGCAGTTTACTGGATAGACATCAGAATCAAAACATGAAAGATTTAAAATCCCAAGACAAATTTTACCCAATTGAAACACCATTATTTTCTTTAATCATAAAGATTGCAGTCTTGTAAGAAAATTTGCATGCACCATTATAAAAACTGGAACATGAAATCAAAGAAGAAATCTTGACCAAAATCTTATGACAGAACAAGATTTGATTAGAGCCATCCAATGTCAAATTCCAAAGGTAGAACAAATTGAGTTCACAACAAGCAAAGAGGAGAAGCAGTGAATTGCACTAGCTAATTAGCAATTCATCTCAAACACTATTTGTCCCATCCATTGAACTAAAGAAAGGGCCCCCAAGAGAAGAGAACTTCCATTATGTTTCTGCTCATTATAATCCGTACAAGTTACAAAGGGATGGCAGAAGAAAGCATCAGCCAAAATTCTTTCGTAGACAATATGAACATGAACACACAGTAATATAACAACTCCTTGGCTGACATAGAAAAAAAGGACATCAGAATCCCAGCAAAAACTACCTGTTCTCAACAAGATCCTTATATTGCTATCATTGTGATTCGGACCTGCAGTACATTTCAATTCATATATGGACCATCATGATGGATTACTGTTGACTAGCCTCTATTGTGCTCAATCATTGACTAATCACCATGACTCAAACATGTTGATCAGCGACCCAAAAAAAAAAAAAAATGTGTTGATCAGATTTATGCAGAAATTATGGATTGGTGACATTCTGGCAGTGGACCAAAATATACAATCAGATGACATAAGTCCTCAAGGGTAGTAATAAGACCCAATACCTTCTTCGCAAGGTGCAACTTTTCCAGTGATATGCTAATACAATGGTCTAAATCATCATGGAGACTCTTGCAATCACAGTTGTTGGATATTTTCTCCTCCAAGTGAATAATCTTGGCTTCCAAATCTGATTTCTTTGCAGTTTGATCAGATTGGCAATCCAATTCTTTCTTTTCCAAGACCTGCAGCCATTCCCATTACATAAATGTACACATGACAGATGATGAGAGAATATGGAAGGACATCCACATGCTGGACAAACCCCAGAAAATGAAAATTGACATTGATTCGAGGCTAAATTAGCAGTTGGTCCAGGAACAAATGCATTAGCATCAAAAAATGGTTTAGAGACATGTCCACATAGTAGAGGGAGAATATCCACCTTCAGTGACTTTATGAGCAACATTAATTGGTGAACCACAGAATTGACTTTTGCTGCCCTTATTGTCTAGTGTAAGAGTTGCATCTCTTCTAAAATATGCATTCTCATCAGCTTCTGGCCAGGAGAAGAAGAAAACTAAAGTTACCACTACATGAATCTAGCTACCATAGGAAACAGAGAAAAGAGCTTCTGCCTTTTGAAGAAAGTACTCCTAAATAAGTGTTAATCTCTTGCATGAATCCGAATTAATGAGCTCCAACCGTTATATCATCTCACTAACCTTTTCCTCTGGATCGCTGTATCTAGACTCAAAAGTAGTTCTTGCATCACCTAATCCACCATCAAGCTGCCAAAGAGTATTTTTTTGATCTTTAGCAAAAAGTCCTGCATGAGAATTATGGGTGTCTCTAGAGCAAAGATGGCATGATCTTAGTAGCAAGAGTGATTCAATTCACAACAGAGAAGAAGCCACATTAGCATGTAAAGACGCAAAACTAGTTCAGAACCATGGCACCGCACCAATTAGCCAAACTCACTTCATCCCCCATAACTCCAACACCGGTCCAAACATGATTGACAAGCCACCGTGCAACAGGATACACTCTTCCGACTTCGAGACTGTAAATGTCCGAAGCTTGCAGAGGGTCCGGGTAGTTTAACAATTTTAAAGCTTCTTCGACACCATGACTCGCTTCCCTGAATACCAATAATAGAAGCCATAAATGCAACCGGAAAAAGTTCAATCTGAATACCCATTTACCCTGTGACATAATTGTAAACGGAGGGCAACATAAACTACATCGAGGCGACTCCCTGAAGAGAAACTAATTTACTTGAGCAAGAAAGACAGGATTTTTGGCAAAATACCCCGAGCAGCCATTGATCAAGACTCAAGCTTTCCTCACAACTCATATCAAAGAAGGGAATGCATGCTCTCTAACAATCAAACAACCTCAGAACACAGGGTGCAAACTTCATTCTGAGCAGTGATATGACGTGAAACTCAAAAGGGTTCGCCAACCCATGTAGTGTCACTGCCATCAATGATCAACCAACTAAACGAACGAACGGATCAAACAAAGAAACGTCCTTTCTTCCATCTCTCGCCATGAATGTCGACAGAGGGAGCTGTAAATCAAACTGGAAATGCAAGAAGCAATACGCCTACGATATAGAGAGAGAGAGAGAGAGAGATTGCCTGATGTTGTCTTGAGTTAGAGTTTCAGGCGAGGGAGGCTGAGCTCGGGATCGACGGCGCTGGTGCACAGGGACAGTCCGGCGACGAGCGCGGCGGCGTCCGGCGGGTGGGGACGCCGTGTCGCGCCGAGATCGATCGATTCGAGGAGACCGATGACGGCCGTCAGCTGACTCCCGCAATCGGACGGTGGCTCGGCCATCCCCAGGGTCGGACCCACTTTTCTGCCGTCGGATCTTCTCTTTATTATTTAGAGCGGATTCCTGAAAAGAACGGATAAATTGGGCGACAGTTTCCTACTGATTTCTCAATCTATATAACAATTCGGCGCAAATGATTTTTATTTTTTTGAGTTAACGAAGCTTTAAGCTTCAAATAAAAATGGAATCCCTTTTTTTTTGGGCATCAGTTTTCGGAGATTAATCGACCAAATTGAATCTCTACAAATTTCTTAAATAAATTTGGGTTAAGCTAAAAATCAAATAATTCATACTTGATCAAAGCTCAATCAAGATCGATGTTATATCCATTATTTACTTCAATTTATAAATGAGTCCTAGAGATACCACAAATAATCAAATCTAGTATTCCTTAATAGTTCATGAAATTTAGTATGATGTGTAATAATTTTTAATTCGATCCTTGAATTATTTCTAAATATTTGAATACAAATTTCATCAAACAAGGAGAAAGTGACCAAGCCCTTGAACGATTGTGAAATATTCAATCCGATCCCTAATTAATAGCAAAATGTACAATCTAATCCTCAAAACTCTCCATTTATTGAGTCTCGTCAACAACTTTCTATAATAAAGTCAAATCAATTCTTGGAAACTTTTTTCGCATATATTCGAAATTAAACTATTACCTGAATTTTAAAATATCTTTTCAATAATAAGTACGGTAGTAAAAAATAAAACCTCCATTCGAATTGTATTGAGTTATCTACATATTTTCATAAATATATCTAAGAACGATATCAAGTTATCTATAGGCTCGTACATATATATTTCTAACATGTTAGATAGATAAAAATTCTCGGCTTTTGTATTCCGTGTTCTCTCCGTTTAAAAGAAAAACCCTCGATTGCCCAAGACAAACGCATGCTCTCTGTCACAAATAATAGAGGAACACAGCTGATCAACTTGACATCATTGGACCAGAACTCTCCTATAATGCAGGAATTTTTAGTCAACCCACCACGTGCATAACCTGCTCAATCGGCACAATTAGCAAAGATTCAAGAACCTCCGGGTGGCACAGCGGGTTGAGGAGACGGTCGATGGTATTATGCACTTCGCCGGGCGGGAGCGAAAACGGAACTTGCAAGATGAGGCCCGTAATGCAGCAAAGGATCGTTGCCGTAAATGATACAACAAAAGGCAATGTAATGGCAGGAAAGTCGCAAAAATAAACAGTTCCGACCAAACCAGAGGCAGGCGGGCTTGCGCCCGCAATGAGAGATAGAGACATTCAAGCCCAGGTTGGCATGTTTATCTTCATGATGTTTCTGTGTTCTGGCCCCATGAAGGGCATAGAACTGGGGGAGAATTTGATATCACTATGACACCAGCATTTCAGAGAGTAACGCATACTCGGAATTTACCATCAGTTCCGCTGAAAACAAGTTACATCTACAGTAGCTTCTAGCTAATTCACTCCACAGCAATGCAATACATAGTATCATTATACGGATACGAGGCGTGCCGACGGTGCATTCACTGCATCAAGCAAAACACGTTTACCATAGCGATTTAGTAGTACGCCTTAATTGCTACATATGCATACACACAGTTATTACAAGAAAAGAGTTCTTGCCTCTCAACATGTCAACCACACTTTTCGAACGGTAAATGTTGCTTTACTTCAAAGGCTATAACTCTCGTATGAAAGCCTCCATTTAATAATCACCCGGTAGATGGAATCACCAGAGGGAGGTACTATCTCTGAGTCTCAGATTCCGTATTATCCGTGTGCGGTTATTCATCTATACAAAAACGGTAATACCTGAATAAGGGCTACAGCAGGGGAATACTTTTTTAGTAGACCGCATAACCAATTTCCTTTCCTTCACCCATTCTAGAGTTGATGGATCCACTTGTTTCCTAGGGATCTAACCAAAACATATTTCATTCCATGTCAATCTCTTAACAACTAAGAAATGGGAGCGTCCCTCGAAATCTGTTTCTTTTGGCCCTTTAAGTGGATGAGAATGAGAATGAAACCGACAATGAGAATTTCCATCTGACCACAAAAGTAAATGACATCGAAGTTTGAGTAAGAGAGACATGGCATAAGTACCAAAGGAAAGAAGACGGCAATTATTGATGTAGCGTCCTACTTGAGAACATTTCCTTCTCCAAGGAAAGGCCAAACATTACATGTCACTAAAGCATCCGAAGAAAGCTTCAACTTGACAAAAGAAGTCGTCAACCGATGTACAACAGCAACAAATGTCACAAAGTTAAAATCCCATTGCTCATTATAAGCTCTAAATTAGTATCAGTGAGACAACACCAACTGGGCGTACTGAGGCAACTGATACAAGGACGAGACACATGCACTTTGATGGGAACGGCCAATTCAGTCTTCCAATCTGAGTGCTTAGGACAAATACCTGGAGATGCCATAGTATCACTTCCACAGCTTCACTGTCTTGTCGTGACTAGCTGAAGCAACCAGGCCCGTCACATTTGATACTGCCATTGCTGAAATTAGTCCGTCATGAGCTGGCAAAGCCATTGTCTTGTTCTCGGCCATATTCCAAAGCTCCAGGGTCTGCAGAGAATTTTCGATTGGCTTAGACCAAAGCGCAATTAAACCAAGATCTTATGGGGCAATAGAAGTCCGAAGAGCCTATTCACGTGACTCGTACTTTAAGGCACATAGCTTTTGCTGTCCCATGGCTCTTATAGAGCCTGCTTCAGAAGCCATGATTCTGAAGTTGCCAATTACCCGGCCTTCACTACTTCAGAGGATAGTGAGAAAGACGCCTGATTTGTACTAGGCAATACTTAATATTTTAGAAACTCATGAGCCTGATTAGCATCCCAAGAAGCTCGCTCGAAATTTCTCATGTAATCCTAAAAATTCACAAAATTTGGGAACATCTAAACATGGACTTATATCTCACTTCTCCTATTTACAGAGATAGAATTCACATGAAAATGCTAAAATAAATAATTCAAACGTGCGACTTACCCGGTAGCAGCCAATCACCAAAAGTGAAGGATAAGTTGGGTGGAACACACAGGAGCAGACCTTGTTTCCATTGCAGCTCAATTCATGTACGCAGTCCCATTCACTACCGGACCCAACTGCCCAAACTCTAACAGAGTCCTCACTGACAGACGCAAGTAACTCGCCAGTAGAATCCCAACACACAGAATAGATTGCCTTAGTATGCCCCTGTTATCAAAGTTCAGATTCATGTGGGAACGATCAACATGTTACTAGAAGCAGGAAACAAAAAGAATAAAGATACTAATTGTGACAATCTCAAAGAAAAGAAAGGCCAACTTGAACTAAAAGGCCATGCAATTGAATGAGTAACAATTTCAATAAGATAGATGCAAACCATAAAATGCTCCGAAAGATGAGATACACCTTGAGATTAATTGTGTCATTAAAATAGCATCCGTAAATGGTGACACATACATGAACGTCATATGCTTAGATACAGCAGATAAAAAGATGACAAGCTTAGATGACAAACTTTTTTCCTACTGTAATTTGTCAACTAGATTGAGCCTTAAGACACATACATGAACATCATATGCTTAGATACAGCAGATAAAAAGATGACAAGCTTAGATGATAAACTTTTTTCCTACTGTTATTTGTCAACTAGATTGAGCCTTAAACCCAGACCTGGGAAAATGCTACTTTATTAAGGCAAGTTGACTCAGGTATATCCAGCAAGCCAATAGGTTCACCAATACACCCTAGCAAGAAAAACAAAACAACTCCCATCACCATAGTACGATTTTGGCAGAGAGATGAAATAATAGCTTTTCTTCTAATGCCCAGCGAAATAAAACATATTGTCCTTTCAAATTTCAACACAATAACAGAGCATGAACTGAAGCCATCAGTAGCAAGCATACAATTAAATGGCATAGAATCTGGAAAGGTAGTTGCAGATCCAAGAGGAACGACAACATCATTCAATCATACCTACTAGAGGTAAGACAATCATTCACTCAGCAACAATATCCCCTTTTTCCAGCCAATAACAATCCCCACTTAACTAGACCGAATAAAAAGGAAGAAGTTACTAAAAATTCAACCTGCAAAGTTTGCCTGCACGCTTGTGTCTCTACATCCAATATAGATAAGACATTATCTGCCGCAGCAGCAAGATACCTTCCAAGACGTGGCTGGAATCTCAACTGGGCTGTGCCACCCCGATTCACGAGCAACGTAAGTTATACTTTTTTAGAGAACCGAGATGCACTTGATGCACCATCTCATTAAAACCCACAAGGAGCAACACGATTAGCATGACAAGTCATATTAATTTGTACCCTGAATACCCTCGAACAGCTGCCATTATTAATGCTCCAGTATCTTATGTCACCATCCCCATCGCAAGAGCAGATAAGATCATCTTAATTTGGGTGGAAGTCCAGAGAGATAACAGTAGAAGAATGCCCCATAAAAGTCCAAAGAGAATGACCAGCCTGAAATGAACAAATAATCCATTGATGATACCATATGCACATGGACATTAGACATAAAGCCAACAAAAGTGAAGCTAAATGCGTACTATCACAAGCGAACAAAACAGAGATGGTCAAATAAATCTGAGCAAGGTCACATGCGAATTTGCCCTCCACATTGACCAACAACTATCGAAACAGGAAACTCTTAAAACATGATCATTATCAGGGTAAAATGAAGGAACCTCGACATTGAGCTTCCAAAAGAATGCATAAAAGCCAAGAAGGATAAATACAATCCTAATAGTTACAGACATCATTTCGTATAAAAACCACACAACAAATGTCAGAGAAGGCTGCACTCGAAAAACAGCAATTCATTGAGCACCGAAGAGAATGCTTTCAAAATGATCTATGATTTTGAAGGAAGTAGCCAAATCTTCACTTGATTATTATCACGGGAGAGTACCCATGGCAGAATTTATCAATATCAGCAGCCTCTAGAATTCCGGCTTCAAGGGTAATAAGTGGAGACGATCATCTCATGTAAGCAAGTGTGAAAATTCAGAGAACTTACATACTGAAGCAACTCTCTAGGTTTTAAACAAGAGTCAGATTGCAAAACCATTCACATGGACAGTTAGGTGATAAATTCATAATATCGACTCAATATAGTATGTTCCCAAATTTTCGATGTTCAGATTTTAAAACAATGGCAACTCCTATTAGGAGTACAAAGCTAAAATCGACCACAAAGCCATTTTTTATTGATGTTGCAAGTGGCAACAAGCCAAAGACAGGAATATCTAAGTATCTGAGTAATAACAGGTGACCAGCTTTAATTGAAAGTCCTGCTCCATTCCTCTAAAGGACCAAAATCTTCTGTGGTCAGTTCTAAGGAACAGATTACCTACGTCTTCACCCTTCACCATCATGCACTTAATTATAAATTCAGAGTCCTGTCAATTAACTCATGCCAGTACATCAGCTTGCTTGGAGCTACAAGTGTAGGTCATGTTCTAGGTAACTTTCCAGGGTAAGTAAAACAATAACTTCCATTAGATTGTTCACTCCGGGAAAAACAAACTTGCACCATAAGCACTTGTATCATAGTGGCAGAAAGTTTTGAAATTTCATCAGTACTTAAAGTCAGGCTGGCACCTCGTGTAGTTCAGTATATCAGAAGGCTGTTGCAAGAAGCTTTGAATACGAAAAGAATTGAAAAATCTAAGAAACGCGAGTGTCAATGAGATATTATGTTCACCAACATTGTCAGCCTCCCAGACTCTGATAGTTTTGTCAAAAGAAGATGTTGCCAGGTGAGACATGGTTGGACTAAATTGAACATTTGTGATCAAAGAAGAATGTTCTTGCAGAGTTGTTTTTTGCTTTAAAGTATCTGCATACCACAGTACAGCCTGCATAATCCAGAAATTTAACCATCCCATATCAGATTATGGCAGACGACAACATATTATCATGTCCACATAACTGCCTGCACTTACTTTCTTGTCATGTCCACCAGTAGCAAGCAGTTTCCCATCTGATGAGAAGTCACAACAGACAACCTTGCCGGTGCTTGCTCGAAGAGTGCTCACTTCAGTAAATGAGAATTCTGTAGAACCCAATTTGAACACTATGAGTGAAACTGTGAAAGACACTTCATCATTTAGCCTACTAGGAAAATGATTCTGCATCAAACCTCAATTAGAAAGACCTGAGAATGGTAGTCTAAATTAATAACGAAGAAGGACATCTAAAGGCAAAGTTCTTCCATTAACTAACTAAAAATATTCATCAGGATTTTACGGTTGACAAAATTTACCTCGAGGAAAGTTACACTTGATTCCAAAGGCAGGCTAGTTATCATCTTTTGTTAACTGGTGACATTGGGTTCATTTCCTTCTTAATAGATAGGAGTGATAGCGAGAAATGACAAAATTATCTTGTCTGTTCATTATTCAAAGGCTTGTCGTGAAAGTCTTGTCCTTCGTTGTAACTTAGATTATTGAGTTTTGGTCCTTTTTCTGCTCATACCACTTACGTTTCTCCGTTGTCGCTCAAAGGTTAGTCCTTCTGAAACTCTTAAAGTAGTTCTTTCTGTAAGGTTCCCTTCTGTTTCGACCAGTCAAACTCTGAGCTCATGGCGGACGAAATCTTACATTTCCTCAGAAAGGAAAAAAAAAAAAAGAAAGGCTCTGGATGCACCAGAGTGCATGAATTGGCAATAGTCGTTCAGACTGAAGGACAAAAGAAAATCCCAATAACATCTATAGGAATCAATAGATTATTGAATTCTACAAGATATATGAGACTAACAGATTTCTTTCCCTGCTATACACACAATAGATCTAAATTTGGAGCAGAAAACAACAATGTGAACAAATATATATGTTGCAATTTATATGACAATGTTTCCCTAGAAAATCTAAAGCATAAGGAAAAGAACACGCCACATAAGTACCATAGAGGAGAAGACTCCTCAAGACACTTAAGGTTTTATGTCTCACAATCTAGTAAACCACAATCAAAAGAGAGCTTGTAATATTGAGCTGGAAAGTGCCTGTGAGATATAGAAGACGTGCAAAGAACCTAGACTTGGAATGAATGAGTCGCAACAAATTAAAGCTGGTATAATGTTGATATGAAATATTTATAGCGCATAATGGCATCTACTCTCAAAGTTACCATATGACCGATTGATTTTAAGTCTTATCTACCTATTTGAAAGAGATTTACATATAAGTCATGTTGATGCAGATCTAGAAGACTCCTCTTTCTTTTTTTCTTTTTTCTTTTTTTTGTAAAATGTTTTGCAACCAACCTCATTTCTTCATTTAATTCTTAGAATTTTATTGATGAGTGTCATAGGACACTTATTAAGAAACCAGAGAAGCTTTGTAGGTTTTATCAGATGCAATGACTTTTTTGCTTCATATGTAGTCATTTCAAAGAAGCTTTGTAGGTTTTATCAAATGCAATGCCTTTTTTGCCTCAGATGTAATCATTGGTTAAACATATCTTCATTAAGGATCCTCAAAATGTACTTCCGGAGGACTCATTACTCACTTGTATGACCTTTATTTATTGCTAGCTCTAGAGCTAACGCTTTGCTTGTGAAAATGAATGTAATAAAATTTGTCAAAATAATATGTTGAGAATATACGGTTGTAGAGGGAGAGAGAGAGACAGCCTCTGAAGAACGGACAAAGCATCCTCAGGTCCATCTCGTACAATGCTCCACTTCTCTAAATTGCTGGGAATATAAACAGATAACCAGCCAAGACCTCATGACAAATACGGACTCCCCATATGAAGAACAGAGTCACTTAAGAAGAATGCCTTGCACTAACCTGAGCATCGGTAGTATCAACAAGGTTCAAGTATGAATTCTCACATAAGATGTTAGTGACATCTTTGAGTACTGCTCTCTTTTTGTGCTACTTGCCAGCTTTTCCTACCATAGTTGCTTTTGTTCTCCTCTGATACTGATTTCTTGGCATTTGCACGGACAGTTCGCTTTTGCTCCTGTTTAAAAGGGAGCCTTGGGGATGGGAGTACCCCTATCGACATGTCTAATGCTTTAGCTCTTTCTTGCATAATTCAGGCAGTGGATCCTTCAGTTGTGTTTGGGCTGCATTTTCTTTGTTCATATTTGCATTCCTCCCAAAGGGAAATACCTATCATCAAATTAAATGGCTCCTCTCTGCACTCATCATCCTGAAGATTAAATTTATCGTTAGATGACTGGAACTAAAAGATGAATCAGAGCAGGCAGTTATAGTTTGAAACTGTTGAAGACACAAGCAAGGCAAACCATAGGCATCCTGTCATCCTGGAATTTAAATGAAGAGAAGAGTCTCTCGTGCCACCAAAACTAGTTCCCCATCCCTTTAGGCAATAAGGCAATACCATCCCAAAGGTTATGGACCACATTATCTTAATAGCTACTTAGGATCACAGATTTAAATGAGTGCTGAAAATCCTATGAAGTGGATTTGAGATTTACAATAGAGGAGATGGTTAAATGCACAATCAAGAGTCTCATCTCTCTCTTCAGCCCTCCCCACATTAATGTTTTCATCTGCAAGTATAAAGGATCCATCTGGCAAGACACTGAACAAGTGAGAATACCTCATCTATGTTTTCTCAACTTTTCACCGCACAGTATGGCAGTTCTAAATCAACAATTTTCTAGGTAAAACTAATTGATCATTATTTGCCAAAGGCCTCTAACTAGAACAATTTATTAGAAAAAAAGTGACCGATATCTCTCAAGAAATTTCCAACAAATTTATTCTTGGATGTTTTTACATTTTTGTATGTCATCATAGACCAAAACCAGCTTTACAGCTAGCCTTGTGATTATGAACATGCTTAATACAAAATTTGAAAAAAATCAATGGGAAGAAGGCAAACCTAGACTTGTTAGGAACAAAAAGCCACAAACATAATTTATCCTAGTAAATAATGTGAACACGATCACCACTTATTATAATTTATCTTAAAAATTAATGGGAACTCTTACCAATTTTTAGTAAACGCTGGAGGTTAAAGAGTTCATCTAATTTTTTTTGTGCTTGTGTCCAATGTAGGCAATGAGCTTGTAAGATAAATCTTCTTATTATCAGGCGCAACAATCCATGAGGTGAACAACTAAGTAGATCAACACCATAGCCCATGAGGTGCAAACGGCTGAGTTTGGTTCAACTTTAAAAATGGATTTTGGGTGTAATGCTTATGCTAAAAGACAAAACCATGTGGAGAAATGCAAATTACTTTAAATAAAAACTCATTTGCATTGCAACTTTGAGTGAAGTAGTGTTTGATTAAAAAAAAAATGCAAAGGACTTTAGCTATAATTTTTCTTCTTTTGATTAAAAAGAAATCAAACCCTTTGCCAACTTTAGGGAAGGTTTAGGCCATCGGCAAGCTAGATTTGGCGCCGGTGATTGACGATCGAGGTCAAGCGAGGGTCACACGACCCAGGCGAGGGCTGCCTAGGGTCACGCAAGCTCAAGCGTTAGATAGCCATCGCTTGGGTCATGCAACCTCAATGAGGGCCACTTGGAGTCATGTGACCTCACGCGGCCATAGATTGGGTCGCATGACATTGTGGAGGGCCGCCTAGGGTAGTGTGACCCCGGATGACGAGGCTTGAAGTCATGTGACCTAGGTGACCATTGCCTGGGGTCTCACAACCCCCAAGCAACAAGTCAAGCGTTTGTGCGACCCAAACGACCGTCGCCTAGGGTCTCGCGACTCAATCATCCCTCGCCTAGGTCACACAATCCCAAGTAGCCATCACATGGGTCATGCAATCTCGCTAGCCCTTCACCGGTTAGATTTGACCTCATTGGCCCTACCCAAATATCCTCGTAAAGAAGATGAGTAGTAGCAATAAGGGGCAAAATCAAAAAAACTAAAGAATTGGTGAGGTTAGATTTGGAAAAAGATGTTTAACTCTAGTTTCAGCATTTCACAAATGCAATTTGTAAAAGGCTAGTCCTTACTTGCCTTGAGCTTTTAGCATTCCCAAGGTCAACATTTGGTTCAAAGCTATTTTGAAAGACTTGCTAAACACCTTAGCATTTTCCCAAGAAGTTTTAGAGATTGAAAGCCTTTTGAAAAAGCTACATCAAACACACCTCAAGTCCAGAGAAATGATAGTAGACATCAAAATTCCAATTTTCAAATATGAAAACACTTCATACTTTTGAAAGAAAATGTGACATCTTGATTTTCAACCCTGCTTTCTATTAAATGAAATGGGCTTTTTATCGACATGCGTATAGTTCTTTTCTCTTAGCTGATCACTCACGAGATAACTGATCTATCAGGTAAAGCCATTAACAAATCTAAACGCGACCAACTTGAGAATTTGACCATAAATCGACTGCTCAACCGTGCTAATCTACAAGGGTCAATACAGCACCGTTAAAATCAATTAGAGACCGCAGATAGGTCGATTCGACAGAGGCATGTAATTAAATGGTTGGTGATTCCACATAATGCAAAATTCTTATCAAACAACACTAACCGATTTTTTTGTCGTTTCTGTACTCTATGCTCGTATGTAAAATCTCGAGAATTTTACGACAACCGAGAGTCGCCAATGTGTCAAAGATACACAATGTGGATCGAAAATAATTTACCACGAGTCAATGCGCTAAAAATTCATAAAAGCTACCCGATAGGTTAGGTCACGCTAAAATCACATCTAATAGAAATCAACCACGAAATTGAACTCGGTTTCAGAAATCGAAAGTTGTGGCATATCACAATTTATTTTAGGAATGTCGACTCATCCTTCGAAGAATTTTTGGCAAGTTTGGATTTTCGGCGAAAAATCGAAATTGGACAATTTTAAACCGGGAAATTCGAAGGGGCCAAATTGAGTGCGTTTTTTGCCTTCAAGTGGGATCAATTGGTGAGGAAAATCATAGATTTGATGTGGGTACCTTAGCTGAAATTTTTGGGGACCAAATTGGATTTAATTTGAGAGAGTTGGTGTGAAATTGGTGAGGGATTGCACAAAATTAGTAGGCCAAGGAGGCTAAAACATTTTGGACCCCATAAGTGGCTTGCTTAGGAAGATTTGGAAGGGAAATGGCTGCTGGATAGGGCTAAAGGCCGGTGGGCGCAACTACTCAAGTGTTTAGATATTTATCATTGACTTTGAGTGCTCCTTGTTCCCCCACATTCAACAGTAGCTTCTTCTTCCTCTTCTCCCTCAGTTTTCCTCTTCATTCTCTTCTCTTTAGTTTCTATTTTCAAAGCAACAGCTAGTTTAGCCCCTTGCTAAACCACCAGGCCCCTTCGCCGTCGTCCAAGCCACGCCTGAGCCCGCTTGTCCGCTCGTCGATCGCCGCATGTCGTCTTGGTTGTTCGCTGAGCCAGCCGCTACACCGCTTACGTCGAGCTCCTCCAGCTGCATCCCGCACTGCTCGATCGTCGCAGCTTCGCTTGGTCGCCGCCCATCGCCATTCGCAAGCCACCAGCCACCTCCATCTGCCCACCTGGCCTCACCGTGCCCATTTCTGCACCATCCTAACCCCTTGGTCCAGCTATTCCAACCAGCCACAAAACCGAAGTTCCAATTTGGGCTGTGGGCTGTGTGGGCCTTTTTCGAGCCCTTCCGAACTCGTTGGATGTCGCTGTAGGCTCAAGTCTCGCTCGCCTCCGCGTCACCGTTGCCGTGAACTCATCGGCTCGCTAATCCAATGAGTTTACTTGCTAAACCTTAATTAGAATGTTAACTATGCTTAAGGAATGATTAGTGGTTTAGTTAGTTAATTATGCTAATTAGGTGGTTAGATTAATTTAGTTAGGAGTTAATTAGATTGTGTAATATAATTATCTTAGTACATTATTTAATTAATTCCAATTAGGTGGTTAGATTAGTGTATATAGCTTAATTAGTGATTTATTTAATTATTTTGTAATTTATTTATTTATTTATTTATTTATTTTCGGAAATTATACCGGGATAGCCAGTCGTCAGAATTTCGTGCTGATTGTCGTAGTGCAATTAGTTTGTGCAAATTGAGTGTTGATTGATGAATTTTGATTTATTACTTTAAAAATATGGATTTTTGGTTTTAATTAGAAAAATACCAGGTATCGATTTTTTATGCCAAAAATGTTTTTAAGTACTATATCAAATATTGAGGTTTTTAAAAGTAAGGATATTGCATTTATGACTCAAGCTGACCGTATACTCACATACGATTATTTTACCGAATATTTTTAATATGAAAAAAATATGACAAGTACATTATTTTAATTGAGGCATTTGAGTGTAAAACACGATATCCTTGGCTGGGATTGGATGTGCGTGTGATCGTTATGAGAACCCATCACGAGCTTTTGAGCCAGACGATGCTCTTTCAAGAATGCCCCACGTTCTGGTCACAGTTGAGGCTAGACCGATACTCCTTCAAGAATATTATCTAAAGGTAGACGTTGTCATGCTCGATGGTGTGATACGACGCCCGACTATGCCAGAAGACCACTGACTGTTGAGTTGATTGTGGCTGTTGGGTCGTAACTAATTGGAACGCTTGAATGAGTTATTTGACCATGCCTAATTATGGGATAAAATTGTGTGGCACAAAATAGGACATGTCATAACGATTTAGCCTTATAATCGGGACTCATGTAATTGATTGAGATATGAAAGTGAAGCATTTCAATTATTGAGTGCATTTATTCTATGCATCTGTTATATGAGTTGTGCTAATGTGCAGGAGGGTGCTAATGCGAGGTAAGTATTCTTTGATGTGTGCTTAGGCTGTCTCTAGGCGTATTACATTTCTAATCGGGGTTTAAGGCGTAAACTTGCTAAGACATTGTCTCACCCCGTCGTGGGTTTGATCTTTACAGGTCCCTAGATGAAAGTCCATCCCATTTGTTTTGGGCAGCCACGAGGGTATAGCGAACAAAGTACCGATTTCCCTATCCCCGGGAGTCCTTGGATCCATAAGTTTGTCGTGACCACGATCTTGGTCGATGATGGCCTACCACAGTTGGTACCTCATCTATTCAAGGTGTAGTTTCGTCACGGGCCTAACGGGAAACGAGAAGGTCCCATGGATGGTTTCGACGAACTCGCCATTGAGGGTGAGGGTGAGATGGTACTCGACCCTGTCGTGCATGCCGACATTATAGCTGATATTGTGGCAAACCAAGGGCTCGTGGTGGAGCCTGCAGTAGAGGAGGTAGTTGATTCGCTTGATATCGACATCCCTAACGCTGCCATGATAAACCCAGATCCCAAGTAGATAGGGTCCGAGGTAGGATTAGTTAGGTAGTCATTTTTGGGGTTGACTTTTGTATATAACTTTGTAGGCTAACCTAAATATTTATAAAAGTGTGATTTGTTTTATATAGTTGTCATACTGTTGACACATAAATTTTGACAACTTGTTTATTTATTTATTGCATAGAAAATTATGGATCAATTTTATGCCTATATATATATATATTAATTGCATATAAATTTATGTGCATTTATTTTTAATTTGTATTTTTTGCATTGGACCGATGACAAATGAGTTGAAATTAGTGGTTTTGAGCTTTAACTTGGCAGGTTGGACTAAAACCACGAAACGAGCAAGTTGGCTCAACCCTATGTTTTTTGAATAATCAAAAATTATCTCATGGGAAAATAGAAATTTTGAAATTTTTTCGGGATATGAATTTTTTGGATATAGCATATGTGTGAAAAAATATTGTGATTTATCTTTGCAAGATTTAGATTTAGAGAAAAATTATATCGTAATCTTGAATCTTTATCAATATGTGATAAATTGGTGAAAAAATATTGCGGATGTAGATTGAACGAAGAAATTGAAAATCTATTTCCTTCCCCGATAAAAGGCCGTACGGGGGCTCGCTGGCTTTTGGAAAAAATCACTAAGGGCGCGTTTGGTAACGATTCTGTTCCCGGGAGCTGATTCTGATCAGAACTGATTCTTTTTTATTCTGTTCCCGGGAACTGATTCTGAGTAAAAACACGTGTTTGGTAACTGTTCAAAATTTTTGATTCTGGAATAGAATTGCGTTTGGTACCGTATTAATTGATTCTGTTCCAAATTAATTTCTTTTGATTTTTAAATAAATTTTAAATAATTTCTTTTAGTTTTTAAATAAATTTTAAATAATTTCTTTACTTTTTTACTTTTTTCTTTTATTTTTTCCTTTTTTTTCTTTTTTTCTTTTTCTTTTTTCTTTTTTTCCCCTTTTTCCTATTCTTCTTCTTCTTCATTTGGCCGGTCGCCGGACCGGCGACCGGCCAGACGAGGGCCGGCGACGCTCACCGGAGCGTCGCCGGCCCTCGGCGAGGTCGGCCTTCGTCGGCCGAGCCTCACCGGTGGCCAGGCTGGCCTCGCCCAGCCTCGGCGAGGCCAGCTTGGCCACCGGCGGGGCTGGGCGAGCCGCCGATGGCCGGGGGCTCGACCTCGCCTGGCGAGGCCGAGCCTCGCCCGCGAGCGGCGAGCTCGCCCGCCACCGGCGAGGCTTGCGCGGCCGTCGGTGGCCAGTCGGCCTCGCCGTGGCCGGGCTTGCCTCCGCGAGCTCGCCGGACCTCGCCACGGCTCCGGCGAGCCTCCGGCGATCTCGCCGGACCGGCGGCCGGCGGCGGACCGGCGACCGGCGGCGGGCGGCGGCGGGCGATGGCGAATGGCAACCGAGATGTTGAAAGAGAAGAACAAGGTTTTATCGTTTTGATTCTTTTTTCTGATTCTCGGACGAGAATCAAATTTTTTTTTATTCTCAAATCTTGTCCAAAATTATTCCCGGGAACAAAAAATTTACCAAACGCGATTCTCGCCCCAAACTGATTCTGGGAACAAAAAATCAGAATCTGGCACTGTTGGGCAAGTTGCCAAACAGGCCCTAAAAGTTTTCTTGCTTTAAAGGGAGAAAAGTCAAAAGGGTTTTCTTCCTTCGACTGAAAAAGCAGAAAACCGCAGGGAGAGAGAGAGAGAGAGAGAGAGAGAGAGAGAGAGTACGGAGACAAAGAAGAAGCGCTCGGCTACAGAGAGGAAAAACGTCCACTGTTCTTCTTCTTCGCTCTTGGGCTTCCGCCGGTTTCGCTACTCCGCTCGTGTCCGCACCGTTGCGCCCCCACCGCTGTTTCACCCGTCACCCGAAGCTCTACGCCTGCGGATCGCCGTCCGTGAAGCCCGACGTCGAGCCGCTCCTGACCTGTTCGCCGCTCGTCCGCGACTCTCCGGCGCCGCTCTCTACCAAGGCGGAGTCCCGAGTCATCCGCGTCGGCACCGGCAACCCACGAGTCCCCGGTCCTCGCGCCGGTCCTCGTGACACCAGCCCCCGCGCGGCTGAAGCTCGGTCCCCTGCTCGCACCTTCACCCTCGCCGCGACCTCGCTCCGCAGCCAAGCCCGAAGCGCCGCCCGTCGCCCGCCAAAGGCCGGACCCAAGCAGGACCGCTGTCCGACCCAACGCCCTTGTAGTGTCCCTGTCCACGAAGCCATCACCGATTCACCTCCTCGCCGCTCGCCCGCCGTCGGTTCACCCTTGCCGGAGCTCCCTTGCTGGACTGACGACCTGTCGCCCTTGGAGACCCGCGAGCAAGCCGTGCTCGAAAAAGGGAAAAAGGAAAAGAAAACAAGAAAAAAAAATCAGGTAGTTTTTCTTTTATTTTATTTTGTATTATTCTGTTTTAGTGGAATTGTTCCTTAATATATGTTTGAGATGCCAACATGAAATAATCCCTCAAGTTAGAAATTGACAGTCCGATTTTCACGCTCGAAATCTGACTCACAATCTCTTGCAAAATCGACAATCCAAACTTATGCCCGATATTCAATTCGCTATTTAATTTGAAATGGGCCGACCCGATATTATGCGCGAGATATAGTTCGTCAATTTTTAGATATCAATTTTATCTTGTTGGATATGATGTCGTGTCGTTTGAGTCGACTTTGTTATCATAAAAAAAAAATTAAAAAAAAAAATTGAGTTTGATTAGGTTTATCATCTTAGGGTTATCTTGCATATTTAGAATAGAAGTTTATTTTGATTTTTTTTTCAAAATAACAAAAATCCAAAAAAAAAATGCATTTATTTAGGATGTTATTTTTTTTAATGGCACGTTTAATTATTTGGCAATTTTAATTTCGAATTTTATAAAAAATACAAAAAAAAAATCATCATGCATATATCATATAGAATTAGGGTATTTTTTATACATCATTGCATTTAAACTGTATCTTAAGTTGGAGATTGCTAGGTTAAAATAATATCTTAGTTTAAAGTGGGATTTAGTTTGACTTAATCCTTAGTTTAAATTGGATAGAATTTTAATCTAACTAGGTAATTTTTGCATCTTAATTTCGAATTTCATGAAAAATAAAAAAATTGTCTTAGAGTAGATTCATTTCAATCTCTAAGATAGTTTGCATTTTTTTAGGAATTGAAATATCAAATGCATGTCATTTAGTTTTTTTTAGGCTTATTTAATTAGAAATTATCCGTCAATAGAATTAAGTCATCTAGATTGCATTTAATTATTGCATTTTCTTTAGGATTTACTTTACTAATGTCATATAGTTTAGGTCGTGTTGCCATGTCATATAGCTTAGGTCATGTTGCCATGTCATATTAGATTATTAGCATGCATCGCATGATTCTCATTAAATAAAGTGAAAACAAAAAATTGAAATTGCATGTTAATTAGAAATTATATCTAAGATTGCTAATGTGAATTCTCATTTAACACTGCAGATACTTTCGTTATCATAAGTTAAGCTTGCAATTTATTCATTACTTTATCTGGGTGTTAAATTTGTGGTTTGTGCACCCGTATGATAATGTTAAGAAAGTAAATTAAATTTAATTCAAACTGCTTACCAAACAATTTTTCAAAATAAAAGAGAAATGTACCAAAAGGGCGTTGAAAGATCTAACGTAATCAATTCCCCGAACTCAAAATCTCTTATTTGTATAAGTAAAATAATTCTCTCATTATTTTACTTAGGTGTCTAATCGACCTACTATAAACTGATTAGTGGCAACTCCTAATTAAGAATCAATTGCATGTTAAGAACTTGAATCTAAGTCGCAAATTGGTATGGGCTTGGAAGAGCCCGAGCTAAGTTTAGGCTTTCTATCCCATGTTAATTGTTGTCTAGAGTTATAGTTTGCTTTCGCATGTGCAAGAATAGTTTGAATCGGCAACGCATCTTAAGAACGTCGCAATTTGATCGACCACCTAGGGATGTACGCGCGCTCGAGGTTCGGGATGTGACAGAAAATATATTCTAAAAGATTTTTCTTTTCAAATATGTCGAGTGTATTATATAACTAGAAAATGTGGTTGAAATTATTGGACCTATATCAAGAAATCAAGAGGAGCTAATTTTTCTTGGAACCATCCCAAAAAAGGTTTTTATTCATCAAATATAGCTCACAAGAATCAATAATATAGCCAAACACTAAAATACAGTCTGGCCCAAAAACAAAAGAAAAACAAGGAGGAGGAAACATAGCAATATCTTTTTGACTTCTTACTCCATTACCACTTTCTTTCATCTATTTTTCAACGAATCCATTTACATCCTCAGATAAAACCTTATGGACAAAAAGACTATATTGTTATTTTCCACCATCTTTGGACACCCTCCCGCCACTTCCGGCCACCGCATCAACCCCAGATCTCTAGTTGATTAGCTAGTTCTTTCGTTTTGCAGCTCCTCCCTCCGCGTTCTCCAAAGGAGGCGGCAAGCCTCCAGATCCAGGCTTGACCGTTGATCTATGGCGTCGGGGCTTTGAGCTGTCAAGCATGGTGGAGCAATGATGTTGCAAATAACAAGGAAAGAAACAGATGAAGGCTGGCTCGGAATTGACATCAGCGAATGCCTGTGGTAGTGAGCAATGAGGAGGCCCAGACATCGGCTGACTTGACAGCGGTTTTGGTGGCAAATGGTCACGACTTTAAGGGTGGCTAAGTTAGTAGGGAGGTTTGTGTTTCCGGTTGGAAAAAGTTTAGAACCGAGACAAGGGCATTTTAGGAGGAGAAGCCGCGATCTTTTTAAATGTTTGTATAATGATAACTGATCTAACCTGCAAATTTGTATTGAAGATGAAAGCTCGGAATTTTTCGAATGGAAAAAAAAAAAAAAAAAAAGCTCAGAATTTAAATAGGTAATATTAAAATAGAGGGAAAAAAAAAAAACAGATGGATCATGAGAGATAGCCAGTATTGGAATTGCTACAATACGCGCGTGGTTATGACTGGGAATCCAATACTCAAGTGGACAAGAGAAGTCCCAAGAGCAAGATTTGCATCTCAGGGAAAACAGTTTTATGTAGACGGGCGAGTTTGATATCAGAGTTGAGGCTTCTGAACAGGGTATCCGATATAATAGCCAATTGGAGTTTCCTTTGATGTCCCATCAACCGTTCAGGATTCATCAGAATGATCATCTACATGCTTCTCTACTCATGCATCTATCTCCATAGAAAACTAAAAGTTCACACCAGTAACAAAACTACGAGTGCACAATCAAGGTCACTATCGACTTGAAAAATCATGGGAATACAAGTGCAACGGCGTGTCTACTGCCTGTCACAACGCATCTCCTTTTACAAGGTCTGGTTCTCCATCACTTCTTCCACTATCTTCGTACCACAACCTGCAATTGAAACGCATGAGCAGAGATGTTTGTTTAGACCTGTATGTCCTCAAGAAAAAAAGCAATTCTCATAGTGCGTTTCCTGCATTTAAAAGTTCATTGTAAAAGAAAATATTATCCATGAAAATCATTTTCAACGAAGATAGTTAGTTTTCATTTGCTTGGTGGTTTAGGAAAAGTGATTTCTTTCTTACTAAAAGAAAAAGTCATTTTCTCCCGATCTAAGCTTGTCATTTTTAGTCTATAGATAATGTATTCTATACATTAATTAGTTTTCCATCATCCAAACACCAGAAAATTGGAAAACAATTTCTTGGAAACAGTTTTCCTTCAAATAAAGGGACCCAAATTTGTGACAAAAACAGCTTACTTTCTTCCAGATTTCAATTAAATTGCAAAAATGCATTCTAGCAACTAAGGGACAGTACAGATCCATGGTGCTTCACCTTTCCACAGTTTTCTTCCCCACAATAGTCTGACAAGCAAGTCTCCAGGATTCAGGTTTCTGGCAGTTGTAGCCATTGTTAGAAAAACTTGATTATCAAGGTTATTAACCGCATCCGTTGGACTAATAACAGAAGAGAGAGAGAGAGAGAGAGAGAGAGAGAGAGCTTATTTTCTTCAAATATCGCAGTTCAGTATTGGTTCTCTCATTTAGAAGATCCTTGCCATCAATTATCTGTCCACAAGGAGAAGTTTCGATCATCCGATAATAGACACAATCCTCAAATTGTAGGCTCGCTAGGGAGCTCATGTTGGTCTCTAAGCTCTACACATGACTGCAAGCCTCATGCACATGAAGAAAGCACTCTCCTGAAAGTTCTTGCTCTAAGAATGCACATCTATATTACTCAGACCTCACGAACCCTCAGTCCTTCATAGTTTCATCTCGTTAAGTTGCTCTAGACATGGGATTATTCGAAGCATACAATCGAGAACTCTCAGCTCAAAAACTACATTGGATTTTTTTTTCCATGTCGAGAAAGCGGAAACATCTGTGCGGTTCCTCACACGAACTTCACAATCGGTCCAATGACGATAAATTATGGCATCCTGATTTCCCTGTCTAAAATACAAGAGCTGCACAGCAAACTGGCCAGCATACGTACATACCTCCACAATGCAAGTTCCACATTTAACCAGAAAAAGTAGGCAAATTCACAATGAATCGAGAAACCAATCATACTATCAAATTGATGATAAGTGATGCCGAATGTAAATTTATATACAAAGCTCATCAATCGGCGAGAAATTTGCTCGAAGAACAAACTTACATTCGTGGCATTAGTTGTACATGCAGAGATAAGCTCATTGATTCCCAAATGCTTAATCTTGTGTTCGATGATGATGATCCTTCAACGCCTAATTAATTTTTACCTATTTGGCTGCCCTGCTCTCTCTTTTCCTTCTCAGACATTGAGACCTGGTGGATTTGCCCATCTTCATAGTTGTCATGGTTAGTGCCCTAATATCTTGAGGGAATTGTATTCATTTGCTCAAGTCAGATTTTTCTATTTCTCTTTTTCTGGGGTTGCTTTTTGTTTATGGTGCTAAAAATTCATCATTGCTATCCATTTGACGGCTTGCAATAAGTTACATTTGGCAATCAAGATAAAATTCAGAATATGATATTATTTATCATATCCTATGTTTAGTACTCACTTAGGACAGGATAAAATCGGATATAAAGGGGATATAGATAGGATTAAATTATCCCATGGGGGAGGTGAGATAAAGGTGGATATGATTTCTAACGTTCATAATAGAAAAGTTATTTTTCTCGAATAACAAACTTATTAAATTAACAAAATTGAAATTATATTTCAATATAAATAATATTTGAATTCTAATTTAAGAAATTAAAATAAAAAATTATTTTTAATTAATCTTATTTTAATTTATATATTCAACTTTAATTCTATCTTATAATAAACATTCAATCTAGAAATTAAATAGTTATATTTATTATATATTTAGGTATGTAAGACAGTTCCTATTTGATAAAATTTTATTAAAGAATGATGAAAGGGGAAAAAATAATAAAGAAAATAATATAAAAAAGAGGAAAATTTAAATTAAATTTAAATTTAAATAAATTAAGAAATAGTATTATGAGAGATTTTCACCATCTCCGTTTATGAACATGTAAGTTCATTTATAATGATATGCCGTTTATATCAAAAAAATGTGTATAATATGATGTGAATATATCCGACTTTAATACTACGATTCACCAAATAATGGATATGATATAAAAAAAAATCACAGGATTTCATATCATATCCTATCCAGTCATATCCCGATTAGAAATTTGGATGACCAAACGTAACCTAAGTGTTAATCACTGTATTCTATAGGTCCTCGAAACGGATACTAAATTATATGAAGCAGTGAGCCTATTAAAGTGGGTGGGTTGGGTCAGATTGAAAAAAAAAAAAAAAATCTGGCCCAAATTGACCTATTTCCATGCAATGTTAATGTGGCAAACCATACTAGGCCCAATTTGTACGAATAGGGCCTCAATGTTAATCTTGACGTGTTTTCCCTCACATTTGGCTTCTTGACATCTGCTTTTCTTTTCACATACATCTCCTCCAAAATTGCTCACATTATTTGGCAATGATGGACCAGTCGTTGGGGGTTCAGCAGGATCGCTTTCCTGTCTATCTTGGCCCCTTCAATCGCCCCTCCTCTCCTTCTCAATGTATACTGTCTGTAGATGGAGAAAAGTTAGTGTTAAAACCTTCATGCATCCAAGCTATTTCTGGTATGGGAACCAAATTGTATCGTTACTTTCTACAACTATTGAAAGTTGGTTTCAAGAAACTTGTCTTTACAAAGCTTCCTCTTCAAAACGTTCCCAAGCTACTAAAAAACCATCGCATCTACATCGCTGGGGCAGTCAAGATTTTCAAGTTGCCCCTATTGGACATGACAACATTGTAGGAAGGTGGTGTTATACTTACGGGCCACCATTACAAGGGAAAAAAATTACTAAATCAAGCCTAAACCTACGGATGAAATTGTGAACATTTTTGTGAAATTTCAATGTGATTTTTCCAATCAATTTTTATATAAAATACCTGTATAGCAAGAATCCAGCCGTCTCTAATCATTTTATGTGACACATCCAGTGTTTGACTTGAAAGATCTCAAGCAAAACAGGCCATTTCATGTATTGTGCTAATCTTCTTAACTTTTTCTTTTTTCTCTTTTTTCTTTCCTTTTTTTTTTTTTGTGGTTAATGTTCATCTCCTTCCATTTCCTCATTTGCTGTTCATTTTCTTCAAGAACACACTTTTTTTTTTTTTTTTGTAAATCTTCAGCTAAGTCTAACATTACATGAAATCTCCCTCTAGTTTAGTTTGCTGTAGAAATTCAAAATAATGTTCATTACATATAATAATGCATGACCTAACCACAAAATAAAACACGATTTCTCATTGAACTTTTCTATGTCTCACAATTCCTATAAGGATGCTCCAAATCTCGCCCGACTAAATTGTGTAATGTGGGATAGAATGTGTGTTGTACATGAATATGATGATCAGAGAGACTCATATCAAGCATGATCATCTTAATGTTAGAAATGCTACTCCTTACGCCATCAAAACAAGAGTAAGCGTCGGCATAGTACATGAAAACATCATAAGTAAGATCTGGGCAAGGTCGTCTCTAATCTGAACATGACGTCTCTGTCACTATGCTCTGAATACGAATAGGCAGCTTATGAAATGTCGACTGTGCGTGCAGCATGCGAAACTCAACCATTCCACGGATCAAAATTTATGGGGCCTAGACCAATTGAGGTGCGCGAAAGCCGACACACGCACCACCTAACCAACTGCACCCAAATGAGGGAGGAAAGGAAAAAAAAATAAAAAGTGGCAAGTACTTAAAGTCGAATTCATCGTCTAAGTCCAAAAGTATTTTCTCAAGTCATTCTTCCCGGAAACCACCTTCACATTTGTTGGACTTCAAGCCACCTTAAAGGGGCCCAGTCACTAAGCCTATCTAAGCAGCTTGAAATCTGCATAAAAACAAAATTTAATAAGTAGCCAGAGCAAGAGAAGCCCAACTTGAATGCTTTCCACGGCTCTCCGATTCTTACGTCGTATCAATCTTTCAGTGTCGAGCACATTCAAGAACCACTCATTCCTCAATCTCGTCTTTCTTCGCTTTTGCTGGGTGGGGTTAAGTAAAATGATGAAAGAGTAGAAGATGTGATAGAAGTGGCGTTGACCAACTTTTTCAAGAAAGAAACTGCACAAAATTCATGTTCCTAATAATAAAAAAAAGAACAAAAACACGTTTAGTAAACTTGTATAATTTTTTTGTTTACTTTAATTTTTTAATTTTTTTATTCTTTTTCTTTTTCTTTTTCTTTTTCTCTTTGAACAGTCGCCGGCCATCGCCGTGGCTGGCGATCGGCTGGGCCACGTCCAAAGAGCTCGTTGGAGGCCAGCCTGGCCCCAATGAGATTGCCGCTGGCCAGGCGAGCCTCGCTTGGCCATCGGCGAGGCTCGACCTCGCCCAAGTGGCACAAGGTCGACCTCACCATGGCCGCGCGACGCTCGGCCTCGCCTGGGTTGGGCAAGGCCGACCTCACTAAGCCAGCACCAGGTGACACTGTCCTAGAGGTGGCCTGGCGAGGCCGAGCCTCACCAGTGGCTAGGTGAGCTCGGCCTTGCCAGGGGCCGACGACGCTTCGGGGAGGTCGCTGGCCAAAGAAAAAAGAAAAAGAAAAAAGAAGAAGAAATAAAAGAAGAAGAAATAAAAGAAATAAATTGTGTTTTTGTTCTTTTGTTTCTTCAAAAAGTGTTCTCGGTAACAAAAAAACAAGTTTTTCTTCTTTTTTGTTTCTATTTCCGCAAACAAAAATATAAATTTTGAACAAAAACGTAAATAAACGCGTTTTTGTTCTTTTTTTGTTCCCCGGAACAAAAGAACAGAAATTGTGTTTCGAAGAACAAAAAAAGAACACAAACAAACGCACCCTAAATGTCCAATATTTGAATTTTACCAAAATAAAAAAGAATAAAAAAAGGGAGATGTAGATCCAACTCTTGCGTATAAAAATCAAGGACTAGCTCTCAACTAGGTCTATGATGCTAGAGCTCATCTGGGGCAAAGGTCAATTGTCCTTAAAGTCAAGCTGATATGGGACTAAAGAGCGTTTCCGCCCCGCCTTTCCTTGAGGCTTTTCCACTAGTTGGGTTTATGCCGACGATTGAGAATTGCCACCCAAGAATAATTTCGACATCATCTGCCTTGATAGTGAGTAATAGAAGCTATTGTTTAGGCTAAATTCACTGTTGAGGTAATCTATAAATTTAATTACTATACTATAATATGTTGCCTCTATCTTTAATTGGTAATTCAATGTGAATTCCGTAATTTTCATTTGACGAAATCAGAGATTAAATTTTGGTCCTCAGGAGCTTCTTGATCTTTTAAAGAATTGTGAATGACCTAAAGGCCTTCCGATACTTAAGTCAATCCACCATAATAAAAGAGAGAATTTTATTTTGAGTTGGTGAGATTATGCGAGACTTCGAGAATTCACCTAAGTTCTTATCTGTTTAATTTTATCGTCGATTGTTTGATTGACATTGACTGGAAGTGGGGCCAAGTGTCGTAACCACTCCATTATGATAGGTTGTTGACCGCTAGGTGCCTTTGATAACCTTATGAGCATGTGCTTATGTTGCATTTGCTCAATATGCCTTTTAATCAGTGTACTATTTTATCAATTTGTGTGGCACCTTTAGATTCACTAACTTGAGATATTGTTCACTCTAGTCAATCCCATATTAAGCCTCATGATTTTGTACATAGGTGTGAGATTTTGTGAAACCATTAGAAACTATTTTAACAATTTAAACTATTAGATGAATGCGAGATTTGATATTTACATATTCTAACATTCACTCATATGCTTGTATTTTGGCCTAAATGTCGCAAATAGAATCCTTGTTGCGTTGAACTTGGGATTTTTTACTCTAGTATTTTGTTAGATTTTGTGGAACCATTACTAATTATTTAATAAGCTTAAATTATTATTTGAATGCATGATTTAATAATCTAATAGTAGGCACTTTTTTAGGAGTTACCCATCTCAGTGGTACTTTCCCCTCATAGTATTCTCACCTCAGCACTATTAACATTAGAGTTTTGATGCTAAAAGTTTCGTAACATTAAAATGCGTCTTTTTAAGTTAATTTCAATTTCACATATATATTTCAAGAATGCTCTCCTCATGTTCTGTATGAAATTCAATTCACTCTTGCTAAAAGATTGCCAGGAGATGCTCTTTATCCGAGCTCTCTTATTCCAACAATCAACTCATAACACTTGTCGAACAGGGTTGTTAGAATATGGGCAACTCGACTGACAAAGCAACATGAACTATCAATGTTTCCTTGATGCCTTTTGCCACTCCTTTACCGACTTCTATAACGAGGTCAAATTCGGTTTTATATCGAAGTCAAATATCGCACTGTTATCTCAGCGCCTTTCTTGCTCTATTACTTTGAAGTCCAATTTTTAATACAAAGCCTTTGGCCACATCATCCTACCTATATCTTGAAGTCTTAGATCTCCAAGTGTAATTGATACGGTCAATCAAATTGAGCCTACGAAATGTTATTATCTACTTGATGCAATTGGAAGTCTTGGAAATTTCAATAATTTATTGTCTCTATAACTCAAAGTTTTTTTTCTATATCTCAGAATTAATAAAATTTGATCGAATTTTAAATATTAAACCACACTATAACTTAAATTTTTTAGAATACTTGATAGTGCTCTCATAAAATTTTACACGGTATTAAAGCAAGAGGTCCCAAGTTTGAATCTTTTCAAGGCCTCATTAGTCTCCTCAACGAAATCTTTCATCACTTAGTACTAAGCAAAAACATCAAACTAATTGTGAAAGGAAGTGATAGAATATTTATATATTAAATCATATCATAGGCCGTGGTCCCATAAAATCTTACAAAATCGATTTGATGACAATGCTAGATTGAGTTATGAGGGAAAAAAGAATCTTAGGATGAATCCACAATAATGCAATTTGGTCAATTTGGCCCTACGGTGTGCGTAAAGGAATTGCTTGGTCATCGCAACCCGCGTGGAAAGGAACTTCTGATGTAGGGAGGAAGCGTGTGGATCGATCTATCTTCAAAACTTTGTGGTTCAAGTTCTACAACTTGGGTTGGAAAGCTCCAACTAGAGAAATCTGCATCAGATTTAATGTCGGCGAATGAAAATTACCCTACTTTGTTTTTTGTAACCTCGATTGTTGGCCTTTTTTTTTTGGAGCTGGAGACTAATTTTTTGGGCACGATAAATTCTTTCATCATATTGAAATTCGATAATTACTAGAATCAATAGAACTCTCAGGATGAGCTCAAAAGAGAAAAATAAATTCTATCACGGCTATCAATGAAAGGAAAATTTTCTCCGCTTTTTTTTCTTTTTTTATTTCTTACGTCAATTGTTGAGTTCTTTTAGAGCACCCAACGAATCTCATTGTGTCACAGCAGTTTCTTCATCCTACCACAATCGAATAATCATCATAATTAGGAGACTTCTTAAGTAATCTAAAAAGACAAAACTCTACCCTTGACGGTGATCCCCCAATCTGCATAGAATAATCAAATCTTCGCATCTATCACGAAAGGAAAAAAAAAGCTTGGAGAAAAGCAAATTCTTCCGCGACGTGGGCAATATCTAGGTAAGCTGAAGAAATTTCTAATGCCCTACAAATGGGAGTGGAAAATGCTTTGTCAGATCATGACGTGCCGACTTGACCTTGGCCGTCGGCGACATCTCTGAATTTCAAAAGAAGGCAATGAGCCTTAAAATTCCACTTCTTCTTTATTCACGCCTCAAGAAATAAAAAGTCAATTTTTGTGGACACATTTGGCGCAGCATTTACAAGTGACTTTGGACCTCTTGAGGCCATCGAATCTAAATTTTTGTGTTAGGTGACACAATCATACAAAGTCGAGCTTTGAATATGCTCAAGGCTCACGGCGAAAGCCCACCTTTCCCCAACTTTGGACTTTATCATTTTTGGAATGCTACTATATGGGTTGGATCGACTTTTCTTCTTTCAATTTTACCCACACTAATATATTGATATTCTTATTTTACTCGTGTTTCTTAGATGGAGACAGACAATCATGACTGGGAAGTTTTCTAGAGGAGGTAGAGAGATGCCGACATAGCTTCGTCAATGGTTGCTTCATGCCAACAAGCTTCGCTTAGACGAGATCTGCCTCACCTTGGGTCAAGCGACCTCAATGCTGCCTTGCCTGGGTTTGCCCACCCCTAACGAGCCGTCTCGAGGTCTCCTGGTCTCTAGTCTAGCTTGTCAGGCCCCAGATCTAGCTTGCCAATGGACACACAATGCGAACAAGCTTCGCCAAGCAAGATCTATCTTACCTTGGGTTGATCAACATAGCAGCCTTGTCTAAGGTTGCACAGCCTCAACGTGCCTTGCCAAGGTCTAGCGACCTTATTAACCCCTCGCACAAGGGTTGCATGATGCCACCAAAAGCAACACTAGCAAGCTTTGCCAAGGCTTGCTCGACACCGGCAAACTTCACCCAAACAAGATCTATCTTACCATGGTTCAAGCGACCCTGGCACCTCCTTGGCTGAGGTTGCACAACCCCAACGAGCCTTGCCCAGGTCTCATGGCCTTTGGACGACATTCGTCAAGTTGTAGTAATTGCTGTCCTCTCTCTCTCTCTCTCTCTCTCTCTCTCTCTTATTCCTTTTCCTGTAATTTTAGATCATTGAAAAAAAAAAACTGATTTACTAGAATGTACCAAGAGCCAACTATTCAAACACTATTTGATTTTTTTTTTTTTTTGGGAACACCTTGAATGCAAGAATTTTGTTCGGATACTAAAAGTCATAAACCTAAAATTCTCCCAAACGCACTCTATGCGCATTTAGCATAAGAGAATGGATCATTTGGTCTCAGTTACACTTTCCCCATATTTCACCTAATTTCAATATAGCACAAGTAAAAATGGGTGGGTCGGTAATGGAATAAATAAATAAATGTATCTGTACAAGTACGAAAAATTTAGTTGAAAACTGAAGAGTACTTGTTATACCGACAAAAATCGGCCAGCGTATAGAACTGTGCAGATTACCCCTATATGCAAGTTGCTTAATTGAACAACTCCTAGTACTACTCATGCAATTTGACTTTAATTTAAGGAGAAACATCTAAAATCATTCAAAATGTACAAAAATCAACATTTTGTATCAATTGGGTTAATACTACGAAAAATCCCAAAGTGGTACACCTATAATAAATTTACCAAAGATTAATTTTTTTACCACAAAGAAAAAATCGAACTTGTACATTTGTTGAGAAATTTACTCTTCATTAGTTTTTGTTAAATTGGACTAACATGAAGAAAAATCACAAATCAGTATACAGTAATAAACAAAGGGTAAACCCCAAATTGATACATCTGTCAATTATCACGTGTTATCCAATTTAGTAATTTGATGTTAAAATTTAACGAAAACTAACTATTGTTAAATTTATCACATGTATACCAATTTGGGATTTTTAATGATTACAAAATTAGTTTCATAGGGTTGTTCATAATATACCATGTATGATTTTTTTAATATCATGAGTAATTTACTCAACATTAATTTTTTGACTACCAAAAACCTCGAACTAGTATATTTGTAACAAATTCACTCTCCTTTAGATACAATACCATGAAAAATCACAAACGATATACATGTGATAAATAAAGAGTAAAACCTATAAATTAGTAAACCTGTCAATTATCACATATCATTTAACTTAGCAATTCGAAGATAAAATTTAATAGAAACTAACTGATAGTAATTTGTCATAAGTGTACTATTTTGGGATTTTTAGTGGTCAAAAAATTAGTTTGGTAGGGCTTTTCATAATATTAACCCTATATAATTTCCTCGTATATTTTCAGAACTTACAATTTGTTTTGGCTCATTTTCAAAATATTAAGGGACTGTCAAAGCTACTTGGCATGCAGAATAAATTTCATATATTTAGTTGACGATTGACTATAAAAGTTAAATGTTGGTCTCGAATTAATATGAAATCTGTATGCACATGAATATGCTGCCCTAGTGTGGTGTCTCTAGGAACTGATTGAGCCGCCGGTCCATTCACATAATACCAAGGGAGTACTCCTAATCCATCGCCAATTGTCATTTTCTCACACTTGTGTCACGGGTCGAAAGTTTTTTGGCTGAGCACAAGCCCCTATAGCACCTGATGAGCCAAAACACCAAGTCAACCTAGACAATTTGGCAAATCCTAAGCTCACAATTGATAGTACCACAGCCAATTTAACTTGTACATCCAATCTCTCAAGTGAGATATAGAACACTTTGGTATAATAATTGATTTTAGTTTGCCATGGCCATCATTAGAAGCACGACATTAGCTCATGACTAGTTACAAATGAGAGGCCAACCCATCTACAAAGATCCTTCAAGATGATGGTCATCCCTTCTTTGGATTCCTAGCACAAACAATTTGATGCTACCCCCACAAACAAGTTGTACCTCTTGCATTTCTCATGCTTCAACCCAATGCCACTAAACCCACTTCCAACTCACATCAGTATGGGAGAATTAGGGCAGTGACACTTTTTCCACTCAATTTCTAAAAAACCCTCATTCCAAGCTATTCAATCACTTCCTTATGTTATTTAACCATCACCGCCACTTCCTTGAAACTCACATGAATGGCAAATGCTTGCGCAACAGAACAAGCTATTCCACTCAATCAGTTGCTTCCCTTGATCAAAGTTATTTCTAAATCTTTAGTCACTTGTGCTCACCTGGAAAAGTGTGGCATCTCAAGCCAACTATGCTCCCTCAGCAAAAGTTTCTTTTGCCTACTAGGCTTCTCCTAATCTTAGCAAACCAATGGAGATTTCTCTTCTTGTTGGAAACACGACAATAGATCTCTTCTCAACACTCGCCATACAATTTGGGAAACCCACTCTAATACTGTTTGTCAGGCCCAAAGTTTCCTCATCAAGGACAAGCCCTATAGTGCTTGGTGAGTCAGATTACCAAGCCAACCTTCCCTCAATAGATTCCGTTCAAGTACAATATGTCAAATAACATCCTCATAATTGATTATACCATGCCCAATTTAGCTTGGGTATTCATTTTCTCAAATGAGATATACATATCACTTAAGCATAATAACTAGTTTCAACCTAGTAAGACTATCATTGGGAAGCAACGTCAACTCTCGACTAGTTTGGCATGGCGACCAACCCCAGCTTGAAATTTCCTCTAAAATGATAACTATCCCATCCTTGAATTCCTAGTACAAGTACCTCGACACCACTCTCGGCTAGTCGTGATTATAATCTTATGTGTACTTTATGTAACTACATATGAAAAAAAAAAATTACCTAAATTCTTTCACTAAATTAACTCTAATCCCAAGTCAATATATAGTAATTAAGACCGTGTTGGATTCTTTTAGAAAAAGTGCATGGTCCAATACATTAGTTTATGTAGTATGATTAGTTCTGCCCAATTTCCACTATATATCATACAGATGACAAGTTCGTACTGTATCTCTATCCAATTAGACCCTTTAAGTGGGTCCATTTTTCTCTTTCCCAACTAGTGGACAAAGCACGTGTTTATCGTCCACACGAGAGTGCAAAGAAAGAAGAGAGGAAAGAAAGGAAAAAACAGCCTTGTCATGTAAACACTAAAAAGTGTTTGGAGTCTTATTGAGACGCCACAATTTCTTCAAATTTTTTCTTTCCACTATTTTGTCTTATTCCACCTTCCCCCAACATCCTTCCAAAACCACATCCAGACACCACTTCTGTCCACCAGCCGGCCCCATTTTAACCCTATTAACATTTGAACCAGATGTTTACATTAATATACTCACTCCATTAGTGGGCGTGCATATATATAACCTTCTATGATTAATGAAAGAAGACCATATAAAGAACCCTAACTTTCCTTGTTAGCTTCTATTTTCCTTTCAAATTCCAGCTTTTCATGGCTACTCTCTCTGAAGCCTACACAGAGACACCTCTCCATCTTCAGCACATCATCCCCATAGACTTTGATTCTGTTGAAGAAGTGCCGCAATCGCATTCATGGCCTCAATCGGACGATGAGTCTCCAAGGAGGATGTTCAATTTAGATGGCGATCACTTCTCAATTCCAGCCATTGATCTCGATAGCCCAGATGCGATCGAAATGGCAGGTCATGCATGCAAAATTATGGGCATATTCCAGGTCACGAACCACGGAATCCCTTCAAGTCTTCTGAGGGAGGTTGAGTCGCAAGCCTGGCGGTTTTTCACGCTCCCCGCGAGAGCCAAGGTAAAGGCCCTCAGGTCCCCCAGTGGAGCTACAGGCTATGGCGTCGCTCGGATCGCACCGTTCTTCAACAAGTTCATGTGGCATGAAGGGTTTACCATGATGGGATCGCCATTGGAGCATGCTAGGGAGGTTTGGCCTCATGGGTATCGCAAGTTTTGGTGAGTGGTAACTTCCATGCATGGTCAGTTCATGCACGTGGAGAAGGTGATGAGTGGGTAGATGGTTTATTTAGGCATGACTAGGAAGAACCAGGGTTTGGCTGGACAAATCTTTCATTAAATTTTGGTGATAATTTGAAAAGTCTTTACAAATCAATAAGTAGATAATTACTCTTTGAGTGCGAGGAATATGGTGTTCTACTTCACTCCTGAACCTAGTTCAATACCATTCTAGCACCAAAGGCAAATTAGAAAGATTAGCTACCTATTTTTCCCTATATACTTACTTGCATGATGACTAAAATGAATAGTCTTCTTTTCTTCTTTCTAGAGATTCAGATACTCCTCCAGAAAGTAGTCGACTTTGTGATTCTAGTGAACCTGAAAATCAAAGAGATAAAAGAGGGGAGGGAGCTGCATATTTATCAAAGATTAGACAACTTTTTATTCAAGCTTACTACAGAGTGATGCTGAAAAATTCTTAGGTTTTTATCGCTTTTGCAGATCTAATAAGCCACTTCCAGCGAAAGTTTATAATATGCTCAACACTAATTTCTTATTTTAGTGAAGGAGTGATTTCCATTATGAATAATGCTATAAATACAAAAATGTATTTACAAAACTTGGTTTTATGCAGATCTAATAGACTTGTCTTGGTGTCATTATTGATCTTACTTGTACTGGGCATCATTATGTTTTTGTCCTCTCGTGTTTTCTTGGGGTCACGTACAACAGTGAAGTAATGGAAGACTATCAGGACAAAATGAAGGCGCTCTCAGAGAGACTACTTGCCATGATCCTGAAGTACCTCGGCATATCCGAGCACGATATCGACTGGCCGCGACTCCGGAGCAACGCCTGCGCTGCGCTGCAGCTGAACTCGTACCCGCGGTGTCCCGATCCGCGCCAGGCCATGGGGCTCGCGCCGCACACCGATACCTTCCTCTTGACAATTCTTCACCAAAACCACAGCGCACATGGGCTCCAAGTCCACAGGGAAGGCCGAGGCTGGGTTCCCGTGTTTCCCATGAACGGTGCACTTGTGGTGAACGTGGGTGACATGCTCCACATCATGTCCAATGCCATGTTCCCTAGTGTCGTTCACCGGGTGATCCCAAGTCAGAATAGGCACCGGCTAACCGTCGGTTACTTTTACGGACCCCCGACGGATTTTCACGTCGGCCCTATACATGGACTCACACCGTCCTCAGGCCGAGAGGACGCTGCTCAGTTCCGGTCCGTCACGGCGAAGGATTACGTTCAGATGAAGGCCAAGAATCTTGACAAGGCACTCTCTATGATTAGGATTAGATGATAAAGAATTAACTATTGTCTTTGTTCTTTTTTGCCCCTCCCGTCATCTTCTCTGTAAAGTATGATCTTTGTTATTAGTTCCTAGTCAGATGCATGACGCATGATTATTCCATAAATAATGTAAATGCACACGCGTCTCGATGGATAGCCGCTCGTGAAAAAGACAAAAGCTCCATGTTTGTGCATATAGAAGTTAATTTGCAAAGCTTCAGCGGGTGGAAATTGAAGTCGCTGTAACCTAAATGAAGCATTTGAGGTGTGAATTATTGTCCTGAACCTGTTGGTTGGAATCCTAATTATATAAACGATCCGCAAGAAAACTCTTTGTCAACTGCGTCCACCTCATGTTTACAAATCAAAAGGAAAAGATCAGGACAAAGAAACAGTCGGACACGTTTTGATATCATGCTGGAGCTCGGATCTTTCTTAACCCATGTGACGATGAGACAAAGAGAGCCTCTTGTTCAGCGATTGGAATTTCTCCACCGCCACAGTAGTGAGCACATTTTTATTTTGTCAAGCATCAGCGAATGATGACAAGATGTGAGTGCCACGCTTTAAGAGATTTTCGGACGCATGTGTGCTCGTTCCAATTAGATTGAACCGCCTTTTAAGGTCTGGTACCGTCTCATTTTAATTAAAAAGGCAAATTCCTATGATATATATACACACAGAAGTTGAAACATTTTACTTCAATAGCATTCGTTGGTCAAGTGATTATCATCTTTACACATATTAAAAACCATGACTCAATTATTGATGCATTTCAATTTTATTTTTTCTCTAGACGAAACTTTAGGAACTAAACTAATTGAATTGATTCCCAAGTAGAACTAGCAGTTCTCGACTTGGAATCGGTGATTGAGCCAGTCCAAGACTGGTTCTAGGAAACCAAACCAGCTATTCCTATACTAGGCTTTGAACCAGTAGTTTCATGCCAGTTTGGTCTAGTTCCTGAGTTGAATTGGATATGATTTTCACCCTTATCGCAGCCATCTTTTCTTGATCTTATGCAAGAAAGACACTGAAGGTAACTAACATTAAGAATGGCAAATAACTAAGAGCCTTGGTGCATCAACAGAGCCTCCACAAATTGATTGGCTACACTTTGCTTGAAAGCGGTAATGCCATATTCAAATCGAAGCATTTCTCAGTCAGAGGAATTTTGGATCTATACTTGCATTTTTTATGTGTATCATAATCAATGATTCGTGACTAAATGATTTGCCTATATTTTGTTGGAACTAGTCTAGGCTAATTAAGGTCCAAAATTCAAATGTCATGATAGCAAATTATTTATTAACCTTCAAATTTTGTGGGCAAAGTGCTTTTTATTATTAAAAAAGGAGGGGGGCGGGGACGATATACGAGGAGCAAAGAAAGAAGATAAATAAATTGTCACGGCAAGTCAAAAGCTGTAAATTTGACACCAGACAAGACTGCGTAGTCAAACTTATCTTCACCTTCCTCTGGCCACAAGTCCTTTCATAGGACTTTGTGGGGATCATGGGTCAACTTACGCAAGCTATAATTTATTTTTTTTTGGTCAAATAAATTACGCATGCAATAAACAACCAAATTTCAATTTGAAATCTACCTAACATTCTAATAAGTAGTTACTTAGGTAATCAAACAAAAGATTAAATATACACTTCAAGTTAATGTATATGATTTAACATTTGATAGGTACAACAATTAATAATGTAAAAAGATAATGAAAAAGATAAATCTCAAATCCATGTTCGATTTACTTTCCAATATCAAAAAATTATAACAAAATAAATCAAATTAATTTGATTCAATTTCATTCCAAACGCTCTATTCTAATGATCGAATTAGCGGATCAAAGTGAATCTTACTTTAAATTCATGTACGAGGGTTTACATAAAGTTCTTTGAACAGTAAAGTAGTCCAATTTTCTTTGGGATGTAATGATGAAGATAATAGTTGTTTTGTTTTTTTTTTTAATTTCTTACCTTTACCAACAAAAAAAAAAAGTTGTTTTTTTATGACCTTATCTTTCTTGACATGTCCTTGCAAGCTAAACACCAGTAATCAGATTGAGGGTTCCGTGAGCACCTGGAAGGCTCAAATCAGAAAGTAGAATACCTCCAAAACAAGCCAACTTTAGCATCAGTCCAAAAGAATCTTGATAAAAACGGAGTTTCTCCCTTCAATATGGAATTCGATGTTATGGCAAGCTTATCTCGTGGCCAAATTCCATGCAAGTTCAAGAATTCATTGCGATAATCATGGAACAAAGTGACATGACAAGTTTCCGGTATGCTGAGTTAAAGGAGAAGCATGTGCGATGGGCAACTAAAATGACTGGTCTTTTATGTTGTGTCTATTGATCGTATTTAAATCATGGAAGAGTTTGGAACCGAGGCCAAAGCTTCTGAAACTATGTCTTTAATGGAGTATGACGGAGAAAATTAATTAATAATACCATTGCAATAATCTAATCCTTTTGGAGATGGACTCGACATTCCCTTTGAGTGGAATAAGAAATGAAAGAAGATATAAAGTCATAATATTGTTCTCTTCACCTTATGATTGCATGGCTTCTGTTTTTATTTCTCTAACGAGCCTTTTGCTCTATCTCATGCAAGTAAATTTAAGATTTCCCTTGAATTAAGTAATACTAAAATTGATAATATCTCATGAAACTGTGGAATCGAGGATACTAACATAGGTTCGTGAATCAATACACCAAGTGATGTGATAAACTTTTGTTAATTAAAGACAACTGAGTCTTCTCATTTTCCCTTTCTTCGTATTGTTCTTGCTTACTAACCCATCTTCCAAGGTCAGAGAGGTTTTGCTCTTCTTTGTACTCTCTCCTCTTTCTTGTCCTTTTGTGGGGAGTTTGGAAGTGTCTGCTCTGGGCCCCCCTTCTACATGTCTTTTACTCTATTAGATTCTGCTTTATTTTATGGTGGTGGGGGAAGGTGATGCTATGTTGTCATTTTCTGAGGATTTATAAAGTCTTTTAACTTATTGACAACTAAGGAGACCTTTAAAAAATAACGTCATTAAAAGGACTCCAGTTGCCCATGTGTCTGCCCTGTGTAAGGGGAAAATGCTATAAATATTTCTTTTTGCCTAATTCCTGTGGCCCACCCATAATTTGCCCCTTGGAAAGGAGTTTCAAGAGCATCAAAAAGCAGCATCTAAAGAAGGTGCACTTCTTATCATCCATGATTGGCATATCGCTCAGATATGGATGATTTCATTGTCTCTAATAACTACTCCATTATGTTGAGCACAGTTGATTATGAAGCTGTAGGTCTTGATTGGTGCACGATGGACAAAACACTTTGCTCCTTAAATCAAGGACCATTTCAAAGGATGATGTGCAATACAGGAACGAATCTTGGCATGGATTGCGGTTCTTCTGAGCTAAATTAGGTAAAGAATATGCAGCCAAAAGAGGAAAATTACAAATGCAATGAAAAAGCTCTCCTTTCATTTGTCATGTAGGTTGCACAACATGGCACTTGCATGTCCCCTCACACAATTCACCGTGTGTCTACAGAAGAAAACATATGCATATGATGGGATGTCAAGCTAAGTGTCGTTAGTGTTGCCCCTATTGTCCTGATGCCAAAAGGCAACAGATGTACCAGGCTTAAAATATTCTAGTACAGACAAGTGAACAACAATCTCTTTAACCCTTTTGCAATAAGATATTTCTTTCAGAATAGGACAAATCACCCCATCTTGACATGAGAAATTCAATCACTAGCTAGCACCCTCTTCAATCATGTAATATAATATCAGATCAATGCAAATCCACAGATTTAAAACCCATAAAGACGTCACAAGTAAAGATATTCTTATCATTTAGCTCGGTTTGGAATAAAAGACATGACTATCAAAAAGACCCAGAAGATTCATGTTGACCAATGGTTGAAGAGATGACTAGGAAAATGACGATCCAAAGATAGTCATCTTAGACGGATTATAGCATAAAGATTAGGAGAAGCAAAGAAAAATGTCCTAAAATAATCATGTTATAATTATCAAAGGTAAGAAAGGTTGTATCCAGATAATTTTTTTTTGGTAAAGGTATCCAGATATTACATCATTCAGAACCCGATAATTGGCTTTTGTGCTGGCTTTGAAAACCATACACGACAATTTAAGGCCTTGACCTAACATCAAAAGTAACTAAAGACTTACGTCGCTCCACATAATCTGCAATCATTTACCTGAACATGCTAACTGGCACCCTCAATCCATTATGCCCCCACATTGAGGAATCTCAGGATGGCCAGATGCACGTAGCCTCAATCCTGCATTGCATAGACTACTGGTTTCGTACGCAGGCATGTGGTACACAGGTCACGTGAATCATCCTGACCAAAGCTGCACCCTCATATTAGTTCCAAAACTTCACAAACTTCCTATCACCTCGACTTCACATGGTGTAGCAGCATTTCTGGACCGAAGTTCACCCTTAAGTCTCTGGTTTCTCGTGATTTCCTCCTGGAAATCAGGTGTCTCAATTTAGGCTTTGGGTGAACCAACTATCGTAAGATCTTGAAGCAATGTACTAGACTAAGCTAATGTATAGCTAAGGATTAGGAAACTCGAACTGAACACAACTAACATAAACAAGATATGCACAATGGATTGGTATTGATTGGTGACAATAATTTAAAAAGAAAAATGCATACGAGATAGAAATTTTCTCTTTGCTGTAGGGTTATTTGTCATCACTCCCTCCAGAAAGATCTACTAATTTTTCAAACATATGCCATTTATTCCATGGTTTCTCTAAATAAGCAGCAAGAAAGAAGAGAGATCGATAGAAGATTAGTCAGTGGCAATTACCCAGTCGATAGAAGATTATAAAACAAGTGGCAATATAACTTGATTGCACCCTGAACATTAGTTCCTCAAGAGACTCCCTAGAAAATGGATGATCTGCATCCCTCTTTCTATACAGATCAAATTATCCCTGAACGCCACTAGGCCAAGAACCTCTTCCTCTTTTATTTGGAGCTACAATATTACTCGGACCCACTAAAAAGAGGTGAATTAACTACAAGGAAGGGACTAAGTGATTTTATAATGTCAACTTCACAGAGAGGTCCCAAAATAGGGCAAAACCATGGTAAAAAAGGATATGTCTGTAGAAAGATTGTTTATTTGTAGTGTCTGCCACTGTAGACAATGACCTCATAAAAACTAAAAGGCAGTAATAACCTTCCATAGCATCATCACAAGAACCACTGACTATGGGATCCAACTCTATACACATGAAAACAGAACACATTTGTCTTCCCTATATTTAAGAACACATTTCAGTGTGGGCATGAAGATGAGGAAGAACAGTGTACTTCAGTTAGTTACTGTTCTGGCGCAAGTGGATACCTGAAGAGCTCTTAACAGACTAGAACCGCGTCTCTGACTACCTGCTGCCGCCGCATACTTCTCCCTGAGTGTATTGCAGACTCTCTGATCAGTCTGGATCCCGTCTTGCACTTTCTGTAGCTTCTGCATAACAACACAATCTGTCTGTGCTGCCTAATACAAAAAAAACAGCTAAAGGAAAAAAGAAATGAAACTGATTTATAGGTTTCTCCGTGATTTTGAGAAAGTTTGTCATGGGCCTCATTTTACAACTCATAGTTTAAGCATCTAAGACTGACATATCTCAGGCTCAGCCAGCCCAAAAGTCTTCCAACACACAAGATATCAAAAATTTTCTCAAAATTTTCATCACGCCTGTAGAGCTCTCCCAATGGGCATCAGAAAATATATAAAAGTAGTAACTGGAGAAAGTGGTATTAGTAGATGTTAAGTCAACTGATGAACAATTGCAATTAGCTGGGTGCTCTAAGAGACCCAAACACAAACATAAGGATAAAGATCAATTGATGAACAGAGTACCAAAACTAAAAAGAAACATATTAGCACCAATTATCTTTCTTCCCACTAAAGATTAGATGGAAAAAGTTCTACCAAGAAACTGTCTATTTATGCAAGTTGACATCCCCAAATATGTTCTTTTAAATAATAAGGCATCCAACCCTATACAGGAAACAGAGAAGACGTAGACGTGTAGAGATGTTCGAAGAGAGGTGACAAGAATAAACCAGCAAGAAAATGCAATTGAAAGATGGCAACAGCAATCTCTTTTATTTTCTGAAAACACAACCATAGAACGTTCAGCACAAGACCGATTGTTCAATTGTCACTTAGCTGAAGATACAGCAATGATGTATAGTTCATAAAAATTGCACATAGGACCGTATAATCCGTGTTACAACTTCATGCAGTGAAATTAACTCTAAGCCAAGCCGGAGGAGGAGATGGCACAAAGTTTGTAGATAATGTTACCTGTTTTATGCCCTTCAGAATTCCTTCCAGGGAATCAATAAGTTTCAGGCGACCAGCAGTATCACTTATGGCATCTTGAAACTGAATGGAATTATAAATAAAATAGTTTCAGGGAAGATAAAACTGTTAAAAAGTTTATGACCAACCAAAAGCTTATGTTTGTGATGTAAAACCATTAGAAAGAGTACATAAAACCATGTTTAAGAGGAACTTCACTGGAAGTTTCTAACACAGTATATGCAGTCATAACTTCCTTTAGAATTCTAATACTAATTAGGGCTTTGCTAAAAGAGAAATCTGTCGGGGCCCATGAGCCCTTTCAAAATGAATTTTACTGCAGCTAGATACTTCTCACTTGAGGCAACGTTCATGAGACTCAAAGAATGAAGATAGCTAGTAAAATAGAATGATTACGGGAGAGGACATTGGGAGCACTTCAGAAGATGAGGGGGAACTGACAAATATTAATCAAGATCTTCAATTGATTATGCTATACCTGGGAATTTAGTGAATTCAATAATGATGTCTCCTTCAGCATTAGCTCTTTAAGCTCCAAAAGTGCATTATATGTTGCATAGTATTTACGTGTTTGTCTATGAATTTCCTGTAAATTAACAAACAAAAGGAATTGTAATTGCAGTGTCAACACTAAGAATAGTTAAAGCAATATAATGTACACGATACATAGAAGCAAAGCCTCAAAAAATGAACTCGTCACCTCAATATTCATATTCAACTCAGAAAAGCGGCGTTCATACCTGCAAAGAGCACTTTGATTACCAATCCCTCAAGAACATACTCCATACTGAGGGAAGAAGTTTACCCTTAAACCATACCCAGATTGATCCACTCTGATAGTTAAAACTTAAACCGCATTAACAATGCCCAGCACAGCAAATTTGTTTCAGGAGGGAATTAGGAAGCAAATCATCATGTGAACAGGATCAACTATCTAAGTTAACAAGTAGTAGAAATACTTAAAAGGAGAAGAGAAGGCCCAAAATCCTGCTGTAAGAACTTAAACGTTAAAACCACGCCATCTTCTAACAACTTAAACTTTTAAATCAGTTAGCAGTGGTTCCATAAAATCTTTAATGGCAGCAGAACAGCAAGTTCTGAGTTCAAATCTTTCCAGGCCTTTATTTACTTCCCATACTATATATTTACATGCTTTAATGTTGTGTCAAAATCCAGCCTACACGCGAGTATATGGAAGGACATCCACATGCTGGACAAACCCCAGAAAATGAAAATTGACATTGATTCGAGGCTAAATTAGCAGTTGGTCCAGGAACAAATGCATTAGCATCAAAAAATGGTTTAGAGACATGTCCACATAGTAGAGGGAGAATATCCACCTTCAGTGACTTTATGAGCAACATTAATTGGTGAACCACAGAATTGACTTTTGCTGCCCTTATTGTCTAGTGTAAGAGTTGCATCTCTTCTAAAATATGCATTCTCATCAGCTTCTGGCCAGGAGAAGAAGAAAACTAAAGTTACCACTACATAAATCTAGCTACCATAGGAAACAGAGAAAAGAGCTTCTGCCTTTTGAAGAAAGTACTCCTAAATAAGTGTTAATCTCTTGCATGAATCCGAATTAATGAACTCCAACCGTTATATCATCTCACTAACCTTTTCCTCTGGATCACTGTATCTAGACTCAAAAGTAGTTCTTGCATCACCTAATCCACCATCAAGCTGCCAAAGAGTATTTTCCTGATCTTTACCAAAAAGTCCTGCATGAGAATTATGGGTTTCTCTAGAGCAAAGATGGCATGATCTTAGTAGCAAGAGTGATTCAATTCACAACAGAAAAGAAGCCACATTAGCATGTAAAGACACAAAACTAGTTCAGAACCATGGCACCGCACCAATTAGCCAAACTCACTTCATCCCCCATAACTCCAACACCGGTCCAAACATGATTGACAAGCCACCGTGCAACAGGATACACTCTTCCGACTTCGAGACTGTAAATGTCCAAAGCTTGCAGAGGGTCCGGGCAGTTTAATAATTTTAAAGCTTCTTCGACACCATGACTCGCTTCCCTGAATACCAATAATAGAAGCCATAAATGCAACCGGAAAAAGTTCAATCTGAATACCCATTTACCCTGTGACATAATTGTAAACGGAGGGCAACATAAACTACATCGAGGCGACTCCCTGAAGAGAAACTAATTTACTTGAGCAAGAAAGACAGGATTTTTGGCAAAATACCCCGAGCAGCCATGGATCAAGACTCAAGCTTTCCTCACAACTCATATCAAAGAAGGGAATGCATGCTCTCTAACAATCAACAACCTCAGAACACAGTGTGCAAACTTCATTCTGAGCAGTGATATGACGGGAAACTCAAAAGGGTTCACCAACCCATGTAGTGTCACTGCCATCAATGATCAACCAACTAAACGAACGAACGGATCAAACAAAGAAACGTCCTTTCTTCCATCTCTCGCCATGAATGTCGACAGAGGGAGCTGTAAATCAAACTGGAAATGCAAGAAGCAATACGCCTACGATATAGAGAGAGAGAGAGAGAGAGATTGCCTGATGTTGTCTTGAGTTAGAGTTTCAGGCGAGGGGAGGCTGAGCTCGGGATCGACGGCGCTGGTGCACAGGGACAGTCCGGCGACGAGCGCGGCGGCGTCCGGCGGGTGGGGACGCCGTGTCGCGCCGAGATCGATCGATTCGAGGAGACCGATGACGGCCGTCAGCTGACTCCCGCAATCGGACGGTGGCTCGGCCATCCCCAGGGTCGGACCCACTTTTCTGCCGTCGGATCTTCTCTTTATTATTTAGAGCGGATTCCTGAAAAGAACGGATAAATTGGGCGACAGTTTCCTACTGATTTCTCAATCTATATAACAATTCGGCGCAAATGATTTTTATTTTTTTGAGTTAACGAAGCTTTAAGCTTCAAATAAAAATGGAATCCCTTTTTTTTTGGGCATCAGTTTTCGGAGATTAATCGACCAAATTGAATCTCTACAAATTTCTTAAATAAATTTGGGTTAAGCTAAAAATCAAATAATTCATACTTGATCAAAGCTCAATCAAGATCGATGTTATATCCATTATTTACTTCAATTTATAAATGAGTCCTAGAGATACCACAAATAATCAAATCTTGTATTCCTTAATAGTTCATGAAATTTAGTATGATGTGTAATAATTTTTAATTCGATCCTTGAATTATTTCTAAATATTTGAATACAAATTTCATCAAACAAGGAGAAAGTGACCAGAAGCCCTTGAACGATTGTGAAATATTCAATCCGATCCCTAATTAATAGCAAAATGTACAATCTAATCCTCAAAACTCTCCATTTATTGAGTTTCGTCGTCAACTTTCTATAATAAAGTCAAATCAATTCTTGGAAACTTTTTCGCATATATTCGAAATTAAACTATTACCTGAATTTTAAAATATCTTTTCAATAATAAGTACGGTAGTAAAAAATAAAACCTCCATTCGAATTGTATTGAGTTATCTACATATTTTCATAAATATATCTAAGAACGATATCAAGTTATCTATAGGCTCGTACATATATATTTCTAACATGTTAGATAGATAAAAATTCTCGGCTTTTGTATTCCGTGTTCTCTCCGTTTAAAAGAAAAACCCTCGATTGCCCAAGACAAACGCATGCTCTCTGTCACAAATAATAGAGGAACACAGCTGATCAACTTGACATCATTGGACCAGAACTCTCCTATAATGCAGGAATTTTTAGTCAACCCACCACGTGCATAACCTGCTCAATCGGCACAATTAGCAAAGATTCAAGAACCTCCGGGTGGCACAGCGGGTTGAGGAGACGGTCGATGGTATTATGCACTTCGCCGGGCGGGAGCGAAAACGGAACTTGCAAGATGAGGCCCGTAATGCAGCAAAGGATCGTTGCCGTAAATGATACAACAAAAGGCAATGTAATGGCAGGAAAGTCGCAAAAATAAACAGTTCCGACCAAACCAGAGGCAGGCGGGCTTGCGCCCGCAATGAGAGATAGAGACATTCAAGCCCAGGTTGGCATGTTTATCTTCATGATGTTTCTGTGTTCTGGCCCCATGAAGGGCATAGAACTGGGGGAGAATTTGATATCACTATGACACCAGCATTTCAGAGAGTAACGCATACTCGGAATTTACCATCAGTTCCGCTGAAAACAAGTTACATCTACAGTAGCTTCTAGCTAATTCACTCCACAGCAATGCAATACATAGTATCATTATACGGATACGAGGCGTGCCGACGGTGCATTCACTGCATCAAGCAAAACACGTTTACTATAGCGATTTAGTAGTACGACTTAATTGCTACATATGCATACACACAGTTATTACAAGAAAAGAGTTCTTGCCTCTCAACATGTCAACCACACTTTTCGAACGGTAAATGTTGCTTTACTTCAAAGGCTATAACTCTCGTATGAAAGCCTCCATTTAATAATCACCCGGTAGATGGAATCACCAGACGGAGGTACTATCTTTGAGTCTCAGATTCCGTATTATCCGTGTGCGGTTATTCATCTATACAAAAACGGTAATACCTGAATAAGGGCTACAGCAGGGGAATACTTTTTTAGTAGACCGCATAACCAATTTCCTTTCCTTCACCCATTCTAGAGTTGATGGATCCACTTGTTTCCTAGGGATCTAACCAAAACATATTTCATTCCATGTCAATCTCTTAACAACTAAGAAATGGGAGGGTCCCTCGAAATCTGTTTCTTTTGGCCCTTTAAGTGGATGAGAATGAGAATGAAACCGACAATGAGAATTTCCATCTGACCACAAAAGTAAATGACATCGAAGTTTGAGTAAGAGAGACATGGCATAAGTACCAAAGGAAAGAAGACGGCAATTATTGATGTAGCGTCCTACTTGAGAACATTTCCTTCTCCAAGGAAAGGCCAAACATTACATGTCACTAAAGCATCCGAAGAAAGCTTCAACTTGACAAAAGAAGTCGTCAACCGATGTACAACAGCAACAAATGTCACAAAGTTAAAATCCCATTGCTCATTATAAGCTCTAAATTAGTATCAGTGAGACAACACCAACTGGGCGTACTGAGGCAACTGATACAAGGACGAGACACATGCACTTTGATCGGAACGGCCAATTCAGTCTTCCAATCTGAGTGCTTAGGACAAATACCTGGAGATGCCAAAGTATCACTTCCACAGCTTCACTGTCTTGTCGTGACTAGCTGAAGCAACCAGGCCCGTCACATTTGATACTGCCATTGCTGAAATTAGTCCGTTATGAGCTGGCAAAGCCATTGTCTTGTTCTCGGCCATATTCCAGAGCTCCAGGGTCTGCAGAGAATTTTCGATTGGCTTAGACCAAAGCGCAATTAAACCAAGATCTTATGGGGCAATAGAAGTCCGAAGAGCCTATTCACGTGACTCGTACTTTAAGGCACATAGCTTTTGCTGTCCCATGGCTCTGATAGAGCCTGCTTCAGTAGCCATGATTCTGAAGTTGCCAATTACCCGGCCTTCACTACTTCAGAGGATAGTGAGAAAGACGCCTGATTTGTACTAGGCAATACTTAATATTTTAGAAACTCATGAGCCTGATTAGCATCCCAAGAAGCTTGCTCGAAATTTCTTATGTAATCCTAAAAATTCACAAAATTTGGGAACATCTAAACATGGACTTATATCTCACTTCTCCTATGTACAGAGCTAGAATTCACATGAAAATACTAAAATAAATAATTCAAACGTGCGCCTTACCTGGTAGCAGCCAATCACCAAAAGTGAAGGATAAGTTGGGTGGAACACGCAGGAGTGGGCCTTGTTTCCATTGCAGCTCAATTCATGTACACAGTCCCATTCACTACCAGACCCAACTGCCCAAACTCTAACAGAGTCCTCACTGACAGACGCAAGTAACTCGCCAGTAGAATCCCAACACACAGAATAGATTATCTTAGTATGCTCCTGTTATCAAAGTTCAGATTCATGTGGGAACGATCAACATGTTACTAGAAGCAGGAAACAAAAAGAATAAAGATACTAATTGTGACAATCTCAAAGAAAAGAAAGGCCAACTTGAACTAAAAAAAGGCCAACTTGAACTAAAAGGCCATGCAATTGAATGAGTAACAATTTCAATAAGATAGATGCAAACCATAAAATGCTCCGAAAGATGAGATACACCTTGAGATTAATTGTGTCATTAAAATAGCATCCGTAAATGGTGACACATACATGAACGTCATATGCTTAGATACAGCAGATAAAAAGATGACAAGCTTAGATGACAAACTTTTTTCCTACTGTAATTTGTCAACTAGATTGAGCCTTAAGACACATACATGAACATCATATGCTTAGATACAGCAGATAAAAAGATGACAAGCTTAGATGATAAATTTTTTTCCTACTGTAATTTGTCAACTAGATTGAGCCTTAAACCCAGACCTGGGAAAATGCTACTTTATTAAGGCAAGTTGACTCAGGTATATCCAGCAAGCCAATAGGTTCACCAATACACCCTAGCAAGAAAAACAAAACAACTCCCATCACCATAGTACGATTTTGGCAGAGAGATGAAATAATAGCTTTTCTTCTAATGCCCAGCGAAATAAAACATATTGTCATTTCAAAATAACAACATGATAACAGAGCATGAACTAAAGCCATCAGTAGCAAGCATACAATTAAATAGCATAGAATCTGGAAAGGTAGTTGCAGATCCAAGAGGAACGACAACATCATTCAATCATACCTACTAGAGGTAAGACAATCATTCACTCAGCAACAATATCCCCTTTTTCCAGCCAATAACAATCCCCACTTAACTAGACCGAATAAAAAGGAAGAAGTTACTAAAAATTCAACCTGCAAAGTTTGCCTGCACGCTTGTGTCTCTACATCCAATATAGATAAGACATTATCTGCTGCAGCAGCAAGATACCTTCCAAGACGTGGCTGGAATCTCAACTGGGCTGTGCCACCCTGATTCACGAGCAACATAAGTTATACATTTTTAGAGAACCCAGATGCACTTGATGCACCATCTCATTAAAACCCACAAGGAGCAACACAATTAGCATGACAAGTCATATTAATTTGTACCCTGAATACCCTCGAACAGCTTCCGTTATTAATGCTCCAGTATCTTATCTCACCATCCCCATCGCAAGAGCAGATAAGATCATCTTTATTTGGGTGGAAGTCCAGAGAGATAACAGTAGAAGAATGCCCCATAAAAGTCCAAAGAGAATGACCAGCCTGAAATGAACAAATAATCCATTGATGATACCATATGCACATGGACATTAGACATAAAGCCAACAAAAGTGAAGCTAAATGTGTATTATCACAAGCGAACAAAACAGAGACGATCAAATAAATCTTAGCAAGGTCACATGCGAATTTGCCCTCCACATTGACCAACAACTATTGAAACAGGAAACTCTTAAAACATGATCATTATCAGGGTAAAATGAAGGAACCTCGACATTGAGCTTCCAAAAGAATGCATAAAAGCCAAGAAGGATAAATACAATCCTAATTGTCACAGACATCATTTCCTAAAAAACCACACAATAAATGTCAGAGAAGTCTGCACTCGAAAAACAGCAGTTCATTGAGCTCCGAAGAGAATACTTTCAAAATGATCTATGATTTTGAAGGAAGTAGCCAAATCTTCACTTGATTATTATCACGGGAGAGTACCCATGGCAGAATTTATCAATATCAGCAGGCTCTAGAATTCCGGCTTCAAGGGTAATAAGTGGAGACGATCATCTCATGTAAGCAAGTGTGAAAATTCAGAGAACTTACATACTGAAGCAACTCTCTAGGTTTTAAACAAGAGTCAGATTGCATAACCATTCACATGGACAGTTAGGCCATAAATTCATAATATCGACTCAATATAGTATGTTCCCAAATTTTCGATGTTCAGATTTTAAAACAATGGCAACTCCTATTAGGGGTATGAAGCTAAAATTGACCACAAAGCCATTTTTTATTGATGTTGCAAGTGGCAACAAGCCAAAGACAGGAATATCTAAGTATCTGAGTAATAACAGGTGACCAGCTTTAATTGAAAGTCCTGCTCCATTCCTCTAAAGGACCAAAATCTTCTGTGGTCAGTTCTAAGGAACAGATTACCTACTTCTTCACCCTTCACCATCATGCACTTAATTATAAATTCAGAGTCCTGTCAATTAACTCATGCCAGTACATCAGCTTGCTTGGAGCTACAAGTGTAGGTCATGTTCTACTTAACTTTCCAGGGTATGTAAAACAATAACTTCCATTAGATTGTTCACTCCGGGAAAAACAAACTTGCACCATAAGCACTTGTATCATAGTGGCAGAAAGTTTTGAAATTTCATCAGTACTTAAAGTCAGGCTGGCACCTCATGTAGTTCAGTATATCAGAAGGCTGTTGCAAGAAGCTTTGAATACGAAAAGAATTCAAAAATCTAAAAAACGTGAGTGTCAATGAGATATTATGTTCACCAACATTGTCAGCCTCCCAGACTCTTGACAGTTTTGTCAAAAGAAGATGTTGCCAGGTGAGACATGGTTGGACTAAATCGAACATCTGTGATCAAAGAAGAATGTTCTTGCAGAGTTGTTTTTTGCTTTAAAGTATCCGCATACCACAGTACAGCCTGCATAATCCAGAAATTTAACCATCCCATATCAGATTATGGCAGACAACGACATATTATCATGTCCACATAACTGCCTGCACTTACTTTCTTATCATGTCCACCAGTAGCAAGCAGTTTCCCATCTGATGAAAAGTCACAACAGACAACCTTGCCAGTGCTTGCTTGAAGAGTGCTCACTTCAGTAAATGAGAATTCTGTAGAACCCAATTTGAACACTATGAGTGAAACTGTGAAAGACACTTCATCATTCAGCCTACTAGGAAAATGATTCTGCATCAAACCTCAATTAGAAAGACCTGAGAATGGTAGTCTAAGTTAATAATGAAGAGGGACATCTAAAGGCAAAGTTCTTCCATTAACTAACTAAAAATATTCATCAGGATTTTACGGTTGATAAAATTTACCTCGAGGAAAGTTACACTTGATTCCAAAGGCAGGCTAGTTATCATCTTTTGTTAACTGGTGACATTGGGTTCATTTCCTTCTTAATAGATAGGAGTGATAGCGAGAAATGACAAAATTATCTTGTCTGTTCATTATTCAAAGGCTTGTCGTGAAAGTTTTGTCCTTCGTTGTAACTTAGTTTATTGAGTTTTGGTCCTTTTTCTGCTCATACCACTTACGTTTCTCCGTTGTCGCTCAAAGGTTAGTCCTTCTGAAACTCTTAAGTAGTTTTTTCTGTATGGTTCCCTTCTGTTTCGACCAATCAAACTCTGAGCTCATGGTGGACTAAATCTTACATATCCTCAGAAAGGAAAAAAAAAAAGGCTCAGGACGCACCAGAGTGCATGAATTGCAATAGTCGTTCAGACTGAAGGACAAAAGAAAATCCCAATAACATCTATAGGAATCAATAGATTATTAAAGTCTACAAGATATATGAGGCTAACAGATTTCTTTCCCTGCTATACACACAATAGATCTAAATTTGGAGCAGAAAACAACAACGTGAACAAATATATATGTTTCCCTAAAAATTATATGACAATGTTTCCTAGTTCAAGAAAATTAAAGATGGGCATAAACCAAAATTCCCCATTAATGGAGAGTTCTCAGGCACCTTTGCTAACATCCATGGAGCGACCAACAGTATCTGCCTGTAGTTGAAGATCCAGATCATTAGTGAACAATATAACTGAATTCATGCTAAGAGATTATCATCAGCCAAAAACAAAGTCTAAACCTGACTGACCAATTGACTCGAAGACGATGGAAGACTTCCAACCGAAAATTCAAGGAAAAAAAAAATGGGCACTCCACGGTGTAAAATGACGAACGATCTCTCCGGAAGTGATCGTCCAAACTGGGAGAAAAGGAACGAACCAAGAAACGCGTGCCACGAATGTTCCGGAGAGAGAAACTCCGTACAAAGAAAGGTCGAGGAAGACAGGAGGAGGAATCGAATTGCCTCGAGCATCTTTTCTTAAAAAAAAATCTTGCCCCTTTGTTTTGTGTCTGAATCATCACAGATTTTCCGATCAAATAAAAATTACCAAAGATTTCGCAGCCGCTGAAGCAAATTATGCGTAAATATTTTCATGCACAATAAAAAAAAAAAAGATGTATTCATTCGTTCACTTTTTTTTTTTTTTTGATACTGAAGAAACCGTCTTACAGTCGACAAACGCGCTGTAAAATAGAAATCATCTCTTTCTTTTAAGGATTAATCTTGGAATAAATGGGTGATGCATGAAGATGTAATAATTGCATCTCCAAATTCAGGGGATGGCACGGTGTTTCTCGATGGATCCAAGGGTTCTTGCTCCTGTCCTGGCCCTCTGCTTTTGGATAAGAAAGAAACAAAGGGCTTCTTTCCCATTGGCAAAGGGGAAGCTAGCCTTACAGCTTTTTAACTACCCTTTAAACACCTTTTCGTTTGATTAGCCAAAGGCAGATCTCATTGGTAACTGACCCTATATTTGTCTCTTCAGATAAATTTTTACACTTAGTACTAAATAGAAAACCGATCGGATTAAGCATGAGAATGAGTGCTAAAATATTTAATTAATAAATTATGTTCTCATCTAACCGCTTAAATTTTTAAAATAATTTATAGTGATCCCACAAACCCTCATACGTATTTTCTCCTTTTAAGTGTTATTATACTTTAAATAAATAATAAAAAAAAGAGGAGAAATGTGAGTTTTTCATCTTTACTATATCTCGAGACCGAATGGAACTATCTAAAATTTAGCAAGTAGTAGCAATACTTACAAAAAAAAAAAAGAGAAGTGTGAGATTTTGTTGTACACTGTTAATTATTTTAAAAGTTTAAACTATTAAATAAATACATGACTTATTATTTAAATATCCTAACACTACCCTCACGCTTAGTTTGATCGGTCTTCTGTGTTAGTACTAAGCATGAAAATTTAATTGAAGAGATAAATATGACCTTAAAACGTTCAAAATCAGGACTTCTAGCTTTGATTCCCAAATTTTGAAATATCTTTTCATTTCAATTCATTTTCTGAATCAACAATAAGTATGGCACTAAAAATAGAACCTCATTTTGAATTGTATCTAGTTATTATAATCATGTCTAAGAACGATATCAATTTATCTATTGATATACATATTTGTTTCTAACTTTTGCGATAAATAAAAGTTCTTGGCTTTTGTATTCCGTCTTCTCTCAATTGAATTTTGTTTAAAAGAAAGACCCTTTGTTGCCCAACGCAAACGCATGCTCTGTCACGATAGAGGAACACAGCAGATCAACTCGACATCATCGGACCAGAACTCTCCTATGATGTAGGAATTTCTACAGTCAATAATCGTCAGACGAGGCTGATCATGTTTTGATGGGACTCTGCCTTTAGCCCATCGCATGCATAACCTGCTGGGTAGGCACAATAAGCAAAGATCTGAGAACCTCGGCGCGTCGGGTCGAGGAGACAGACGATGGTATTATGCACTTCACCGGGCAGGAGGGAGAACGGAACTTGCAACGAGAGGCCCGCAATGCGGCAAAGGATCCGCCTTGCCGTAAATGATATGACGAAAGCCGAGCGTTCTGGCCCCATGAAGAGCATAGAAGCAGCGGAAAATTTGATATCACCGTGAGACCAGCATTTCAGACGAGCCACGCATACTTGCAAATTCCCCTCAATCCCGCTCAAAACAAGTTACATTTACAGCTGCTTCTGGCTTTTTCACTCGCCAGCAATACAATATATAGTACCACCACATACATAATCATTCCGACAGTGCATTTATCGCATCGTGCAAAACATGTTTACTACAGTGATTTAGTGGAACGCCTTAATTGCCATATACGCACACAGTTATTATGAGAAAAGAGATTATGCCACTCAACATGTCCACTATATTTTTCTCGCACGGTAAATCTTGCTTTACTTCTAAGGCAATAACTCTCGTATGAAAGCCTCCATTTAATAATCACCCAGTGGATGGAATCACCAAGGGAGGTACTGTACCTTAGGCTCAGATTCCGTATCATCCGTGTGCGGGCATCTATCCATACAAGAAAGGTATTAATACCCGAGTAAAGGCTACAGCAGGGGGATACTTTTTTAAGCAGTCCTCGCAACCTTTTTCCTTTCCCTTCAGCCATTCTTAGAGTTGATGGATCCACTTGTTTCCTAGGGATCTAACCAGAACATATTTCATTCCATCTCAAGCTCTTAACAGCTAAGAAGTGGGAGGGTTCCTCAAAATCTGTTTCTTTTGGCCCTTTAAGTTGATGAGAATGAAACCGACAATGAGAATTTCAATCCGACCAGAAAACTAAATGACATCGAAGTTCAAGAGAGACATGGCATAAGTACCAAACGAGAGAAGACGGCAATTATCGATGTAGAGTCCTATCTGAGAACATTTCCTTCTCTAAGGAAAGGCCAAACATTACATGTCACTGAAGCATTCGCAGAAAGCTTCAACTTGACAAAAGAAGTCATCACCTGATGTACAACAGCAACAAATGTCACAAAGTTAAATCCCATCGCTCATCATAAGCTCTAAATTAGTATCAGTGAGACGACACCAACTGGGCGTACTGAGGCAACTGATACAAGGACAAGATACATTCACTTTGATGGGAACCACGAATTCAGTCTTCCAATCTGAGTGCTTAGGACATATACCTGGAGATGCCAAAGTATCACTTCCACAGCTTCACTGTCTTGTCGTGACTAGCTGAAGCAACCAGGCCCGTCACATTTGATACTGCCAATGCTGAAATTAGTCCGTCATGAGCTGACAAAGCCATTGTCTTGTTCTCGGCCATATTCCAGAGCTCCAGGGTCTGCAGAGAATTTTTGATTAGCTTAGACCAAAGCACAATTAAACCAAGATCTTATGGGGCGATAGAAGTCCAAAGAGCCTATTCACGTGACTCGTACTTTAAGGCACATAGCTTTTGCTGTTCCATGGCTCTTATAGAGCCTGCTTCAGAAGTTATGATTCCAAAGTTGCCAATTACCCGACCTTCACTACTTCAGAGGATAGTGAGAAAGACGCCTGATTTGTACTAGGCAATACTTAATATTTTAGAAACTCATAAGCCTGATTAGCATCCCAAGAAGCTCGCTCGAAATTTCTCATGTAATCCTAAAAATTCACACAATTTGGGAACAACATGGACTTATATCTCACTTCTCCTATGTACCGAGCTAGAATTCACATGAAAATACTATAATAAATAATTCAAACGTGCGCCTTACCTGGTAGCAGCCAATCACCAAAAGTGAAGGATAAGTTGGGTGAAACACGCAGGAGTGGGCCTTGTTTCCATTGCAGCTCAATTCATGTACACAGTCCCATTCACTACCAGACCCAACTGCCCAAACTCTAACAGAGTCCTCACTCACAGACGCAACTAAATCGCCAGTAGAATCCCAACACACAGAATCGATTGCCTTAGTATGCCCCTGTTATCAAAATTCAGATTCATGTGGGAACCATCAACATGTTACTAGAAGCAGGAAACAAAAAGAATAAAGATACTAATTGTGACAATCTCAAAGAGAAGAAAGGCCAACTTGAACTAAAAGGCCATGCAATTGAATGAGTAACAATTCCAATAAGATAGATGCAAACCATAAAATGCTCTGAAAGATGAGATACACCTTGAAACTAATCGTGTCATTAAAATAGCATCCGTAAATGGTGACACACATGAACATCATATGCTTAGATACAACAGATAAAAAAATGACAAGCTTAGATGACAAACTTTTTTCCAACTGTTATTTGTCAACTAGATTGAGCCTTAAACCTAGACCTGGGAAAATGCTACTTTATTTAGGCAAGGTGACTCAGGTATATCCAGCAAGCCAATAGGTTCACCAATAGACCCTAGCATAAAAAAGAAAACAACTCCCATCACCACAGTAAGATTTTGGCAGAGAGATGAAATAATAGCTTTTCTTCTAATAACCAGAGAGCATGAACTAAAGCCATCAGTAGCAAGCATACAATTCAATGGCATAGAATCTGGAAAGGTAGTTGCAGACAACATCATTCAATCATACCTACTAGAGGTAAGACAATCATTCACCCAGCAACAATATCCCCTTTTTCCAGCCAATAACAATCCCCACGTAACTAGACTGAATAAAAAGGAGGAAATTACTAAAAATTCAACCTGCAAAGTTTGCCTGCACGCTTGTGTCTCTACATCCAATATAGATAAGACATTATCTGCTGCAGCAGCAAGATACCTTCCAAGACGTGGCTGGAATCTCAACTGGGCTGTGCCACCCTGATTCACGAGCAACATAAGTTATACATTTTTAGAGAACCGAGATGCACTTGATGCACCATCTCATTAAAACCACAAGGAGCAACAGGATTAGCATGACAATTCATATTAATTTGTACCCTGAATACCCTCGAACAGCTGCCGTTATTAATGCTCCAGTATCTTATCTCACCATCCCCATCGCAAGAGCAGATAAGATCATCTTTATTGGGGTGGAAGTCCAGAGATGCAACAGTAGAAGAATGCCCCATAAAAGTCCGAAGAGAATAACCAGCCTGAAATGAACAAATAATCCATTGATGATACCATATGCACATGGACATTAGACATAAAGCCAACAAAAGTGAAGCTAAATGTGCATTATCACAAGCGAACAAAACAGAGACGATCAAATAAATCTTAGCAAGGTCACATGTGAATTTGCCCTCCACATTGACCAACAACTACCGAAACAGGAAACTCTTAAAACATGATCATTATCAGGATAAAATGAAGGAACCTCGACATTGGGCTTCCAAAAGAAGGCATAAAAACCAAGAAGGATAAATACAATCCTAATAGTCACAGACACCATTTCATAAAAAAGCCACACAACAAATGCTGCAGAAGCCTACACTCGAAAAACAGCAGTTCATTGAGCTCTGAAGAGAATGCTTTCAAAATGATCAATGAAGGAAGTAGGCCAAATCTTCACTTGATTACTATCACGGGAGAGTACCCATGGCAGAATTTATCAATATCAGCAGCCTCTAGAATTCCGGCTTCAAGGGTAATAAGAGGAGACGATCATCTCATGTAAGCAAGTGTGGAAATTCAGAGAACTTACATGCTGAAGCAACTCTCTAGGTTTTGAACAAGAGTCAGATTGCAAAACCATTCACATGGACAGTTAGGCAATAAATTCATAATATCGACTCAAAATAGTATATGTTCCCAAATTTTCAATGTTCAGATTTTAAAACAATGGCAACTCCTATTAGGGGTACGAAGCTAAAATTGACCACAAAGCCATTTTTTATTGATGTTGCAAGTGGCAACAAGCCAAAGACAGGAATATCTAAGTATCTGAGTAATAACAGGTTTCCAGCTTTACTTGAAAGTCCTGCTCCATTCCTCTAAAAGAACAAAATCTTCTGTGGTCAGCTCTAAGGGACAGATTACCTACTTCTTCACCCTTCACCATCATGCACTTGACTATAAATTCAGCGTCCTGTCAATTAACTCATGCCCGTACATCTGCTTGCTTGGAGCTACAAGTGTAGGTCATGTTCTACGTAACTTTCCAGGGTATGTAAAACAATAACTTCCATTAGATTGTTCACTCCGGGAAAAACAAACTTGCATCATAAGCACTTGTATCATAGTGGCAAAAAGTTTTGAAATTTCATCAGTACTTAAAGTCAGGCTGGCACCTCATGTAGTTCAGAAGGCTGTTGCAAGAAGCTTTGAATACGAAAAGAATTCAAAAATCTAAAAAACGTGAGTGTCAATGAGATATTATGTTCACCAACATTGTCAGCCTCCCAGACTCTGACAGTTTTGTCAAAAGAAGATGTTGCCAGGCGAGACGTGGTTGGACTAAATCGAACATCCGTGATCATTAAAGAATGTTCCTCCAGAGTTGTTTTCGGCTTTAAAGTATCTGCATACCACAGTACAGCCTGCATAATCCCAGAAATTTAACCATCCCATTATCAGACTATGGCATAAGACAACATATTATCATGTCCACATAACTGCCTGCACTTACTTTCTTATCATGTCCACCAGTAGCAAGTACTTTCCCATCTGATGAGAAGTGGCAACAGGTAACCTTGCTGGCGCTTGCTCGAATAGTATTCACTTCAGTAAATGAGAATTCTGTAGCACCCAATTTGAACACTATGAGTGAAACTGTGAAAGACACTTCATCATTCAGCCTACTAGGGAAATGATTCTGAATCAAACCTCAATTAGAAGGACCTGAGAATAGTAGTCTAAATTAATAACGAAGAAGAACATCTAGAGGCAAAGTACTTCCATTAATTAACTAAAAATATTCATCAGGATTTTATGGCTAATAAAATTTACCTCGAGGAAAGTTATACCCGATTTCAAAGGCAAGCTAGTTATCATCATGTGATAACTGGTGACATTGGCTTCATTTCCTTCTTAATAAATAGAAGTGATAGAAAGAAATTACGAATAATCTTGTCTGTTCATTAGTCAAAGGCTTGTCGTGAAAGTCTTATCCTTCTCTGTAAATTAGTTTACTGAGTTTTTGGTCCTTTTTCTGCTTATGCTACTTACTTTTCTCTGTTTGTCAATCAAAGGTTAAGTCCTTCTGAAACTCTAAGTAGTTTTTCTGTATGGTTCTCCTTTGCTTCTACCAGTTAAAACTCTGAGCTCATGGTGGACGAAAACTCAATATTCTCAAACAGGAAAAAAGACTCAGGACACACTAGAGTGCATGAATTGGCAATAGTGGTTCAGACTGAAGGACAAAATAAAATCCCAATAATATCTATAGGAATCAAAAGATCATTGAAGTCTACAAGAAATATGAGTTTAACAGATTTCTTTCACTGCTACACACAATAGATCTAAATTGGAGCAGAAAACCACAATATGAACAAATATTGCAAATTTGATGACAATGTTTCCCTAGAAAATCTATAGCTTATAGAATAGAACATCCCAAATAATTCTATTTCAAAAACTACAACTAAACATGGGCACGTCACCAAAATTCTTCATTAATGGAGAGTTCTCAGGCACCTTTGCTGACATCCATGCAGCGACCAACAGTATCTCGAGGATCTGTCTCATCATGAGATAAAAAAGACTCAACATTATCATCAAGAGATCCGTCCTCTACAAATCGATCCATATCTGCCTGTAATTGAAGACCCAGATCAATACAGAACATTATAACTGATTTCATGCTCAAAGATTTTCACCAGCCAAAAACAAAGTCTAAATCTGACTGACCAATTGATTTGAAGGCGATGGAAGACTTCCAGTGCCATCAGCCCCAAACATCATTAACGGCTTGGATGAACTACCACTATGTGGCAATGGAGGCACAGACATCACATCACTAGGAGTGTGAGTTGATGGTGTGGAAGGCGCAGAGCTAGGGGAGGGACCTGCAGTATTTGCAGTTCCGGAGCTATTGGCAGGACCTGAAGATGACACTGGCTGCTTTCGTTTCCTTGCAGATTGGTTTTTTGAAACCTTAAATGCATCAAGGAAGATGTTAGGAACCCAGCTAGAATATTGTAGAAGTACAAAGTAATCAAATCCAGCAATCTTCAGGTGATTCTGCTAAGAAGAGCCTTCTCCTTAAGACTTTTAGAACGATGTCAATGAAATTATTGGATGCCCATAGGAAAAGCTTCCAACTCCCCCCGAGAAAAAGATAACATGAAATTTAAAGATGGCCATAACCTCCAACTCCCATTGCAAATATCTTCCACCTCTGAAATTTACTGACAAAGCTCTAGAACTTGCAACAATATCTTACATATCAGGGAAAAGGATCAGAGGAAAGGCACATGCGAAGTTGGCAACTAAACAGTTCTCAAGTGAACACTGAACACTGGTGAGGACAATAGCAACATCCTTCTTCTGGCACTAACTGAGAGTTGAGATCAAAGAATCGTGCAGGGCCAGACAGAATTGCACACATTCAAGCAGAAGAACAATCACAGCCAAAGGGCATACTATTTAAGGGGATTAAATATTCAAGTATTAACAAAGGTAATTGCCATTTGGACAGACCTGATCATTTCCTCGGAAGGAATTTGACATGCTACCATCCATGTTAGCACTGCCAGCACCACCCATTTTCTCTTGTTGATGAAGATTGTGGTTTGAACTCTGAGATTGCTGATTCACAAGCGTGTGCTGCTGCTGCTGCTGCTGCTGCTGCTGCAGCTGAGGATTACTGTTCTGTTGGAGCTGCTGCTGGTGTTGAAATTGCTGCTGAGCCAACCTTAACTACAGCCATTGTGACATTTGACATTCAAAATGACTATCAAACTTCCCTCAAAAGGACATTGAGAAAACTCTCCAAGGACTACTGCAGCAATACAGATTCAGGAGAAAAAGACAATGGGCATAAGAAGCACCTTGATCAGCATATCTGTCTCCCCTCGAGATCCACCAGCTTGCAAAGGTGAGGCAACGTTTGGGACATCTCCAATGGAATTTTGAAGTCCATCCTTGCCCATTATATTCCGATTGTTCAACATCATCCGGAGTTTCATTTTGTCATCACTGCCAGATGGTGAGGTCAAATTTGCCTGAGCAAGCATAAGCTGCTGCTGGTGTTGTGGTAGCATCTGTAGCTGATGAAACGGCTGAGGGGTTGGCATAAAGGGCTTTTGTGGGTGAAGTGAGCGAAGCTGCTCTAGTCCCTAAAGGAACAAAAATTTCAAAGAACAGGACTTTTAGAATGTGTGCCTACTTATTTCATAAGTATAGCCAAAAATACTGATGTTATTTGTTCAAACCAACAAAAGGGGAGAAAGGGAGAAAAGCAAGAGGGGGAAGGAGGGGGGGGTGGGAGAGAATTACTGTAAGTGGCCAGCCTTTCAAAGTCAAATTATTGCCACCTTGATTTGACCCTGATACATCATGAGCATTGAGGTTAGTAACCATTGGCCAAAAAAGAATAATCAGCAGTGGTTAGCAGTAAATTTTATGATTCAGCTTATCTTGATTGCTTTTAGTTTTCTGATTCAACATCATGCACCCTTCAGAAAAGTAAACAACAAATTCAAACAGCAAATAAGCACATAATTCTAAGCAGCAATCGTCACTTCCATTATAATAAACACTAACAACGTACCAGGAATGCCTATCAAAGATCCTTCTGGACCAGGGCCTCTGGGGTTCAACACAGTATTGATCTCGCTTTTTATGTCCTGATCCCAGTCATTGATAAGAACATTGCAGATAATGCATATCTATGTCCAACAACATCTATCAAGAAATTTCACATACCGGTGTGGATCCAGGCAGCTGTTGGTTACGAGCTTGAACTTGTGGAGACATCCCACCAGCAGTACCATGCAATACTTGCCTAAGATCATTAGTGCATTTTGCAATTACCAAAAATGCCAACATCAGAGACCAAAAAAAAAAAAAAGAATGATTCTTCCAGCAACAATTTGACATTTCTTCCCATCAATAAGTGAGATAAACAAAAGTGAGTGCAAACCATGTACATCTAGTCAAGATTATCAATCCGAAAAACACGAAAAAATTGTATCAAACAGGCTCCATTAGAGTTTGGCAATAAACATCATTACATCAAGTCTTACACTGCACATTGTTGACATCACTGTAGCATGGTTGATAAAGAGTATATCATGCATATGTTTCCCTCATTGCACCAAATTAACTAGTAATCAGTTCTTTGAGCCAAAAGACTGTACTGGTAGTGTGAAGAACCTCTCCCCTCGGCACTAAGTAGAAACTCATGGAAAGTGTGAGTGGAAAAATTTTCACTTAATCTCATGTTCTCAAAGGGAAAAAACTGAGAGGATAGATAATGATGACAAAGCCTAGGTATTCAAGAGAATCACCCCGAAGGCTGGCCAGTGGCGGCAGCTGATTTCAGAATTGATGCATGATTGGCATCCAAAAGCTGGCCCACATTCTCACCGAAACGTTGCTGCAAAACAGAAAACATAACTGACTCATTCAATCTAACAAGACTACCCCAAGCTTTCCCAAACCAACTCAGAAAGGGTCCAACCTTAATAGCAGTTTCATCCAAGCCTTCCCTCTGATGGGGCAACTTTAATCTTTCCTCATACATTTTTGTGGCCAGGGCATTAGCCCCAGGACTCTGTCGCATAAGGGGATCATTTCCTGCAAGCCCATTGGCATTTCCATTTAAAAGATGTGCTCCATCTCTTCGCTGCTGCTGCTGCTGCTGCTGCTGCTGCTGCTGCTGCTGCTGCTGCTGCTGATGCTGCTGCTGCTGCTGCTGATGCTGCTGCTGCTGCTGCTGCTGCTGCTGCTGCTGTGCATGTCTCTGCAACAAGAGTTGCTGCATTTGTAGATGCTGCTGTTGTGGATGCTGTGGTTGTTGGGATGGCTGTTGTTGCTGCTGCTGCTGCTGCTGCTGCTGCTGCTCTGCTCCCTCGCTTTCATCAACTGCGTCTGCATATCAAAATATGCTAGCTTGATTACACTAACCTTTATTCTATAAGCTAGACAGGGGCAAAGAATGGATCAATCAGAATGGTATGCAAATACACATGCATATTTTCAATGCACTTACAATCACAGGAGATGTTTCAAGTTAGTAAAATAAGAGATAGTCTTGGATCAAATCAGATCAAAAATTCCTTCAGTAAGCAGGCTAACCCCTGATAACATCACCAAGTTCCATTCAGACACCAGAATATGCAGTTTCACACTTTGAGTTAGAAAAGACCAAAGAGATCCTAAAAATCTTAGTTGGTGTTTGATACAACTGCGAAGCCCTAGACTGACTTTTAAGTTTAAAGTGTTGAAAAAGGCAAAATCTATTTGAAAACATGTAAAGTTCAAGTACAGAATCCACTCACATCGTTCCCAATCAAATGATGAAAAATTTACAATTTTATTACTTTTACCATTCTACCCTTACTGTCAATTTAAATGTCACGAGTAACACTGCTTTGGAACCTAAACACCTCAGAATTTCTGTTATGCTATAAAACACTGCATGAAACAAAGACCAGTAACATCTTTCAGATGTTTACAAAGATTTGAGTTAACTAAAAAAAAAGGTCTCACTCTAATTCCTATAAGGAAAAATGTTCACTCTGTTGTTTACATGACGATTTTCTCAGTACCATCCATGAGATATTGACACTCCAAAGGGCGACAAAAAAAACATATCTCTCTCTCTCTCTCTCTCTCTCCCCCCCCCGGGTCATGACCAAAAAATGATATAAGAATCTAATTACACAGGAAACAGCTTGGGTCTGTGGAAGGAGATTATGCAATCAAAATACAGAATCCAGCTCAGGGTAACAAGGAAAACTAGAAAAGAATCTCGGAAAAAGACTGGAGTTATAAGAATTCAGGGACTCTCTCTCTCTCTCTCTCTCTCTCTCTCTCCCCCCCCAGGGCATGACCAAAAAATGATATAAGAATTTAATTACACAGGAAACAGCTTGGGTTTGTGGAAGGAGATTATGCAATCAAAATACAGAATCCAGCTCAGGGTAACAAGGAAAACTAGAAAAGAGTCTCGGAAAAAGACTGGAGTTATAAGAATTCAGGGAAGTACTTATGCTAGCTCTTATTATTCTAATACATGTTAATTCTCAGGCCCAGCAGTTATCTGCTATATTAATGGGTTTGAGGTATTGATATCATAACAGGTTTGAGGTAATGATATCATTTGTAATACTTCTTTCGATGCCAAAGCAAAGGATGAAGTGTATACATGCATACACTAAGCACCCACTCAGTTCAATGTTCAATACAAAAATTAAGTAGGTATCCCTGTACTTTTTTTTCCTTTTCTTTTGGTGTCGAAAGGTATCCCTGTACTTGAATGGTTAAGTTATTTTTATGTTAACTGGACTTTTTATATTAAGTGCCGGTTATTCGGACATCATCAAACCCGTGGAATGCCATAAAATGCCGAATATCACAATTTTCAGCACTTGTCAAGCTTATCAAACATAACCTAAGTCAAGTATCCCACTAAGGAGAATATTCATCTAATCCAGACAAACACTAAACATCAGTTTCGCCCTAAACAAACAAGGCCCTCTTCATAACTCTAGCATGACGAAGCTTTTTAACGGGGCAATTGGATCAAGCACAAGAGAGCATCTATGCAGTAATATTGTGGCAGAAATCGTGTGCAATAAAAATCTTCTGCCAAAACAGGATAGATGTTTAAATGGAAAAATGGGGAGTGGGAATGATAACTCGACTTCAAGTATATTGTACTTATTTCCATCAGGAAAAGAGGACGACCCTTACAAAATTGGATTAGGGCATGAGATCTCTCTCAGACTAGCAATCTAAATTGTCGTAATGCTGTACCTTTGGAACACGAAATTATGGCCACAAGGTAAAATTTGTAATGCAACTGCCTTTATTCAATCTGTTCTTCCAAAACGGGAGTGAAATGGATAAAAGGAAACAAAAAGCTGATGGTAGAATTGATGCCTGAGGTTGGGTCTCAAGTAAAATAGCTCCACTACACCAAACCTACAGAAGCATATTGACTGCAAGGAGCACCAGGACATACTCAAGAACCTTGGAAAAGATGCTATCAATGTTCAAAACTGTAACTCTCATTAGGATAGCCATGAACCAGAAAACTTCAGTAAACGTTCGCCCAGTTATTTCGTTTTCACTTTCACCACCTAGGGCCCTACGAAAGATCCTCCATTCAAGCATAAGTACCAAAAATTCATCTAAAACCAACCTCGATATAAGATGCTGCAACCTCCGAGTGCTTTTCATTGGTCCGAGCTATGAAAATATCCCAGAAAACCGACCACCACTCAAAAAGAAAACCTCCGGGGGCATCAATTGCTGCATACATGCGCAAACTTAAGTACAGGGTGAAAAATAGACTAAATAAAAAAAGAAACTTTGGCAATTTACAGTACTTTAAAATGAATCCAAAGCTTAAAAGAAAGACAATCCACAGTTCTTTTTCAGCCAAAGAAGATTCTCACCAACAGGATCAGAGGACACTTTCCCTTCAGCTAGAAAAGCCTGAGCAGTGGCTTTCAAGTCTCTCTTCACTAAATAATCATGGATGTAAACATCCAACCTGTAATCAAAGGCATAGTTTTTTCGGCATGTTAAAACTACAAACCTAAAGAAAACACACGCCACGAGCATATTACAACAATCATCTAGGAAACAGAAGGAGAAAAAACAAAAATTAGAAGAACAACAGTACACCAGATTGAATCGACCCAAATGGGAGAGTAATTAGCAAACACAAACCCACCCCCAAAAAAAAAAAAAAAAAAAAAAAAAAAAAAAAAAGACTGCTTGACCATACACAACCCCCGGAAATCGCCCTAAGATAATGCAAACACGCTAGGAAATTGCGGCAAACGGCGAATAAACTGAAAAAGCACAAATCTTGAGCGGCGCAACAGAGGCAACCCCAGCATGTACGAGCAAGAGCACTCGACGGACGCGCGAAATCGACCGAAATGGCGAGACCCATCTCCACGAAAACGACCGGGGCGGCCTCTGAGCACCGAAAGGACTCACATTTTATCGGCTTCCCAGTTGGTCTGGGACATGGCTGAGCGATTCCTCGGGGGACTCCCGTGAGAACCCGAGCGGCCGCAAAGCAAGAAGCTTCAGCTCCCAATCCGGAACGCGAAGGGGCCCAGCTCCTCTTCCTCCTCCTCTGCCGGCGGCGCTGCGAATCTATGCCATGAACGAGAGAGAGAGAGAGAGAGAGAGAAGAGAGTAGGTCTTGTAAGAGAGACAGCAGAAGCAGAGAAGAATACAGAGAGAGAGAGAGAGAGAGGGGGGGGGAAGAAGGAGAAGAGAGAGGAGGAATTTCTTCTTCCTTTTGAGAGAATAGAAGCAGAACCTCAAATTTAGGCCAATGCAATAAAAATTGGAGGAGAAAAAAGATCAAATCAAGAAAAAGGGGGACAAGGTGAAAGTGAGACCATGAGATGGGGGAGGGGGGGCATTTTATAAGGAGACTTTAGGACACACTTGGGGGATGATGCTGATTCTAATTAGGACATAAATCCTAGGAGCCTAGGAAGAAAATTTAGGTTTTTCCTACTTGGAAAAAAGGTCTCGCCCATGGAAATACGAGCCCATTCGTGGAATTTTCCCGTTTCGCGTCGAGGTTTAATAGGTATAGTAATTAAGAGGATAAGATCGGCCAAATCAGCACGAGAGTCTCGCGTGAAGAGAAGATGCAAGTTAAAAAAAAAACAAAGCATCTGTAAAAGGATGTATCGCTCGAAAATTTAATTGAATTTGAAATATGAATCAATAATAGCGGGATAAAAAAAAAAGAAGTTTAATCTAAATATAGAATGTACGAAAAGCTAAATGTCAAGCACTTTTCATGTTCTTTTTTAATTTTCATGTAATAATTGATTGATAGGTACGGTTATTTATGAAATTTTATTGGGAAAAGTTTAGGGTCAAACATCAACCTAGAGAGGGCAGGCGCAATCCCTTGCGCATGAAAAATTGAATGACTTAGGTAGTACTTGATAATTAGTGCCAAAAATAGAAATTTAAAGGGAAGAAATATTGCTAAACTTAGCTCTAGTCGACTCAATAAAGTACCATAAAGCTAATTCAAGCCAGCCTTATTATTTAATTCACATGATTTTCACATGATGTCATATTTTATTTGATAATTAGTCCACCATTCTATTCAAAGTCAAAGCGTGTTTTTCTTTTCTTTTTTCAATTTATTTTATCTCTTTTCTGGAAAATTTCGCTCGAGACTTTACATTGAAGAGTATTGCTGATTTGATTTTACGAACGAAATAAATTAAAAATAAATAATCAAAGAAATCGCCGCTTTGCTGATAAATGCGGCGACCGACGAAAAGACCGCAATGCCCATCACTCCCTTTCCGGGCCTACCCTCTGGCATCGAAATGACACGAGTGCCCTCAACACGTAAGCGAATTCGCCACCAATTCAGTAGTAATCACGTGTAATTTTGATGGGTAGTCCGGGATAAATAAGTAATTCCGCATCCATCGGCGCTCTAATGGCGGTTTGCACCCTGCGCTCGGGCTAAATACGTAATTTCGGATTCGGATCGATTCGGACATCTTGATGGACGTTTGCCACGTGTTTACTAGTTTGTTTTTTTAATTAGGAAGTGCAAAGCTCGATCCACGTGTTACTGTTTTTCCCCCTAATTTCGCTTGCGTTTGAAGCCAAAAAGGCCTTTTTAATCATTTGCATTTTCCCTAGGGAAATTCGAACGAATCTTAATCTTATCTCGTCCGCTAATTTTACCATAACAAAAGATCAGATAAAGCTTTTGGCAACGTGGCATGATATGTCCCTTCGTTCTTATCTTATTCACATTGCAATTAAGTATTAAATTGCCTACTTTCACACTATAAAAGAGATATCAATATGGGACAATAGCTCATTTATCTGAGCCAACCAAATCCGAGTGTCCTAAATCTCTTATTCTTAAAACTAAAACGAATTGCAACCCATGCATAATGAATAAGTAGCGATTTCTTAAAGAAAAATCAGGTAGCGTGGTGCAAATGACTACGCAAACCTCGCAATTAATAGAATTTGGGAGAGCTTAACTCAAATATCACCCGATCAAAAAAAAAAAAAAAAACTCAAAACATAAGCACCACCTCATGAAAGTAAAAGATTCGTCCTTACATGACAATCCATCAAATGTCTCGGAATTTTATATCGACCGTGATGAAACAGTTAGTTTAATTTTAGATATTACGTGAGATCATGGGTTAAAAAAAGAAAGAAAAAGAAATCAAGTAATGTTGGCCTTTGTAGCTTATCAAATGGCGTGTCCCTCATCGTGCCCCTCATCCGTTGACCCACGTGAATTTCGCTAGAAAATCCTCATGAACTTTGCTTTTTTCTATAGGGAGAGAGTGCTTTAGATCCTGACCTCGGTCAATAAAACAAATCAATCTTCTCCACCAAATATTCTATTAGTTTCTCGAGGATTGGACTTTTGGAAGATTTGATCCAAGGGGGCGGTCAACTCGGACACCTCATGGGTTTCTGTACTCGACAAGGTTGGTAGGTAAAATCCGACCATGAATGAGAGGAGGGAGATTGTTGTCTGTCCGGTCCCCGTGAAGTTTCTCTTTTTATCGTCCTCTTTCGGCCGCGCACGAGAGGAACGAGTCAATTTGGGGCCAACATCTTTCCTCGGACGCCTTTTTCGATTCCACCATTATTCAATAAAGAGTACTATGGCCACGCCCATATGGCTGTTCTTCAACGTCCCGCGTGCTACACATTGCTAAGAGTCGTGCAATTCGGGCTCGTTCCGACAGCCGGTCAAGCTCTTACTGACTCATTGTCGTGTGCCACATTTTGATTGGCCTACTCCACCTTGTTCTAATCACGAGACCATAAAGATAGGCTTGATTAAATGTATCCATCTTTTCTTGGAAGCTTTTTTTTTTTTTTCCCGATTCCACTGTGATTTAACAAAGAGTATTGTGACAACACACATATGGGTGTCCTTCAACGTCTCACGTGTTGCCCATTGCTAGGAGTCGTGCAATTTGGGCTCGTTCAAATAGTCCGTCGAGCTCTTACTACCCAATTGTCGTGCGCCACATGTCGATTGGCCTACTCCACCTTATTCTAATCACGAGACCATAAAGATAGGCTTGATTAGATGTATCCGTCTTTTCTTGGAAGCTTTTTTTTTTTTTTCCCGATTCCACTGTGATTTAACAGAGAGTATTGCGACAACACTCATGTGGGTGTCCTTCAACATCTCATGTGTTGCCCATTGCTAGGAGTCGTGCAATTTGGGCTCGTGCGTACAGTCCGTCAAGCTCTTACTACCCAATTGTCGTGTGCCACATGTCAATTGGCCTACTCCACCTTATTCTAATCACAAGACCATAAAGATAGGCTTAATTAGATGTATCGGTTGAATTAGGGTCGAAATAGCTTTTTGAATTATTGGATTTTGAAAGAAGTTTTGGATGTTTTTGAGGTTGTTTTTTGTAGGATTGGAAGTAGAGGAAATAGGAGAAAATAAACGATTTGGTTGAAACATCTAATGGCAATTGTTTTTTTTTTTTTTGGTGTACATAGTCAGAAGAAAATAATTATAAGTTAATCGAGTTAATTGCTAACTTTGATTAACAAAATTATGTCTTCCAGTTATAAAGTGGGCTAAGAGAACGCACAAAGGTAAATGGGCCTCTTGACCCAACCTGGTTCACCATCACAAAGCCCAACTCCACACGTGTATTCCTGCATTTAGCTTTTCTCTTTTATTTAATCTTGTTATTATGTCTTGCTTTTCTATTTATATATCAGATAATTTATCTTTGTAATTTGATATGGCTCATTCTACGAATTCCCTAATTTGTCATAAAAACCACTCGTATTTTATCATTTGTATACATACTAGAATCTATGCTTGCTTTAATGTGAAATTTGTAGCTTAACTTAAGTTCTATTTGTAATAGTCCGTTTAATTCCGTTGGTCAAAAAATAATGATGAGAGAATGATGACAAGACTAGAGATGATATGATGAGTCATTCCGTGGGATCGCCAAAGGAGTAGCGTTAAAGAAGTGTTCCACATGTTGGGAGTTTCAATTTTTAATTGACACTCGAATCTTTGGAGTACCAAATTTGACGGGAGGGATACTTGTCAAAAATTAAGAAATGTACATTCAAGTGCCAAAATTTAAGCAAAATGTATTAGTTAAATGCCAGCAACAAGAAAATTCAATCAAAATGCTGATGTGGCATTTTTTTCGGTAAAATAAAAAAAATGACATCTTTTTATTTTCAGATTTGAATTTTAATATAAATATTATTAAATTAAATTTAAAACCAAATTTGAAAAAAAAAAAAAAAAAGGGAGGAGATGAAGATTGTAGAAGGTGAATGCTCAGCGCTTGCCATTGCAGCCTCCCCACCGTTTCCACCCTCAGCTTATGTAATCTTCATCTCCTCCCTTTTTTTAATAATTTAATTTGATTAATATTTATAATAAAATTCAAAAAGAGGCAAAACAACGTCGTTTTGGCTCTTCTTTGTTAACTTGGCTCTCTAGCAAACCATGTAGGCGAGTTATATTATTAAAAAATTGCCATGTAGGATTTTCGATCAAGGTCGCTGGACTCAGCATTCAAGTGTCCCAATTTTCAAAAAAAGTTATACTTAAATAAATCTTTCATAACTTTTGACACTTCCATTGTACTTTTGCTATTTTTAATCATACCTAAACATGTCAAACTAGTAGATTAGGTCGGCTTGAAAATGAAGCGATCCAAATTGATCCATGTTCATATAATACTAATATAGTGACCTATACCCTATCCGACCATACTCATTCGACACTTGATATCACCCCAATTGTTAAAGCACTTATATATTTAACCCAATCTAAAAAAACTTATGCCAAAACTGAAGTGAGAGCATAGGGTGAGCAAGGGTGAGAGAGAGTGAAAAAAGAGTCGTGAGTTGGGTTTAAGCAAGTTGTAGCCTATTTAAAACAGGAAAATTGTCCAAAAAATCTTAAATATACTGTACTTTTGTCAATTTAATTCTAAACTTTTAACATTCTGTCAATTTTGACTAGAATTTGCTTACATAGACACTAGTTATCTTACGTGACATAATTGGTGTTAATGTAGATAATTTTTTATAATATTTCTTTATATTTTTCTTCTTTTCCCTTTTTTTTTTCCATTTTTTCGCTCTTCCTTCACTATTTCTTTTTAAATTGTGGCCAATGAGAGTCACTACGCCCTTGCCAAGTTACTGGTGAGGGCCACGATGCTCTTATAAGTTGTAGGGCGAGGGTTGCAGCCGTCGCCTAAATTTGGGCAACACAATCATAGTTGTAGCAAGAGAGGTTCCGGCGACTCATGCTAGCTTTTCCTAGTGGATAGCTAGAGCCTAGTGACTCTCGCTAACCTTAGTTGAAAAAACAAAAACTTAAAAAAAGAAAGAAGGAAAAGGGAAAAAAATAAAAACAAGAAAGAAAAAAATAAAAATCAAAAATCAAAAATATTAAATTTATTAAAAATTATCCATGTTAGCATCAACCATATCACGTAGGACATTCAGCATTTACGTTAACAAAATCATTGCCAAAATTGACTGGTTGGACTCAATTGATAAAAAAAAATGAAATAGTTAAGAGCTTAATTGATATTGAAAAATTTAAGATTGAATTTTCAAAAGTGTCATAGGTTTAGAACTTTTGGACAATTTTCTCCATTTAAAATCCATATTATTTTGGAGTTTATAATTCTAAACTCATTTATGATATGTTTATTGAATATAACTAACTCTTATAATAACTCATTTTATTAAATATGTATTAAGAAATGGTTTTATGACTCCTTTTATCTAGTCTAGCTATACCCACTCCGAAAATACAAGATTAACCCAAGAAAATTAATTTAATCAAAAATTCAATTAACCTTTGGAAAGTAGTTTTGCCTTTACACTATGCTTTGCGTTCACTATTTTCGTAGGCCTCTGTGCTCCACATTCAACGCAAAAGAGATCATAGAGAGAGGAGAAGAAGAAGAAGAAGAAGTTGATTTCATGTGACCCTTGGGTCGTTTACCATGTGAATTGAAGTTGATTTCTCCATGCAACTCATTCTCTCCCCAATTCCCCCGTCGAACGTGCTATGCCTTAGGTCGTTTATCATGTGGTTTGAAATTGATATGACAGATTTTCTATCGTGGGATTGCGTGGGAACAAAAGATACTTTTAACCGACGAGTTTCTAATTGGACAGGGGATGGGAACGACATGAGTAATCTTTGGTTTGGGTCATTATAATTCCGGTGGTCCAAGCACGCATGTCCAACAAAATGACAAGATAAGTTAGTGCGCTTGTGTAGCGTGTGCATAGTCTAGTAGCATAACAAACGCAAATACTTCAACTGGCTCGGCGTATCGGTTTGCCGATGGGGACAGCGATATAGGAACGTGAAGTTGAGGTTGCATTTGCCTTTTCGGAAGAATTACCAAAAAAGTCTTAAACTTATTGCAATTGTGCCAATTTAGTCATAAACTTTTTTTTATAGCTAATTTAGTCCTAAACCTTTTATAATTGTGCCAATTTAGTACATTCGGTCAAAATTGGCTGGCCGGTGCTAACGTGGACACCAGCTGTCCGGCGAAAGCTGACATGGCAAATTTTTTTTTGTTATTTATTTTTTTTTTCGAATTTTTAAATATTTTTTGAATTTTTAAATTCTTTTTTTTTTTTCAGCTTCTCCTCTAGAGGCGAGGGCTGGCGAGGCTAGCCTCACCCAGCCATGGTGAGGGCCGAGCTCGTCGGCACTGGTGAGATCGACACTTGCCATGGCTAGGTGGGGCCGAGCCTCGCCAGATCCAAGGCGAGGGTCGACCTCGCCCAGCCAAGGCGATGGTCCCGCCCGCCGCTCCATGTTTCCGGCGATTCTGGCTTCCGCAGTTTGTTGCTGCGGAAGCCGAGTTGGGTCGTCGTCTTCTCCAATCCACCCTCTGCAAAACGAGCCGAAAAACCCTTGGGTCCTCGGCAAGCTCCAACAATGGAGGCAGCGAACAGGGCGCTAGCCATGCTCACGAAGTCATTGGTGAGGCCGGCCTCGCCGTCGTTGGGTGAGGCCCCGCCAGATCTGGCAAGGGCCAAGCTTGCCGGCACTCCAAAGTGAGGGTCGGCCTCGCCCAGCCAAGGCGACGGTCGACCTCGCCATCCATGGGCGAGGCCAGCCTCGCCATTGGCCGGTGAGGTCACCCTCGCCGGCCCTCACCTCTGGCCGGCCAGAGGAAGGAGAAGCTGAAAAAAAAAAAGAATTAAAAAATTCAAAAAAAATATTTAAAAATTCGAAAAAAATAAAAAAATTTTTTGCCATGTCAGCTTTCGCTGGACGGCCAGTGTCCACGTCACGCCGGCCGGCCAATTTTTGCTGAATGGACTAAACTCGCATAATTGTAAAATGTTTAGGACTAAATTGACTAAAAAAATAAAGTTTATGACTGAATTGGCACAATTGTAATAGGTTTATGACTTTTTTGGTAATTCTCCCTTGCCTTTTCACTAGGTCTAATTTTGAAATTTTAATGCACCGATAGAGATACCTCCTCAACAAGGATGATTCACATGGCAATTTTTTGTACATGTTCAAAAAATGCCAATGTGTGTTTCAAGTGTCCCGTATTGCATAGTGAAGTGATTTCTTGATTCCTAAATTTGGTTTAAACTTCTCAGTCAATCGGCTTATATAATATTACTTTGCTGAGAATGAGTTATTTACCCAAATAATAATAAATCTTACGCCCAAAGTAGATGTTGGGTTTTTTTTCCCTAATGGAAACTGGTTCTATGGTAATTTTGCCAATTCATTACTGAACATCTTACATTTGTGCCAATTTAGTCCATTTAATCACTTTTGACCGATCGATGCTGACGTGATAATTTTTAAATAATTTTTCAATTTTATTTTTAATTTTTTTCTCTTTCTTTTTAATTTTTCTTTCTTCCTCTAACCAATCACTGAACCAACCAAAGGCTAGAGTCGGCTAGGTTGACCTTTCTGGTCATTGGTAAGGCTCACTCTACCAACATTGGCGAGATGAGCCTCGGCCATGCTTGGCAAGGCTCACTCTAGCCGTCGCTAGATGAAGGCTAGCCTTGCCATGGCTAAGCGAGCTTGACCTTGCCTACCGACAATTGGACTCGTTAAAATATGTCTTAAACTCATATATGACTCATTTAAAATATAAAGGGTTAATATTCTGAAAAATCTCAAACTGGTATACCTGTGACAAATTTATCTCGACTGACCATAAAAAACTATAAATTGATACATTTATGACAAATTTACCCAAAATTAATTTATTCAATAACAAAAAACCAAAAAATGGTAAATTTGTGACAAATATACCCTTCGCTAAATTGGATTAATACCATAAAAAAATCACAAAAATTGTAAACTATGACAAACGGAGCGTAAAATCCTAAATTAGTATACCGGTTAATTGTCATATGTCATTTAACTTAATAATTTGACAATAAAATACAACGAAAACTAACATAAGTTAATTTGTCACAAGTGTACCAGTTTGGGATAAATTTATCAAATGTATACAAATTAGGGGTTTTTGGTGGTAAAAAAAAATAGTTTAGAATAAATTTGTCACAAGTATACTAGTTTTGGGTTTTTCAGGGTATTAACCCAAATATAAATGGGTTATATATGGGTTACTCATTTTCAACCTACTAGACTCATCCACAATCCGTTTCACTCTTTAGCCCTATAAAAGTATTTTTAAAAAATCGAAATTATTTATATTTATATTTATTTTCTTTCTTCTTCCTTCTTCCATTTTCCTTGGCCGGTGGACAGCGATGGTGATGATGACGACTAACCAAGTGAGGGATAAGCTCACTGGAGGTTGAGGCCTTACTGAATTCTAGCGCTAGTGAGGCCAAGACCTCACTGACATCTAGCGAGGCTCAATCTGGCAAGCCTCGAGCTTGACCTCACCGAATCTGGCAAGGTCAAGTCTCATTCAAGGCCGGCAAGGTTCGACTCATTAGAATCAAACAAGCTAAGCCCCATCGGCTATCGCTATGGCCGACGACCAGTGAAGAAAAAAAAAAAAAAATAAAAAAAATTAGATCCTTTTAAAATAAAAATTAAAAAATATATTTTTAAAAAATAAATTAAAATTAATTTTTTAAAAAGAAAATATATTAAAAGGAATGCATGGAGGAAAATCAAATTAGATTTTTTTAATTTTTTAATTTATTTTCAAATTTCAGGCAAACATAGGAATATATTGTTATTTTTCTAGGAAATGACTTCTTAAAAAACATTTTAAAGAAACAAACGGAGCCTCAATTTTTTTTAAAAATTGTAAAAACTGTTCACTAAATTTGTATTGAATGGAATTGTTTTAGTAATATCATTTTAAAAAAAAATCATAAGAAACAAGGTGAACCTAGATTTGGAAGTATTTTAGCAATATAATCCTTAAAAAATCATAAGAATAAGTTTTCCTAAATTGTGTTAAATATGGATGTATTTTAACAATATGGATTGGGTTGGATATGGGTCAACAAATTTATGAGAAAATTTCAAATAAAGACTTGAAATGCCTTCGTTTTCTCAAATAAAGACTCAAAGTAAATTTTGTTTTAAATAAGAGCTTAAAGTGGCAAAATCATCCCAATTAAGGCCTTGAAGTGGAACTTGTTTCAAATAAAAGCCTGAAGTGGCCATATCAATTTCAAAAAAGAGCCTAACCTCTTGAAAGGTACTGTCGTCTTTTAACTTAATTTTTTTCTATATATTTCTTTTTCTTTTTGCCTTTTCCCCCTTCCTTTGGTCGGTTGTGGTGGAGCTTGCCAGACTCAAGCGAGGGTTGCCTTTGCTCGGCTTGGTGAGGGCAGCCCTCATCGGCATTGAGCAAGGGTATTCTTTTCCAAATCTAGAAAGGGCAAGGGTTGCCCTCACTTGGGCTAGTGAGGGCAGCCCCCCCATCGTCGGCCAAGGCCGTTCCTCACCAAATTTAATAAAGGCATTCCTGCCAAATCTTGTGAGGGTCACCTAGCCTAGGCTGTCCCAACATCGGTGTGGGCGACCCTCGCCTGAGGAAGGCGAGCTTTGTTAGCCAGCGACGACGATGGCTAGGGGAGGGAAGAGGAAAAAAAAGGGAAATGAAAAAGGAAAAAAATATGATTATAAGTTTTTGACTTAAATACCCTTTCTCCGATGGCCGGAATAGTCATCGGCCAGCCAAAGACCTTTATTTGAGATGATTTGGTTATTTCAAGTTCTTATTTGAGACAATTTAACCATTTCAAGCTTTTATTGAAATAAGATATACTTTGAATCTTTATTTGAGAAGTAAAAGCACTTCGAGCCTTTATTTGGATTTTTCCAATATTTACATTACATATAAATGAGTCATAAACGGGTTAATGGGTCAATTTGGGTATGACCATTTTTAATCCAACCCAAATTCAACTTAGCCCACCTCTTTAATAGGTTTAGCGATAGTGAGGACAAGCCTTGCCAGGGCTGTGGGCGAGGTTGAGCTCGCCCTCACTGTGCCTCCCCAAGGGTGGTCAAGCTCACCCTCACTATGCTAGGAGAGGGCGAGCCTCAACAAACCCCTGGCAAGGCCTTGCATTTATTGATGCCTCGCCAGGGTTGCAGGCAAGGTCAAGCTTGCCCAAGCATGACGAGTTAAGGCCTTGCTAGGGGTAGCCGAGGCTCGCCGGTGATTGATGAGGTCTACTTCACTGGCCCTAGCCTCTGCTTGGTCTGGCAACCAACCAAAGCAAGAAGGAAATAAAAAACAAAAAGAAAGAGACAGAAAAAAATAATGGAAAATAAATCGAAAAGAAATATTTAAAAATTGTCATGCCCGCATCGGCCAACATCCGTGATAGTTCCATCCGGCTAAGAATGACTAGATGAATTGAATTGATACAAATGCAAAAGTCTAAAACTAAATTGACAAAAAAAAATTTACAATTGAATTAACATAATTACAATATATTTAAGATTATTTTGCTAATTTTCGCCACATAACTCATTAATTACAACCATTCACCAATAGTTATTGCTCTAAGTATGGTTACAACTATACTAGTGAGTTTCCATGCCTCATATTCACATATCGATATTATCCACAAGTAGTTACAATTTCTAAAGTTGTTGGGCTACTTAACTGTTGAATCGACATTATGATCATCGCATTCTCTATAAGAGTTTTCCTAATATTGACTACATTAATTGATATTGTAATTTACCGTTTTACGGTTACTGTAAAATGGGATTTGGTCTAAGATGAGATAAAATGTTTATTAGTCTAATATGGGATTGGCTAGTGTGGGCCGAGTTGTGCCTGACCCGTAATGAGAGAGCCTAACTGGAAACTCTATAAATAGTACTCAAGTCTCTCCTTTAACCATAATTTTTACATGTATACTCACATAAGAAGCATTTACCTAACGTTAAATGTGAGGAAATCGTCTCATTAAGCCAGTGATACAGAGGACAATAGAGGAGAAGGACTTGCGCGTAAAACCTCAGTTTTCCGCTTCCGCTTCAAGAACGATGGATCCCAAAACAAGTGCGTTAATTTTTCTACTCTATTATGCATGTTCTGGTTCTGATAATGGAGATCTTGGGATTGCACAATTTGTATCCAACATGTGGTATTAGAGCCTCCATAACTCTATAACTCGAACGCATTGGATTTTACCATAATCTGAGATTTTCGAGATTTTTCGTTCAATAAAAAAAAAATTATATATTCAGGCTGGTCTTGTCGAGACGAGTAGAATTGCGGGCAGCACATTGCCGAAGGAGGCCGCATGCGCTCCCACACGTGGCCATGTACCGCCTAGGCATCGAAGACATGCCCGAGCGCGGGGCGCGGCACGTGCGTGCATCACATGTGGTGCTAACGGCACGATGACGTCAACGACCCAAACCCGACCTAATTGGTGACCGACCTGACCCATTGACTCGACCTGACCTGGTCAACCAGTCGGATCGGTTTTTGACCACCCACGCATGAGCTCCACACGCCGCACACTTAGGCGGTGCGTGTGGGAGCATGGGAGCTCCGATAGGCGCGTGGTTGGCGGCGTTAGGTTCATATGAATATTTCCTATCTTGTGGTGTATTTATTTTATATGTTTGATGATTTTATGGATGTGAAAATACATATACAGCCATAAATACGTGTATTTTTAGTGTATTTATGTGTATTTTTCTTATATTTTCTGTGATTTTTTAAATATATGTGTTGGGTTATTGGTGTGTTATCACAAAAACATTATAAAAGTATTATTCATTAATAATATACAATAAAGTTTAATTTTATTAATGAATAAGGTAGTGTAATTAGCATGATATGTGATTTCAGTGATATGTTGCCCCTATCATAAAAGTTAAAATCACATGTATATGATGTATATGAGATTTAAATTTTATATTTCCAGTATGAGAGAGTTTCAAGAATTCAATTGAGTTGTGACCACCAAAGTGGCGCACTTAATTGGGTTTGAAAAATTTCAGTCTCGTAAATTGATTGAGATGTCTCATGATCTAATATATAGTTATACTCTCAAAGGAGGTGATTATGTATTAGTTCATAGAGGGATACATGATAATGTTGTGGAGGAATGACTGATCCTAGTGGTTCAGTACCCAAAGGTGATGAATTCACGAAAATTAGAATATATTCTCATAATTGCTATCATGTGGAGAGTATACAATTACGTGTCATATATTTTGCCCAAAGGTGATTATGGGTGCGTTTGGAAAGGTTTTTGGGAAAAGCCTTTAAGAAAATGTAAAGATCTTTAGTCTAAAGGGTTTTGATGAAATGCAAAAACTGTTTGGTAAATTATAATTTAAAAGTGCCTTGAGAAGCAATTTTAGGGGAATGCTGTTTGGTAAACATATGTTTGGGAAGTCCTTTGGCATGACTAATTTAAGCTTTTTTTAATTTTTCTTTTTTTTTTTAAAATTGAAAATAAAAAAATGACTTGTTTTTTTAATATATTTTCGCACTGAGGTGTAAAGTAAAAAAGATATATTAATAAATTCATAAGTAAAAAAAATGCATAAATGTTCACTTTTTCTCAATATAAAAAAAGTAATTTCATTATAATAAACAAAATTACATAGGCATCGAAGAAAAAAATAGACTTTCATTGAAAATTACAAACATTCTTAAGTATTTACTAAACTCATTGTTATTTGATCAAGTGAACGCGTCATATCTGAAAATAAATTATCATTTGAAGTGCTAGCCCCCTCATTTGTACTATCAAAATCAACTGAATATTCATAATTGAGATCCAAATCCGCTCTTGCAAAATGTCTATCATTGACAACCTTTCGACATATATAATTATGTAAAGCCATCGCTGCTACAACAATTTTTACTTGTTTTTCAAACGGAAAACTTGACATATACTTTAAAATCTTTCTCCTTCAATACACCAAAGGCTTGCTCAATTTATGATTGTAGTGAGGAATGAGCACGATTAAATACCTCTTGATAACCTATAGGGGCAGCACTTCGGTTGTGAGCGAAGAGAGAGTTGAGCGTCTGGACTCTAAGCAAAGAGAGAAATGGAGAGACAAATCAAGCAAAGTAATCACATGACTATAATTCTCACAATATTGGCATGAGATTCACATTCATTGCTTCGTTAAAACTCACTTCCATCGGTGTTAGCAATCTCTCCAACCAAATATCAAAGTTCTAACGATAAGGAAAGTTTCCCCCTTTTAGCTTGATTTTGTAGAGGAAAAAGAAAACTACAGCCTGACAAGATGTACCCGTCATCATCGAAATTTCATAAACAACGGACCTAACAACAAAAACAATCCAAATTTGGATCCATGAACATCTATACCTTGTTGGGTTTGCCATAGTGAAGGAGAGGGATCAAAATAAGATGAATATCCTCCTCTTCCAGAACAGTCCCAAGCTATGACGTAAATCTTAAATCTCTCAAAAGGCGGGGATATTGTGACGACATAGTGAATTACATTTTATTCATATTAACCTTCTAATCCCTCCTACCAAACATGATGTGTGCTTGATTCATTATTTTCCTTTCATCTCTTTTTCCCTGGGTAATCAGCTTGATGCCTTCTTTTTCATCAAAACCACCTCATCCAAAGTAATGTCTTACTATGAGTAACACAAAAGTATCAATTGGGAATTCTTGAAGGCACAGTCCATTCCAATGAGAAATTGAATACGTCCATTCTTCAGAACTATTCTGAACTTAAAATTAACTAAATTCTAAGAATGCACAGCAAAGATCACATCTTTGCTTATATAGTACCACTAAATTTAGGCATAAATTAGTTACCAGGACGTGCAACACAAACGTATAGAATTCCAATTCACTGCAAAATTGAAACGAAAAACGAAAACCGAAGAGATCATACCACTTGAACAGAAATAATATAATCGCCAAATCTCATCTTGAGTTCATATTGAACTAACAAAATTCCAGAAATTACATTGATTTAGATGACCATTGTCCAATGGCTACGACTACATCTATATCGGAAAAAAAAAAAAAAAAAAAACCAGGAGCTAGAAATCCCAACCAGGAAGTGCACCAAATTCACACCAGCAACCAATCTAAGGGGGGGCCGGAGGCATTACCGCGCCCTTTCATTTCTGCCTGATTTTGCAGGGGAAAAGAAAACACTAGCCCGACAAGATGTACCGTCATCATCGGAAAGTTTCTGCCTTTTAGCCTGATTATATGGCAGCTGCTACTGCCTACTGTGACATGCTACAACAGTTGCAAGAAGAAGGCAATGAAATGAAGAATAATAAAAAGAAGAAGAGGATAGAGAGAGAGGCCACCGGGGCTACCCAGATACCAAATAGATCAAACAAAAAACGTGTTTCAACGAAAAGGATTCATCACTATCGCCAAACAGAAAGCTAAACCAAATAGTAGCAAACCATAGAGATCCAGACCTTCCAAGGGGAATGATCGAGGCGAGCGGAGAGGCATCCGAAGCAAGGGGAAGGCACCAGAGGACCGGGTGCTGATCAAGCGAGGGCAACAGTAAGCCGGTGAAAGAGGGAACAGATTTCCCCGAATCTGGAGCAAGATATTGAAGAGAGTTGAGAAGAGTAGAGGGGAAGAGAATAGCGGCGTTCAAGTGGAAAAGAAACGCATATGTTAGGGTTTCTATTTGCAAATGGTCAAATTTGGAATTTTGATAAAATTTTGGGGACAACAAAGGAAAAACAATATTTTTTTTTAAGTGCACGTGGGCTTGCTGAGAATGCCACAAAGCCAAGGCAGCCCCTTTGCTGCCTTGGGCTTTCAGCATTGTGGAAGCCTAGCATTTACACAATGGACTTAAAAAAAGTTTGCCAAACACCACAACTTTGCCCTAAGGGCCTTTGAAGGCCTAAAAACCTTTGTGAATGCCAATTCCAAACGTAGCTTATGTGATTTTGCATGTAACTCTTTGGATGTGTATTTGTACGTCAAGTTACACAATGCTCGCATGATGCTAATTATATATACTGCTTGTCTTTCAGTCACATTTTTTTGTAAACGGTAACTCCGTCACTATTGACGTTCTCGCTGGTTCAAACTTTAAGAGATGGAGAGAAGATTTTCTATTTACTATGGAGATGACAGATGTTCATATGGCTCATACTGCCGATCGGCCGGCAGATATTACTGCCGAGAGTACAAAGGCTCAAAAAACATATTTTGCTGCATGGGAAAAGAACAATAAAATTTGTTTGCTATTCATGAAGCGTTCCATTCAGGAACACTTGAAAAATGGTTTGCCTGCAGACTGCACTGCTAGGCAAATGATTGAAGTTTTGGTGACTAGAAATCGTGTCTCATCTAATGTTGAGATAGGGACACACATGCAAACACTATTTATTATGAAGTATGATGGTTCTAGTGGAGTTAGAGATTATGTTATGATGATGGTAGATTTGCAAACAAAGTTTCAGGTTCTCAATATTGATATTCCCACTGCCTGCATTGTGCATCAAGCTCTAAATACTCTTCCTCCTGATTTTGGGATCATCAAGATCGATTATAGTTCCCAAGATGAAACATGGTCAATTAATGACTTAATTGCAAGGGTAGTGGCAGAGGAAGAGAAATTGAAGAAAGATAAATGGCACATTACTTTTTATGCTTCTAGTTATGGTAATGACAATGGTAAGAACTACCCACAAAGGTAGTTCTTAAGCTGCTAGTCCTTCCAACAATAAATAAAATTCTGAAGGTGCTAGTCCTCCTAACAGTTTGGGTCCTAAGAAAGCATTCCCCAAGAAAGATGGTGTTCTTTGCTACTTTTGCAGGGAGAGAGGACATGTAAAGAAACGCTACAATAAGTATAAGGCTTGGTTGTCTAAGAGAACTAAGAGTGAGTCTAAAAGTAATGATTTTTTTAGCATTTGTTTGTGAATCCAATCTATCTGATATCCCGACCAATTCGTGGTGGCTAGATAGTAGTGTAACTGATTATGTTGCATTTACCATACATGGGTTCATAAATCGAAGGACGCCAAACTAGGATGAGTCAAAGCTCACTGTTGGAAATAGCATTCGAGTTGACGTCGAGTTTGTGGGAAATGTTATTTTGATTTTAGATTTTGGTTTTAGGATGGTGTTGAGAAACGCTTTTTACGTACATTCTTTTAGGCGGAATTTAGTATCTGTGTCTTGTTTGGACATGTGTGGATACCCTTTTGAAATAAAGAGCAATACTATTTCCATGTTTTTTGATTAAAAAAGGATTGAGTGTTGCAATTTATCCAATGGATTATATCGATTGAGTTTATCTCCTAATGACATGTACATTGCTTTTTCGGTTGAAAAAGTTGGTTCCAAAAGGCTTCTACCTAAGGAACAGTCTTATGCATTGTGACATAAACGTCTTGGTCACATATCTAAAGAAAGAATAGAAAGGCTGACATCTTGCTTACTCTCAAGAGTGATCTAGAAACTTGCGTAGACTGTTGTAGAGGTAAGATGACTAAGATAAAGAAAAAATCCACCATACGAAATTCTAATTTGTTGGAGGTTGTTCACACTAATATTAGTGGACCATACACAGCTATTATGTGCAAATTTTTTTTATTTCATCACATTTATTGATGACTATTCCCGATATAAATACTTATACTTAATTAAAGAAAAATCCGAGTCTCTTGACAAATTTAAGATTTTTCGGACCGAAGTGGAGAAATAGTTGGGAAAAATTATAAGGATTGTCAAATCTGATTGTGGTGATGAGTATTTTGGTAGGCACAGTGATGCTGGATAACTTAAAGGGCCATTTGCAAGATACTTAGAGAATTATGGGATAGTATGTTAATTTACTATGCCCGGAAGTCATGAACAAAATGATATAGCTGAAAGGCACAATCGTATTCTTATGGACATGATGAGAAGTATAATTATTAATACTAATTTACCTTATTTTCTATAGGGTGAAGCTTTGAAAGCAACTCTTTATATTCTAAATCGTGTTCCTACTAAAGCGGTTCAATTGACTCATTTTGAGTTGCGGACTGAACGTAAACCTAACTTGAATCATCTTAAAGTTTGGGGATATCCAGTAGAAGTGAAGTTATATAATCCAACATCGAGTAAGCTGGATTCCAAAACTACTCGGTGTTACTTCGTATCTTACACAGATCATTCAAAAGGGTATCAATTTTACAACCCTAATGGAGGTACAAGAATTGTGGAATTTCAGACTGCAAAATTTTTGGATTTTGATGTAGCTGAAAATGGTAGTTGCTCATTTCACCAAAAAAAAAAAAATAGTAGCTGCTCACAAACTATTGAAGATGATAGTATGGTGGGTATTACTGGATCCTTGTCTCATCCTGTGCAGACAATTATGAAGCCTCTTGTGCCACAAATCGAGCTTATTGTGGCTTAGAATCCTATTGTTGAGACAGTTCTTGATGAAATTCCTCAAGCCCCTCAAATTCAGAATGAGGTTAAAGTAGCTTCACTTAGAAAATCGACTAGGGAAAGACGTTTAACTATACCACCAGACTATTTTGTCTATTTAGGAGAGCATGATCATCATATTGGTTGTGTTGTTGATTCGGTAACTTATACGGATGCCATCTCATGTCCTCAATCAGATTTGTGACTAGATGCGATGAAAGATGAGATACAATCTATAAAACATAATAATGTTTGGGAGCTTGTTGAATTGTCTGAAGGTTATAAACCTATTGGTTGCAAATGGGTATTCAAGACTAAAAGGGATTCCAAATAAAAGATTGAAAATTTTAAATCTAGGCTAGTAGCCAAGGGTTTCACTCAAAGAGAAGGAATATATTATGAAGTAACATTTTCTTCAGTTTCTTCTAAAGATTCCTTTAGAGTGATCTTGGCATTTGTAGCTCATTTTAATATGGAGTTATACCAAATGGATGTTAAGACTGCCTTTTTAAATGGAGACCTTAATGAGGAGGTTTATATGGTGCATCACGAGGTTTTGCAGCAGATGACTCAGGTAAGCTTATTTATAGATTAAAAAAAAGTCTATTTATGGCCTTAAGCAAGCTTCTAGACAGTGATATTTAAAGTTTCATAATGTTGTCACTTCATTCGGATTTATTAAGAACAAAGTAGATCAGTGTATATACACCAACATCAGTGGGAGGAAATATATTTTTCTCATATTTTATGTGGATGATATATTGTTTGCTAGTAGTGACATTGGTTTACTGTATGAGACAAAGTGGATGTTATCGAAAAATTTTGACATGAAAAACTTTGGTGAAGCATCTTTTGTTCTTGGCATTAAGATCTATAGGGATCATTCTCGCCGTTCATTGGGTTTGTCTCAGAGGGCATTTATTGATCGCATTTTAGAAAGATTTAATATGCAACATTGCAAATTAGGAAATGCTCTTGTTATTAAGGGTGATAAATTGAGTCTTTCACAATGCCCTAATTCAGATTTTGAGAAAGCTCAAATGAATAATGTACCTTATGCTAATGTGCTTAGGAGTATTTTGTATGCTCAAGTTTGCACTAGACCGGATATTGCTTTTGCAATAGGATTTCTGGACAGATATCAGTCAAATCCAGAACGCAATCACTAGGTTGCTGCCAATAATGTTTTAAGATACTTAAAGATAACAAGAGATTATATGCCGATTTATAGACATGTTGTAGACTTATAACTAGCAGGGTATTCAGATGTAGATTTTGCTAGCTGTGAAGATGATAAGAAGTCAACGACATGATACATATTTATGTTGGCAGGAGGTGCAGTATCATGGAAGAGCAAGAAACAAAAATCCATATCTTCTTCTACCATGCAAGCGAAATTTGTAGCATGTTTTTAAGTTGCTACTCAAGCTATTTGGCTCTAGAACCTCATTAGGGAGTTATCAGTTTTTGATTTTGTGGATAGGCCCATACAACTACATTGTGACAATAACTCTGCAGTGTTGTTTATTAATAACAACAGGAGTCTCAAGGGGTCAAAACACATGGATGTCAAGTTTTTGACCATAATTACCTTTACCAAAAAAAAAAAAAAAAAAAATGAATCAGTGTAGAATGGTGATGTTGTAGTAGATCATATTCCTACAGATGATATGATTGCAGATCCACTAACTAAAGGTCTACGCCAGTGTGTATTTGAGCGATATATCATTAGCACGAGCTGATGAGCATCTTGGGATGCTATTATTTAGTGGGAGCTGTGTTTTATTTTTCTTGAATAAAGTTTACATCTGTTTTTGTTACAATTTAGTAATACTTTGATATATATGTCAACTTTTGTATTTAATAAAATATTTTTGAATAAAGTTTTATTTTGTTGAATATATATATATATATTATTAAAAGTCTTAAGGTATTGCTTAAACCTTAAGTAAAGGCTATGGGCATCCGATTATTAGTCTTATGCATATGTCTTGTTATATATGAAGAAATGTTAACTGTAATGATAGGATATATGTGAGTTCATTGGAATCATAAATACATTTTTTAGTGACATAAGTTTTTTGTGATGCTTAAGGTAAGAGAATGGTGATTGACAAATAGAATCTCTTTATGAGAGATATTATCCATTTGCCACACTATCATATTAAATCCATATCAATAAAGTTGAAAACACTTGTGACCATGGAAACTCTATGTGTATACATGCAGTTATTGCCATGATTCAATATTTGAGACTTTATGTGATATGATTGATTATTAATAATTATATCTAGATCAATGTGCGCACATACAGTACAATTTCAATTAATATAGTCCAAGTGAGAGAATGTAAGAATTTTCTTAATGTGAACTACATTAATTGGTATTGTAATTTACCATTTTACGATTATTATAAAACGGGGTTTGGTCTAAGGTGAGATAAAATGTTTCTTAATTAGTCTAATATGGGGCTGGCTAGTGTGGGCCGAGTTGTGCTTGGCCCGTAATGAGAGGTCTAGCTGAAAACTCTATAAATAGTGCTCAAGTCTCTCTTCTAACCCTAATTCTCACATGTATCATCACATAAGGAATATTTACCTAACACTAAAGGTGAGGGGGTCGTCTTATTGAGCCAGTGATACGGAGGGTAATAGAGGAAAAGGACTTGCGAGTGGAACATCAGTTTTTCGCTTCCGTTTCAAGAACGATGGATTTCAAAACAGGTGCGTGAATCTTTCTACTCTATTATGTATGTTCTAGTTCTTATTATGGAGATTTTGGGATTGCGCAATTTGCATCCAACATTCTCTTCTTGTTTTCAACACTTGGCCAAGTTTTACGATGGCCAACCCCTTGTTAGCTCCATCGATAAGCCTCGCCGAACACCTCTTGAATACTCGTCAATGCTGATCCCATGCAGACATCGACAATTATACTTTGTAAATATCGATATCCATGCCACACGATTCTCAGTCGTTCGATGGCTTGAATCACTTTCATCAACCAATCTCCCTTAATCGATCGACTTTCATCGTAGCTCGCACTAGAACAAGTCAGTTATTTTTCGATGTGGGTATCTTTGAATTGACAGGCCAAGTAAAACGTCGGTGGCCAACTTGGAACAAGTTGGTGGGGGAAGAAGTCAAGAATTGTGGGCATTGTGAGGTCCTCCTCGTGGGACGCTATTCTCCATATTAGCTCCGCTGAGCCAAAAGCAACAGCATGTCGGAACTGAGATCAGGTGGACCCCCAAGAAAAATAATGGTAATAACCAAGGAGAGAACAAAGATAAAGACCAAAATCCTAGGGCCAGGAGCCCTTAGACTAGGAAGGGGGCAACATCGCGAGGAGGAGGACGAGGACGGAGGAATACGGCCCACAGACCTTGGACTGTATTCTAGTAAATTCCCCCCCTTCCCCCTAAAGGAGCCAAAAACGACACGGGTCCGGGAGAATCCTAGCGAGGGAACGACAGGACGGGGCGGTCAGTTTTTCCTGTCCTCTCCTCTCTGCATCTGCGTGGGAAGATCATTTGCATGCATGCAGCGTCGTCAGCGCGTGCATGTACGTTTTGTTCTTCGTGCATGCCATATCGGGCCAACCTATCCTTTGTTGCATGGTCACTGTAGATGTAGATACGTCCCTCATCTATCGAACTCAGCAGCGTGAATTGGTAGATACACGACGCGTCGAATCTCACGAGAAGCAGCAGCAGCAGCAGCAGAGGCGAGCAAGAGAGGCTATGTTTACCTAGAAAATAAATAAATAAATGTTCTAAAGTACAATGCATAGGGTCCACATACGTATGCTAATAATTCCGACTTCTTTTCTAAGAATCTCGGGTGAATTTTTGGAACTGAATTTGTCAAGTAGTGTGCAATGTTACATTGTTCTGACTCGTTTTGTTTTTCATGAAGTATTTTAGTGAACACGAGCTTAACTATGTAAATGAGTGGCATTTGGACTCCCTCTCGATTATATTCCTGACTTTAGAGCTTAGGCTTATGTTTCTCCACTGTAATAGGTGGTGCCAATATACTATCTTTGGCCCATTTCGTGATGGTTTAAACTTTTAAGAAAAGTGATCACTCAACCATGGTTTTCATAAGGTTTATACGTTAAGAGTCCCTACACACCTCCTGTTTTCATGCCTGTTTTCAGGTATCTGATTGTCCGTTCGATGTAATTATGTCTATATCCTACCTTCCACGCCTAAACCGAGAGTTAGATGTGAGGAGGAGTGTTGAGGACTATAGTATAAACACATTATCATCGTCCAACTTCTATTTGTTTAAACTTTTGGGGAAAGCATCCGGTCCAATAAATTCAAATTTTTCTCTCTCTCTCTCTCTCTTGTTTTCTGTTCTTATAAGGTGTTTGAGGTGAAAGCACAAGACCCAAGTGTTAAATAAGGCTAATTAAGGAACGGAAGATACTGGTGTCACCTTGGGAAGAGAGCAGTGGTTTCACTTATTCGCCTCAAGATGGCTAGTGAACTCAAATGTTCAGGAAACAGCAGATGAAAATCTATTGTTAAATACTTTTCCAAGTAATCAGCTTCATCAAACTCCCAGCATTTCCATCATAAATCTCGAACGTACTCTCAAGTGGGGGATCTTTTATGCTTGTTGGGTCTTCAATATTCTCATTAAATGTAATTTCTTTTCGAATTAAATAGCCAATTTGAGCAGACAATAATTTCTATATAGGTTTTTTTGAATTTTTAACGTTCGGCTCTTCAAGTGAAAAGCAAGAAAGAAGAAAAGCAACAAATGGAACATTTTCCATGCCCGGAAAACGAGTGCTCGAGAAGGATGACATCAAGCTCTTTCATGAAAAGTTAGAATTTGGATTCAATCCTTTAGTACGAGAAAAAGCGAGGCTAAAAGTACAGAAAAAGTAGGAGGGAACATGCATGAAACATACGTTCCGAGTGCATACGTTATGAACAAAAAGGTTGTAGAAACCTTTTGTGGGCACTCGACAACAACCTCCGCCATACGACTCGTTTGCCTGCGCTTTAATAGCTTTTGGGAAGCTCTGTCTTACCCAATTTCAAGATGCCCCCACTTTAAAGACAGATGCCGGACATGCTGAGACATGCTTTACCAAAATTGGTTACCAAGTAGTTTAGTAGAACTTTTATCGAGCCTCGAGCATGGTTATGGCCTTGTCGATAGAATGAAAACCCACCGTCTTTGTTATCATTTAGTATATCGAGTCTGGCGATCGATTTTAGCACGACAAGAGTATCATCTGTACCCAAAACACATATTATCAATCACACAAGGTAAACTACAGCGGAGTACAATCATATGCTAAACAGACACTGCACGTCAATGCCTTATCAGCCAAGCACTCATGTGACGACTGGATCCAGTCCCGGTCCCCACCGGAAGAGGGGGTAAAAAGTTTCACGTGAACAAGAAAGTCCTCCCGGTCAAATCTTTCTTCAAGCCTTGGAAAGAGGTCCGATTCAAAATTAAGACACGACTCCCTTCGTCACCACAATACGAAGGCGGCGATCTTATAGTTCTTTTTCTACAAGATGTTATTTCTACTTTTCGACTCTCTTTAGGACGTTAAAATTGGAAAAAGAAAAGAAAGAGAAAAACCCGAGGTTTTAAAAAAATTGGGAGACTTTCATATATATATATAATTCTTAAAATGCTTAGGGTTAAATCGGCAGATGGGAAGAAACCAAGGTGGACGTCATCGTGAAAAGAGCATACGAAATAGAACGTGCATACACATCTGCTTCGCTGCCTCAACACAGAAGACATCGATGCGTCAGACAGCGAGGGCGAGAGAGAGAGAGAGAGACAGGGGTGACGCGAAATCTCATCTCAGGGACTCGAACGGGTTGAAATCTGGAATCGTGCGACGAGGACTAAGGCAATTCGGAATGACCCAGAAAAAGCACAAGCTGCGGACCCTCTCTTTTTTTAACCCAACCTTTGTCTTGTGCCGGCAGCAGCAGAGAGAGATAGGGAGGGCAGGGCAGCGCAGCGCAGGGCAGAGCAGAGCACGGCAGAGACTTGCTTGCATCACCGTCATGCAGGCGTCAATCCCCCGTCTCTGAGACGTTCCGTACGAGCCACTGTGCAATCAGAGCCCCATCATTGTCTCAATTATCAGGATCCCAGCGCCCCACACAGAGACACAAACAGAGAGAGAAATAGAGAGAGAGAGAGAGAAGGCATTGATGGTGAAGACGATGAGTCGTCCGAAACGAATTGACGCCACGGTGGGGGGGGACGACGAATCTAACCCAAAACTTCCCACGCATCGGAATTTCACTACGTGCGCGCAAACAGGGACTCGTCCCACGGCCGTGAACCGTCGGAGCTCCAACTTTGACACACTGTTACTTCGAGCTCCGTCCGATTCCTTTTCGAGGTGCAAAAGTTCAAATTGAGTTCGTGGTGCCAAGGTTAAAGTTGAAAATATCTTGAGTACTTTTTGAGGCTATCCATTCGAGCGAAGTGCAAGTTAATACCACGAATAACCCTAAATTAGCTTACTTACAAGAAATTTAACTCAAATAAAATTTTTGATTACTTAAAATCTCAAACTGATATATATGTAACAAATTTATCTAGGTTAGTTTCCATTCAATTTCGTTAAATTTTGCCGTCAAATTACTAAGTTAGATGATACGTGATAGTTGATGAATATATTAGCTTGGTGTTTTACTCTTCGTTTGTCATATGTATACTAATTTATGATTTTTCGCAGTATTAATCCAATTTAACGAAAAATATCGATGGGTAAATTTGTCACAAATGTACCGGTTTTGAGTAGTTAAAAAATTAGCTTGAGATAAATTTATTACGGATGTACTGGTTTAGGATTTTAGGTAGTCATGAAATTAATTTAAGTTAGTATATTGATTTGAGATTTTTTGCAATATTAATCATTTGAATGATTTACCTTTGAAACTATTTTCTAATATTTACTCGAATGCCTTGTAAAACAAGAAATCATCCAAATAATACTATTTTTTAAAGTCATGCAGCACATATGATATTCAAGTCGGAGTTTGAGTCCCCCCTCCTTCTAATCGAGCTTAATGGACTCGAGCTCGGACTTGGAAATCATATTAGATCTTAAAAGAAATCGAATTCATCGAAAGCTCGTATCAAACATCAAGCCTTACGATCGTGAAGTCAAGTCTCGAGCGGTAATTTCTACTGACTTGACTCAATTGTGAGTACCCCTAGCCCTATTTAGGGGTATAACAATCTTCTTGGACATCAGCATAGGAGCCTTTCATATCCTCAAAAAGATTTAGGGTGCGTTTGGCACCAGCTTTGCCAAGTACCTTTGGGTGTCCAAAGCCCATTTGCCCAAATATTGGGTGTTTGGGAACATTTTTAAACCTGCCTTGAAGAAATGCTGGCCTTCCAAAGGCTGAAAGCCCAAGGCAAGTCCTAAACTACCTTGGGCTTTCAGCATTTTCGAAAGGCCCGATGCACTGTTCATCTTCCTCTTCGTCGGATTCTCAGATGTCGGCCGGCGAGATGGCAACTCGGCCGGCGAGGTGGCGATGGGTTGGCGACGGGTTGGAGAGAGGCCGGCATGGTCGCGGCACCTCGGCGAACGTCGCCGACCAGTTGCGTGACCCAAATTTGGGTCGTGTCGGTTGCCTAGGTTGCGGCGAGGTCGGTCGCCGCGACCTCCAACAACCCACGACCTCGCCGTGACCCAAATTTGGGTTGCGGAGGTCATCGGAGGTCGCTTGGGTTGCGGCGAGATCTGTTGCCGCGACCTCCAGTGACCTCCAGCGACCCACGACCTCACTGTGACCCAAATCTGGGTCGCATAGGTCGCTGGAGGTCACGGCGACCCAGATCTGGGTCACGGAGGTTGCCTAGGTTGCGGAAGGATTTGTCGTTGCGAACTCTGGCGACCCACGACCTTGCTGCAACCCAGATCTGGGTTGCGGAGGTCACCGAAGGTCATGGCGACCCAAGCGACCCACGAACTCGCCACGACCCAAATCTGGGTCGCAAAGATCGCTTGGGTCGCGGTGCACGACCTCCGCGACCTCGTCGCAACCCAAATCTGGGTCGTGGTGGTCGCCTGGGTCACCGGTAACCTCCGCAACACGGTGGGCAACGCGATGGTGTGGCGAGGGTCGCCGCGCCACCTCCCCCTCGCCAGATTGCCTACCCTTTGCCGGCAGTGACCGGTGAAGCCCTTGGCTGGCCAACTTTCCTTTTTTTTTTTTTTTTTTTTAATAATAAAAGTCTTTTGCAAATTTAATTTACCTAAACACTATTTTGCACAAAGATACTTTACAATGGACTTTCACAAATAAATTTACCAAACACACTTTGCATTTTGAAAAACATCCTTAACTCAAAGGCCTTTACATTTTCACAAGGATTTTTCCCAAAAATCTTCCCAAACGCACCCTTAGGGATGCCCTGCGCTCCAAGGCACTCCACCTTGGACAGGGCAAAATTTCCCCACTAAAAATGCTTCGATTGGAATTTGTTGAGGCCCGGGCCAATAATAGGACCGCCCCGCCTCATTCATATAATTTTTAGAATATATATGTTTTATATTTAGTTCATTTTATATAGATGACAATTATAAATAAAATGTTCAAATATGGATTATCTATTATAGATATTCTGAATGTTAAGCTAAGCAATCCGATGGTAATTAAATATAAATTATTGAAACATAAATTAACAAAGAAAGCTTAAATTGGATATTAAGGGTAATTATTATGTATATTTGGTAATCATTCTGTTTTGGGATAAGTGTAATAGAAGTCCTACAACTTGTCACGAAAATGCAATTGAGTTCTAAAACTTATAAAAAGTGCAATCAAATCTTAAAACTTGTCAAATTATTTTAATCGAGTCCTAAAGTTAACGGTGTTAACTTTTTTAATGGAAAATGCGGACGTGGCATTTAAAAATAATTTTTATTTTCCATGTGGCTTTTTAAAATTATTTTTATTTAAATTGAATTTAAAAACTAGAAAAGAAAAGTTAAAATTTATTTAAAAAACAAAACAGTTCAAAAAAGGCCGGTGCTTCCTTCGCCGTCGCCCATTGCCAGAGGGGCGGGTGAGGGAGGAGCTACCTTTTTTTTTAAAAAAAATTTTTAAAAATAAATTTTAGCTTTTCTTTTTTTAGTTTTTAAATCTATTTAAAAAAAAATTAATAAAACATAATTAAAAAAAGCCATGTGGAAAATGAAAAATTATTTAAAATGCCACGTCCGTGCCATGTTAGCATTTTCCATTAAAAAAGTTGACGGTATTAACTTTAAGACTCGATTGAAACAATTTGACAAGTTTTAGGACTTGATTACACTTTGTGCAAGTTTTAGGACTCAATTGCATTTTCATGACAAGTTTTAGGACTTTAATTACACTTAGCCCTTATGTTTTTAATAATAATTTTTGTTCAATATCTTAAATGAATTTTTGAGCATTAAAAAGCATTTGATAACCACATAAAATTTCTATTTCTCGAATAGAAAAATAACACAAACACATTTGGTACAACTCTAATTTTTTTAATGTAGAATTTCTTTTAATTTTTATATGATTTTTAGAATTTTTTTCTTTTTCCTTCTCTTATTTTTCCTCCTCTAGTCGGTCGCTAGGCCTCGACGATGGCCAACAACTGGCCAAAGATGAAAGTCGGCGACCTTGTTAGCCCCTAGCGAGGTTGGCCTCACCCAACCACAATGAGGTTGAGCCTCACTGAGGGCCAGAGGTCACTGGACCTCGTCTTTGGCCATTCAATGGCCATTGCTGAGCCCAGTGATCCATTAGATGAGGAGAAGAAAAAAAATTGAAAAAAAAAAGACTTGATTCTTGAATTGTTCCCAAAAATAAAGAAATAACTTTTTCCATTTTTAATTATATTTCAAATATATTCCCTAGCCATTTATCTATTCCCAGAAATAGAAAAATCAGTTAATATTATTACATGGATTTCCCTTCTTTATATGTTCCAAGGAATAAAATAATAAAAATAGTTTAGAATTGATGATTACCGAACAATGCTTTCTCGAGTACTAATTTTGTGGACTCGACTCAATAGCTAGTATTTGTAACTCTATCTCAAGATATAATAATCTTCTTTGGACATCAACCTAGGAGCCGTTCATATTCTCCAAAAAATCATTGTATTTAAAAAAAGAAAGAAAAAGGTTAACATACCTTCATATGTATCGTAGGAGAAACTTCAAGAGAGTTGCGTTATGGACTAAATCATCTCCATATGTAGGATTCGTACCCTGGGGTGGGAGACCCTACATTGTCCTCCGTATTCTCTTTCTGTTGGGAAGAGAAAAATAGACAGGGAATTAGGAGGCCTCATGATGGAGAAAGTAGACCCCACATTGAGATATGCTTCCATGTCTCAACTATCACCGGGTAGACTGGTATAATAGTCATCCGCGCCTAAGGTGAGTGAGGGTAGATGAAATGCCAACTGCAGAATTAGCGCGTCTTACAGCATTGCATGCAACTACAAGCTAGCTTTGTACCTCTAGTTGCATGCAATGCTGTGTTTCGCCAGTAAATAAAAGCCAAAAACGAATTTTTTTTAATATTATATTTTCGTTAAAATACAAAACTTCATAAAAAGTTCAAGAAGGTATGATAAACATATAAGAAAATATACGTATGTGAATATAAAAGCAATTGCTACCCAACCACAGGCAGCGCAGTTGGTGTGAGTTCTCTCCCTCATCGCAGAGGTCGAGGGTTCGAACCCTCTTGTTGCTAAAGTGTCTGAAGTGGGGGGCTTTTATGTTGGGGTCCTAAACTAGTCTCCCCCAAAATTTACGTCTAAATAGCGGCTTGCGGCGAGGCTCGATGGTGCCACCGGGTACTGAAGGGTTGTGTGATCCCCGAAGGATGATGTCCGGCGGTTCCTCAGTGAAAAAAAAAAAAAGCAATTGCTAGTCGGTCCGAAATTTAGTGCAAGCATATGAAGCTGCAATGAAGTTTCCATGTGCATCACCTTTACCCAGAAGCTCAAAACCCTGAACTTTGCAGGGCCCTGGGTAAAGGTGGGCGCTCTTCAAGATTCCCTTCCTAAAAACGAATTATGACGTCACCACAAATAGAAGTATAGTCATGGTGAAAAAAAAAAACAATTTGCATGGAAAATCATTGTCCAAGGATCGTTCTGGTTTCTTCACTCGTCACATCGCATTGCAGATTGCAGACAATCGAGGCAACGTCAATCGTAGTTTATCATGGGAAAAAATGATGATTTTTTCATTTTATTTTATGATACAGATCGATTTCAAAGAATTAAATGAGACTGCAAAGAGTAGGAGTCAAGATTACAGGGGCGGAAAATCTTGGAGCAATTTGACTTGGATTCGATGCACGTAATCTCGCAGGGAGGAGCTCATTTGATGAGGGCCCTGATTGAAAGGTGACAGCACAAGAAGCTACAAGAGATATCGATACAGAGGACTGTGATTTCGTCGAGGCCAGTGGAGATAAACGCCGGCATTTAATGAGAGGAAAAAACCTTCTGGCTCGATTCGATTCTGAGGAGGTATTTATTATCCTTTAAGTAATTGTCCAGTGGAAATAATGGGATGGTGTATGCATAAGTTTGCATTTTGACTTATACAGTTAGTAAAAAGTATATATATCTTTGAGCTTTGAATTTTTAAAATTTGAAGCAAAAGATTGGAGTTCAACCGCTTATTTTCCTTTGTAAAATCTTATCGGGTATTCTTTTTTCAGTTTATGACGATAGGATGGTGTCTTGAGTTTGCTTTTTATCTATGCTGCGGTTGCTCTTTATCATCCTAGCGATGTTCTAGCGACTTGAATGTTCATGATGGTCGATCGTCCTTATTTTGAGTGTGAACTGATTTATGTAGTTTTAAGGAACTAAATCATAGGATAGAGGAAGATTCAGGTATACTAATATGATCTGGTTTTCTTGTCATTGATTTCCTATATTTAAGGGTTTTGGGATTTTGATTTACACGATATTGTTTCTTGATAGGAGGAGAGACATCTGGGAGCCTCTTTGAAAGCATGAGAGCATCCAACTGCGAACACAGCCTCGTTTAATTAAATCACTTAGAAGTCGACTTTTAAAAGAGAGCAATTCCAATTTGAGGATTGTCTTCACCTCATATAAGTAATTATCTTTAAGAAATAGTTTGCAAATATTTCATTTTCCATGAAATAAATACATACTGAAAATTTCTTGGCAAAAGAGAATATTTTTCATGAAAATCATTCTCAAATAGAACAGTTAATTTTTATTTATTTTGTGATTGAGGGAAAATCATTTTCTTTTTAAGTTTACTGCTTTCATGGAAATTCTTTTTGTTGTAAATCGATTAATTTTCTGTTATTTAAATATTGAAAAGTTGGAAAATAGTTTCCGAAACTAATTTTCTTCAAACAAAACGAACCTTTAGAAACTAGCAATAGCTCAAGGAGATACAAAGTTGGAACCAGCACAGCAAAGCAAAATTGTTAGCATTTACAGAGGGAGAGATAAGCAAGTACAGAAAGTGAAACACAAGGTGTGAGAAAATTCAAAGTACAACACAACCTATTCTAACAGTTAGACCCCCACAACCCCATCAATGATGCTTTTGAATTCTCTCCTCTGACAAGGTTTTTATGTTGCTTGTGACTTTTCTAAGTGGGATGAGATGGGAATCACTGAAATTTCTGATAAGCACTGAAATTTCTGATAATCATTTATTGCCCTCCATTGATCTGCAATGTCTTTGGCAATCTTAATGGCCTCGCAGGCCGTCCCAAGGAGGCCTCTCTTTGTGAATCCAACTGTGTACAGTCCATTCTCTCCTTTCCACCCGTCAGGAAATGGGGTCTTGGGAATGCCCTCTTTGGTGAAAAACTCACTCTGCATCACAAACCCTAGAACATGTCATCATCAACTGGAAGATAGCATTCTGAGGGAGATCTTTTGTGCTCCTTGGTCCTACCAGTAGCTTATTGTAAATGCTGGCGGATCAATGCTCAAAGCAAGAAGCATAAAGAAAAGAAGAAGCATGCTCCTTTTCCATGAAGAAAAGTTTGTGATGGGGACAAAGTGATCACAACAAAACCATATCCCAGTTTGGTACATAAGTGGAAAAGGTGCAAAAGGAACAATATCAAGGCCACGCGTTTGCAATCTGCCCCCTCCAAGGACTCCAACATGTCATGATAGTTATAAATTATGAGTGCGCATAGTGTATATTTGTCTTTTTTGAAATGGCAATGCAAAGATACATGCAGAAGAGCCCCCAACAGGCCCCTACTGAATTATTTTATTCTATTCTTGCACGGAAAATGAAAGAATAGTTTTTGAGTGTTTCTCTTCACACTCTGCATGTGTTCAGAGATCGAAAGGGATAGGTGATGCAATATGAGACGGGACTAAAGCTAAAAATATAGAATCTCACAAATTTAAATTGAGTGGAATGTTTACTGATGAGAGCTCACCTTGAGCCAGCTAGGAACATTACTCCTATACCCTGTTGCTAAAATTATGGAATCAAACTCCTTTTCTTGTCCATCCATGAATTTGGCTCCAGTTTTTGTGATTTCTTTAACACTTTTCATCACCTGAAACCGAAAAAAAAAAAAAAAGAAGCCTTAGAAAGCGTAGCATATGCTGATGTCTGTAAATATGAGCAGAGGACAAATTTCGGGGGAAGCCAAAAAAGGAGTTTCTCTTTGAAGTGCCTTCTTAAGACCTTAATGTTGCTGGATTTTATATGTGAAAGAGCACCGACATCGAGCACAGGGGTTTTTCCGGTGATGTTTTTGAGCTCGATTGGGCCAGTTTTGGGCCGCCGGAGACCTAAATGGTCGGTGTTGCCTAAGAGAAGATTAGCCATCAGAAGGAGGAGCTTGTCGACCACTCTCAAGGGAAGCCATTTGAGAAGTGACATTGCTATTCCAAACGTTGAGAAGCCAAAAATTTCTCTAGGGAGAACATGTACCTGTTGACATCACAAAAGCAAAAATTGTCATGACATTTAGAAAAAGAAAACTGACAAATCTATGCTAATCCTTTTTATCCTCATTTATTATTATTAATTTAAAAGAGGGGGTATATCTGAATTCTGAACTTCAATACTCAAGTTGCCAGAACTTTTAGTAATCAATAATTGGGTGACCAAAAAAATGATTGGAAAATGATTTCGTGGAAGAAAAAGAAGAACAACAGAGCGAGAGGCAGAGAGAGAGAAAAGCTGAACTCACTGTGTTTCTAACAACCATGTAAGGAGTTGCGTTATGCCTACAAAGGTCCAAGCTAAGTTCCATCCCAGAATTGCCACCACCCACAACCAAAACCCTCTGGTTTCTGAAATCAGAACCAGACTTGTAGTCACTTGAATGAAGCACCGAACCTTCGAACTTGTCCAGTCCAACAATGTCTGGCACAAAAGGCTCTGCATTCTCTCCTGTGGCAACAATGAGCCACCTAGAAATGTACTGGAATTCCTGAGTTTGAACCCTCCAGAACCCATGAATCGGGTCAAACTCAGCTTTTGCCACGGTCTGTTTGAATTTTGGCCTTATTGAGAAGTGTGAGGCATAGGCCTCCATGTATGAGATGAACTCGTGCTTGGTTGGATACTTTGGGAAATGTTCTGGGAAGCCCCAGAGGGGTAACTCGCAGTACAGCTTAGGCAAATGCAATTTGAGGCGATCATAGGTTTTGTATTGCCATAGAGAAGCTATGCAGTCGCTCTTTTCTAGAATCAGTGAAGGAACACCAAGCTTAGATAGGCAAGCTGAAGCTGCTAAACCAGATGGCCCCGCACCTACTATGATAGGCTTGTGAACGTCCTGTAAGAGCGTTTGAGGGTCTTGTTCTCGATCTTTACAAGAACGCGGCATGATGTCAAAATATGAGAAAAAACAAGATAGGTAGTTCGAAAATGTCTCAGAGGAGCAGAAAGATGAGAGATTTTCTTGTGCTCTGTTTTCACTTCCCCTGTTTCTTCATTCTGAATGCTCTGTTCCTGGGCTCTGTTTTACATTTACTTCGGACTGTCTCGTGTTTGGACTTAGGCTAGTGTCGAAAAGAGAAAGCTAATGCATAGAAGCAGAATGGCGCATGTGATGATGAAACAGAGGAGGGGGGAGAGAGTGAGAGAGAGAGAGAGAGAGAGAGAGAGAGGGACGAAGGTGGAGGAGGAATTCCGGTTCTTCTAAACAAGGCTTGATGAGTGAGTGGTGGGCAATGGTCAAGAGTAGCTTTAAATAAGTACATCCACGCACGGATTTAAATAAAATTGAGTTTATCCTAGAGAGATAGAGTAGATGTGTGCACATGCATGCATTAGACACATGGATAATTCACATCTAATCTTCTTTTGAGTTCCAACGTTTTACAGAAGATTACCTGCAATCTTTTCCTAACTACCTGAGGTTATCTGTCTCTCACCTATCTGAAAGCTAATCCATTTTCTATTTTTATTTGTTCTCCAGAATCCTCAATCTCAATGTTCAGTTAACTCAGTTCCTGAAAGGATTTAGTCTTTAGATGATTATTAGAGACGTGGAAACATCAAGCGAGCTATCAAATCAAATGAGATGAGACTGAAGATATCACACGGCAAAATATTAGATTAGATACTTTCGCTCTTAAGCTACTGCTACTTGAATGTTAAATCTAGGTCAAGACCATAAGGATAGAGGATATAAGAACTAATCCTGGTAGAATTTGATAGTTAACTAGATCAACTACTTCTTTAGTCGAAGTTTGAATAGATAAAGTGGCTAGGGTTATGGAACGACATGCACCCATGTTTGTCCAATCTCACTTTTAGGGAGTTTGGTTGGGTTTCATATCTAGAGTTAGGCATTTTGATTTTCTCGTGACCATGGTTCTTTGAATCAAATGACTCATAGATTTCTCGGTGCTTTCAAAGTAGATAAGATATTTGGGCATGTCTAATGATATGAAGAATGTACTTGATGAAAATGGCCGTTCAATTTCAACAATCATTTACTAAATGACGTGACGGGTTTTGTCATGGCTATGATAATGACTTGTAAATTTTTGACTCGATACTTCGATATGAGGAAAACGAATATTTTTTTTAATAGATATATGTTAAGTAAGATTAACAAGGAGTTGAGGGTGGTTGTGAAATTGCGGCGTCAATGATCAATGGTGATGGGATAATAATCAACTCATTTGAGCGTCCATCATGAAGAGACGAACGCTTGTAGATTTCTTAGTGGAGGGAGGCATAATTTGATCACTTGCGCTATTAAAATAAAATAGAACCCCATAAATCACCGAAATCAATTAAAATATGTAAAGTCTCCACCGGCCTAATCTTTGGAGAGAGAGATGTTAGATATTGCTAATGATTTTTAGCATGTTTTGAGTGAGAATAGGAGAGTAAACAAAGGTGCCTAGTCGATAAAGATAGAATCTCTACGAATTATAACCCCCGGAAATACCAAAAAACTTGGTGTTTAGGGGGGGGGTGGGGGTGGGTGCGGGTGGGAGAGAGAGAGAGAGAGAGAGGCAGGCAGGCTAGGGTTAGGATCTGTGAGGAATTGTATATATGTTTGCAGATGGGGGGAATGTAGGGCGGGATGCAAAGCAATGATTTTTTGTCCACTACTAGTTTCTTTTCTGTTATTGCTTTAGTGCCTTTTGAGAATTCAATTCTATTGGACTTTAGGACTTTAGGACTTTTGCAGGACTTTGTGGGTCAGCTGAAGATCTGCTTGGAGTTCCTTCTAATTTGGAAATGATGAAAGCTAGGGGAGTAGAGTGAGGGAAGCACACAGCTTTTGGAATTGCACAGGTCACTCGCACAAACATTTATATAAATTGTTACTTGATTCTCAAAAATCTAACTATATATCAAGGATGCAGTGGTTTGTATTAAAAAATTAGTCACTATCTATGTACCGATTATTATCCATTTTACCTTTTGCCTAAAATAAATTATATTTGATTCAATGTATCCGGTTCGTATTTGGTGAAACCTTTTGAACAACACGTTTAGTTCATTTCCTTTATATCAATTGTGCCTTGAGGGATCGAACTCCGTACCTCATGGTTGACAAGTGCGTTTCACCGTCAATAATTGGAATTTGTTTTTATGTCATGGTTGCCGTTTGGTGAAATTCTAGAATCCATCTTTTAATTAAAGGGGGTTATACAACTTGAATCAAGAGATTAATGAAAAATTACTAGGGTCTAGTCAAGCTTCTCTTATGTCTAGATTGATCTTAACTTCCACATGCCAATTTAAGTCCATCTTTCAATTGAATGGGAACTATGTACCTTGAATCGATAGATAAATGAACAATTATATTCTAGAAGGGGTCTCTCAGAGTTAGTCAAACTGGTACTCTAACCATAGAGCTTTATTTGTTCAAGATAATGTTAAATATCTAAAATTTTTTGAAGTCTATTTAACATTCAACACATGTGAATTAGAGTTTTTGAGCAATCAAATTATCACACATATCACTAATCCAATAATGGTTACTAAACTCGTCACGACATATCAATACCCTGTTGGTCCAACTTTCCTTTATTTCAGCATTAAACAACCCGTTTGTCGTGACGTTGTTGGTGTAAAAGGTGAACTATGCGACATGGGTTATAAGTATTGGCAGCCATAGAATGCAAGAAAGTTCACAAAGCAATGATGGTCCTTGAGCGCATGCAAACAAAAGCAATAAGCAATCCTTTGAATATATATACGTGATTTACATTATTCCACGAGATAAAATATTAAAAAAAGATAAACCACACTACCCATAATATTCCATAGAGTGGCTCCTTTGAATAATGTGGTCTATACATAGGTTGCTCGTGAAGGATTTGGAAAATGAACCATGATTAAAACACATGCAAAGATTAGTTGGGGAAAAGCCACCCATAGATAGAGGATTTAGAGATGATTAGGACATTATTTTAATCCTTATTTAGGGCTTACCGACGCTGGTTTAATCTTAATTAAAAGGGTTAACCGTTGACTAAGGTGAAGAAAATAGTGATCATCTATTTTCTAGGTACTCAAATGGCATCTTAGAGCAAAGAAGATGCCCTATCATAAAAAGTCGGAAGGTGAAAAAACCCGCGATGCGCGAAAGAGTCCAATTTCACCACGCTTGGGTAAAAAAATGGAGGATTTCATATTCCCCTTATCTTTTTTCTTCCAAAAAAGTCGAGACCGTAAACGAGATTATGAGAGGAGGTTGGGACGAGACCCATCATAAATAAATCTCGGAAAAAGTACCGATGAGATTTTACCTGACAAAGTAAAAGTCGAATTCGCATGCTTAAAGAGTAGTGTAGAAATATATTTGAAATTTGAAATATATTTGAAATTTGAACACAAAGCATGGTTATGCCAAATTAGTTTGTAAGAATTACTCTTCGTTCACTTCAGACCTTTACTTTTGGGACACTTTGATTGAATGAACACCTGCAACATCATGAGCGAGAGGGAACCCCAAGTTGCCATGAATATTGCATATATATATATATTAGAGATCACTAAAATCTCATGTTGGGGCTTGAGACTTCACTTCAGCTCAGACCATCATGCAGATATTCACTCCCAAGATCTGGTCGGTCACTTTTGTTCAGTCACCAAACCAAGACTCGGTTGGCTCTGCCTGGAGATTTGAAAGATTCGGTTAGCTCTGTCTGGAGATTCGAATATCTTCACATTTGGTCGTGTATGTAATTACTTAGGTTTGCATTTGTTTCATAAAAAAATAATTTTAAAAATAATTTTCTAAATAATCACTTATAAAATATTTTCATCGTTCACGAAAATATTTTGATATAATTATTATTGATAATGAAAACATTTTATATTGATTAACTATTTCCAATAAAATTTACTCTCCAAATCATTCATTTTCAGCTAAATAAGTAGACTCTTAAATTAATAAGAGGAGTCATGCTAACGAATTTTCCTATATAATCATTAAGCTCGTTAAGCGTGTGCGTATATATTAATAGAAAGAGTCGATTTTCAAAACCAGTCATGTTCATGAATGCTTTCAAAGCATTTGTTAAGCATATATAATTTAACACAATTCAAAACTCGAAATATCAATAAGGATAACACAAGAAAAGTGAAATTTACGACATTTCTTTTCTTTAATTATTTGACAAGTACCCTTGGTGATGCTATTTAATGGAATAGATAAAGCAAAGAGGTTTTGTTTATAAAGTAGTTTGTTTCTTGGGATCTTCCTCGGCAGGTCAAATCTGCCTTTCTTTCTTGTCCGATACACCGCATCTTTTAATTTGTTCTAAGAATGTACAATGCAGGTCTCGCGCAATTATGGTCAATGGGGTTGGTGTTGGACTGAACTTGGTGCTTATAAAGCCATGCCTCCGTCAATCCATGCGTCATCTTTAGTGAGTGAAGCAGGGCCAACTGTTTGGAAGACTTGAATAAATTTGGCATAGCCATTTATGCGTCTTCCACGGCCAAAATGCATATAAATTTTCTCTCTCTCTCTCTCTCTCTCTCTCTCTCTATATATATATATATATATATATATATATATATATGCCAACTGAGCTAGTTCACCCACTTTATGACTTAGCCAAATTTTCAACTTTTGCAACTGTTGAGTGTGAAGATTTTGCTGCGATTTTCCCATGCTTTCCGCAGCTTATCCCTGACCAATTTTTGTCCATTTGCACTATCAATAATGATCTTTCATCACATGCAGAGGTCAGGCTGATTGTGCTGCTGAGTGGGATATGGTGGGGTCACAAAGTTGCTTACTCAGCAACTCCGAATTAAGACCTAATTGTGGGCTGGGTTTTGGTAACTAGTTTGAGTGCTTTAATCCATTAATTTGGCTACGGTTTTTGATCAATTAGCAAACTCATGTATAGTAGTTTAAGATCTCAATCATTTTTTGCAATTTTCTCCACCCAATTTTGCAAGAGAGTCCCTTAAAGTTGGCCATTTTCTTGCCCGAAAATATCCAATTCAATGTAATTTGGTCCTTTTTGACCGATTCGATTAATTAGACCTGACCCAAGTTCAATTTCAACTCAATTGAGGGCCAAGATGATGATTTAAGGGCTCGGGGGCAAATTTTGCAAATTTTGCGAATTGGTCCCTCAACTTTTGGAAATTATATTTTGGCCCCAACTTGCCATTTTAATTCCAATCTGACCTCCTAGGCTTGGTTAGTCACATTTAGATTATTGGCCCCAAATTTTTTTTTTTTTTTAGCATAAACATCTTCCATTAAAAAAAACTATAATAAACGCCTAGATAATCTATATACAAGAATTTGACATGAAATATTTTTGTGGAAAAACAAGTTTCCATTTTTTGGAAATAATTTTTTTTGGGCAAAAAATTTAGGTGTCAACAACACTCAACCTTTGTGAACCCAACCTAGGTGTCGGGGCATTTAGCATAGGCATCGGGACCTTAGGCTCGACCTCGCAAGCATGAGTGGCAAGCATCGCCATCGGAGTCTTGGGCCCAATCTCAATGGACTTGAGCACAGGTGTTGAGGACCCAGTCATTGGCCTCAAGGTCGTGGGGCCAGCCTTAGTGGACCCGGGTCGACGCTGGGGACCCAATCCTGAATGCCGAGGATTCGAGAATGAGCGTTAAGGTTCTCATGCCCAAATGTAAAGATTCTAGTTCAAGTGCCAATATCAAGTCATATTTTGAGTAATTTAAAGAGAAAATCATTTTCCTAAATATAAACATAGATTTTCCATCAACCGAAAAAAATATTTTTCATTGACTCATTTTTTTAAACAATTCAAATGTCCAAAAATAAGGAAAATGTTTTTTTTTTTTTTCCGACAAATGGATTACCGGAATTCTTTCATGGCTGCTAGTTATTACTTCATCAAGAAAAGGCAAGGGCTCTTATTTATGTTTCTTGTGATTTACTATTCATTGTTACCATCTTTTTTTTTTAATTTCTCCGTATCATTTAGTCATCACTAGCCTTATGTAGTGTTCGGCTACACCACTATTATTTCGTGGATTTTGCTCTTTCCTGGTTTCACCTTATAGAAAAGTCATAATTGAATGAAGAGTCTCAATTTCTTATTTCACAATGGGGGGGGGGGGGGGGGGAAGGGGAGGGAGGGGATAATCAAGTTTAGAACGTTATTAATTTTTTTATATGGTAATTTAAGATGATTATGGCTAACCAAACCTATGACTCCCTTTTTCCTCCTATATTCATGTTAAACAGAAATAAGGAATAACAATTTCATTTACTTTATATTAATCCTAATAAAATGTGACCTCATGCTCGCAAGTTACTTGTACATTTCTCTCTTTCTCTATTTTACAGTTTACTCTTTTTTTTTTTTTGTCAAAGAAACGTTCCATTCATTTCCCCACACACACACACATAAAAATAGAGAAATGCAATCTAACTGCAAGGCAAGACAAATCCCAGACAAATCCAACATAAAATATGTGTATGTGTTTGTGGGCGTGCGCTCTTTTCTTATAAGTTGAACAATTTGAGGTTACAAACACATACACATATTTTATGTTGGATTTGGATTTGTCTGGGATTTGTCTTGACTTGCAGTTAGATTGCATTTCTCTATTTTATGTGTGTGTGTGTGGGGAAATGAATGGAACGTTTCTTTGACAAAAAAAAAGAGTAAACTGTAAAATAGAGAAAGAGAGAAATGTAAGTAACTTGCGAGCATGAGGTCACATTTTATTGGGATTAATATAAAGTAAATGAAATTGTTATTCCTTATTTCTGTTTAACATGAATATAGGAGGAAAAAGGGAGTCATAGGTTTGGTTAGCCATAATCATCTTAAACTACCATATAAAAAAATTAATAATGTTCTAAACTTGATTATCCCCCCCTCCCCAATTGTGAAATAAGAAATTGAGACTCTTCATTCAATTATGACTTTTCTATAAGGTGAAACCAGGAAAGAGCAAAATCCACGAAATAATAGTGGTGTAGCCGAACACTACATAAGGCTAGTGATGACTAAATGATACGGAGAAATTAAAAAAAAAAAAAAAAAGATGGTAACAATGAATAGTAAATCACAAGAAACATAAATAAGAGCCCTACCTTTTCTTGATGAAGTAATAACTAGCAGCCATGAAAGAATTCCGGTAATCCATTTGTCGGAAAAAAACATTTTCCTTATTTTTGGACATTTGAATTGCTTAAAAAAATGAGTCAATGAAAAATATTTTTTCGGTTGATGGACTATCTATGCTTATATTTAGGAAAATGATTTTCTGTTTAAATTACTCAAAATATGACTTGATATTGGCACTTGAACTAGAATCTTTACATTTGGGCATGGGAACCTTAACGCTCATTCTCGAATCCTCGGCATTCAGGATTGGGTCCCCAGCGTCGACCCGGGTCCACTAAGGCCGGCCCCACGACCTTGAGGCCAATGCCTGGGTCCTCAACACCTGTGCTCAAGTCCGTTGAGATTGGGCCCAGGACTCCAATGGCGATGCTTGCCACTCATGCTTGCGAGGTCGAGCCTAAGGTCCTGATGCCTATGCTAAATGCCCCGACACCTAGGTTGGGTTTACAAAGGTTGAGTGTTGTTGACACCTAAATTTTTTGCCCAAAAAAAATTATTTCCAAAAAATGGAAACTTGTTTTTCCTCGAAAATATTTCATGTCAAATTCTTGCATATAGATTATCTAGGTGTTTATTATAGTCTTTTTTAATAGAAGATGTTTATGCTAAAAAAAAAGAAAGATGGGGTCAATGATCTAAATGTGACTAGCCAAGCCTAGGAGATCAGATTGGAATTAAAATGGCAAGTTTGGGCCAAAATACAATTTCCAAAAAGTTGAGGGACCAATTCGCAAATTTTGCAAAATTTGCCCCCAAGCCCTTAAATCATCATCTTGGCCCCCAATTGAGTTGAAATTGAAATTGGATCAGTTCTAATTAATCGAATCAGGCAAAAAGGACCAAATTACATTGAATTGGATATTTTCGGGCAAGAAAATGGCCAACTTTAAGGGACTCTCTTGCAAAATTGGGTAGAGAAAATTGCAAAAAATGATTGAGATCTTAAACTACTATACATGAGTTTGTTAATTGATCAAAAACCGTAGCCAAATTGATGGATTAAAGCACTCAAACTAGTTACCAAAACCCAGCCCACAATTAGGTCTTAATTCGGAGTTGCTGAGTAAGCAACTTTGTGACCCCACCATATCCCACTCAATAGCCCAATCAGCCTGACCTTTGACGTGATGGAAGACCATTATTGATAGTGCAAATGGACAAAAATTGGTCAGGGATAAGCTGCTGAAAGTACGGGAAAATCGCAGCAAAATCTTTACACTCAACAGCCGCAAAAGTTGAAAATTTGGCAAAGTCAGAAAGTGGGTGAACTAGCTTAGTTGGCAGGCTTGGTAGGTGGTCAAAAGACCGACCAAAAATCCATTAATTCAGAGGATAAGATCACTAAAGAAATCTTTTTCAGGGGATGAAAGATAGGAGATGAGAAGGAGAGGGGAGAGCTCACGGTCGTCCTCCAAAGACACCCTCAGAAGCAACTCCAGAAAAAGCAAAAACCCAGAAATTTCAGACCGATCTTAGCAGAGAAAAGTGAAATTTTCACAAACTTGCAGCCAAAATTAGCCAAAACCTTCAACTAGAGAGTGAAACTTCACTCAAAGATCTTTCCAACCATAGGTTGCATGTCCCAAATGGAGGTCGGGAAGGCTTCCTAAAGCCCCCGAAACAGTACACTCCTGGCGGGCCAAGAAAGTCCGAAAATTTTTCTAAGTGTTGAGCCTGGTTGGTCATGAGTGAGGGAAAGCGAGTGTTTTTGAGAAAATTGAGAGACAAATGAGGAAATCCATGAATTTTAACCCAAACTAAAATATATATAGTTTGGTTTGGTGTTAATTTAGTCAACAAAATAGGTCATGAAGTCTAGTTTTGGAGGTCAACGAAAACCTTCGTTGTCAGTTTTTTTCTCTGCAGATCTCATTTCCAGTTTGAAGGAGCCAACTTCCACGTGCCCCCGAGGATAATTTATTGGTTTCCTCGACCAAGAACCACTTGAAAAAGAAACTAAGAAGCAAGGTAAGAGTATTAGATGTATTTTTGGTCAATTTTGAATATGTTTTAACCATGGAAAACTAAGAGGAAGACCAGCCCGGAAAACTGATTTCTGAGGCCGAAATTTTTTCCAAAGTGTTTGAAGCCTCTTCAAGAGCCATACATGTTTGACTTGCTACTCCCTTTTGCATGCGTTTTCTATCTTCATGAGCTTGATGAATGTCATATGGGAGTACAAATGATGCATAGGTCAGCTTGGTTTGGTCTTTAAATCCCCGTGTGAACTATGAGATCGTCTAAAACTTTGGCAAAAAACCAAGCCTATCCACATTAATTCATGGCTGGTCAGTGTGGACTTTGCATACATGCTTCTTGGAGAGGTCGTTTTGATGTGTTCGGTTGGTCATTCTCTATGATGTTTATTGCATTTGAAAGCTCATGTTACCTACTTTCACTCGGATTAAGTAATGTTTTCCTTAGATCATGTATGTGATGAGTATCGGGGCTTGAATATGGGCATGCAACTTGTTTGCTTGACTTGGGTTCAAACTTAGATTTGCAAAATCAGCTCAAACCCGCATATTTGAGACCGATTTCAACTTAGTTCCTTTGTGTTTTAAGTTATGATTTCTATCTAATCTTGCTCATTGCATGTGGTAGTATAATCTTGATATTTTAGTTCAACGTGAGATTGCTTATGGGTTGAGATTGAAGGCCGCAAATATGGCCCGAGGAAGCTGGTTTGGGGTGGATTGATGCACGCCAAGTGTTCGACGAAATGCGCAAACCAAGTTTTGATCTTGAAATGGTCGATTTGAGCTCAGTTCTTGTTATATTCATGTACTGGGTAGTCCCATATTAGTGTAAATCGGCATATATCGGTTTAGGGAATTAATCTTAAATAAAAATAAAAACAAATGAAAAAAAATGAAAATTTCAAAAAAATTATAAAAATGATGGATGGTATCAAATTATGATAGAAATGACATCTATGAAATTTTCCTAATTTTACAAGGTCATTTTCTTAATTTAATGCTATTTTGGTATTTTATAACCAATTTTGTAAATAATCTATTTTGCGTAGATTAAAATTATTTAGAGTAATTTCATGTATCTATAGTAATTTCATGCATATTTAAATTTCCATTTTGTTCATAGGGGTCCTATCTCGGGACGTGATAATAAGGCCATGTAATATTATTTGCCCGACTTGTATCGGGTCTTTCTTTTCGAATTACTTTCAAGTCTTTTCAATTTCTTGGATGTTTATTTACCGCACCGCTTTTTAATAATTTGAGTGTAAATTTCTTTTCTAACTTATGTTAGGATTAGTCTAGACATTAAAAAAAACCTACATAAACATTTGCATGGACACTTAGTGGTTTCATAAAGATTATAATTGGTAATCAAGATTGTGTGGCAATTTAGATAAACAACCTTTCAAGTTAGTGGTACCGCAAGGGCGCTAATAGAAACATTGGCATAAACAAGTCCCCGTTCCTAGAAATCTTTGGTTGCGTAGGAATTGAGACAACACTTCCATGTCTCGATTGGTTTCTAATCGACCCCAATAGGCTGGTGGTGACTCCTAAAAATATTTAGGTTGTTAAGAATTGAAATACGAAACCCAATGTCGAGGTATGGGCTTGGGAGAGCTCATGCCTAATCTAGGGTCGTTGGTCCGCCTCCTTAAGCAAATACCCCTAAACCTCTTCCTTTTTTTTCCTCCGGACGGAAAAAGTGAGGTCGTGACAAGTGTGAGACCCAGGTACCCATACCCAGGTCTATAAAGGCAGTGCTCAAGTCCTTGCTGCTCGTGCTTGGATCCCTCACGCCTAATACCAAGTCCATCGAGGTCAAGGCCCAAGACCTCATTGCTCATGCCCAAGTCATTGAGGCTAGCATTGGGACCTCGTTACCCATGCTCAAGTTCTTGGTGCCTGCCCTCGAGTCCATTGAGGCTAGGCTTAGGACTCTAGTGGTGGGGCCCAAGACCTCGATGCCAATGCTTGGATCCCCCCTGTCGTTGAGTCCAAAGAGGTCGAGGCCCGAGACCTTGGTGCTTGTGCCTAGGGCTTAAGACCCTAGTGCCAATGCTTGGATGTCTTGGGCTTGAGTATGGGTTCATCGAGGCTAAAACTCGAGACCCTAGTGCCTGAGCCTAGGTCCATTGAGGCAAGCTCGAGACCCCAATGCTAGTGCTCGGACCCATGTCCACTAATGTCAGGCTTGGCTTTAATGGACCCTGGTTTGGTTGTCGAGGACTTAGGCAAGAGCAAAGGCCTTCCTAGGCTAGCCTTGATGGACTAGGGCTCTGGTGTCGAGGATTCGAGCTCGAGCGCCAAAGACTTGGGTCACCGGGGTCTTGCGCTCAACCTTTGTGGACACAGGCCCTGGTGTTTGGGATCCCAGCACAGGCATTGGGGCCTAGGGCCCAACCTTTGTGGACACAGGTTGGGTTGTTAAGAAGTCGTGCACGGGCATTGGGTTCTCGGTTTCAGCTTCTGAAGACATAGGATTGCTGCTTGCGCTCTTGCTTATGACCTAATTGGCCTTGCTTTGGTCCTCAATTCCCGAGTTGGGATCCATCGAGGCTGGACCTGAGATCCTAGTGCTTGTGGCTAGTTTTTCGGCTACTCGTGTGCAAGTGACTAGCGTCCGAATAGTATATGTATTTTTGGGAAAATCAAACATGATTTTCCTTCGCAAGTGATGGAAAATATTTTCCGGCTCTTTTTTAGACTTTAGTTAAACACTAGAAAGTATTGTTATTTCCTTGAAAAACATTTTACAAAAATGTAATATTTTCCAAGAAACATAACTTCCGTGCAGCTTTCATTTAAGTGTCGTAATTTTTTCATTGAATATTCAAATGTCATGACCTTTGAAAGACGCGAAATTGAGTGAATCCAACGACATATCTCCAATGACAAATTTTATATGGATTTGTTTCAATAGTAACATATCCAACCCGACTTTTTTTTTTTTTTTAAGAGAGTTCAGTCGAAAGTAGAAAATACGACCAAACCACGCGAGAGGGCGGCCCTAAAACGCGGCCGCGTTGAGGATGAATCAATGGAGGCTCTCTCTCTCTCTCTCTCTCTCTCTCTCTCTCTCTCTCTCTCTCTCTAACATAGCAACAAAGTGAAGTAAACAGCAGAAACCCCGAATCAGACGAGTTTCCTTTCCAGCTATCAATCGTGAAATTCAACGACGTAAATGCAAAGAACAGCCAGGAGTAGCCGAGTCATTTGGGATCACGGCAAGGTCAATCAAGAGTCGACGAGACTTGCAAAAGCTGTGAAATGAGCGTGAAGCTAAGTCTCGACTCGCACGATACGAGGAACGGACGATGATGATGGGGATGATGGCCTGAGTGCGGGATAAAAAACACAATGGAGATATTGCATAGGTGATAAAGTGGATTAGGGTTTGTGGTTGGAACCCAGATTTAGCCGCAAATCGTTGCTTTTACCGACATATAAATCCCGTCCGATGATTTTATATTAATTTGATACCATGTCGGCTTTTCAAATAAGGAAAATCACTATGTCGCTCAAGTAATATTTAAACGATCTATTGAAAAGTTATGCCACTATTATGAGCACGACATATTTGATTATCCTTGTTATTTCTTTATAAAAAATTGTTTGGCAATATGATAGATATTCAAAATGGATTGATATAAATTGGTGCAATTAACATGCGAAAGGCTAGTCTCCAAACTTTGCAATTCCGAGCCCAAAAATGGTTTTTTTTTTTTTCTTTTTCTAATGAACCATGAGAAAAACTACTATTTTGTTTAAGAATTAACTAATGGTTAAATGACTGTACACCAGATAGAACCTTTATATAGTAAAACTGACTTTTGCTGGTTGAAAGTAAGCAATATTCTTTTTCAGTTTTCTGAATGAAAAACTGACTTTATGTTATTGAGAATAATTGAAAGAATGTACAATCTGTAATTCATCGAAGCAAAAAGAGAATAATTGAAAGAAAGTGGAAAATGATCCTACCTTAAATCATCATGTTATAATGAAAAGCCTTTTTCAAATTCAAATCTACATATGAATATATAAAGACGTTATATTTAGTATATGATATAATTGACCGTTGCTATAAACGACTTTTGCTACAAATAGGTACATGGAGGAACACAAAAAAGAGTTTATATATATTAACTTGTGCAATAACTATGCAGTAGTTTTGAAATTTCTAAATTATTTGTCAAAATATCTATATATATCTATCTATTATAACGTTCGCTTTTGCTCAATAAGGGCATTCAATGTGAATGGTCATTAATGGGGTTAGCTGTTTCTTTTGCACTAAAACTTTAAGAGATCCATCTTAAAAAATCTACATAGTTATAAATGCCACATTTATTTAATGGAGTTTCAACTGATAAGTATTAAAGTCAACTCGACTTTAATGACAAAATATTAATACTAATAAATGAAAGCAAAACTGATTTTAGTATGCACGACAGAAAAAAAAATCCTATAATTTTATATGTATAAAACTATAGAGACAAATTGACCTGTATTAGTCGTAATACGATCTGAGGAAGAATACGTTGACACTACACGAAACAATATATAAAAATATACCTATAACTTTAAAATTCATACTACTTCATACCCCCCAAAAGAAAAAATTCATGATACTATGCACATTTTGTTACATGATAGAGAAAATACTGGATAACATAAAGAATGAAATTACTTTTAAAATGACTAATGAACCGTGTCAATTCAGAAATACAAAAGAACATTTCGTGATGAATTAAATTCTAGCAAAACACGAGATAAATGACTTTTAATAAAATATATAGTGAAACAAGCCATTCGATCATCAATCGAAATGATTTATATTGTTTCTTTATTTATTAAAGTTTGTGGTTAATTTCACAGTTACATCTCAAAGCACGACATTTTCTCTATAAATCGAATTTGCTGAGCATATCGGGATATTTAGTAAATATCAGTATTCGTAAAATATTTGAAATATAAAACCCACGCCATGCATGGGCAATTAATCTAGATAATGCACAAAAACGCAATTTCATCTTATCGTAAGAAAACAATTGTAACAGACATTGACCGCAAAACCTCCCGCATCATTAATTCATGAAAATTCACTTAAATGCATATATGTAGGTAACGACACAATTGGCCTCTCAATTTTGACCAAATATGCAATTAATTTATTTATTGTACTTCTTGAATCTTTGATCCATGGTGAATTTAGTGTTTGAATGTTGTCCCTCAATTTAAATTCATAAAAAGATAACATTGAATATTTTGTTCCCGAACTTGAATTTATGCAATAATAATAATCAATATTTTCATATGATGTATAGACTGAATTAAATATTTATCAAAAGTTCAATAATCACATTATACGTTCGGTTAAAATTTAGAATTCGTGTAATTATTCCTTTTCCGAACTTGTTTTTGTTTTGTTTTTTTTTTCCCCGTTTTTCCGTTTTTCCGTTTTCTTGTGTAGTCAGTCGTCCTTGGTCCGCTCACCGAACCTACCTAAAGCGACCGACCGGAAAAACGACGACGAGGGGGGCTTTAAATACTCACCAGTCACAGCCGTGCATTCACCCACCTTCCCTGCCCCTCCCGTCAATCCCCCAAATCTCTCTCTCTCTCTCTCTCTCTCTCTCTCTCTCTCTAAATCTCAGTCTGGCTGCAGATCGCTCGCCGCTGTGCGCGGGTCAACGTCTCCCTCCGGTCCACCCAAAACCCTAAAGTCTCCCCGTTTCACTCGCCGGCGGCGACTCACTGAGTCCACTTCCCCCACTCGTCCCGCCGCCGCCGCCGCTTCTTTAGGGTTTCCGAACTTTTCGGAGCTCGAAATTCGTGCTCTTACCGGGCGACGCGCCGTGCATTTTCCCCCTTCAAGAATTCAAGCCTGAATTTTTAGCGCATTGTCGCCGGGGAAGAAGCCCTGGTTTCGGCCTTCGGGGGGGTTGGATTTGTGAGGCTTGTGAAGAGGAGGAGGATGTGACGGTGGTGGAAGGGAATGGAAGGAAGTAATAAGGAAGTCGATAGGAACGGAGCAAATGGCAGCGGCCCTGGCGATGGCCGGCCGCCGAATCCGCTCGCCGCCGCCCACCGGCAATGCCTGAGCGAGGACGGCATCGCCCCGGCCCCGCGCAAGAAGTCGCTTGTTCGCCACCCTTCTCTCGTGAGTTTGTCTGATCCTGACTATCTTGAATGGTGATGATCTCGGGTTCGATTGTTTAGTCGAATGGCGGGTCGATAAGTCCTCGTCATTTACATGTGTGATTGTTTGAAGGTCTAGGTTGTCGGTTGTCAGGTTAATTCGATATGTCTGTGGCTCTTTTTCTTAGTATCGATGCTTTTGAATGATTTGCTGCACTAGGGGTAATGATGGTTTTTGGGGTTTAATGATCTGACAATTGGACCTGATCCACGTGCATTGATTGGTCCTTATTATAGGAAGAGCTAGAACTGAGTTTATCGTCGATGCTCGATCCTGTTTGAATAATTTGTCCTTACTTTGATAGGTGAAGACAAAGATGTCAGATATGTCGGATATCTCTGGCGATCCAATCTCGGGTGTATGGAGTCGTGAGTCTGATTTTCTGCCAGTGATTCACTCGGGAGCGTTTGCTGACATGGGTTTGCGTACAAGCATGGAGGATGTATATGTTCGTGTTGACGACTTTGTTTGCGATTATGGACTCAATAACATCGCTGATGGGCCCAATGCATTCTATGGGGTATTGACCTTCTCTACTTTCTATTTAACTGTCTTTCATAATGGGAGTATGAGCTGAAGTTGCGCTTGCTGCTAAGTGTAATCAGTATCTTTTGGTCTGCATCTGAGTTTTCTTAATCTGCTGATCGCCTGTTCGTCTGTTTTCATGCTGATGTTCAATCTATCCCAACTTCGGCAAATGATGTTGATTCAAGTATGACCAAATATGGAGAAAGGATTTTGTAGTTTCATTGATAGCTCAAATGAAAGACAAGTGACTGTTATGCGGTCTTTCTTGTCAGTCTTTATGTCCATATGAAATTTGTTGATAGAGTTAGATGCACATAAGGAATGTAACCTTGGTTTAGTGCTTAAAAATTTAATATCTTGTTGTACCTGTGGTGGCTGCTGCTCTATGACATTATTAGTGAAGTTGTGCTACTAAGTGGTATTAAAATTTATTAAAAATTGCTTCACATGCTCTTTAGAAAGGGCATTTCTCGCAGTAAATACCTGCTTCCAATTTTTTCTATGACTTGGAAATGTTTTCTGCACTATGTTAACATGTTGGTTGCTTTGTTCTGTTTGGTTTTTGAAATACAGATCCAATTCTCTATTGGAGTTTGTGTTGTATAAAATGAATGATGATAGTAGCTTAATATTTTAGGATTATGATTTTGTTTATACTCTGCAAGAATTATAGTCAAACTTTATTTACTTTTTTTTTTCCCTTAAAATCTTTTAGTGAGAGGACCTTTTTATTGATTGAGCAGGTCTTTGATGGGCATGGGGGAAAGCATGCTGCCGATTTTGCTGGCCACAACTTGCTGCAATACATTATTAAAAATGAGGACTTTCCTCGGGCAATTGAGAAGGTTGTTTCCTCAGCATTTCTGCAAACTGATGCTGCCTTTGCAAAAGCTTGGTCCTTGGATGCTGCACTTGCTTCTGGGACCACGGCTTTGGCTGCGATTATTATGGGAAGGTTAGAATTTCGTTGGATGATGAACCTTTCTATACATAGCCAGGAGAAGAATATCATTAATCTGAATCCAATTCCAAGCTTATGTTGTCTGGGTATTATCCAGTGGTTGGGTGTTGGGCTTTACTCTTAGGCCTGAATTGTTAATCTTTCTTTTATCTCTTGATTGACAGCATTGATTTTTTTTTCCTTTTTATATATAAAATTGATCTATGCCAACTCTATGTCCAGAATTGTGTATGGTTGTTGTTAGGTGCCTACTATTGGATTCCATGTATGTATTTCTTCTGTGAGATTTTGGTGCAAGCTTTATTCCCATCTCTCCTTTTTCTTATTGATGATGATGACACCATGATACAATAACACGAACAAGCCTCATTAGTGTCCTGAAAATTTTGTAGCTGAATTTGCTTTTGGTGTTTTCATTTGAATTCAAGCAATTCGTTTAGTTCTTGATCTTGTGTTCATCTTATTCATTTGGCTTTTATCTCTGTGGTATTATCCTGATGAAGTAAACTCACTTTCAGCCAAAAAGAGTTTGCTTACAGAATAAAGGTGGAAATTTTGTGCAACTGAGTGTTAGGTTGCATTTACTCAACTTAGTGCAAGAGTAAAGATGCTCCGACCTGAAATCAAGTGAGCTGGAGATTGACATTTGGAAAAAGGCTTAGTTATTGCTGTTATTGCCCTTTCTTTTATGTTCTGCAAAACCTTTGGCGTGAGAGTTTATTTAAAGCATTGTCCATGAGGCGAGCAATTTTCCGAGTGCTTTAGTGGCAGTTATGCTAAAGCATAAGTGATCGTAATCTGTTCCTTTTCTTTTGTATGTGATAGCAGATCGTTGATAGTTGCTAATGCCGGAGACTGTCGAGCAGTACTATGTCGCCGTGGGAGAGCAATTGAGATGTCAAGGGACCATAAAGCAATCTGCACCAAAGAGAGGAAGCGAATTGAGGCATCGGGGGGAAATGTCTCTGATGGGTACCTTAATGGACAACTTAATGTAGCTCGTGCTTTAGGTGATTGGCACATTGAAGGAATGAAAGGTAGGGAAGGAGGGCCACTCAGTGCCGAGCCTGAGCTAATGAGCAAGGATCTGACGGAAGAAGATGAATTCCTCATCCTAGGGTGTGATGGAATTTGGGATGTGTTTACAAGTCAGAATGCTGTGGATTTTGCTCGGAGGAGACTCCAGGAGCACAACGATCCAGTTATGTGTTGTAAGGATCTGGTAGACGAGGCTTTGAAGAGGAAGAGTGGGGATAATTTGGCTGCTGTAGTTGTCTGCTTTCAACCAGACCGTCCACCCAACTTGGTCGCTCCACGCTCAAGAGTTCAAAGGAGCTTTTCAGCCGAAGGTTTGAGGGAACTTCAGAGCTACTTAAATAGCTTGGGCTGATTGAGGGGATGGAGACTAAATTGAGGTTTTTGTCAGTTCATTTTCCTCTGATAGTTCATTGAGATCAATTTTCGCTAACTGTAGGTTTAGGTGGTCCTACTCTGAGTTACAAACTGTAATATATGCGGCATAGTGTCGGCAGCACTTTTATATTTTGTAGGGATCTTCTGCTCTGGGTTACGAGTGTTGTTTTTGGCCGCTTGTTTGTACCGTGTTCGGTATTTTCTTACTGGTTGGTGCACTTAATTATGCACATTGGTAGACTTTCTCCGTATGAAAAATTTCGCTGTAGGTAACAGCTATGAAAATGGGTGCTTTAAATTTTGTAAGGAGTTCAGCGAATACTTTAAGTCTTTCTTAGCTCGTATGTCTTTTATAGCGGATAGGATAAACTTGGATTTGATGAGAATATAATGGGATTCCTAATGTACGATACAGAATTTGATAAGAGTGTTCACATATGACATGGATGCTGATAAAATGCTGCTTACCTTTGGTGACCTTTTACGGACCATGCTGACGATGACCACAACCACCATGGCGAGCTACAACATAGCCTTGGTTGCATCCCCCTAGATCTAGAACGGCAAGGTGGTCGCAGTCCCTGCCATGATGGCTGTGGTCGCTAAAGGATGATGAATGAAACAGGCTTGAGAAATGATGTGGTCGCTGAAGGACTGCAACCAAATCCCTGACCAACAAGCAAGAACTAGGGGTGATATACTTGCCTGGTGGGCAAGGTCCTCAGAGCCGGATACTGGGAGCTAACCTTATGGCTTGTTTTGGAACTAGCCAATAGAGACCAATACAGTTAGTTTCGTCGGACCGGACTGAGCATGGCTATTCACTTTTAATTGTTTTAAAAGTTAAAAAGGCAGCATATCTCTTCCTTGTAGATTGATGTGGGACACCTTGATGACTAAAAGTTAACGAAACAAGATCTGAGCCCAAGTATAAAATCCTACATTGATTTACAAGGGAGGAGACATGTTGCTTTTTAACTTTTGAAGACAAAATAGAGCCCAATATGAGATCGAAATGGACTAGTGGGAGTTTCTTATAGACTATAGATTAATTTAACATACTTAGGGCTCTTTATAAAAAAAGACGGGTCAAAGGCATCGAGTAGTGCCAATTTGATCCAGTCACACCCTAGAATTGGGAATTGGGTTAAATAGTACCAGAATTGGAATGAATTGGCCAGTCTCCGACATTGTTCAGTTCGGAACCTGCAGGAGTGTTGGAACTGGACTAGTGCTCACCTGTAGCAAATAACCAGGTGTGACTAAGGTGAGAGCATATCGACACCAACCAAGACCAGCGTGACACTGACCAACGCAAGAACAACATCAACCGATGCAGGCGATAGTAAGGTGCGATCTCCTACGAACCGGTCGCATTGCTCTTCGATCTCTCCCTTCCCTATCGACGTCGTTGTTGAGAGGAAGGAGACCCAGCGGAAAACGAGCTGATCAAAGCTTGAGCAAGGGAATTGGAGTTCACTGGCACTCGACTTGAGCTCGGGCTACATCAAACCTTAGATCCAAGCTCTAAGGCTCGATCATGTCGGCTGAGCTCAGGCTCTACAATATTGAGAACGATCGTGGCCTGCCAAGTGGAAATCAGAGGTGATGGACCCCTGGTCAAGTGTTGAGGCGTTGGTGGTGAAATGCAAAGGTCGTTTTGGTGGTTGAGGGCGCAGGCGACAACGACCGGCTTTCGTGCTGGTGGTCCTAGTGCGACCGCCAGGAGTACTATTGTTGGAGGTGGCGACGGGCAGTGAGGCAGCGCCGGTCATGATCATTCAATATCCGGAGATATTCAGATCAGGCGACACCTCTTAGATTGGATTTTTTCTTTATCTGGACAGTATCCAAACATATTCAGATTTTGAGTTGTCACAAGCATTGTCCTATCCGAAATTATATCCAGCCTTCAAATACAGTCTAATAATTGCAAAAGTAATATTAAGAAAGCTGTTTCACCTCACTTCAAGGATCTCTAGCTTTGAAACTTATTTCACCATATGTAAGTACTACAGCATCCGACAAGCTTGAGTTAAGCATGGAGCACGAGTGGTGTTGGAAGGAAGTTGGCGGAAGATGACTTACTTTTAATTGATGCGCAAACGATAATTAATCCTGGAACGAATGTTGAATTGCGGATGAATCATGAATCATGAACAATATTACCTCATGTTGGTTTGAACATAATCACGAGGAAAACATCCGATTTCATAGCGTAAATGCCAATTGTTCTTGTAAAGATAAAATGGAACGCCTTCTTTTCTCTTTTGATGGAAAGGGGATAAGAAAAGGATAACGCTTTCTTTCTGAGTGTCTGCCAACCATGCCCAATGGTTATCTTCAGGATCCATCACACCCTTTCAAAGGGTGTCTTTCCATTATTGCATATCAAGACGAAACGGTGCGTCCTCATCGCACCCCATCATGGACGTATTAATAAAATACTACAAGTGGAATAATTATATATACATGAACCTTGCTTTACGACCATGTTTTGCAGGAGCAGGAAGAAGAGTTGCAAGTCATTATAGAATTGCTCGGAGTACTCGTTAGGATCACGCTTTCCTATATGACTGACCCTACGAAATTATATTCCACTTTCTTCAATATGCCTTTTGATCTATATATATATATATGTTGAAGATCACCGCCTCTCTCTCTCTCTCTTGGAGTTCTCTAGAACTTTCTAGAGTTCTCCATATCTCACTCCTCCAGATTTCTCTAGAACTCTCCCTTCTCTAGAATCTTCTAGCAAAATCCATAAGTTGCGCCACTTCTAGACTTCTCCATAGAAATCTAGTTGTTAGGCTATAATAAAATAATACTTCTAGAATAGTGTAGAAAGTTAAGAAAGTCACCGACTTTCCACCCTATAAATAGGAGCAACTTGCTCCTCATTTGTGTGTCCAACTAAGAGTGTGTGAGTAAGAAGTCCAAGGGGGTGTATGGGTGTATGTGTAGGGGTCTTGAGAGTGTGTTGAGTAGAGTGTGCTATGTATGCACGGGAGTGAGAGAAATTGTGTAGAGTTGTTTGAGTATTGTATGTGGTGTGAGAAAATATTCTAATAGTGAAAGTTATATTTCGTGAATTATATTTGTACCACGTTTCCGCAAGGTTCAACAAGTGGTATTAGAGCAAAGGATTACATATCCAACAATATATCTTGTAACGACTGAACTTATATTCAATTTCTCTCCGATCTCCTGTTGTGCTGTCATCATCTCTTTTGGAAGTTGAATGTTCTGATTGAGAAGGCAAAGATGAATCCAAAGAGGACAGGAAATCCGACCAGCACGGTCGCAACCATGCCCAGGAAATCATGCCTGAACCCATAATAACTCCGCACGAACTCTTCCGCCGTCTCGCCAGTGTCAAGCTTGTCCTTAACATCTCCAAACTGCGAGGCCACCAGTTTACATTGTCCAAGAAACTGGACATGCCCAGTAATACCATCTCCACCAGATAGGTATTCTCTGTTAAAACAAAAGCATGAGCCCTCATCAGTTATGCTTTTCCTTTTTAAGTCTTTTTCTATTGTTTTCAGTGAAGATATCGATGAATTTACTGTTCAAGGGACGACATATCCTGAGAAAAGGTTCCATATCAAGTGGAATCCGGCAGAGGTTATGACGGCTATGTTTAGGTTGGGCGTGGCTGCCACGGTCATCATCCCATAGAAAGTGTAGCATAGCAAGGTGAAGAACATACAGAAGATGTGCCAAAAGAACTTGCTGGCTGTCCAATCGAACCCGATCATTGCATAGATGACTACTCCGTAGATGACAGTTTGGATGATGATGTAGGGTATCTCGATGATAACCTGTGCGAAACAGTTTTGTCAAATGACGTGATTACTATTTTCCAAACTCTTTAGAGGGCTAAGGTCACGTAGTCATTACTATTTTCCAATAAACTACCCCAGTCTAATTCTCTCACTGAGTTACGGAAGCGAAACATGTCCATACATGTGCAATCGCATAAGGCAGAGCAGAATACATTCCAGCCGCTCTCTCTCGATAGAAGACTGTCCTCTCAATAGCCACAACGGGTTGAACTGACGTCGAATTTTGAAATCCTATGAAAAGGACAGCCGTGTGCATAGAGCCCATGGCGTTGAAGAGATCTTGCCGGTTTCTCCTGCAGGTCCCGCAAGTTTTGAGCAAATAATGCTGTAACTGAGCCAGTATACTTCTTTTCCCTTTTGCGACCAAAAAAAAGGGTTGTACTAATCTATCTATGCATAGGGATTTCTGTCCATTACCTTTTGGAGCCGAGATTCCAAAATATCAAGCCGAACATTAAAGCGATGAAAGTTGTGAATAGAAGTCTCATGGCTGTGTATGCCGGGTTCTGCCAATACGACCAGTGTTGTTTCCATAGGCAAGCTATACACTGGATGGAGAAGGATTGTGAATATTGTGTTGGAAAATAGAGATCCTTCGACCCCGGTGGAGGTGTACTTAGTTCCCTGATCAGAGCTTTGTTTCTCCTGATTCCATCATTAGAGACACCAGATATGTGAGTGGTCTGCTGCTAGTAATCTCTCTTTCAAGGTTCGATTTTATGATAATCTCTTCTTATTGAGCAGAATAACGAAAATGTTTCTGCTTCTGAAAAGTAATTTCTTACCTAAACAGTTCTGAATCTGTACACATTAGTGAAGTCCACCCCGAGGATTTCTTCTTGAGGAGCTGTCGTCACCTCCAACATCCAAGTCGCTGGATTGTATCCCTCTTTAATTTTTGGAACTCCATTAATACCCTTCAATTTAACACATGAAATGTTAGCGTTTAAAGCTCAATGAAATCTAAACTCAGTCTATTACTGCGCAGCAGTGAGCTCACCTCGAAGTAGTTGATCAGGTGTAAGGAACGCTGGCCTAATGGACTGACATAGATCTCCTCTCCACCTCTTTTCAGAAGAAACAGCTGCATATTAATAAGAAAAATCTCTCAGATACTTAAATTCTGTGAAAATACAAGCAAACAGATAGCTCGGTCCCTTATAAGAATTTCATTGAACCTCATCAAAAGCATCAAATATGTCGATGCTTGGCTGGTGGATGGTACAAACAACAGTTCGTCCTGTATCAACTGTGTTTCTAACCGTTCTCATTACTATAGCAGCTGCCCTGGCATCGAGGCCAGAAGTAGGCTCGTCCTGAATATGATTGACGGGTTGGCTACGAGCTCCACTGCAATCATCAGCCTTTTCCTTTGCTCAGTGATAGGCCATTCACACCAGGCAACCCAACTAGCGCTTCTCGTAACGGGGTAAGCTCTATGAGCTCCATCACTTCTTCAATGAACATCTGCAGAAGTTGGGTCAAATTTCTAGCTAGCACTCTAAATGCTGGGAGGGACTTGTGAAGGCTGCGACAATATTATGCTGTCTGAAATGTCTATGAGACGTGGTTATCCTTTGAGAGATGCCAAAAATTCTTTCGATCGATGTGGTAAATGATGTAAACCATGAAAAAAATTCTGTCAGGTGTAGATTATTAAGAAAACCTGTTCTGAAAAGTTGTAAGGTATCTTTCCTAGTGATAAACATATAAAGAGTTTATCTAAGATGCCTGATGACATAAAACTAATAGACCAAGTAATGTCTCTACCTTCCTAGTCTCAGAATCCACTTCAGGAGGTAATCGAAGCCATGCAGAATACACCAAGGACTCACTAGCTGTAATGTGAGGAGAGTGGATATCGGTTTGTTCACAGTATCCCGACATGCGAGTGAATGTTTCTTGCTTCTTTGGGTACCCAGATATGGTGATTATCCCGTCGAAGTATCCACCGGTTTTCCTTCCAGCCAACACATCCATTAGAGTGGTCTTTCCTGCGCTGCTGACACCCATTAAAGCTGTCAACACTCCTGGCCTGAAAGCACCACTTACACCTTTTAGAAGTTCCAGTCAATCTTCGGGAATCCCTTGAGCTTTCATTTCCTGAAAACGTAAACAACTCGCTGATTCAGTTATGTTCCACACATCTAAAAGTTCTGCGCATCAGTTCAATTGTCAGAACCAAAGCATCTTCCAAGCAAACAGTACCTGGGGCATGTCTATGGCGTATTTGATATCATCGAAAGTAATGGAAAGCGGTTCAAAGGAAAGAACAATTCCTCGTTTCCTATCCGGGTCTGAATCGTTTGTTCTCCCAACTCTCGGAGACAATGTTCCTGATGTGGTGCTTCTTCGCCATCCACTCTCTTTTTCTGTATTATCATGATAGTGATACCTTTAGCTTAACTTCCACCTGACAGGAAAAAAGTACAAGATATGTTGGTTCTGAGATTCATCATATGTACACCTCTGGCTCCCTCTTGATGATAGCTCAATGACCTCTCCATTCTTGCTTGCAATTTTCTCAGCCAGTGTCTCTTTCGAAAGTACTGCTTGAGGCTTCCCAAATGCTGCAGCAAAATGTAATTCATTCAACAAAACTGTACACCGAATCCTAAAATAAAAACAGCCTCGCGGGAGAGACTTACGGTTGAGATATTTCAAAGCCACAGTGAACAGGATATTGAACAGAAAAATGTATCCAATTGATGCTCCTACTCCGATCCAATACCAATGTGCTTCGGGGAAAATTCCACGGGACTTCAGGACCAAAACTCCTAAAGGTTCTGTGGAGTAGGGTGGAATCTATACCACAAATGCTTCAAAACTTCATCAGTTAATACTCTTAACGATTTTAACGACCTTTATTAATTCTTTGTATTATCTTTAATAAAAGTTTTGCAACAGGGTCCTTACATGTCTCCACTGCTTTCCAAGAAATTCATTTACAGCCATAGCGTTCTGTCCATACATCATTGGGGAGATCCAATAACCCCATATCCACCATGGTTTAACATCATCTGATTTCAAATGATGTCACATCAGGAAATTGTATGAAATGCAAACCGAAACAAGAATATTTTAGACATCTGTTTGACCTCTTGATATGATGAATCCGCCGAAGACCACAATGGACAGTAATCCGAACGTTCCAAAAGTACCCGCCACGATTATGTTCCTTCCTATTGCCCCAACAAACCGGAATAATCCAGACGTCACCTGATGTAGGCATAGCAGCAGAAAATACTGTTTGAAGAACCTGGTAGCATAGATTTTATCAGTATCTGCTCGGATCGAAGTTTGAAATTTTTAAAAATTGTAATTTGATCAACCTTCCAGCACAAGGGTCAAAGCCTATGACATAGTAAGTCATGAACACCCAAATAGCAACTTCTACAAGAGTTCTCGGAATCTTCAGGATACATGTGGGTAATGAATATGCCCACACAGGAAAGAAGAAGAGGTCTCTCTGCTTGTAGAAAACGGGGAGCTTCGTGATGGTCATGCCAACCTCCGAGAATCCATTGAACATTACAATGGTCAAAGAGAAGAAGAGAGCACCGATATAAATCCCACCGTCCATCACTGTATCTCGGTGCATCTTAGTCCGTAGGAACACCGTCATTGTTATGAAAGCAATAAACATAAGCTGTTGTTCATTGGGAACAAGGAAGTATTAGGACATTACATATAAAATCAACAGATTAAATGCATCGCTTAGCCAGAATTACAGACTAAATTAGGAAAACCAATTCTTTCAACTTGCTTACCTGTAACATTGTGAAAATATGGACAAATAAGTTTCTCTTCATTAGCAAAAGTTCCCTCGAAATGCAAGCTCTCAACAGTTCTTTCTGGCTCACCCCGTACTTCTTAGTTGTTAGAGCAGCTGGATGGGCTTTCGACTTGTCGAACGGGATCGCAAGTTGGTCGCCCACTTTCTGACCAATGTGAAATGATTGAAATGCTTCGGAAAATTCCTTGACGGTTACAAACCTGTAAGGGGAGTCCTTATGCGCCCAATACTGCTCTTGGTCTTTCCTTGAAGTCACCTACGGATCAAATTGCGGAACATAATTATGGATGTGTCAATTGTCACTCAATGCACGAAAAAAAAAGTGATCTGAAAATATTACTTCTTGCAAGAAATCAGCTACTCCTTTCCTTTCAGGACACTTAAAACCCATGTGATCAAAGAACTCAAGCACGTTTTCTCGGGGACCTTGATACACTATTTGCCCATCAGTGAGAAGGATGATATCGTCAAACAGGTTCTAAGTTTCCGGCGCAGGCTGGAGGAGGGATATTAGAGCAGTCCCGTTGAGGATGTGTGTGGACTGTCTGAGTGAGCTCACTATTTGGAATGTCGTCGCACTATCCAAGCCAGTGGATATTTCGTCCATAAAGAGCGCTTTGACAGGCCCCACGAGCATCTCCCCTGTTTTATGTCAACGCGAAATTGAACAAACCAACCAAACTTGATGGAAAAGTCATCGAAATCATCCAACAAAACGGGCTACTAAAGCCGTCTTCTGGGTCTTACCAGTTGTGACTCGTTTCTTTTGTCCACCAGAGATGCCTCGTATCATTTCATCTCCCACCATCGTGTTGGCGCAGATTTCAAGTCCCAGAATCTAAATTTTAAGCATTGAGAAAAGAACAGAAATTTTCAGTTTTTGCGTTTTATCCTCCTCCTCGTGGAAAAAACAAAAGAACGTACCAAAAGTCTTTTTTGTTGCTCATACCTTGAGTATATAATGGGTAACAATATTAGTCTCCTGCCCTTCCAGGGCAGCTGCCTGCAGAAGATTAAGATACATAGAAGCTCTTACAGGCATTAATCCATGTTTTTGACCATATTTTGCATATCAGAAGGAAGAAAATATAAGCATGCAAAATCTGCAATCAGAAAGCTGTCCGACTGTTCCTTTGTTGTGGTCTCATTTCTAACCTTCATAAAGATATCTATATCAGGATCGGGTCTGATGTTTGCCTCCCTCTCTCTTCTTAATAACTCTGCTAACATATCTGAAAAGCAATGGTAGTATTATAACTCTAAACCCTGGCACTTTTCCTGAATTTGCTCTTTGAATTAATGTTACAAGAAAAATAGAGCAAACTCACCATAATGGTGTCCGACGCCTTGACACCTGGCTGAGAAAGCAAACAATGGTTGTAATATATGGGCTCTTTAATTAAAAAAAGAAGGAAAGAAAGAAAGAAAGAAAGAAAAAGAAAAAGAAAGAGTTTGAAAAGTCAAAAAAGAGAGGCTGAAGAGAGTTATGGAACCTTCGGCTGGTTATAAAAAGAGAGAAAGAGGGAGAGAAAGAGAAGAATACCGCAGAAGCAGGGGAAAACGCGAAACAGGGGAGAAGAGAGAAAGAAGATAAAGGAAAAAGGGAAAAAGGAAATAAATCTGGCGTGCTCGTGATCCGGACGTCTCATTAAGCAAGCTCAAGTGTGTTTTACAAGGCCGGTAAGAAATTGAAGCCTTTAATCACTTATTTGAAGCGATCGCCGTAATTAGGGCTCGAAATTCGGATTTCTTGGGTATTTGTGTAGCGAAGCCCGATTTTTGAGTTTTTAAGCTGTGTATTTTTATAGAAATGGTACTTTGGGATGTTGTGAAACTATAGCATCTTTCGGATTGTGATTTGAGCTTACAGTTTGTCCGGAACAGAATTTTGAAGTTGGGAGTGCAATCTGGTACTGTAGCGAATAGTGGCTTCGAGTCTCTTTTTTTTGTTGTTTTCGGTACTGTTTTGGGGTGGCTGAGTTAGGGTTGTTGTTGTATGTTAAGAGAGCTTTCTAAAGGCTATAAGACAACTTGAAACGGAATTTTGTGGAGAGAGTTATGGTGTGACGAAGTTGGTGCATAGGCCGCGCCTAGCTGAAAATGATGGGTTTATACTAAATTGTGAGCTTTTGGGGCACGTAGGTGTCGTTTTATCGACTAATAGGCCTAGTATAGAAGAGTTGTTATAAGAATATCATTTTTACTCGGCCTTTTAATATTATTTTTCCGTTAATTGTTAGGAATCCGAATGCGTTGGTTCGTATAAGCGTCGTAGTTGATTTTTGGCTTTTCCCAGGTGAGTGATACTATTCATTCTTTGTATTTTAAACTCATGTTTTGAGAAACATGATGGATTAAATACTCTATGAGTTGATAAAAAGCATATTTTGTTGCATTAAACATGATCGAGCTATTATTGACATTTTTGTTATTCAAAGGGAGTTATATTCCAACTTCGATTTAAATGGTTGTTTGAAAAAGGGTTTGTGAAATTCTTTGCGAAAAAATCTTGAAATGTTTTTGAGAATACTTTGATATTTATATATCAAATTTCGAGTTGTGATATGATTCTCTTTCTGATGTTAGATTATTAGATATTGTGATTGATGGTTGGTGCTCAATGTTTTTGTGGATCCTGAGGGGTGTTTGGATATGCGCATACTATTTTAGGATATCATTGTGGACCGAGCCACCAGCTAATAATAGGTGTAGACTTTGCCAATGGGGGAATTTTGGTCGTCTTATCACGGGTGTTACACATGATCATGGTTAGACATTTGAGCATGAATTGGTCAATGGAGTGGACCATTGATGTATGATTTGAGTTTGGTCGATGGAGTGGACCATCAATATGATTTGATGAGATTAATCAATGGAATAGACCATTGATGCATGTTTTACGAGATTGATTAATGGACTCAACCATTGGTACTTTCAGTATTTGAGTTATGATTTGGTATTATGATAAAGTGAGTTACGTTTGTGTTTTAAAATGTGCATAGTGATTTCTCGATCCGCTTAGAAGAAATGTGTTACTTACTGAGCTATGGTAGCTCACTCCTCTCATCTACTTGTTTTTCAGGTTCTTCAGCGAGTTGTGAATAGGTGTGAGCGTTCGTTCGGGAAGGATTTTTTTGGTGGAAATTTTTGGGTATTGCTTATACATAGTTAATAGGTTTATAAGCTAGTCTTTGTAGAAAGTTTATGTTTTGATTTTTGTGGATTATAGATATACTCTCATATTGTAACCAATTGCCCCTTTTTTGTCAAATATATATATGTGGATGTATATATGTTGGTATTGTGTTAAAATTTTGGTTATGTTGATGATGCGTCCTTTGAAAAAAGGACGGCCGTGTCATGCCCCTTCTTCTTATGAATCAGGGTGTGACAATGGTAGTATTATAACACCTTCTCGTCATAGAGAAAATTGATCAGTGGTTCGGTGCCTTTGGTGATGTAATTAGGCAGCGTTGCCTTCTTCATGGGATTTGATTTTACACCCCATTGATGCAGCACGTATCGTCCCTGAGAAAATTGATTAGTGGCTTTGTAGCAGGACGAAAAAGGAAGTCCACGACCCACTTGGACATGTGGAGCTTCTTCTTCTTCCTGGATATCATTGGGTGGCCTTGTGCGCGGTGCATTCGATGTCTTCCCGAAGGTGCGTGTGTTTGGCAGTCACGAGAAAATACTTCCGAATTGTTTTGCGCAGAAATTACGTGAAGCTAAATACCGTGGGTTTGGATGTAATTTAGAGTTTAGAAGTGCTAGAGTGAGCGATTGAGAAACTCTATAATCCTCCGACTGATTAATAGATTCTTTGTGGCTGGCTCTTCCTACAGAGTGAGGATCAACATTTGAGGTGAACCGCGTATATAGTCTCGAGCTCATAATTATTCTTTGTTGATTTTTTTGGTAATTTCGTTCTCTCTGTGTTGTATCTGGATTGCAAGATTGATTAGCTTCCACGTTATTTCAAATCGAAGTTAACGTTTTTACGCTTAAAAGCTTCAAATCACGGGCATGGATTATATATTTTTTTCTTTTTTTTTTGAGCAGTGACCATGAAACGCTTTAGGGATCCAGTTTTAGAGGGTGGCGCGATCGCCACAGCCTACTCTTAGCCAGTCAATAATGGTGGGCAATGCTACGACAATATTCATCTACCGGAAATTCATTCCCTAGATTGAAAAACAATGCAGCATTTCACATTACTCTTTCCATTGATAGATTCTGTTTGTTTAAAAAAATAAAATGATTTGAAAAAATTATTCTAAATTGCTTATAATAATTATTCAATGAAAAATATTTTCAAAATTGATAATAATTTATGTCTAAATTTTTTTGTGGACGTTGAAATTTTTTTTTTCCATTCATTTATTTTTGTAAGCGATACAAGTGATTTTCCAAATTATTCATTTTTCCACAAAACAAGTAAAGCATAAGTAACTATTATTATTATTATTATTATTAATTAATTAATTAATTAATTAATTAATTATTTTTGGTGAGAAGCCTAAGTAACTATTAACTCGGCATATTTTGTTGGGTTTCAAGTTGATCTTGAGGTGAATTATTTCATGAATTTGAAACGGCCTAAAACGGGTCAGGTTGGTTCCAAGGTCGATTGAGCTCTTGAATTGGTCTTTAATAAAGGAAATTTCCATCTAATTTTTGTAAAACAAGCGCTAATTTCTCACATAGCACTCATTCAAGCTTTGCAGTTTGGCTTTTCTTAGTGTTTTAGGGTATCTTGCCGACTAAAATTTAGAACCCTTTAAAACAAAAAGATTCATAGGAAATTTCGATTTTCTTTTATATGAAGTACACAACAAATACCGCCATTTCTAAGTAGGTTTTGTAAAGACCCAGGGGCTACACTGCGTAATATTGTCCGTTTTAAGCAGAAGCCCGCATGGCTTCAAAACACATTACAAAAAATAGAGATTCCAAGTTTTATCAACTAGCTTAGGACTCCCTCTCTAGGCGATATAGGATGGGAGACATATGCTTAGCCTCACTCGCGTACTGCTGATGCGTTGTACTAGACTGTCCCTTCGTACTTCTCGAGTCTAAGTCATCACATTCTCTCTCCCTTTGAGGACGTTGTCCCATTCTCCCTATTTGGGCACAACGTCCACGTTGTGGCCCCACACGTGGCGGAAGTTGGCTCTGATACTGCCTATAAGGACATGGGGGCCACCATTATGTAATATTGTCCGCTTTGACATGAAGCTTGTTGGCTTTAAAACACGTTATATAGAGTAGATAATTCGTGCCTTATCAATTAGCTTAGGACCCCCCTAGGCAATGTGGGATAGGAGACATGCGCTTAGTCTCGCCTGCGTACTGCAAGGGCATTACACTAGACTGTCCCTCTGTATTTCACGGGTTTGGGTCATCACAGGTTTTATATAAAAGCGCCTTCGACGTAATTGATAAGCAATCGAAGAAAGAAAATTCAGAATCCCAATTTTCCAATACACTACTTCTGAAGAGTATACTTGTCAAATGTTTCGAAGGTTCTCCCCAACATGATCCACAAATTTCATGTACTGTAAACGAAAAGGACCCTAATGTGTATTATGACTAAGGAATAAAAAGAGAGTTTTGCATTAGCAAATTTCTTTTAAAAGAGAAAAAGGAAGAGTTAACTGATATATATATATATATATATATTACCTTTTTCTTAATAAAATCCATCTATGCCAATTATGGATCATTTAGTAACCATTCTATTCTTGGGAATAACTTTTGTTTAGAAATGTTTTTTTTTTTTTTTTACTCTGCTTCCGAGAACAATTTTTGAGGTTTTTAAAGGGGCTTAGTAACTACCCAAAACTCTTATTCCTGGAATAAAAATGCGTTTGGTAGGACTCTTAATTTTTTTTTTTGTTTCTTTTAATTTTCAAAGCTTTTATTATGTTTTTTCTCCCTCTTTTTTTTTTCTTTTTTATTTTTAATTTTTTTTTCTTCTTCCTCCTTTGTGGTTGGTCGTTGGTCATGGTAGTGGTAGGCGATTGGCTTGGTGAGGTCCAGCGACCTCGCTAGAGGCTCACTTAGCCACCACAAGCCTCGACCTTGCCTAGACAGTGCAAGGTTGGTCTCAGCTTAGCCTAGCGAGACCCAGCCTCATGTCAGCTGGACAAGGCTTGGCCTCGCTGGGTCACCTCTAGGCTTGCCCAGCCAAGGCGAGGCCGAGGCTCAGGTTGACAAGCCTTGTTGTGGCTCGATGTTGTCGAGGGCCGGCCTTCATTTGGCCGGTCATCAACTATGGCTGAGGCCAGCGACCAACCAAAAGGAAGAAAAAGAAAAGAAAAGAGAAGAAGAGAAAAGAGAAGAAAAGAGAAGTGAAAAGAAAAAAAATTAGACTTGATTCTAGGAATTGTTCCCAGGAATAAGAAGCAATTTTTTTTTTTTTTTTGCTTTTTGATTCTATTCCAAATATATTCTTGGGAACATAAAAACAAATTTTTGTTCTTGGTAACAAAAAATTTACCAAAATGATTTCTATTCTTTTTTTGTTCCGGGAAATAAAAGAATATAATCAATTATTTTCAGGAGTGTTATCAAACATGCCCTATATGTCCTGAAGTTTTGGTTCAGTGTCTACTATTGGATTCCATCTAGGTAATTTCTCCTGTGAAATTCGGTGCAAGCTTTGTCCCCATCACTTCTATTTCATATTGGATGACGACAACTTGCTACTGTATAACATTGTTGGCAAGATAAGCTTGCCAAGTTATGATAAGATTGAGGATCAAGGTCCAGTGTAAAACGACTGTAGTTACTGAAAAATTCGTAGGCTATGTTTAGCCCCTATACTGTACTCTTTTTTGGTTTTGTTGAGTGGGGATTGCTAGTGTGAAAGTAGGCTACCAAGGAACCTTTCCTTGGTTGAGAGAGCCACATGAAACCTTTGTTCATCTTCTCTTTTCTTTGTCTATTCCATCTTCATATTAAATTGCTCTAAACATGAAGAGGCCTCTTTAATGTCCTGAAAATTTTGTGGCTGAATTTTGCTTTTTGTGCTTTCCTTTGAATTCAAACATGACTTTTAGTTCCCGATCTTGTGTGTTCCTGATCATCTTGTTAATTTGTTTTCTTCCTATGTGGTATTATCCAGATTAAGAACACACTCTTTCAACCAAAAAGAGTCTGCTTACGACAATGAAGGTGGAAATTATGTGCAACTGAGTTGTAGGTTGCATTGGCTCAACTTACTGCAAGAGTAAAGATGCACGGATCTGAATACAAGGAAGCCGGAGATTGGCATTTGGGAGAAGGCTTAGTTATTGCTGTTGTTGTCCTTTCTCACGTGGTCTGCAAAACCTCTAAGTACAGCGTTCAGTGGTCTGAGGGTTTACTCAAGGGGTTGTCCATGAGCAGAGCAATTTTCTTAGTGCTTCAGTGGCAATTATGCTCAAGCGCGAATGAACGTAATTTGTTCCTTTTCTTTTGTAAGTCTCGTGGGAGAGCGATTGAGATGTCGGGGTCATAAACCAATTGGCAGCAAAGAGAGGAAGCGAATCGAGGCATCAGGAAGAAATATTTCTACAATGGGTACCTGGAGTGTTGAGATAAGGCGAGCGATTGAACAATAATATAGACAGAATAAGAAAAATAAATCGGACACCAGATTTACGTGGTTCAGTCGTAAAGACCTATGTCCACGAGGAGAGCAGCATCGAATTTCACTATAGATCAAGTGATACAAGGAGATTACACACTCAAATCACTCAAACACTCTCTCGGTGTTTCCCAAGCCCCAATTACACCCAATAACGCATACAGTGTTTAGCCCCGAAATTCCTCAAGAAATAATCTCTCAATCTTACGAAGGAATTACACGCAAATCTTACCACAAGATTTAATTGGCTTCAACACTAAACCTTCTTGGATGTAATTCACGACAAAGAAAATCCCTCCCAAGCACTCGACAATGAGACGGCGCTTCAAGACCAATTCTTCACGATCAACGGCGGAACACCAAGCACTCACGCGGCGCTTCAAAACAATTTGTGATCCACACCTATCACCCATGGCCTTAAGTCTATATATAAGTAAAATCCTTATTCTTTTGCTAACTTCTCATAGGATTTTGTTTCCTATCCAAAACATATTTTTGTATATTTTAAACAAAATCCAAGTCCTAGTCAAAGTTGGACTTTCCTATTTTAACGGCCAGACTCTCCAATGCAGATTCAAATTTGGGAAGTTGATCTTCGGATCTTCTTTGCTCGATTTCGAACATCCGCAACATATCCAATTCGGAATATTCGTAATTTTGCATTGGGCTTAAACTCGAGACATATTTTAACATGGAGGGCTACACTGTGCCGAGCCGAAGCTAATGAGCATGGATCTGACCGAAGAAGATAAACATCATAGGGGGTGATGAAATTTGGGATGTGTTTGGAAGTCAGAATGCTGTGGATTTCGCGTGGAGGAGACTTCAGGAGTACAATGACCTAGTTATGTGTTGTAAGGATCTGGTAGACGAGGCTTTGAAGAGGAAGAGTGGGGATAATTTGGCCGCAGCGGTTATCTGGTTTCAAACGCATCCTCCACCAACTTGATCGCTCCACGCTCAAGAGTTACGTTTACACTACAACAAACGCCATAACTTTTTGGGGTCGTTATTATTATTTTTTTTATCTGTCGCAGAGTGTTGTGATTTTTAAAAATTGTTTTTTGTATGCCATAACTTTTAATTGATCACATGAATGCTATAACTTTTAAATAACGTTCAACACAAGTGGCATGCCGGGTTTATTACAATTGCCATGCCGTGTAGGATTTTTTGCACTTGTGGTGAGCATTTTTATAAAATTATAGCACTCAAATGACTAATTAAAAAATTATAGTATTCAAGTGTACGCCATGCAAAGTTATCGTGCTCGAGTGATGAGAAAATTTTATAGTTCTCTAGTGACCGCTGTGCAAAAGTCAAGGCACTTTTGGTGTAATTTCCTTTCAAGAGCTTTTTGCTTGAGGGTTTGAGGGAACTGTAGAGCTGGTTAGATAGCTTGGCTAATTAAGGATGCTTGAATATGTTTTGAGCTTGAGCCCATGAAAAATGCTCAATCAAAGTAGTTTTTCTAGTTTGAGAACGTTATGATGGACTTGAAGAACATTAATCAAGCATTGCCTAATGAGAAACAAGGCATGATGTTGTCGACGTTTTGTTGCGACACTCTTGAGGGCGAATGAAACTTCTCAAGGTGGTTTGACAGATTACTATGCGAGCGTGGATGGTTCTCTTGATAGGTGGTGCTAACACTTGGCATGAGCTCTCCCAAGCCTTATCGAGTGCAACTTGATTATTTCCGTTGATTGTGAATATTATTTTTCCTCGAGAGCCGCCACTAACCTATTAGAGGCTGATTGAAGATTTGGATCTGGGAATTTGATTACCCTAGATGTATGTCCAATACCCAAATTGGTACCTTTTTCTCTTTTCGAAAAACGTTTGTCAGGCAGACTTCCCAAATTTTAATGCCCTATACATGTTCATTTATACCATGCGTAAGTGAGCTCAACATAACGGGCCATAAATTCTTATATCCACAACCAATAATCAAAGTGAAAGCATGGAAATTAAATAACGACGATAAAAAAAACAACTAAAGTGCGGTAAGTAAAAAACCAATAAGGTCGGGCAATGAATGTATATGACCTTGTTATAGAGCCACAGGACAGGATTCTGTGAGCTATGCAAAAAGTCAAACATTCAATTAATTCTAAAGCTCCTGTTCAGCAAGATTAGCTCAATTTTGTTAACACTCTGGAAGTTGTTTCACCTAATCTCAAGTATCTCCCGCTTTATTTCCCCGGATGTAAGTGCTATGACATCTGACTAGCTTTATCCCCAGAAGTAAGCATGAGAAAACAAGTCGAATAATTATTCCATAGTTTTCTGTAGACTCCATAACTTTGCCGTACGGCCTTGTTTTGCAGAAGCAGGAAGACAAATAGAATTGCTTGGAGCAGTCGTTGTGATATACAAAACTATATCCCATTTTCATCAAAATAACTTTTGATCCTCATATGTGTCGTGTAACTAGTTAACTTATATTCAATTTCTATCCGATCTCCAGTTGCACCGCCATCATCTCTTTTGGAAGTTGAATGCTTTGGTTGAGAAGGCGAAGATGAATCCAGAGAGGAGAGACAATCCGACCAGCACGATCGCGACCACTCCCAAGAAGTCATGCCTGAACCCGAAATAACTCCTCACAAACTCTTCGACTGTCTCGCCACTGTCAAGCACGTCCTTAACATCTCCAAACTGCGAGGCCACCAGTCCGTACAATGTCCAAAAAATTGGACATGTCCAGGAGTACCACCTCCACCAGACAGGTATTCTCTGTTAAAACAAGAGTATGAGTCCTCATCAGTCATGCTTTTCCTTTAAATTTATTTATTTATTTATTTATTGTTTTTCCACTTTGGTTTCAGTGAAGATATCGATGAACTTACTGTGTGCGGCACAATGAATCCCGAGAAAAGGTTCCAAATTGCAAAGAATGCCGAAGCGATTATGGTGGCTATGTTGTGGTTGGGCGTCACTGCCACGCTCATCATTCCATAGAGAGTGAAGAATAACAAGGTGAAGAACATACAGAAGATGTACCAAAAGAACTTGCTGGCTGTCCATTCGAACCCGATCATTGCATAGACGATCGCTCCATAGATGACAGTTTGGATGAAGATGTAGGGAATCTCGATGATAACCTGTGCGAAACAATATTTTCAAATAACATGATGGTTTTGCTTAAGACTCTTTAGGGTGCTCCATGGAGTCATTTCCTATTTTCCAATGAACGACCTTAGTTATGTAAGTGAAACTAGTCCTTACATGTGCAAAGGCATAGGGCAGAGCAGAATACATTCCAGCCGCTCTCTCTCTATAGAAGACGGTCCTCTCAATAGCCACAACGGGTTGAACAGACTTTGTATTTTGAAATCCAATGAAAATGACAGCCGAGTACATTGAGCCCATGGCGTTGAAGAGATCTTGCTGATTTCTCCTGCAAGTCCCAAAATTTTGAGCAAATGATGTCTGTAACTGAGCCATTGTACTTCTTTTCCCGTGTCCAATTTCTGAGTGTTTCACAACCAGAAAAGAGTGGTACTTATGTATCTATGCATACGAAATTCTATCCATTACCTTTTAGAGCCGAGGTTCCAAAATATCGTGCCGAACATCAGGGCTATGAAAGTTGTGAATAGAAGTCTCACAGCTGTGTATGCCTGGTTGCGCTCATACGACCAGTGTTGTTTCCACAGGCAAGCCATACACTGGGTGAAGAATGACTGTGAATATTGCGTTGGGAAATGGAGATCTTTCGAACCCAGTGGAGGCGTACTCAGTTTGTTGATCAGAGCTTTGTTTCTCCTGAATTAATCATTGCAGAAAGACACGGTAAAAGATCTGCTATTACGCTTCCATGCTCTTTTCTTTTCAACCTTCAATTTTATGATACTTTCTTTAATGTTATCGAGCCAAAACACGAAAATATTTCTGCTTCTGGTGAAGTAACAACTTACCTAAACAGATCTGAACTCCTGTACACTTCGGTGAAGTTAATCCCAAGGATTTCTTCTTGAGCAGCTGTTGTCACCTCCAACATCCAAGTCGCCGGATTGTATCCGTCTTTAATTTTCGGAACTCCGTTAATGCCCTTTGATTGAACGCATAAAAATGTTAGCTTTTAAAGCTCAATGTAATGTAAACTCATCCGCAGTAAGCTCACCTCAAAGTAGTTGATCAGATGCAAGGAATGCTGGCCTATTGGACCGACATAGATCTCCTCTCCCCCTTTTTTCAGAAGAAACAGCTGCATATTAATAAGGGATATATCTCAGATACTTAGTTGTGTGCAAAGACAAAAGCAAACAGATTGTCCGGTCCCTCATGAGAATTTGTGTCAAACCTCATCAAAAGCATCAAATATGTCAATGCTCGGCTGGTGGATGGTGCAAACAACAGTTCGCCCTGTGTCAACTGTGTTTCTGACTGTTCTCATTACTATAGCAGCTGCCCTGGCATCAAGGCCAGAGGTAGGCTCATCCATGAATATGATTGACGGGTTGGCTACGAGCTCCACTGCAATTGTCAGCCTTTTCCTTTGCTCGGTGGAGAGGCCATTTACACCAGTCAACCCAACTAGTGCTTCTCGTAATGGGGTAAGCTCTATGAGCTCCATGACGTCTTCAATGAACATCTGCAGATGTTGGATCCAAAATTTTGACTTAGCACTCTATTGCTGGGAGGGACTCAAAGGCAGCGACATTTATACGCTGTCTAAATTGGTTATGAGCGGTGGTTATCCTTTGAGAGATGCCAAAAATTCTTTCGATCTAGTGGTGAACAATGGAAACTAATAGAAAAATTCCACTTGGTATAGCTTTTCGAGAAAACCTGAACTGTCTTCTAGAAAATTTGTAATGTATCTTTTTCTACCGACAAAAAATGTAGAATTTACCTAAGATGCCAGGTGACGTAAAACTAATGGATCAAGTAATATATCTACCTTCCTAGTCTTAGAATCCACTTCAGGAGGTAACCGAAGCCATGCAGAATACACCAATGACTCGTAAACCGTGACGTGAGGAGAGTGGATATCGGTTTGTTCACAGTATCCTGATATGCGAGCAAATGTTTCTTGCTTCTTTGGGTACCCAGATATCGTGATCGTCCCGTTGATGTATCCACCTGTTTTCCTTCCAGCCAACACGTCCATTAGAGTGGTCTTTCCAGCACCACTGACACCCATTAAAGCTGTCAATACTCCTGTCCTGAAAGCACCACTTACACCTTTTAGAAGTTCCAGCCGATCTTCAGGAATACCTTGAGCTTTCATTTCCTGCAAATGCAAGTTCATAAAAGTGATGTTCAGCACATATAAAAGTTCTAAGCCTCAGTTCAATTGTCAGAACCAAAACATCTTCCGAGCAAACAATACCCGGGGCATGTCTATGGCGTATCTGATATCATCGAAAGCAATAGAAAGTGGCTCGAAAGGAAGAACCATTCCCCGTTTCCTATTCAGGTCCAAATCCTTGATTCCTTCAACTCTCGTAGACAATTTTCTATGTGTGACGCTTCTTTGGGCCCCACTCTCGTTTTCTGTATTATCACGTTAGTGATTCCTTTAGCATAAGTTCTACTAGACAGGCAAAAAAGTACAAGATGTGTTGGTTCTGTGGCTCACCAGATGAACTCCTCTGGCTCCTTGACGATAGCTCAATAACCTCACCATTCTTGCTTGCGATTTTCTCTGCCAGAGTCTCTTTGGATAGTACAGCTTGGGGCTTCCCAATTGCTGCAGCAAAATGAAAGTCGTTCAACAAAATGGTACACTGAATCCCCCAAAAGTAAAAGCCTTGCGAGAGACTTACGGTCAAGATATTTCAAGGCCACAGTGAACAAGAAATTGAACAGAAAAATGTATCCAATCGATGCTCCTACTCCTATCCAATACCAACGTGCTTCAGGAAAAATTCCGCGGGATTTCAGAACCAAAACTCCTAAAGGTTCTGTGGAGTTAGGAGGAATCTGTGCCACAAAAGTTCTGAAGCTTCAGCGGCTGACCCTCCAAAATTTTAATCAAACTTTATTAATTCTTTGTATAGTCTTTAATGAAAGTTTTAGAAGAAGGTGCTTACATGTCTCCACTGCTTTCCGAGAAATTCGTTTACAGAGATTGCGTTCTGTCCATACATCATTGGGGAGATCCAATAACCCCAAATCCACCACGGCTTAACATCATCTGGCTTCAAATTATGTCACATCAGGAAATTGCATATGTGATTGCAAATCAAGAGAATAGGTTTTTAGATAATTGGTTGACCTCTTGATATGATGAATCCGCCCAAGACCATAAAAGCAAGTAATCCAAATGATCCAAAAGTATTTGCCACTATCACATTCCTTCCTAATGCCGCAATGAGTCGAAATAATCCAGACGCCATCTGATGTAGACATAGTAGCAGAAAATACTGTTTGAAGAACCTGGTAGCAAAGAGTTTATCAGTATGTGAATCATTGGATCAAAGTCTGAAATTCTAAATAACTGTAATTTGATCAACCTTCCAGCGTAAGGGTCATAGCCTATGACATAGTAAGTCATGATCACCCAAATAGCAACTTCTACTATAGTGATTGGAATCTTCAGGATCCATGTGGGCAGTGAATATGCCCACACAGGAAAGAAGAGGAGGTCTCTCTGCTTGTAGAAGACTGGGAGCTTCATGATGGTCATGGCAAGCTCTGAGAATCCATTAAGCATTATAATGATCACAGTGAAGAAGAGAGCGCCAAAATAAATCCCACCATCTATCACGGTATCTTGGTGCATCTCAGTCCGTAGGAACACCGTCATTGTTATGAAAGCCATAAGGGTAAGCTGATATGTATCCGAAAAAGGAAGTGTTAGGACATTACAAATGGTATTGACAGATCAAATGCATTACTTAGTCCGGATTGCAGACCAATATAGGAAAACCAGTATTCAAACTTACTCACCTGGAACATTTTGAAAAAATAGACAAATGAATTTCTCTTCATTAGCAAAATTTCCCTTGAAATGCAAGCTCTCAACAGTTCTTTCTGGCTCACCCCATACTTCTTAGTTGTTAAAGCAGCTGGAAGGCCTTTTGACTTGTCGAATGGGATCACAAGCTGATCGCCTAGTTTCTGACCAATGTGGAATGACTGAAATGCTTCGGAAAATTCCTTGACTGTTACAAACCTATAAGGTGTGTCCTTATTCGCCCAATACTGCTCTTGATCTTTCCTTGAAGTCACCTTCAGACGATATTACAGAAGATAGAATTAATGAGTCAATTGTTTCTCATAGCGCCAAAAAATATAAATGTGAATGTAATTTGGAATATTACTTCTTGCAAGAAATCAGCTACTCCTTTCCTTTCAGGACATTTAAAACCCATGTGTCTGAAAAACTCGAGCACGTTTTCTCGGGGACCTTGGTAAACAATTTGCCCCTCTGAGACAAGGATGATATCGTCAAACAGGTCATAAGTTTCCGGCGCAGGCTGGAGGAGGGATATTAGAGCAGTCCCATTGAGGATGTGTATGGACTGTCTGAGTGAGTTCACTATTTGGAATGTTGTCGAACAATCCAAACCAGTTGATATTTCATCCATAAAGAGTGCTTTGGCTGGTCCGACTAGCATCTCCCCTGTTTTGTGTCAACACGAATTGAAGAAAAGCAACCTAACTTGATAGAAAAGGGATTGCAATCATCTAGAAACACCGGATACCAAAGTGGCCTTCTGGGTCTTACCTGTTGTGACTCGTTTCTTTTGTCCCCCAGAGATGCCTCGTATCATTTCATCTCCCACTATCGTGTCGGCACAGATTTCAAGTCCTAGTATCTAAAATTAGGCATTGCGAAAAGAACAGAAATTTTAAGTCTTTGTGCTTTCCCCTCTTCCTTGTGGAAAAAAAAAGCAATGGACTAATCGTGTTTTAATTTTCTTGGCTATACCTTGATTATATAATCGACGACAACATTAGTCTCCTGTCCTTCCAGTGCTGCTGCCTGTAGAAGATTAAGATCAATAGAAGCCCTTACAGGAATTAATTAATGTTTTTGACCATTCGGTAAAAAGAATGTATAAAAATCTGCAATCAGAAAGCAGTTTGACCATTCATTAGTCCTGATCTCATCTCTCACCTTCATAAAGATATCTATATCAGGATCAGGTGTGATGTTTGCCTCCTTCTCTCTCCTTAATAACTCTGCTAGCATATCTGAAAAAAATGTCAGTATTATACCTCTTAATCCTAGCTTTTTTTGAGATATCAACCTTACAATCATGGTAACAAAGAAAAATAGTGCAAACTCACCATAATGGGGTCCGACACCTTGACACCTGGCTGAGAAAGCCAAAGTTTCCCTAACAGTCATTTCTCCTATATGGAGATCATATTGACTTATATAAGCTGATGTCCTCTGCGGTACAAATTCTTCCATCCCTTGTCCATTGTACGTGACTCTTCCTGAAAGCTATGATTGACAAGCTCTTTGACTTTTACATTTAAGGATTTCACTACTATAGTAAGACTGCTCTTAAATTACGCTCTTTATGCTTACCTTCAAATCTCTGCCAAGCTTCCCTGCTAATGCCAGAAGCAACGTGGTCTTTCCAGAGCCTGGAGGCCCCAGAAGTAATGTCATTCTGCAAAAGAAAGATAAAAATTGGGTCAACAATATCAGAACTCACTTCTTGAGCATTGTATGCTGGTAAAATCTGTAGAAACTATCTCTCTTTTTACCTGCGAGGCTTGATGATTCCACTGACATCATTGAGGATTGGTAATGGCTTCTTTCTACTAGGAAGGATGTGAAAATAGTTGAGAAACCCCTGTTGACATTGATTACTAGTCCATTTGAGCAGAATTCAAGAAGTAGATATAATGAATTGACTGTTACATTACCTCAAGCATGTTGATAGAGAAATTAAAGATTGTGGGTAGAGCTCGGCTTCCAACATAAGCTTCAGCCTTGACATTTAGATGCTCGAATCGGACTTCAATCGTAGGAAAATCCAGTCCAACTCTGTTTATGGTACAAAAGGGCAAACACAGACCTTGTCAAGATTTATAATGAAACTTTCTGTTCGGAGAAGAAAATACCATTTCCCAGATGAAGTTTCTTTCTCTTAATTATATATATATTTTGCTTACTTTGACATGCTCTTAAAGAATATGGCAGTGACCAACTAAATGAATATCTGAAGTGCTTATTAGAAGTTGTCAGCATGTACCTCTCAATTCTCTGCTTCAGTTTTAACAAGAACTTCTCATTGTCTTCCTCAGCTGTCTTCAGCAACCTCTCCAACAAGTTCCTCCTCTCCATCAAATCAAGATTCTCGACATCGACTTCTCTTATCTTGCCTTCTTCGTCGGCAAAAATGCTGCGCCGAACGCGCAAGTAAGTTGGAAGCTTTTCAATTGCAGCCCATTTCAGAGCCTCCTCATCATCCTCATTCCTGCTAGACCTTGAGAAGATCTCCTTCCCACTATTCCTCCATATGTCCGAGCTGCTCGAACGTGGACTGCTCAGCCTTGCACTGCTTATTCTAAATGCATCATCAGTTTCCATAGTCACTCACTAAAAGCTAAACAAATGCTTCACCGAATTGTAATTTTCATGCAAGATGGCCTTCGTCCATGAAAATGTGCATGAAAAAGGGTCAAGAAAGTTTGAACCCTTTTAAGATTCCTTTTGAAAGCTTCTGAGGATAGTCAAACAAGAGGAAATTACATTGGTGTGTATATATAGCCTGAGAAGAGGAAGAAGATGCCAAAAGGGGGTCAATAATTCTTTTTTTTTTTTTTTCTTCCGATATAGTTTTAATGCACATGTGGGTTTGAGGCAATTGCATATATCATACGAGGAAGGAAACAGGTTGGAGCACGCTCTGGCAGGACTGTTTCTAAAAGATGATTGAATTTAGAAAATGAATGGAAGTGGTAAGGAGAAGGTGGATGATTACATGTATGGTAGCATTTCATTGCCAATCCTGCGGGTGAGGGACACCGGAATTGGCTGGGACGGACATGGGATTTAGGTTGGGACGAGAAAAACTTTTTATGCATAGAAGCTTTAAAATTAAGTGCGTGAAAAATTTTATGAGGGAAATTTTAGTGCACATTTCTGTTGATGACGGGTGAAGGTGGTGCAATCGCCGCAACCATTTCTTGGTCCCTTATTCAATGAGGCGATGCAATAGTATTGCAATATCCATCTTGCAGAAAGTGACTTTCCAGTTTGAAACGTAATGCAGCATGTATGATAGGAAAAATAAACATATGATAGTCATCTTTGTCAAATTAGTAATCAAGAGTGCCCGTAGATATCCGGCAGTCTTTAGCTACTCCTTTCACATCACACTTCTTGCATCTTTTAGTGACAATAAATTTTGGCATAATCTCAGAAACTTTGAAACATTGAGATGACTTCTTCATCTTGAGGCACCGTATACTTAGGAAATTTTTATGGATTTTCAGAATCCACGTGATACAACCGTTTTTGCAGCCAACAACAAGTTTGTGCATGTGTTGAAAGTGTTCGGTGAGTTGAATGCAGGTCAATTTATATTGCATTCTTGGGGACTAGCCGTACTTCCGCCTAGGAATAGTAAGTTATTTCCGGCTACCGAGGAGGGAAGGAATTGAATAGAGATAACAAAAGATTCTTCAACGCAAAGCGTGCTCGAGGAGCACGGAGTACTTATTGCTACCTAACGGATCTTGCTTGCAAATCTTGTAGTTAGGAAGTCTTATTCTAACCCCTAAAGAAGTCAGTCAACCCTAATTAGTTTTATATACGGTGCCTATTTAAATTAATACGCACGTTGGTAACAACCAAAACCAGTATTTTTGTATTGGAGTTTCATCTTAGAGGTCAAACGAGGTACCTGGCACATGCAACCATTCTTTATGTACAGGAAAACTCACCTGTCGCTCATGTGTTTGCTGTATACACAGCGAATTCATTATTTTACGAGTAAAAAGGGTGGGATGAGGCGACTAACGCCTGAGACCCTCTTTCAAGAACTACAGGAGTTCTAAACCTGAGACAGTGTATTAGGTTTGATTATTGTTCATTTTGAGTGAATCCGTCACTGCCACCCCACCGCGGTTGCAATTCCACGGGTCCAGAGCTCAATCTTTTAGCATAAATGCTTTTGAATGATTCGCTCCCCTCTAACGATTATCGTGTTTTTGTGGATTATAATCTTCCTTTTGGAACAGACTGATGTAGCTCGGTTAGTCCATAGAAAGACCTGTAACTGTAGTTTTTGACTTAGTCCAAAGAGTGAGTTTCACTATGCTTAAAAAAATAAGAAAAAGAAGGAGAGAGTTGAAAAGTCAAAGAAGGAAAAAAAATGGAAAGGGAAGGGATATAGAAAGGGGAAAGAAGGGGTGCTCAGAAGGCCAAGAATCGCACCCCTTGAAACAAAAGGAAAGAGAAAAAGAAAGAGAGAAGAGGGAAGATAAAGGAAGAAAGGAAAGGTGATTCGGTGTTATATTGCATTGCCCAATAAGAGCTCACATCCTTCGTTCGTCCGATTAGAGTAGATTTTGGGATTAGGGTTTAAATTCGAAATTATGTGAAATTCGAATAATGAAGTTCAATTTTTGAGTTGTCAAGCTACAAAATTTCTTGAAAATGATCTTACTATTTTTTATTTATTGAAAATGGTAGTTTATGGCATCGTGGAGCCGTAGGCTATGTTGTGAGTCATTTTTGAGTAACAGTTTAGTTGGAGCAAAATTATAGAATTTTGCGTTCAAGTTTCACGTTGTGAATGGCTTGAATAATTATTTTAGGCAAGTAATTTATTAGTGTGTGGAAATTGTTTTATTAGCATTTAGAAGTAATTAAGCCATTTCGTAGTTGAGGTAGCGTTTTCCTTGGTTTTAACGTTGATTCTCGTTTAATTACTAGGATTATGAGATCGTTAGCTCGTTCTTTGGTTTTGGGCATTTCAGGTGAGTTGTGCTATCTCTTCTTAATTTGTAAACTTATGTCTTGATAGAGATAAAGATTTGAGTATCACACGAGTTATTAAAGCATGTTCATTGCATAGAAGCTTGGATTGGGCAATTATTATATTTTAATATTTGAGAATGGTTTTATGAAAGGTATTGTGAAATGACACATACATATTGCTTTGCAAATTGATATATGGAATGAGTGCTAAAATGATTTGAGAAAGGTGTTATGAAAGACACTTCGTCGTGAGTGTGGTTTGTGAAAGGAATTTTGAAATAGTGTGAGAAATATCATGTGAAATGTATTTAGTTTGATGAACGGAATGAAGAAAGATTATGAATTTTGTTTGTGAAATCAATTACTGATATTGATTATGGATTTGATTTTTGATTGTTGGTATTGGAGGATATGGGTTTGGTAGTCAATATTGCTATGAGCCCATTGAATGACTTATGGGTATGCAAACCAGGTTTAGGATATCCTTTTAGGTCGAGTCATTGGCTTTCTAAGTGAAGAAGGAGAGAATTTTGGTCGTTTTGTCATTAGGCATTGTGTCTTAACGATGGTTTGATATTGAACAAAAGATTAGTTGACGAGTGGACCATTGATATGTGGTTTGAGATGAGATAGATCAATGGGATAGACCATTGGCATGTGATTTTGATGATATTGATCAATGGGCTTGACCAATGATGCTTATGATAATTTAAACGAATATTTTTTGAAATGTATAAAACTTTTTGAAATGAAATGACTCGTACATGATTTGATATGTGTATTAAAGAGTTGGATTATGAGTTTCTAGTAATGCTCTATACTTATATATATGCACTGCTCGATCTGCTTAGGAAAGATATGTACTACTTACTGAGTTGTGGTTGCTTTGCTCACCCATCTCTTTCCCAATCTTTTCAAGTTCCTTGGTTAGTGACCATTAAAGTGAGAGTGTTATCCTGGGGCTTGGATTTCAGCAGTTTAAGGCTATGTTTTTTAGGTGGAAAGACAACCGTCTCACCCCCATCCCTATACGATTCGGGGTGTGACAATAACTAAGTTTGTCATCAAATGCTTGATCCTATTTGAATATTTTGTTCTTACTTCATTAGGTAAAAATGAAGATGTTGGATATTTGTGATAATCCAATCTCGGGTTATGGAGTTGTGAGTTTGAGTTTCTTCTAGTGATTCACTCAGGAAAATGTGCAGGTATCGTTTTCCTACAAGCATGTATTGTTGTGATTTGATTCATACTCTCCATTGCTTGTAATTGAGAGTGATGTTATGGGGAGGTGCAATAAGCTAATTAAATGGAATCTCTGACTGGATGTAATCATAATATAAGGGTGAAACAAGATAAAAACCTTGTGACTTGATTTCTCTTTCTCGCTTTTACTCTCTATTTCATTGTGTTTTTGTGCCGAATCCCAACATGTACAATATATATGTTTGTGTTGACAACTTTATTCATGATTATAGAATCACTAACATGGTAGATGAGAAAATGCATTTGAAGGGTTATGACCTTCTCTACTTTCTATTTAAAAGACTTTCATGTTGGGAGGCATTAATTGAAGTTGTGTTTGCTGCTACGTGATTTCCCTATCTTTAGTTTTGCATCGAAATTTCTTAATGTGCTGATCGCATGGTCGTTTGTTTCATTGTTGATGTCAATCTATTTGTTCTTTTCCAACTTGGATGATAGCTACCCATAGAGGCCAACCATATACAATAACTCCTGTATGAACACAACTCATTACTTTCATTGTTCGGAGCTCTCCATGTTGACCTTCAGGCCAATAAGTTATAGGCTAACAACAATCTTTCTCTCACTTGTGAACTGGCTCAGACACCATTTGTTAGAAGAGCATAGTAGAAACCCAATACCTCACATGAGGAAATCATCAAGAGAGTACCCAAGTCCGAACTCGTTTATATATCTAGTTGGATCAACATTCTCAAAACTCTATGTTACTAGCCAACTACGATATATTGAATATTCCACATCACACTGCACCAATTGTTCGATGTGAAACTTTTTTAACACAACTCACATATGCATCTAAATACTCTAAATGGCAATTCTCAATATCCCGAAAGTGCAGAGTTGGAACTCCATTCTAATGAATGATTCTTGTTGTTGTGGAGGATCCAGCTACGGCAGAACTAATGGAGAGCTTTCGCTCCTTTTCCCCCCTGAGTCTTTTGTTATTAAAAATGTTGGTTTAAGTAAACGTGGTTGCCCTTCTTCGACCCTTACTACTTAAGGGCAAACTGCTCTTTCAGTCCACTAATTAAACGGGATTCCATGGTTGGCATGATATCGACTTAAGTATGATCGAATTTTGTGGGTTCATTGATAGCTTAATTAAAATACAAGTGACTATTAGTTGGTCTTTCCTGTCCACTATTTATCCATATGAAATTTGTTTATAGAGGTTGATGCACAATAGGAATGTAACCTTGGTTTGTCTTGAAAATGACATGCGGATCCCTGGAGTGCCATAAGTTGGCACAAATCGACACTTAAGTGCCAAAACTTACGAAAGTGACACTAAAGTGCCAAAATTGAAGGGAAATGGATTACTTAAGTGCTACATCACCCCTTCTTTGTGTTTTCATTTGAATGTAATCATGTCTTTTAGTTCTTGACCTAGTGCTTACTAATCATCTTGTTCATTTGTCTTTCCCCATGTGGTATTATTCTGATGAAGGACATGCAGTTTTAGCCAAAAAGATTTTACTTACAACAAAGGTGGAAATTAGTGCAATTGAGTGATAGGTTGCTTTGACTCAACTTGGTGCAAGAGTGAAGATGCTCAGACCTCCAAGTGAGTTGGAGAATGGCATTTCTTACAAAAGGCATAGTTGCTGCTCTAGTTGCTCTTTCTTATATAGTTTGCCAAACCTCTAAGTACAGCTTTAAGTGGTCTGCGGGTTGATTTAAAGCTTTGTCCAAGAGTAGAGCAAACTTTTAGAGCTTTAACGGCAATTATGCTAAAGGCATAAATGATCATAATCTGTGACTTTTGTTTAGTACATGATAGTAGATAGCAGATTATCGCTAGTAGTGAGTACTAAAGACTGTTAAGCTGAGTACTATGTCGTTGTCCATGAGTAATAGGTCCCGAGTAAGTCTTGGGCTAGGCTCGATGGACTTGAGCTTGGCCTCTATGGACTTGGGCCTTGGCACCAGAGATTTGGGCAAGGGCATTAGATCTTGAGTTCATCGAGGCACAGCCTCTATGGATGTGTGTTCAAGCATCGAGGACTTGAGCACGAGCATTAGGCCTTGGGCCTGAGCTTCACTAGATTGAGCTCGAGTGTGGGGGATCTGAGCATGGCATTGGGGTCCAACCCCAAATCTCAATAGTCTTAGCCTCTAGTGGTCTTGGGTCTAGCCATTAGGGTCTAACCCAACCTCAATTGACTCAAGTACAATTGCTAGGGGTCCAACACGGGGCCCTAAAGCCTCGAGACAGACATTGTTAGACTTGGACATAGTCACTAAAGTCTTGGGCCTTGGCCTTGATGGATCTAGGCTCAAGTGTTGGAGATCTAGGCACAACTACGAGGGACCCAAGCATTGCCTTTGGGGTCCTAGGCTTAGGTTCCGAGGTTTTGTGCTTGGCCTAGTTTAAGGCATTAGGCACAGGCACCGAGGCATTGATGGCCTTGAGCTCGAGCACGGGCACTAGGGCCCAGTATGGAGTCCCAAGCACGAGCACTGGGAGCCCAATCTTAGGCATGGAGATCCTGACACAGATGCCGCGTCATGGGCTTGGCTTTGATGTTCCTAGGCCCGGGCCTCGAGACTCAATCCTTGGTGCCAAGGACCTGAGATTGTGCATTAAGGTTCTGATGTCCAATCACAGATATCTTGTTATATTTTAGAAAATGATTTTTTATTTTTTTAAAGAGAAAATCATTTTCCTAAATGTAAGTATATATATTCCGTTGACTCACTTTTACTAAGTGATCCAAATGTTAAAAAATAAGGAAAATATTTTCCTAAAAAATGATTTTCATAAAATAAATGAAGTCTAAAATTGACAAAAGAGGGGAGCTCGTCATCGAGTAGGCAATAACAACAATCGGAATTCACAGCGGATCTATACAAAAAATGAAAAGTGCTGCTGACAGTATGCCACATATTTTCCTAAAAAATATTTTTCATCATCGAGCATCCAGACAAGTGTTGCAATTTATTCGTCGAATTGCCTGAAGTAGTCGTTTTGGTTACACTTTCATATATGACTGAGTATAAAATTATATTCAACTCTCTTCAATAAAACTTTAGATTAACAAAAATATCTTGTAACTACTAAACTTATATTTTGATGTCTCTCCAATCTCCCGTGGAGCTGTCATCACCTCTTCTGGAAGTTGAATGCTCTGATTGAGAAGGCAAAGATGAATCCAAAGAGGAAAGGCAAGCCGACCAGCACTGCTGCAACCACTCCCAAGAAGTCGTGTTTGTACCCAAAATAGCTCATCACGAAATCTTCCACTGTCTCGCCAGTGTCAAGCTGGTGCTTAATGTCTCCAAACTGTGAGGCCACCAGTCCATACAATGTCCAAGAAATTGGATCAGCCCAGTAATACCATCTCCACCAGACGGGCAGTCTCTGTTAAAAAAAAAAAAAAAAATTAGCTCTGCTCATTTATGCTTTTCGTTGTTTTTCTATTTTGGTTTCAGGGTAGATATCGATGAACTTACTGTTCGAGGAACGACGAATCCTGAGAAAAGGTTCCAAATCATATAGAATGCGGAAGAGGTTATGGCGGCTATGTTTTGGTTGGGCGTGACTGCCACGCTCATCATCCCATAGTAAGTGAAGTACAACAAGCTGAAGAACATACAGAAGATGTACCAAAAGAACTTGCTAGGGGTCCATTCGAACCCTATCATTGAATAGACAATCACTCCATAGAAGACAGTTTGGAGGAAGATGTAGGGAATCTCGATGATAACCTGTGCAAAACAATTTTGTCAAAAAACATGATGGATTCTTTCAAGAAACTTTAAGAGTGTTGAGAGCTTCTTAAAGTCATTTCCTATTTTCCCATGAACTGAATAAATCTGATACTTTCACTTAGAACTACCTAAGTCTAAGTCTGATACTTTCACTAAGATATGAAAGTGAAACATTACCTGTGCAAAGGCATAAGGCAAAGCAGAATACATTCCAGCCCCTCTCTCTCGATAGAAGACTGTCCTCTCAACAGCCACAACGGGTTGGACTGACGTTGAATTCTGAAATCCAATGAAAAGGGAAGCTGCGTACATAGAGCCTATCGCGTTGAAGAGATCTTGCTGGTTTCTCCTGCAAGTCCCACAAGTTTTAAGCAAATGATGCCCATAACCGAGCCGGTATACTTTTTTTACCAAGTCCAATTCCTCTGTGTTTCGCAAATAAAAAGAAAGTAGAACTTGTATATCTGTGAATTGATTTCTGTCTATTACCTCTTGGAGCCGAGGTTCCAAAATATTGTGCCGAACATCAGAGCAATGAAAGTTGTGAATAGAAGTCTCACGGCTGTGTATGATGGGTTGCGCCAGTATGACCAGTATTGTTTCCATAGACAAGCCATACACTGGGTGAAGAACGATTGCGAATATTGCGTTGGAAAATAGAGATCTTTCGACCCTGGTGGTGGTGTACTCAGTTCGTTGATCAGAGTTTTATTTCTCCTGTTTCAATCGTTGAAGAACACGAGACATATGAGTTCTGCCACGAGGCTTTCTAAGCTCCACTTTTTAATCTTCAACTTTATGATAATCTCTTTGAGCTTCTCACGCTGAAAAACAAAAATTATTCTGCTTCTGAAAAGTTACTTCTTACCTAAGCAGTTCCGAATTCCTGTAGACTTCGGTGAAGTTGACCCCGAGGATTTCTTCTTGAGCAGCCGTCGTCACCTCCAACATCCAAGTTGCTGGATTATATCCGTCTTTAATTTTTGGAACTCCGCTAATGCCCTTTAATTGGAACACGTGTAACGTTAGGGTTTAAAGCTCAATGTACTCTAGACTCTCTTTCTTACTGCGCAGCAGTGAGCTCACCTCAAAATAGTCGATCAGGTGCGAGGAGTGCTGGCCCAGTGGACCGACATAGATCTCCTGTCCGCCTCTTTTCAGAAGAAGCAGCTGCATATCAATAAGGAAAATCTCTCAGATACTTCGTTGTGGGGAAAAGTAAAAGCAAACAGATTGCTCGGGCCCTCATTAAAATTTGTGTCGAACCTCGTCAAAAGCATCAAATATATCGATGCTCGGCTGGTGGATGGTGCAAACAACAGTTCGCCCTGTGTCAACAGTATTTCTAACCGTTCTCATTACTATAGCAGCTGCCCTGGCATCGAGGCCGGAGGTAGGCTCATCCATAAATATGATTGACGGGTTGGCTACCAGCTCCACTGCAATTGTCAGCCTTTTCCTCTGCTCAGTGGAGAGGCCATTCACACCAGGCAACCCCACCAGCGCTTCTCGTATCGGGGTAAGCTCTATGAGCTCCATCACTTCTTCAATGAACATCTGCACATGGATCACATTTCTAGTCAGTGCTCCATCGCTGGGAGGGACTCAAAGGTAGCGAAGTTTTACGCTGTCAAAAATGTTTATGAGCTATGCTTATCCTTTAAGAGATGCCAAAAAAATTTTCAGTCTATGTGGTGAACAATGTAATCCATGGGAAAAATTTCGTCCGGTATGGCTTTTGGAGAAAACCAAACTGTCTTTTGAAAGATTTGTCAGGTATCTTTATCTACCGATAAATGTGTAGAGTTCACCTAAGATGCCAGATGATTTAATGAATCAAGTATCAACCTTCCTAGTCTCAGAGTCCACTTCAGACGGTAGCCGAAGCCACGCAGAATACACCAAGGACTCATAAACTGTGACGTGAGGAGAGTGGATATCAGTTTGTTCGCAATATCCTGATATGCGAGCGAATGTTTCTTGCTTCTTTGGGTACCCAGATATCGTGATTGTCCCATCGATGTAGCCACCTGTTTTCCTTCCAGCCAACACATCCATCAGAGTGGTCTTTCCAGCGCCGCTGACACCCATTAAAGCCGTCAATACTCCTGGCCTAAAAGCACCACTAACTCCCTTTAGAAGCTCCAGCCGATCTTCAAGAATACCTTGAGCTTTCATTTCCTGCTAACACAAAAATGTTCAGCACATCTAAAAGTTCTGCACCTCAGTTCAATTGTCGGAACCAAAGCATCTTCCTAGCAAACAGTACCTGGGGCATGTCTACGGCGTATCTGATATCATCAAAAGCCATAGAAAGCGGCTCAAAAGGAAGAACCATTCCTCGTTTCCTATTTGGGTCCGAATCATTTGTGCTCCCACCTCTTGTAGACAATGTTCCCGATGCGGCGCTTCCTTGGTGTCCACTCTCCTTTTCTGTATTATCACGATGATGATCCTTTAACTTAAGTTCTACTTTTACAGAAAAAAACATCACAAGATATTTGGGTTCTGTGGCTCACCAGATGAACTCCTCTGGCTCACTCTCGATGATAGCTCAATGACCTCTCCGTGCTTGCTCACAATTTTCTCTACCGGAGTCTCTTTTGATAGTACAGCTTGAGGCTTACCAAATGCTGCATTATTATGCAGGTAATTCACTAGAACTGTATACTGAATCCCGAAAATGAAATCCTTCTGAAGAGAGACTTACGGTCGAGATATTTCAGAGCCACGGTGAACAAGAAATTAAATAGAAACATGTATCCAATCGAAGCTCCTACTCCGATCCAATACCAACGTGCTTCAGGAAAAATGCCGCGGGACTTCAGGACCGAAACTCCCAAAGGTTCTGTGGCGTCAGGAGGAATCTATACCACAAAGGTTCCGAAGCTTCATCAGTTGATATTTTAACAATTTTAGCAACCTTTTGTAATTATGTGTAGTAATTCCAGTTTCATAAGAAAGCACTTACGTGTCTCCACTGCTTTCCGAGAAATTCGTTCACGGCGATAGCATTCTGTCCATACATCATTGGCGAGATCCAATAACCCCACATCCACCACGGCTTAATATCAACTGATTCAAAACAATGCCACATCAGGAAATTGCATATGTGAGTGCAAATCGAAAGAAGAATTATTTAGACATCCAGTTGACCTCTTGATATGATAAATCCGCCCAAGACCATAACGGTGAGTAATCCAAACGACCCAAAAGTGTTTGCCACAATCACGTTCCTTCCTACTGCCCCGATGAATCGGAATAATCCAGAAGCCATCTGATTTAGGCATAGGAGCAGAAGATACTGTTTGAATAACCTGGTAGCAAAGATTGTATTAGTATCTGAACTGGAGCAAAGTCTGGAATCACTGAATAAGTAATCTGATCAACCTTCCGGCGGAAGGGTCATAGCCGATGACGTAGTAAGTCATGAATACCCAAACTGCAACTTCTACAATAGAGATCGGGATCTTCAGGATCCATGTGGGTAGCGCGTATGTCCACTCAGGAAAGAAGAGGAAGTCCCTCTGCTTGTAGAAGACAGGGAGCTTCATGATGGACAGGGCAAGCTCCGAGAAGCCATTGAACATAATGATGATCAGAGTGAAGAAGAGCGCCCCGAAATAAATCCCACCATCTGTCACTGTATTTCGGTGCATCTCTGTCCGAAGGAACACCGTCATGGTTACGAAAGCCACAAGGATAAGCTGATATGCATCAGAAAAAGGATGTATTAGGACATCACAAATGTAATCAACAGATCAAATGCATCACTTTGGATCGCAGAAAACTAGGAAAACCAGTACTTCAACTTGCTCACCTGACACATTTTGAAAACATAGACGAATGAGTTTCTCTTCATTAGCAAAAGTTCCCTCGAAATGCAAGCTCTCAACAGTTCTTTCCGGCTCACCCCGTACTTCTTCGTTGTTAGAGCAGCTGGGTGGCTTTTGGACTTGTCGAATGGCATCGCAAGCTGGTCACCTAGTTTCCGACCAATGTGAAATGACTGGAACGCTTCGGAAAATTCTTTGACGCTTACGAACCTATAAGGTGAGTCCTTATTCGCCCAATACTGCTCTTGATCTTTCCTTGAAGTCACCTACAGATCAAATTACAGAAGATAAAAGTGAATGAGTCAATTGTCACTTATAATGCTAAAAAAAAAAAAAAAAAAAAAAATTAACTTGTGATTTGAAACATTACCTCTTGCAAGAAATCAGCTACTCCTTTCCTTTCAGGACATCTAAAACCCATGTGTCCGAAGAACTCAAGCACGTTTTCTCGGGGACCTTGGTACGCGATTTGCCCATCCGAGAGAAGTATAATATCATCGAACAGGTCATAAGTTTCCGGCGCAGGCTGGAGGAGGGATATTAGAGCAGTCCCATTGAGGATGTGTATGGACTGTCTGAGTGAGTTCACTATTTGGAATGTGGTCGAACTGTCCAAGCCGGTTGATATTTCGTCCATAAAAAAAGCTTTGGCTGGCCCGACTAGCATCTCCCCTGTTTTATGTTAACACGAAATTAAAGAAAATCAACCTTAAATTGACAAAAGTAAGTGATCGCAATCATCTAGCAACATGGGCTGCTAAAGCGGCCTCCCGAGTCTTACCCGTTGTGACTCGTTTCTTTTGTCCACCGGAGATGCCTCTTATCATTTCATCTCCCACCATTATGTCGGCACAGATTTCAAGACCCAGAATCTAAATTTAAGCATTGCAAAAAGAGAGAAATTTTAAGTCTTTGTATTTTCCCCTTTTTTCATGGCAAAATTGGAAGAACGGACTGATGGTGTTTTGACTTTCTTGATTATACCTTGAGTATATAATCGGTAACTACATTAGTCTCCTGTCCTTCCAGTGATGCTGCCTGCAGAAGATTAAGGTCAATAGAAGCATTTACAGGCATCGATAAATGTTTTAGACTGTGTTTTGCACATCTAGAGAAAGGAAGGTACATGGATGAAAAATCTGCAATCAGAAAGCTCTTCCACCGTTCAATAGTGAGATCATTTCTCACCTTCATAAAGATATCTATGTCAGGATCGGGTTTGATATTTGCCTCCTTCTCTCTTCTTGATAACTCTGCTAGCATCTCTGAAATACAGTGGTAGTATTATACCTCTTAGTCCTTGCCCTTTTTTTGAGCTTATCCTTCAAATTATGATTAACACAGAAAAATAGCCTGAACTCACCATGACGGGGTCCGACACCTTGACACCTGGCCGAGAAAGCAAGAGTTTCCCTAACAGTCATTTCTCCTATATGGAGATCATATTGACTTATATAAGCCGATGTCCTCTGCGGTACAAACTCTTCCATCCCATGTCCATTGTATGTGACTCTTCCCGAAAACTGTGATACACAAGCTCTTTGTGTGACTTGCACACGAGAAAATTTCTGTCTTAAAGTGAGACAGCTCTAGATGTACTTTCTTTATGCTTACCTTCAAATCTTTGCCGAGCTTCCCAGCTAATGCTAGAAGTAAGGTGGTCTTTCCAGAGCCTGGAGGCCCTAGAAGTAATGTCATTCTGAAAAAGACAATAAAAATTGTGTCAGCAATATCAGAACTTCACTTCTTGAGCAGTGTATGCTGATAAGAATTTGTCTCTCTTCTTACCGGCGAGGCTTGATGATTCCGCTGACATTGTTGAGGATTGGTAATGGTTTCTTTCTACTAGGAAGGATGTGAAAACCTATTGACATTGATTAACATGAGACATGGTTCAATCAATTTGAGCAAAATCCTAGAAAATGTAGATATGTTATGAATGAAATGTTAAATTACCTCAAATATGTTAACAGTGAAATTAAATATTGTGGGTAGAGCTCGGCTCCCAACATGAGCTTCTGCCTCGACATTTAGATGCTCAAATCGGACTTCAATTGTAGGAATGTCCAATCCAACTCTGTTTGTTATACAGTAAAGCAAACACAGAGCCTATAAAGATTTGTCTTGAAACTTTCAGCTCAGAGAAGAAATTACAATTCCCAGATTGAATCTCTTTCTTAGGGTAAGGAAAAAGAAAATCAAACCACTTTCCCATTCTTTTAAGAAGTACGTAGTGACCAACTAATTGAATATCTAAAGTGCTAATGAAAAGTCATTAGCACATACCTGTCAATCCTTTGCTTAAGCTTCAACAAGAACTTCTCATTGTCTTCCTCAGCTGTCTTCAGCAACCTCTCCAACAAGTTCCTCCTCTCTATCAACCCGAGATTCCTAATACCAACCTCTGTTATCTTGCCTTCTTCTTCAGTGAGAATGCCCCGCTGAATACGCAAGTATGTTGGGAGCTTTTCAAGTGCAGCCCACTTCAGAGCCTCCTCATCATCCTCATCCCTGCTAGACCTTGAGAAGATCTCCTTCCCACCGGTCCTCCATATGTTTGAGCTGCTCAAACGCGCACTGCTCAGCCTTGAGCTGCTAAGCCTTGCACTGCTTATTCTGAGTGCATCGCCAGTGTCCATAGTCACCCACTCAACCTACACAAATGCTTCACTGAATTGTAGTTTTCGTGGAAGAAGACCCTTGTTCATGAAAATGTGCATGAATAGGGCCAAGAAAGTCTGAAGCTTTCCCAGATGCTTTTGAAAGCTTCTGATGGTGGTTTAACAAGAGAGAGTCGCATTTGGTGTGTATTTATAGGTTGAGAAGAAGAAAAAGATGCCAAAAGGGGTTCAATGAATTATTATTTTTTTCTTTTGATATGATTCTGTTTCACAAGTGGGTTTGACGCAATTGCATGTATCATAGGAGGCAGGAAAGAGGTTGGAACATGTTCTGGTACTTCTTTTCTTAAAAAAATAATTGCACTTTAAAAATAAAATAGAAGTGAGACCGAGAAGGTTGATGATTCCATGTATGGATAGCATTTCATTGCCAACCATGCCGGTGGCAAACGCACGTAACTTAGGCCAGGACGGACTTAGTAAATTAGGCCGGGACGAGGTACTGTTTTTAAGTCAGAAACTTTGATAGATGTAAATGTTGAAATTTTTCACATCACTTGATAATAGGGTATATGTACTCTTCATACACATTTATCGCATTTCCAGGTTTCGCTTAAAATTTTTTGGGTTGAACTTTCAAAGTCAGCTTCCGTGCACTCTTTGTTCTACGATGTTGTGCAATAGTCGCGAAATCCTAGTTTAAAAAGTAATGCAGCATTTATGATTGGAAGAATTACATATTATGGACATCTCTGGACACATCAGTGATTAAGATTGCTCACAGATATATTGGAGTCATTAACTACACCTTTCACTTGATCCTTGTTCTGTCTTTTACATTCGTTTTGGCATAATTGTAAGTATTTATCAGTAATCTTGAAGCACCTCGATCTTATCCGTGCTTGGTAGTTGACATGGAACATAATGCAGACATATTTTTATTACATTACTACCGACCATATGTGCTTCCACCTCGGTAACAAGATTTGTTTTTGACAACCGAGGAGGCTCAGGAATTGAATAGAGATGAAAAGATTCTCCAAGGTATGGCAAAGCTTGGGAAGCACGAATTTTTTGTAATAACCAAATGTACCTTTCTGAGGAAGAGGGTCACCCGTAATTAATTTAAAATATGGCGCCTTTTGTAAATTAAAACGTGTATTGGGAACAAACAACCAAAGACATTGTTTTTCTAATTAAGTTTCATCTAGAAGATCAAAATGAGGGACTTTGCACATCCAGCCCCTGTTTCTTATAAAGGAAAGCTCACCTACTGCTTATGAATTTATGGAGTACGCAGCCAATTAACTGTTATTCACCATTAGATGCTTTTTCTTCTTCTTCAAAAAAAAAAAAAAAAAAAACCGTCTTTTTATTTTGTTTTATGTATAAGTAAAAGGGTGGGGGTGGGGTGACTAATATTGGTGACCCCATCTAAAATCTCGTAAATTTTATATCTACGATTGAATGTTTGGTATGGATTATAATTATTTTTCATTGCGAGTCAATTTGTCACCAACAGTTCACCACGGCCTTAGAGGGACTACTATGTTACGGTCTGGCTGAATTTATGTAGTAAAAGATTCAGTTTCTTTTTCGACAAAACATGATGAGATGGAAGGACCCCATCCATGAGGAATTTTTTTATGTTCCCTGGTGATCCGTACAATGTTATTATAGATAGATGTGGATGCTCTAACACCCCTTTGTGTTTCAATAAATTTATTTTCGATTTAAGAAATGACAATTTTATCGACAATTGAGGCTTCTCAAAGCACTAATAAATATATAAAAAAGCATATGGGATAAAAAATGCCCACCCGTTTATTTAACTACTGTTATCGCCATTTATGCATTTTTTTTCTCCTGCTTTATTCACTTTTTATTTGTTATTGATGGGATTTACATCATCGCAATGGAGTAGTTTTGAAGGTCACGCTCACACCCATCATCCAGCAAGTGGAGTCTTATCTCGATACACATAAATGAGTGGTTTACATGTTTTTAATGAGAATTGATCGGTTTAAAGGTTCGGATACTATCAAACCAATTCCCACAGAAATACAATAGACTTTCAATACTCCTATGAATAATTAGCTATATTATTTAATTAACCACGATGATTGACATGTAAACTGCGCAGGAAAGGCAAAGAAGGCCTCCTTCCCGGGGAGCCCGAGCCATCAGTGAGATACCACTCTGGAAGAGCTATAATTCTAACCTTCCCATCCCCAGGTCTTGATGCATCATCGACATGCATGACATGATTCCATAGAAAAAAATACAAATATATATATATATATATATATGTAATACTAACGTTTGATACGATTATTACCTTTTTGTCTTTCCAAATGAAACGAAGAAATTTAGCTCATCATACAAACGCAATTGCAGTATATACAGAAAAAAAAATCCACAAAATACATAATTCATAGGATTCGATTCGATCACGATTGTCATCATCTTTGCTCGGGATTGATTAATCATGTTTAATGGAATGCATTTAGACAGCAGGCCAATGGTCTTTCCATCTTCACATGCTCGCTGTATTAGTCGCAGACTCTCTTTCCGAATCGGAGGGTGCGGACACAGTCTTCTGTTTTTACTTTTGGGCCTTCAAAAGTTAACTCAGCTGTCTATATCTACTCTGACCCAAGCTACGATTATAATATTAGACACGATTGCATTTTTTTTTTTTTAAAGTATACTTTGCAACATAATGTGCTGTGGCCCACCTAAATTATCGGGAGGTCGCTTCTGGGTTCTGTTAATGCTGTCGTATGATGAAGAAGGGTTTCTTTTTTAACTAAAAGGAGTCAAAAACGTCTGCATTGACCTCAGCCGAATTCGATAATATTCTTCGTCATTTTCCTTTATTTTCAACGTTGTTCTTCGAGATCGAATGGAAACCCGTGCGGGTTTGACTTGCTACGTGCTCAGTCTGATGTAATCACTCTAGAAGGCTTGGGAGGACGGAAAGAGTACATGGTCTCTTGGCTTTTAAGGTGGCTACAAACTTGATTGGGTCAAGATTGATTTCCCTTTTGAAAGTTGACTCGCCATTGAGATCGCAGCTTCTTACTTTTGGGAGATCTATTTGCATTTGACTTTGCTACGTAGCCCGACTTGGCCTTTTCATTGACACTATTGGCTTGGGTAACAAGATTTATGCTTGCTGTGCTTTAAATCATTCGAAGATTATTTTAATGACAAGTAATTTCGTGGAACCATTCTGCTTCTCCTACCTTTTCTTTGGTAGAGTTCCATTAGATGGCTATATTTTCCCTAAGTTGTGGCTTAAAGGTCCTTTCTTGCTCGTTACTCAATCTATTGAGACACAAACGAAAGGATAATTGTTATATCAGTTATAAACTCATTGGACGATTGTTCCAATGCAGTCCTTCTGGCAAAGGAAAAATTTGCTTAAAATTGCCAACGTAAGGGTCCAATTATTACTGACAGTCCTAAGTGTCGTGGCTACTGATATGATGTGGACAACTTTATTAAAAAAATGATGTTGTTTTGCTTTTAAGGAGGCTATGAACATGTTTGGTCCAGATTTATTTCCTTTTTGAATCTTGACTTACCATTGATATATGATCTTCTTACTTTTGGGAGATCTCTTTTGCTTTTGACTTTGCCTTTTCATCAACATTATTTGCTTGGGTAACACGGTTTAAGTTTTACTGTGCTTCAAATCATTCCAAGATTATTTTAATGACAAATAATTTCGTGGAATTATTCTACTTCTCCTAGCTTTTCTTTATTAAAGTTCCATTAGATGGTTAAATTTTCATTATGTTGTGACTGAAAAGTCTTTTCTTGCCTGTTACTCAATCTAATGAGATACAAATGAAGAAACAATTGTCATTTTAGTCGTAAGTTTGTTCAATGCTTATTTCAATGGAATCTTAAATCTTTTTGCAAAATTCTATTATAGTCCTTCCGAAAAAAATCCAATAAAATAGTTCAATTAAAATTGTTAATGTAATAGTCCAATCGTTACCGATGGTTCTACTTGTCACGGCCGGTGATATGATATAAATAAGTTTACTCCAAAAATTACATTTTGTTTAATTTTCTATTTTTTCTTCTCTTTCCACTGTTCATCTTCTTGTCTCTTCAACAAAGGCAAATCATCAGACACTTTGTAACACATGCTCTTTTGGGTCTTGACTTGGGAACTCGTTTGGTCAAAGTTGATTTCCAATTTGAATGTTAACTCAATATTGAAATCTCATCTTCTTCCTTTTGGGAGTCTCTTTTACTTTTGATGTCGATATGCAGTCTGACTTTTACTTTTCGTGCACATTTATTGCTTGGATATCAAGCCTTAGGCTTTACAAATTACTGTGCTCGAAATCATACCAAGAACATTTCGATGGCAGCTAATTTCGTGGAATTATTTCACTTTTCTTAGCTCTTTTTTTTTTTTTTTTTTTTTTGTGGAGTTCCCCTTAAGAATAATCAAATTTTATTTATTATTTTTTTTTTGGCTTAAAAGTCCTTTCTTGCTCGTTACTCAATCTAATGAGATATTATTTATAATGTTAACATTGCCACACACGAATTAATTTCGCTATTAGTTGGCCTTTCCTTAGGACACCATTAAATATGTGTGCATATGTCACAATAAAAATGCGGATCCTACTATTTTTCACAGTGTATAAAGCATTAGTTACCACAAAATCCTTATTTTAAACATTTCTATGCTGATTTAATTTGACATTGGAACAAAATATGCCGTTCGTAAGGAAAAACATAATGATTTATGCTGAAATGAGATTTAATTGATATATATATATATATATATATATATATATATATATATATATATATATATATATATAGGTCAATTTGTTTCACTATAAACTTCTTGTAGCTGGAAAATTTTGTGCAATTTCAAAGCAAGCAAATTATGAAAGAAATTGTCTAATTGTATTCGTAAAACATTATATATGATTATACTTTTTTTGAGAATGTAAAAGACCATGAGCATTTATGAAATATATTTAAGAGATTATAAAAAGATTATGAAAAAAAATAGATGACAATTATCAAGAAAATAAAGAAAAAATTGATAAGAAATAGGAAGTAGAAATAAAGGGACTTATTCTTCTCACTTAGAAGCAAAGCAAGAAACAAAGAGAGGAATCTTATGGAAAGCACAAAATTTCTTGAAAATAGAAGGAACTTGCTCTACGTGTCTCCTTTATTTGTCATGTTGCAGCAAGTTTGAGATGACAACTTTTGGGTGTATATCTCATTGCTCGAATTTTTTTTTTAGGAGATATCACTTTTATTTATGCATAACTTTTCGATAGGTTTCTCATCGCTTCAACAAATTTTTTGGGAGATTTTTCTTTTAATCATGCATAACTTTTTGAGGGGAATGCAATGGAAAACATGAAATTTCTTGAAATTAGAAGGAACCATGCTTTGGAGCAAAACCTCTACTTTCTTTTCCGTGCAATACAAGCAGCACTATTTGGAATTGCTTAAAACTGAGAATCTAATATCAAATCCTGATCCAAGATTAATCATCCTGAATAGGTATACGACCCATTTCTCTCACCTTCATTTTTTCTTTTTTCTTTTTTTAATTTTTGTTTGAAATTACTCTTCTTCTTTGGAGAAGGAGCACACCCATGTTAGAACTTGTGGATTAGGTGATGCTAATCATATATATTGTCACTTGCATCAAATATTTTTCACGTGAACACTTTCACATGTCTATTTTTTTCAATAATTTCACTAGGAAATCCAACAATTATAGCTTCTAATGCAATATCCTTGTGTATTCTGCACCATGTGTACTGTATCCCGCAGGATCCGGAGAAGATCCATCTTTCTAGTCTAAATGATTTCTAAGCTCATAATAAAAATATAAAAGTTACATACGTCCGACACGGTCGGGGGGCTATAATAATATGCAGAGTCTCCAACTCACACTCTCCACACCTTTATTTTATTTTTATACGTGCTTTTCAATAATTGTTCAAATAAACTAACCAAGAAATCACCCCCCCCCCCAAGACGTTTCCTGTCAATGGTATTCTCAATTTTAATAACTTCGTGGGTCGTATTTTTCTAGTCGTGGTGGTTTACTAATTAATAAATTAATAATTTGACACATGGTCGATGGAAATTGTCTGTCGACCGATGGACCAAACATGAGGCAGAACGAATGCGATGACGTTTACCATGATGAAGATCATCTTATGACATTCATTGAGGTTTCTGAAGGCTTTATCCAACTGTAAATAGCTGTTGCTTCCTAGATTCTTTGCCTTTTTTTTTTCTCCCTTGGTAATACGAACGTTCATGGGTCGATCTTATCCATTTTCAGCGAATTTTATGACGAAAATATCTTATACAAAGTCCAAAGTCAACGGAGGAAAAACCACATAATCGTTTGAACAAAGCTGGTGTTGTGGTTAATAGATAATGTCCCTTGATAGGAAAAAAAAAATCTAAAGAGATATGGGTACATTTTTAATTGAGCAGAGAGACACATATCACGATTTGTAAGCTCTCTCATAAATGATGTGACCCAATTATTAATTTTTAGAGAAAGGAGATTATGTTTCGAGGCTACTCAATAATTCTTTTTTTTTTTTTTTTATCTAGACATTATCCTAGTAATTCTTTGGCCATATGCATCCCTCTATCTCTCGAGAAAATTTCAAATAAAGATATGAAGTAAATTTATTATTTTTAAATGATTAATAATGAATTTTATTTCAAATAAGGGTTTGAAGATGGCAAGTCGTTTTCAAATAAGGGTCCAAGCTCACTAACTGAGCGCTTGATTTTTTTAGCGGTCAGATCAAGGCATTTTTGTCAAAAGTAAAATTTGGATAAAGATTAAAAAGAAAAAAAAACTAAAAAAGCCAAAAAAGGAAAAAAAGAAATTCCATCTAGAGTCGAACTCCATGGTCTTTTCTGCAGTTGAAAAGCTAATGGAATGTGGGAGCAGCGCAAGGGGAAAATCTTAATATCGTTAATTCTTTATCCAAAGTTGATTTTCCTAAATACTTAGTTAATTCTACCACTTTACAGGGGCGGCACTCAATGTTGTGTTGTGAAAGGGGAGTGATTGAATAATAATATAGACAGAAGAAGAAAATAAATCAGACACTGAATCCACACGGGGAGAGCAATCACGAATTTTACTATAGATCAAGTAATACAAGGAGATTACACACTCAAGTCACTCAAACACTCTTTCGGTGTTTCCCAAGCCTCCATTACACCCAATAATGCACGCAGTGTTCAGCCTCGAAATTCCTTAAGAAATAATCTCTCAATCTCACAAAGGAATTACATGCAAATCTTACCACAATATTTAAATCGGCTACGAACACTAATTTTTCTTGGATGTAATTCACGAATAAAAACAATAAAGAAAAAAAAATTCCTCCCAAACACTCGACGACGAGATGGTGCTTCAAGACTAATTCTTCATGATCAACCCTAATCCATTCATGGCCACAAGTCTATATATATGTGTGTGAAACCTTTATTCTTTTGCCAACTTTTCATAGGATTTTGTTTCATATCTTGCCTATTTTAACCAAAATATATCTCTATATATTTTAAACAAAATCCAAATCCAAATGAAAATTGAACTTTCCTATTTTAGCGGCCAAATTCTCCAACGCAGATTCAAACTTTGGGAAGTTGATATTCAGATCTTTTTTTCTCAATTTCGAACGTCCGCAACATATCCAATTTGGAACATTTGTAATTTCGCATTGGGCTCAAACTCGAGACATATTTTAACAATCTCCACCTTGGCTCAACGTTTGAGCCAAGTCACAATCACTTCGCTGAAAATTCAAACTCTGCCGCTACTTTGCCATAGCCCCCTATGGGCTCAACCGTCACAGATATTTTCTAAGTCCAAGCATTGCTTGAACTTCGTCATAATTGAGGACCTCATCAGAATACCAACTCCACATGCACCTTTATTTGCTCTGTAGGGATTTTTCGATGCAACTTCCTTAACCGCAGATAAAGCAAAACCATTATTACATCTATATCTATAAGGATATCGAATACGTACCTTGTTAATTTCAGCAGTTATAGCAACCATTGGCTCTATAGGCTTCACTTCACTACAAGCACCATTTGTGTCGATTACTTTGCTAGTACTCGTACTCGCTACCTCAAGAGTTTCTGGTCGCAACTCTACCTCAAGCTGAATACTATCCAGATCCGTATTAACACTATCACAAACACTCCTAGCTAGAAGTACTGGAGACTCATCAATGGTAACTTCTTTGCTGTTAACATGTGAATTTATATCTGGGCACCATAACCGATCGCCCCGCTCACCTTGTGCATAGCCATAGAATATGCACCTTGCCCTCCAATCGAGTTTAGCATCACTTACTCGAAAATAACACGGGCAATCAAACATTCTAATAATAGAATAACTAGCAACGTTACTTGACCACACTTCTTCAGGAGTCCGCCATTCAATAATAGTTGATGGAGATCTATTCATCAGGCAGCTTATCGTACTAAGCACATCAGCTAGGATTCTCCTAGCAATACCAGCACTAGAGATCATTTTTTCGAGTTGTCTCTAGCAATGTTTTACTCATCAATTCTGCAAATTGTTGTGATTTATCGGCACTAGTGTGGTGTTTCACTATGCCTTCTTTCATGTAGAATTTATTTGCCAGCTTTGAGCAGAACTCCATTCTATTATCAGTTCGCATATGCTTGATCGACTTACCAGTCTCCGTCTTGATCAAATCTCTCAACCGTGTGATTTTGACACCAGCATCAAACTTATGCATTGGCACAAACACCCAGGTCTTCCTTGAGCAGTCAAAAGACTCTCGAATAAATGTCTCCGCAAAGAAATTTGTCACTGTCTCACCTTGAAGTTTATACAAGCCTCAATACTTGATTCCTTTCGTTATCACCAGGGCACCTCAAACAACCTTCAGAACTTCCACCTTATGAAGAATACCTGTAACTAGCTGAATCTAGGGCACCTAAAGAAATTAAGTTCTTTTTCAATTCCAAAATGTGTCTTACTCTAGTCAATGTCTTCACAATGCCATTATGCATTATGATTTTAACATCACCAATACCCACAACATCGCATTCAGCGTTGTTCCATAATTGGATTTTACCATTACCCATGCACTCAGTGACAGACAAGACATAATCGACGACAAACAAGACATAATCGGTATTATCTGCTATAGCTGCAACATTATCTGCAGAATCAACTTTAATTCTCTTATCCTTCTCATTCTTCAGCTTAAGGCAATTCCTTCTAAGATTTCCCATCTTGCCATAGCTCCAACAGAAAACATCAGTAGTCCTAGATTGACTACGTCTGTTCATATTAGTACTACTCTTACCCACACGTATTATAGATCTTCCTCTATTTTCATCTACTAAAGCAGTAGATACATGTTCACCAAATTCTCTTTTATAAATATCATTGCTCAGAATCAAATCTCGAACCCTATCAAACGTCAAACTTGTTGACCTAGAGGAATTACTAACAACAGTAATAGTAGTATTCCAACTATCAGGCAATGAGGATAATAGAATCAAAGCACGTACCTTATCTTCAAAATCAATCTCAACTGAACTTAATTGACTAACAATCATATTAAATTCATTGATATGATCTGCAACTGATGCACCTTCGCTCATCTTTAAATTAAATAGATGTCGCATCAAATAGACTTTGTTAATCGTAGAGGGCTTCTCGTACATAGCCGACAAGGCTTGCCTCAAATCAACTGTGGTCTTCTCCTTCAGGATGTTAAACGTGACATTACGAGCCAACGTTAGCCAAATAACACCCATAGTTCGTCTATCTAGCAAATCCCAATCAGCTTACTTCATCGTCTAGGTTTCTCCCCAGATAAAGGCAAATGCAATTTCATATGGTAAAGATAATCTTCAATCTACATATTTCAAAAACTAAAATCGTTCCCATCAAATTTGTTGATTTTCACTTTTACTTCTCATATTGCCATCAATTCGCTTTAACTTAGCCAAACTTGGCTTTGATACCACTTGTTCCGAAAGGTGAGTGATCAAACAATAATATAGACAAAAGAAGAAAATAAATCAGATACCAAATTTACGTGGTTCGGTCATAAAGACCTACGTCCACGAGGAGAGCAGTAGCGAATTTCACTATAGATCAAGTAATATAATGAGATTATACACTCAAGTCACTCAAACACTTTTTCGGTGTTTCCTAAGCCCCAATTACACCTAACAACGCATGTGGTGTTTAGCCTCGAAATTCCTCAAGAAATAATCTCTCAATTTCACAAAAGAATTACACGCAAATCTTACCACAAGATTTAAATTAGCTACAAACACTAATCTTTCTTGGATGTAATTCATGGACAAAAACCACAAAGAAAAAAATCCCTCCCAAGCATTCGACAATGAGATGGCGCTTCATGATCAACCCTAATCCATCCATGGCCACAAGTCTATATATATATATATATATATATATAAGTGAAAGCTTTATTCTTTTGCTAACTTCTCATAGGATTTTGTTTCCTATCTTGCCTATTTTAACCAAAATATATCTCTATATATTTTAAACAAAATCCAAATCCAAGTGAAAGTTGAACTTTCCTATTTCAGCGGCCAAATTCTCCAACGCAGATTCAAACTTTGGGAAGTTGATTTTTGGATCTTTTTTGCTCAATTTCGAACGTCCGCAATATATCCAATTCGGAATATTCGTAATTTTGCATTAGGCTCAAACTTGAGACATATTTTAACATGCTGTAACAGAGCTCATGCATTTCCTACTTTCTTTGAGCTTGACTCGGAGCGGAGGTCGATCACAATCGTGAGTCTTACCAACTTAGACTCACTATAAATCTATGATGTCTGAGTATTACTGACCGATAAATACAAAGGTTACTTTGTATTTGCATTATGTCAATCGGTTTTGACTTCGCCGGAACCAAACACCAATTGGTCTTTCTAGTGGAGGATTGAGTGGGAACCACGATTGAACAACAGTCATACCCGACTCGCCATGACTGAATTCCTTTGCTAATCTGAGTCTCTGTGTCTACAACATAAAGGAAAAATGAAGAAGAAGAGGAAGACCTCAAGATATGCTAAACCCATTTCTCAAAACACATTTATGAGCCTCTTTACAATATCAATCTCTCTCCTTTCTTGTTTTGCTTGCAAATTGCTTCGTCGAATCTGCTCACTCACCCCAGAAACCTTTACCACCGATTCTGCCCATACCAACCTCGCAACAGCTCCAATGGCAATTGTCCTCCATGGCCATCTTCCTCCACCTAGGGCTCTGACGCCATGGTGGCTCAAACTCTCAAATCTAAGAACTGGCTGGTTTCAATTTTCTTTTCTTTTTCTGTGGCTTTTTATATATATATTTTTTCCTTTTCAATCTTTATCCATATTTTGTTTTTGGACAAAAATAACTTGTTCCAGCAGCCAGAAAAGTCAAATACTCGTTGGCTGGCGAAATGGTGGCTGCCCAATGAGTTCAAGTTCTAATTTAAAATAAGCTCAATTTTTAAAAACGACTTCATTTTAAACTCTCATTTGAAATTTCCAGATCCCTTTTTAACTCTATACAAGGAATCTTCACAAGTTTGAACTTCAAAGATTTGTCGACAAGTTGGATGATTTTCTTTCTCTTGTTTCTATGTTGGGCACATCTGTGATTGGAATCGTTTCGTCAAACAACTGCTGATTTTGTGGATAGGATCAATAACTCAATTCTGATTATTTTTTCATTTGAATCCAATCAATGATTCAGAAAATGTCGAATAGATTGATCGGGACATCCCACCTTCTTCAATTCAACCAAACCCAAATGTCATATCATAACTGTAAGGCTCTTTTGCCCGGCTGATGCAAGACTTTGTTTTTATCTTTGCAAGTTGCATTACGGTTTTTGGACCTTATTGCCCAACATCATATTTTTAACTGTTGATTTGATAGTACACTTAAAACAGCATATCTTGGAGGGCTAGGAACATGATGATCTCCAATAAACAAGGTCAAGCTTACTCATCTCCTTTCATCATCTAACTTAGGGAAGTGAGATAAAAAGAGAATTTGTAATTCTTAACTCGGAGGGGAAGGCGCACGTATTGAGTACAAATTTTTATAAAGTACGGCATGAATAAGATGAGAATTGCATTACGTACTAGATGATGAAGGAAGCAATGGCCTTTGCCATCTCCCTCAACTTGTCATCAGATTAAAATATCATATACAAAGAAAGTTCGAGACTCACTATCGAAAAGTATAATTTTTCTTGTGTGTTATTTGCATTAGGATCATGATATGTATGCCATTAGAATTTTCATTTAGGGGATCATAGCCAATCTCATAAATTCTAAAAGAGATAAGACAAGGTTGGTTACCCATTTTTGGCATTTCTTGTCTCGTCTCTTTAGGCATCTTAATCTGGCACTATGCTTTATATGACTTCACGTGCTCGTGATGTTTATTGGAAATGTTCTGGGGTCATCTAAACTGCCATGACACAATTAATGAGTCAATTGTTTTTTATAGCGTCAAAAAATATAAATGTAAATGGAATTAGGAATATTACCTGTTGTAAGAAATCAGCTACCCCTTTCCTTTCAAGACATTTAAAACCCATTATCGCGACCTAAATTTTGGGTGCACCACCTCGGTTTAGGCTAATGGACTACTAAGTCTTGAAATTTAGCTCAGGCTCTCCCAAGCCCATACCAATTCCCGTAAGGTTCAAATATTTAACATACAAATAATTATTATCTAAGAGTCGGCACTAATTGGTTTATGATAGGTCGATTAAACACCTAAGTAAAATAATGAGAGAATTATTTTACTCCTACGAGCTAGAGACTTTGGGTACAGGAACTTGGTTACACTTGATTTCTCTAATGCCCTTTCGGTACCATTCTTTTTATTTTCAAAAATATATATTTTTTTGCAGGCAGCTAAGATTTATTTTCACCTAAATTACTATCATGCAAATATGATAACTACATTGATGCTCATCCATTATTAAACATTCGATAAATAAAATAAATTGCATCAAAAGAAATAAACATACAAAGCAAGCAATTTTTTTGGGTTTTTTTTTTAATTAGATTTTTTTTTTTATAAAACATGCATTTTAACTACATGACCTAATTTTACTAATAAACAAATTCTAATTAAACTAATTAACATGCACCTAATATTTTTGTATTTTTTTATTGAAATTCGGAATTAATAAAAATCCTAATTAAACTATCTAAAATGAATAATTTTCTAATTTATTTTAGGGGTTGATTTGACTTAAACCCTATCCTATCTTAGAAAACTATTTTATTTTTTTAGAAAAATGGGATTATTTAAATGTGCAAAGATTATCTAAGCCTATCTAAAAAAATTAAATCCAATCCCGATCTATCCCAAAAATTAAAAAGTGCAATCTAAAAAAATGCAATCCTAATTTACTAAAACACTTCGATACAACATTTGATTATTTTTTTTTTTTTATGTTTTTTCAGTGTTTTTCCAAGCTAAGTAGTTACATCTAAACAATTAAGATATTCATCAAATAAGAATTAAAATAACCGAAAAAAATAATCCGTTGTCTCATTGGTTAAATTAACGATTATTTTAATCCTACACATCACAACAATTAAAATCTGATTCTGAGTCTTACAGATCAAATTAATAACTATAATGATTTAACAATTAAAATACTATCAAAATGCTCCCAAAAATTAATATAATTAAAAAATAATTCGATGTCTTACGTATCAAATTAATAATTACATTAATTTTAAGCAAAACCCCTCGGATAATGCTTACAAGATTTATGAAATGAATATCAAAATCCAATATTACAATTTAAATAACTTAAAGATGCTATCAAATAAAATATAACAAATAAATGAAATAATAATTAAAAAAAAAAAAAACTACCTAAGGAGGGGCACAAGGAGGACAGCAGCGTCGACGAGGGAGTGGATCACAGGCGGAGGTGATGCGGTGGTGTGGTGTCGGCGAAGTCAAGAGCGGTGGGCTCCAGCTACCAGGCGAGTAGGGGCAAGGGCGACGTTCAGCGGCGGTGGGGGCGCTCGGATGCTCGCTTCTGTAGAGGCACTATCGTCGGAGTTCGGGGGCGTTCAGCTTTGCTGGTGCAGACATGGCAGAGGTGGCGTGGTGGTGTCAGTGAGGAGTGTTGCGGGTGTCAGCGAGGCAGCAGCGGTGTGCGACTCGAGCTCAGAGCAGCAGTGAAGATGCCTAGTTGTTGCGGGTCGTCAGGTGGAGGCCAGTGACGGGTGAGCGGGCCACCGGGTTGCTAGGCGCGAGTGATGCAGCGACGGTGAGCGTGGCGACGACGGAGCTTTGGCATTCAGCGCTGCTGGTGCGACGCTGGGTCGCGGGTTGCTGAGGCACAGCATCAAGCTCTGGTGGCGTCGGTCGTAGTTGAAGCAGGGGACACCGAGTGCTGGGTAGTGGGTAGATCTCGGCTGACGAGCAGAGTGTCGAGGAACGGCGAGACTGGTGGGGCGGGGTTGGAGCAGAGAGGCGCGATATCGCTGGGAGTGACGGTCGCTTGGGGCTCGGAGCAGCGTGAAGTCGGAAGCCAGCGGAGGGAGCTGTTGCGAGCGTCGGTGGTGGGGATGGAAGTCGTGATGAGACCGATGGAGCAGCAGTGGCGGAGGCGAGCAGAGCAGCGAGGTGGCGAGATGCTGCGATGGCTGGCGTAGCGGTGTTAGTGTTGTGACCGGCACGAGCATGGGACTGATGCGAACATGGGGCAGTGTTGGGAGGAAGAAGACGACACTATAGCCCCTATTTTCTTTTTATCTCTCTCTCTCTCTCTCTCTCTCTCTCTCTCTCTCTCTCTCTCTCTCACGTCATTTCTGTCTCTGTCGCTGCACTCATGTCCTGTGTAGCATGGACACTTTTCGGAAGCCTTCGTGTCATGTCCGACACTCCAACACGTGTCCGACATGCTCCGACACGTCCGATACGCTCCGACACGCGGTTAATAAGTGTAAAAAAATCCAACACGTGATCAACTCTCTCCGACATGCTTCGACACGCGAGTTCAAAATTCTGACACGCACGGGATTAATTTTAAAAATTTCTAATACATATGGGGTCAAAATATAAATATACACAAAAGAAGTAATAAAATAAGTAATAAAAATGCTATAAATATACACGAACGGGGTCAAATTTTTTTTTTTAGTTTTGTTTTTTTAGAATTGTTTTAGTTTTTTAAAAAGTCTTTTACTTTGAAAGAAGTAATAAAAAATGCTATATATAATAAATAAATAACTTTAAAAATATCATTTTGTTATGAAATACATGAATGAATAGAATACATGAATGAATATTCATTATATTCATCTTATCTAATATACTTATTATGATACATTTGTATCATACATTCTAAGTACATCTCCCTATACAATGAATGTCCATCTCCCTTATCAAGTACATGTATCAATAATAAATAATCGCCTTGGTCATCCTGGCGCTTCAATAATGCATATGATAATTCAAAATACAAAATGTCACCCTTTAAATGATATAAATGTATTGCTGTCTAAAGATTATATTTGTGAGGCTTACTCACAATGAAAACTCATTATCAAACCCTTTATAACAGAGGTTAATCTTGAATCCCCTCTATTCTAACAAAGAATTCAGGGTGATATTTGTGGACCAATACAATCATCAAGTGGACTATTTCGATATTTTATAGTATTAGTGGACACATCCTGTGGATGGTCCCATGTTTGCCTATTATCTACGCGGAATGTCACATTTGTATGTTTATTTGCAATATTATCATATTCCAGTTGTAAATGCTCTAGCTAAGATAACTGTTCCCGAAGGATAGACTAAAATGGATTAAAATCCCCCACATTTGAAGTGTGGTAGACTGATAAGATCAAACGATATTGCTCCTCGAAAACGAAGGGGAAATAATCAGGAATTTGCTTCAGAAGAGCCTAGCGTTGTGCTTGCTCCCAAAGAGCTTATTGCCCTTGAAGAGGCGCAAATCCATGAAATGAACACTAGCCCCGGGAATACCGAGAATTCCATTACATATTGTAATGAAATTTGTGATCGAAATGAAATCATCATTGATGATGCTTTTGCATTCTCAGTTGCTCATAAAATTATGGATAATGATTGTGAGCTGCAATATATTATTGAATGTCGTCAAAGGCAAGATTGGCCTAAGTAGGAGGAAGCAATTAAAGCTGAATTAACTTCCTTAACTAAACGAGAGGTTTTTAGACCTATAACTCGTATCCCCGATAATGTAAAGCCTGTTGGATATAAATAGGTATTTATCCGAAAACAAAATGAGAAAAAAGAGGTTGTTAGGTATAAAGCCTGACTCGTTGCCCAAGGATTCTCCTACAGACTTGGGATTGATTATAATGAGACATATTCACCTGTGATGGATATGATCACATTTCATTTTTTCATTAGCCTAGCAATCTTTGAAAGATTGGAAATGCGTCTTATAGACGTTGTGACGGCATATTTATATGGCTCATTAGACTCTGATATTTATATGAAAATTCTTAAGAGATTCAAAATGCCTGAAGTATGCACTCCCCGCAATTTATTCTCAATAAAATTGCAAAGATCTTTGTATGGGTTAAAGCAATTCGGTCGCATGTGGTATCAACGCCTGAGTACCTAATTAAGGAAAGGCACAAAAATGATCATATCTACCCATGCTGTTTATTAAGAAATCAGAAACCAAATTTACTATTATATCAGTTTATGTCGATGATATAAATATAATTGGAACTCCAGAAGAGTTAGCTAAAATTGTTGAGTATTTGAAAATGGAGTTTGAAGTTAAAGATTTGGGTAAAACCAAACTTTATCTTGGTCTAAAGTTTGAGCATAAAATAAATTGAATAATTGTCCATCAATCAACGTATGTTGAAAGATTGCTTAAACGCTTCAATATTGACAAAGCTCACCCCACTGAGCACCCCTATAGTTGTAAGGTCTCTAGATTTCCAAAAGGACCCATTTTGTCCTAGATAATCTAATGAAGAGATACTTGATCTTGAATTACCATATCTCAATGCAATTGGGGCTTTGATGTACTTGGCACAATGTACAGGACCAGATATCGCTTTTGTGGTAAATTTATTGACACATTTTAATTCTAAACCAAGTCGGAGACATTGAAATGAAGTTAAACATATTTTTCGTTATCTTCGAGGAACCATAAATTTGAGATTATATTATTCTAAGGATTCTACTAACTTTGGTTTAGTTGGATATGCTGATGATGGATATAGATTTGATCCACATAATATTCGCTTTCAAACCGGGTATTTATATTGTTATAACGGCACCGCTATTTCTTGGCGTTCTATAAAGCAATCGCTAGTGGCTACATGGCTCAATTGAGGGGGAGATATTATGAACTATATATTGCAGCATTGATATGCGGCGAGTTCACAAGATGCAAGATTAATTAGCTCCAGCAGTGGTTATATATGCATTGCACTCTCTTTTCTTTTTGTCCGGTTTTTTCCCACAAGGTTTTCCCGGCTTAAAGTTTTTAACGAGGCAATTAATGCATCCATAAAAGGGAGAGATCATAATATTTATGCTCTGCACTCTTTTTTCCTTTTGTCCAGTTTTTGTGTCCGATTTTTGTCCCACTGGGTTTTTCCGGTCTAAGGTTTTTAATGAGGCATATGATAAATATTCAATGGGGAATGTTATGAAATACATGAATGAATAGAATACATAAATGAATATTCATTATATTCATTTTATCTAATGTACTTATTATGGTACATTTGTATCATACATTCTAAGTATATCTCCTTATACAATGAACGTTCATCTCCCTTATCAAGTACATGTATCATTCGATACATTGATATTAATGATAAGTACATTCTTGTTCTCCTATAAATAGGAGTTTAGTTTTGATGTACAACAATCACAATAGAGAACAACAAACACAACAACAAAAAAACAACAGTGAGATATTGAAAATAAAACTCTCTCCTCTAGCTTTCTCTACTATATCTGGTGTTCACTCACTTTCTCTTCTCAATATCTTTTCTATTATATAATCACAACACAATATTTTACAACACATTTTAGCATTTTTCTTTAAACAATGTTTTTTCCTCTAAGTTTTATGTATTATTGTAACAAATTAAAATAATGAATGATATTATTTAATATTTTTCATGTAAATTAATTGTAGGCTATTATTATTATTATTATTATTATTATTATTATTATTATTATTATTATTATTATTATTATTAATATTATTATTATTATTATTATTATTATTATTATTATTATTATTATTATTATTATTATTATTATTATTATTATTATTATTATTATTATTATTATTATTTATATTTATATAAAAAATATATTTAATATATAACGTGTTGGAACGTGACGAAATTCTCTATTTTTAAGAAATGACGTGTCGGCATGTCGTGTGTCTATGTCGGTATTACATAGCTCACGTCTCTTCTCTCTTACCATTTCTTTCGTTTTTCTTTTCTTGTCAGAGAGAGAAAAGAGAAAGGGTTTTCTCTTTTGACCAAGATGGACGAAAGCTTCTGAATTTTTTCTCTCAATTCTCGCCCCCTCTTTGTCACAAAAATTGTGGCTCTTTTTATAGTGATTCTAGATGGCTGCTTTCTATGATATTTTCTGGGTTTCCATATTCTGTTGCGTTGATTTATGGCTATATATTAGAGCGCGATTTCACAATCAGCTCGATTTTGCTTGATTCCTTCCATTTTATCAAAATCCTTGCCTTTTATTCACCTGATTTTTTAATTGTTTCCGCATTATTCAAAATCTGAATATTCATCATAATTTTCAACTTTCATGCATAATCAATCATATTGATTTTCCCCATTTTTTTTTTCCTTTTTTCTTGTTCTAATGCGATTTTTATTTTATTTCCTTAGGGTTGTCAAAATTTAGGTGTCAACACCCATATGTCTGAAAAACTCGAGCACGTTTTCTTGGGGACCTTGGTAAACAATTTGCCCATCTGAGACAAGGATGATATGGTCGAACAGGTCATAAGTTTTCAGCACAGGTTGGAGGAGGGATATTAGAGCAGTTCCATTGAGGATGTGTATGAACTGTGACAGCCTGAATTTTCAAAATTTATTTTTGATTAAATAAATTGGGTCTTTCATCGATGCGCCTATAGTGCTATTCTCTGAGCTGATCACTTACGAGATAACTGGACTATCTGGGAAAGCAATTAAGGAATTTAAATGCAATGAACTTGAGAATTCGACCAGGAATTGACTGCTCGACCGTGTTGGTCTGTAAGGGTCATTATGGCACTGTTGAAATCAATTAGAGACCGGAGATAGGTCGATTTGACTAAGATATGTGATTATAGTGTAGGTGATTCCATCTAATTGCAAAATTTTCGTCGATCGGCACTAGATCGATTTTTCTATTGTTTTGGTGCTCGGTACCTCTATTTGAAATCTTGAGACTTTCACGACAATCAAGGGTCGCCAATGTGTCGAAGATGTACATTGTGACTCGAGATAAATTGAAAGTTCTATGGTGTCATGATTTATTTTAGGAACGTCGACTCATCTTCCGAAGAATTTTTGGAGATTCCGAAATTTTTACGGAAATTTGATTTGGACGTGTGAAAAAATAACGGAAAGTCGGATGGGCTCAATTGAAGGAGATTTGGACTTCCAAGTGGAGCCTTTGAGTGTTGGAGACCTGCAGAAAATTGTACGGAATTTTTCTTCATCGAAATTGGACCTCAATTTGAGAAATTTCATGAAGAAATTGGAGCCAAATTTAAGGAAATTCAGAGGCTGGTTCATTGGCTATAATTTTGGCATCAAAATGGTTAATTGTGGATAGGGGGGGGGGGGGGGGCATAAAGGATATATATGAAGACTTTAAGGGGACAAGCTCTTAATTGAAGAGATAATCTTGGCTGACTTCTCCCTTCAGCGGCGTCTCCAGCAAACTTCGCCAGTTGCCCCAGTCTTCTTCATGCGACAATTTCCACGGAAGCCCAGCTGCTTCAGTTTCTCTCGTTCACGCCAACTTCCCTCTCTCTCTCCCTCTTCGCCAGCACCATTCGAAGCCGCCTACCTGTCCACGCGAGCCTCACGCTTCAACTCCACTAATCCCTGCTCCCCACCGATTTGTCGCTAGCGAAACAGCCCAGGCCAGTCAACCTTCAACCGTTGGAGTCCGAAGACAGCTCATCTCCACGGTTTTTCCCTGCAGCCGAAGCCACCGTCTGCCCATCTCTCCACCCAATCTCTCTCTCGCGTTGTTGCTTCAGCCCAAGAGCCCACCGACCAGCCCACATCCCACGAAGCAGCAGCCAGCTCAGCCTCTCCAACCATCTCTGCCGCACGCTCGGTCAAGCTTCTTCTCCAGTGAAGGCGTGGTTGACCGAAGCTGCTTCTCTCTCTCTCTCTCGTTCAGTCCACGTGATTCCAGTGAAGCCGAAGCAGCCCAGCTTCCACGCCCGCAAGATCCACCGAATCAGCAGCCCATGCGGTTCTTTTCTTCAACCTTTGAAGCCTAGCAAATTTCTTTCGAAGCCCAGCGTCTCAGCCCATGAATTATCCTTAGTTAAGCCTAGTTTTGGGCCTGGTTCAGCAGCCCAAGAAGTCAAGCTGTAGCCCACGTGAATTTCAGCTACAAGCCCAATCTTGAAGCCCAAGTCTAAGCCCAAAAATTTATGTGGGCTTGCAAGGTTGTTGGGTTTGGTCTGAGTGTTTGTTGACGCCGCCAAAAATTTAGATTTCGGCCGCCGTCGCGTCGTCGTCGCGGCATTCTAGTCTTTGTATTAAACAAGTGAGTTTCACTCACTAATCATCGCTTAGTAAGTTAATTATGTTTAAGGGTCGATTAGATTAAATTAAGCATGTTTAGGTGGATAGATTATATTAGGTTAGTTAATTTAATTATCTGCCGATGCATGTTAGGTGGTTAGTTAGTGCATTTAGCGAGTAGAAACGTCATATTATTTATTTAACGAACCTTGGAATTTTTCTAGGTCCATTTCGGCGTTCAATTAGGCATTACGTGCCTAAATTGGATTTATTGATATTTATTTATTAATTTCCATAATTAATTAATCATTTATTTATTTTCCAGAAATTCAACCGGGATGGCCGGTAACCGGAATTTTGTACTGATTGCAATGGTGCTCTCTGTTTATTTAATTGAGCACTGGATCATGAAAATTGAGTGAATTGGCGATTATGTGGGGATTTATCCTAAAATTGATTAGTGTTGGTATTCAATTGGAAATTGATTGTGAAAGGTTGTGAGTGGTTCTAGAAAATTGCCAAAGTATGGCTGTGCCAATTGGGCCGAGATTTGCCACTGAATTTGGAGTCGGTCGTGTCCAGTCGGGCCGTGATTTGCCACCTGTTAAAGGTCGTGCCCATTGGGTCGTGATTCACCACTTGATAAAGGTCGTGCCTAATAGGGTCGTGATCCGCCACCTATTAAAGGTTATGCCTATTGGGCCGTAATTACCACCTAAAGATAGGTTATGTTCTTGGGACTGTGATTTATAGTTGGGAATCTTATAGACTTTGCTTGTTGAGCCGTGAGTAAGAATTGAGATTGAATAGTTGAGATGACCGGGGAGTGGTCTTGATGACTTGTAATCGACTGAGTCGATTGATCGATGATTTGATCTATTTGATTGGATGATGTGATTATCAGTATCTATTATTTGAATTGACTTGCAAGAAGGAACTGAGAACAAGGTAAGCCCTCTGACTCGTGATTGTACTTAGGTAGCCCCTAAGGCATATTTTCTTCCTAATCGGGTCTTAGGGAGTAAAATTTGCTGAGACATTATTTCACTGGTTATTGTATAGCCATTTTCAGGTCCTTAGATGGTGTTAATGAATGATCGAAAGTCTTGGAGTTTGGGGAAGTAAAATCGATAAACCTGTCTGACTCGTGAGTCATAGGATAGTCCCTTTTTTATTAAGCCGATATTTTTGTAAGTGACACGATGTTGTAAATAAACTTGTGTGTTTATAAAAGGTTGGTTTTAGTTCGAAAAATTTATGGCTCCACTTTCCTATCCCACCGTTTTATTGTTTGGAGATTATTTATATACTTCCGCATGCGTACTAAAATAAATAGGTTGGCGATGCCTCCTAGAACATCGCTAATATATTGACCAAGGAGGGATGGGCGCGCGCCCGGAGGATCGGGGCATGACATGGACTGTTTGAGTGAGTTCACTATTTGGAATGTTGTCGAACAATCCAAACCAGTCGATATTTCGTCCATAAAGAGTGCTTTGGCTGGCCCGACTAGCATCTCCCCCGTTTCGTGTCAACACAAATTGAAGAAAAGCAACCTAACTTGATAGAAAAGGGATTGCAATCATCTAAAAACATTGGATACCAAAGTGGCTTTCTGGGTCTTACCTGTTGTGACTCGTTTCTTTTGTCTACCAGAGATGCCTCGTATCATTTCATCTCCCACTATCGTGTCGGCACAGATTTCAAGTCCTAGTATCTAAAATTAGGCATTGCGAAAAGAACAGAAATTTTAATTCTTTGTGCTTTCCCCTCTTCCTTGTGGCAAAAAAAGGGATGGACTAATGGTGTTTTAACTTTCTTGGGTATACCTTGATTATATAATCGACGACAACATTAGTCTCCTGTCCTTCCAGTGCTGCTGCCTGTAGAAGATTAAGATCAATAGAAGCCCTTACAGGAATTAACTAATGTTTTTGATTCGGTAAAAAGAATGTATAAAAATCTGCAATCAGAAAGCAGTTTGACCATTCATTAGTCCTGATCTCATCTCTCACCTTCATAAAGATATCTATGTCAGGATCAGGTTTGATGTTTGCCTCCTCTCTCCTTAATAACTCTGCTAGCATATCTGAAAAAAAAAAAAAAATGTCAGCGTTATACCTCTTATCTAGCTTTTTTTGAGATATCAGCCTTACAATCATGGTAACCAAGAAAAATAGCGCAAACTCACCATAATGGGGTCCAACACCTTGACACCTAGCTAAGAAAGCCAAAGTTTCCCTAACAGTCATTTCTCCTATATGGAGATCATATTGACTTATATAAGCTGATGTTCTCTGCGGTACAAATTCTTCCATCTCTTGTCCATTGTATGTGACTCTTCCTGAAAACTATGATTGACAAGCTCTTTGACTTTTACGCTTAAGGATTTCACTACTATAGTAAGACTGCACTTAAAGTATGCTCTTTATGTTTACCTTCAAATCTCTGCCGAGCTTCCCTGCTAATGCTAGAAATAACGTGGTCTTTCCAGAGCCTGGAGGCCCCAGAAGTAATGTCATTCTGCAAAAGAAAAATAAAAATTGGGTCAACAATATCAGAACTCACTTCTTGAGCATTGTATGCTGGTAAAATCTGTAGAAACTCTCTCTCTTCTTACTTGCGAGGCTTGATGATTCCGCTGACATCATTGAGGATTGGTAATGGCTTCTTTCTACTAGGAAGGATGTGAAAATAGTTGAGAAACCCCTGTTGACATTGATTAATATATGACGGTTTTCAGTCTGTTTGAGCAGGATTCAAGAAGTAGATATAATAAATTAATTGTTACATTACTTCAAGCATGTTGACAGAGAAATTTAAAATTGTGGGTAGAGCTCGGCTTCCAACATAAGCTTCGGCCTCGACATTTAGATGCTTGAATCGGACTTTAATCGTCGGAAAATCCAGTCCAACTTTGTTTATAGTACAAAAGGGCAAACACAGACCTCGTCAAGATTTATAATGAAACTTTCTGCTTAGAGAAGAAAATACCATTTCCCAGATGAAGTTTCAATCTTAATTAATATATATATATATATTCTACTTACTTTGACATGCTCTTAAAGAATATGGCAGTGACCAACTAAATGAATATCTGAAGTGCTTATTAGAAGTCATCAGCATGTACCTCCCAATCCTCTGCTTCAGCTTTAACAAGAACTTCTCATTGTCTTCCTCAGCTGTCTTCAGCAACCTCTCCAACAAGTTCCTCCTCTCCATCAAATCAAGATTCTCGACATCAAATTCTCTTATTTGGCCTTCTTCGTTGGCAAAAATGCTCCGCCGAACATGCAAGTAAGTCGAAAGCTTTTCGATTGCAGCCCATTTCAGAGCCTCCTCATCATCCTCATTCGGGCTAGACCTTGAGAAGATCTCCTTCCCACTATTCCTCCATATGTCCGAGCTGCTCAAACGTGCACTGCTCAGTCTTGCACTGCTTATTCTAAATGCATCATCAGTTTCCATAGTCACCCACTAAAAGCTAAACAAATGCTTCACCGAATTGTAATTTTCATGCAAGATGGCCTTCGTCCATGAAAATGTGCCTGAAAAAGGGTCATGGGTCAAGAAAGTTTGAACCTTTTTTAGATTCCTTTTGAAAGCTTCTGAGAATAGTTAAACAAGAGGGAATTACATTTGGTGTGTATATGTAGCGTGAGAAGAAGAACAAGATGCCAAAAGGGGGTCAATAATTTTTTTTCTTCCGATATAGTCTTGATGCACATGTGGGTTTGAGACAATTGCATATATCATACGAGGAAGGAAACAGGTTGGAGCATGCTCTGGCAGGACTATTTCTAAAAGATAATTGACTTTAGAAATGAATGGAAGTGGTAAGGAGAAGGTGGATGATTACATGTATGGTAGCATTTTATTGCCAATCCTGCCGGTGAGGGACACCGGAATTAGGCTGGGACGGACATGTGATTTAGGTTGGGACGAGAAAAACTTTTTACGCATAAAAGCTTTAAAATTACGTGCGTGAAAAATTTTTATGAGGGAAATTTTAGTGCACATTTCTGTTGATGACGGGTGAAGGTGGTGCAATCGCCACAACCATTTCTTGGTCCCTTATTCAATGAGGCGATGCAATAGTATTGCGATATTCATCTTGCATAAAGTGACTTTCCAGTTTGAAACGTAATGTAGCATGTATGATAGGAAAAATAACATATGATGGTAATCTTTGTCAAATTAGTAATCGAGAGTGCCCGTAGATATCCGGCAGTCATTAGCTACTCCTTTCACATCACACTTCTTGCATCTTTCAGTGACAATAAATTTTGGCATAATCGTAAGTATTCCTTAGAAACCTTGAAACATTGAGATGACTTCTGCATGTTGAGGCACCGTGTATACTTGGGAAATTTTTATGGATTTTCAGAATCCACGGGATACAACCGTTTTTGCAGCCAAAAACAAGTTTGTGCATGTGTTGAAAGTGTTCGGTGATTTGAATGCAGATTAATTTATATTGCATTATTGGGGACTAGCCGTACTTCCGCCTTGGAATAGTAGTTATTTCCGGCTACCGAGGAGGGAAGGAATTGAATAGAGATAACAAAAGATTTCTCAACGCAAAGCGTGCTCGAGGAGCACGGAGTACTTATTGCTACCTAACGGATCTTGCTTGCAAATCTAGTAGCTAGGAAGTCTTATTCTAACCCCTAAAGAAGTCAGTCAACCCTAATTAGTTTTATATACGGTGCCTATTTAAATTAATACGCACGTTGGTAACAGCCAAAATCGTTACTTTTGTAGTGGAGTTTCATCTTAGAGGTCAAACGAGGTCCCTGGCACATGCAACCATTCTTTCTGTACAGGAAAACTCACCTATCACTCATGTGCTTGCTGTATACATAGCGAATTCATTATTTTACGAGTAAAAGGGGTGGGATGAGGCGACTAACGCCCGAGACCCTCTTTCAGAAACTACGGGAGTTCTAACCCTGAGACAGTGTATTAGGTTTGAGTCATGATTATTGTTCATTTTGAGTGAATCCGTCACTGCCACCCCACCGCGGTTCCAATTCCACGGTCCGGAGCTCAATCTTTTAGCATAAATGCTTTTGAATGATTCGCTCCCCTCTAACGATTATTGTGCTTTTGTGGATTATAATCTTCCTTCTGGAATAGACTGATGCAGCTCAATTAGTTCATAGAAAGACCTATAACTGTAATTTTTGACTTAGTCCAAAGAGTGAGTTTCACTATGATTAAAAAAATAAGAAAGAGAAGGAGAGAGTTGAAAAGTTAAAGAAGGAAAAAAAATGGAAAGTGAAGGGATATAGAAAGGGGAAAGAAGGGGTGCTCAGAAGGCCAAGAATCGCACCACCTGAAACAAAAGGAAAGAGAAAAAAGAAAGAGAGAAGAGGGAAGATAAAAGGAAGAAAGGAAAGGTGATTTGGCGTTATATTGCATTGCCCCAATAAGAGCTCACATCCTTCGTTCGTCCCATTAGAGTAGATTTTGGGATTAGGGTTTAAATTCGAAATTATGTGAAATTTGAATAAAGAAGTTCGATTTTTGAGTTGTTAAGCTACAAAATTTCTTGAAAATGATCTTACCAAAAAAAAAAATCTTGAAAATGGTGGTTTTTGGCATCGTGGAGTCGTAGGCTATGTTGTGAGTCATTTTTTAGTAACGATTTAGTTGGAGCGAAATTTTAGGATTTTGCGTTCAAGTTTCACGTTGTGAATGGCTTGAATAATTATTTCAGGCAAGTAATTTATTGGTGTGTGGAAATTTTTTTATTAGCATTTAGAAGTAATTAAGCCATTTCGTAGTTGAGGTAGTGTTTTCCTTGGTTTTAACGTTGATTCTCGTTTAATTACTAGGATTATGAGATCGTTAGCTCGTTCTTTGGTTTTGGGCATTCTAGGTGAGGTGTGCTATCTCTTTTTATGAATTTGTAAACTTATGTCTTGATAGCGATAAAGATTTGAGTGTCACACGAGTTATTAAAGCATGTTCATTGCATAAAAGTTTGGATTGAGCAATTATTATATTTTAATATTTGAGAATGGTTGTATGAAATGTATTGTGAAATGATACATACATATCGCTTCGCAAATTGATATATGGAATGAGTTCTAAAATGATTTGAGAAAGGTGTTATGAAAGACACTTCGTCGTGAATGTGGTTTGTGAAAGGAATTTTGAAATAGTGTGAGAAATGTCATGTGAAACATATTTAGTTTGATGAACGGAATGAAGAAAGATCATGAATTTTGTTTGTGAAATCAATTATTGATATTGATTGTGGATTTGATTTTTTATTGTTGGTATTGGAGGATATGGGTTTGGTAGTCAATATTGCTATGAGCCCATTGAAGGACTTATGGGTATGCAAACTGGGTTTAGGATATCCTTTTAGATCGAGTCATTGGCTTTCTAAGTGAAGAAGGAGAGAATTTTGGTTGTTTTGTCATTAGGCATTGTGTTGTAACGATGATTTGATATTAAACAAAATATTAGTTGACAAATGGACCATTGATATGTGGTTTGATATGAGATAGATCAATGGGATGGACCATTGGCATGTGATTTTGATGATATTGATCAATGGGCTTGACCAATGATGTTTATGATAATTTAAACGAATATTTTTTGAATTGTATATAAAACTTTTTGAAAAGAAATGACTCATGCATGATTTGATATGTGTGTTAAAGAGTTGGATTTATGAGTTTTTAGTAATGCTCTATATATAGACACACACACACATTGTGACTGCTCGATCTGCTTAGGAAAGATATGTACTACTTATTGAGTTGTGGTTGCTCTGCTCATCCATCTCTTTCCCAATCTTTTCAAGTGCCTTGGTTAGTGACCATTAAAGTGAGAGTGTTATAATGGGGGCTTGGATTTTGGCGGTTTAAGGCTATGTTTTTCAGGTGGAAAGACGGCCATCTCACCCCATCCCTATACGATTCGGGGTGTGACAATAACTAAGTTTGGCATCAAATGCTTGACCCTATTTGAATATTTTGTTTTTACTTCATTAGGTAAAAATGAAGATGTTGGATATCTATGATAATCCAATCTCGGGTGATGGAGTTGTGAGTTTGAGTTTCTTCTAGTGATTCACTCAAGAAAATGTGCAGGCATCGTTTTCCTACAAGCATATATTATTGTGATTTGATTCATATTCTCTATTGCTTGTAATTGAGAGTGATGTAATAGGGAGGTGTGATAAGCTAATTATATGGAATCTCTGACCGGATGTAATCATAATATAAGGGTGAAACAAGATAAAAATCTCGTGACTCGATTTCTCTTTTTCGCTTTTACTCTCTATTTCATTATGTTTTTGTGCCGAATCCCAACATGTACAATATATATTTGTGTGGATGACTTTATTCATGATTATGGAGTCACTAACATGGTAGATGGGAAAATGCATTTGAAGGGTTAAGACATTCTCTACTTTCTATTTAAAAGACTTTCATGTTGGGAGGCATTAACTGAAGTTGTGTTCGCTGCTACATGATCTCCCTATCTTTAGTTTTGCATTGAAATTTCTTAATGTGCTGATCACATGGTCGTTTGTTCCATTGTTGATGTCAACCTATTTGTTCTTTTCCAACTTGGATGATAACTACCCATAGAGGCCAACCATAGACAATAACTCCTATCTGAACATAGCTCACTACTTTCACTGTTCTGAGCTCTCCATGTTGACCTTCAAGCCAATAAGTTATGGGCTAACAACAATCCTTCTCTCACTTGTGAACTGGCTCAGACACCATTTATTAGAAGAGCATAGTAGAAACCTAATACCTCACATAAGGAAATCGTCAAGAAAGTACCCAAGTCCGAACTCATTTATATATCTAGTTGGATCAACATTCTCAAAACTCTATGTTACTGGCCAACTAAGATATATTGAATACTCCACATCACATCGCACCAATTGTTCAATGTGAAACTTTTTTAACACAACTCACATATGTATCTAAATACTCTTAATGGCAACTCTCAATATCCCGAAAGTGCAGAGTTGGAACTCCATTCTAATGAATGATTCTTGTTGTTATGGAGGATCCAGCTACAGAAGAATTAGTGGAGAGCTTTTGCCCCTTTTCCCCCCAAGTCTGTTATTGAAAATGTTGGTTTAAGTAAATGTGGTTGCCCTTCTTCAATCCTTACTACTTAAGGGCGAATTGCTCTTTCAGTCCACCAATTGAACGAGACTCCACGGTTGGCATGATATTGACTTAAGTATGATCGGATTTTGTGGGTTCATTGATAGCTTAATTAAAATACAAGTGACTGTTAATCGGTCTTTCTTGTCCACTATTTATCCATATGAAATTTGTTTATAGAGGTTGATGCACAATAGGAATGTAACCTTGGTTTGTCCTTAAAATTGTGGGGCTGATTTTGCTTCGTGTTTTCATTTGAATGTAAGCATGTCTTTTAGTTCTTGATTTGGTGCTTACTAATCGTCTTGTTCATTTGTCTTTCCCCATGCGGTATTATTCTGATGAAGGACATGCAGTTTTAGCCAAAAAGATTTTACTTACAACAATGAAGGTGGAAATTAGTGCAACTGAGCGATAGTTTGCTTTGACTCAACTCGGTGCAAGAGTGAAGATGCTCAGACTTGAATCCATGTGAGTTGGAGAATGGCATTTGTTGCAAAAGGCATAGTTGCTGCTCTTGTTGCTCTTTCTTATACAGTCTGCCAAACCTCTAAGTACAACTTTCCGTGGTTTGAGGGTTGATTTAAAGCTTTGTCCAAGAGTAGAGCAATCTTTTAGAGCTTTAACGGCAATTATGCTAAAGGCATAAATGATCATAATCTGTAACTTTTGTTTAGTACATGATAGTAGATAGCAAATCGTCGCTAGTAGTGAGTTTAAAGACTATTGAGCTAAGTACTATGTCTTTGTCCATGAGTAGAGAAACTTTCTTAGTACTTTAGTAGCAATTAGGCTAAAGCATAAATGGCCATAATCTTCATCTCTTCTTTTGTATTTGATAGCGGATGTTGATGGTTGCTAATGTCGGAGATTGTCAAGTAGTACTATGTCACTGCAGGAGAGCGCTTAAGATGTAGGGGACCATAAACCAATAGGCACCAAAGAGAGGATGAAAATTGAGGCATTGGGAGGATATGTCTATGATGGGTACCTTAATGGAAAACTTAATATAGCTCATGCTTTAGGTGACTGGCACATGGAAAGAATGGAATATAAGGGAGGAGGACCACTCACTATCGAGCCATAGTTAAAGAGAGTAGATCTGATTGAAGACAATGAATCCAATTTCTGTGTTATCACACCCAACTCCTACAAGTATACTAGAAATGGTATATATATATATATATAATAAAACATTGAGTTGGTTATAGAATTGAAGTTTCTACAACCTCAACAAATACCATTTTAGACATACAACCAAAAGTTCAACTACTAAAACTTCCCTGTCAATATCATTTTCGTCCTACTTGACACTAGCTAAAGAACCTGAACAAGTTTTAGAATGAATAGAGAGAGCTCCCATAGCTCATTGAGTAGTATATATATCTACTAAACGAATCAAATATCCACTATGCATATCTCTAAAGTAATACCAAAGACTCAAATGTATGTACCAAGTCAAATATGAGTTATTTCATCTTGATAGAACTTCATATATATAAGAAATAATCATTTAATCAATGTACATCAATAGTCAATTCCATTGATCGGACTATAGCAAATTACAAATAAATGGTTCATTTAATCGAATCAATTTAGAACTCAAAATTCAACTATGGTCACGTTTAGCGCCCTGTGACAAAGGGGACCAAGTTCTCCCTCGGCAAGATCTCCACCTTTATTGGTCAATGGCTCGGCCTAGAAGTTATCCTAATAATAGTATGCATACCTACAAACTCCTTAATGCACTTTGAACACAACAACAATGAGCATCAAGCCTAATCCATCCTCCAAACTGACAAATTAAATTCATGATTTATCTCATAAATGGGAATACATTTCTGTGACATCTTGATTTTTTCAAATATGATTTCAATTGAATAAGTCGGGCCTTTCATCGACATATCTATAGTGCTATTCTCTGAGTTGATCACTCATGAGATAACTAGACTATCTGGGAAAGTCATTAAGGGATTTTAATGCAAAAGACTTGAGAATTCGACTAGGAATCAACTACTCGACCATGTTAATTTGCAAGGGTTATTACAGCATAATGAAAAATCGATCTAAGATCAGAGATAGGTTGATTCGACTGAGATAGGTGATCAAAATGTGGGTGATTCCACCTGTTTGCAAAATTCTCATTGATCGGCACTAAATTGATTTTCTGTCGTCTTGGGTACCCCGTGTCTGTATTTGAAATCTTGAGATTTTTACGACAACCGATAGTCGCCAATGTGTCGAAGATGTACATTGTGACTCGAGATAATTTGATCACGAGTCAATTGCACCAAAAATTCCTAAAAGCTACTCGGTAGACTAGGTCATGCTAAAAGCGTGCCGAATTGAAATTAACCATGAATTTGAATATGATTTCAGAAATTGAAAAATTTTATGGTGTCATGAGCTATTTTAGGAACGTTGAATTACCCTTCGAAGATTTTTCAAAGATTCCAAGAATTTTGCGGAAAACCGTTTCGGATGTTGCGGAAAATTAGCGTAAATGCGGATTGGCCGAATTGAAGAGATTTTCAACTTGCAAATCAAGCTACTTAGCAAAGGGGAATTGTAAAAATTATGTGGGCTTTTTCTACATCAAATTTGGATATTAAATTGAAGAATTTGGATCTATGGTGAGGGCAGCAAATATTGGCATCAAAAAATTGAATAATTTGGTGGAAATTACACTAGAAAGTATTAAGGGACAAGAGGATAAGATTGGAGGCTAAGAGGGGACCAAGCTTTAAATGAAAATAGATTTTTATTGTTGACTCTTTGTTCCTCTCTCTCTCTCTCTCATCCTTTCTTTTCCCCCGTGCTCGCCGACCTTCCTTTCTACTTCATCTTTTATTTTCATTTGTCCTGCACCTTCATTCTCTCATTTCTCTTCTTCTTGCCGAGCCCACTCCCCCGCATCATCATCTTATTTCGTTTCCATCTCTCTCGGCCACTTAGCCCACCGAAATCCCCTCCTTGTCAATCCATCTTCACGCCTTCATGCCATCCATCCACTGCATCATCATCATCATCAACCATCGTCCCACGCGGCCATCTCATCCAACAACAAATTGAGTTCCATCGAAGTCCGCACGTCGTCAACGCACCGCCAGCTGAAGCATCCTTCGTTGACCCAGCATCCGCGTCTTCTCTCCGCCAGCTCGCGTCTCCACCGTTTGTTGCAGCTCATCTCATGCGTGGGTCAACAACCCACCGAAGCATCTCCGAAAGTTGACCTCTCCACGGACGTTCTTCGCCAGCAGCTGCTTTCGTCCGTTTCCCCTCCACGTTTGAAGCCAGCTCCGACGCCTCCGTTGCCAGCGGAGGCCTGCAGCAATTTCGGCCCAGTTTTCAGGCCACAGCACGGCAAATAAATCCAGCGAAGCTTCGCCCAGCAAAACATTATCTTCAGCCCGTCTTCATTTCCAGCCCGTCTTCATTTCCTCAGCTCAGTCCACTTACATTTGAGGCCCACGAAAATTGCCGCAGCCCAAGAAGCCAGCCCAGCTCAGCCCATTCTCAGTCCATTGAAGCTTGCAATTCGGCCTAGGTTTCAGGCCCACTTGAAGTTCAGCCCATCTTGAGGCCCACGCAGTCAAACTCAGTTCTGAGCCCAAGCCCGCGAAGTCAAGCCCGGTCCGACGCAATAACAAATCTTAGTTTGGGCTGAGATTTGTTGAGCCCGTTTTAGGCCCGGTCCAAGTCTGTCGATGCCGCCAAAAATTCGGATTTCAGCCGCCGTCGCGCCGTCATTGCGGTGAACTAGTTTCCGTAATTAACCAGTGAGTTTTTGCACTAAACCCTTTTTAGTATGCTAATGACGTCTAAGGGGTGTTTAGATTTATTTAATTAGGAATTAGGTGGTTAGTTAGATTAAATTAGAAATTTAATTATTTAATCGAGTATGTTAGATGGTTAGCATGGTTTAGTTAAGACCTAAATAAATTATATTATTTATCTAGAAGGGTTCGGGAATTTTTGGAGTCCGTATTGGTGTTTAATTTAATAATTTTGGCCTAGGTTAGTATTTTAGAAACTAAATTGAATTATTTTATTGATTTTTGAAATTAATTAATTATTAATTATATTTTTTGGAAATTTTACCGGGAGAGTTGCTTGATAAAATTTTGAGCTGATCGCAGTGATGTATTTAGTTTTTGCAATTGAATGTTGTATTGTTGAATTGAATGATGATTGTGATATATAGGTATTTTAATTAGAAAATACCGAGTGTTGGGTGTTGACACCAAGAGTGGGTTTTAAGTACCATTTTAGCTCATGTGAGCATTGATTAGCTTAGGTGAGTAGTATAGATTTATAATAGCTTCGGGGAGCATTAATACCGTTATAGATCTCTAGCAGCTTCGGTGAGCAATAGCAAACAATAATGCTTTAGCAGCTTTGGTGAGCACTTTAGATACAAGCTTCGACGAGCACATGTCATCTAGCAACTTCGGTGAGCAAATTTTAGACATCAGCTCTAGGGAGCAATGATATATGAGTATATCTATTTCAGCTTAGGCAAGCAGTGTTCGAATCAAAAGAATTTATGGATGATATTGATGACATGGAGTCGAATGAATCAACTAACTGATGGCAGATTTGAATTGTACTGACTTGCAGGGTGGATTGAGGCTAAGGTAAGGCTCTGTGATTGTATGATTGCATGATTAAGACGCTTCTGGGCGTATTTCCCTCCTAATCGAGGTTTAGTGTGCGAACTCGCTGAGATTTATATCTCACTCCGTCGTGGAGTTAAATTTTCAGGATCGTCGAGTGGAGGATCTGGAGCTGAGAGGAGGTGATCTAAAGTATAGGTCGGTTAGGACCGTTTCTTTTTGGAAAGCCAGTTTTTGTAGTCTTTTGGTCCTAGACCTTATACATGACTCAATGTGTATATAAATGTGTGTTTTGTTTGTGAATTTGTTGTCCTGCTTTTCTATCTTGATGGTTAGTGTCAGGGGATTTTATTTTTGCTTCCGTATGTGTAATAAAAAGAAAGGGTCGGCGACTCGTCCTGTGAAGTTGCAAAATTTTATTGACCAGAGAGGGATGGGCGTGCACTCGAGGATCAGAGCGTGACAATTTCACAAATCATTTCAAAATTCATCTTATGACCTTTCGCAATATATTTCACAAAACGTATCTCAATATATCCATAAATAATCAAAAAGTAGCAAATGCTAGATTTAACTTTATGCGACAAGTATATTCTTTCATAACTCATAATATATTGAATCTTGATCATTTTTAAGACATGAGTTTACAATATATAAGAGAAAAACACCACTTACCACTATTAAAAAGCCTAACTTGGAAGTTACACGACCTTGAAAGTTTCAAAATCCTATTAAAGAAGCACTATCAAAATGTCATATTTACGCGCCAACTAATTTTGACCAAGATTTGACTGGGCAACATTATTTTTGGGTTGAATCATTCACTCCAAGTCAACAAAAGACCTTAAGAGTAAGGCCCCGTTTGGTTGGGCTTTCCCAAGGGGCTTTGGGGCCCCAAAGCCCCTTGGGGAAAATTTTGTGTGTTTGGTTGGGCTTTTGAATGCCCATTTGCGAAATGCGGGCATTTTAAATGCCGAAAGCCGAATGCTAGGGAGGACCAGCTTTGAGCATCGGGCATTTCGGAGATGCGATTTTACTGTTCACCGAGTCACTGTTCATCGTCTCCTCCGTCGTTCGCCTTCTTCTTCGCCGTTCGTCTTCTTCTTTGCGATGGGCGGCGCTTAGCCGCGAGCGGCCAAATCTGGCCACCGGGAAGCCTCGCTTGAGGTCGCACAACCTCAGGCGAGGTGGCCTGAGGTCGGGCAACCTCGGGCGCTTGAGGTTGAGCGACCTCAAGCGGCGTCGCCTGGTCTTGCGTGAGCCAGACGCCCAGGCGAGGCCAGATCTGGCGGTCCGGTGAAGGCCAGATCTGGCCGTCCGGCGGTTGGCTGGCAGTGGCCGGTCGCCAGAATTTTATTTCAAACTTTAGAAAAATAAAAAATAACAAAAGCTAATTACAAATGTGAATTTTGACAAACAGTGTTTATGCTAAGTTGCATTTCAAAGCTATAATTTACCAAACGGTCTAACATTTCCGAAAGCCCATTTATCTCAAGGATATTTGCATTCTCGTAAGGGCATTTCCTCAAAGTCGAACCAAACGGGGCCTAACCACTCATGGGACGAACTTTGTCACATCATTTTTCTGCTATTGAACCTTGATTCGAGTGAACTTATAGTCAAATAAAAGCTTTTTCAAATAATTTAAAGGCCCTAAATTTTGCTGGCCCAAAATCTAGCCGACAACGGACTTAATCAATATGAAACACTATAGGCCGAGTTACTAATTGGCAATTTCCGATAATTTAATATCTCTCAAAGAGAAAATCCAAACTGCAATTGTAAAATCTTACAAGTTCCTAGGTATGTGAGGGACTAACTATTACTATATGATAGTTTAGACTCAATTGGAGCGTCACTTGACAAACTAACATAGCTAGGACTACTATTTTCTTTTTACTCCTAGACAAAAAAGAAAAAGAAAAAAGAACCAACTTGTAAGAGGAAAGACAGTGAGCAACTCTTACTAATCACACGCAAAAAGTGTATTCTAGTATCAGTTGATGTTTCCCGACCAACCACCATGATTTTTGTCTATTCTTTCTCAGTGATCTCCCTCTCTTTTCTTCTTTCCATTTTGTTTTAATTTTTCTTCTTTTTCTCTGTGTTGTCACAACATTTTAAAGCTGTGTTTCTTTCACATAAAACAATATATTTCTCGAAATTATTTTTTAGGAAATTATTTTCTAGAAAAATGACTATATTTTTCGATATTTGACTGAAATTTGAAGAACCGAAAAAATATTGTTCATTGTATGGATATGATTTGATTTGATTTTCTTAATTACCCATATACTATTTAGGAGCTAGTGACTTGTGCACAATTAGCTGGGAACGAGACACGTCCACCAAGATCTTGGGTTTAGCCTCGATGGACCCCAACTCGGTCAAGGCCACTTGGGTCTCGAGCAAGAGTGTAATCATTGATTCTGCATCCACAAAATCTGAAATTGAGATCTTAGTGCCTTCACTTCTTGGTGCCTTGGCTAGGAACCACAAAGGTTAAATGCCCATGCTCGAATCCCCGGTAACTAGGCTTGGATCTACAAAGGTCAAATGCGAGATCCCAGTGACCTAGGTCCTTGGTGCCTTGGCTCAAATCCATAGTACTCAAGCTATATGGTCAATATGTAATATAAGGGCCCAATTAGCCCCTGTCTCTTAAAAGCCAAGCCCAAGCTCAACCGTGTTTTTCTTTCTTCTTATTAGTGCTTGTGCATCAAAGCAAAAATGGAAAAGAAGCTAAAGGGGAAAGCAAGTGAGAAGGAAAGAAGAAAAGAAGAAAAAGGGAAAAAAAATTGTCATGCATAGCTGATCCAGACACCTTGACTAGCCAAATCAATTACGAATCGTAATGCATGGTAAGCATTCAAGCCAATTTATTCATCTAGTCGGAGTAATTTTAGAAGTTAGGGCACAAATTTGGAGTTATGTAAATTTTGAACTATGAGGTTCGATTGAAGATTTTTCGGAGTTGTAATTTTTGTACAAATAGTAGTCTAGAGCGTTGTGGACCTGTAGGATTCAACGGAACTCAATTTTGAATTATTGTTTGTTTGGAATGGAATTTCGAAGTTTTGTGCGTGAGTTATGCATAACAACAAAAGATAAATATATGCCATAAACAAGCTTTTTCGTAGCGCTTAGGAGTTGACACATTCACAATAAAACATGGTTTAGTTGAGTCGTTCGTTGAAGTAGTGATTTACTTGGATTTTGATATCGTTTTTTGATTAATTGATAGAAATTTGACTACGTTGGCTTGAGTAACTATTGTAGGTTGATTTTTGGCTTTTCCACATGAGTGGTGCTACCTCTTCTACAAATTTGTAAACTCACGTTTTGAGAGCTATAGAGATTTGATATATTATAAATTATGAAAGAGCACACTCGTTGCATAAAATTTGGATTGGACATTTACTATGGTGGGGTATTTGTAAATAATGTGAGAATTGTTTGGTAGAAATATATTTTGGGTTTGCGAAGTCTTTTATATATATATATATATATCGATTTGTGAAATGCTTCATGACTTGCATTTGATTTGATTCGTTATGTAAAACTGATTTATGAGACAAATCCTAAAATGATTTGAGAAATGTTTTACTAAAAATATTTCTGGCAAATGAGTTGAGTTGCAAAAGATTGTGTGATTAATTTGTGAAATGTATTATGATATATGAGATTATTTATGGATTTGATTTTTAGTATTGAAGGAAGACAATTGGGTGCTCAATATCATTGTAAACTTGGTTAAGGGTTTGTGGGTAGGTGTATGCGGTGTTAAGATATTCTCATGGGCCAAGTCACTGTCATTATAGGTGAAGACTTAGCCATTGGGGGAATCTTGGTTACCCTTTCACGGGGCGTTATGTGTGATCATGGTTCAATATTTGAGAACGGGTTTGGTTAGTGGAGTAGACCATTGATATGTGATTGGAGTTTGGTCAATGGAGTGAATCATTGACATGTGATTGAGATGGACCATCTACATGTGGTTTGATGAGATCAATTAATGTGATAGACCATTAATATGTGAGTTGTTGAGATTGATCAATAGATTGGACCATTAATTATTTATTTTGATATTGCTGGTGAAAAGGGTAAATATGCTATCGGTATAGTTATGTTGAAGTAATATATAACTTATTTTAATCTTGTAAGTTTGTTATATTTTGAATTGGGTGTAAATGAATAGTGTTTTTGTATCTTAAATATACATAGTAGATGCTCGATTTGCTTCGAAGAGACACATTATTCACTAAGTTGTGGTTGCTCAACCAATTCCTTCCAATCTCTTTTTAGGTTTTTCAACTTGCAATGAGTAGTATGAGAGTGACTTTGACAGGGAGGACTTTTGAGAGTTAGATTTTTGGATATAGATTGAGGTTGTGTCATTCGAATGGAAAGACAGCTGTGTCATTCCCATTCTTGATGGTGTTAGGGTGTGACGCCATTAAAGCTGGCCTAGGGATGTTGGTGCTTGTGCCCAAGTCCTTGGCGCCAGGGCTCGAGTCCATTGAGGTCAAGCTTAGGACCACTAGTCATTGGAACCTAGGCCCGACATCGATGAACACAAGCCCAAAAGTTGGGGACCCAAGCACTAGCATCGAGGTTCTAAGCCCAGCCTCAATGGACCCAAGCATGGTCATTAGGGTCCTAGGCTTCATCCTCGATGGACTTGGGCTCGAGTGCAAGAGATCCAGCCATTGGGGTTTTGGGCTCGACCTCAATAGACTTGGGCTTGCATGTGGGGGATCTAAGCATGGCCAGTAGGTCCCGAGTAAGTCTTGGGCTAGGCTCAATGGACTTGGGCTTGGCCTCTATTGACTTGGGCCTAGGCACCAGAGATTTGGGCAAGTGCATCATATCTTGAGTTTATCGAGGCCCAGCCTCTACGGATGTGGGTTCAAGCACCGAGGACTCGAGCAAGAGCATCGGGCCTTGGGCCTGAGCTTCACTAGATCGAGCTCGAGCGTGGGGGATTTGAGCATGGGGCTCAACCCCAAATCTCAATAGTCTTAGCCTCTAGTGGTCTCGGGTCCAGCCATTAGGGTCTAACCCAATCTCAACTGAGGGCCCAACATGGGGCCCTAAAGCCTCGGGACAGACCTAGTTAGACTTGGACATAGTCACTAAAGTCTTGGGCCTCGGCCTTGATGGACCCGGGCTCAAGCGTTGGAGATCTAGGCACAAGTACGAGGGACCCAAGCATTGCCTTTGGGGTCCTAGGCCTAGGTTTCGGGGTTTTGGGCTTGGCCTAGTTTAAGGCATTAGGCACAGGCACCAAGGCCTTGATGTCCTTGAGCTCGAGCACGGGCACTAGGGCCCTAGTATGGAGTCCCAAGCACGGGCACTGGGAGCCCAATCTTGGGCATGGAGATCTTGACACAAACACTGGGATCGTGGGCTTGGCTTTGATATTCCTAGGCCCAGGCCTCGAGACTCAATCCTTGGTGCCGGGGACCTGAGATTGAGCATTAAGGTTTTGATGTCCAAGCACAGATATCTTATTATATTTTAGAAAATGATTTTCGATTTTTTAAAGAGAAAATCATTTTCCTAAATGTAAGCATATATTTTCCGTTGACTCACTTTTACTAAGTGATCCAAATGTCAAAAAATAAGAAAAATATTTTCCTCAAAAAATGTTTTTCATAAAATAAATGAAGTTTAAAATTGACAAAAGAGGGGAGCTCATCATCGAGTATCCAATAACAACAATCGGAATTCACAGCGGATCTATACAAAAATGAAAAGTGCTGCTGACAGTATGCCACATATTTTCCTAAAAAATATTTTTCATTATCGAGCATCCAGACAAGTGCTTCAATTTATTCGTCGAATTGCCTGAAATAGTCGTTTTGGTTACACTTCCATATATGACTGAGTATAAAATTATATTCAACTTTCTTCAATAAAACTTTAGATTAACAAAAATATCTTGTAACTACTAAACTTATATTTTGATTATAAGTCTCTCCAATCTCCCGCGGTGCTGTCATCACCTCTTCTGGAAGTTGAATGCTCTGATTGAGAAGGCAAAGATGAATCCAAAGAGGACAGGCAAGCCGACCAGCACTGCTGCAACCGCTCCCAAGAAGTCGTGTTTGTACCCAAAATACCTCATCACGAAATCTTGCACTGTCTCGCCAGTGTCAAGCTGGTGCTTAATGTCTCCAAACTGTGAGGCCACCAGTCCATACAATGTCCAAGAAATTGGATCAGCCCAGTAATACCATCTCCACCAGACGGGCATTCTCTGTTAAAAGAAAAAAATAAAAATAAAAATTAGCTCTGCTCATTTATGCTTTTCGTTGTTTTTCTATTTTGGTTTCAGGGTAGATATCGATGAACTTACTGTTCGAGGAACGACGAATCCTGAGAAAAGGTTCCAAATCGCATAGAATGCGGAAGAGGTTATGGCGGCTATCTGTTGGTTGGGCGTGACTGCCACGCTCATCATCCCATAGTAAGTGAAGTACAACAAGCTGAAGAACATACAGAAGATGTACCAAAAGAACTTGCTAGGGGTCCATTCGAAGCCGATCATTGAATAAACAATCACTCCATAGATGACAGTTTGGAGGAAGACGTAGGGAATTTCGATGATAACCTGTGCAAAACAATTATGTCAAAAAACATGATGGATTCTTTCAAGAAACTTTAAGAGTGCTAAGGGCTTCTTAAAGTCATTTCCTATTTTCCCATGAACTGAGTAAATCTAATACTTTCACTTAGAACTACCTTAGCCTGATACTTTCACTTAGATATGAAAGTGAAACATTACCTGTCCAAAGGCATAAGGCAAAGCAGAATACATTCCAGCCCCTCTCTCTCGATAGAAGACTGTCCTCTCAATAGCCACAACGGGTTGGACTGACGTTGAATTCTGAAATCCAATGAAAAGGCAAGCCGCGTACATAGAGCCCATCGCGTTGAAGAGGTCTTGCTGGTTTCTCCTGCAAGTCCCACAAGTTTTGAGCAAATGATGCCCATAACCGAGCCGGTATACTTTTTTTCCCAAGTCCAATTCCTCTGTGTTTTGCAAATAAAAAGAAAGTAGAACTTGTATATCTGTGAATTGATTTCTGTTTATTACCTCTTGGAGCCGAGGTTCCAAAATATTGTGCCGAACATCAGAGCAATGAAAGTTGTGAATAGAAGTCTCACGGCTGTGTATGACGGGTTGCGCCAGTATGACCAGTATTGTTTCCATAGACAAGCCATACACTGGGTGAAGAACGATTGTGAATATTGCGCTGGAAAATAGAGATCTTTCGACCCTGGTGGTGGTGTGCTCAGTTCGTTGATCAGAGTTTTATTTCTCCTGTTTCAATCGTTGAAGAACACGAGACATATAAGATTTCTGCCACGAGGCTTTCTAAGCTCCACTTTTTAATCTTCAACTTTATGATAATCGCTTTGAGCTTCTCAAGCTGAAAAACAAAAAATTATTCTGCTTCTGAAAAGTTACTTCTTACCTAAACAGTTCAGAATTCTTGTAGACTTCGGTGAAATTAACCCCGAGGATTTCTTCTTGAGCAGCCGCCGTCACCTCCAACATCCAAGTTGCTGGATTATATCCGTCTTTAATTTTTGGAACTCCGCTAATGCCCTTTAATTGGAACACGTGTAACGTTAGGGTTTAAAGCTCAATGTAATCTAGACTCTGTTTCGTACTGCGCAGCAGTGAGCTCACCTCAAAATAGTCGATCAGGTGCGAGGAATGCTGGCCTAGTGGACCGACATAGATCTCCTGTCCACCTCTCTTCAGAAGAAACAGCTGCATATCAATAAGGAAAATCTCTCAGATACTTCTTCGTTGTGGGGAAAAGTAAAAGCAAACAGATAGCTCGGGCCCTCATTTAAAATTTGTGTCGAACCTCGTCAAAAGCATCAAATATATCGATGCTCGGCTGGTGGATGGTGCAAACAACAGTTCGCCCCGTGTCAACAGTATTTCTAACCGTTCTCATTACTATAGCAGCTGCCCTGGCATCGAGGCCGGAGGTAGGCTCATCCATAAATATGATTGACGGGTTGGCTACGAGCTCCACTGCAATTGTCAGCCTTTTCCTCTGCTCAGTGGAGAGGCCATTCACACCAGGCAACCCAACCAGCGCTTCTCGTATCGGGGTAAGCTCTATGAGCTCCATCACTTCTTCAATGAACATCTGCACATGGATCACATTTCTAGTCAGCGCTCCATCGCTGGGAGGGACTCAAAGGCAGTGAAGTTTTACGCTGTCAAAAATGTTTATGAGCTGTGCTTATCCTTCAAGAGATGCCAAAAATTCTTTCAGTCTATTTGGTGAACAATGTAATCCATGAGAAAAATTTCGTCCGGTATGGCTTTTGGAGAAAACCAAACTGTCTTTTGAAAGATTTGTCATGTATCTTTCTCTACCGATAAATGTGTAGAGTTCACCTAAGATGCCAGATGATTTAATGAATCAAGTATCAACCTTCCTAGTCTCAGAGTCCACTTCAGACGGTAGCCGAAGCCACGCAGAATACACCAAGGACTCATAAACTGTGACGTGAGGAGAGTGGATATCAGTTTGTTCGCAATATCCTGATATGCGAGCGAATGTTTCTTGCTTCTTTGGGTACCCAGATATCGTGATTGTCCCATCGATGTATCCCCCTGTTTTCCTTCCAGCCAATACATCCATCAGAGTGGTCTTTCCAGCGCCGCTGACACCCATTAAAGCCGTCAATACTCCTGGCCTAAAAGCACCACTAACTCCCTTTAGAAGCTCCAGCCGATCTTCAAGAATACCTTGAGCTTTCATTTCCTGCTAACACAAAAATGTTCAGCACATCTAAAAGTTCTGCACCTCAGTTCAATTGTCGGAACCAAAGCATCTTCCTAGCAAACAGTACCTGGGGCATGTCCACGGCGTATCTGATATCATCAAAAGCTATAGAAAGCGGCTCAAAAGGAAGAACCATTCCTCGTTTCCTATTTGGGTCCGAATCATTTGTGCTCCCACCTCTTGTAGACAATGTTCCCGATGTGGCGCTTCCTTGGTGTCCACTCTCTTTTTCTGTATTATCACGATGATGATCCTTTAACTTAAGTTCTACTTTTACAGAAAAAATCAATACAAGATATTTGGGTTCTGTGGCTCACCAGATGAACTCCTCTGGCTCCCTCTTGATGATAGCTCAATGACCTCTCCGTGCTTGCTCGCAATTTTCTCTACCAGAGTCTCTTTTGATAGTACAGCTTGAGGCTTCCCAAATGCTGCATTAAGATGCAAGTAATTCACCAGAACCGTATGCCAAATCCCGAAGATGAAATCCTTCTGAAGAGAGACTTACGATCGAGATACTTCAGAGCCACAGTGAACAAGAAATTAAAAAGACACATGTATCCAATTGAAGCTCCTACTCCGATCCAATACCAACGTGCTTCGGGAAAAATGCCGCGGGACTTCAAGACCAAAACTCCCAAAGGTTCTGTGGCGTCAGGAGGAATCTATACCACAAAGGTTCCGAAGCTTCATCAGTTGATATTTTAACAATTTTAACAACCTTTTGTAATTATTTGTGTAGTAATTCCAGTTTCATAAGAAAGTACTTACGTGTCTCCACTGCTTTCCGAGAAATTCGTTCACGGCGATAGCATTCTGTCCATACATCATTGGCGAGATCCAATAACCCCATATCCACCATGGCTTAATATCAACTGATTCAAAACAATGCCACATCAGGAAATTGCATATGTGAGTGCAAATCGAAAGAAGAATTATTTAGACATCCAGTTGACCTCTTGATATGATGAATCCGCCCAAGACCATAATGGCGAGTAATCCAAACGACCCAAAAGTGTTTGCCACAATCACGTTCCTTCCTACTGCCCCGATGAATCGGAATAATCCAGAAGCCATCTGATTTAGGCATAGGAGCAGAAGATACTGTTTGAATAACCTGGAAGCAAAGCTTGTATTAGTATCTGAACTGGAGCAAAGTCTGGAATCACCGAATAAGTAATCTCATCAACCTTCCGGCGGAAGGGTCATAGCCGATGACGTAGTAAGTCATGAATACCCAAACTGCAACTTCTACAATAGAAATCGGGATCTTCAGGATCCATGTGGGTAGCGCGTATGTCCACTCAGGAAAGAAGAGGAAGTCCCTCTGCTTGTAGAAGACAGGGAGCTTCATGATGGACATGGCAAGCTCCGAGAAGCCATTGAACATAATGATGATCAGAGTGAAGAAGAGCGCCCCGAAATAAATCCCACCATCTGTCACTGTATTTCGGTGCATCTCTGTCCGTAGGAACACCGTCATCGTTATGAAAGCCACAATGATAAGCTGATACGCATCAGAAAAAGGAAGTATTAGGAGATCACAAATGTAATCAACAGATCAAATGCATCACTTTGGGTCGCAGAAAACTAGGAAAACCAGTACTTCAACTTGCTCACCTGACACATTTTGAAAACATAGACGAACGAGTTTCTCTTCATTAGCAAAAGTTCCCTCGAAATGCAAGCTCTCAACAGTTCTTTCCGGCTCACCCCGTACTTCTTCGTTGTTAGAGCAGCTGGGTGGCTTTTGGACTTGTCAAATGGCATCGCAAGCTGGTCACCTAGTTTCCGACCAATGTGAAATGACTGGAACGCTTCAGAAAATTCTTTGACGGTTACAAACCTATAAGGTGAGTCCTTATTCGCCCAATACTGCTCTTGATCTTTCCTTGAAGTCACCTACAGATCAAATTAGAGAAGATAAAAGTGAATGAGTCAATTGTCACTTATAATGCTAAAAAAAAAAAAAAAATTAACTTGTGATTTGAAATATTACCTCTTGCAAGAAATCAGCTACTCCTTTCCTTTCAGGACATCTAAAACCCATGTGTCCGAAGAACTCAAGCACGTTTTCTCGGGGACCTTGGTACACGATTTGCCCATCTGAGAGAAGTATAATATCATCGAACAGGTCATAAGTTTCCGGCGCAGGCTGGAGGAGGGATATTAGAGCAGTCCCATTGAGGATGTGTATGGACTGTCTGAGTGAGTTCACTATTTGGAATGTCGTTGAACTGTCCAAGCCGGTCGATATTTCGTCCATAAAGAGAGCTTTGGCTGGCCCGACTAGCATCTCCCCTGTTGTGACTCGTTTCTTTTGTCCACCGGAGATGCCTCTTATCATTTCATCTCCCACCATTATGTCGGCACATATTTCAAGACCCAGAATCTAAATTTAAGCATTGCAAAAAGAAAGAGAAATTTTAAGTCTTTGTATTTTCCCCTTTTTTCATGGCAAAATTGGAAGAACGGACTGATGGTGTTTTGACTTTCTTGATTATACCTTGAGTATATAATCGGTAACTACATTAGTCTCCTGTCCTTCCAGTGATGCTGCCTGCAGAAGATTAAGGTCAATAGAAGCATTTACAGGCATTGATAAATATTTTTGACCGTGTTTTGCACATCCAGAGAAAATAATGTACATGGATGAAAAATCTGCAACCAGAAAGCTCTTCCACCGTTCATTAATGAGATCATTTCTCACCTTCATAAACATATCTATGTCAGGATCGGGTTTGATATTTGCCTCCTTCTCTCTTCTTGATAACTCTGCGAGCATCTCTGAAATACAGGGACAGTATTATACCTCTTAATCCTTGCCCCTTTTTTGAGCTTATCCTTCAAATTATTATTAACACCGAAAAATAGCCCGAACTCACCATAACGAGGTCCAACACCTTGACACCTGGCCGAGAAAGCAAGAGTTTCCCTAACAGTCATTTCTCCTATATGGAGATCATGTTGACTTATATAAGCCGATGTCCTCTGCGGTACAAACTCTTCCATCCCATGTCCGTTGTATGTGACTCTTCCCGAAAACTGTGATTCACAAGCTCTTTGTGTGACTTGCACACCGGAAAATTTCTCTCTTAAAGTGAGACAACTCTAGAAGTATTTTCTTTATGCTTACCTTCAAATCTTTGTCGAGCTTCCCAGCTAATGCGAGAAGTAAGGTGGTCTTTCCAGAGCTCGGAGGCCCTAGAAGTAATGTCATTCTGAAAAAGAGAAATAAAAATTGTGTTGGCAATATCAGAACTTCACTCCTTGAGTAGTGTATGTTGATAAGAATCTATCTCTCTTCTTACCGGCGAGGCTTGATGATTCCGCTGACATCGTTGAGGATTGGTAATGGTTTCTTTCTACTGGGAAGGATGTGAAAACAGTTGAGAAACCCCTGTTGACATTGATTAACATGAGACAGGGTTCAATCAACTTGAGCAGAATCCTAGAAAATGTAGACACGTTATGAATTGAATGTTAAATTACCTCTAATATGTTAACGGTGAAATTAAATATTGTGGGTAGAGCTCGGCCCCCAACATGAGCTTCTGCCTCAACGTTTAGATGCTCAAATCGGACTTCAATTGTAGGAATGTCCAATCCAACTCTGTTTGTTATACAGTAAAGCAAACACAGACCTTATAAAGATTTGTCTTGAAATTTTCAGCTTAGAGAAGAAATTACAATTCCCCGATTGAATCCCTTTCTCAACGTAAGGGAAAAAAAAATCAAACCACTTTCACATTCTTTTAAGAAGTATTGCATTGACCAACTAATTGAATATTTAAAGTGCTAATGAAAAGTCATCAGCACATACCTGTCAATCCTCTGCTTAAACTTCAACAAGAACTTCTCATTGTCTTCCTCAGCTGTCTTCAGCAACCTCTCCAACAAGTTCCTCCTTTCTATCAACCCGAGATTCCCAATATCGACCTCTGTTATCTTGCCTTCTTCTTCAGCGAGAATGCCCCGCCGAATACGCAAATATGTTGGGAGCTTTTCAAGTGCAGCCCACTTCAGAGCCTCCTCATCATCCTCATCCCTGCTAGACCTTGAGAAGATCTCCTTCCCACCGGTCCTCCATATGTTTGAGCTGCTCAAACGCGCACTGCCCAGCCTTGAGCTGCTAAGCCTTGCACTGCTAAGCCTTGCACTGCTTATTCTGAGTGCATCACCAGTGTCCATAGTCACCCACTCAACCTACACAAATGCTTCACTGAATTGTAGTTTTCATGGAAGAAGACCCTTGTTCATGAAAATGTGCATGAATAGGGCCAAGAAAGTCTGAAGCTTTCCCAGATGCTTTTGAAAGCTTCTGATGGTGGTTTAAGAAGAGAGAGACGCATTTGGTGTGTATTTATAGCTTGAGAAGAAGAAAAATATGCCAAAAGGGGTTCAACTTTTTTTTCCTTTTGATATGATTCTGTTTCACAAGTGGGTTTGACGCAATTGCTTATATCATAGGAGGAAGGAAACAGGTTGGAACATGTTCTGGTACTTCTTTTCTTAAAAAATAATTGCACTTTAAAAATAAAATAGAAGTGAGACCGAGAAGGTTGATGATTCCATGTATGGATAGCATTTCATTGCCCACCATGCCGGTGGCAAACGCACGTAACTTAGTAAATTAGGCTGGGACGTGGTACTGTTTTTAAGTCAGAAACTTGAGATGTAAATGTTGAAATTTTTCACATAACTTGATAATAGGGTGTATGTGCTCTTTATACACATTTATCGCATTTCCACATTTCACTTAAAAATTTATGGGTTGAACTTTCAAAGTCAGCTTCCGTGCGCTCTTTGATCTCTAAATTTTTCTCCACATTTATTAGCGCCCGGAAGAGAAGGTGGTCAGCCATTCTTCGATGTTGTGCAATAGTCTTGAATTCCTAGTTTGAAAAGTAATGCAGCATTTATGATTGGAAGAATCACATATTATGGACATCTCTGGACACATCAGTGATTAAGATTGCTCACCGATATTTTGGAGTCATTAACTGCACCTTTCACTTGAGCCTTGTTCTGTCTTTTACATTCGTTTTGGCATAATTGTAAGTATTTATCAGTAATCTTGAAGCACCTTGATCTTATCCGTGCTTGGTAGTGGATACGGAACATAATGCAGACATATTTTTATTACATTACTACCGACCACATGTACTTCCACCTCGGTAACAACATTTGTTTTTGACTACCGAGGAGGCTCAGGAATTGAATAAAGATGAAAAGATTCTCCAAGGTATGGCAAAGCTTGGGAAGCACGAAATTTTTTGTAATAACCTAATGTACCTTGCTTGCAACCCTAGTAACTAAGGACGTCCCAATCCCTGCTTCTGAGGAAGGGGGTCACCCGTAATTAATTTAAAATATGGCGCCTTTTGTAAATTAAAACGTATATGGGGAACAACCAAAGACATTGTTTTTCTAATTAAGTTTCATCTAGAAGATCAAAATGAGGGACTTTGCATATCCAGTCCCTGTTTCTAATAAAGGAAAGCTCACGTACCGCTTATGAATTTATGGAGTACGCAGCCAATTAACTGTTATTGACCATTAGATGCTTTTTCTTCAAAAAAAAAAAAAAAAAAAAACCGTCTTTTTATTTTATTTTATATATAAGTAAAAGGGTGGGGTGGGGTGATTAATATTGGTGACCCTATCTAAAATCACATAAATTTTATATTTATGACTGAATGTTTGGTATGGATCATAATTATTTTTCATTGAGTCAATTTGTCACCAACAGTTCACCACGGCCTTTGTGGGAGTACTATGTTACGGTCTGGCTGAATTTACGTAGTAAAAGATTCCATTTCTTTTTCGACAAAACATGATGAGACGAAAGGACCCCATCCATGAGGAATTTTTTTATGTTCCCCGGTGATCCTTAAAATGTTATTATAGATAGATATGGATGCTCTAACACGCCTTTGCGTTTCAATAAATTCTTATCTTGATTTAAAAAATGACAATTTTATCGACAATTGAGGCTTCTGGAAACACTAATAAATATATTAAAAAGCATACGGGATATAAAAAAATGCCCACCCGTTTATTTAACTACTGTTATCGCCATTTATGCATTTTTTTTCTCCTGCTTTATTCAATTTTTATTTGTTATTGATGGGATTTACATCATCGCAATGGAGTAGTTTTGAAGGTCGCGCTCACGCCCATCATCCAGCAACTGGGGTCTTATCTCGATACACATAAATGAGTGGTTTACATGTTTTTAATGAGAATTGACCGGTTTAAAGGTTCGAATACTATCAAACAAATTCCCACAGAAATACAATAGACTTTCAATACTCCTATGAATAATTAGCTATATTATTTAATTAACCATATCTTCCTTGGAAAATCGGTGGATACTTTGATATTAATATATGCAAAAAGTCAGAGAGAGAGAACATGATAGCAAGTTCCGATGTCGGAACAATGGTTGACATGTAATCATCCCATCCGCAGATCTGATGCATCATCGACATGCATGGCATGATTCCATATAAAAAATCACAAAAAATAAAAAATACTAACGTTTAATATGATCATTACCTTTTTGTCTTCCCAAATGAAACGAAGAAATCTAGCTCATCATTCAAAGTCAGCTGCAATATATACAGAAAAAAAAAATCCACAAAATACATAATTAACAGGATTCGATTCGATCACGATTGTCATCATCTTTGCTCGGGATTGATTAATCATGTTTAATGGAATGCATTTAGACAGCAGGCCAATGGTCTTTCCATCTTGACATGCTCGCTGTATTAGTTTCAGACTCTCTTTTCGAATCGGAGGGTGCGGACACAGTTTTCTGTTTTTACTTTTGGGCCTTCAAAAGTTAACTCAGCTGTCTATGTCTACTCTGACCCTAGCTACGATTATAATATTAGACACGATTGCATTTTTTTTAAAGTATACTTTGCAACATAATGTGCTGTGGCCCACCTAAATTATCGGGAGGTCGCTTCTGGGTTCTGTTAATGCTGTGGTATGATGAAGAAGGGTTTCTTTTTTTTTTTAAACTAAAAGGAGCCAAAAACGTCTGCACTGACCTCAGCCGAATTCGATAATATTCTTCGTCATTTTCCTTTATTTTCAGATCGAATGGAAACCTCAAACCCATGCGGGTTTGACTTTGCTTCGTGCTGAGTCTGATGTAATCGCTCTAGAAGGCTTGGGAGGACGGAAAGAGTACATGGTCTCTTGGCTTTTAAGGTGGCTACAAACTTGTTTGGGTCAAGATTGATTTCCCTTCGGAATGTTGACTCGCGATTGAGATCTCAGCTTCTTACTTTTGGGAGATCTCGTTGCATTTGACTTTGCTACGTAGACCGACTTGGCCTTTTCATTGACATTATTGGCTTGGGTAACAAGATTTATGCTTGCTGTGCTTTAAATCATTCCAAGATTATTTTAGTGACAAGTAATTTCGTGGAACCATTCTGCTTCTCCTACCTTTTCTTTGGTAGAGTTCCATTTGGCTATGTTTTCACTTAGTTGTCGCTTAAAGGTCCTTTCTTGCTTGTTACTCAATCTATTGAGACACAAACGAAAGGATAATTGTTATATTAATTATAAACCCACTGGACGATTGTTTCAATGCAGCCCTAACTTCTATGTAAAATTCTAATATAGTCATTCCGGCAAAATAAAAATTCGCTTAAAATTGTCAACGTAAGGGTCCAATTATTACCGATAGTCTTAAGTGTCATGGCCAGTGATATGATGTGGACAACTTTATTCAAAAAATGATGTTGTTTTGCTTTTAAGGAGGCTATGAACATGTTTGGTCCAGATTTATTTCCTTTTTGAATCTTGACTTACCATTGATATATGATCTTCTTACTTTTGGGAGATGATGCAAATAAGTTTACTCCAAAAATGACATTTTGTTTAATTTTCTATTTTTTCTTCTCTTTCACTGTTCATCTTATTTTCTCTACAACAAAGGCAAATCATCAAACACTTTGTAACACACGCTCTTTTGGGTCTTGACTTGACTTGGGAAGTCGTTCGGTGAAAGTTGATTTCCAATTTGAATGTTAATTCAATATTGGAATCTCATCTTCTTCCTTCTGGGAGTCTCTTTTACTTTTGATGTTGATATGCGGTCTGACTTTTACTTTTCGTGCACATTTATTGCTTGGATATCAAGCCTTAGGCTTTACAAATTACTGTGCTCGAAATCATTCCAAGAATATTTCGATGGCAGCTAATTTCGTGGAATTATTTCACTTTTCCTAGCTTTTCTTTTGTGGAGTTCCCCTTAGAATAATCAAATTTTCTTTATTATTATTATTTTTTTGGCTTAAAAGTCCTTTCTTGCTCGTTACTCAATCTAATGAGATATTCTTTATAATGTTAACATTACCACACGTGAACTAATTTCGATATTAGTTGGCCTTTCCTTAGGACAATATTAAATATGTGTGCATATGTCACAATAAAAATGCGGATCCTACTATTTTTCGCGGTGTATCAAGCATTAATTATCACCAAATCCTTATTTTAAACATTTCTATGTTGATTTAATTTGACATTGGAACAAAATTATGCCATTCGTAAGAAAAAACATATTGATTCACGATGAAATGATATTTAATTTATATATATATATATAGGTCTATTTGTTTCACTATAAACTTTTTGTGGCTGGAAAATTTTATGCAATTTCAAAGCAAGAAAATTACAAAGAAATTGTCTAATCGGATTCGTAGAACATTATATATGATCATGCTTTTTGAGAATGTAAAAGAACATGAGCATTTATGAAATATATTCAAGAGATTATAAAAAAGATTATGAAAAAAATAGATGACAATTATCAAGAAAATAAAGAAAAAATTGATAAGAAATAGGAAATAGAAATAAAGGGACTTATTCTTCTCACTTAGAAGCAAATCAAGAAATAAAGAGAGGAATCTTATGGAAAGCACAAAATTTCTTGAAAATAGAAGGAACTTGCTCTACGTGTCTCCTTTATTTGTCATGTCGCAGTAAGTTTGAGATGACAACTGTTGGGTGTATATCTCATTGCTCGAATTTTTCTTTTAGGAGATATCACTTTTATTTATGCATAACTTTTCGATAGGTTTCTCATCGCTTCAACAACTTTTTGAGGGGAATGCAATGGAAAACATGAAATTTCTTGAAATTAGAAGGAACCATGCTTTGGAGCAAAACCTCTACTTTCTTTTCCGTGCAATACAAGCAGCACTATTTGGAATTGCTTAAAACTGAGAATCTAATATCAAATCCTGATCCAAGATTAATCATCCTGAATAGGTATACGACGCATTTCTCTCACCTTCATTTTTTTTTTTTAATTTTTGTTTGAAATTACTCTTCTTCTTTGGAGAAGGAGGACACCCATGTTAGAACTTGTGGATTAGGTGATGCTAATCATATATATTGTCACTTGCATCAAATATTTTTCACGTGAACACTTTCACATGTCTATTTTTTTCAATAATTTCACTAGGAAATCCAACAATTATAGCTTCAAATGCAATATCCTTGTGAATTCTGTACCATGTGTACTGTATCCCACAGGATCCGGAGAAGATCCATTTTTCTAGTCCAAATGATTTCTAAGCTTATAATAAAATTATAAAAGTTACATGCGCCCGACACGGTCGGCGGGCTATAATAATATGCAGAGAGTCTCCAACTCACACTCTCCACACCTTTATTTTATTTTTATACGTGCTTTTCAATAATTGTTAAAATAAATAAACCAAGAAATCAACCCCCCTCAAGACGTTTCTTCTGTCAGTGGTATTCTCAATTTTAATAACTTCGTGGGTCGTATTTTTCTAGTCGTGGTGGTTTACTAATTAATAAATTAATAATTTGACACATGGTCGATGGAAATTGCCTGTCGACCGTTGGACCAAACATGAGGCAGAACGAATGCTATGACGTTTACCATGATGAAAATCATCTTATGACATTCATTGAGGTTTCTGAAGGCTTTATCAAACTGTAAAGAGCTGTTGCTTCCTGGATTCTTTGCCTTTTTTTTTCTCCCTTGGTAATACGAACGTTCGTGGGTCGATCTTATCCATTTTCAGCGAATTTTATGACGAAAATATTTTATACAAAGTCCAAAGTCAACGGAGGAAAAACTACATAATCGTTTGAACAAAGCTGGTGTTGTGGTTAATAGATAATGTCCCTTGATAGGGAAAAAAAGATCTAAAGAGATATGGATACGTTTGGCAGTTGGGATAAAATTCGGGATAGGATATCCTATGTTTGATGCTCACTCAGGACAGGATAAAGTCGGATATAAGGGGGATATAGACAGGATAAAATTATCCTATGGGGGAGGTGGGATAAAAGTAGATAGGATTTCTAACGCCTATAATAGGAAAGTTATTTTTTTCGAATAACAAACTTATTAAATTAACAAAATTGAAATAATATTTCAATATAAATAATATTTGAATTATAATTTAAGAAATTAAAAATACAAAAATTATTTTTAATTAATCTTATTTTAATTTATATATTCAATTTTAATTCTATCTTATAATAAACATTCAATCTATAAATTAAGTATTTATATTTATTATATATTTACGTATGTTAGTACAATTTACTATTTGATAAAAATTTATTAAAGAATGATGAAAGGGGAAAAAAGAAATAATAAATAAAATAATATAAAAAAGAGGGAGAGGGAAAAAATAAAAATAAAATAAAAATAAATTGAGAAATAGTGTTACAAGAGATTTTCACCATCTCCATTTATGAACATTTATGTTCATTTATAATGATATGCCATTTATATTAAAAAAAATGTACATGATATGATATAAATATATTTGACTTTAATATTGCAATTCACCAAACAATGGTTATGATATAAAAAAATCCAAGGATTTTATATCCTATCCTATCTAGTCTTATCCCGATTAGAAATCTGGACGACCAAACATAGCCATGGGTACATTTTTAATTGAGCTAAGAGACACATATCACAATTTGTAAGCTCTCTCATGAATGATGTTGACCCAATTAATAATTTTTAGAAAAATGAGATTATGTTTCAAGGCTACTTAATATATATATTGTCTAGACATTATCCTAGTAATTCTTTGGCCATATGCAACCCTCTCTCTTCAGAAAATTTCAAATAAAGATATGATAGAGTTATTCTTTTTAAAAAAAAATGATTAATAATCAATTTTATTTCAAATAAGGGCTTGAAGATGACAAGTCAGTTTCTCCAAGCTCGCTAATTGAGCGCTTGATTTTTAGTGGTTGGATCAAGGCATTTTTGTCAAAAGTAAAATGTGGATAAAGGTTAAAAAGAAAAGAAAAACTAAAAAAGCCAAAAAAAGGGGAAAAAAAAAAGAAATTCCATCTAGAGTCGAACTCCATGGCCTTTTCGGCAGTTGAAAAGCTAATGGAATGTGGGTAATATCGTTAATTCTTTATCCAAAGTTGATTTTTCCTAAATATTTAGTTAATTCTACCACTTTACAGAGGGGGCACTCAATGTTGTAACAGAGCTCATGCATTTCTTACTTTCTTTGAGCTTGACTTGGAGCGGAGGTCGATCACAATCGTGAGTCTTACCGACTTAGACTCACTATAAATCTATGATGTTTGAGTATTACTGACCGATAAATTAAAAGGTTACTTTGTATCTTTGCAACGTGTCAATCGGTTTTGACTTCGCCGGAACCAAACACCAATTGGTCTTTCTAGTGGAGGATTGAGTGGGAACCACGATTGAACAACAGTCATACCCGACTCGCCATGACTGAACTCCTTTGCTAATCTGAGTCTCTGTGTCTACAACATCAAGGAAAAATGAAGAAGAAGAGGAAGACCTCAAGATATGCTAAACCCATTTCTCAAAAACACATTTATGAGCCTCTTCACAATATCGATCTCTCTCCTTTCTTGTTTTGCTTGCAAATTTGCTTCGTCGAATCTGCTCACTCACCCCAGAAACCTTTGCCACCGATTCTGCCCATACCAACCTCGCAACAGCTCCAATGGCAATTGTCCTCCATGGCCCTCTTCCTCCACCTAGGGCTCCGACGCCATGGTGGCTCAAACTCTCGAATCTAAGAACTGGCTGGTTTCAATCTTCTTTTCTTTTCTTGTGGCTTTTTTAGCTTTGTTTTTTCCTTTTCAATTTATATCCATATTTTGTTTTGGACAAAAATGCCTTGTTCCAGCAGCCAGAACAATCAAATACTCGTTGGCTGGCGAAAAGTTGGCTGCCCGATGAGTTCAAATTCTCATTTAAGATTGACATGTTTACTTTAAACTTTCCTTTAAAATAAGCTCGATTTTTAAAAAATGACTGCATTTTAAATCCGTTTTGAAATTTTAACATTCCTTGTCAACTCTTGTAAAGGAATCTTCACAAGTTTGAACTTCAAAGATATGCTGACAAGTTGGATGATTTTTTTTTTTTCGCTTGTTTCTACTGATTGAAATCGTTTCGTCAAACAACAGCTGATTTTGTGGATTGGACCAACAACTCAATTTCTATTATTTTTTCTTTTGAATCCGATCAATGATTCAGAAATTGTCGAATAGATTGATCGAGACATCTCACCTTCTTCAGTGTACTAACCAAGGGTCAGTCAAACCCTAATGTCATATTATAACTGTAGGGCTCTTTTGCCTGGCTGATGCAAGACTTCGTTTTTATCTTTGCACGTTGCGTCACGGTTTTTGGACCTTATTGTTTGCACAACATCATTTTTTTAACTGTTGATTAGCCGGAAGCATTTAGACTTAATTTGAGCACATTCTACTGGAGGTTTGATTCAGATTCCTTTACACTAGCTGCCAAAACATCACAGCTTGTCCTACCACATTGATCTTTCTGGGAATATTCCCGTTGGGGTCAATGTATTTTGATAGTATAATAAAAACAGCATATCTTGGAGGGCTAGGAACATGATGATCTCCAATAAACAAGGTCAAGCTTACTCATCTCCTTTCATTATCTGAATTATATATTCTTTGTTGGATGATATCTGTTTGTCTCATGGCTTGTGATTGAATGTATTTTCTGTAGAAATAATGATGCCCGCATATCTAACTCAGGGAAGTGAGATAAAAAGAGATTTTGTAATTGTTAACTTTGAGGGGAAGGCGCGCATATTGAGTAAGAATTTTTATAAAGTACGGCATAAATAAGATTATAATTGCATTACGTACTAGATGATGAAGGGAGCAATGGCCTCTGCCATCTCCCTCAACTTGTCATTAGATTAAAATATCATATACAAAAAAAGTTTGAGACTCACTATCGAAAAGTATAATTTTTCTTGTGTGTTATTTGCATAAGGATCATGATGTATGCCATTAGAATTTTCATTTAGGGGATCATAGCCATTCTCCTAACTTCTAAAAGAGATAAGACAAGGTTGGTTACTCTTTTTTGGCATTTCTTGTCTCGTCTCTTGAGGCATCTTACTCTGGCACTATGCTTTATATGACTTCACGTGCTCATGATGTTTATTGGAAATGTTCTGGGGTCGTCTAAACTGTCATGACACAACTGAAGTCAGCAAAAGAAAACTCAAGTGCAAAGTTGATCATTATCAGATTGAGTATCGGAGGAGAGCACGTATTACTTGCACTAGGTGTATATGAGTTCAATTCATATTGACCGTTGGATTAGGTGGGTTCTGCTTTATCCGACATATCATATGAGCCCAGCTCACATAATCCGGACACAGTTAAGTTTTCTTTTCCTTGAGAGGACAGTTAAAATCCGCAAATGATGGGAGCATGAAATGTGAAGTGAGATTGCCACCCATTAAACAAAGTGAGATCTGAAGTGTGGATCACAAACTGAGAGTTCACGTGTGCTTCACATGCATATCATCATTGTTTTCAAAGACTAATGTTAAGTTAGTGATCAGGCTCATCCCAAAATCACTCAAATCACTTATTAACCGAATTTACCTGAATTCCAACACCATAGAAGTCAGTAAGCAGGAATGGATGTGATTTCACATCTTATTACTCCACCCCGCAAATTATTTCACAAGTAGAGTGAAAAGACAATGACATGTTCATAGTTTTGATCCACATGAGTACATTGTGGACTTGTATGGAAACTAAGAACTAGTGATGGCTTAGGAGTGCTTACTCCTGACTTGAGACTTGACTGGTCAGGCTCTATTCTTGTTCAGTCCCATTAAAATGATAGGCCTCAAGCTCATTACAAGATCATGCTCCATAAGCTTCACTAGTTCATCCTCTGGAAGTGTCACCGTGACCACCCGGCTCATCGGCCCATCTTCCGGTGTAGAAGGAAGGATCACGACCTGTCCTTCTTTGCATGGTGGCTCGAAATAACAAGAGACCCGAATTGGTGCATGCGTGTCTTCAAAATGGGCCGTATCAGGTTCAATGCCCTCCAGATTAAGAAATAGAAGCTCGGAAAAGTTCAAGGATCTAGTGTTCTTGGGTCCGGTATCATCATTAATTTCTAACCACTCTATTAAATCCATGACCCCATTCTTGTCCAATTTTGCCATCATCTCTCCTATGGCCTTGGCTGCTCCTGGTAAACTATTGTCTTCCTCATTATCTCTAGCATGGAGACTATTATTGTAGACCATACAGTTCCCAAAAAACTCTCTTTCAAGACCCAGGAGTTTTCTCACGTCCAGGCCCAAACACATGCTCACAAGGCCCTCTCTTTCTCCCTTGACCTTGCTTATGCAGGCCCAAAGGAGCCCAGCCAGCGCCTCGAACGGCGACGGGCCTGGCCCATCGGGTGCGTCCACGGGCCGGGCCATGGCGATGCATGATTGGACAATGGGCTCGGTGAATGCAAGAGAGAGAGTGCTGAACTTTGCACTAGTGGTGAGGCTTGAGGTGTTGATGGAGGATTTGCAATGGTTGATCAATGAGTTGCTGTGGTCGGGGTCGTTTCGGTGGCTCGGTCGTCGTTTCGGGAGCGCGCGGAACGACGGAGGAGCAGTCAGTCGGGCATTGAGAGTCATGTCCGCCCAAGCCTTGATGAACGTGGTGGCACAGGTTGGATCAGCCAGGAGATGGATGCAGCTCAGTCCAATAGCAAACCCTCCTCCCTCAAATTCAGTCATCTGCAAATCAAAAAAGGAGAATGTAACCTTTTCTAAAGACATGCTCAGTCTAGTGAAAAACGACCATTTTGAAAAGAAATCAAGCATCAGAAGCAAAAATTGGTGTTCACTGTTACATCAGTTGAACCTGAACGTAGAAGGTGGACCAAAAATATGGAGTGTGAAGCATCTCCTCCCAGTGGACGAGCCTCAGCTCGTCCTCCCTGCCAGCATTCCGCAGCCAGTCCTCGACGCTTCCTCTAGCGCGAGCCTCCATCACCCTCACTCCTGCGTCGTTGCACTCGATCTCCCACCGCCCTTCGCCGTCCCGTTGCAGACGCCCCGTCGCTTTAGGAAAGCTCGTGAGGGTCCTCGCGAGGGTCTCCCTCAGCGTCCTGGTCCGTTCCCCGGCTTCCCTGGCCTGGTCGTCGGACCTGTAGTAGTACACGACCCTCAGGTGCTTCGGCTCCATCAGGCGGTCGAGGACCGACAGGGGCAAGCGCTTCCCCGGCTGGACGGGCTTCGTGCTCACCACAGTTCTCTTGCATGTGTACCGGATCTCGGCCATCGATGAATCGATTTGTCGAAAGAGGATCGGCTTTGGAGGTATGCAAATGTGTTTTGTGTTTGAGAATCCGCGGTTTTGGTCGGTGTTTATAGCGTGGACGATGTCTCATGGTTACCAGAAAAAAACTACCTCCTTTAGTTTGTTGCGAGAATGAAAATTTCATGATGTTAGAGCCTGACGGGCTAGGACAAGTTTGGCACATATTCATGGGTCTTTTTATTCCTTTTAGGGATATAGTGCCAAAACTTTAGCTTAATAGGTAATGTCATTTCTAAACTTTTAATTTATATAATGTGGTCCTTGAATTTTAGTAAAATGTGAAATGCCGTCCTTGAATTTTTTATTTATTTTATGTGGTCCTTAAGGTTTTTATTTTTGTTCAATCTTGTCCATATCTTAAATGAAAACGTTCAATATTGTCATTGAATTTGAAATGATAAAATGATAACATTAAACATATAATAAAAGTTTAGAGATCACACTGAACAAAATAACAAATTTAAGGATAATGTTGCATGTTGAGCTAAAATTCATGAATCATATTGAACATATTAAAAATTCATGGATAACAATATTAGAGGTGATTGGTTCCTAGTTTAGTCCGATTTTCGAGTGGGTAAATGAAGCAATGGGGAAGAACATTGCCGAGAACTTTGATTGTTTCTAACTTCAAGCCAAATAAGTTTGCCTCATTTCAGTTCCTTCATCATGCCTAAGCCCAAAATTAAGGATAATATACTAGGAATGTAGACTAAACATTGACAAGAGAAGAGGAAACAAAAAAACAAGTGGAGAAAGTCTATAAGAGGGTTGTACATCAGTTGGAGTCTCTCGACCTTAGCTAGTGGATGGACATCATCAAGGCAAGCAACCGCTGCTTCCTTAGTCAGAAGGGGACGAAAAGTTGTGCTGGCAAGATAAGATAGCATCGTCGGATGGTCGGGCGAGAGGGAAGAGAGGGAAAGAGCGAGACGTGAGAGCACCGGGAGGCAAGGCGAGAGGGGAAGAGGAGGTATAAAAGGGATTAGGGCTTATTTAATAAAGTATTATTTAAGAAATAATTTTTTTTCAAAATAAATAAATAAATCGGTTCGGTTTGGGGGGTCCGATTTCCCATTGGAAATGGAAATCGGATCGAAAAACACTGATTTCATTTTTATGATATCAAGAATCGAATTGCCAAAAATAGTTCAAAACCAGCCAATTCCATTTGAGTGCTTCTTTGGCATACTCCTGGGCGTAAGCGGTACACATTAAGGGTGCATTTGGGAAGACTTTTGGGGAAAGTTCTTGAGAAAATGTAAAGATCCTTAAGCTAAAGGAGTTTTTCAAAATGCAAATTGTATTTAGTAAATTGTATTTGCGAAAGTCAATTGTGAAGTATCTTTGAATAAAACGGTGTTTGGACAAATTAATTGTGCAAAAGACTTTTGTTATTAAAAAAAGGAAAAAAAAAGAGTTGGCTGGTTATCGTCGGCGAGGGGCAAGCGGTCCGGCGAGGGGCAAGCGTCCAGCAAGGGTCGCCGCAACCAGATCGCGCGATCCCGATCGCGATGACCCTCGCCGAACGGTGCGCGACCTATCGCACCGCGACCTCCGTTCGGAAGGTGGCTGGGGCTCGCAATTTACTCGCCGCAAACCAGATCGCGCGACCAGATCTACACACGATTTGGGTCATCGAAGGTCGCGCGGTCTAGATTTGGGACACCGCGACCTCCGGTGACCCAGATATGCCGGGGTCGCAGCGTCGTCGGGAGTTGCAGCGGTCGCGTGACCTTGCTGCGACCCAGATTGGTCGCTGAGGGTTGCAGCGGTTGCAGCGACGCGACTCACGAGGGGTCGCCAAGGTCATACGACTGGCCGCCGATGGTCGCCGTGACCACATCGGCCTCATGCCGACCTCCATCTAGCTCGTCGCCAGCCCCTCGCAACTCCGCGCAACTTCGCTGGCCAATCTCAACGAAGAAGAAGGTGAATAGTCACGAGGACAAAACTAGAAAAACGAAATGTTAATGAGGGCATTTGTGGAAGAAATTTTTTTGTCTTCTTGGAAGAAATTTTTTTGTCTTCTCTTCTCTTAGCATTGCGAGAAGGCCGAATGCCCAAGGCCGCCTTCCAAAGGCTTACTTTTCCCCAAGTATGTTTACAAAATAAGTTCCTAAACACCATTTTTTAGCCCAAAGGGCTTTGAATGCCCAAAGTGCCACTCCCAAACGCACCCTAAGTCAAGAAGAAAGTGGATCGCTTGTGTTATTTTTTTTTTTAAAAATTAAAATTGAAAAATCGAATAAATGTGAAAATTAGGAAGAAAATTAAAATTAAAACATATCCGGTCTATTGGGCCTTCTAATAAAGATTTTTTTTTTAGATTTTTATTCTTTTGGGCCACAAAATTATCGTTTGTCTTCTTCTTCATCAATCGGATCGGAGATCATAAAACAATTGGAGAAGGCACCACCAACATCACCGCCACCATCGCCACCATCGCCACCGCGAATCGGAGCGAAGCGATCCAGCCGAATCGACTGGGAATTCGATAGCGAACGTAGGGAGAGAGAGAGATGTCGAGCTCGGCAATGGTGGGAAGCGCCGGCACGTGGGCGCGCGCGCTGGTCAAGATCTCGCCCTACACCTTCGCGGCCGTCGGGATCGCCATCTCCATCGGCGTCTCCGTCCTCGGCGCCGCCTGGTAAACGCTCCACCCCCCGAAAGCCCGTCCACCGTCTGCGGGCAACAGCCGTGATCCGCGGTCGCTGCTGATTCGTGCGATTCATATTTCGTGTCGTGTTCTGCTCGCGAGTGATCGTGTGTGATTTCGTTATTCTTTCTTTCCTGATCTTGTTAGGGGGATTTACATAACGGGAAGCAGCTTGATTGGTGCTGCGATCAAGGCTCCGAGAATCACTTCGAAGAATCTTATCAGGTACTTAACCCTAATTTTCCCGAATTGAGTGTGCGGTGGAATTACGTCGCTCGATTGGCCGGGAAACGGGTCGGAGAACGGGGATGTGATATGGTGGTGCTGGCTTGCTAGTTAGATCTTTAACGCTAACCTAATTGCTGCCATTGTATCCCCTTTGCTATAGCAACTGATTAGAATGAATGGATCTTCTATTAGTTTTCTTACTTGAATTCTTGAGGCACATTATAGTAGCAGGGGAGTCATCAACTCCGGACCTCAATTTTGTTTAAAGTTGCCGTCTTTGCGTAGAAGGAGCTTTCTTGATGAAAATTCGAGTGCTTCCCTAGGGTTTTTCTTTGAAGGGTGAAGCTTAGGTGAGAATTTACATCACCTTTGAACGGTTGTTCTTTACAACTTTGGGTGTAAGTTGATCGTGTATACTGTAGAATTTGATTTTACTCGCTTAAGTTGCATTTTAGTAGTGCGGATGAAGTTGATTGCTCCTTTTCTTCTCATTTTTAGTTGATGGCAAATATATGTCACACTCTACTCTCAAGTGTCTATCAATTCTATCCACTTACTACTTAGATCATATCATGTACTCATTCTGTCAAGTAGACTTTGATCAATTATGAATCTTACATAAAGGTCTGAACTAGCTGGGCCGACTTCGTGGAGGATCTTTGTTACTTGTTGTATACAAGCCAAGTTCCTCTCAAACTGATGTTTGCCGCAAGATTGCTCTTCTAGGTGTTTTGAGCTCACGTCAGTTGATCTAAAAGTTTAAGCTAGTGGATGGAAGTGTAGTTTCATATCTCGAAACTCTATTGCTCCCCTTCACGCGCATCTTGGCATTTGGATCAAATCCAGATTAAGGCAAATGAGGGACTTTGAGATGTAAATATAGGATCTATACAGGTTTATGTGGCACCACTATCAGTTCGCCTAAAAAGTTAAGTAGCTATATGGAGGTGTGGTTTATTGTTTAATGTCCTAACTCCTTTTTGTGCCTCTAAATCTGTCTAAAGCATATATTAGAAAGGTTTGAGAACTTGGATTATATCCTTAAAGTTTCCACAAAATCTCTTACGTTTTCCTTTATCTTGTGATCTGTATCTCTAGATAAAGTGATGTACAATTCTGAGCAATTGCATGATGTAGAAAACATGCTGAAATGTTGAATCAACTTTTCAGTCGCCTTATTAGATCCTTTCTTTGGTGTTGGTCTGCAGCATTCACATGGCAGAAATTGTAACTAAACTTGCTTCATCTTGCATCTTGGCATGCAATGCTGTGTCTTTATTCTAAAAAGTCCTGTTTTGTACTGGACTGGTTGTGTTTGTGCTAATTCTTTTGATGTTTTCTGATGAACATCTTACAATTGTTTGAGCAATTTAATTATTTTTGAAAAGTCATATTCTCTCTCTCTCTCTCTCTCTCTCTCTCTCCCCCCCCATTGCTTCCTGCATTTGTGGCATAGAAAAATTGATTGTTTTGCTATCTCATGCCTTCTAATGCAATGTGATGCACCTTCTCTTTATTGCAGCGTTATCTTTTGTGAAGCTGTTGCTATTTATGGTGTCATCGTGGCAATTATTCTGCAAACAAAGTTAGAAAGTGTTCCATCTGCTCAGATTTATGATCCGGAGTCTCTTAGAGCTGGATATGCAATCTTTGCTTCTGGGATTATAGTGGGCTTTGCAAACCTTGTCTGCGGGTTCATCTCTCGACCCTATATTCTTATGCATCAGAATGGATTTCTCTGGGAGAGACCTCTCCTTTCTTTAACCTGATTTTATCTCTTATTTATAATCATTGCCACATGTTCCTGGTGATAGGCTTTGCGTGGGAATAATTGGAAGCAGCTGTGCTCTGTCAGACGCTCAGAACTCCTCGCTTTTTGTCAAGATCCTAGTGATAGAGATCTTTGGTAGTGCACTTGGGTTATTTGGTGTGATTGTGGGAATAATCATGTCAGCCCAAGCTTCATGGCCTTCAAAAATCGTGTAAATTGTTGGTCTTAAGGAGCTCAATTAACAAGAATGGAGATGGTTCCGTGCTCCTGCTGAACTCTGTATTCTGAGTCTTGGTTTGGTTCATTTGTAGAGTTGTAAACCGGTGTATGTTGACTCTGTTCATTCTCTTATTTCATTAATTATGATGGAATGGAGTAAAGCTGGATCACTACGAATTAGGGAATTTTTACTTTGCATGTGACTATATGCTACTATAAATGGAAAGATGGGTGCAAAGGACATGTATTTCTTGAGAATGCTTCTGAGCACATCAGTTTGTGAGCCTTTATCTGAGCTTTATGAGGATTTCAGCAAGAATCCGGATTTGAGAGCCTTACCGTAACTGGTATCTGCTTTAGCCAATACAGACATGAATTAGAAGATATCTTTAGTATGGGTGACAAGCAGGTTGTTGGGCTTTGTTTATGGAGATGTATTCATTACAATAAATTTATCTGACAAGCGGGTTGTTGGGCTTTCTAACAAGCCAATTGTAAAGAAGAGAGTAGAAATTTGGAGCTTTTTGATGTCTATACCTGAATTAGTTTCCTCTTCCATAATGGATGCGAACTTACATGACCTGGAGGTTGGGAGACCAGGAATTTTGAGTGCCCATGTGAACACCAGGACTCAGGGTAGTATGCACGTCCATGGCACTCGACTGATATGCCTTGATTCGTTATTTTGGACACAACTTCACGGTTGCACGACTGCTTTAGAAGTTTCCATATTTGCGGCTTCCCCTGATATGATTCTGGATCAGTGAAAATGAGGATAGTCTTTTCTTGTCTGATTTGCATGAGTAGGAAACCTTTGGGCATCAACCTTCATGAAGGACAGCGTGGTTACGCAAAATGTAGCTATCTTACTCTTAACAAGCTAATTTAATTTGTAAACCAATAAGTGACGTGTATACAGCCCCACAATTTACAATTACAATCACAGAATATTCATTTGGACTGGAATCCAGTAGCAACGTGTTCCTTGTTCTTCAATTAAGCCATCAAATTGAAGAGTCCTCTGGTAGGGGAACTTCATCAAAGAAGGGCATATTCCTCTGCTAGAGCTCTTGACACTCCTCACGACCTGACGCCATAGGATCAATCCGTTCCCAACCAACAACAGGCAAACTCTGTTTAATGCGACCCAGTCGCGTGAATGTAGGATTTGCTTGGAAGTAACTGGAAGCCGTAGAGACTGATATTCACATACAGCTGAATGCAGATTCTCAACTCCCCATTTCTTGAGGCACAAACCAAGAACCGCAGCATCTGATATAGACATGTTAGTGCTTCTCAAACCGTGAGAAGTCGTCGGGTGAGCTGCATCCCCGACCAACAACACATTGTCCCAGAAGATCTGCTCTAAAAGATCACAGTCGTATATGACGTTTACGAAAGGTTCTTTTGTTTCTTTCATTATTCTAGCCAACTCAGGAAGCCAAACCTTTTCTGCTTCTCTGTGCATTTCCTGGATCATTTCACTGCTGACTTCATGGTAACAGAGTTTTCATGTATGAAATTTTAGAAATATGATATTATCTATTGTTCCTTTTTGGTTTTGCCGCACCTAAATAGATGGTAAAGAACTTTACAATTGATTAAATATTATGCTTCCTGATGCATCTGTGTTAAGCAAAATGTGGATTTTTACTACCACACGAAGAGTGCTATGACTGAAAATATTCTTAACTAAGAATGTTCTGGTCCGAGGAGATAGTAGTTATATAGTCCTTTCAAGATAAGGTAATCCACTACTATAAACTGCATTGCTATCCTCTGAGGAAATAAGTCTTCAAAATTAGGACTGCGCAGTCATCAAGACTCGAGTCTGCCAAGAACTACTTGTTTCATGTTGACGATGTTTGAAGAAGTCTGGCATTGCATATTTACTTCACTTGATAGAAAATTGCAAGGAAGATAAACATTTTGGCAAATGTTGTCTTTCCTGATAAAGATAACAGCATTCAATGGTGGTTAACAAAATCGAAAATTCACCAGAAAAAAAAAAAAAAAAAAAAAAAAAAAAAGCAGAATTAGGATTATACCAGAACATTTACTTTAGTTCAGGCTCAGGCTGATTGATGTACCAAATCCAATTAAGCCTTTTGTTCAGGAGTTCATATAACACGCTATGAGTCCCAAAACCCAGGTCAAAGTACAGACACTTCCCAAGATCAGGATAAGCTCTCTTGATCCTCAAAATGGCTTCTCAATTCTCTCGTCCTGAAAAATCGAGAACTCCCCTCCATGCACAATAACCTGAATACCTACAAAATAATTGCTATCATTTCACACCACAAGCTTAAATGCAAGTCTTTTGTGATAAAAAAAAATAAAATGGCATGGGGGTCCAAATTCATTGATTTCAGAAAGAACCTCAGTTTAAGGTCAGGGAGGAAACTCTGTCGAATGGAAGACAGGCACCCATCTGCTGCGACGAGCAAGTTACCAGTTATCTCAATGGTATCATTGGTCTTAAGAACTTTAGTTTTGACTTTGACTTCAGCCTTGTCGTCAGATAGGCTGAATGACAGGAACAAGTGACCCCTTAACACAACACGCGGTGGTAGTTCCTTGCGAAGAAGGCCATGGAGATCGGTCCAGTGCGCTGCTCTGAAATTGAATTCCTCATCCCTTGTGAGCACCCGGCTCACTTTCTTTTCACCATCCGTTGCATTGTTCTGCGGTGTTTTCCAATAAATTAGCAGGAATTGGATACAACGAGACCATGTATTCGAACTCATTCAGAGTAGAACTCGGTCTAATTTGGTGTGACCAACTCTTGAAACCAAACCGAGTCAGTGAAACAATCAATTGGGTTGTCGGGTTTTACTTTTTTCACAAAGACAGGAAATGATCCTCACGTTATTACACAGAAACAATCTGTTTTATTCACATCTTCACGCACGTTTCTCGTTTGATCTTTTCCACTTTTGTTGGCTACAGCACCTTGTGCGTAAATCATACACAGACAGTTGTTTTTTTTTTTTTTCCGAATGTAAATACAACAAATTGAATCTATCACCAGATTCACCCCAAATTCCTTTTTTGGCTGAACCAAACAGAATTCTATTTTAAGTTTTCTGTTCAATTTCTGTGCTAAGAAAACCACGTTTCTAGCTTTTATGGCTATTGTATCAATTAAAATCCGCCCATCTTAGCTAGATTACGAACTCAAGCTCAAGCTTTGTAGCCGAATCTAATCATCTTCGCCGACATAATAGCATTCGTTTATTCTTCAAGTCCGAGCCAAACAACAAAGGACAACCCAACTCGCAAAAACTCATTTTTTTCACGTCCTCGTCGACTCAGAAGACGGACGACAGGGCGTGACCTGATCAACAGCGAGTGGCAAAGTGCATCGTGGAGCCGCTGCGCCGTCCCGAGCCAAGCCCCGATCCGCTTCCGAGCCGACCGCCTGAGCCCAAGCCCCGCACCGGTGGGGCTCCCGGTCAGCGGCGCGCTCGACTTCTCGACGACGACGACGTCCCATCCGGCTGAAATGAGCGCGTGCGCGCAGGATAATCCCGCGACTGGCTCGGAATAATTAGTTATCATAGCCTGACAACGACGGGATGGTCGGATATTTTATGCAATAATCTTATAATATGATCCTGACATCTGCCAGAACACACAAGTTATTTGTGCTACGCATCTCGCAAGTGATGTGATCGATAGTCCACGTTAGCTTAGCCATGTAGAATGAATGAACAATAGGTTAGACGTGTTTGTTGTATTGTAATTAAAGAAATATTTTGATTGAAGTGCAGACTTTGGGATATTCTTTTTGGCTACCTACAAATATCACCTTAGAAATTTTATTTTTCTTTTCAATAAGTAATCATCGGCATGCGAATGCATACATAGCTAACTTTGACGCATCAATATATTAGGAATATTCTCTTATCCATGGATCAAGTTGACTAATTTGTGAAGGTGATGAATAAGTTTTTTACTGCTTTATAAGGACTATTGCTGCTGTAATAAGAAACGGGTAAATTACATGCATCAGTTGGCCTAATCCAAGTGCTTCAGTAGATGAAATAATCCTTAACTCTCTTAACACAAATCTAAAGCGACACCGGTAGAAACATGTGGCGGTTAAGCCCGGAATGATTGAGAACCATAGCTAGACAACGACGACTGAATATCTTATGCAATAGTCTTATAATACAGCCATGACATCTACCAAAACTACTCAGATAGTTTCAAAATCAAACATAGAAATATATTTATGATACCCACCGTGTGAGCAATGTGATTGGTCATCCGCGTTATGTTAGCCATGTAGAACGATGTGCAATAGGTTCGACATATTTGCTGTATTGTAATTAAAGAAATGTTTTGGTCGAAGTGCGGATTTTGGGATATTCTTTTCGGCTATCTAAGGGTGCTAGTTAGAAACTTTTTTTTTCCTTTTCAATAAGTAATCATTGGCGTTCCTATTTCTTGATATGTGAATGCATACATGGCTAACTTTGATGCATTGATAGAACATGAATATTTTCTTATCCATGGATCAAGTTGACTAATTTGTGAGGGTGAGGAACAAGTTTTCCCCGGTTGTACAAGGACTATTGCTGCTGTAATAAGAAACAGGTATACATGCATCAATTGGCATAATCCACAAGTGCTTCAGTAGATGAAATGATCCTTAACCCTCTTAACACAAATCTAATGTGACATCGATCGGAAGATATGGCAGTCTGGCTCAAAATGATTGAGAATCATAGCTAGATAACGACTATGGGATACTTTATGCGATAGTGGCCATGACATCTGCCAAAATTAGTCAGATAGTTTCAAAATCAAACACAGAAATTATTTATGATACTCATCATGCGAGGAATGTGATTGGTCGTCCGCATTACATTAGTCATGTGGATCGAAGAACGATAGGTTTGACATGTTTGCTATATTGCAATTAGAGAAATGTTTTGGTCGAAGTGTGGATTTTGGGATATTCTTTTCGGCTATCTAAAGATGCCACATTAGAAACTTTATTTTCCTTTTTCAATAAGTAATCACTGGCGTTTTTATTTCTTGATATGTGAATACATGGCTAGCTTTGACGCGTGATAAATTAGGAGTATTTTCTTATTCATAGATCAAGTCGATTAATTTGTGAGGGTGATAAACATGTTTTCTATTGCTATACAAGGTCTATTATTGCTGTAACAAGAAATATGTAAATTACATGCATTAGTTGGCCTAATCCAAGTTCTTCAGTAGATGAAATGATCCTTAACCCTCTTAACGCAAATCTAAGGTGACATCGGTCAGAACAGGTGGCGGTTTGACTCGAAATGATTGAGAATCATAGCTAGACAATGACGGTCGGATATTTTATGTAGTAGTCTTATAATATAGCCATGACATATGATACCCATCATGTGAACAATGTGATTGGTCGTCCGCATTATGTTAGCCATGTAAAACGATAAATGATACGTTCAGCATGTTTGTTATATTGTAATTAGAGAAATGTTTCAGTCGAAGCACGGATTTTGGAATATTCTTTTTGGCTATTTAAAGATGCTCCATTAGAAATTTTCTTTTCCTTTTCAATAAGTAATCACCGGCATTTCTATTTATTGATGTGTGAATGCATATATGGTTAGCTTTGACGCAGTGATAAATCATGAATATTTTCTTATTTATATATCAAGTTAAGTAATTTGTAAGGGTGATGAACAAGTGTTCTACTGCTATACAAGGACTATTGCTGCTGTAACAGGAAACAGGTAAATTATATGCATCAGTTGGCCTAATCCAAGTGCTTTAGTAGTTGAAATGATCCTTAACCATCTTAACACAAATCTAAGGTAACATCGGTCAGAACGTGTGGTGGTTAGGCTAGGAATGATTGAGAATCATAGCTAGACAACAACGGCCAGATATTTTATGTAGTAGTCTTATAATAGAGCCACGACGTATGATACCCATCACGCGAGCAATGTGATTGGTCGTCCGTCACATTAGCCATGTAGAATGATGAACGATATGTTCGACATGTTTGTTGTATTGTAATTAAAGAAAATTGTTGGTGAAGTGGGATTTTGTGATATTCTTTTCGGCTATCTAAAGGTGCTACGCTAGAAACTTTCTTTTCTTTTTCAATAAGTAATCACCAGCATTCCTATTAGTTGATACATGAATACATACATGGCTAACTTTGACGCAATGATAGATCAAAAATATTTTTGTATTCATAGATTAAATTGACTAATTTGTGAGGTGATGAACAAGTTTTCCACTGCTGTAAAAGGACTATTGCTGCTGTAACAAGAAATAGGTAAACTACATGCATCGGTTAGCCTAATCCAAGTGCTTCAATAGATGAGATAATCCTTAACTCTCTTAACACAAATCTAAGGTGACATCGGTCGGAACATGTGGCAATTTGGCCTGGAATGATTGCGAATCATAGGTAGACAACAACGGCCGGATTTTATTTTGCAAAAGTCTTATAATATGGCCATGACATCTGCCAAAATTAGTCGATAATTTCAAAATCAAACACAGAAATTATTTATGATACCCATCATTCAAGCAATGTGATTGACCATGTGTTACATTAGCCATGTAGAACGATGAATGATAGGTTCAACATGTTTGTTGTATTGTAATAAGAGAAACGTTTTGGATGAAGTGCAGATTTTGTGATATTCCTTTTTGCTATCTAAAGGTACTGAATTATAAACTTTCTTTTCCTTTTCAATAAGTAATCACCGGCGTTCCTATTTCTTGATATGTGAATGCATACATGGCTAGCTTTGACGTAGTAATAGATCGGGAATATTTTCCTATTCATAGATCAAGTTAACTGATTTGTGAGGGCGAGGAACTGGTTTTCTACTGATGTACAAGGACTATTGCCGCTGTAATAAAAAACAGGTAAATTATATGCATCAGTTGGCCTAATCTAAGTGCTTCAGTGGGTGAAATGATCCATAACCCTCTTAACACAAATCTAAGGTGACACTCGTCGAATTGTGTTGCGGTTTGCCTTGGAATGATTGGGAATCATACCTAGACAACGAGGGCCAGATATTTTATGCAATAGACATATAATATGGCTATGACATCTACAAAAACTAGTTAGTTTCAAAAATCAAACATCAAAATTGTTTTGATATCCATCATGTGAGCAATGTAATTGGTCATTTGCGTTACGTTAGCCATGTAGAACGTCAAATGATAGGTTCGACAAGTTTGTTGTATTGTAATTAGAATGTTTTGGTCAAAGTGCAGATTTTGGGATATTCTTTCTAGCGATCTAAAGGTGCTACGTTAGAAACTTTCTTTTCCTTTACAATAAGTAATCACCAACATTCCTATTTCTTGATACGTGAATGCATACATGGCTAGCTTTGACACAATGATAGATCAGGAATATTTTTTTTATTTATAGATCAAGTTGACTAATTTGTGAGGGTGAGGAACAAGTTTTCTGCTGCTGTACAAAGACTATCGCTGCTGTAATAAGAAACATGTAAGTTACACGCATCAGTTGGCCTAATCCAAGTGCTTCAACAGATGAAATGATCGTTAACCCTCTTAACACAAATCTAAGGTGAATGTTACCATCATCAGTAATGATACTGGTTTAAGTCGAATTACTTAAGAAGATGCATCTCTTGCTCTATCTAGCTAGAGCTTGAAATAATCTATAACATATCTGAAATCCACATTGACATGCTTAGAATGGCAACAAACATAGGATGATTCGCAGTTGCCGGCCAAGAAAACGTTGCTCAATCAGATCTATCAGACCAAAGGGTTGTGTCCGAAGAAGGGCACGGCTCTCAGTTGAAGCATCTCGCATTCCTCCCAATTGGCTGTGTTAGGATTGAAAGATTTGCGTTCAGGAAGCTCAAGACCTTGTTTTATCCTCCCGACTCGCCGGGCATGCAAGACTTGCTTGGATGCAACAGGTAGCCTAATGGATTGGTATTCTTCAAGAGCAGCCGTCAGATTTTCCGACCCCCACTTCTCCAAGCACCGGCCAAGGACCGCCGCGTCCAGAATTGACATGTTTGTGCTCCTCGAGCTGTGTGGTGTTGTGGGGTGTGCTGCGTCCCCGACAAGTACCACGTTGTCCCAAACTATTCGTTCTGGGGGATCACAGTCGTAAATGACATTGACGAAAGGTTCTTTAGTTTCTCTCACGACCTGAACGAAAGTTGGATGCCAAATTCTCTCTGCATCTTGGTACATCTTCTGAATCATTTCATCACTTACTTTCATAGTAACCGAATTTCCCTGTATTTGTCAATAACAGACAAAATAAGAGATAGCGCAAGACGCAAGGGACTTATCGAAAGGCATGCATATATAATGATATCTACATGATGGCTCCTATTTTCTAGGTTTTAATGAATTCAGGATATATCTATATATAATATATAAGTAGAGAGAGAGAGAGAGAGAGAGAGAGAGAGAGAGAGAGAGATCAAGATCTTCTATGAGATATGCTCGTGTAGCTCCGCCAATAAATCTCGTGAATAAACAGGAAAATTATTGGAAATGTCTGTCATGACTGTTTGGGTCTTTCAGTACATCAGCAACTGCTATTACTATCGTACAGTCGAGGAGGAGCAAGATGGGCGACTAGTACCTCCAACTGAGGCTCAGGTTGGTTAAAAAACCATGTCCAGTTCAGCCTTTTGTTTGGGATCTCAAAAAGAAGGTTATGATTTCCGGGCGTCAAGTCGAAGTACATGCATTTTCCAAGCTCCGGATGTGCCTCCCTAACGTTCTTGATAGTTTCGGAATCTTCAATCCCCGAAAAATCAAGAACTCCTCTCCAAGCGCAGTAGCCTGAATACCTATTACATCGACATAATCAAGAAAGACAACAAAAAGGTCTAAGTTAGGGATTGATGCATAACAATTTGGACAAAGAAGTAACAACCTTCGTCTGATGTCTGGAAAATAGTGCTTGCGAATCAGAGAGTTCCATCCATCTGCAGCGATGAGCAAATCTCCGTCTACTTCCGCAGTTTCTTCGGTGTCAAGAACTTGGGCCCTGATTTTGACCGATCGCTTATCACTGGAAACGGAGAAAGAGAGGAAAAGATGGCCCCACAGGAATATTTCTGGTGGCAATGCAGAGAACAGGTGGTCATGCAGACTGGACCAATGTGCTGCTCTATGATTGAAATTCTCATCTCTTGCTAGCATCTTCCTGGATTTCTCGTCATTGATTGCTTGGTTCTAGTACAAATAGGCGCATAGCAAGTTTGGTGAGAACCAGGATACAATTTTGAGTGCCACATAACAAGCAAGATCAATCTCTATATGTTCAACTACAGAAAAGGAAAAGGACCCATATCTCCTGGAAGAGCTTAACATCTCCTCTCAGTGTCGAGTGAAGCAAGAACTTGACAATCAAGGTGCAAGAAGAAAGACATAGCTGCGATCTTAACTTCAATGCATATCATAATTCAAACCTTAGGAAGACTTGGAGTAGACTGAGTTTATCGTATGAAGTTCCCTTACGAGATCAATGGCGGCAGGGGAGGTGATGTCATGGAGGAGTTCAGGGTGTCCAGTCCAGGACCCGATGAGCTCCTGGGAGAGCGGATCCAACGCGAGTCCTGCGCCTGTGGGGTTTCCTTTCGGAGGCCTGCGCGATTTCTCTATGACCACAACGTCCCAACCCGCCAGAATGAGCGCATGCGCGCATGACACACCTGCTATGCTCCCTCCTACGATCACGGCCTTTGGCTTTGGCTTGTTTTGATGAGAAAGATCATGACTGAGATTCATGATTTCTGTTTTATCTTCTCCGAGACTTGCTCTGTGTTTCTATCTGATAAAGATGAAGGAAAGGGGTTAAGAAAAATGGGACTTTGAAAGATTTGAAATGAGGATTTCCTATACTTTGATACTGTAAGAACATAGAATTGAGTCTACTTTACACTGATCCGTTGTACCATATAAATAGAGATATCACTACTTATAATTATGACGGAAATTACAGATGTAGGATAACAATTTGATCTCTATGGAAACTGATTAAAAAAACAAATAGAAAAGTATATCCAAATAATCTACTCGATGTTATCTTTTCATGCTAATCTTTAGAAGATTTTGCCTTGTAATGATTTTGATTTTTTACTTTTTAATTCTAAAAATAACTTGATCTATTATCATAACTTAGTTAGGGTAGGATTAGAGAGGGTATGATATGAAATCCATGGATTCTACTTTGTCCTATCTACTATTTGGTTGATTGCAGTAATAAAATTGGATACTCTCATATCCTATAATGTCAATGGTTTTGTATAAAGACGGCATATTGATATAAATGAACCTAAAAATATACAAATAGAGATGGTAAGAATTTGTCACGATTAATTGCTAAAACAACCACAAATGCATAAACAAAAATAACATTTATCAATCAAACCATAATTATTGTACAATCTTAAATCTTAAAGGGCAAAGGAACTCATTACAGTATTCCAAAATCACAGGTTTGACTAAGACACGAAAATTTAACAAGCAATTGCAATATCTATAGGGTAGATTAGTAAGTGAATGTCAAATCTAGTAAGATATAGAAAACGTGACCACTCACATTCATGATTCCAAAAAGTATTTTTTCAACTCTCTTGTCACTTTTGTGAAGTTTCGACATGAACCGTAGAGCTACAAAGGAGGAGGAGTTTGGACTCTCACACCGTTTTCATGAATTTTTAAGGTGAATCTTTACTCTCTCATTGTTTTGGTTGAGTTTTGACATGGACCAAAAAACAAGGCAGTCGTGAAGCTTCGACATGTATTGTTGCCCCTCATTCTACTAGAATTAGAAAGATCTTTTTTAAAGCTCAAATTTATTCATTTAAAATATGATTACTTCTACTTAATTTTTATTTACTTATTTTTATTATTTTTCCCTCTCTTTTTTATTTATTTTTTCTTCCCTTCTATCATTCATTAATTTTTTTTATTAAATTAAAAATATAATAATATACATAAAATATGCAATAGATATATATATACTAAACATATATAAACAAACACAGAAATAAATAACAACAAAAATTATTTTACATTAGTATATTATTTATATTTAATTATTATTTTAATTTCATTAATTTAATAAGCTTGCCATTAGAGAAAAATAACTTTTATATCATTGATATAAGAAATCTTATCTACTACCTCCCCTATGAGATATTTTTATTTAGTCTAATCTATTTTATTTCCTAATTTTTTTCTTGGGAAAGAACCAAATGTAAGATATGATAAATTTATCATATTCTGATTTTTATCCTAACTACCAGACGTAACTTTACAATTTATATCGAATTCTAACTCTTCTCCATGCAAATAGTATGGAGATAACTAGAAGGTATATTTTTATTTATTTATTTTTTATACATTCTTTTCCATTGATTCAACAATTAGACGAAGAGTCACGAATTGAAAGGGAAAAGATGCAATTAGAGAGTCATATATGACCACAATGAGATCCTCCACTCTATGAGTAGAAATTTTTAAATTTACCCATCAAGATAAATGAGTCGAGCGACAGACCTAAACATTGATCATACTATTCCACATAATGCAGCAATCATGTGCTGAGCACTATTGATTTGTTAATCATTTGGAAGTGTGGTAATGATGATTAAATACTTCCACTTTCCAGGGAAAATTTCAAACAAGACTTCGAAGTAAGCCTTTTTTTTCAAAAGAATCCCTAAAATAGATTTTCTATTAAATAAAGTTATGAAGTATCCAGTTCAATCTCAAAACACACCCCAACACCTAGGCTGGCAAAATCTTCGTCCCATCTTCAAAGTTCAAGTTGTGGGGGACATTCTTATAAGATTTTTGAAAACTCTAATCCAATTGGAGGGCTCTATAGTTTCCTAAAGTTTTGCTTATTTTCTCCCTCGGTACTATGACCAAACGCAAGTCGATTTTGGCCATTTCCCACGCCTCATATGGTGGAAAGAATTTAAACAAAGTCCCACGACAATGTAGGAAAACTACATAAGTGAAATCGTGGTCGATAGAGAATTCTCACGATAGGAATAATCTAAAAAGATACCGATATGATGCGAGGAAATATATACATATATATGTATATATATATATATATATAAATAAAATAATGTCCGACTAATATACAGTATTTTCTCTCATTTGTAAGCTCTCGCACAAATAATGTTGACCGCATTAATAATTTTAAGAGAGGGGACATGATGTTTCAAGAGTACTTAATGACATTTTTTGTTTTTGGTCTAGACAATATCATAATAATTCATGGGGAGAAGAATAGCGTAAGTATTATAACTTTCGTATAATGCTCATTGAGGGTCATAATTTTCTTTTTGGCTTCCTTAAGTGCTAGATTGAAATAAAATTGATCATTTGAGTGCCATTTTCAATCAATCATCCTGCATGAATTTTTTGAATTTTTATTTTATTTTTGTTTTTATTTGCCTTTTTTTTTTCCTTTCAGGGCTGCACCTTATTTTCCTCTTTTAGGGCTATCGATCGGCCCCAAAAAATTCAAAGAAAATTTAAATATTAAAAATATTAAAAAATTGTCAATGTCAACGTTGACGAAGTCATGTAGAACGATTAGCATCCACGTCGGATTTTTTGGTGAAGCAAATTGTTAATGGCACTCAAGTGAGCGAATGACAAGTTATAATACTTAAGTGAGAGCCGTGCGAAAGTTATGGCACTTTCACTATTCTTATCCAAATTCTTAGGCTATATGCACCTCTCTTTTTCTATTGTTGTTAAGGATTTCCGTAATTTTGAACTTTCGAAGATGTGCAAACAGGTGGAGTGATTTTCTTTTGCATCCTCCTTTGCAGGGTACGCCTTTGATCGGGAGCCTTACTCAAACAAAAATGCAGCTGATTTTGCACAGGACCAACAGCTCATTTTTTATTCAATATTCATTTTGAGCGTCATCAATCACGCAGAAACTTAATTGATCGGGCCATGCTTACCATCTTCAGTGTATTTAAAGGGTTGACAAAACTCTAAACGTCATATTATATACTTCTATGGCTCTTTTGTCCCGCCTGATGCAAGACCCTGTTTTATATCTGAATGGTGAACTGCGGTTTTGCCTCATTGGCCAAAGCCATCTTCTTAGGGATCCTTTAGGCATAAATTGAGCATATTCTGCTAGCTAGGTTTGATTACACTAGCTGCCAAGAAATCTCAGTCTGTCCAAACCATATAGTATAGCACTTTGACTTGTTAGGGAATTACTCTTTGCGATTGGGGTCATGAAATTTGGATTGTGCACCAGAAGAACCATATGTTTGAGGATTAGGAACGTGAAAAGATCTCCAACAGACATCCCTCACTCATCTTCTTCTATCATGTACATTGTAGATTATACATTCTATATCGGCTGATATTTGTTGTCTCATGTTTAATGACTGAACATGTATCCATAAAAATATTGGTGGATGAATATCTAACTTAGGAAGTTGAGACAAAAATGATCACAATACTAAGCTCGGAGGAGGGAGGGGGAGACGTGACAATCTCGTATGAAGTTGTATAGAGTAGGGCACATGTTATGACAAAAGTTACAATAAGTACTAGGCAGTCGAGCCAGTGGAGTGACGATGTTCGCCCGTCCTCTCAACTTGTCACCATATAGAAATATGGGAAAATTCCAAAAAAAAGCCACAAGTGTCCTCATTTTCTCAAATAAGACTTCAAAGTGAATCTTATTTTAAATAAGGGCTTCAATTGGTTATACTTGTTTCAAATAATGGCCTAATCAAAGACATTTTCATCATTTTCCTTTTTCCTTTTTTTTTTTTCTTTTTCCTTTTTTCTTTCATTTTTTTTTTTTTGGTTCTTCCCAACCATCGGCAGTGCCTGTAAAGGGTTGGGCGAGGACCACCCTTGTGACCGTGAGCCTCGTTGGCCCTAGGCAAAAGCTGTAATATATGGGCTTTAAAGTAAGGGAATAAAATAAAAGAAGAGAAAGAGAAAAGGTTGAAAAGTCAAAAAAGGGAGGCTGAAGAGAACCGTGGAACCTTCGGCTGAGCTTTAAAAAGAGAGAAAGAGGGAGAGAAAGAGAAGAGCAGCGAGCAGAAACAGGGGAAGACGCGAAACAGGGGAGAAGAGAAAGAAGAGAAAGGAAAAAGGGAAAAAGGAAAAAAATTTTGGCGCGCTCGTGACCCGGATGCCTCATCAAGCTGACTCAAGTGTGTTTTGCAAGGCCGGTAAGAAATTGAAGCCTTTAATCACTTACTTGAAGCAATTGCCGCAATTAGGGCTCGAAATTCGGATTTCTTGGGTAATTGTGTGGCGAAGCCCAATTTTTGAGTCGTTAAGCTGTAAATTTTTTTAGAAATGGTACTTTGGGATGTTGTGAAGCTATAGCATCTTTCGGATCGTGATTTGAGCTTGCGGTTTGTTTGGAACGGAATTTTGAAGTTGGGGGCGCAATCTGGTGCTGTAGCGAACAGTGGCTTCGAGTCTCTTTTTTTGTTATTTCCGGTACTGTTTTGGAGCGGCTGAGTTGGGGTTGTTGTTGTACATTAAAAGAGCTTTCTAAAGACTATAAGACGGCTTGAAACGGAATTTTGTGGAGAAAGTTATGGCGTGACGTTGGCGCATCGGCCGCGCCTAGCTGAAAATGATGGGTTTATGCTAAATTGTGAACTTTTGGGACGCGTAGGTGTCGTTTATCGACTAATAGGCCTAGTATAGGCGAGTCGTTATAAGAATATCATTTTTACTCGGCTTTTTAATATTTTTTCCATTAATTGTTAGGAATCCGAATGCGTCGGTTCGTGTGAGCGTCGTAGTTAATTTTTGGCTTTTCCCAGGTGAGTGACACTATTTCTTCTTTGTATTTTAAACTCATATTTTGAAAAACGTGATGGATTATATAATCCGTGAGCTGATAAAAAGCATATCTTGTTGCATAAAACAGGATCGAGTTATTACTGCCATTTTTCTTGTTTGAAAAGAGTTATATTTCGATTTCAGCTGGGATGGTTGCTTGAAAATAGTTTGTGAAATTATTTATGCAAGAATCGAAGAATGCTTTGATATTTATTTATCAAATTTTGAGTTGTGACATGTTCCTTTCTGATGTTGGATTACTGGATATTGTGATTGGTGGTTGGTGCTCAATGTCTCTATGGACCCTGGGTATGCGCATACTATTCTAGGATATCCTTGTGGGTCGAGCCACCGGCTAATAATATGTGGAGACCTCGCCAAGGGGGGAATCTTGATCGTTTTGTCACGGGCGTTACGCGTGACCATGGTTAGACATTTGAGTATGAATTGGTCAATGGAGTGGTCCATTGACGTGTGATTTGAGTTTGGTCGATGGAGTGGACCATCGATATGAGTTGATGAGATTAATCAATGGAATAGACCATTGATGCATGTTTTACGAGATTAACTAATGGACTCGACCATTGGTACTTTCGATATTTGAATTATGAATGGGTATTATGATAAAGTGAGTTATGTTTGTGTTTTAAAATGTGCATAGTGATTTCTCGATCCGCTTAGAAGAAATGTGTTACTCATTGAGCCGTGATAGCTCACTCCTCTCATCTAATTGTTTTTCAGGTTCTTCAAATAGTCACGAATAGGCGTGAGCGTTCGTTCGGAGGACTTTTTGGTGGAAATTTTGGGTATGGCTTATGCATAGTTCATAAGTTTATAAGTTAGTCTTTGTAAAAGGTTTATGTTTTGATGTTTGTGAATTATAGATATACTCTGATATTGTAACCAATTGCCCCGTTTTGTCAAATATATATAAATGTGGATGTATATATGTTGATATCGGGTTGAAATTTTGGTTACGTTGAGGCTGCGTCCTTTGGAAAAAGGACGGCCGTGTCATGCTCTTCTTCTTGTGAATCGGGGTGTGACATTTGTTGGTATCAGAGCCTAAGTTTTGATTTGTTTGGGTAGATAGGGGACGATGTGAGATTGTGTGATAGATTTTTTTTAACGCGTTAGCCTTTTAGATATTAAGTTGTAGCTCCGTTTTTGAATTCAGGTGATCATGCGTGACTCGGAGACACTTGCTTCGCTTCGTAGAAATAGTAAAGGCAAGCAAGTTGTAACCCCTGATGCTAGAGACACGCCTCAAGCTTCTCGAGGTGCATTTCTAAGGAGGAGACGGGAGGATCGGCGTGATGAAAGCCCTAACTCGCATGAAGTCAGGGAAGTTAACCAACGGTCGTTTCCCCCGAGTGACTTTGAGCAAGCTATGATTCATTGGTATCGTCAAGCAAAGGAATTAAGTGGAGATGGAGCAACTGGCTCATACACCTTTGCGCAATTCAGAAAGGCGAAACCACCCACTTATGATGGGAAAGCTGATCCTCTTGTAGCCGAGCAGTGGACTAGAAAGATTGAAGGGATCTTTAAAGCTGAAGGTGTTCCCGAAGATAAGAAGGTTATTTTTGCTTCTCGATACTTAGAAGGCGAGGCAGAGCATTGGTGGGAGGGAATGAGGCCAGCTCTCGGAGATAGGGGTGGTGTTATAGCTTGGGAGGACTTTAAGCAGGCTTTCAATGCCCAATTCTTCCCAATGTCATTTCAGACAAAAATGAAGAGTGATTTTATACACATATCTCAAGGCGACTCCACGGTTTTGGAGTATGCAGCCCGTTTTAATCAGATGAGTAGATTTGCTGAGCAATATGTGTCTAATGAGCAAGATAAAGCTGATCACTTTCAGAGGGGGCTCCGGTATGAAATTGGTTCGGCACTCACACCTCTAACATTGACATCTTATAAAGACGTGCTGGAACGAGCGATCAGAGTGGAACAAAAGATTTTGGAGCGAGATGTGCAAGGTGTACCTCAGCATAAGAAGTTGAGATTCACTGACTATCAGGATAGTGGCGCTGGTGGCAGCGGAAAGAGGAAAGCTTTTAATCAGCCAGGAAAGCCCAGAATTTAGAATAATCCAAGCCCTTGTACTACATGTGGGAAACGACATAGCGGTCCTTGTTACTGCAAGAGAGGAGCATGTTTCACTTGTGGAAAAATGGGACATATGGCACGTGATTGTCCAACACAGAATGCCCCCGGAGATAGTAGAGTATGTTTTGTATGTGGACAACCTGGACATCGAGCCTATAATTGTTCTATGAGGAAGACCACACCTCCAGTTGATAAGCCACAAGAAGGCTAGCAAAGGCAAAGGATGACTGGGAAAGTTTTTACGATGACAGGAGAGGATGCAGCGGCTTCTAATACAGTTGTTGCAGGTAATATTTCTATTGCCTCACAACTTGCTTATGCATTGTTTGATCCCGGTGCCACGCATTCCTTTACTTCCATTGACTTTGCAAGGAAACTTGATATGTTGCCTGAGCTTCTAAATTATGAATTGTGTATTGATACTCCCACTGGTGATTTCTTGATTTCTAATCGTGTGTTCAAGAATTGTTTGTTGCGAATTGATGATGTACCCTTGCTTGTGGATTTGGTGGAGTTAGATATTCGAGATTTCGATGTTATTCTAGGGATGGATTGGTTATCAAAATATCATGCCACTGTCGATTGTTATTCAAAGAAAGTTATTTTTCGACCTCCAAATCAACCAGAATTCTCTTTTTTGGGAAGTTATGAAGGCACTTTTCCAAGGTTAATTTCAGCTATGCGAGCAAGAAAGCTTTTGAGAAATGGTTGTTACGGTTATTTGGCTTGTGTAAAAGATACAAGTAAGGAGTCGGTAAAGCTAGAAAATGTTCATGTTGTCAGAGAATTTCCTAATGTATTTCCTGAAGATTTACCTGGCTTGCCTCCTGATAGAGAGATAGAGTTTTGCATCGATTTAATGCCTGGTACGACACCCATCTCTAAGACCCCATATCGGATGGCACCTTCTGAATTGAGTGAATTGAAGACTCAACTGCAAGAGCTTTTGGATAAGGGTTTTATTAGGCCTAGTGTATCGCCTTGGGGAGCTCCTGTTCTATTTGTGAAGAAAAAGACGGTAGTATGGGACTTTGCATAGATTAGCGAGAACTTAACAAGGTGACGATAAAAAAATAAATATCATTTGCCTCGGATTGATGATTTATTTGATCAGCTTCAAGGGTCTTAGGTATTTTCTAAAATCGACCTTCATTCTGGGTATCATCAGTTGAAGATAAAAGTTGATGATGTGCCAAAGACCGCTTTTAGAACAAGGCATGGGCATTATGAATTTCTTGTCATGCCTTTTAGGTTAACGAATGTACCTGTGGCTTTCATGGATTTGATGAACAGGGTATTCGGGCAATTTCTTAACAGATTTATTATATTTTGGTGTATTCAAGGAGTTTGGGAGAACATGAACAACACTTAAGAGTTGTTTTACAAACTTTGTGTGAAAAGAAGTTGTATGAAGTTGTATGATAAATTTAATAAGTGTGCCTTCTGGCTTGATCGCATAGAATTTTTGGGTCATGTAATATCAAAAGATGATATCTTAGTTGATTCAAAGAAAGTTGAAGCAGTTGTTCAATGGAATCACCCTACCAATGTCACGGAGGTAAGAAGTTTTCTTGGGTTAACAGGTTATTACAGGAGATTTATAGAAGGGTTTTCAAAAATTGCCAGTCCACTTACTCGCCTAACTCAGAAGGGAGTTAAATTTGTGTGGTCAGATCAATGTGAATGTAGTTTCCAAGAGTTGAAGAGGCGATTGGTGTCAGCTCCTATATTAACTTTGCCTTCAGGAATTGGTGGCTTTACAATTTATTGCGATGCATCTAAAGAAGGTTTAGGTTGTGTTCTTATGCAAGATGGTAAAGTTGTGGCATATGCCTCTAGACAGTTGAAGGCTCATGAGAAGAACTATCCTACTCACGATCTAGAGTTGGCGGCGGTTGTGTTTGCATTAAAAATATGGCGGCACTACTTGTATGGTGAAAAATGTGAAGTCTTTACCGATCACAAGAGTTTGAAATATATTTTACTCAAAAAGAACTTAACATGAGGCAGAGGAGATGGTTAGAACTTCTGAAGGATTATGATTTATCCATCAATTACCATCCAGGTAAAGCTAACGTGGTAGCCGATGCCTTGAGTCGCAAATCCTCTGGAAATATGGCAGCATTGCTCACTTCTCAAAAGCCTATTTTTGAAGATATGAGAAAGCTGGACTTGGAGGTTTTGGTCCATCGGCTTGGTGTTCAATTAGCTAATCTTCAAGTACAACCGACATTGATTGACAAAATCAAGGCTAAACAAAATGAAGATCTTCAATTGGAGAAGATCAAAGAAGGTGTAGAAGCTGGGAAACAAGATGACTTTAGTATCCATGTAGATGGGTCATTGAGATTTTGTGGTCGATTATGTGTTCCCAATGATTCAGAATTGAAAAAGGAGATACTACAAGAAGCTCATAGCACTAGATTCTCGATTCATCCAGGAAGCACCAAGATGTACAGGGATTTGAGAGGAAATTTTTGGTGGATCAATATGAAGAAAGATATTGTGAAGTTTGTCGACCAATGCCTAGTTTGCCAGCAAGTGAAAATTGAGCATCAGAAACCAGGTGGCCAGCTACACCCACTTGAAGTACCTAAATGGAAGTGGAGCATATTACCATGGATTTCATCGTTGGCTTACAGAGGACGCCTAGTGGTAAGAATGCCATATGGGTGATTGTTGATCCATTGACTAAATCTACACACTTTTTGTCTTATCGATTCAGTCTTTCACTTGAAGACATGGCGAAGCGATACGTCAATGAGATAGTGAGACTTCATGGAGTTCTAGTGAGTATTGTTTCCGATAGAGATCCTAGGTTTGTGTCCAACTTTTGGAAGAGTTTACAAGGGGCGTTAGGTACTCAACTCAACTTTAGCACAGCTTTTCATCCACAAACGGATGGCTAGTCAGAAAGAACTATTCAGACATTAGAGGATATGCTACGATCTTGCGTTATTGACTTTGGTGGTTCGTGGGATGAACATTTACACTTGGCAGAGTTTTCATATAATAATAGCTATCATTCTAGTATTAAAATGGCTCCTTTTGAAGCTTTATATGGGCGTAAATGTAGGACTCCTGTTTGCTGGGATGATGTTGGTGAGAAAAGATTAACCGGCCCTGAATTCATATAACAATCAGAAGAGAAAATCAGACTCATTCGGGAGCGTTTGAAAACAGCACAAAGCCGTCAGAAAAGTTATGCGGACCTTAAGAGGCGCAAAGTAGAATTTAATGTAGGAGACCATGTATTCTTGAAGGTTTCTCCCATGAAATGCGTCATGAGATTTGGCACGCGTGGTAAATTAAGCCCAAGGTACGTGGGACCATTTTTGATATTAGAAAAGATTGGTGAAGTTGCTTATAAGCTAGCTTTACCTCCAGCATTATCCGGAGTCCATAATGTGTTTCATGTATCCTTATTACGAAAATATGTGCCAAATCCTGATCACGTATTGGATTTTACACCATTGAAGTTGAGAGAAAACTTAACGTACGAAGAGCAGCCCATTCGTATTATCGATAAAAAGGATCAAGTGTTGCGACGACGCACTATTCCTTATGTGAAGATCCAATGGCAAAATCACACGGAAAGAGAGGCCACTTGGGAACTCGAGGAAGAGGCAAGGCGAAAATACCCTCACTTGTTTCATAATTGACGTACTTGTAAATTTCGAGGACGAAATTTTTTTAAGGAGGGGAGAATGTAATATATGGGCTTTAAAGTAAGGGAATAAAATAAAAGAAGAGAAAGAGAAAAGGTTGAAAAGTCAAAAAAGGGAGGTTGAAGAGAACCGTGGAACCTTCGGCTGAGCTTTAAAAAGAGAGAAAGAGGGAGAGAAAGAGAAGAGCAGCGAGCAGAAACAGGGGAAGACGCGAAACAGGGGAGAAGAGAAAGAAGAGAAAGGAAAAAGGGAAAAAGGAAAAAAAATTTGGCGCGCTCGTGACCCGGATGCCTCATCAAGCCGACTCAAGTGTGTTTTGCAAGGCCGGTAAGAAATTGAAGCCTTTAATCACTTACTTGAAGCAATTGCCGCAATTAGGGCTCGAAATTCGGATTTCTTGGGTAATTGTGTGGCGAAGCCCAATTTTTGAGTCGTTAAGCTGTAAATTTTTTTAGAAATGGTACTTTGGGATGTTTTGAAGCTATAGCATCTTTCGGATCGTGATTTGAGCTTGCGGTTTGTTTGGAACGGAATTTTGAAGTTGGGGGCGCAATCTGGTACTGTAGCGAACAGTGGCTTCGAGTCTCTTTTTTTGTTATTTCCGGTACTGTTTTGGAGCGGCTGAGGTGGGGTTGTTGTTGTACATTAAGAGAGCTTTCTAAAGACTATAAGACGGCTTGAAACGGAATTTTGTGGAGAAAGTTATGGCGTGACGAAGTTGGCGCATGGGCCGCGCCTAGCTGAAAATGATGGGTTTATGCTAAATTGTGAACTTTTGGGACGCGTAGGTGTCGTTTATCGACTAATAGGCCTAGTATAGGCGAGTCGTTATAAGAATATCATTTTTACTCGGCTTTTTAATATTTTTTCCATTAATTGTTAGGAATCCGAATGCGTCGGTTCGTGTGAGCGTCGTAGTTGATTTTTGGCTTTTCCCAGGTGAGTGACACTATTTCTTCTTTGTATTTTAAACTCATATTTTGAAAAACGTGATGGATTATATAATCCGTGAGCTGATAAAAAGCATATCTTGTTGCATAAAACAGGATCGAGTTATTACTGCCATTTTTCTTGTTTGAAAAGAGTTATATTTCGATTTCAGTTGGGATGGTTGCTTGAAAATAGTTTGTGAAATTCTTTATGCAAGAATCGAAGAATGCTTTGATATTTATTTATCAAATTTTGAGTTGTGACATGTTCCTTTCTGATGTTGGATTACTGGATATTGTGATTGGTGGTTGGTGCTCAATGTCTCTATGGACCCTGGGTATGCGCATACTATTCTAGGATATCCTTGTGGGCCGAGCCACCGGCTAATAATATGTGGAGACCTCACCAAGGGGGGAATCTTGGTCGTTTTGTCACGGGCGTTACGCGTGACCATGGTTAGACATTTGAGTATGAATTGGTCAATGGAGTGGTCCATTGACGTGTGATTTGAGTTTGGTCGATGGAGTGGACCATCGATATGAGTTGATGAGATTAATCAATGGAATAGACCATTGATGCATGTTTTACGAGATTAACTAATGGACTCGACCATTGGTGCTTTCGATATTTGAATTATGAATGGGTATTATGATAAAGTGAGTTATGTTTGTGTTTTAAAATGTGTATAGTGATTTCTCGATCCGCTTAGAAGAAATGTGTTACTCATTGAGCCGTGGTAGCTCACTCCTCTCATCTAATTGTTTTTCAGGTTCTTCAGCGAGTCACGAATAGGCGTGAGCGTTCGTTCGGGGAGGACTTTTTGGTGGAAATTTTGGGTATGGCTTATGCATAGTTCATAAGTTTATAAGTTAGTCTTTGTAAAAGGTTTATGTTTTGATGTTTGTGAATTATAGATATACTCTGATATTGTAACCAATTGCCCCGTTTTGTCAAATATATATAAATGTGGATGTATATATGTTGATATCGGGTTGAAATTTTGGTTACGTTGAGGCTGCGTCCTTTGGAAAAAGGACGGCCGTGTCATGCTCTTCTTCTTGTGAATCGGGGTGTGACAAAAGCGTCCGCAGTTGGTGAGGACTCGACGGCCCTTGCCTTCGTGGGCGAGGCCACCCTCGTTCAGGCTAGCAACACTCGACGCTCATCATTGGTAATGGGTGAGTGTCGTCGAGCCCTCGTTGGCCATGGGCGAGGGCTTGCAGGCCGACCCTCGCCGGTGGCTAGCAAGGGCCGTCGAGCCCTCACTAGCTAAGGTGAGCCCTTGTCGACCTTTACCAGTGGCCGGCGAGCCTTTGTCGACTATAGGCAAGGGCTAACCTCGTGATTGACAAGGGTTGGCCTCACTTGGCCTTGAAGGCCTTGCTTGGGGCTGGCAAGGGTTGACCTCGCTGATGGTTGCGAGGGTGGCCTTGCCCAGCCCTCTATAGGCATTGCCGATGGCCAGAAAAAGAAAAAAAAAAGGAAAAAAAAAAGAAAAAAAAGGAAAATGATGAAAATGTCTTTGATTAGGTCCTTATTTGAAATAAGTTCCATTTCGGACCTTTATTTGAGAAAGTAGGGGTACTTGGGATCCTTTTTTGAAATTTTCCCTAGAAATATTGGTATATCACATATGAAAATTTCGAGACTTTATTTAGTTCAATGCCAGTGGAAAGTGCAATTTTTTCAAGTGTTGTTTGTATGACAAAATTAATATGTATGTTATTAGATCATTACCCATTCCCTAACTTCTAAAGAGACAATTCAAAAGGAAAAAAAAAAAAAAAAAAAAAAAAAAAAAAAAACTTCTGAAAGAGACCAAACTAGTTTGGTTAACTTTTCTGGCATTTCTCCTCTTGCCTCGATAGGTATCTTCCTCTAGCAATTTGCTTCATATGTCTTCATGTGCTCATGATGATATTGAAAAATGCTTTGAGGTTGGGCAAACTGTTGGGACGCGACTTTACGCAGAAAAAAGAAAGGAAGAAAAACTCAAGTGCAGATTTGATATTTTTCATATGATTCTTGGAGAGAATCATGTATATGCACTTGGTATATACTAGCCAAATCCACATGTACTGCCGGATTGATTGGGTTAATTTAGGGATATCGCAATGTATATATATATTTATATTTCAGAATTATTTTTCTCTATTCAGTGTATAGTTCAGTTAATTCCCACTCCCTTCATCATACTAGAAACTTGCCAGGAGCCGCTCATTATAAAGACCCTCAACTCCAGTGACCACTCCTGCTCTTGTCGGAGTGGGTGGTTACAATTGCCATCTAATATTATACTCGCTTGATGCAAAATTGCAGAGAAGATAAACAGTTTGGCACATGTTCTTTCTTTTCCCGATTAAGACAATAGCATTTGACAGTGTTTTCACAAGACCGAAAATATTTTAACAAAAAAGCAGACTTAAGGTTATACGAGAAGATTACCTACAGTTCAGGCTCTGGCTGACTGATGTACCAAATCCAATTAAGCCTTTTTGTTCAATAGTTCATAAAGTATGCCATGAGTCCCAGAACCCAGTTCATAGTGCAGACATTTCCCAATATCACGGTAAGCTCTCTCGATCCCTGAAATGATTTCTGAATTCTCTCGTCCTGAGAAATCGAGAACTCCACGCCATGCACTAAAACAGTCACTATCATTTCACACTAGAAGTTCACATGTTGCAATAAAACAATGGCATGGGGGCCTAAATTCACTGGTTTCAGAAAGATCCAGTTTAAGGTCGGGCCAGAAACTCTGTCGAACGAAAGAAAGACCGCCCATCTGCTGCGAGAAGCAAGTTAAGGCTTATCTTGATGGTGTCATTAGTCTTGAGAACTCGAGTTTTGACCTTGACTTCAGTGTTGTCATCAGATAGGCTGTCCTACGGGAACGCTAATCCCATAACACAATACCAAACGGTAATTCCCCATGGGTAAGGCCGTGGAGGTCGGTCCAGTGTGCTGCTCTGAAATCGAATTCCTCATCCCCCGGTCACCTTCTTTTCACCGTCCATCACATTGTTCTGCATTGTTTTTCGGGAAATTAGCAATGATTGGATTGAATGGAAACATGTAGTCCAACTCATTCAGAGGCAAAATCAAGTCTCATATGGCGTGACTAACACTAGAAACCATAACAAGGCAGTGGAACAATTGATTTTTTTTTTTTTTTTTTTTTCGCAAAAACAATATATGATCCTCATCTTATTTTACAGCAACAATCTGTGAGATATCACATCTTGCACGTTTTTCGTTCTCTCTTTTCCACTTCTTTTTGGCTACAGCAGAAAGGAACTGAAAACAAACCTCTGTTCTTGCGCATAAATCATACACAGTTGTCTTTCCAATGTTGATGCGCTTAATTAAACCTATCACCAGATTCACCACAAATACCTTTTTTGGCTGAACCAAACAGAAACCTATTGTGACTTTTCTGTTTAAATTGCTATCCTAAGAAAACCACACTTCTAGCTTTTAAGGCTTTTGTATCAGTTATAATTTGCGCATTCTCTTAGCTAGATATGAACTGAAGCTTCACGCATTGAAGCTGAACCTAATCATTTTAGCTGACGCAAAAGCTTTCACTCATTCTTCGAGTCTGAACCACTCGAAGAAACATATCTTTTTATGTCTTCGTGAACTCAGAAAACGCACAACAGAGTGACCTGGTCAAAACGAGAGGCAAAGAGGCGTCGTGGAGTTGCTGGACCCTTCCAATCCGCCTCGATCTGCTACCGAGCTGAAGGGTTCGATCCTGAGGCCCGCCCTAGCAGAACTCCAGGTTGGTGCCGTGTTCGATTTCTCGATGATGACATCCCATCCTGCTAAAATGACCATGTGCATAGAGGATAATCCTGCGATGCTGCCTCCAACTATCAATGCCTTGGCCTCGGGCTTTGTGGGTTTCTAGGTTTCTTCGTCTTTACCCTTCATTGGGAATCAATGAACATAATTGTCTCATGAAAGCTTGTGGCTTTTGTGTTTTGTTCCTGATGTTCAGTCAAAACATGCAGCAGTTTGGCTCAGATTTATTGAGTCATAGCTAGATGACGACAACCAAATATTTTGTGCAGTATTTTTATTATATGGCCATGATATTTGCCAAAACTATCAGATAATTTCAAAAAATGATATTTATGTGTGATGCCTATCATGTGAGCATGTGAATTGTAATTGATGCTACGTTAGCCCTGTAAATGATGGACGATTGCTTCAACATGTTTGCTGTATTGTGAAAACAGAAATGTTTTGGTTGAACCACAGGTGCTACCTAGGTTCTTTTCGGCTGTTTAAAGATACTCCATTAAAAAATTTCTATTTCATTTTGATAAGTAATCATAGCTTTCTTATTGATTGAGATGCAAATGCACAGATGGCTAGCCTTGACACACTGTTAGATCAGGGAACTTTTCTTATTCATAAATCAAGTTGACTAATTTGTGTGAGTGAAGAACAAGTTTTGTGCTGCTGTACAAGGGCTATTGCAACTGGAACAAGAAATAGCCACATTAAATAGTGTTTCATTAAATGAAATGATCATTAACTCTCTAACACAAGTCTAATATGAGTGTCACCATCCATGATAATCCTGTTTAAGTCGGATACTTAAAAAGACACATCTCTTGCTATATTCAGCTGGAGCTAGAAATAATCCGTGACATGTCTGAAATCAACATTGACACGACCAGAATGGCAACATATATGAGATGATCACCATTTGCCGAACAATAAAAGGTCGCTCGCTCTGAGCAAAGGATTATGTCTGAAGAAGGGCATGCCTCTCTGCAGAAGCATCTTGCAATCCTCCCAAGTGGCTGTGTTAGGATTGAAAGGTTTGCACTCAGGAAGCGTAAGGCCTTGTTTTATCCTCCCGACTTGCTGGGCATGCAAGACTTGCTTGGATGCAACACGTAGCCTAATGGATTGCTATTCTTCAAGAGCAGCAGTTAGATTTTTCAATCCCTACTTCTCCCAGCACCAGCCTAGGACAGCAGCGTCCAGAATCGACATGTTTGTGCTCCTTGAGCTGTGCAGTGTCGTGGGGTGTGCTGCGTCACCAACAAGTACCACATTGTCCCAAACTATTTGTTCTAGTGGATCAGAGTCGTAAATGGCATTTATGAAAGGTTCTTCAGTTTCTCTCGTGAGCTGAACTAAAGCTGGATGCCAAATTTTCTCTGCATCTTGGTACATTTTCGGAATCAAGTCATCCCTTACTTTTGTAGTAACTAAATTTCCCTGTATTTGTCAATAACAGACTAAATATCATATACTATAAGGCGCAAGGGACTCATGGACAGGAATGCACGTATAAAGACACATCTATGATGATTTCTGTGATCTAGGTTTTAATGAATTTGGGATATATCAATACCCAGATCTTTTATGAGGGACGCTCATTTAGTTCCTCCAACTAATCTTTTGAATAAACAGGAAAACTATACGACAATTTCCATCATGATCATTTGCATCTCTAACTAAATTCACAATTGCTACTACTATAGTACAGTCGGTGACGAGCAAGATGGGCGAATATTACCTGCAAGTCAGGTTCAGGTTGATTTAAATACCATATCCAGTTCAGCCTTTTGTTTGGGATCTTGAAAAGAACAGTTTGATTTCCGGGTGCCAAGTCTAAGTACAGGCATTTTCCAAACTCCTGATGTGCCTCCCTAACGTTTTTGATAGTTTCAGAATCTTTGCTACCCGAAAAATCGAAAACACCCTCCAGGCACAATAGCCAGAATGTCTATAATATCAACATAATTATGGTAAGCTAACAAAATGTCTAAGTTAGGGATTGGCGCATAACAATTTGGACAGAGAAGTAACCACCTTGGTTTGACAATGGGAAGAAAGTGATTGCGAATTAGAGAGAGGCATCCATCTGCAGCGATGAGCAAATCTCCGTATACTTCGGTGGTTTCACCAGTGTCGAGAACTCAGGCCTTGATTTTGACTGATTGCTGATCATTGGAAACAGAGAGAGGAAAAGATGGCCCCGGAGGAATATTTGTGGTGGCAATGCAGTGAACAGATGGTCATGCAGAGTAGCCCAATGTGCTGCTTCATGATTGAAATTATCATCTCTTGCTAGTATCTTCCTGGTTTTCTCATCATCGATTGCTTGGCTCTGGTACAAATAGAAGCATAAGAATTTGGTAAGAACGAGGACACATCGTTGACTGCTCCATAACAAACATGATCAATGTCTATATGTTTAACAAGAAACAAAGAAAAGGACCCGTATCTCATTGAAGAACTTAACATCTCTCCTCACTGTCAAGCAAAGCAAGAACTTAAATTTCATGCTGCTAGAAGAAGGACATATTCTGCACCAATTCTCCAGTAATTGTGATCTTATATTTCAGTACATATTTTAACTCAAACCTCAGGACTTTCAATAAGGCTGAGTTCGTCATATGAAGTTTCCTTAGTAGATCAATGCAGAGAGGACAGGTGATGTCACGGAGAAGATCAGGGCGCCCTGTCCAGGACCCGATGAACTCCTGAGAGAGCCGATCCAAGCTGAGTCCTGCACCGGTGGGGCTTCCTTTCGGAGCTTGCACAATTTCTCTATGACCCCAACGTCCACCCTGCCCGAATGAGCGCGTGTGCAGGACACACCTGCTAAGCTCCCTCCTACAATCACAGCCTTCGGCTTCAGCTTCTCTTGACGAGGAAAATCACGACCGGGATTCATGACTTCTGTTGTGTCTTCTCCAGGAATTGCTCTGTGTTTCTAATTTACAAGAAGGAGAGACCGTCCAAGTCTCCCAATTGTTGGGTCTCATTTGGTTTGGACTTTGGATTGCTGGTTCAGGCTATGGTTGCAGGAAGTGGAATCTACCGAGTGCAGAAGGTATTGAGAAGTAGAAGACAATTGGGTCATTGACAAATTTCATGTTCGCTTGTTAGCGAGCCATGTGTCGTCTAAACTTTATCTGTAGCATAAAGGGAAAAAGAAAAAAAGAAGAATCATAGAGTCATCATTACAACACCAAAATGATTAACAAATCAATAGTGCTTGATTCACTCATTTATCTTGTTGGGTAAATTTTAATATTTATATCATATAGAGTTCTTATTTGATTCTATAACTTTATCTTTTGCCTTTCAACTCGAGATTTTCTTTTTGTGACAAAAAAAAAAAAATTGATATTTTTTGTATAGCTATTCAATTAAAGAAAAATTTAGTTGTAAAGTTACTATAGAAATATATACTGCCTTGTAATTAGCTTGAGCAAAACATGATTGTTTCACAAAACTTGTAATCTTGAAATAAGAGGATTCTAATTTTTTTTATGAGACTTTTAATTATGGTAAGCAGCCTATTTCATTCATTTGTTACGCGACCCACATCCATCACCATAGGTTTGGGCAGTCTTCCGTTGAAAACTCAACAACTATCCCAATCAATGGCAACGAACAAGAATTGTGCAAAGAAAAAAAAATTACCATTGCAATGTATTTAAAATTAGGGCGAGTTTGTTAGGAGTTCAAACATTCTTGGGAATATGTTTATGGACTTTTCCCTTCTTTGGACGTCAAAAATGAATCGGTCAACAGAAAATGTTTCCCATTAGCTAAAATTGACATGCTGAGACTTTGGACTGATGCAACACTAATGAGGACTTGTCTCTCTACACTATTCACGATATCTTGAAATTTGACCCCTTTTGAAATATATGAAATTGTTATTTCATTAATACATTGATAGTTAAATTTACTCTAAACTGATCATTCATGAGTTAACTAATTTATTGGGAGAGGCCCTAAAGGATTAACAACGCGAACGACCAAAGAATTCAATTAAGGATAAACTGCTCAACCATAAGAATTGATAGGGGACAATATTATGTTGTTATAAGTCAATTAGCGAATGGATGTAAATCGATTTGATAAGATTACTTAGTTGGTTCGTGGGTGATTATGCATGATTATGATATTTGCTACAAACGACAATAAACCAATTTTCTATTGATTTTGTACTCAGAGTGAGTAATTAAATTATCTCAATTACATGATAACCAAAGGTCATTCACGATTTGAAGAGGCACAAACATGAGTCGAAAATTATCAACCATAGGTCAAACACATGAAACTCCTTAAAGCCACTCAATAGTTTATGTCATATTAAAGTCACATTTAATCGATTTTAATCACAAAATTTATTTGATTTCGAAGTATCGATCTTTTGATGATTTCAAAACCAACCTATTAGACGTCGCCTCATTTATCCGTCAATTCATTGGTAAGCTTTAAATTTTCAGTGAGGCTTAGTAGGTTGAGAATTCAAAGCTGAAAAAGGGAGCTAGGCCAAGTGAAGTCCCAATGGGCCTCATGCCTATTGGATTCAGCCAAGTGGGCCCAAGTCAAGCCCACCAAGCCCATCTAGGCCCATTTCAAGTATTTGGATACAAGGGCAAAATGGGAATTTTGGTTAAATTTTGTGAAATGACCAAGATACCCTTTCTAGAAGGTTTTTGGCATTTAAGAAGAAGAATACAAAAGGGAAAGGTTGCATGGAGGAGAGTAATTTAAGGAGAGTTGGTATGGGGAAATGATGAAGAAGATTTTTGGGGAAAATCTCTCAAGTTCATCTCCCCCCCCCCTCCTTTTTCCATTCCCCTAATTGGTCGACTCTTCCCCTCTCCATTTTCACTCTCATCATCATCATCATCATCATCATCTTTCTTCTTCCTTTGTTCACCACCATTCACCACTGCCACCACCATCACTTCCACCGTCGCTTGTCCATGCCATGTTCATTGCCGCGAGCCACCACCGCCATCTCCATCAAGCCGCCCCTCCCCAAGCTTGGTTGTGAGCCCAAGTTTCGCCGAGCCGCGCCATTTGTGCTGCTGTTTGAGCCTCAAACACCACACCTTTGTCGCCATCATGTTGTCATCGTTGTGAGCTTGTTGTCACTGTAAACCGTGAGTTAATCTCTTAATCCATGACTAGGGTGTTAATTGCGTTTTGGGTAGTTTAGATTAAGGCTAATTGTAGTTAGCCTAGCTCTAATTAACAATGGTTTATTTTTAATTGTGACTAATGATGGTTTAGTCAATAAGTAGAATTTATGCTAATTAATGACGGTTTAGTCAATAAGTAGAACTTATGCTCGAATTTTTAGATGAAATATGCATAATTCACGTTGTTTGAAGCTTGTTATGCCTTGGAAAATAATTGCCCAATTTAGAAACCTTAATTACTATATTAAGGAAAGGTTTTATGGATATATAAATGGTTATTCACAATGTGTAATGTTCAAACGACATGTTTTATGTCTCAATCGGGGCAATGAGGTTTTAAAATAAAAGTATGCAAAAATTGATGGGTTGATTATATGCACATGACCACGTGTGATTCTTTTACTGCAAATTCAATGTGTGAAAATTGCCGTAGTTTGTACTATGAACACAAATCATATTTGCATTGGGCTAATTAATGGGAAATGAAATTGACATAAGTATTGATGTGCTCAAGTGCTCACTTAAAGAAACCCGTCACCTAATGGGAGTTTAGGGACGATGTCCGATTTTTATCGGATGCCAGGCGAGGGTCCATATGTTGAGTCGTAGTTGAGGTAGGACTGATGTTTGAGGGTCTGAGGCGTGACATTACTTCTCTCTCATTTTCACGCTTGCAACCAAACAAAATAAAATTGACCACTTTCATTGAAAATGCATTTCAAGTGAATCCATTTCCTTGAACGATAAAGTTTTAGGCGAAACAAGCTCACCCTTTTCAAGTGCTATTGTGAAGTGTAATTTCTATGTTTAGTTCTCTTTTGACCGTGTTAGGTATTTGCTAATTAATTGAGTAGGAAGACTTGATGTATCACATCACGCACCGCAAAAATATTGTAGCATGCCGGTGTGAGCATAATTATGGATGTGATGACATTGGAGTAAAACTACAACCGATCCTCCTCCAAATTGCATTACATATCGGTCTTCTACTTGGTCAATTGCCAATGGGTCATGCCCTCTTTGCTACTCGCGAGAATTAGTACGCAGATTTGATTTTGACTAATCTTTGATGCTGGTGGTTGGTGTGTGTCGTAGTCCCAAAAAATGTTGGGAGCAGCCCAACATGTTTAGGAATCGATTTGGAATATCCTAAAGATTGTTCATCAAGATTACATAATAGGAAGGGAGTCTTATTATGGTAGGATGCTGAAGAGAAAAAAAAAAAAATCTAACTACGAATTAGGGTGCACATGACAAAATTTCTGGAATAGAAATTGATTTCTAGCCAGAAATTGATTTCTCAATTTCTATTTCAGAAATTGAGAAGTTAAAAATTTTAGCTTATGATTTTTTCTTCAAATCTATTTTTGGAATAGAAATCTGTTCTATAAATAGAAACATCAAATTGCGTACCAAACAGATTTCTGTTCCAAACTTGTTCCGAGGAACAGAGAAACAGGGAAATAGAGAAGTATAAATTTTATCATGCGCGCCCTTAGTCCTAATTAGGTTGTATAGCAAGATATAATTCTATTGACTACCTAAATCAGAGGAATTCAATAAATCAGGAAAGTTTCTAATTGGAAGGTGAATATTAATTAGGCAATATTCCTAATTTGGGTGGAGGTCTACCGCTATAAATAGAAGGATTAGATGGAGATTTAAAGAGCACCAGAAAATCCTCTAGAGAGATCATGGAAGTCTTCAACAACGTAAGTAAACACAAGAGTTCTTGAGAGTTTTTCAAGAGATGATGTGTTTTTGTGACAGTTGTGAGGATTTATTGTGAGAAAAAACGATTAGAGTGTTAATTGTAATCATTTGATTATAGTGGAGAGTTCTTGGATTAGCATCCCGTGGTTTTCCCATTTGGCATTTTTCATGTAAAAAATTTATGGTGTGTCATTCTTCTTTTCTGTTATCTGTTGTGTATTTGCATATTGTGGAATTCTGATAGTTAGAATTCCACTATGATCAATTATGATTTGACTTAATTTACAATATGTGGTATTAGAGCTAGGTTGTAAAAGATGTCAGAAGACAAGGTCAACATGATCATGCTCATGGCTACAAATTACGTATTATGGAGGTGCAAGATGGAGGATCATCTCTACATCAAGGCTTGCAAAGGCCAATCAAGATAAGAATGCCCCCAAAGGGCATGGTAAACTTTGACATCAGCTTCTAAATCGGCAAAAGTTGGAGAGGAAGAAGAAGAGGAGGATGAGTGGAGTATCCTCAACAAAAGATGTGTTGGCACCATTAGAGTGTGGCTTGATCAAAGCATCTTTGAAAACTTCACTCAAGAAAACAATACTTATGACTTGTGGAGAAATCTGGAACAAACATACACAAGGAATACATCTCAAAACATAGCAAACTTGATAAAGAAGGTGTTGTGTATGGAGTACAAAGATGGAACAAGTGTCTTTGAACACATAGGCACTATAGGAGGCTTGGTTAATCAAATCAATACAATGGAGAGGATGATTAATCCCAAATTGCTTGTGCGCTTCCTAATAGGTTCTATGCCAAAAAGCTTAGACACCTTAGTTGTGTCTATCCACAATTCAACACTTGATGGAGCATTGACCGTGGAGTTAGTGAAGGACAGATTGCTGAGTGAAGAGCAAAGGTATAAGAATGAGGGATACTATAACCATGGTGAAAGAACTCTTATTATCAACGAATCGGAGAAGAAAGTAGATTGTGGGAGGAGCAAAAGCCGTGGATCTAAAGGTCGTTCAACTTTAAAGGCCAATGGTTAACAAAGAGCTTGTTTTCATTGTGTAAAAATCACACATCTCATTAGAGATTGTCAATTCAAGGCAACCAAAAAGCAAGTTGAAGCATTATTTGTAAATGTCATCACAATTTATGAAGACATGATGATTATCCGCACTAATGAAAACATCAACTTAACAAGCCAAGACACCACTTGGCTAGTTGATTCTAGAGCCTCCTTCACATAGTCCCCAAGAGAGAATTTTTCTTTTCATATATAGCTAGAGACTTCGGTCTCAGGGAGATGGGTAATGATGGCTCATCAAAGATTGTTGGCATAGGAAACGCTAAGATCAAGACCAATAATGGATGCAAGCTGATCTTGAAAGAGGTAAAGCATGTCCCTAATATTCACCTTAACCTTATCTCCATAGGAAAGTTAGATGATGATGATCATGTGAGTCATTTTGGCGATGGGAAGTGGAAGTTAACCAAGGATAGCTTGGTGGTAGTTAGAGAAGTGAAACCGTATCACTCCACACTTTACAAGTAAAACTATGTGGCAAAGATGTTAATGCAGTGAGGGAGACATCTACTGAGCTTTGGCATAAAAAGCTTGGACATATGGATGAGAATGGAATCAAGGTTCTTGCATCAAAGAATTTACTCCAAAAAATAGAAGGTACCTCTATAAACCCTTGTGAAGATTGCATTGTAGGAAAAAAAAATAGAGTTGCCTTTAAATCTATTCTACCATTGAAAAAGGCTAATTAACTTGATTTGTTACATATTGATATTTGTGCTATGACTTCAAGAACTACTGGTGGTCATCCTCTTATGTTACCTTCATAGATGATTTCTCAAGGAAGGTGTGGGCTACCACATTGAAGATGAAGGATCAAGTTCTTGATACCTTCAAAAATTTTACAAGTGAAACTAGAAAGAGAGATTGGCAAAAAATTAAATTGCATGAGGGCTAACAATGGCGGGAATAATGAGGGCCATTTGAAGATTACTGCATAATTCATGGCTTAAGGCTTGAGAAAACAATGCCTAAGATACCACAACACAATGGCATTGCCGAGAGGATGAATTGAACAATATGTGGAAGGTTAAGGTGTATGCTCTCCCATGCGAAGTTGCCAAACTCCTTTTGGGGGGAGGCAATGGGGACGGTGGTGGACTCGATAAGTCTATCACCTTCAATTCAACTAAAAGGTGAGACATCACAAAGTGTATGGAATGGTAGGAATTCATCTTATAGTTACTTGAAATTGTTTGGCTGCAAAGCATTTGCACACATACCAAGAGATGAACGAGCTAAGCTTGATGGAAAAGCCAAGGAGTACATACTCTTGGGATATGCTTATGAGGATTTTAGCTATAGATTGTGGGGTCTCAAAAGCAAGAAGGTGTTCAAAAGCCGAGACGTGATGTTTCTTGAGGATCAAACTATCAAAGACCTCAAGAAACATGAAGAACCTCAGAGTGTGGAGGAAGAATTAGTAGACCTGGAGCCCTTAGACTTATTAGAAAATTCTATTAGTAAAAGAGCACAAGAAGATGCCGACAATAATGCGGGTGAGCAAGCACAAATCGAGATTGTAGTTAATGATGAGGCCGCCAAAGGAGTTGAGGTCGAGATTGATAATGAAGATGGTGGAAATGCAGTCATTAATGGTGAGGTTGAGAAGAAAGCAATTGATGTTGATGGTGTTCCTCAAGAGTAGCCAAAGAGATCAACAAGAGAGAGGCAACCTAATTGAAAATACTCTCCAAACGAGTATGTGCTCTCACTGACAAGGGAGAACTTGAGAATTTCCAAAAGTGAAAATTGATACCTAAAAGAATGAATGGATGAAAGTAATGCAAGAAGAGATGCAATCCTTGCATGATAATTACTCCTATGATTTGGAGAAGCTACCAAAAGGACGAAAAGTAATAATAATAAAAAAAAACAAATGGATTCTTATGTTGAAAACTGAAGAAAACAACCTCAAACCACTTTACAAAGCAAGATTGGTGGTAAAGGGTTTCGGTCAATAGAAGAGAGTTGCTTATGAGCAGATTTTCTCTCATGTTTTAAAGATGTCATCCGTTCGAATAGTTATTGGTTTAACAACAACCTTGAACTTGGAAGTCAAGCAACTCGATGTTAAAATGACATTCTTACATGGTGATTTTGACGAAGAAATACATATGGAGCAATCAGATGGTTTTATGACCAAAGGTAACGAAAATATTGTTTGTGGGTTGGACAAGAGTCTTTATGGGCTCAAACAAGCTTCAAGGCAATGGTACAAGAAGTTTGATTCATTCTTGGGGATGAATGAATACAAGAAGACGGTGGGATATCATTGCATGCTCATCAAGGAGTTTAATGACAGTGATTTTTTTTATTCTTTTATTATATGCTAATGATATGTTAATTGTGGGGCATGATGTTAGAAAAATTATAAAGCTCGAGGAGGAGTTGAGTAAGGAATTTGCCATGAAGGACCTTGGATCAACAAGGCAAATATTTGGGATGAAGATATCATGCAATAGAGCTTGTGGAAAGTTATGGTTATTCCAAGAGAGATATATAGAGAAAGTTGCACAAAGATTCAACATAAGCAATGCTAAAGCAGTTAGCTCACTTTTGGCTAGTCATTTTTATCTTAGCACGAGGCAGTGTCCCTCAGGTGAAAGGAAGAAGGAAGAGATGCTAAAGATTCCTTATACCTTTGTCATCGGAAGTCTCATGTATGCAACGATGTGCACATGATCGAATATAGCCAATACACGTCAAATCCCGACAAATTACATTGAGAGGCTGTCAAGTGGATACTCAAGTGTCTTAAAGATATATCTAGTTTGTGTTTGTGTTTTGGCGATGAAAAATCGATACTTGAGGGGTTCAATGATGCAAACATGGCGGGAGATGTAAATTTTAGGTGATTTACGTCTGGTTATTTAATGATTTTTGCAAGTGGAGTTGTCTCTTAGCAATCAAAATTGCAAAAGTGTGTTGCCATGTCCACAATAGAGGCTGAATACATAGCTGCCACCAAAGCTAGCAAAGAGATGTTGTGGATACAGAGATTTTTGCAAGAGTTGGGGCACAAGCAAGATGAGTATGTTGTGCATTGCGATAACTAAAGTGCTATTCATCTTAGTAAAAATTCCACATCTCATTCGAGGACAAAGCATATTGATATTAGGTATCATTGGATATGAGAAATGTTGGAAGAGAAGCAATTAAAGCTTGAGAAAATTCACACGGACAAAAATAGTGCTGATATGTTGACAAAGTCTCTACACATGGAAAAACTAAAATTTTTTAGGAAGGAGGCTAGCCTATTGAAGTGGTAAGAATGTTTAAGGCCCATGATGGGCTGGGGGGAGATTTGTTGGGAGCAGCTCAACATGTTTGAGAGTCGATTTCGAATACTCCGAACATTGCTTATCAAGATTACATAATAGGAAATGAGTCTTATTATGGTAGGACGCTGAAAAGGAAGAAATCTAAATAAGAATTAGTCTTATTTAGGAAGAATACTAGGATATAATTCCAGTGATTGCCTAAATTAAAGGAATTCAATAAATCAAGAGAATGTCTAGTTGGGAGGTGATCCGATTAGGCAGGATTCCTAATTTGGATGGAGGTCTACCACTATAAATAGAAGGATTGGATGAAGATTTAAAAAAGTATCCAAAAATACTCTAGAGAGATCACAAGAGTTTTCAACAATGTGAGTAAACACGAAGATTTTAAGATTTTTCAAGGGAGGATGTGTTTTGTGACAATTGTGAAGATTTATTGTGAGAGAAACACCGTTCGAGTGTTAATTGTAATCATTTGATTATAGTAGAGTTTTTTCCACGTAAAAAATCTCTAATGTGTTGTTATTCTTTTCTCTCATCTGCTGTGTTTTTTTTAACGTTCTGCATATTGCACAATTCTGATAGTTATTGCGATCGATTGCAATCCAACTTAATTTATAACAAAAATACAACTTTTTTTTTTTTTAATTCGTTCTGTATATGACGGCAATTATTAAATGACACCACTTGATAGAATTCGCCCTCCTTGATTCTTTTCACATTCATCGGGGACCAGTGGATAGTCAAGATAAGAAGCTTTCCTCTATACCTCACGTGTGTACATAAAGATGATATTCATTCACGCGGAATGGTTGCTGCATATACAGTCTGAGATGCCACCATTTTTTAACTTGTTATTCCTAGTTGATAACGGACAGGATCAACAAATTCGATTGTGATCTTCCTAGCCCTTTTTGTCCTTGACCATCTTGAGTGAATAGGACTGCTTTCATTTTGCTGTTTTATATTTTTTATACAAGATAGCAGAAATTATTTGGTGATTGTGTTAAATGTACTTAACTGAATTTGGAAGTTTGAATCTGATGGGACCCACGAGATTTACTGGTCCAAATCCGATTTTGTATATGCATAACAGTTTTGAATATGCTTTGAAATTAGACATTGAGATATTGCACGGAGATACCAAAGGGATAGAGGATCTCATTCCCTTACTCTTAACGGCAAATATCAACGTATCGAAAAGTCAACCGTACAATCTCAAAATTTCGCGTAATGGGTGATCAAAGTCATCCTTGTTAGTTTGAGCATTAATCACACACTAATTTGATGGTCCACAGTGACGGGTTTGTTAGGTTTTCGTATGAATCAAAAAAGAGTCATAAGCATCGATGACCACACAAATCATTTGGAAAACGTATGTATGATATTAACCAAACCTCTAAACATACTAAAAAAGCATTTCCAATGGTGGTGACGAACATATTAAATAATTTTATCCACATTTTCATATGGTCAGCTTATATCCAATATCATTTATCTTACAGGTCTATTGTGACTTTATAAGCTTTTGTGCAGTATCTGCCTTGCAACCTATGGGGTTGGGCATAATGAAACGCGTCCCAAGCGGAAAAATCATAATTTGTTATGGAATTTAAATTGATGTATAAAAAGCTATATAAAACTTGGTAAAACCCTTCCAAAGTCAAAAGATAAGGCACTTGACTATGCATATCATCAAAACGAGGTGTGAACATGATAGGTAGACGGGCTAGTCGTTGGATATTGCAATAACATCGCGACACTCTCCATCACCCCGAGCCACATCATCCCAATAAGAACGCAAGAAGAAGGGCAAGCTACATGGTGAAGTGGTAGGCACGTATTAAAATTAGGGACATGAAAAATGAAACTATCCCATTGCATCCTTCGTGATCACACTTGCCTCTGTCTCTCTCTCTAATAATCATATCATTAGATATCACGTGATCCGCTGCTGTAAACAGTCCAAAGAGAAACGCTGCAGGCATGATTGAGGCCTCGTACCGTGAGAAGAAGATCGAATTCCGTAGTCCCTTGAACGTGCAGCAGCTAAATAATGATGAAGTCGCGTGATCTGGGGCGCTAGATTTCGCTGCAATGATCATTGGATGAAGCGATTCCATCATGTTTTTGTATCATCGAATGATGTGCAGGGTCCACGATTTATGGTGGTCTTGAAGGTAGAAGGACCTGACTTTTTGTAGCGATGGACCGTACTTCCAGCTGGATTCAATGGATATTAGTGCTCTTGTTTCCTGTCATTGCCCCAACTTTATCTTTATTATTTTTTACAGGATCATGCCAATATAAAATCATCACAGTTTCAACTTAAGTTAGGTGCTGGAAAAACAAGCACCTCGATTGGTGGGAGTGTTTTGGCGTCTTGTCTCATCGACAGAAGCAACCAAAAGACCAGTCAAGCAAGCTACAGTTACGAAGAAAGTTTCAAGAGTTTCGCGAAACAAAGTTGCCCGCTTGTGTAAGTATAGATAAACCGTCCTTTGTTGTGCAAATCCGGCGGGCCCGCTTGTGTATGTATAGATACACTGTCTTTTATACTATAAATTTGTGTAACCCTTTTTGGCCAATATAATATCTCGAAATGAAATCTCCTCCTTCCGAGCCGCTTGTCAGGTACGACTCTCAAGTCCTCGGTCTGTTGCTGTTACTACATAGGTTCTTCTTCAATCTTTCAGAGGCAACTTCCCATCATTCCTCATCCAAGAAATTCCTCTAATTGGCAAGTTATCGATCACCCAAGTAAGGGGTTACTTTATATTATGTATAGCCCCAGTATACTATCTCGATTCAATTAGCCGATACATCTTTGCAACGTATCCATCTAGCTCCAACCCCCGAAAAAATGTAACTCTTTCCTCTCTTCTCTCTTTCGGCATAGCCACGACGTGATCTGAGGTAGAATGGAAAGAGGGTAGAATTGAAATAGGGAGAAGAGGGAGAAAGGTGAGTGCTGCTAGGCTATTCTTTAAGTTGGCAAAAATCACCGCATAATCCGTATCCAACGCAGACAGGGAGATGGAGTTATTATTACGCACAAATTAGAGGCAAATATTAACTGGGATAGAGGAGAGCGTGGCTCTCTTTTTTAACAGAAAAGTACTAAAAATTTACTAAAACTATTATATCGATATCAACTCAATCATGAACCTTTGAATTGAATCAATTTAATTATAAATATTTTCTTTTTAATACCAATTCAGTCTATCCGGCCAATTTAAGTCAAAAATTGCTTACATAAATACTGGGCGTTTTAAGTGGTAAGGTTGGCATCGACATTGATATTTTTAATTTTTTTTGAATTTTTTTGAATTTTTTTTTCCTTTCCCATTTTTTTACCATTTCTTTTTGCTAGTGGCCATGGTCGGCCATGGTTATGGCTTGTGAGGGCAAGCACTGGCCATCTAGGCGCAACCAAGCGAGGCCCCTCTCACTAGATCTGGTGAGGGCAAGGTCGGGCGAGCCCCGCCTAGGTGACAGCGAGGCCTGACGAGGCCAACCCTCACTCAAGCAAGGCCGTCTTGGCCTAGGTGAGGCATGGCCAGTGGTCACCCTCATCCAAGCATAGCTCAGCAAGGTCAATACTTGCCTAAGGTGGTGGCGAAAAGAAAGGAAAAGAAAAGGTAAAGGAAAAGAAAAATGGAAAAAAATAAATAAATTATTTAAAAAATTCAAAAAAAAATAAAAAAATCATTAATATATTATCAAAAATGTCCACGTTAGCTCTAACTGACATCTACATAAGTAATTTCCAACATAAATTGGCTGGATAAACTTAATTAATACCAACATGAAAAGGCTTAAGATTAAATTAATCCAATTAAAAAGTTTGTAATTGAATTGATACTAATACAATAAAATTTAAGAGTTTTTTGTACTTTTCCCCTTGTTTGGGATTAGGAATTTTACTTCTTACTTTATACGCATGAATTCTACATTTATTTTTTTCACTCTTTTTTAAAAACTTTTCTCCTTTAAAAGACTGAATGGGAAAAAACAATTTCAAAGTTCAACAAATTATGATAAAAAAGAGTTGATTTATTTAAGGATTTGACATCTTAGTTAATTGTTCGATTCACATTCTCCCAAGCGCCTCGCAAGCGAGAGGGACTAGCCCGATCTTGCCGTTTTGAGGAAGTACGATCAATTGGAGAGATTCATCATATATATGTCCATGCCTTTCTTACAACTCGTTCAATCGTCCGATTTTATTTTATTTTATTTTATTATTATTATTATTTTTTAATGAAGTCTTTCCCCTTATGAATTTCTTGTCATATAGTATGGTCTTGCACATGTGGGTTGCGTTAATCTCTATGAATGTTGTGAATGTGTATTTTAATATTTAAACATTCTAATAATCTCTCTTACGTATAGGCTATATTTTTGCATAGAAATATATCATGAGGATGTCCATTGGGAAGCAACTAAGGGGGTTTGGAAAGATTCAAACATGGCACCTAAATGTGAAATTTTGTAAAATCACTATCAATTATTTTAAAAACTTGAGCTAATGAATTATGGATCAACTAAGATATATTGATTACTTCACACTATATTAATTATCCGGTGTTGGACTTTCTAACATAACTTACAAGTGCATCCCAACAATCTCTCCATTACATGTGAGCTTGTTGTTGATATGCACGTGCAAGTTGTGTTAAAAAGTTTCACATTAGAAAATTAGTATGGTGCAAAACAATCAATATATCCAATTGGCTTATAACTAATCAAATCTTTAAAATAGTTGATAGTGATTTCACGATATCTCCTATGGCATCAAAGTAAAAGTTTAACTTTTTCAGACCCTTATTTGTCTCTTAAATTATATATTTTCATGCTTAAGCCAAAGTCCAATTAACATGTGAGAGGTTTGAAGAGTCTCACAAAATCTTATGGGATTGTAATCAATTGATCACATTGTTTCGCCCGCATGATTTGCGCCTCCTTTGATTGTCAATTTTTGACAAAAGTCTCACCTAAACTGATTTATTATTCACTTGTCACTGTCAAATTACCCTTCGATCAGAAACCGATTAAAGAGAGGAATGTTCCATTCTAGAATAGGAATAATAAATAAAGCATTGAATCTCGAAATTACCATTTGCCGTTTGGCCAACTTTGGCGGGGAAACCTACCCTGTCGAAGTACGGAACGGCAGCAAAAGAGTTGTTTAATGCTTCGGCAAGGAAAAAAAGAGGGACCACAAAGGCATAAAAGAAATTAGAAGCTTCTCAGTGAGACTATATATGAAGACACTGCGGGTGCGGGCTGATCAGGCATCGTTTGTCCGAGTTTGGAACTCTCCAAGGTCCAGATTCTCCTGCCGTTCTGCAGCTAAAATGGAGCCCTCCCGCACTAGAACGCGACTTCTCCTCGTCCTTCTTCTGGTGATGATGCAACCTCGTCTCTCTCGTGCCTATGTCGGCACCGCAGCTTCCTACAGCCCTCCTTACACACGTACGTACAATCTCTCTCTCTCTCTCTCTCTCTCTCTCTCTCATAAGTTTGATTATTGCTTTTCAGCGACCGCGTGTTATGGCAAGGATCCAGCACAGTTCCCATCGAGCAACCTCTTTGCGGCGGCCGGTGAAGGGATCTGGGACAACGGAGCGTCGTGCGGGAGGCAATACCTGGTAAACTGCACTAGTGCCTTGGGCTCCGGCTTCTGCATCCCCAACCAGACTATCCAAGTTCAAATCGTCGATCGAGTGCTGTTTTTGTCCTCGCGTCCCTCAAGTGACGACACGACCATCGTCCTCTCGATGACGGCGTTCGACACGATCGCCAAGTTTGCCTCAGCCGTCAACATCATGTATCAACAGTAGGTTTCTTTGCTCACTTAATTGGTTGTGTTTTGATTGAAATTGAGCACCCCTTTGACATAACTAAACATGACACGAATTCAGTGAGAGAAACTTGAATTTGACACGGTTCGATGTTGATAAGCTCAATCATGGCATGCCTTGGCCTTCTTTTCCATATAATGGAAATCGTCGCGAATCTCATTGAACCGAATTTACACAGTTTTGACTTTCTTGGCTAAGTTTAGCTGAGTAATCGAATTTGCACAGTTTTGTCGCGTGGGACGAAAGTTACAAGTTGGAGGTTGAACGTGTGAATGTTTTTCACCCGTAAGCTATAACATAATGATGAATGCTTTTGATCTTGTATCAACTAAAGGTGGCAAGCGCTTCTCCACATGTCTTTTATGACACGAACTCTCCTTTTCTATGCCAGAATCTCTCACTTCGCGACGATGATGAATTGAAAAGTCAACAGTCCCACTTTTTGTGTTTTACAGTGATAACGACAGCAAGTTCTTTTTTTATTTTTATTTTTTTGCCGACATCTTTTGGCAGGATTTGAGGGGGACGCACAAGATGCACATTTGAGCTGGTCAACGAGTTCGCCCCTCTGCCGATCCGAGAGCTTATTCGGCAGAGCGATATTAGACATATTTTCGTTATCTTATAAGGTAGCTAGTCTTCTTGTTATAGAATAAAACATCGAATTTTCTTATTAAATTAGAGTACTTTCTTTTGTTATTTGTATTCTTCGGATGTACCTCTTGATTGTAAAATATTAAAAAGTTCAAGTAAAGATGTAACCTTTGTCTTTTTCTTTCTTCCTCTATCATGATGATCCTAGAGTATTCACATGGTTAGTGCTAAGCGCGTTCTTAATTCTTGCACCCCGTTAATGGGCTGAAAGCATTGTTGGGCCGTTCCGGTGAGGAGAGAAAAGAGCTTGGGCTTCAAAAAGCCCATCTTTCCTCCAATTCATCGTCGTTCTTCGTCGCAAGTCCGATCCGAGTCCGAGCAAAGGGAAGAGTGCAACTGAAGCTCTTCCGCAGTGTCGATGACGTGTGCTCGGTCGCTGGAAGACTCCCCATGATAAGGGAATGGCATCTTTAAGCGCTCGCGCGCTTCTTAAGTCTCTTTCTATTCTATCCACTTACTACTTAGATCATATCATGTACTCATTCTGTCAAGTAGACTTTGATCAGTCATGAATTTACATAAAGGTCTGAACTAGCTGAGCCCACTTCTTGGGGGATCTTTGTTACTTGTTGTATACAAGCCAAGTTTCTCTCAAACTGATGTTTGCCGCAAGATTGCTCTTCTAGGTGTTTTTAGATCATGTCAGTTGATCTAAAAGTTTAAGCTAGTGGATGGAAGTGTAGTTTTATATGTCGAAACTCTATTGCTCCCCTTCACACACATCTTGGCATTTGGATCATATCCAGATTAAGGCAAATGAGGGACTTTGAGATGTAAATATAGGATCTCTTGCACTCATATTAAACAGGTTTATATGGTAGCACTATTAGTTCGCCTAAAAAGTTAAGTAGCTACATGGAGGTGTGGTTTATCGTTTAATGTCCTAGCTCCTTTTTGTGCCTCTAAATCTGTCTAAATCGTATATTAGAAAGGTTTGAGGACTTGGATTATATCCTTAAAGTTTCCACAAAATCTCTTACGTTTTCCTTTATCTCTTGTGATCTGTATCTCTAGATAAAGTGATGTACAATTCTGAGCAATTGCATGATGTAGAAAACATGCTGAAATGTTGAATCAACTTTTCATTCGCCTTATTGGATCCTTTCTTTGGTGTTGGTCTGCAGCATTCACATAGCAGAAATTGTAACTAAACTTGCTTCATCTTGCACCTTGGCATGCAATGCTGTGTCTCTGTTCTAACAAGTCCTGTGTTGTACTAGACTGGTTGCGTTTGTGCTAATCCTTTAGATGTTTTCTGATGAAAATCTTACAATTTTTTGAGCAATTAAATTATATTTGAAAAGTCATATTCTCTCTCGCTCTCTCTCCCTCTCTCTCTCTCTCTCTCCATTGCTTCATGCATTTGTGGCATAGAAAAGTCGATCCTTTTGCGATCTTATGCCTTCTAATGCAATGTGGTGCATCTTCTCTGTTATTGCAGCGTTATCTTTTGTGAAGCTGTTGCTATTTATGGTGTCATCGTGGCAATTATTCTGCAAACAAAGTTAGAAAGTGCTCCATCATCTCAGATTTATGCTCCGGAGTCTCTTAGAGCTGGATATGCAATCTTTGCTTCTGGGATTATAGTGGGCTTTGCAAACCTTGTCTGCGGCTTCATCTCTCGACCCTTCATTCTTATGCATCAGGATGGATTTCTCTGGGAGAGACGTCTCCTTTCTTTAACATGATTTTATCTCTGATTTATAATCATTGCCACATGTTCCTGCTGATAAGCTTTGCGTGGGAATAATTGGAAGCAGCTGTGCTCTGTCAGACGCTCAGAACTCCTCGCTTTTTGTCAAGATCCTAGTGATAGAGATCTTTGGTAGTGCGCTTGGGTTATTTGGTGTGATTGTGGGAATAATCATGTCAGCCCAAGCTACATGGTCTTCAAAAACCGTGTAAATTGTTGGTCTGGAGGAGCTCAATTAACAAGAATGGAGATATGGTTCCGTGCTCCTGCTGAACTCTGTATTCTGAGTCTTGGTTTGGTTCATTTGTAGAGTTGTAAAACCGGTGTATGTTGACTCTGTTCATTCTCTTATTTAATTAATTATGAAGGAATGGTGTAAAGCTGGATCACTACGAATTAGAGAATTTTTACTTTGCATGTGACTATATGCTACTACAAATGGAAAGATAGGTGCAAAGAAGGACATGTATTTCTTGAGAATGCTTCTGAGCACATCAGTTTGTGAGCCTTTATCTGAGCTTTATGAGGATTTCAGCAATACTCCGGATTTGAGAGCCTTACCGTAACTGGTATCTGCTTTCGCCAGTACAGACATGAATTAGAAGATATCTTTAGTATGGGTGACAAGCAGGATGTTGGGCTTTGTTTATGGAGATGTATTCATTACAATACATTTATCTGACAAGCGGGTTGTTGGGCTTTCTAACAAGCCAATTGTAAAGAAAAGAGCAGAAATTTGGAGCTATTTGATGTCTATACCGCAATTAGTTTCCTCTTCCGTATGGATGCGAACTTACATGACCTGGAGCCGGGGACACTAGGAAATTTGAGTGCCCATGTGAACACCACGACTCAGGGTAGTATGCACGTCCATGGCACTCGACTGATATGCCTTGATTCATTATTTTGGACAGAACTTCACGGTTGTACAACTCCCTTAGAAGTTTTCCATATTTGCGGCTTCCCTTGATATATTCTGGATCAGTGAAAATGAGGATAGTCTTTTCTTGTCTGATTTGCATGAGTAGGAAAACTTTGGGCGTCAACCTTCATGAAGGACAGTGTGGTTATGCGAAATGTAGCTATCTTACTCTTAACAAGCTTATTGAGTTTCTAAACCAATAAGTGACATGCATACAGCCCCGCAATTTACAATAACAACCACAATATATTCATTTGGACTGGAATCTAGTAGCAACGTGTTCCTTGTTCTTCAATTAAGCCATCAAATTGAAGAGTCCTCTGGTAGGGGAACTTCATCAAAGAACGGCATATTCCTCTGCTGGAGCTCTTGACACTCTTCACGACCTGACATCATAGGATCAAACCGTTCCCAGCCAACAACAGGCAAACCTTGTTTAATGCGACCCAGTCGCCGTGAATGTAGGACTTGCTTGGAAATGACTGGAAGCCGTAGAGACTGATATTCGCATAGAGCTGAATGCAGATTCTCAAGTCCCCATTTCTTGAGACACAAACCAAGAACCGCAGCATCTGATATAGACATGTTAGTGCTTCTTAAACCGTGAGGAGTCGTCGGGTGAGATGCATCCCCGACCAACACCACATTGTCCCAGAAGATCTGCTCTAAAGGATCACAATCGTATATGACGTTTATGAAAGGTTCTTTCGTTTCTTTCATTATTCTAGCCAACTCAGGAAGCCAAACTTTCTCTGCTTCTCTGTGCATTTCCTGGATCATTTCGCTGCTGACTTTCATGGTAACAGAGTTTCCCTGTATGAAATTTTAGAAATATGATATTATCTGTTGTTCCTTTTTGGTTTTGCCGCACCTAAATAGATGGTAAAGAACTTTACAATTGATTAAATATTATGCTTCCTGATGCATCTGTGTTAAGCAAAATGTGGATTTTTTCTACCATACGGAGAGTGCTATGGCTGAAAATATTCTAAACTAAGAATGTTCTGGTCTGAGGAGATAGTAGTTGTATAGTCCTTTCAAGATAAGGTGATCTACTACTATAAACTGCATTGCTATCCTCTGAGGAAACAAGTCTTCAAAATTAGGACTGCACATAGTCATCAAGACTCGAGTCTGCAGAGAACTAATTGTTTCATGTTGAAGATGTTTGAAGAAGTTTGGCATTGCATATTTACTTCACTTGATAGAAAATTGCAAGGAAGATAAACATTTTGGCCAATGTTGTCTTTCCTGATTAAGATAACAGCATTCAATGGTGGTTAACAAAATTGAAAATTCACCAGAACAAGAAGAAGCAGAATTAGGATTATACTAGAAGATTTACCTTCAGTTCAGGCTCAGGCTGATTGATGTACCAAATCCAATTAAGCCTTTTGTTCAGGAGTTCATATAACACGCTATGAGTCCTGAAACCCAGGTCAAAGTATAGACACTTCCCAAGATCAGGATAAGCTCTCTTGATCCCCAAAATGGCTTCTGAATTCTCTCATCCTGAAAAATCAAGAACTCCCCTCCATGCACAATAGCCTGAATACCTACAAAAATAGTTGCTGTCATTTCACACTACAAGCTCAAATGCAAGTCTTTCGTGATAAAAACAATGTCATGGGGATCTAAATTCATTGGTTTCAGAAAGAACCTCAGTTTAAGGTCAGGGAGGAAACTCTGCCGAATGGAAGACAGACACCCATCTGCTGCGATGAGCAAGTTACCAGTTATCTCAATGGTATCATTGGTCTTAAGAACTTTAGTTTTGACTTTGACTTCAGCCTTGTTGTCAGATAGGCTGAATGACAGGAAAACATGACCCCATAACACAACACTCGGTGGTAGTTCCTTGCGAAGAAGGCCATGAAGCTCGGTCCAGTGTGCTGCTCTGAAATTGAATTCCTCATCCCTTGTGAGCACCCGGCTCACTTTCTTTTCACCATCCGTTGCATTGTTCTGCAGTATTTCCCAATAAATTAGCAGGAATTGGATATGTATTCGAACTCATTCAGAGGAGAACTCGGTCTAATTTGGTGTAACTAACTCTTGAAACCAAACCGAGTCAGTGAGACAATCAATTGGGTTGTCGGGTTTTACTTTTTTTACAAAGACAGGATATGATCCTCACGTTATTTCACAGAAACATTCTGTTTCATTCACATCTTCACGCACGTTTGTTGGCTACAGCACCTTGTGCATAAATCATAAACAGACAGTTGTTTTTTCCCGAATGTAAATACAACAAATTGAATCTATCACCAGATTCACCCCAAATTCCTTTTTTGGCTGAACCAAACAGAACTCTATTTTAAGTTTTCTGTTCGATTTCTGTGCTAAGAAAACCACATTTCTAGCTTTTATGGCTTTTGTATCAGTTGAAATCCGCCCATCTTAGCTAGATTACGAACTAAAGCTTCAAGCTTTGAAGCTGAATCTAACCATTTTCGCTGGCATGATAGCATTCCTTTATTCTTCAAGTCCGAACCAAACAACAATGGACAACCCAACTCGCAAAACTCATTTTTTCACGTCCTCGTCAACTCAGAAGACGGATAACAGGGCCTGACCTGATCAACAGCGAGTGGCAAAGTGGCATCGTGGAGCCGCTGCGCCCTTCCGAGCCAGGCCCCGATCTGCTTCCGAGCCGACGGTCCGAGCCCGAGCCCCGCGCCGGTGGGGGTCCCGGTCGGCGGCGCGCTCGACTTCTCGACGACGACGACGTCCCATCCGGCTGAAATGAGCGCGTGCGCGCAGGATAATCCCGCGACGCTCCCTCCCACTATCACTGCCTTGGCCTTGGGCTTTGTGGGTTCCTCGGTTTCTTCCTCTTGGCGTTCCATCGGGAGTCTACGAACACGATCGTCTTGTGAAAGCTTGTGGCTTTCGTGTTTCGCTCCGGGCACTTGGTGAGAACACGTGGCGGCTTGGCTCAGAATAATTGAGAATCATAGCCTGATAGCGACGGGTCGGTTGGATATTTTATGTTGTAATCTCATAATATGAACAGAACTAATAAGACAATTTCGAGAATCAAGCCCAGAAATAATTTATGATGCCCATCATGCGAGCGACGTGATTGGGAGTCCAGCCTTGCAGAACGAATGAAAATAGGCCAACTAATCCACTAGTTAGCCTCCCTCTTAGCTCTAAGCTGAGGTTTGGCCTTGCTTGCTGGTCAGGGCCATTTGAACATGACGTGGGGATGGGCAGAGCTATTCGGTGGCGTGAGTAGGGGCAGGTGGCAGCGGCTTGGGTGACTGGAATGGCAGACCGCTGGAGCTAGGCAGATGCGAGGAATTGGCGGCTCGGGGACGACGATGGGCGGCCAGACGTCACAGACGAGAGCGCCGGTCGGGTGAGCAACGGCGTGCGAGCTGGCCTGGGCTCGCGGGTGGCTTGTGAGGCAATGGGCTGCTCGAACGGCCAGCATGAGGCTAGTAGCTTCGGTGAGGGATTGTGCTGGTTCATTTTCTCTGGAAATGGAGGTTGAGGAAGTGAAAATGAAGAAGAAGAAGCTGCTGGAAGGGGGATAATGAGCTTTGAAAGTCAAACTTAAATATCCAAAACACTCAAGTGCAAGCCCCATGTGCAAGCCCCATAAGTCTCCAGCCATATTCAGCAGCCATTTTCCCCTCCCAAACTTCTCAAACTAGCCAAGTTTGAAGGCCAAAACAGCCCTTAGCAACAGCCCTACGAATTTGCACCCATTCACCTCAATTTTCATTCAAATCCTCACCAATTCAAGCCCAATTGGTGACCAAGAAATCTCCTTAAAGCTGCCATACAATTTCCACCATTTCTCCACAAATTAATTAAATTTGGTAGCCAAAAATCCAACTAAAGAGGTCCCTCCGAATTTTCTTGAATTTAATTGGCCAAATTTGATTTTTCGCCAAAAATCTAGGCTCGCCGAAAATTTTTCAAAGGATGAGATGATGTCCTAAAAATAAATCGTGACACACTTGAACCTTCGATTCCTAAAACCGTGTTCAATTTCATGGTTAATTTTGATCGAATGTGATTTTAGCGTGACCTAACTTATCGGGTAACTTTTAGGGATTTTATCGCATTTAACTTGTGGTCAATAATTCTCGATCCACGTTTGTGCATTTTCGATCCATCGGCGACTCTTGGTTGTTATAAAAATCTTAAGGTTTCAATTACGAACACCAGGTACAGAATTGACTAAAAAATCGGTTTAGTGCCGTTCGATGCAAATTTTGCAATCAGATGGAATCATCCACAATTTAATTACATGCTTTTGTCGAATCGACCTATCTTCAATCTCTAATTAATTTTAATGGTGTTGTATTGACCCTTGCCGATTAGTACAGTCGAGTAGTCGATTTCTGGTCGAATTCTCAAGTTTGTCGCATTTATATTTCTTGACGGTTTTACTTGATAGATTAGTTATATCATGAGTGATCATCTCAGAGAAAAAGATCATAGGCGTGTCGATAAAAAGCCCATTTCATTTAATTGGAACATGGTTGAAAATCAGGATGTTACACTTAACCCTCTTAACATAAATCTAAGGTGACACCGATTGGAACATGTGGCGATTTGACTCAAAATGAATAAGAATCATAGTTAGACAATGATAGCCATATATTTTATGCAATAGTCTATAATATGGCCATGACATATGATACACATCATGTGAGTAATGTGATTGGTTGTCTGAGTTACATTAACCATGTAGAACGATGAATGATAGGTTCAACATATTTATTGTATTATAATTAGATAAATGTTTCGATCGATGTGTGGATTTTGAGATATTCTTTTCAGCTATCTAAAGGTTCTACGTTAGAAACTTTTTTTTTTTTTCAATAAGTAATCAACGAATTTCCTTTTTCTTGATATGTGAATGTATATATGGCTAACTTTGACGTAGTGATAGATCAGGAATATTTTCTTATTTATAAATCAAGTTGACCAATTCTTGTCAAAAAAATAAAAATAAAAATCAAGTTGACCAATTTGTGAGAGTGATGAATACGTTTTTTTACTGCTGTACAAGGACCATTGCTGTTATGACAAGAAATAGGTGAACTACGTGCATCAATTGACCTAATCCAAGTGCTTTGGTAGATGAAATGATTCTTAACCCTTCTAATACAAATCTAAGGGGATATCAATCGAAACATGTGATGGTTTGGCCCAAAATGATTGAGAATCATAGCTAGGCAACAACAACCAAATGCAGTTTTTTTATAATATAGCCATGACATATGATGCCCATCATACGAGCAATGTACGTTATGCTAGCCATGTAGAATGATAAGCAATAGGTTCGACATATTTGTTGTATTGTAATTAGAGAAACATTTCAATCAAAATACAGATTTTGGAGTATTCTTTCTGACTATCTAAAGGTTCTATGTCAGAAGTTTTCTTTTCATTTTCAATAAGTAATCACTGGCATTCCTATTTCTTGAAATGTGATTGCATATATGGCTAGTTTTGACATAGTGATAGATTAGGAATATTTTCTTATTTATAGATCAAGTTGACTAATTTGTGAGGATGATGAACAAGTTTTCTACTACTGCATAAGGGCAATTGCTGCTGTGACAAGAAATAGGTAAACTACATGCATCAGTCGGCCTAATCCAAGTACTTCGGTAGATGAAATGATTCTTAACCCTCTTAACACAAATCTAAAGTGACACTGATCAGAACATATGGTGATTTGGCTCGGAATGATAGAGATTCATAGCTAGACAAGGACAATTGGATATTTTATGTAGTAGTCTTATAATATAGCCATGACATATTATACTTATCACGCGAATAATGTGATTGGTCATCTATGTGACGTTAGCTATGTAAAACGATGAACAATAGATTCGACATGTTTGTTTTTTTGTAATTAGAGAGATGTTTCATTAGAAATGCGGATTTTGAGATATTATTTTCGGTTATCTAAAGGTGCTGCGTTAGAAACTTTCCTTTTTTCTTTCGATGAGTTATCACTGGCATTCCTATTTCTTGATATATGAATGCATACATGGCTAGCTTTGACGCAGTGATAAAGCATGAATATTTTCTTATTCATAGACCAAGTTGACTAATTTGTGAGGGTAATGAATAGGTTTTCTATTACTATACAAGAACTATTGCTGCTGTCATAAGAAATGCTTATAGATAAATTACATGCATCAATTTGGGTAATCCAACTGTTTTAATAGATGAAATGATCTCCAACCATTTTAACACAAATATAAGGTGACATCGATTATAACATGTGGTGGTTTGTCCGAAATGATTGAGAATGTTAGACAACGATGGCTGGATATTTTATGCAGTAGTCTTATAATAACCATAACATCTGCTAAAACTAGTTAGATAGTTTCAAAATCAAACATAGAAATATTTATGATACCTTTCATGCAAGCAATGTTATTGGTTGTCGACGTTGCATTAGCCATGTAAAATGATAAACGATAGGTTCAACATGTTTGTTGTCTTGTAACTGGAGAAATGTTTCAAAGTGCGATTTTTGTGATATTCTTTTTGGTTATCTAAAGGTACTACATTAAAAACTTTCTTTTTCTTTTTCAATAAGTAATCATTGACATTCCTATTTTTTGATATACGAATACATACATAGCTAACTTTGGCACAATGATAGATTATGAATATTTTTCTTATTCATAGATTAAGTTGACTAGTTTGTGGGGGTACGGAACAAGTTTTCAGCTGCTATACAAGAACTATTGCCGCTGTAACAAGAAATAGGTAAATTATATGCATCAGTTGGCCTAATCCAAATGCTTCAATAGATGAAACGATCCATAACCCTCTTAACACAAATCTAAGGTGACATCGGTCAGATCATGTGGCGGTTTGGCTCAGATTGATTAAAAATTATAGCTAGACAGCAATGGCCAGATATTTTATGCAGTAGTGATATAATATGGCAATGACATCTGCCAAAACTGGTGAAGATAGTTTCAAAAATCAAGCATCAAAGTTGTTTGTGATACCCATTGCGCAAGCAATATGATTGGCCGTCCACGTTACGTTAGCCATATAGAATGATGAATGATGGGTTTGACATTTTTGTTGTATTATAATTAGAGAAATATTTTGGTCAAAGTGTGGATTTGAGATATTCTTTTCGGTTATCTAAAGGTTTAAAAAATTTATTTTCTTTTTCAATAAGTAATCATCAGATTCCTATTTCTTTATATGTGATGCATACATGGCTAGCTTTAACACAGTAATAGATCAACAATATTTTCTTATTTACAGATCAAGTTGACTAATTTGTGAGGGTGAGGATTATGTTTTCTACTACTGTACAATGACTATTGCTACTGTAACAAGAAATAGGTAAGTTACATGCATCAGTGGATGAAATGATCGTCAACCATCTTAACATAAATCTAAGGTGAATGTCACCATTATCAGTAATGATACTGGTTTAAGTGGAATTACTTAAGAAGATGCATCTCTTGCTCTATCCAGCTAGAGCTAGAAATAATTTGTAACATATATGAAATCCACATTGACATGCCCAGAATGGCAACAAACACAAAATAATCAGCATTTGCCTGTCGAGAAAACATTGCTCGATCAGATCTATCAGAGCAAAGGGTTGTGTCCGAAGAAGGGCACGGCTCTCAACTGAAGCATCTCGCATTCCTCCCCATTGGCTGTGTTAGGATTGAAAGATCTGCGGTCAGGAAGCTCAAGACCTTGTTTTATCGTCCCGACTCGTCGGGCATGCAAGACTTGCTTGGATGCAACGGGTAGCCTAATGGATTGGTAATCTTCAAGAGCAGCCGTCAGATTTTCCGACCCCAACTTCTCCAAGCACCGGCCTAGGACCGCTGCATCCAGAATCGACATGTTTGTGCTCCTCGAGCTGTGTGGTGTTGTGGGGTGTGCTGCATCGCCGACAAGTACCACGTTGTCCCAAACTATTCGTTCTGGGGGATCGCAATCGTAAATGGCATTGACAAAAGGTTCTTTAGTTTCTCTCATGACCTGAACGAAAGTTGGATGCCAAATTTTCTCTGCATCTTGGTACAACTTCTGAATCATTTCATCACTTACTTTCATAGTAACCGAATTCCCCTGTATTTGTCAATAACAGACGAAGTATGAGATAGCGCAAGACGCAAGGGACTTACGGAAAGGCATGCATATACAATGATATCTATATGATGGCTCCTATGTTCTAGGTTTTAATGAATTCTGGATATATATAATAGACCAAGATCTTCCATGAGATATGCTCGTGTAGTTGCGCCAATAAATCTTGTGAATAAACAGGAAAATTATTGGAAATTTTAGTCATGATTGTTTAGGTCTTTCAGTATATCAGCAACTGCTATTACAATCGTACAGTCAGGAGCAAGATGGGCGACTATTACCTCCAAGTGAGGCTCAGGTTGGTTTAAAAACCATATCCAGTTCAGCCTTTTGTTTGGGATCTCAAATAGAAGGGTATGATTTCCGGGTGTCAAGTCGAAGTACAAGCATTTTCCGAGTTCTGGATGTGCCTCCCTAACGTTCTTGATAGTTTCGGAATCTTCAATCCCCGAAAAATCAAGAACTCCTCTCCAGGCGCAGTAGCCTGAATACCTATTACATCGACATAATCATGAAAGACAACAAAAAGGTCTAAGTTAGGGATTGATGCATAACAATTTGGACAAAGAAGTAACAACCTTCGTTTGATGTCCGGAAAATAGTGCTTGCGAATCAGAGAGTTCCATCCATCTGCAGCGACAAGCAAATCTCCGTCTACTTCCGCAGTTTCTTCAGTGTCGAGAACTTGGGCCCTGATTTTGACCGATTGCTTATCATTGGAAACAGAGAAAGAGAGGAAAAGATGGCCCCACAGGAATATTTCTGGTGGCAATGCAGAGAACAGGTGGTCATGCAGACTGGACCAATGTGCTGCTCTATGATTGAAATTCTCATCTCTTGCTAGTATCTTCCTGGATTTCTCGTCATTGATTGCTTGGTTCTAGTACAAATAGGCACATTACAAGTTTGGTGAGAACCAGAATACAATTTTGCATGCCACCTAACAAGCAAGATCAATCTCTATATGTTCAACTACAGAAAAAGATTTAAGTAGGGATCCCAGGGGTAGTTTACTGAGCTAGCCCCTGAGGGTTTACATCTAAATAGCGGCTTGCGGCGAGGCCCCACCAGTGTTATTGAGTATCGGAGGGTCGTGTGATTCCCGAAAGGTGATTTCCAGCGGTCCCTCGGTCATAAAAAAAAAAAAAAAAAAATGACTTAAATCTCCTGAAAGAGCTAAACATCTCCTCTTGGTGTCGAGCAAAGTAAGAACTTGACAATCAAGGTGCAAGAAGAAAGACATATTCTGCGCCAATTCTTTAGTAGCTGCGATCTTAAATTCAATGTATATCATAATTCAAACCTTAGGAAGACTTGGAGTAGACATAGTTTATCATATGAAGTTCCCTTACAAGATCAATGACAAGAGGGGAGGTGATGTCATGGAGGAGTTCAGGGTGTCCAGTCCAGGACCCGATGAGCTCCTGAGAGAGCGGATCCAACGCAAGTCCTGCACCAGTGGGGTTTCCTTCCGGAGGCCTGCGCGATTTCTCTATGACCACAACGTCCCAACCCGCCAGAATGAGCGCATGTGCGCATGACACACCTGCTACGCTCCCTCCTACGATCACGGCCTTCGGCTTCAGCTTGTTTTGATGAAAAAGATCATGACTGTGATTCATGGCTTTTGTTGTATCTTCTCCAAGACTTGCTCTGTGTTTCTATCTGATAAAGATGAAGAAAAATGGGCTTAAGAAAAATGTAGTTAAGAAAAATGGGACTTGGAAAGATTTGAAATGAGGACCTCCTATGCTTTGATACCATAAGATGATTAAATCTACTTTACACTGATCCATCGTATTATATAGCTAGAGATATCATCACTTATAATTATGATGAAAATTAAAGATGTAGGATACTGATTTGATCTATATGAAAATTGAATAAAAAACAAATTGAAAAAGATCATTAAATAATCTACTCGATATGTTACCTTTTGATGCTGATCTTTAGAAGATTCTGCACTGTACTAATTTTGATTTTTTACCTTTCAGAGGCTGTCCAAGGCTTTTTAAGTGTCGTGTCTCATTTGGTTTTGTGACTTTACAATGATCAATCGTATCATATAGCTAGAGATATCATCACTAATAATTATGACGAAAATTAAAGATCTAGGATAATGATTTGATCTATATGGAAATTGAATAAAAAACAAATTGAAAAAGATCTCCAAATAATCTACTCCATATGTTATCTTTTGATGCTGATCTTTAGAAGATTCTGCACTGTACTGATTTTGATTTTTTACCTTTTAGAGGCTGTCCAAGGCTTTTAAGTGTTGTGTCTCATTTGGTTTTGTGACTTTAGATTGCTGATTTAGACTATAGTTGCAGAAAGTTGAATTCCAGAGTCCGGAAGTTAATAAGTAGACGATAATTGGGTCGTTGACAAATTTCATGTCCTAATCGGGTCACTAATCACCCGCAGAAATATCATTATAAATCAGATCTAAGATTCTAAAGTCCATTAGCTTAAAAAATGATTTTTTAAAAAAAAATTTCAATAGCCACGATATTAAATAATGATAACACACTAATCTCTTGACGTTTCTCGTGAAAATGATGGCAATAAAATAAATTCGTTTTTTCAATACACAAACCTTCACTTACCATGGAATCATCATTTAACATAGATTTTATGTCAATTCATATATAATTTAGATGAAATTAACATTTAAATGATTCTATAAAGGGAAATGTTCAACACAAGTCTTAAAACTTGTCAAAAAGTGCAATTGAGTCCTAAAACTTACAAAAAGTTTTAAAATTTGTCAAATTGGTTCAATTGAGTCCTAAAGTTAACACTATCATATTTATTAATGAAAATTGCTAACGTGGCGCTGACGTCATATTTAAAATGAATTTTTTATTTTTCAAATGGCTTTTTAAAATTATTTTTTATTCAAAATCTTTAAAATTAGATTAAAAACTAAAAAGGAAAATCTAAATTCATTTAAAAAAAACTATTCAAAATAATAAAAAAGGCACCGGTGGACTTCCGCCGCCACCCATTGCCGGAGGGCCGGCGAACGGTCGCCGGCCCTAGGTGGGGTGGCCAACCCTTGCCTAGTCGAGGCCTCGCTGGCCACAGGTGAGGGCCGGCCACCCATGCTAGGTCGGGCGAGTACACCTAGATCTAGGCATGCCGACCCTCATGGGGGGCTAGTGGCCATTGCCCGCCCTAGGCGAGTCTTCGTCGGCCCTCATGAGGGGCCAGTGACCGTCGCCCGCCCTTGCCTGGGGTCGGTGAGGGCTGGCCACCCCCGCCCAGGGCCAACAACCGTCACCAAGCCCCTCCGACAATGGGTGGCGGCGGTGGGGGAGAGGAGAGCCGATGATTTTTCTTTTTTTAAACAATTTTTAAAAATAAAAGTTTAATTTTTCTTTTTAGTTTTTAGTGAAAATAAGATAAAATAAATAAATCTTTTAAATTTTTTTAAAAATGAATAAAAATAATTTAAAAAATCCATGGAAAATAAAAAATTATTTAAAATGCCATGTCAACATTTTTAACGGAAAAGACTAATGGTGTTAACTTTATGATTTAATTGAATCAACTTGACAAGTTTTATAACTTAATTGCACTTCCTTGATAAGTTTTAGGACTTATGCTAAACATATCTCTTCTATAAATTAGATAATTTAGAATTCAGAAATTGCCTAAACGAAATAGTTAAAGTTTTCCACTAAAATAATAACCAAATACCTCATCTTGAAGCCATAAGATTAATATATGTATATATCCATATCAAGTCGCATGATCTTTATTTTCAAATTAATTGACTGCCTCGTTACTGAGTCATTATTAGACCTTAACTACTAAGACCGGGTCATGATTAAGTTCACCTCAACCATCAAATTATATGATTGCCTCATTTAGGCATGGTGGGACGTTCTGATTTTTATCCTAACCACCAGGTGTAACTTTATAGTTTGTGTCGAATTCTAACTCTTCTCCATACAAATTATAACTATAAGGTGTATTTTTTTTTTTTTACATAATCTTTTTTTTCATTGATTTAACAATTAGACAGAAGAATCTTGAATTGAAAGGAAAAATATACAATTAGAGAGTCATATATGACCACGATGAGATCCTCCACTCTATGAGTAGAAATTTCAAAATTTACCCATTAAGATAAATGATTAAAGCGATAGACCTAAACGTTGATTATACCGTTCCACATAATGCGACAATAATGTGCTGAGCAGTATTGATTTGTTGATAATTTGGAAGTGTGGTAATGATGATTTAATACTTCCTCTTTCTGGGGAAAATTTCAAATGAAACCTTGAAGTAAGTCTTTTTTTCAACAGAATTCCTAAAATGAATCTTGTATCAAATAAGGTTATGAAGTAGCCAGTTTCATCTCAAAACACACCCTAGCACCTAGGCTGGCAAATTCTCCATCGCATCTTCAAAGTTCAAGTTGTGGTGGACATCCTAAAAGATTTTTGAAAACTCTATCCAATTGAAGAGCTCTATAGTTTCCTTAAGTTTTGCTTATTTTCTCCCTCGGTATTATGAACAAACAAGAGTTGATTTTGGCCATTTCCAATGCCTTAGATGGTGAAAAGAATTTAAACAAAGTCCAACAACAATGTAGGAAGACTACATAAGTGGAATCGGGGTCGATAGAGAATTCTCATGATAGCAAAAATCTAAAAGATATCAATATGATGCGAATGCATAAAGAGAATATATATATATTTCTAACTAATATACCATATTTTCTTTCATTTGTAAACTTTGCGCAAATAACGTTGACCACATTAATAATTTTTAGAGAAGGGAGATGATGTTTCGAAAGTACTTAATGACTTTTTGTTGTCTAGACATTATCATAATAATCCTTGGGGAGAAGAATAGTGTAAGTGCTATAACTTTCGTATGACTCTCATTTGAGGGTTATAATTTTATTTTGGCTCTCTTAGGATGCATTTGGTAACATTTTTGTTTTGAAAAATAATTTCTTTTTAGATATAATATTTTTTTTTCTATTTCTATTCTCTATAATAATTTCTAAGTAAAAGAATGCATTTTGTAATTACACAAAATTTCTATTCTTCACATAGAAAAAAATATGAATGTGTTTGGTATAATTCACAATTTTTTTTTATTTGTTTAAATTTTTTGATAGTTTTTGTGGATTTCTCTTTTTTCCTCTTTTTTCTTCTTGCTCAGCAGCCACCACACGACTAGTGACCAAGGCTAATGGCAGTGGCCAACACCCGGTGGCTAACCATTGGTTGGGGGGCAATGGACGGCAAGGAGCGAGGAGCAAGAAAAATGAACAAAAAAATTTTTTTTTTAGAAATTGTTCCTAAAAAAAGAAATTATTTTTTTCTAATTATTTTTTTTGTTCCAAATCTAGTCTCTGGTTACTTTTCTATTTTAGGGAATAGGAAAAGTAATCGACGTTACCAAATAGATTTATATTATTTTTTTGCTTCAGGGAATAGAAGAACGGAAAAACAAAGAAATTGGAACATCAACAAACAAACCCTTATGTGTCACATTGGAATAAAATTAATTATTTGAGTGCCATTTCCGGCCAATCATCCTGCATGGATTTTTTAATTTTTTCCTTTTAAATTTTTTTTCAAGGTTAATGCCTTTCTTACCTTTTTAGGGCTGGTGATCGACTCTTAAAAAATTCAAAGAAAAATTAAAATTATTAAAAAATTATCCATATCAATGTTAACGAAATTATGTGAAATGATTAGCATTCACATCAAATTTTCCAGTGAAATAAATCACTGATAGCACTCAAGTAAACAAAATAAAGTTATGATATTTAAGTGAATACCGTAAGAAAATTATGATATTAAGGTTGTTCTTATCTCAATTCTTGGGCTATTCATACCTCTTTTTATTTTTTTTTTTCCTATTGTTGTCGAGGATTTTCCATAAGTTTGACTTTTGAAGATGTGACAACGGGTGGAGTGATTTTCTTTTGCATCATTCTTTTGCAGGGTACACCTTTGATCGGGAGCCTTAGTCAAACAAAAAAGCAGCTGATTTTGCAGACAGCACCAACAGCTGATTTTGTATTCAATATTCATTTTGAGCGTCATCAATGACACAAAAACTTTATTGATTGGGCCACGCTTACCCTCTTCAGTGTCTTCAAAGGGTTGATAGAACCCTAAATGTCGTATCATTCCTCCATAGCTCTTTTGCCCGCATATGCAAGACCCAGTTTTATATTTGAATAGTGACCCAGTTTTATAAATCGGCCGGAAGAACTTGTTAGGGATTCTTTAAGCTTAATTTGACCATATTCTGCTAGCTTGTTAAGAGTTCATTGTCTCATGGTTAATGACCAAACATGTATCCATAAAAATAGTGGTGGATGCATATCTAACTTAGGGAGGTGAGACAAAAATAATTGCAATACAAAACTCAGAGGAGGGAGAGGGAGACATCACAATCTCGTATAGTATTGTATAGAGTATGGCACATGGTATGATAAAGTTTCAATAACTAACAAGCCGTTGGGCTAGCAGAGTGATGTAGTCCGCTCTTCCCCTCTACTTGTCACTATATAGAAATATGAGAATCATTCGTGAAAAAGTTCGAGATATTATGTTCATCCTAAGTGAAAAGTACAATTTTTTCAAGTGTTATTTGTATTAGGAAATTTCAAAAAAAAAAAAAAATCTAAAGGAGACCAAACTAGTTTGGTTAGATTTTTTGGCATTTTTTGTCTTGTCTTGCTAGGTATCTCACTTGGGCAATTTGCTTCGTATGACTTTGTGTGCTCATGATGATATTGAAAATGGTTTGGGGTTGTGCAAACTATCCTGATATATATATCTCAAAATCGCTTTCCCCTATTTGGTGTATAGTTTAGTTCATTCTTGCCTCTTTTGTCATCCTAGAAACTTACCAGGAACTGCTCATTATATAGACCCTCTAGCCCTAGTGATCATTCTTTGCCTTCGTTGGAGCAGGTGGTTACATTTGCCATCTAATACTCAATTGATGCAAAATTGCAGAGAAGATAAACATTTAGGCACATGTTCTTTCTTTTTCAGACTAAGATGACAACATTCAACAGTGTTTTCACAAAACCGAAGTTTTTACCACAAAAAGGCAGAATTAAGATTGTACCAGAAGATTACCTATAGTTCAGGCTCAGGCTGATTGATGTAACAAATCCAATTAAGCCTTTTTGTTCAATAGTTCAGAAAGTATGCTATGAGTCCCAGAACCTAGTTCATAGTGCAAACATTTCCCAATATCATGATAAGCTCTCTTGATCCCAAAAATGGTTTCTGAATTCTCTCATCCTGAAAAATCAAGAACTCCTCTCCAGGCGCAGTAGCCTGAATACCTATTCTATCAACATAATCACGAAAGATAACAAAAAGGTCTAAGTTAGGGATTGATGCATACCAATTCGGACAAAGAAGTAACGACCTTAGTTTGATGTCGGGAAAATAGTGATTGCGAATCAGAGAGTTGCATCCATCTGCAGCGACGAGCAAATTTCCGTCTACTTCCGCAGTTTCTCCGGTGTCAAGGACTTGGGCCCTACCGATCGCTTATCACTGGAAACAGAGAAAGAGAGGAAAACATGGCCCCACAGGAATATTTCTAGTGGCAATGCAGAGAACAGGTGGTCATGCAGACTGGACCAATGTGCTGCCCTATGATTGAAATTCTCATCTCTTGCTAGTATCTTCCTGGATTTCTTGTCATTGATTGCTTGGTTCTAGCACAAATGGGCGCGTAACAAGTTTGGTGAGAACCAGGATACAATTTTGAGTGCCACATAACAAGCAAGATCAATTTCTATATGTTCAACTACAGAAAAGGAAACGGACCCATATCTCCTGGAAGAGCTTAGCATCTCCTCTCAGTGTCAAGCAAAGCAGGAACTTGACAATCAAGGTGCAAGAAGAAAGACATATTCCGCGCCAATTCTTTAGTAGCTGCGATCTTAACTTTAAGGCATATCATAATTCAAACCTTAGGAAGACTTGGAATAGACTGAGTTGATCATATGAAATTCCCTTACAAGATCAATGGCGAGAGGGGAGGTGATGTCATGGAGTAGTTCAGGTGTCCTGTCATGCCCCGAACCTCTACAGCCACACGACAGCTTGTGCCCATCGAATCTTTACTTATCATTTGGTCATTCGATTATGACATCCTAAGAGGCATCACCGACCCAAATCGTAATAACATTAAAACGCACAAACAGAAACGTGAACAAATCTCCAACCACCAAATAGTAGGGATAGTTAAAATATAGTCATATATATATATAAGCTTCATAAGTCATTATATCATACGAAGTGGGTTCAACATTAAACAACCAGCTTCACATATCCGACATGGATAACCGCTCCGCCACTCCTCCAAAAAGGACCCGAGGGTAAATCTACGCCTCTAATACTACAAGAGTGGTCCAAAAAGTGCTAACAACCCACACCACTCCCTAAGCTCCTATGGCCTCTAGCTCCTTGAAGATCAACTCGGTGTCGGACTTAGGGTTGGACACTTCCCCATTGGGAATCTACCCATCCTTGGCATCCCAACTGATGCCTTTCCCGAAGCCTCCAACATTGGGTGGACTGTCTAAGTTGTGGATAGGACCATGATTCTCATTGCCCACCCAAAAATATCATGCCACAAATTGGTGTAGCACAAGGTTAGGCAAACCCTCATCGACCCAGGTGGTTGTGACATATCGTGTGTAGTGCGCGTTGACTATTCCCACTACTAGGTACTTCGTCACCTCCTAACTACACTCGATAGGGAGGCAAAAATGAATCTAACGGAATGGTTAAGTCATTCTTAGAGCTTGAAAACATTTCAACAAACAAGTATGAGATAAATTTAATGAGTAAACTTCCTAGACTTCGCGGAGAAGTCGTTCACCTCGGAAACGTCCTAAACATGCAAATATCTATTGACGGGGAAACATGGCAACACACTTCTTACTTTACTCTCATTGATCTCATAACAACTTGTCTACCATATAAAGCCATCAAAGTAGATGCATAGGCAATTTTATAACATAAACTTCATGTTGAGACAACATATGAATACACATTATGTCATGCCCCAATCCTTGGGCATGCACCCATCTCTCACCTTGGTCGATTTATAGTGATGTCCCAGGACGCATCGCCAACCCTTCAATTTTAATACGCATGTGGAAGTATATAAAACAATCCCCAGACAATAAAACAATGGGATAGGAAAGTAGGACTAAATTCTGAACTTTAAAAACAATCACACTTATATACATTGCAAACCAGTGCACATATATATAGGTGAACTACTAAGTCGGATTCAATTGAAACAAGTTGAGAATTAAGGTCTACAAGCAAGGGTGGGGGTTCCACAAACTACGGATCCTCCTCTTCCTCTCCATCATCCTCCACACTCCAATTGGAGCCTTCAGCAGACTGCATCGGACTTTCGAGATCTTCAAAATCCAGGTCTATTGTATCTAGAGACCTAAAATGTTGTCCCACAACCGAGATGAGACTACATCTCAGCAAGTTCTACCCCTAAAGACCTTATTAGGGAAGCCAATACACCTTAGGCTGCCTAAGCACAACACGAGTCAGAGAACTTACATTGACCTCAATTCCATCATACAAATCAGCAGTATATATAGATGCTTTATATCACATCAACCAATCATTGAATTACATCATCACGTCAATTAAGAACTCAGATCGAATCATTGATCAATCGACTTAGTCGATTATATGTCATCTCAACCTTTTCTTAGTCGGCCCATCTCATACTATTTATAAGTCTATTTATATTAGGACTGCTCGCTCTAAGCTAATAAATAGATAGTCTAGCTCGCACTAAACTAATAGGGTTAAGGTATATTGTTTTTGCTAAGCTAACATATCGTTCGCGGGCTAATATAGTATATCGGTATACTGCTCTCATTAAACTGACATATCGCCCGCAGCTGATATAGTATACCTCTGATGCTCACCTAAGCTGATAAAGTGTATTGCTCTTGCTAAGCTGACATATCGCCACAAGCTGATATAGTATACTAGTATACTGCTCTCACTAAGCCGACATGTCAGAGCCGAATGATGATATAGTATACTATTTTGATCATTCAATCAATTCTATCTTTTATCATTCTTGATAAAATAGCCGTGTGTGAGGATACGATCAACCTTAGTCAAAATATCATACTTTTACTTTTTGAACATCCCACCAATTTCAACATCCCATATCATATTTTTAGCGCTATAAACCGACGCTCAGTTATTTTTCAATTAATAACCAAAATTATTTAGTTTAGGAATAAATCCTAAAATTACTAATAAATCAATTTAGCACAAATCAATGCTCAAATAAATAAATGGACTGTACCACAATAATCAGCATAAAATTTTGATCGTCAACTATCCCTGCCTAATTTCTGGAAAATAAATAAATAATTAAATAATTCCAAAATTATTAAATAAATTCAATAAATCCAATTTAGGCCTGTAATGCCTAATTGGAAGCCAAGACGAGCTCGGAAAATTACCGAGACTCGTTCAATAAATGATAGGACTTGTCTACTTGTTAAGTACGACAAACCGTTTGCCTAACATGCATAAGTAAATCCCTAATTTAATTATTCTAATGTAATTTATCCACCTAATTGCACTTGATTAAATATAATCAACCCCTAAGCATTATTAGCATACTAATAAGGGATTAGTGAGCAAAACTCACTCGTTTAATAATTTGTTCAGGTTGAAATGTCGGGAACGTCACGAGGGACGTTTTTCTCCAAAACGGGCCTAGGGTTCGGGGCACACAAGCACCTCAAAGCAGGCCTAGAAGTGGTTGTGATACCCACAAATGTAGTTGTTGTTCTTGGTTGGAAATGGAAGGAAATCAACTAGGTTTAGGCAGGAATTGATCGGGAAAGAGGAAATAGGCCAAACCGGGCCTATATGTAGACTCATAGGGGTCGAATGGGATCGGGACAGCTCTGGTTGAGCTCCACCAGCTCCGAAACAAAAGCAGGGATGGCGTGAAAGGCAAGAGGGACGGACGGCATAGGCGGTGGCTCATGCATGGACTACGAGCGGTCCAATGGTCCAAGCGGCGGCGTGAGGCGGCGGCGGTGGCTCCGGCTTCTTCCTTGGCTTGCTGGTTTCACACAAGGCAAATGAAGGAAGAGAGAGAGAGAGTGTGGACGGCAATGAAGGAGAGAGAGATAGGAGTGTGGGGCAAGTTTTGATTTTGGTGGGTCATTTGGCCAAGTTTTTCCACCAAATTATCCCCCCTTTACTTGCCCACCACACCAAGATTCCATAGTTGCAAATGAGCCACACACACACACTTCCCCACAACTTCTCAAATGGTCCAAAATGGCTAATATGAGGGGGAGTTACAAATTTTGAGGGAAATGACTTCAATTGGTTGCTCAATCTTGCTCCATCTATCCTCATTTGGTCTCCATAAATTAAATTGACACATCAACACTTCAATTGACATTTTTCCTAACCCAATGAACCATCTTGGATCTCAATTTAGTGACAAAAAAAAAAAAAAAAATCCTTGGCCCTAATTGAACAAAAATGGTCTTAAGCCAACTTTTTCCCAAAAAGTCTCGATTGTTAGAAAAATCTTCTGAGACTGAGTCAATGTTCTTAGAATTTATTGTGACATGACAGAATCTTTAATTTTTGAAATCGACTTTCAATTCACGGTTAATTTCCATTCGGCACATTTTTATCGTGACCTAGACTACCGGGTAATTTCCGGAGATTTTTAGTGCAAATGTTCCATGGTCGATTTTCTTCGAGTCATAATGAACCCACTTGACACATTGGCGACTCTCAGTTATCGTGTAAATCTTGAGGATTCAAATATGGACATGGGGTTCCAAAACAATAGAAAAATTAGTCTAATGTCGATCGACGAGAATTTTTCAATTTAGTGGTGTCACCCACAATTAGTCACACATCTCAGTCGAATTAACCTATCTCTAATCTCAAATCAATTTTATATTGTGCCATAATGACCTCTAAAAATGAGCATGGTCGAGAAACCGATTCTTGGTCGAATTCCAAAAGTCTATAACATTAAAAATTCCTTGATAGCGTCCCTCAATAATCTAGTTATCTCCACAGTGATAAGCTCTGAGAATAGTCATATAGACACGTTAATGAAATGCCCGATTTATTCAGTAGAAAACAATGTTGAAAATTTGGGATGTCACACATTACGATCTAAGTCATGTGCTCATGCCATGCACTTTCCTCATGTAACTCATACATATATCGTTGACACACATGTGCAAACTATGGCATCATTCTCATCATATGCAATAGGTATTCATGCACTTTACACACGTGGTGTCTCAAGAATTGCATGGCATCTCATACTATTAGGCAATCCTCGAGACCATGCTTTCAAATTATTATGGCCACTTAGGACCCAAAGAACTGGAAGGTTCGCAAATTATTGGCGTAACCGGACATCATCTCGTCCCATAAAGCACGACATCCCGTTGACTTGGGGCATTCCTATAAGGAGCTTCGTTTTGAAATCCATTCACGAACGGCATCTCATTAACTTGGAGGCATTTGAACTTTATTAGGTATTGTCCTATGTAAAAATGCATTAGGACGGGTCCACACCCCGTGTAAAACGCATCAGGGTCTTAGGTGATCACATGGTCATACCATCACATACTCCATTTTTTATCTTTCTCATTGAACCCATGTGATGCTCATGCAATGTGCAACTCCACTTGTCAAATGCCATCATTCAATACACATACATCATTTATATGACACACATATGCACCATTCACTTCCCAAACTCATGACATATAATCCACATAACATTTTTAACCATTAATCCACATAGCACCTCATCCAATCGACATAGATAACCATTAAAACACATGTCACATAACCCAAATAACATGGTTAACCCTTAAACCACATGTCACATAATCAAAACAACATGTTTAACTCCTAAACCACATGGCACATAACCTAAATAACATGTTTAACCATAGAATCACATAGCACATAACCTAAATAACATGTTTAACTATATAATCACATAGCACATAACCTAAATAGCATGTTTAACCATAGAACTACATGTTACATGTGACATCTTGAATTTCGACCCCGTCCTGATAATATGAAATGGGCATTTCGTTGACATGACTATGGTCCCATTTCTCTGAGTTGGCCACTCACGAGTTAACTAACCTATTAGGTGAAGCCGTTAAGGGATATAAATGCGGTAGACCTGAGAATTCGATCGGAAATCGATTGCTCGGCCGTGATAATTGCAAGGGTCAATACAACACCGTTATAATTGCAGTGATTCCGCATGATTATGAAATTCATGTCGAACGACACTAACCCGGTTTTCTATCGATTTTATATTCGGTGCCCGTAATTGAAACATTGCGATTTTTACAACAATTAAGAGTCACCTAAGAAGTCGAAGATGCACAAATGCATTAAAATCCCTAAAAGCTACCCAATAGGTTAGGTTGTACTAAAATTGCGTTCGGTCAATTTTAACCACGAAATTGAACTCAGTTTCGGGATTTGAAAGTTCAAGCATGTCACGATTTATTTTTAGGACCTCATCTCATCTTTTGAGAAATTTCCGTTGAGCCGGGAATTATGCAGAAAAATCAAATTTGGCAAGAAGAAAATCAAGAAATTCGGATGGGCACCTTCAATGGGATTTTTGGCCTTCAAATTGAATTGTTTTGTGAAGACTTGAAGGGAAATTGTAGGGATTGCTGCGATGGCTTTTTTGGGCCATCAAATTGAAGTAATTGGTGAGGAATTGAAAGAAAATGGATGGAAATTCGTATGGCTGCTGAAAGGGGTTTATTTTGGCCTTCAAATTGGCTTGGTTTGTGAGAGAATTGAGAGAAAATTGGCTATTGGTTGGTGCTTTGACAAAAGAGGATGAAGACTTTGTGGCACAAACCACTCAAGTGCCAATATATTTCAATTGACTTGCCATTGGTTCATGCATGGACTTGCATGGCCCCTTGTCCCCCTCTCTCTTCCCTCTCTCCATTTGTGCATGAACCCTCTGCAGAACAGCCCCTATCTTCTTCTTTTCCTCTACAAGTTCATGCCACCTTCTAGCCTTCACGCCTAACTCCAGCCGCACCACTCCACCAAGCTTAGTCCACCCGTCCATGTTGCCGTCCTCACCGCCTGCTGGTCGAACCACCTGCCACTAGTCCAAGCCGAACCACCTTAGCCTCGACCAACCTCTAGAACAGAACCGGTTTCCCCTCCCTTCGGCTGAGACTTGTAAGGTTATTTTTAGCCTCTTTCGACCCTCCTTTGAAGTTACCGTAGACACGAGATCTCACTGCCGTCGCGATGCCGTCACCGTAAGCCCATTGCCTCGCTAATCCATTGAGTTAATTCTTTAATCTTTGATTAGATTGTTAATTGTACTTAGGGGGTTAGATTAGTGCTAATTAGCTTAGTTAAATTAGTATTAAGTGAGATTAGCCTTAAAATGGATTAGTGTTAATCTAGCTTGGTTAGATTAGCCTTAATATGGATTAGTGTTAATCTAATTAGTTAAATTAGCACTAATGAGAATGGTTTAGCCTAATTTAATGGATTTCTCTCAGATCAGTTTACTGGATGCTCGCCGTGTGCCATTTTTGTGAATCGAAATGTACTACAATTTTGAGGTTGATTTTTTTATTAAGAAATGTTTTAGATATCTTCAGTTATGACATATATTTTACCTAAGATTTTATGGATTTAAAAGAATAAGATTTCATCTTCGTTAAAAATAAAATAGAACCTTTATTTGTGCTAGAAACTATAACATTTTAGTATTCAAGTGATTTTTATCAACTCTTAGGGTTCGATTTTTGAAAGAGTTTCTTCACAAAAGTTGTTCATCACATCTTTAAGTTTAATTTAGTTAAATTTTAGATCAAACGGGTGAGTTTTAGATCTCGAACTAAATTGATTTTGAAAACAAACTTTCTGGACACGGACACGGTTTTTGTAACGGATTGAGCAAATTACTTCTCTTAATATAGATAGATCTGGCTAAGGTGTCTCATGAAAAATATTCGTTTACGTGTCATTTATAACATATTTAAATTTGAGAATTTTCTGAGCTCTTTTGGTTAGGTTTTGAATTTAAACTTGGAGACATGCGAATGGCCCGATTTCTGCCGGTTAGGGCTGATTGTGATTTTGTGGTTGTTCTTGGTGTCTTGCTTGTTGAATAAGGATATATGTTGTGATTTGGTGGATTTTTGGCATGCTGAGGACTTATGTGTGATAGGACAAGATTAATTGCTCTATGTGGGTTCCATAAAAGGACAAGATTAAACTTGCATCTGACCCAATTTCTGCCGTGGGTTCCATTTTGTGGTTTTTTCTTGTTTCAATAAGGATATATGTTGTGATTTTGTGGATTTTTGGCATGCTTATATAGGACAAGATTAATTGCTCTATGTGGGTTCCAAGTTTTTTGTCAAAAGAGGACCTTATAAGCTTTTAAACTTGGAGACATGCGAATGGCCCGATTTCTCGCCGCTTAGGGCTGATTGTGATTTTGTGATTATTCTTGGTGTCTTGCTTGTTGAATAAGGATATATGTTGTGATTTGGTGGATTTTTGGCATTCTGAGGACTTATGTGTGATAGGACAAGATTAATTGCTCTATGTGGGTTCCAAGTTTTTTGTCAAAAGAGGACCTTATAAGCTTTTAAACTTGGAGACATGCGAATGGCCCGATTTCTGCCAGTTAGGGCTGATTGTGATTTTGTGATTATTCTTGGTGTCTTGCTTGTTGAATAAGGATATATGTTGTGATTTGGTGGATTTTTGGCATTCTGAGGACTTATGTGTGATAGGACCTTATACGCTTTTAAATAGAAAATAAATGAGGTGTTGAGTCCGGACACCAAAACTCAATTGCCCAATAAAACAATGAGATTTTAAACTAGGTGTATGCAAAGTTTGATGGATTAATTTTGAATATGTGAGCATGTGACATCCTGATTTTCGGATTTATTTTTGATTGAATAAGTTGGGCTTTTTATCGACCTATTGAATAGTTATTTTCTTTGAGCTAATCACTCACGAGACAACTAGTCTATCGGGTGAAGCCGTTAAGGAATCTAAATGCAATAAACTTGATAATTCGATCAGGAATTGACTACTCGACTGTGCTAATTTGCAAGGGTCATTACAACACCATTAAAATCGATTAGAAATCGGAGATAGGTTGTTTTGACAGAGACTTGTGATTAGTGTGCGGGTGATTCCACCTAATTGCAAAATCCTCGTCGAACGGCATTAGACTAATTTTTGTGTCATTTCTATACCATGTGCCCGTATTTGAAATCTCGAGATTTTCACGACAATTGAGAGTCGCCAATGGGTCAAAGATGTATAATGTGGCTCAAAATTTATTTACCACAGGTCAATTGCACCTAAAATTCTTAAAAGATACTCGGTATGTTAGATCACATTAAAATTGCGCCAAATTGAAATTAACCATGAATTTTAACCCGATTTTAGAAATTGAAAGTTTTATCATATCACAATTCATTTTAGAAATGTTGACTCATCCTCTGAAGGTTTTTCTGTGGACCAAGATTTTTGGCGAAAATTCAAAGTGGGGCCATTTTGGATCGGGAAAATTGAAGGACCGTCTTTTAGCGCATCGTTGGCTATCAAGTTGGTTTAATTGACAAGAAAAAATCATGAGATGGGTGATGGCATCTTGGTTAAAATTATTGGCATCAAATTAGGTTCATTTGAGGGAGAATTGAAGGGGAATTTGGACCAAAATTTAGATGAAGGAGGTGCAAATTTGTAGGCCAAGGGTCCCTCAACCTTTTGGACCATTTGGGAAGCTTGTTAGAGAAGCCAAGGGGCTACAATTTGGCTAAGGATGCCAGCCAAGGTGATGGGGGCCTTGCAATGAGTGTTTGGGGATAGAATGAAGACTTTTGAAGCAATGGTGGCCCCCCCTCCAATCTTCAACAACCCTTCTTCTAGGCAGAAGTCCAGCACAAGTGCCACAACTTGGCACGACGGGACACTTAAGTGCCATAACTTCAAAACGGTACACTTAAGTGCCATTTTTTTTTTCGAGTGGGACACTTAAGTGCCACCTCCGGCGACCTTTGCCAGAAATCCTACGTGGCAATATTTTATTATTATTATTTGCTTTAAAGTTATGGCACTTAAGTATCCCGGCATGCCAAGTTATGGCACTCCAGGTGTCCTCACCTCCTTCTTCTACATTTCCAGCCACCCTTTTTCCATTGTTGAAGCTTTTTGTGAACTCAAAGAACCAGATGATAGCTAGCTCTCCCATCTCTCTATCTCTCCTCTTTAGCCCCAAGCAAATTCATAGCATTTTCTCCCATGTTTTCCGTCTTTACCTATTTCTGCTCTAACTACATTTCTCTGAAAAACTAAGTTAAAAGTTGTCTTTCCATCAGAATTAGCCTTCGTGCCACCCACCATCGTGCTTAGAAGGCCCAAACCATTTAGGAGGACCCGCCGCTTGCTGAACAAAGCTATCGGCCGACCCGTACGCCAACCGAAAGAAATCGATCACCAATCCGTTGGTCCACCTGACAGCCTGCACTGCCTCGCTGTTTCGCCCATTTCAGCCATTTTTATTCTATTTTGACCCTACCTCCACCCATACTAACCACCAACAGGTCCCTCTTGACCCCCAAGTGTCGTTGGTCGTCGACCAACCCCTCGTTAGAGCTCCAGCCAAGCCTATTCAGCTCTATTTCTTCTCTGGCGGTCCAATTTTCAGTGTTTTAATGGGAGGTAGAGGTTGTTGCTGTCGTTTTAGCCTCGAGACCACCTTAGATCATCATGGTAGAGGTTCTCGAGTGTAGCCTCCGTTGTTGCCACCACATCCGTGTCTCTAGCCTATTTAATGGGTGAGTTTAGCTCATAATCCTTTGATTAATGCTTAAACTTACTTAGGAGGTTATTTATGCTTAAGGGTTAATTAGATTAACTTAGGTATGGATTAGTGATAATCTAGAATGGTTAGATTAGCCTTAGAATGGATTAGTGTTAATCTAATTAGTGATATTAGAACATTTGAGGATGGATTAGTCCAATTCAATGGACCTTTTGCAATTTTGATCTCTAGACCATCATCGTTTGCTATTTTTGTAGATCGAAATGAGATGTGAATTTGAGGTCAATTCCTTATGGAGAAATGTTTTAAACACCTTCAGCTATAACATATATTTTAGTCATGATTTTTTGAGATTTCAAAGTATGAGATTTCAACTCCGTCATTTGCAAATAGAATCTCGGATTATGCTAGAATTTGTGACCTTTCGGGATTCTAGGGGTTTTTATCAATTCTTAGGTTTCGAATTTTAAAATGGTTTCTTCGTAAAAGTTATTTGTCACATTTTCTAATTTAATATAGTCAAATTTTAGATCAAATGGATAAGTTTTGGATGTCGAACCAAATTGATTTCAAAAAATAGATTTTCTGGAAACACACACGCTTTCTATCTTTGGATTGAGTGATTTACTAAGCTTAATCTAGAATGATTGATTTTATCTGTTCTTTATGACATATTCAAATTTGGGAATTTTCCAAACTTGTTTGGTTATGTTTTTGGATTTATATTTGGAAAGCACAAGTGACCCGATTTCTGCCAATTATGACTGATTTTAGTTTGGTAATGGTTATTGATACTTTACTTGCTTTAATTAGTATTTTTAATGACTTGTACATTTAATTTATTAGTTAATTAATTCTAAAAATTCACTGTTCACGCACACTCTCCACGAAACATTGTTCACATGCACTGTTCACCCAAGAATGAAAAGTGCCTAATTTCATGTGTTTTGATCTTATAAGGTGATTTGAGCGCATAGATGCATGGGCATCCACATGAATTGAGTAATTTTCACAAAAAAAAAAAAAAAAAAGAAATATGCTTTGTCCAGGGCACACCAAAATGGATCGCCCTTAGAGGAAAAATGATTTGAAATTTTATATGCAAGCATGGTGCATTGATTAAATGCTCAAAGATAAGAATGGAGTCTTAATGGTGTGTTTGCGTGATCAAAACTTAGACCACCACCCAACTAGAGTTTGGGGGCGATACCCGGCGGGAGTTGGAAGCCGATCGCAATAGATTTTAGACCGATATCCCTGTTTGGGAAACCATCTAAACGGGAGTTCTAGACGTAGCCATGCCTAATGGGGCAAGATGAAGCCTGATATTTATCGATAGCCTAGCGGGAGTCGGATGAGTGCTGATTGGAAAGTTAACCATGGCTGGAAGGTTATTAATAACTAGAGCACGCATGAGTTTTGAGCTCAATGGTTGCTGACTAGAAAGTTAGCCATGGCTAAGAAGTCATAAATTAACTGGATTGTCAACTAGGAGTTGACTGTGGCCGATGGGCCATAAGAATTGAAAACACCCGTGAAGGTTGAGATGGTTGGACCTTATTATGAGGTAAAATTGTGTAATGCAATATGGGACATGTCATAACGATTTTACCTTATAATCGGGACCTGTGAGATCGAGTGATGCATGATAGGTAGCGCACTAAAGTGCAAGCGCATATGTGAATCATAGCATCTTTAGTTTTAATTATGCATGAGTTGAGCACATTGTTTATGGTATGCACGCATGAATTGATATCGTGTAAGGTGTGACAATGGCCAAATGAGATCGCTTGTGACACAACTCACATGTGATTAATGAACTACATCATCTAATGGCCATATGCATTGCGTATATCATGTTGAATTATAACGTGGAAGGTATGTCATATCAGGTAAGGTTGCATGAGAACCGACTATTGTTTTGTTGGTCATGGATTTGTTTGTGGGGTGGTTCTGAAGAAATACCCCGAGTTGAGTTGGTGTTCTAATCGGGGACTAGGGGGAGGGCTCGTTGAGATTTATATCTCTCTGGTTATTGTATAACCAATTTCAGATCCCTAGTGTGAAGAACCCGGATCTTGAAGCGGAAGGATTAGAAGCATAGGTGGCTCAGTAGTTCTTTTTAAGATAGACCTTCTGTATAAACTTTAGGTGTTTATGAAAGTGTATTTGATTTAAAATTGATTATCCTACTTTTCCATCCTATATATGTTATTGTTGGGGGATTAGTTAATTCGCTTCTGCATATGCAATAAAATGAAAAGGGTCGACAACGAGTTCTAAAAACGTCGCAAAATTTTATCAACCATTGAGGGATGTGTGCACACTCAACATTCGAGACGTGATAGAGCACCTATGAATTTATTTCTAAACTATTTGAACAAAAAGGGGGGGGGGTTACTAAGGTTTGTTTTCGAAAGAGAGGGTTGGAAAAGAAATTAGAAAAGAAATATGGTATCGAGTTTGGACGCCAAGTTTTATGTGCTCAATAAAACAATGAGGTTTTATACTAGATGCATGCAAATTTTGGTGGATTAATTTCAAATACGTGACCCCGTACGAATTTATTTCGGAAAGTTTGAACAAAAAAAGAGTTACTAAGTTTATTTTTAAAAAGGGATTTTTGGTGTTTTGGCAATATGATAGAAGGTAAAAGTTGACTAGATTGATGATGTGCATACCGGGTTTGGTTAATTAAGTGGTTCAGTTTAATTAAACGCAATTTATTTAATTAATTATATTTACCGTAAATTGTGCCAGGATAGTCGGTTAGTGAAATTTTACGCCAATCATTATGGTTGTGTTTATATGTGAAATTAATTGCTTAATTATGTAATTGAGTGCTTGATTGTCGGTTTTGACTATTATTGCAAAAAGTGATTTTTGGGTATTTAATTAAAACAATACCGAGTGTTGGTTTTTGACGCCAAAAGTATTTTATGTACTAAATAAAATCATGGAATTTTGAAATGAGAGAGTATCATGTTTTATGATTCAATTTAAAGGTGTAACCACGCACAATTATTTTATCGGGAATCTCTAATATGAAAAAAATTGGCCAAGTTCATTATTTGAAACGGAAGTATTTGAATGCAAAGCACGATGTTCTTGGTCGAGTTTGGATGTGCATGTGATCTCTATCAGAACTCGTCACCTGATGAAAGTTGAGGAGGTGATGCTCCTTCGAGAATGCCCTTGACAACAGATGCTGATCGTAGTGATGGTTGGACCGATGCTCCTGTGTGGAATGCCCTTGACAACGGATGTCGGTCGTAATAGAGGCTGGGCCAATGCTCCTTTGGGAATGCCGTCTAAATGTAAACATTGTCATGCCTGACGAAGCAAGACAATACCCGGTTATGCCGGATGACCGCCGACTGATGAGTTAGTCATGGCCGTTGGGTCTAAATAACTGGGACGCTTGAATAAGTGAGATAACCATGCTTGATTATTGGACAAAATTATGTGCCACGGAATGAGACATGTCATAAGGATTTGGCCATATAATCGGGACTCCTATGATTATTTGATGATTGATGTGTAGTGTTCCAGTTATTGAATATATTGCTATATGCATATGTATATGAGATATATTAATGTGCAGGGAGGTGTTGAGGCAAGGTAAGTCCTATATGATACATGTTTAGATTGCCTCTAGGGAACTCTCTTCCTAATCGGGGTTTAGGGTGTTGACTGAAATTTTTATCTCACTCCGTCGTGGTTTAAATATTTTCAGGTCCCTAGAATGGAGGATTCGAAGTCTAAGGTGGAAGGTCCAGAGTTTAGGTGGCTTGGTAGTTTCTTTTGAGATGAGACTTATGTGTATAGACTGGTAGAACCGACTTGCTATGTTTATAAAGTTTGGTTCATGAAAAATGGTTGTCCTGCTTTTACTATCCCATGTTTGGTTGTTGTTCGGGGATTATTAATTTGCTTTTGCATGTGCTTAAAGTGAATGGTTCGGTGACGTGTCCTAGGAACGTCGCAAAATTTTAGTCGATCACCGAAGGATATGCGCATACCCGGGGTTCGAGGCATGACATCACATAACCTAAATAACATGCTCAACCACAAATCACATAGCACATCATCCAAACGACATAGATTACCACTAACCAACAGTTTGGGCTTCAACACACCTTGGGGGAAGGAACAACAGGACTTAACAACGACTAAAGGTTGCTAGTCGTGTGTACATTGTTCTTAAAGGAGCAAGACGATGGCTGGTCACGGTAGTCCGACGGTGGTTCGCGTCGGTAGGGCCTCTGGTGAAGGAAATAAGTGAAGAACGAGCTTGAATGAAGATGAAAATGGTTTGGGGGGTTCGGTTATCCAAGGTGAGGGAGAGAAAGAAGAGAGAGAGAGAGAGAGAGAGAGAGAGTGTATTGAACGTGAGGGGGAGAGAAAAGGGAGGAAAGAGAAAGATCATCCCTCATTAATGCTTTGCCCTTCAAATCTTCGATATCTCTTAACCCAAGGCTTCCATTAAATGAAGATGTGACATTTTGAAGAGGGAAAAGTGAGAGTGAAAGGATGAAGAGAGATGACCGGCGTGAGGAAGATGAGGGAGAGAAAAAAGAATGGTCTTGTCTCCATAAATATTCATCAACTCCTTTGTCTCTTATCAATCAAGCTTATCCAATTTTAGAAGCAAAGATCTAACATTTAATGAAGGGATTGCACTCAAGTACATAGGTGAAGGCTAGGCTAGGCTAGGCTAGGTAACCTTTTTCCCTTCCTCCTTGCTGCCCAAATTCCAATGCTGCCCCCCTTCCTTGCCCTTTTCCATTTTTGCCATTTTGTTTTTAGTCCAATGGGAGGGCATTTTGGTCAATTTACTAAGATTTTGCACTATTCATGAACTATTCATGTCTTTTTGTGCATTTAATGTCAAGATTTTGTTCAAAGTGGGATTGATGGGCTTGAAGGACCCATGGGTCTCCCTTGGCCACCTACACCTTGGGCGTGTGGGCCTTGGGTCGCCCACTTGGGTTCGGGCCCAATGGGTCCTCGCCCATGGCCCGTTTCCACTTTTCCGCACTCAAATGCCTTTGCCAATGAAAAATCGAGTTTTTCGCCCCTAAACAACCTTTCCCGATGTTCTTGTGGCCTATCGATCCTTAAGACACTCTCATCCAAAGATCACTTGTTGGAATGATTCCATTGTGAAAAATTGGGTCAGAATGAGGATGTTACAACTCTTCCCCTTTAAAGAAATTTCATCCTTGAAATTTGCAAGATTGATCACTTCCTCAAATAAATAGGGGTATTGGCTCCTCATAATGTCCTCACTTTCCCATGTCACTCCCTCGGTGCTATGATGCTGCCATACGACTTTGACCAAGGAAATGACCTTGTTGTGCAACATCCGTTCTTTTCTGTCCATGACTTGCACTAGTTGTTTGACGTAAGTCACTTTATCATCCACCTCGATCTCCTTATTGCTCAGCACGTGCGTCAAGTTTGGTTCATACTTTCTTAGCATAGAGACATGGGACACATTATGAACCTGGGCAAGATTTGGTGGTAGTGCCAATCGATAGGCCATGTTGACACCTGAAATTTTTGTCGATGTTTTAAACATTCAATTTGCAAAAGTAAAAAATTGTTTGAAATGAAAAGATAAAAAAATTAATTAGAAATAAGGAAAAACGAAAAAAAAAGAGAGAAAATAAATAAAGAACCAAAAAGAAAACAAAAATAAAGAACCAAAAAGAAAACAAAACAAAAAGAAAACAAAGAAAACAAAACAAAAAGAAAAAAAAAGAAAAAAAAAGAGAAAGGGGATGATGATTTCTCTCGGGGGGCTTTTTCTTTTGGGGGCTCTCTCTCCGGGGATTCGGGTCTTCGGCATTCTCTCTCACGGGGACTTTCTCTCTTGGACGCCCGCAAGCTCTCTCTCGCTCAGGGGGCTTTTGGCCGAACGGACTCTTGCTCTCTGAATCTGAACCTCCTCTTCGGCACTTCCCGAAAACCCTAGAAGATAGAGTAACCGCCGGCGAAGGAGCTCGAGGTGAGGGACTTAGATCCGAAGCCGATCAACGGCGGTGACAGCGACGACGACGACGCCAGCGGTTCTGGTTCCGCCGGATCTGATTCTTTCTCAGTGGACCTCCCCCTCTTGGTTCTCTGCTCGCCGGATCTGGTTCTTTGCTTGCCAGATTTAACTCGATCCGAAGCCGACGGTAGCCGCAGCAACGACGGCGGCGGATCTGGTTCGGCAGATCATCTTCGGTTCGCTGGTGCAGAAGCTCGTTGGACTCGAATCTCTCGGGATTGGGCTCACCGGATCGGTGAGTTCTCTTTCTATCACTCTTGCTCCGTTAGGGTTTCGTTTGCGGTTTCAATCCGTTCGGGTTGTGGATTCTGAACTCTCTCCCTCGGTTCTATTTCGCTGGGTTCTGTTTCGCTGTTCTTTCCCGAGCTCTGGTCGGAGGTAAAGGTCTTCCTCCATTGGTGAGCGATTGAAGATCAAGTGCCAGGCAGTTGAAATTCGTGAGGACCTGCTTTTGTCTTGGAGATCATACGCTTGCTTGCTCGATCGATGCTTCTCTCTCTAGATCAGGTTATTTTTCCTTTTGGTCCAAAAGGGTCGCTACTCACAATTTTATTGAGCTGAAGATAAGTTTCTGTTCACATGATGGCTGTGACAATTTTATTGAGCGGTTCATTTCTCTCATTCTCAACATGCTGCTAGTTAGGAAGGAATAGCAATACTGATTCTTGACACTGAACCTCTACATCAGTATTCTGCTGCTTTTTTTTGACTTATTTCCTGATCTGAATGCCGCAAACATAGATTTAGTCTGGCCGATAGTTTCCCGAGCACACTGATCAGAATGCAATACTTGTTGGAATGGACATTAAGAAACTAGATGCTGAATTTCTGCTTTCGTTGCTATAGAGCTGTAGAAAACTGTTCACCTGATGGTTCTGGATAAAGAAACTAGATGCTGAATTTCTGCGTTCATTGCCATAGAGCTGTAGAAAATTATTAGAGCTGATGGTTCTGGATGAACTTAAGTTTGATGCTTAACTCTGTTGGATTTTACCAAATTTTGAAACTGAGCATGATTCCTATTGTTTGCATGATGAAGTGGATCCTACAAAGTAAGTATTACTCGAGGGAAGTAGAAATGGCTGTTCTGATTGTGGTAATAGGAGTTGTTGTTTGCACTATTATGGATTTTAAAGTCAATGCCAAAAGTTTTATATGTGCTTGTGTGGCTGTCTTCTTCACATTGATGCAGTAAATTTCAATATGCTCATTGCAAAAGAAATATTCGATTGGATCTTTTAATTTGTTGAACAGGACAGCTCCAATTTAAGTTATCTTTCTCCTTACTTTTGGTCCAAATGTTATATTGATTTCTTGATTTGAGATACGGCTGCTTGTAATATGCTGTTTTGCTTCTTTTTCTTCTGTGGCTAGCTGTTGTTAGTATTGAAATGGAATGGTCAATGTGTCGCGATTTCGTATGACTGATAGACTTTTTGTTTTGGCTTAAATGAATTGATAGATAAGGTTTGCTGGTCTTGAGCCCTTCTAGACACAAAAAATACACTTGTAGAGCTTCGATTTGATATGTAGCACGCCCTGAATAGACATCATCCGGTCATCGAAAAATACCGACAAAGTCTGTCAATTCTGCAGTAGTTTTTTTAGGTTGATTTGCTGTTTTGACCTACTGCAATTTTCTGTTTTAACCGGAATGAGCTGGAAGATGTTGTTATTAGGACTTAATGTCTTCTAGAGATTTGTAATAGGCTTCTCAAAATTTCCATTGACATATTATATGTGCGATTTGATCATCATTTGCCCTGCCTTTCTTTTTTTCAAATCGAGCTTTGAAATCTGGAATTTGTCTTGAACTGCAATGCTGTCTTTTCTATGGCTAGTTGCTGTTAATCTTAAGATGAGATAGTAGATTTGTCAAAATTGCCTTCAATATGTTGTAGAATGATGGTGTGACATGCTGCTATGATCTATTTTTGATTGACTTGTTCATGTTCTTAATATTTTTAGAAATTCACGTGTTAAAAATTTTGAGAGGCTTCCTCGTGAAATTTGTTCCTATGATGCTGATTTCACATGATTTGCATATCAATTGAACTCAACTTTTCTTGTGATTCGCATGATAGAAATCTGTCATAAAAAATGAAATTCATAACCCCGTTTTTCCTTGTCAAAGCTGACCTCGTCATTTTTTCTATGATTCTCTTGTTAAGGAATTCTAAGATTGGATTCTTAACAAAAGTTGTTTGTCTCTCTTTTGTTCGCGCTGTAATAAAATTTCATATTCTTCAAATTTTCTTTTAGGTCAAATCACTATTAATGTGTCATGACATCCCGATATTTTGCTGCAATTCCGACGTGATATTGTGCATTCTTGAATTTTCTTTAACTTCTATGTAGCTCACGTTAAAAAAAAATTTCCATGAAAATTGTTACCATGATTGGATGTGCATTTGATTCTAACTTGAGGTTAGTTTGGTTATTAATTGATGCCATTTTGATCAAGAAAATTCATACGTGCTTGTGGTAAGATATGGCTTCAATTTCATGGTGATTTGTCATCAAACAATTACAATTTATAGTCTCACGTGCTCTGTTACAATTCTGATTGCATGCTGGAAGTTGTGGATTAAGCATTGATTAGATGGACATACATGTAGCAGGAACACGCTCGATGATGCATATTGTTTGGTGAATGATCTTTTGTCAGCAAATTCACTTGTTTGGTTAACTGAGAACCAAGGTTATATGACTTGGATGTATGTCATATTATATGCTTTGCATGTGATCATTTGATGAATGATTTTGGTGCGACACATATTAATGCTGAACTTTAGGATATCACTCGAAACTTGACTTCGCATTGTACTTCTTTTAAACAATTGATTTTGATATGATGTATTGTTTTTGGTTGCTTGATGTGTTTGACTGTTTCTTTTACTTGTATGTACCTAGTCATAAATTTCTTAGATTAGGTTTAGATTAGGACCTTGAAGATGGAGAAGGCGTGAAGATGGTGGAGGTCGATGTCCATTCCGACTATTTTCATGTAATACCCATTTTTCCCGACATATGTCTCGGGTTCCATGTTGTATAAAACCCGACGAGTTACGGGTCTTATTTATTTCCCAACTGTTTTCTCTTTTATATTCTTTAAAGACTGCCTGATATATTTACTGTTTTTCCTTGGTTGCTTACTTAATGTTTTGCAATTTCAATTTCATTGGTTGTTTTCCTTTCTATTTTTTTAGAAATAGAATAGCATGAAAATGATCAACCACGCATGATCACTTAGCCTAGGAATTGATGATCCCAAAAATGTAAAAAAATAAACGCATGGACATATTAGGAAAAACACAACATACTGTTTAGGTACCGAAAGGGCGCTAATAGCAATGTTAGCGTAATCCAAGTCCCCGAACCTAGATATCCGGTTGCGTAGAAATCGAGGGAACACTCCCGACTCTCGATTGGGTTTCTAGTCGACCCCCGAAAATGAGGCTAGTGGCGACTCCCGTCTATTTTTAGGTTGTCATAAATAAGTAGATTGTATAAATAAATCCGTTGTCACGCAGGGTATGAGTTTCGATGAAACTCACTATGGTTTAGCATACTTGATGTGGGAGTAACCCAAAAGATGAAGTGATGCCATCCTAATGGGTGAAGCGTACTATCGAGAGGGCTACCATAATAAAAGTACCCTTAAATTCGATATCCACATTCGACTCATTTTTTTAGGTGTGTCGCTTATGTGGGTATGGATCGCGACATTCCGCTGTCACGCGGGGTACGAGCTTGGGAGAGCTCACGATCTCATGGAGGGAACTCATGAGAGGCTTGATCCAAAAGGCGAGGTGATGACGTCTTTTGGAATGCAAGCCGTGAGGGAACTTTCGTGATCAAGTACCCCTAAATCCGACCTTTCCCCATTTTTTCTCCTCGCGATAATGAGGGATTCGAGGGTGGTGAGATCGGGTCGCGACAGGCCAAAATCCCAATTCTTTCCGAAATTTCAAAAGGTTCTACAAATCTAGGGGCTTAGCTTTCCTTTCTTACAAAAATGGGACGTGCCTCTCATTGGCAACACATTGAGAAACACGTGATTGCCAGCTTGGAACTCCAAAGGTCTCCGACGTTTTTCTGCATAGCTCTTCTAAGGACTTTGTGTTGTCTTTAACCTTTCTTGAATAATCTATATTGCATCCACGGATTGTTGCACTAGCTCGGGGCCCGTGATTTTCCTTTTTCCTTCGTCGTCCCAATAAATGGGTGTTCTACAGGCATGTCCATACAATGCCTCAAACGGTGCCATTCCGATACTTTGTTGATAACTATTGTTGTATGCGAACTCGACAAGGTGCAATTGATCTTCCCATCCTTCTTTGAAATCTATGACATAGGCTCGCAACATATCCTCAGAGTTTGGATCATTCTTTCGGATTGTCCATCAGTCTACAGATGATAAGCCGTGCTAAACTGCAGCTTTGTTCCCATTGCCGTCTACAAGCTTTTCCAAAAAGCAGTAGTAAACTTGGGATCCTAATCAGAAGTAATCATTATTGGAACCCCATGCAACCATATTATCTATCTCACGTATAACTCGACATATTGATCCATGGCATAATCTTTTTTGTACCGCAATGAAGTGAGCCAATTTGGTCAGTTGATCGACCACAACCCAAATGGAATTATTACCTTTTTGACTCCTTGGCAATCTCATCACGAAGTCCATCATGATATGCTCCCATTTCCATTCCAGGATTTCCAATGGTTGCAACAGTCCTCCGAACTTGCAGTGTTAGGCTTTCACTTGCAAGCATGTCAAACACTTTACCACGTGTCTTGTGACGTTAGCTTTCATGCCATTCCACCAATAATACTGCCGAAGGTTCCTGTACATCTTCATACTACTTGGATGGATGCTAAAGTTGTTTCGGTGGGCATCTGCTAGAATATCTTCTTGGAGCTCTGTATCGTCAGGTACACGCAATCATCATCGGAACCTCAAGATCCTATCATCCGTCGCTTGGAAATCTGGGTTCCTTTTCTCAAGGCTTCATTGTACAATCTTTTGGATTTCCGAATTCGTCAATTGCAAGACTTTAATCCTGGTTTGCACTTCGGGTTAAATTCGAAGGGTAACCATAAGATGAAGATGGCCTACCTCGAACTTGAAATCTGAATCTCATACACCTTCGAGAAGTATCCACTCTCGAGCCATCATCTACATAATTGATGACTTCTAACTAAGTGCATCCACTACCTTGTTGGCCTTCCTAGGATGGTATAGGATGTCATAGTCATAATCCTTGAGAAGTTCCATCCAACGCCTTTGTCTCATATTCAACTTCTTTTATGAGAATAGGTACTTTAGACTTTGATGGTTGATATAGATTGTGAACTTTTCTCCACATAGGTAATGTCTCCAAATCTTTAAAGTGAAGATAATTGCCTCTAACTCCAAGTCATGCATTGGGTAAATTCTTCTTATGAGACCTTAACTGCCTAGACGCGTAGGCTATAACTCGTCCATGTTTCGCATCAAGATGCAACCCAATCTTTAAACAAAGCGTTGTTGTAGATCCCATATCCTATAGGACCATACAGTATTGTCAACACTTGGGTTGTCATCAACTTGTGCTTAAGCTCTTGGAAACTCTTCTCGCACTTGTCCATCCATTCGAACTTTGCTTCATTCTTTAGTAGTTGCGTCAAGGGCATAACTATTCTGAAGAATCTTTCTACTAATCGCCGGTAATAGTTAGCCAGTCCTAGAAAACTCTAAACTTTGGTCACCATCGTGGGTCTTGGCCAATTCATGACCACTTCGATCTTGGCTGGGTTCTACCAAGATTCCTTCGCCAGATATTACATGACCTAGAAATGCTATTCGATTAAGCCAGAACTCACACTTACCAAATTTGGCATAAAGTGCAAGTTCACAAAGGGTCGGTAACACCATCCTCAGATGCTACTCATACTCTTAAGGGCTCCTTGAGTACATTGATATGTCATCGATAAAGATTATGACAAATTGGTCCAAATACGCCTTGAACACCCTGTTCATTAAGTCCATCAAAGCTACTAGGGGTGTTGGTCAACTCGAACAGCATCACTGTAAAGTCATAGTGGTTGTATTACGTTCAAAACACAGTCTTCAAGATATTCTCCTTTTTTAATCCTCAATTGATGATAGCCTATCCTTAGGTCTATCTTTGAGAATACCAAAGCTCCTTGAAGTTGGTTGAACAAGTCATCCATCCTTGGCAACGGATACTTATTCTTGACTGTCACCTGATTGAGCTGTCGATAATCAATGCACAGTCGCAACAATCCATCATTCTTCTTTACAAATAGCACAGGTGCTCCCTATGGTGATACGCTAGGGCAAATAAATCTCTTATCCAACAATTCTTGCATTTGCACCTTTAGCTCCTTCGACTTGGATAGTGACACCTGATACAGTGCCTTGGAGATCAGTTTTGTCCTAAGGGCTAACTCAATGACAAACTCAATCTCCCACTCTAGAGGGAATCGTGGCAACTCTTTTGGAAAGACATCCGCAAATTCTCGTACTACAATGATGTCCTCCAACTTTAGCTCTTGCATCATCAAATCCTCAACTATTGCCAAATAACCTTGGTAGCTTTTCTCAAGGAACCATTCTACCTCAAGCGAAGAAATCAAGGGTGTAGATGATCCACCATTATGTCTTATAAACTCATAACCAGAGCTACCAACCGGATTGAACTGTATAACCTTACTAAAATAATCAACCGTGGCTCGATGCTTATCAAGCCAATCCATTTCAATTATAACATCAAAATCACGCATAGTCAAGATAGCTAGATCTATCAATTCCTTTTGTCCATCAAAAACTGTCTCACATACTTGGCAGCCAAAAATAGATAACACCTTATCATTCATAAGGGTGGAGATGCTAAGGACCGTTTCCAATAGTTTCAATTCTAACCTAGCTAACTTAACAAACTAATCGGCTACAAATGAATGCGTCACCCTCGTATCAAACAAAGCATATGTGGCATGGTGGTGTAAGGAAACCGTACCTATAATCATGGCTCGGGAATCCTTGGCTTTCTCTATAGTTATCGCCTACACCTTACTCTAGGTTAGGGGTCGGTTCGAATTTCCTATGGCACGGCTCTTGACCTTTATCCCATGAGTAAGGGTCTTGACTGCGTTTTGGCTATTTGTCAAAGGCAGTTTTTGACATGGTGACCTTGCTGGCCACATCCAAAGCATGCGCTCATTTGGGTGTGGCACAATGCAGATCCATGAGACTTGCCGTAAAATTGGCAATTTGACTCATGTGGGGTGTCAGCTTTCCAACACCGTTCTTCCTGTTAGGAGGGATAGGATGCCTTCCTCCTACTATTGGCTCCTTCCCAAACTGATGGTTATCTTTGTTAGTAGCAAACCGCGATCCAGATGCGGCTACTCACTCAGCCATATCCCTCTCGATTAGTTGAGCTCTCTCATAAAGCTCATCGTAGTCCTTCAAGTTTAGAGGCACCAACTGGCTATGGATTTCCTGTTTCAACTAGTCCCAAAACCTCCTAGCTCGATCCACAAGATCCTTAATCATCCTTGGAGCATACTTTGACAGCTCCGCGAACTTAGCCTTATACTAGTCCACGGAATGGTAATTTTGGCGAAGTCGCAGGAACTATGATATCTAATCTCTTAAGCACAATTGGAAAAGTATTCTCCATTAAACGCTTCCATGAACGAACTCCAAGCCAAGACAATACCTTCAAGAAAGACTTTTCTTTGAGTGGCCTCCCACCAATCGTTTGCACTACCTTGCAACTGGTAGATCACCAAGGTCACCTTCTCCTCGTTTGTACACTTCAACAAGGCAAAAGCCTTCTCTAACTCCTTAATCCATGAGATTGCCACCTCGAGATCACCTTTCCCTGTGAACTAGGGTGGCTTCAGCTTAAGGAACTGCTCTATCAACCTTTGGTTCCCCCTTTTAGCTAACGGGTCCTCACGGTGAGTAGTGGTAGTGGTAGCTTGCTGCCTCATCAAGTTCCCTATGGTCTCTAGGGCCTGCAGAATCCCATCAAATTGAGGGTCCTTGCATGCCCTACCTCGGCCATTAACTGGCCCAAGAGCTGCCCTTCCTCGCTGCATCCTTGATTTTGGGCAAAGCTCCACTGACAACTAATTCCACAATCCCCAACAATACAGTTAGGAACTCAGAATCACAAATTAGCAAGACAATCCGCAATCACATGCATCTTGTAAGCGTTTTTATTTAATTATCCCAAGGTCTCAATGCGCCTTATCATTCCAAGTAGTGACCATGCTCTGATACCAAACTGGGTGAGGATGTCATGCCCTGAACCTCTATGACCGCGCGATAACTCGTGCCCATTGAACCTTTACTTATCCTTTGGTCATTTGATTGCGATGTCCCAAGATGTGTTGCCGACCCAAATCATAATAACATTAAAACACACAAGCGAAAACGTGAGCAAATCTTCAATCATCAAACAGCATGGATAGTTAAAACATGGTCATATATATATATATAAGCTTCATAAGTCATCATCTCATACATAGTGGGTTCAAAATTAAACAACTAGCTTCACATATGCGACATGCCTAACCGCTTTGCCACGACCTCCTCTAAAAAGGGCTCGAGGGTAAACCTATGCCTCTAATACTATGAGGGTGGTCCAAAAAGTGCTAACAACCCCTGCCACTACCTAAGCTCCTATGGCCTCCGGCTCCTTGAAGATCAACTAGGTGTCAGACTTGGGGTCAAACATTTCCCTATCGGGAATGTCCCCATCCTTGGCATCCCAACTGATGCCTCGCTTAGAGCCTCCGACACTGGGTGGACCATTGAAGCCACGGATAGGACCTGGCTCTTGTTGCCCACCTAAAAATACAATGCCATGAATCGGTGTGGCACGAGTTTAGGCGAACCCTCATCGACCCAAATGGTCGTGACATATCATGTGTAGCGTTTGTCGGCCGTTCCCACTACCAGGTATTCCGTCACCTCCTGACTACACTCAAGAGGGAGGCAAAAACAAATTTGATAGAATGGTTCAGTCATTCTTGGGGCCCGAAAACATTTCAACAAACAAATATGAGATAAAATCAATGAGTGAACTTCCTAGACTTCGCGTAGGAAAGTCGTTCACCTCGGAAGCGCCCTAAACATACAAATATCTATCGATGGCGAAACATGGTAACACACATCTTGCTTTACTCTCATCGATCTCATAACAACTTGTCTACTATATAAAGCCATCAAAGTAGATGCATAGGCAATTTCATAACATAAACTTCCTGTTGAGCCAACATATGAATATGCATTATGATCTAAGTCATGCGCTCATGCCATGCACTTTCCTCATGTAATTCATATATATCCATATCCATGCCACACATGTGCAAACTATGGCATCATTTTCAACGTATGATTGGCATTCAGGCACTTTACACATGTGGCATCTTGCGAATCACATGGCATCCCATATTATCAGGCATCCCTAGATACTATGCTTTCAAATTATTGTGACCACTAAGGACCCAAAGAACCCGAAGGTTTGCAAATCATCCGGCGTAATCGGGCATCGTCTCGCCCCATCGAGCATGATATCCCGTTAACTTAGGGGCATTGCTATAAGGAGCTTTGTTTTGAAATCCATCCGCAAACAGAATCTCGTAGACTTGGGGGCATCCGAACTTAATTGGGCACCGTTTCGAGTAAAATGCATTAGGACGGGTTCATACCCCATGTAAAACACATCAAGGTCTAAGGTGATCACACGGGCATACAATCACATACTTCATTTCTTATCTTTCTCATTTAACCCTTGTGATGCTCATGCAATATACAACTCCACTTGTCAAATGTCATCGTTCAATACACATACATCACTTATTTGACACACATATGCACCATTCACTTCCCAAACTCATGACATATAATCCATATAACATTTTTAACCATCGATTCACATGGCACACATTCCAATTAGCATTTTTAACCGTTAATCCACATAGCACATCATCTAATTGACATGAATAACCACTAAAACACATGTCACATAACCCAAATAACATGGTTAACCCTTAAACCACATGTCACATAATCAAAACAACATGTTTAACCCCTTAACAAACCTAAAAATAACATGTTTAACCATAGAATCACATAGCACATAACCTAAATAGCATGTTTAACCATAGAACTACATGTCACTTAATGAAATAACGTGCTCAACCACAAATCGCATAGCACATCATCCAAATGACATAGATTACCACTATTTTGCCCTAAATTACTCCCTAAATGCAACGAAAGCTCTAAATGAAGGCTAGCCACTCACCGATGGTGCGGGCTTCAACACAAGTTGGGGGAAGGAACAAAATGACTGGATAGTGACTAAAGCTAATTGTCGTGAGTCCACTACGCTTAAGAGAGTAGGATGGTGGTTGGTTGTAGCGATCCGACAGCAGTTCGGCGTCGGTAGAACCTCCAGTGAAGGAAATAAGTGAAGAACAAGTTTGAATGAAGATGAAAATGGCTTGGGGGTTCGGCTATCCAAGGTGAGGGAAAGAAAATGGAAGTGAAAGAGAGAGAGAGAGAGAGAGAGAGAGAGAGAGTGCCGAACATGAGGGGGGAGAGAAAAGGGAGGAGAGAGAAAGATCTTGTCCCTCATTAATGCTTTGCCCCTCAAATTTTCCATATCTCTTAACCCTAGGCTTCCATTAAATGAAGATATGACATTTTAAAGAGGGAAAAGTGAGAGCGAGGGGATGAAGAGAGATGGCTGGTGAGAGGAAGATGAAGGAGAGAGAAAAGAATGGTCTTGTCTCCATAAATGTCCATCAACTCCTTTATCTCTTGTCGATTAAGCTTATCCAATTTTAGAAGCAAAGATCTAGCATTTAATGAAGGGATTGCACTCGAGTACATAGGTGAAGGCTAGGCTAGGCTAGGTAGCCTTTTTCCCTTCCTCCTTGCCACCCAATTTCTAATGCCGCCCCCCTTCCTTGCCCTTTTCCATTTTTTCCCTTTGTCTTTAGTCCAATGGGAGGGCATTGTGGTCAATTTACCAAGATTTTGCATTATTCATGCACTATTCACGTCCTTTTTGTGCTTTTAATCCCAAGATCTTGCTCACAATGGGCTTGATGAGCTTGAACGGCCCATGGGCCTCCCTTGGCCACCCACCCCTTGGGGGTGTGGGCCTTGGACCGCACAGGGCTCGAGTCCAATGGGTCCTTGCCCATGGCCCATGGCCCATGGCCTTTCCCAATGTTCTTGTGGCCTATCGATCCTTAAGACACTCTTGTCCGAAGATCACTTGTCGTAATAATTCCATTCTAAAAAATCGAGTCGAAACAAGGATGTCACATGTCTAGTCTAGGACCCAATGAACTCCTAAGAGAGCGGATCCAACGTGAGTCCAACACTAGTGCGGTTTCCTTTTGGAGGCCTGTGCAATTTCTGTATGATTACAATGTCCCACCCCGCCAAAATGAGCACATGCGCACATGACATACCTACTATGCTTCCTCCTACGATCACGGCCTTCAGCTTCTGTTTCAGCTTGTTTTGATGAGGAAGACCATGACTATGATTCATGACTTCTGTTGTATCTTCTCCAAGACTTGCTCTATGTTTCTATCTCATAAAGAAGAAGAGAAATGGGGTTTAGAGAAATGAGACTTGGAAAAATTTAAAATCTGGACCTCCTTTACTCTGATACCATAAAAGCAAATAATTGAGTCTACTTTACATCATAAGTTGTAAGGTATAAATAGAGATATCACCACCTATAATTATGAAAGAAATTAATGATGAAGGATAACAATGACTTATGTGGAAATTGAATGAAAAACAATTTTAAAAAATCTCCAGATACTCTGTTTGATGTGTTATATCCATGCCAATTTGTAGAAGATTCTACATTGTAATTCTGATTTATTACTTTTTAATTTGTTACTTCAAGAGGATGTCCAAGGCTCCTAAGTGTTGTGTCTCATTTGGTTTTGTGACTTTAGATTGCTGATTTAGACTATAGTTGCAGGAAGTTGAATCCTCGGAGTCGAGGAGTTAATAAGTAGAAGATAACTGGGTCATTGACAAATTTTATGTGCTAATGAGGTCACCATTCACCTGCAGAAATAGCATTATAAATCAGATCTAAGATTCTAAAGTCGATTAGCATTTGAAAATGACAATTTTTTTTTTAATTCCAATAGCCACAATAGTAAAAAATAGCACACTAACCTCTTGACATATCTCATGGAAATAGTGGCAATAAAATAATTTCGTTTTTTCAATATAAAAACCTTAATTCACCATGGAGTCATCAATTAACGGAGATTTTATGTTAATTCATATATAATTTAGATGAATTTAACCTTACACAATAAATGCTTATATAATTTAGATAACTTAGTATTCAGAAATTACCTAAAAGGAATTGTTAAAGTTTTCCACTAAATTAATAACCAGATGCCTCATCTTGAAGCCATAAGATTAATATATTTATATATCCATATCAAGTCACATGATCTTATTTTCAAATTAAATATTACTGAGTCATTAGTAGAATCTAACTAATAAAACCGGATGCCTCATCTTGAAACCATAAGATTAATATATTTATATCAAGTCACATGATCTTTATTTTCAAATTAAATATTACTGAGTCATTATTAGACCTTAACTTTAGTCAACTCATATAATTAAACTGTTAACAACCAGATGCCTCGTCTTGAAGCCATAAGATTAATACATTTATAAATCCATATCAAGTCGCATGGTCTTTATTTTCAAATTAAATGACTGCCTCATTATTGAGTCATTATTAGATATTCAATTAATATAATTTAACTACTAAGACCGGGTCATGATTAAGTTCACCTTAACCATCAGAGTTAAAATTAAATTTCTATAATTCCATATTTCCAAATAATTTGATTGCCCCCAATGAAGTTTCTCATTTTACAATTTTGCCCTTAAGTCCAATCTCTCTTAATCAAGCTAAACTGATTAAATTGAATATCCAAGACCATTCATTTACTATCTAACACGCATGAATATCTTATTTACAATAGGGACATGCCATAAATTTTATAAAATTACCACTTTTAAATTAATTATAAGTCCAAACATTGACTAGCTAGATAAATTGTCCAGATTAAGCAATTAATTCTTAAAAAAACTTGATTACATATTAATATAACTTAGTCAAGATAGAATTAGAAAAGATATGATATGAAATCCATGATTTTTGCTATATTTTATCAGCTATTCGGTTAATTGTAGTAATAAAGCCAGATACTCTCATAACCTATCATGTCAATTATTTTATATGAAGATGGCATATTGATATAAATGAACCTATAAATGTACAAATAGAGATGGCAAGAATCTATCACAATTCACTCCTAAAAAAACCACAAATGCATAAACAAAGATAATAATCATCAATCAAACCATGATTATTGTATGATCTAAATCTTAAATGGCAAAGGAACTCATTGCATTATTCCAAGATCATAGGTTCGATTATGACATGAAACTTTAACAATCAATGGCAATATCTACAAGGTAGATTAGCCAATGAGTGTCAATTCTAGCAAGATGGAGAAAATGTGACCACTCACCTTCATGATTCAAGAAAGTATTGTCTTCAACTCTCTCATCACTTGTGAAGCTTCGACACGAATCGTAGAGCTACAAAGGAAAAGGAGTTTTGACTCTTGTACCATTTTTGTGAATTTCTTACATGAATCTTTTACTCTCTCATCGTTTTGGTTGAGTTTTGATGTGGACCAAAAAACCAAGCAGTCGAGAAGCTTCAACATGAATTGTTGCCCCTCATTCTTCGAAGAATTAGAAAGATCTTTTTAAAGTTTGAATTTGTTCATTTAAAATATGGTTACTTCTACTTCATTTTTATTTTCTTATTTTTTATTATGTTTCCTCTCTTTTTTTAGTTTTTTTTTATTCCTTTCTATCATTCATCAAAAATTTGTTATCAGATAAAAAATCATAATAATATACCTAAAATATGTAATAGATATAAATACTAAACATATATAAATAAAAAAGGAAATAAATAACAACAAAAATTATTTTACATTAGAATATTATTTATATTTAATTATTATTTTAATTTCATTCATTTCAGAAGCTTGCTATTTGACAAAAATAACATTTATATCATTGATATAAAAAATTCAATCCACTTTTATTCTACCTCCCCTATGAGATATTTTTATTTAGTCTAATCAATTATGTATCACATTTTTTTTTTTTTTTTTGTCTTGGGTAAGAATAAAATATAAGAAATGAGAAATTTTATCATATTCTAATTTTTATTCTAACTACCATACGTAACTTTATGGTTTGTGTCGAATTTTAACTCTTCTCCATACAAATATTATGGAAATAACTAGAAGGTGTTTTTTTTTTTTTTTTTATTTTACATACATTTTTTTCATTGATTTAACAATTAGACGAAAAATCTTGAATTGAAAGGAAAAAGATACAATTAGAGAATCATATGTGACCACGATGAGATCCTCCACTCTATGAGTAGAAATTTTAAGATTTACCCACTAAGATAAATGAGTGAAGCGACAAATCTAAACATTGATTATGCTATTCCACATAATGTAGCAATCATATGCTGAGTGCTATTGATTTGTTAATCATTTAAAAGTGTGGTAATGATGATTAAGTACTTTCTCTTTATAGGGAAACTTTCGAATAAGACCTCAAAATAAGCCTTTTTTTTAAAGAGTCCCTAAAATGGATCTTGGATCAAATAAAGTTATGAAGTAGTGAGTTTAATCTCAAAACACACCCCCAACACCTAGGTTGGCAAAATCTTCTTCACATCTTCAAAGTTCAGGTTGTGGTGGACTTTAAAATTTTTGAAAACTCTATCCAATTGGAGAGCTCTATAGTTTTCTAAAGTTTTGCTTATTTTCTCCGACGGTACTATGAACGAACGCAACTCGATTTTGGCCATTTCCAACGCCTTGGATGGTGAAAAGAATTTAAACAAAGTCCCACGACAATGTAGAAAAACTACATAAGTGGAATCATGGATGATCGAGAATTCTCATGATAGCAAAAATCTAAAAAGATATCAATATGATGCAAATGAGTAAATATTATAATAATTTCTGACGAATATACCATACTTTCTCTCATTTGTAAGCTCTAGCAAAAATAATGTTAACCGCCTTAATAATTTTCAGAGAAGGGAGATGATGTTTCGAGGGTACTTAATGACTTTTTTTTGTCTAGACATTATCATTATAATTCTTGAGGGAAAAGAATAGCATAAGTGCTATAATTTTTGTATGATGCTCATTTGAGCGTTTTAATTTTTTTTTTTTTGTGGCTCATTTAAGTGTCATATTGGAATAAAATTTGATCATTTGAGTGTCATTTTTAGATAATCATCCTGTGTGAATTTTTTTGAATTATGAATTTTTTTTGTTTTTACTTTCATTTATATTCTTTTTTCAGAACAGCACCTGTTTTTCCTTTTTTAGGGTTGGTGAACGAGCCCTAAAAAATTCAAAAAATTTAAATATTACAAATATTTAAAAAAATTATCCACGTTAGCACTTATGAAGTTACATAGAACGACTAGCATCCACATCGGACTTTTTAGTGAGATAAATTGCTAATGGCACTCAGGTGATTGATTTTTCAAATTTATAACATTCAAGTGAACAAATAAAAAATTATGACACTCAAGTATTTTATGAAAGTTGTGGCACTTGGATTGTTCTATCTCAATTCTTTGCTATACACACCTCTCTTTTTTTTTTTTTTTCTTTTTGCTACTGTTGTTAAGGATTTTCCGTAAGTTTGAACTTTCGAAGATGTGAGAACAGGTGGGGTGATTTTCTTTCGCATCCGTCTTTGCAGGTACACCTTGGAGCCTTGGTCAAACAAAAAAGCAGTTGATTTTGCAGACAGGACCAAAGCTCATTTTTTATTCAATATTCATTTTGAGCGTCATCAATGACGCAGCAACTTCGTGACCGATTGATTGGTTCATGCTTACCTTCTTCAGTGCATTCAAAGGGTTGACAAAACCCTAAATGTCATATCATTCCTCCATGGCTCTTTTGCCCTCCTGATGCGAGACCCAGTTTTATATTTGAATGGTAACCCAGTTTATAAATAGCAGGAAGAACTTCATAGGGATTCTTTAATATTAATTTGAGCATATTCTACAAGCTTGCGAAGAACTCATTGTCCTGTGGCGAATCACCAAACGTGTATCCATAAAAATAGTGATGGATGCATATCTAACTGAGGGAGGTGAGACAAAAATAATCGCAATACTAAACTCAAAGGAGGGAGGGGGGAAATGTCACAATCTTGTATAAAATTGTATAGAGTATGGCACGTGTTATAATAAAGTTTCAATAAGTACAAGCTATTGGGCTAGTGGAGAGATGGAGTCCACTCTCCCCCTCGACTTGTCATTACATAGAAATATGAAATATCATTCATGAAAATGTTCAAGATTTTATCATGTTCATCATCGGTGAAAAGTACAATTCCTTCAAGTGTTATTTGTATTAGGAAATTGATATGTATGCTGTTAGATCATAGCCCATTTCCTAGCTTCTAAAAGAGACAATTCCCAAAAAAAAAAAAAAAAAAAAAAAAAAAAAAAACCTTTTAAAGGAGACCAAACTAATTTGGTTATCTTTTCTGGCATTTCTCATCTTGTCTCGCTCGGTATCTGACTGCGGCAATTTGCTTCATATGGCTTCGTGTGCTCATGATGATATTGAAAATAATTTGGGGTCGTGCAAACTATTGTGACACGACTTAAGGTAGAAAAAGGAAAAAGAAAAAAAAAACCTCAAGTGCAGAGTTCATTATTTTTATATTTTTCTCGGAGAGAAGCATGTATTGTATACACTTGGTGTACATGAGCCAAATTCACATGCACCATCGGATTGAATAGTTAATTTAGAGATATCACTATATATATTTTACCTCCAAAAAGCAGAATTAAGACTTTTCATGAAGATTACCTACAGTCTAGGCTCAGGCCGATTGATGTACCAAATCCAATTAAGCCTTTTTGTTCAATAGTTCATAAAGCATGCTATGAGTCCGAGAACAATAACACTGTAAGCTCTCTTGATCCCTGAAATGGTTTCTGAATTCTCTCATCCTGAAAAATCGAGAACTCCTCGCCATGCACAAGAACCTGAATCCCTACAAAAACAGTCGCTATCATTTCACACTAGAAGCTCACATGTTGAGATAAAACCATGGCATGGGTGCCCTATATTCATTAATTTCAGAAGGATCCTCAGTTTAAGGTTGGGTCGGAAACTCTGTTCAACGGAAGAAAGACCGCCCATATGCTGTGACAAGCAAGTTAACGCTCATCTTGATGGTGTCATTAATCTTGAGAAATCGAGTTTTGGCTTTGACTTCAGTCTTGTCGCAGATAGGTTGTCATACAGGAACGCTAATCCCATAACACAACACCAATCGGTAATTCCCCATGAAGAAGGCCGTGGAGGTTGGTCCAGTGCTGCTCTGAAATTGAATTCCTCATCCCTTGTGGGCACCCGGTTCGCCTCCTTTTCACCGTCCCATCACATTGTTCTGCATTGTTTTTCAGGAAATTAGCAGTGATTGGAATGAGTGGAATAATGTACTCAAACTCATTCAGAGGCAAACTTGGTCTAATATGGCATAACTGACACTGGAAACCATACCGAGACAGTGGAAAAATGGAAATTTTTCACAAAAACAATGTATGATCCTCATCTTATTTTTGAGAAGGTTCAATTGCCCCAAATGAATTTCTAAGGAACAATCTGGGAGATATCACATCTTCTTGCACGTTTTTCGTTTGCTCTTTTCCACTTCTTTTTGGCTACAGCAGAAAGATAGGAACAGAAAACAAACCTCTGTTCTTGCCCATATATCATACACATAGTTGTCTTTCCAAATGTTGATGCACTAAATTAAACCTATCACCAGATTCACAGCAAATAACATTTTTGGCTGAACCAAACAGAAACCTATTTCAACTTTTCTGTTCAAGTTTATATCCAAAGAAAACCGCGCTTCTAGCTTTTATGGTTTTTGTATCAGTTGTAATTCACGGATTCTCTTAGCTACATTATGAACTAAAGCTTCACGCTTTGAAGCTGAACCTAATCATTTTAACTGACACAGAACCTTTCACTTATTCCTCAAGTCTGAACCACTCGAAGAAACATATCCTTTTACGTCCTCATGAACTCAGAAAACGCACAACAGAGTGACCTGGTCAATAACGAGAGGCAAAGAGGGGTCGTGGAGTTGCTGGACCCTTTAAATCCAAGCCTTGATCTGCTACTGAGCCGAAGGGTTCGAGCCCAAGACCCGCTCCGGCAGAACTCCTGGTTGGCGCCATGTTCGATTTGTTGATGATGACATCCCATCCTGCTAAAATGACCTTGTGCGCGCAGGATAATCCCATGATGATGCCTCCAACTATCATTACCTTGGCCTTGGGCTTTGTGGGTTTCTAGGTTTCTTTGTCTTTACCCTCCATTGGGAATCTATGAACACGATTGTCTCATGAAAGCTTGTGCCTTTTGTGTCTTGTTCCTGATGTTCAGTCAGAACATGTAGCAGTGTGGCTCGGAATTATTGAGAGTCACAGCCAGACAACGAGAACCAGATATTTTATGCAGTGTTTTTATTATGTGATCATGACATTTGACAAAACTATCAGACAATTTCAAAAAATGATACTTTATGCGTGATGCCTATCATGTGAGCATGTGAATTGTCATTGACGTTACGTTTAGCCCTGTAAAAGATGGACAATCGCTTTGACATGTTTGCTGCATTGTGAAAACATAAATGTTTTGGTTGAAGCACTGATACTAACTGGGTTCTTTTCAGCTGTTTAAAGATGCCCCATTAAAAACTTTCTATTTCATTTTGATAAGTATTCAATAGCTTTCTTATTGATTGCAATGTGAATGCATAGATGGCTAGCCTTGACACACTGTTAGGTCAGGGAGCTTTTCTTAATCATAAATCAAGTTAACTAATTTGTGTAAGGAACAAGTTTTGTGCTGCTGTACAAGGGCTATTGCAACTAGAACAAGAAATAGCTACATTACATGCAAGAAGTGTTTCGGTAAATGAGATGATCAGTAACTCTCTAACACAAGTCTAATATGAGGGTCACCATCCATGATGCTCCTGTTTAAGTCGGATGCTTAAAAAGACACATCTCTTGCTATATTTAGCTGGAGCTAGAAATAATCTGTGTCATGTCCGAAATCAACATTGACATGACCAGAATGGCAACAAATACAAGATGATCACCGTTTGCTGGCCAACAAAAGGTCACTTGATCTGAGCAAAGGATTTTGTCCGAAGAAGGGCACGCCTCTCTGCAGAAGCATCTTGCATTCCTCCTGAGTGGCTGTGTTAGGATTGAAAGGTTTGCAGTCAGGAAGTGCAAGGCCTTGTTTTATCCGCCCGACTTGCCGAGCATGCAAAACTTGCTTGGATGCAACAGGTAGCCTAATGGATTGATATTCTTCAAGAGCAGCTGTTAGATTTTTCAATCCCGACTTCTCCAAGCACCAGCTTAGGACAGCCGCATCCAGAATTGACATGTTTGTGCTCCTTGAGCTGTGCGGTGTCGTGGGGTGCGCTGCATCACCAATAAGTACCACATTGTCCCAAACTATTTGTTCTAGTGGATCACAGTCGTAAATGGCATTTATGAAAGGTTCTTTAGTTTCTCTCATGAGCTGAACCAAAGCCAGATGCCAAATTTTCTCTGCATCTTGGTACATCTTCTGAATCATGTCATCACTTACTTTTGTAGTAACTGAATTTCCCTGTAGTTGTCAATGACAGACTAAATATCATATACCATAAGGCACAAGTTCACTCATGGACAGGGATACATATATAAAGATACATCTATGATGATTTCTGTGATCTAGGTTTTGATGAATTTGGGATATATCCATACCCAGATCTTCTATGAGGGATGCTCATGTAGTTCCTCAAACAAATCTTTTGAATAAACAGGAAAACTATATGACAATTTCCATCACGATCATTTACATTGTTAACTAAATCCACGACTGCTACTACTATAGTACAGTCGGTGACAAGCAAGATGGGTGAATATTACCTGCAAGTCAGGTTCAGGTTGATTCAAATACCATATCCAGTTCAGCCTTTTGTTTGGGATCTCATAAAGAACAGTATGATTTCCAGGTGCCAAGTCTAAGTACTGGCATTTTCCAAGCTCCGGATGTGCCTCCCTAACGTTCTTTATAGTTTCAGAATCTTCACTCCCCGAGAAATCAAAAACTCCTCTCCAGGCACAATAGCCGGAATACCTATTATATCAACATAATTATGGTAAGCAAACAAAATGTCTAAGTCAGGGATTGGTGCATGACAATTTGGCCAGAGAAGTAACCACCTCGGTTTGACATTGGGGAGAAAGTGATTGCGAATCAGGGAGAGGCATCCATCTGCAGCGATGAGCAAATCTCCGCATACTTCGGTGGTTTCTCCAGTGTCGAGAACTTGGGCCTTCATTTTAACTGATTGTTTATCATTGGAAACAGAGAAAGAGAGGAAAAGATGGCCCCAGAGGAATATTTCCGGTGGCAATGCAGTGAACAGGTGGTCATGCAGACTAGCCCAATGTGCTGCTCTATGATTGAAATGATCATCTCTTGCCAGTATCTTCCTTGTTTTCTCATCATCGATTGCTTGGTTCTGGTACAAATAGACGCATAAGAATTTGGTAAGAACAAGGAGACAATGTTCACTGCTTCATAACAAACATGATCAATATCTATATTTTTAACAAGAAACAAAGAAAAGGACCCATATCTCGTTGAAGAACTTAACATCTCCCCTCCTGTCAAGCAAAGCAAGAACTTAAATTTCATGCTGCTAGAAAAAGGACATATTCTGCGCCAATTCTCCAGTAATTGTGATCTTATACTTCAATAAATGTTGTATCTCACCTCAGGATGACCTTAAATAAGACAAAGTTTGTCATATGAAGTTTCCTTACTAGATCAATGGCGAGAGGACAGGTGATGTCTCGGAGGAGTTCGGGGCGTCCTGTCCAGGACCTGATGAGCTCCTGAGAGAGAGGATCCAAGCTGAGTCCTGCACCGGTGGGGCTTCCTTTTGGAGGCTTGCGCGATTTCTCTATGACCACAACATCCCAACCCGCCCGGATGAGTGCATGCGCACAGGACACGCCTGCTATACTCCCTCCTATGATCACAGCCTTTGGCTTTGGCTTCAGCTTCTCTTGATGAGGAAGATCGTGACTGTGATTCATGACTTCTGTTGTAGCCTCTCCAGGTCTAGCTCTGCGTTTCTAGTTCATAAAGGAGAGACTGTCCAAGACTCCCAATTGTTGGGTCTCATTTGGGCTAAATGATTGCGGGGAAGTGGAATCCAGGGAGTGAAGAAGGTGTTGAAAGGAGAAGACAATTGGGTCATTGACAAATTTCATGTGCTGATGGGGGTCACCAATCACCCCCCACAAATAGCATTACCATATAAACCTGTTCTTCTGTGATTGTCTCTTGAAGATGACGCTTTTTTATCATTATATGTTCGCTAGTTAGCTAACTTTGTGTCGTCTAAATTTTATTTTAAGCATATAGAAAAAGAAAGCATAGAGTCATCATTGCAACACCATCAGATGATTAACAAATCAACAATGATTAAAAAGAAAGCATAGTGGTCTTGTTTAATTATGTAACTCTATCTCTTGCCTTTCAACTCAAGATTTTCTTTTTGTGACCAAAAAAAAAAAAAAAAAAAAAAAAATGAGATTTTTTGTATAGCTGTTCAATTAATGAAAATATGTAATTGTAAAGTTATTATAAAAAAAAATATCACTTAGTTATTAGTCGAGTAACACGATTGTTTTACTACGCTTGTAATGTTGAAATAAGAGGGTCCTAATTTTTTTGAGACTTTTATATATGATACACGACTCGTATCCATCTGCAATTATCATTTGAAAAGTCGATAAACATCCCAATCCATGGTGATGAACAATAATTGTGTAAAACAAAAATGCAATCGCTATGTATAAAATTAGATGCGTTTTTGGGAGAAAAACCATTTCCAGCAAAATGTTTTCTTACTTTTTCCCTCGTTTGGACATTAGAAAATGAATCAGTATGTTTTCCATTGACCGAAATTGGCATGCTAAGACTTTTCCCTCCCATGAAAGTGGAAATCATTTTCCTAGTGCTTCCAATGCAACACGATTGAGTACTTATTTCTACTACTTCCCTCTCATTGTCATGTTCACGATCAAAAAAGAAAAAAATTGATCACTTTCCATGAAATTGAAGTTTGAGTAAAACCATTTCCTTTGTTGATAAGTTATAATGTGAAACAAATCAGGGGTGCATATAAGTCCAAGGTAGAACCAGAAACATAACTGAACCAACTATAAGAATTAGTTCGGTTCCAAGTTCTTGCGGTTATCAATTCAAAAAAATAGTACCCAAGAAAAAGAAAAAAAGAACTGGTACCATGCAATTTGGTTCTTGATTCCTTGGTAAGAACCAAACCAGGAACTAATGAACCGAAGATTACATATTGTAAGTGATGTGTATATCTTTTTATATTGTAATTCCTTTGTATATTTAATGAGTGAGTGTTTTATTTAATCTTTTCTTTTCTTTTTAGATGTAGATTGTCTTAGTAAGGAGATTGTCATCGGTAAATAAAGTTTACGAATTGAAATGGAATGAATATGTATGATGAGTTTTTCTAATAATTATTTTAATTTAACTAATAGTAATTTTTATTTAAAAATATTATTAAGTGATTAATATGTTTGTTGTTTCTTTTAATTTCAAGTAGTTATAATTTTGAGAATTTTTCATAGATGATTGAGGACCAGAGCTCTATAATTGAGGTTTTATGTTACGTGTTTTGAACTTTTTGTTATTTATTTTGATTTTTCATATTCATCTCTTGTGGATTGTTGCCATTGATGAATGAGGATTTTTGTTGTTGTGCTCATTTTACTTAATTAAAAATGAAACAAAAAGGGAAAAAAAAAAAAAAAAACTGGCCGGTTCAACCGATTAATAGGGTAAGTTCTGGGTTTCAAGATGTACAAGGTACATTTTAAGTTCCAAAAATTGAAGAGATCTGATCCAAAATTTCAAGTGAAACTTGGATCGATCTTGAAACCTGACCTGTCCTTAAAACAAAAGCGACCTTTTCACCCTGGACTGAAAAACAGAGTGTTGGGCCGTTGGGTGAAGAGAGCAAAATCTTGGGCTCCAAAAATCCAATCTTTTGCTCAATCCAGTATCTCCGACCCGAGTCCGAGCCAGGAAGAGAGCAGCCCGAAGCTCCGCCAATGTCGCCGTGTCGATGACGTGTGCTCGTCACTGGAAGACTCCTGAGGCGCTGCTGCTCCTCCCTCCCCTCGCCTCTCGCCGCCGCCGCCGCCGCCGTGTCCGCCGCCACAAGCTCTGCCATGTACCCTCATCCCAAGGTGAGTCTTCTTCTCGCCGATGGCGTAGTGTTGTACCCGTCCGCGTGCAACTACTTTGGTTCACTTTACATTGAACCGATTGGTGAATTGTGACTGAGCCGCTTTGAGCTCTCAAAACATGCAACTCGTCGCCGCCGTCTTTGATAAGGGAATAGCATCCTTAGACGCTCGCGCGCACCTTCCGTGATTCGGGAATTTCTTGGAATCAAGCTCCAGCATTGAGAACTTCTGTTCGATTGCGTCTCAAGCAATGAGTTTCGTATTATGTATGTACTGGTGGCGTATATATTTTATCATATCGATTAGGATCAGAACTGTTTTTTCGGTGACGGGGCGCTACTATTGTTGACTAAACACTGTTATTTAATCTGTTCAAACTAGATTTTTGTTAGGATTTGACTAAGGTTTTGTGGCCCAGCTAATGCATGTGAGCGGATTTTGGCTTCATCCTACAGTACTGCGGTGGTAGATATCCATCCCAAAGGAGCTTCCCCGATTCCCTGCACAGTGGTGGAAGAGGGCAATTTTCAAGTGGTGACTCCAATGTCCACGCAGTCCAAGATCCAATCGTGGATTTCGACAAGGAGAGATCGGTGATTCTGCCATGCAGGCTGGGTATCGGCCTCCAGTCAATTCAAGAAGGCATTTTGTTCGGAGCCAATCATATGTGTCTCGCGCATTGTGAGTACTTGTCTTGACACTGACCCTTTTCTATTTTCCAAAAAGCATGATGCTCACAGAAGTCCAATTTTCCAATTTTCTGACCACACAGAAGATGTCTCTTACTCACCTCTTCCATCCCTTTAATAGTCTCATGGTTTAATCTCATATGCTATAATTTTGTGTTGTCTGATTCTTTCATAACGGATGAGATTGCAGTTGAACGAGTAACTATGGTGCCTTGTTGCTGATACAAAATACCGGTTTTCAGTTCTTTCATCAACGGAAGTAAACCTCTCATAATCTCCATAACTCCACCTTTAGCTATAAACCTACAGCCGTTAGCATCAAGTTTTACCCAAAGAGATGAGGTTTTTCTTCAAATCAGGGACGCGTCTGACATTGTCCAAGGTTCAGATCATGCCGTCGTGCATCTTAATGCCGATAGTCCCAATCCCATCTACTTTGCATTTAGCGCTGTTTCCCATTAGAATAATTCCACCATTATATTCTTTGTATGTGGAGAACCAATCACAATTAGGACATGTGGTACGAACAGCTTGAATGAAGAATCCAGCTACCACTTGATGTTTTTATCATCTACAACCAATAATCAATCTTCATTTTCTTCTTTAGCAACTCCAGCTTGAGTGGGATTTTTCGTTTTCCCGATTTTGTCTGTTCTATTAGTTCTGATTGTTCTACTGATTTGCATCCCTTAATTTTGCTGATTCATATGATTTTCTCTTGCTGCTTTGCCTTCAGTTTTAGACAATTGTCTTGATATGCCCCTTAGACTTATGACGGTTGCAAATTAGATCCCTATGCTTTGAATTTGATCTACTCCTACCACCAATGCTTCTCTCAACAGACCTTCCTCGAGCAACTAGGCCAGCCCCATCATCATTACTGCCTTCAAAAGTCAATTTTGTGTCTAGTTTTAGCTTATTAAGAAGAGTAGTCTTGACATTTTCAAGATCAATAGTTTTTCTTCTAATAACTATCGTCTCTTTAAAATTCTTATAAAAGGATGGTAGTGAAACTAACAATAAGAGAGCGTGATCCTCAATCTCAATATCCATGCTTCTTAATTAAGAGATAATAGCATAGAACTCAAAAATAGGAGACTTAAGATAAGCACCTTTGGCCATGCAAAGAGTGAGAAGTTGTTGCTTGAGCCTCAATCAATTGGTGAGGGATTTTATCAAAAAAATATCTCCAATTTCTTCCATACACCTGCAACTATTTTCTGATCTAGTACTTCCTGCAGAACTTCATTCATGAGACATGACTGAATAGAAGACAGGGCTTTTTCATCCAATTCTTCCTAAGTTTCATCCAATGTGCTTTTCGATTTCTTCCCTCTCCCAAACAGAGTTTTCTTCAAACCATTTTGCATAAAAACAGCCAACGTGTGAACTTGCATAGGTTGGAATTGCCACACCCATCAAACATCTCAATTTCAAATTTTGTGGCTGAACTAGAAGCTACAACCAAAAGATCAAGAAACCCTTTGGTTCTGATACAAGATTGTTATGATAGATGCAGAAACTGTAACAAAAAAAAAAACCATTGTGGGAAAAACCACGGGGAATGGAGAAGCAAAATCCACTAGAAAATTCAAGGATTGTAAAAAGTGGCTCAAAAAATGAAGACTCTTTCTGTTTCAACTTCTTAAGCTAATAAATTGAGAAAAACAATATTTATATTGCTCCCAAACCCTAACGTTGGTCCAAGCTCATAGAGAATTCAAGACATACTCAACAGAAATTAAGCAGATAGTGGGTATGATCTGTGCGATTGTTCATAGAAGTCTTATGCACTGGAAGATTAGATTCATTTTTTGTGGAGGTGCCCCTCTGGCTATCCATGTTTAGTTTTAGGATCTTACTTATTCTCCGGTTTTCTCCTTTCTCAATTTTGTTGTTTGGATGAAAAGTATGGAACCAGTCAATCTTGATTTGGAACTTAGGCCAGATTCTAGTAGCTTGCTGCGATTCATCCCATACAAAAAGTACGACACAGTATCAAGGTTAAATAGAGTAAAGATGCACTAGAATTTCTTGAAAAGAGATTGCAATTTGATTCTGAATCTCAGCCAGACTGCATGAGGATAAAAGTTGATAAAGGATGCTTAATTATGTCCTGATGCATGGTTGACTCAGCTGGGGGTTTGAGAATGGCTTCAGTCAGATCCAGACAAAGGAATCTTGTCAATGCATGTCTGAATCAGATGTTATTTTCATTACGTGAACAACGTTATATGTGGATAATAATATTAAATTCTAGTTGTTATGCCAATTGGATTTTTTATGCGAGTATCCACCCTTTTCTTGAGATATTCTTTTCAAGTTTCACCATAAATCATGACTTATATCTCTGGACAAGTTGCAGAGGATAAATGATTTATGGAAATGGAGATAACTCTGCTTTTTGGTCACTTGTAGATGCGGACTGGAAATCCAGTTGATGGCTGTGCAATCTTTTGGCGTGCTTCAAGGTAAACATTTTTTTCCCTTCACGACTGTGAACAATTTTAATTTTGATTGATCTAGCTCTGTCGAGCATTAATTTTCAGTGAGCTTCTTGGCTTTCTTGTTATGCCTCCCCTTCTTTATACCTCTTCTCCTTTCTCTCTCTTTCTCTTTCCCCTTTCCATGGAACTTTTGGCATGCTAAGCTGTGTGGTCATGGGATAATTAAATCTGCTAGAAGCATGATGCCTGCACAAGTGCTTTAGCTCTAGCTGGTCTAGGCCATGTTAATGATTCATTTGATGAGAAGTACCTTCAGTTTTGCCCACTGTCAATTTGTTATTGAAGAATATGGGAGTTTATATTCCTTCATTGGCTTATATTCCTTCCTTCACGTGGCCTATAGTTGGAGGATTGACTTTTTCTCTGTGTTTGATATATTCTTTTACATCAATTGTGGGTATAAATGGATATAAGGTGTGTGCTAATATTAATTTCTTTTTTGCATGATTCATAAGATCATGAGCTTATTAATTTGCAACAGTGCCAATTTCTTTTTATCTTCTGTAAGATATATACATATATATATTTCTCTTCTCTTCAAATTCCACACAGTTTTCCAGATTATAGCAAACTAAGTTGGATAATGTGATTATGAACTAATATTTCTTTATTTGATTCAAGAATGCATTGAGTTCAACAAGCTGGGGCTCCCATATAATGTTGCTCAGATATGCGTGCTCGAGGTACATCAAATCTAATATAAATGGAGATAAAAAGAACAGGGACATTCAATGTGATTACTTAGACCTCATTCATACTCACAGTTTTTCTTGATGGACAGCTAGTGAGTGAAAATGATACTGGAAATACAGCACATCAATCAGCCAGGTAATACTAAGATCTCTCTCTCTCTCTCTCCAAGCTCCGATCAAACAACAAAAGACACACAAAGAAATGACCAGTACATAGCAACGAGGATACAATTACATAATAAGGATGGACACATTTCGTGTTAAGTACTAGTAATAGAAGTTGAGAAAGCTATACAAAAATCAGTTAGCTTGTTGCTCTTCTCCTCTTAATCAGGCCATTTAGTCTCATTTTCAGAATTGCAGAACCAACCAAAGTGCTTGCTGCTTCTTTCTTCTATCTCATTTCCGTGTCATGCTTTTATTTCTGGTTAGATACAGTTTTTGAACATCAAGAACAATGAAATATTTTGCCTTCTTTCTTCTATCTCATTTCCGTGTCATGCTTTTATTTCTGGTTAGATACAGTTTTTGAACATCAAGAATAATGAAATATTTTGCCAAGTGTGGCTGTTCCTTTGGCATAATTCTATAAAAGAATAATTTTATGACTTTCATTAACATCTGAAAAGCTGTGGTACATTCTTCCTAGCATGAAGATTGTAAAGCTGTTAAAATGAAAAAGAAAAACTTCCATGGTAATATTGAAACTTAAGAGGAAAAAAGTTGATATTGAGATGCGACTGCAAGATTAATTTGCAGTCTGAAGTGACCCTTTGTAATGGGAATCTGTTGCTTCCTGGTGCCTATTTTGATGATTATGTGTATTGTTGAACAGGTGGTCAAGTTTCTTTGCATTCCTTTTTATTTAGAAGTCATAATAACTTTTATCATTTTTGTGTGTTACATTTGGTTGTGTCATTGACAGTTCAGCAGGTTCTACAAAGATTGTGGTCTGTAACATTCACGTGCTCTACAATCCTAAAAGAGGAGAAATAAAGCTTGGTCAGGTATTTGATGTCTTCCAATGATTAATGGTTGGATATCCAGTATAATATTCTATCATATGTATTCTATTATTTGTCAACTATGTTTCTGAATTTGGAAGCTGGGCGTTTTTTTGTAGTACTGCTCAAGGTAGGCTTTTCCATGTCCAGCCAAATAAAAGGAGGTTGAAGGAAAGAGGGATATAGAGAAATGACCCATAATTAATAAGGCTTGCTTACCTTCACCGGGGATAGACGAGTTGAATTCAATAAAATTTGGAATACACAAGTTGAGCAGAAAACTCTATATATTCACTATATAACCCATAGATTCACACACTCACTATTGCGAGAAAATCAAAGAGATTTATCACTATACAAAATAGGAAATTAAAAATAACCAAACTGGTCCTAAACCATGGCTTTCACTGCAGACCTCCAGAAAAAATCTCAAGTCAGTTGACTCAAAATATATCAGCTTGGGTCAACATTTGGCCTGGGTTCACACCAACTCAAGTTGCATGGGAATGAGTGTTGAGTGTGGCTATGGGGACATTAACTTCAAAGTAAATTACATCATATTGCAAAGTTACTTACAAGCTAAAAAATCATGATCAACATCTGAAGAAAGATTGTTAATAATATCCAAAAAGCTAGATTCGCATGCATATTGCTTTTTAAGAGTGAACGTATATATTTGTATCTTCACATTTCCATGTTCTATGTACAAGTTTTAAGTATTTATATTCTGATTCCACGAGTCCCACATTAAGTTCGATGAGAGGACATACTGTGGGATGGTAGGTTACATGTGAAACTCTTCGGTTCTGGACAATACATATTATGTTACTCAACACCCTGGGACTCAGTAAAGATGATCGAGATCTTTTTCTATTTAAAAGTGTTTTATACAACGTATTATGTTTAGATAAACCTAGGTGTTCTGTAGATAAAGTAGTTGATGTTGATATTTTGCATCTGTTCAACAGGTAAGGGTTCATCTCGACAGGGCTTATGCTGTCTCCTGACCTTGGGCTGATGCTCCTATTGTTCTTTATGCCGTAAAGCTGATTTAGTTTGTTCTCCAACTGATTAAACTTCTAATACGTCATTACAATCTTCTCCTTATGCTGTACCACAGTCCTCTGTACAACTTCATATCCGAGCAGAAGGTAAGTGTTACTTGTCAGATTACCTTTACGATTATTTCGGAAATGATGTTGGCATGTGGGTGGTAGTGCTGTGTGCCTCTCAATTCATTTGTGCTTCATTTGATTTGGCAGTTAAGTTTGGACTAGATAGAGATACAGTATCTGGTCAAGCCTCTGCAGAAATTCGCCCAACAATACCAGATAGTCAAAACACTCCATAAGGTTTGGATCAGATTTTAAAGCTGTAAGAGGAAACTTTGAATGTTCTGATGGTTCTGATTTAAACATTGTTTCTTCTTCACGAAATTTTGCAGTGGTCAACCTCAGTTCTGGGTGGACTACAATAAGCTAAAAGATTCTACCTTGGATGAGCAGAAGCAGCGGAACCTAGATAACAACAAGGAAAATTCTCTTACTGTGGATGACCCGTCTCAGCATAGGTGTACAGACAGTGACCCAGCATCCTCTGCTAATTCTTGCACCAACAGGCAGACTGCAAGTGACAACTGCAAACTAAATTATGAACTGGGAAAAGACTCTGAACAGAATACAGCAGATGATGATGCGTACTTGTTTGGACAAAGAACCAAACTCAAATACTTTGGTTGGGAAACTGTGTTTCCTCTTGATGATGTCAATTCAAGCTAAGATAAGTGTACTTTTCAGATGGCTTCTTCATGTGTTGCTGAGCTATCTGATTTAGATAATTTGCAAGCAAAAGATTGCACAGATGTTCTATGGACATCTTCCTTTACGGGCGAAGACTGTACTAGTTGGGTTGCTATAGATGTTGAATCTCTAGATTCAAATGATGCAAAGATCACTTCGCTTGTCTTGTCGTGCCAAAAGTCTACTTCTGGCAATGCTGAAACCGCTTTTCAGAAATTGCAGGGCATATAGGGTGCGTTTGTTTGCGTTTAAAAAATTGTTCTAGCGAAGAAATAAAAAAAGTGTTTTTCCTTAACAATTTTTTAACAAAAAAATGCGTTTAGTAAACTTGTTCTAAATAAAAAATGAACAAACACGTTTGGTAAATTTGATAATTTTTTTATTTCTTTTATTTTTCTTTTTTTCTTATTTTTCCTTTTTCTTTTTTCTTCTTTTGGCCGGTCGCTTCTCGGCCATGGCCGGCGACCGGCCGACGAGGGCCGGCGGCCTCGCCTTTGGCGGGCGAGGCCGAGCTCGCCCGGCCCAAGGCGAGGCCGACCCTCGCCCGGCCCACCGCCGGCGGCGCGCCTGGCGGTGGCTTCGCGAGGTCGAGGCTCGCCGGCAGTTGGGCAAGCTCGGCCTCGCCGGATCTGGGCGAGCTTGAGCTCGCCCAGCCAAGGCGAGGCCGACCCTCGCCCAGCTACGGCGAGCCTCGCCGTGGCTGGGCGAGGCCGTCGGCCCTCGTCGGCCGGTCGCCGGCCATGGCCGAGGCCGGCGACCGGCGAAAGAAAAAAGAAGAAGAAAATAAAGAAGAAAATGAAGAAGAAAATATAAGTGTTTCTCAGATGTGTTTCAGAAATAAGAAACACAAATTTTGTGTTTATTTCTGTTTTTTTTTGTTCTTGTTAAGAACAAAAGAAAAAAGAATGAAACGCGTCCAAACGCGTTTTCTTCGCTTTTTTGCTTGAACAAAAAAAAAACGGAAAAGTGTTTAAAAACAAAAAAAAGAAACACAAACAAACGCTGCCATAATATCTCCACCAGTCAATGACAAACAGGATAATATTTCAACCTCACACGTTGAGTTACTTGGGGATACAATGGATGGCTCAATGGATGAGGAGCTGAAGAAGTTGTCTCTCCATGAGCCAGAAGAATCAAGCATGCAAGTTGGATGTTCTTGTGAGGATGACACCACATTCTTATCTGCATTACACAACGTAGGAGGTGCAGATTCCTTTCCTGTTAGTCAAATTGTCAAGGAGTTTTCATCTGGTTTGGAATTTAAGCCTGTTGAAGGAGAGATCTCTACTTATGATCCTTCATTGTGGACACCAATGGAGATAGCTACGGCAACTGGCAGTGCAGATTGTCTTTTTCTGGAGCATCCCCTCAAACTTAAGAGCACATATGCCAAAGTAGAGGTAGATTATACATTCTTGAGATTCTTTCTTGATTTTAGTATACTTGTATAATAGACTGCATAAAAAGGAGTCTAGACCAAGATATCAATGCATGCATCTATGCAGGATTATTTTAGCCAACTCAGGAAGCCAAACTTTCTCTACTTCTCTGTGCATCCCCTTGATCATTTCGCTGCTGACTTTCACGGTAACAGAGTTTCCCTGTATGAAATTTTAGAAATATGATGTTTTCTGTTGTTTCCATCTGGTTTTGCCACACCTAAATAGATGGTAAAGAACTCTACAATTGATTAGATGCTTCCTGATGCATCTGTGTTAAGCAAAATGTGGATTTTTTCTACTATACAAAGAGTGCTACGGCTGAAAATATTTTTAACTAAGAATGTTCTGGTCTGAGGAGATAGTATTTGTATAATCCTTTGAAGAAGCTGGATGCATTCGTGTTATAAAAGGGCTAAAGTGGATTGAGCGGGAGCAGTAATCAAGATAAGGTGATCTACTACTATGAATTGCATTGCTATCCTCTGAGGAAACTAGTCTTCACAATTAGGACTGCACATAGTTGTCAAGACTCAAAAATCTTGCAGAGAACTACTTGTTTCATAGTGACGATGTTTGAAGAAGTTTGGCATCTCATATTTACTTCACCTGATGGAAATTTGCAGGGAAGATAAACATTTTGGCAAATATTTGTTCTTTCCCGATAAAGATAACAGCATTCTATGGTGGTTAACTAAATCGAAAATTCAATGGAAAAAAGTAGAGTGAGGATTATACGAGAAGATTTACCTTCAGTTCAGGCTCAGGCTGATTGATGTACCAAATCCAATTAAGCCTTTTGTTCAGGAGTTCATATAACACGCGATGAGTCCCAGAACCCAGCTCGAACTACAGACACTTCCCAAGATCAGGATAAGCTCTCATGATCCCCAAAATGGCTTCTGAATTTTCTCGTCCTGAAAAATTGAGAACTCCCCTCCATGCACAATAACCTGAATACCTACAAAAACAGTTGCTATCATTTCACACTACAAGCTCAAATGCAAGTCTTTTGCGATATTAAAAAAAAAAAAAAAAAAGAGGCATGGTGGTCTGAATTCATTGGTTTCAGAAAGAACCTCAGTTTAAGGTCGGGGAGGAAACTCTGTCGATTGGAAGACAGACACCCATCTGCTGCGATAAGCAAGTCACCGGTTTTGTCAATTGTATAATTGGTCTTGAGAACTCTAGTTTTGATTTTGACTTCAGCCTTGTCGTCAGATAGGCTGAATGACAGGAACACATGACCCCATAACACAACATTCGGTGGTAGTTCCTTGCAAAGAAGGCCATGGAGGTCAGTCCAGTGCGCTACTCTGAAATTGAATTCCTCATCCCTTGTGAGCACCCGGCTCACTTAGCCTGAATTGGATACAACGAGACCATGTATTCGAACTAATTCAGAGGTGAACTCAGTCTAATTTGGTGTAACTATTGAAACCAAACCAAGACGGTGAAACAATCAATTGTCGGGTGTTACTTTTGTCACTAAGAGAGGATATGATCCTCATGTTATTTCACAGAAACAATATGTTTTATTCGCATCTTCACACACGTTTCTTGTTTGAGAGGAACAAGTTTTCTACTGTTGTACAATGACTATTGCTGCTGTAACAAGAAATAGGTAAATTATATGCATTAGTTGCCCTAACACAAGTGCTTCAGCAGATGAAATGATCATTAACTTTCTTAACACAAATCTAAGGTGACACCAGTCTGAACATGTGACGGTTTGGCTCGAAATGATTGAGAATTATAGCTAGACAGCGACGGCTGAATATTTTAGGAATAAGTACAAAAAAAGTCCTAAACCTATTGTATTAGTACCATTTCAATCGTAAACTTTTCAATTTGACCAATTCAATCCTAAATCTTTTAATATTGGTATCAATTCAGTCCATCCGGCCAATTTTGGCGGCTGGCGCTTACGTGGACGTCGACTTGTGGCCGAACACCGATGTGACAATTTTTACGATTTTTTTTAATTATTTTTTTGAACTTTTTATTAATTTTTTATTAATTTTTTTCTTTTTACTTTTCTTTTCTTCTTTCTTCCTCACAGTAGCCGCTAGCCTCCGGTGAGGCTCGCTAGCCATTGGGCGAGGGCCGCAAAGCCCTCGCTTGCCGCTGACAAGGGTCGCAGCCTATGAAGCACGGACACGTTGTCCGTGCTTCCGTGTCGTGTCCAACACATGTCAGAGTGTGTCGGACACGTCGACACGCTCGGACACGCTTGGACACGCGGTCAACGCGTGTCGAGTTTTCCGACACGTAGTCAACTTTTTTCGACTCGTCTCGACACGCGTGTCGGATGGAAGCGAGGGCGGGGGAGGAGAGACGAGGCCTCGAGCAACGGCGAGCCCGCGACGGCGAGAAATCGCCAGAGAAAGAGTAGAGATTGAGGCGCCAGAGAAAGAGTCGAGACCGAGGCAAGGGCGGCCGTAGAGACTGAGGTGAGGGCGACCGCAGCATCACTGTGGGATCGGCGACGAGGCTGCAACTGCAAGTGAGAAAGGGCCGAAGGTGAGGCGGAGGAGGAGGAGAATGATCGAGAGGAAGAGGAGAGGAAGGGGGTCGTATGGAGGTCGTCCGGTGAGGAGATGGAGATGGATCGAGAGGAAGACCGTGCGGCGAGGGGAAAAAAGTGAGGAGAGGAAGGGGTTGCGAGGTCGTGCGGCCAGGGGAAAAAAGTGAGAAGAGGAAGGGGTTGCGAGGTCGTGCGGCCAGGGGAAAAAAGTTTCGGTAGCTAGGGTTTTGGAAACTCAATGGGGTGACAGCCTGTCACGTGGGTGGGGGAGACGTGGGTGGGGGAGGGGAAAAAGTGAAATAAATTTGGGGTGGGGGAAATAGTCTCGACGTGGGAAGGTAGGGAAAAAAATTGAAATAAATTTAGGAGTGGGGTGGGGAATAGTCTCTCGTGGGGGAGGAAGGGAAAAAAGTGAAATAAATTTGGGAGTGGGGGGAAACTTTGTTTTAATCGGAAAAAATAAATAAATAATTTTAAAAAATAAAAATACTGAATTTTAGATGATAATAAATTTTGATCATTGTAAAAAAATCATAGATTTATTTAAATAAGTTGATTCTAATTTCCAAACATGGATACGTATTAATTATGAATGTCTTTCGAATTTTCAATGAATTAATTTATTAATATTATTAGTGTAAATTCATTGTAGGCTCCTTTTTTAATTAATTAATTATTTATGAATTTAAATCAAATTAAAAATAAATAAAAATATTTATTTAATATTTAACGTGTCGGAACGTGTCGAAATTTTCTACTTTTTGAGAAATGACGTATCGCGTGTCGTGTCGTGTGTCGCGTGTCACGTGTCGGTGCTACATAGGTCGCAGCCCTCGCCCAGACTCTCCTAGGGTCGCCGATGAGGCGGTTTTGCTCGGATCCCATGGCTGGCGAGGTCATGGCGGCCATCACCAGGGCGGAGGCAAGGGCCGCGAAGCCCTCGGTTGTTGGGGCAGCAGGCTAGGGTTTTGGAGGTGAAGATCAGGCGGAGGAGCGGCGGCATAAGGCGTGGGAGGTGTGGGACCAAGGCCTCGAATTGGGATTTCGTGGAGGTGAGGGCAGCGGTGGCGAGGTCGAGAAGCTCCGAGGTCGATAGCAAAGGAGGCGCCGGGGACTCAACGGCAAGGCCAGGGCGAGGCTGGCCTCGCCTAGATTTGGGCTAAGCCACCTCACCCGTGGCCCCGAGCAAGGTCGAGCGAGGGTCGACGGCTGGCGAGGGCTTCACGGTCCTCGCCTCCGCCTTGGCGATGGCTGCCATGGCCTCACCAGTCGCGGGCGAGGCTAGCCTCGCCCAAATCCGGGTGAAGCCGCCTCGCTGTCGGTCCTGGGAGAGGCCGGGCAAGGGCCGTGACCCTCGCCGATGGCAGGCAAGGGCTTTGCAGCCCTCGGCCACCACCAGGAAGAAGGCGGAAAATAAAAGGAAAAAGAAAAAAATAATAAATTAATTAAATTAAATAAAAAAATCGAAAAAATCATAAAAAAATCATAAAAAATCATAAAAATTGCCACGTCGGCGTCCGACCACCAGCCGACATCTACGTTAGCGTTGGCGGCCAAAATTGATTGGATGGACTGAATTGGTACTAATATTAAAAGGTTTAGGAATGAATTGGTCTAATTGAAAAGTTTAAAATTGAATTGGTACCGATGCAATAAGTTTAGGACTTTTTGGTACTTTTCCCAATATTTTACGCAGTAATCTTATAATATAACCATGACATTTGCCAAAACTAGTAAGACAATTTGAAGAATCAAATGCATATTATTTGCAATACCCACCTTACAAGCGATGTGATTAGTTGTCCACATTACATTAGCCATGTCAAATAAATGAATGATATGTCCGACGTGTTTGTGGTATTGTAATTAAAGAAATATTTTGGTGAAAGTGCGCATTTTGGGCTATTCTTTTCGGCTATCTAAAAATACTATGTTAGAAATTTTCTTTTCCTTCTCAATAAGTAATCACTGGTATTCCTGTTTCTTGCTATATGAATGCATGCATGGCTAACTTTGATGCAGTGATAAATCTAGAATATTTTGTTATTCATAGATCAAATTGCCAAATTTATGAGGGTAAGGGACAAGTTTTCAGCTGCTATACAAGTACTATTGCCGCTGTAACAAAAAAACAGGTAAATTACATGCATTTAGCTTAATCCAAGTGCTTTAGTAGATGAAGTGATCCTTAATCCTCTTAAGGTAAATCTAAGGGGACATCGGATGGAACATGTGGCAGTTTGGCCTAGAATGATTGAGAATCATAGCTAGATAGCGACGGCCGGATAGTCTTTTAATATGGCCATGACATATGCCAAAACTAGTCAAATAGAATAAAAAATCAAACACAAATTTTTTTTTATGATACCCATCACGCGAGCACTGTTATTGGTCATCCGTGTTGTGTTAACCATGTATAACAATGAAATATTAGTTTGACATGTTTGCTTTATTGTAATTAGAGAAATGTTTCAATTGAAGTGTGGATCCTAGAATATTCTTTTCAGTTATCTAAAGGCGCTACGTAAATAATCACCAACGTCCCTATTTGTCGATATGTGAGTGCACATGGCTAGCTTTGATGCAGTGATGGATTGGGAATATCCTCTTATTCATAGATCAAATTGACTAATTTGTGAGGGTAAGGAACATGCTTTCTACTGTTGTACAAGAACCATTGCTGTTACAATAAGAAACAGGTAAATTACATACATCAGTTGGCTTAATCCAAGTGTTTTAGTAGATGAAACGATCCTTAACCCCCTCAAGACAAATCTAAGGTGACATCGATCGAAACATATGATGGTTTGGCCCGGAATGATTGAGAATGATAGATAAACAATGACGGCCAGATATTTTATACAATAGTCTTATAATATGACCATGACATATACCAAAACTAGTTAGATATTTTCAAAAATCAATTACATAAATTATTTATGATACCCATCATGCGAACACTATGATTGGTTGTTTGCATTACATTAGCCATGTAGAACAACAATGAACTATAAGTTCGACATGTTTGCTTTATTGTAATTAGAGAAATTTTTCGATCGATGTGCGGATTCTGGAATATTCTTTTCGGCTATCTAATGGTGTTATGTTAGAAACTTTCTTTCCTTTTCAATAAGTAATCATTGACGTTCCTATTTCTGGATTTGTGAATGTAGACATGGCTAGCTTTGATGCAGTGATAGATCAGGAATATTTTCTTATTCAAAGATCAAGTTGACTAATTTGTAAGAATGAAAAACAAGTTTTCCAGCTGCTGTACAAGAACTATCGCTACTGTATCAAGAAACAGGTAACTTACATATATCAGTTGGCCTAATCCAAATGCTTTAGTATCTAAAATGATCCTTAGCACTCTTAACACAAATCTAAGGTGACATCGATCTGAACATGTGACAATTTGGCTCGGAATTATTGAGAATTATTGCTAGACAACGATGACCGAATATTTTATGCAATAGTCCTATAATATGGGCACGACATTTACTAAAACTAGTCAAATTATTTCAAAAATCAAACACATAAATTATTTATGATACCCATCATGTGAGCACTATGATTAGTCGTCTATGTTGCGTAAGCCATGTAAAACAATGAACTATAAGTTTGAGATGTTTGCTATATTATAATTGGATAAATGTTTCGGTCGAAGTGCAGATGTGATATTCTTTACTGTTATTTAAAGGTGCTAAATTAGAAACTTTCTTTTCTTTTTCAATAAGTAATCACCAGCATTCTTATCTTTGGATATGTGAATGCATACATGACTAGTTTTGACGCAGTGATAGGTCATGAATATTTTCTTATTCATGGATCAAGTTGATTAGTTTGTGAGGGTGAGGAACAAGTTTTCTACTACTGTACAAGGACTATTGCTGCCGTAACAGGAAACAGGTAAATTACATACATTAGTTAGCCTAATCTTAGTGCTTTAGTAGATAAAATGACCCTTAACTCTCTTAACACAAATCTAAGGTGACATTCATCGAAACATGGGGCAGTTGGACTTTAAATGACTAAGAATCATAGTTAGATAACGACGGCCGAATATTTTATGCAATAGTCTTATAATATATATGGCTATGACATCTGCCAAAACTAGTCAGACAAATTGAAGTATCAAACGCATAAATTATTTGTGATACCCATCGTACGAGTGATGTTATTAGTCATCTACATGACATTAGCCATGTCAAACGAATGAACGATAGGTTCAACGTATTTGTTGTATTGTAATTAAAGAAATGTTTTAATTAAATTGCGGATTTTTGGCTATTCATTTTGGCTATCTAAATGTACCACGTTAGAAACTTTCTTTTCCTTTTCGATAAGTAATCACTGGCGTTCCTATTTCTTAATATGTGAATGCATACATAACTAGCTTTAACACAGTGATAAATCGGGAATTTTTTCTTATTCAAAAATCAAGATGACTAATTTGTCAGGGTAAGAAACAATTTTTTTGCTGCTGTACTAGGACTATTGCTATTGTAACAAAAAAACAAGTGATTCTCATGCATCAGTTGGCTTAATCCAAGTGTTTCAGTAGATGAAATGATCCTTTTCCCTCTAAACACAAATTTAAGGTGACATCGGTCAGAACATATGGTGGTTTGGCCCGGAATGACTCAAAATCATAGCTAGACAGCGACAGCCAGATATTTTATGTAGTAGTCTCATAATATGGTCATGAAATCTACCAAAACTAATCAGATAGTTTCAAAAATCAAACGCATAAAACATTCATGATACCCATCATGCGAGCATTGTGATTGATCGTCTGCATTGCATTAGCCATGTAGAACGATGAGCTATTAGTTTGACATGTTTGCTTTGTTGTAATTGGAGAAATGTTTCAATTAAAGTGTGGATTTTGGGATATTCTTTTCGGCTATCTAATATTGCCATGTTAGAAATTTTATTTTCCTTTTCAATAAGTAACCACCAGCATCCTTATCTTTTGATATGTGAATGGATACATGGTTAGCTTTGACGCGGTGATAGATTATGAATATTTTCTTATTCACAGATCAAGTTGACTAATTTGTGAGGGTAAAGAACAAGTTTTCTGCTATTGAACAAGGACTATTGCTGTTATAACAAGAAATAGGTCAATTACATGCATTAGTTGGCTAGCCAAGTGGTTCAATAGATGAAATGATCATTAACCCTCTTAAGACAAATCTAAGGTGACATCGGTTGGAACATGTGGCGATTTGGCCCAAAATGATTGAGAACCATAGCTTGACAGCGACAGCCATATATTTTATGTAGTAATATTATAAAATGGCCATAGCATTTGCCAAAACTAGCCAAAAAAATTTTAAAAATCAAACACAAAAATTATTTATGATACCCATCACCCGAGCACTGTGATTGGTCATCTGCATTACGTTTGCTAGTAGAACAATGAAATATAATTTCGACATGTTTGCTTTATTGTAATTAGATAAATATTTCAATCAAAGTGCGGATTCTGGGATATTCTTTTTGGCTATCTAAGGGTGCTTCGTTAGAAAATTTCTTTTCCTTTTTTATAAGTAAAAATCAGCATTCCTACTTCTTGACATGTGAATGCATATAGACTAGCTTTGACGTAGTGATAAATCAAGAATATATATTTTTTATTTATTTAAAGATCAAGTTGACTAATTCGTGAGGGTGAGGAACAAGTTTTCTGCTACCATACAAAGACTATTGCTACTGTAACAAGAAATGGGTAAATTACATGCATTAGTTGGCCTAATCAGAGTGCTTCAATAGATGAAATGATCCTTAATCCTCTTAACACAAATCTAAGGTGACATTGGTCAAAACATGTGGTGGTTTGACTCGAAATGATTGAGAATCATAGTTAGATAGCTATGGTTGGATATTTTATAAAGTAATCTTATAACATGGCCATGACATCTGCCATTGTTTCAAAAATCAAACACATAAATGATTTATGATACCCATCACGCAAGCATTGTGATTGGTCGTCAGCGTTGTGTTAGCCATGTAAAACAATGAACCATAAGTTTGACATTTTTGTTGTACTAGGGAAATGTTTTAGTTGAAGTGTGGATTCTAGAATATTCTTTTTGACTATCTAAAGGTGCTACGTTTGAAACTTTCATTTCCTCTTCAATAAGTAAACACTGGCATTCCTATTTCTGGATATGTGAATGCATACATGGTTAGCTTTCACGCAGTGATCTATCATGAATATTTTGTTATTCATAGACCAAGTTGACTAATTTGTGAGGGTAAAGAACAAGTTTTCTGCTATTGTGCAAGGACTATTGTTGCTGTAACAAGAAATGGGCAAATTATATGTATTAGTGGGCCTAATCTAAGTGGTTTAGTACAAAATTGATCCTTAACTCTCCCAAGAAAAATCTAAGGTGACATTGGTCGAAACATATGGCAGTTTGGCCCAGAATGGTGGAAAATCATAGCTAGATAGCAACAACAGGATATTGTGTGCAGTTAACTTATAATAGGGCCATGACATCTATTAAAACTAGTCAAATTGTTTCAAATATCAAACATAGAAATTATTTATGATACCCATCACGCGAGCACTGTGATTGGTCGTCCGCGTTATGTTAACCATGTAGAACGATGAACCTTAAGTTCGACATGTTTGTTGTATTGTCATTAGAGAAATGTTTTGGTTGAAGTGCGGATTTTGGGATATTCTTTTTGGCTATCTAAAGATGTGATGTTAGAAACTTTCTTTTCCTTTTTAATAAGTAGGCGTTGGTATTGCTATTTCTTGATATATGAATGCATAGATGGTTAGCTTGGACGCAGTGATAGATTAGGAATATTTTCTTATTCAAAGATCAAGTTGACTAATTTGTGAGGGTGAGGAACAAGTTTTCCACTGCTGTACAATGACTATTATTACTGTAATAAAAAAAATAGGTAAATTACATGCATCAGTTGGCCTAATTCAAATGCTTCAATAGATGAAATGATCATTAACCCTCTTAACACAAATGTAAGGTGACATCGGTTAGAACATATGACAATTTGGCTTGAAGTGATTAAAAATTGTAGCTAGACAGCAATAGTCGCATATTTTATGCAATAATCTTATAATATGATCATGACTTCTACCAAAACTTGTCAAGCAATTTCAAGAATCAAACACAAAAATTATTTGTGATACCCATCATGCGAGTGATGTAATTAGTTGTCCACATTACATTAGCCATGTTGAATGAATGAACAATAGGTTTGACGTATTTGCTATATTGTAATTAAAGAAATGTTTGGTTTGAATTGTAGATTTTGGGATATTCTCTTCAACTATATAAAAATACCATGTTAGAAACTTTCTTTTCCTTTTCGATAAGTAAACACCGGCATTCCTACTCGTGATAGCTTGAATTTTCAAATTTTGTTTTCGATTAAATAAATCGGGCCTTTCATTGACGTGCCTATAGCGCTATTCTTTAAGTTGATCATTCACGAGATAACTAGACTATCAGGGGAAGCTACTAAGAGAGTTTAACACAATGGATTTGAGAATTTGACCAGGAATCGACTGATCGATCATGTTGATCTACAAAGGTCATTACAGCACCGTCAAAATTGATCAGAGACCGAAGGTAAGTCGATTCGATAGAGATATGTGATTAGTGTGTGGGTGATTCCACTTGATTGCAAAATTTCTGTTGAATGGCACTAGACCGATTTTTCTATCAATTCTGCACCATGTGTCCATATTTGAAATCTTAAGATTTTCACGACAACCGAGAGTCACCAATGAGTCGAAGATGCACAATGTGGCTTGAAAACAATCAACCACGGGTCAAATGCACTAAAAATTCATAAAAGCTACCTGATAGACTAGGTCACGCCAAAATCACGTCAGATTGAAATTAATCGCAAATTTGAACTCTATTTCAAAAATTGAAAGTTCTGTCGTGTCACGATTCATTTTAAAATAGTCGACTCAGCCTCCGAAGAATTTTTGGTGATTTCGAGATTTTTACGGAAAATCATTTCGGACGTTTTGGAAATTAATGGAAATTCGGATGGGCTCATTTGAAGGGAATTTTTGGCCTACTTATCGAGCTATTTGGCGATGGGGACTTGCGGAAATTTGTATGAGATTTTTCTTCAACGAAATTAGACGTCGAATTAGGAAAATTCGTCGAGGAATTGAAGCTCAATTGATGAAATTCGGAGCTTATAGAGGGGCCTGGATTTTTAGCATCGAAATCTGATTAATTGGTAGAATTTATTCTAGAAAGAAATAAGGGACATGCTGTGGCATTCCAAAATTTCATGACAACCCCTGGATATACCATGAACCATGAATAGGTAATGGAAGTGCCATCGGATTATATTATAGCCACTAGATCGAAAAATTGTAATAAATTAAGGCCGAGCATTTTAATGGACAATTATTTGGTTGGAAATATATCCTATGTCCATGAGTGATTAAGAATTTGTATTAAAGGATAAATTGATAGGAAAATTTATATTCTTGACCATGTACTTTATAAGTTAGATTTTTATTTATTTATATTACAAAATTTTATGGCCAAGTGACTATTTGAGATTATGAAATTAAGTGGAGATTAAAGTAAATTGTTAAGAGTAATTATGGGCTTATTTAGTATTATTTTGGGCCATTTAAAAGTTGGACTTTAGACTCAAATGTGTTGCACCCAAAGTGGGCCAAGAGGCCCAGCCCAAGGAGCCCATGAAATAGTCAACCAAGGCTGGCCCAAGCCCAGCCAAATGAAGGCCCATCATGTGCACGGCAAAAATGCCAAGTGGCAAGAAAAGCTTACCAAGTGTAAGAAGCCATGCAAAATCAATGATTGCAAATCATTGAGGGAGGGAAAGGAAAGAGAAGTGGATGGTTTGAGAGAGAGGGTTACCGAGAGAGAGAGAGGAGTGTCAGAGAGGAAGAGAGAAAGGAACAATGAGGAGTTTTGTCACCGCCGTCGAGCCGCCGTGTTCCGCCGTTGAGCCCGCCGTTTGCTTGCTGTGTTTTGCTTGGATTAGAGGTAAGTAGAGTCCATTGATCTATCATTTGCTTGCTGTGTTTTGTGGGTGATAAATGGTGAATTTTGGATGTGGATAAAGTGTGAAATTTCGAAGTTATAGGAGTTGTGTTCTAACCTAGTATTATGTTTTTGGAAAAACAGTCCGACCTTTGATGATTTCGTGAGTTGCATGCGATATTTTAGTTAGAATCTAACTTCAACTTCTTCATAAAATTCGTACAGAACTTCTTGGAGATTAACATACTAAAAATTGAGATGAAACAGACAAGTATTGGTTGATGAAATGATTTTCCTTTGAAGAAACTAGATTTGGAAACTGTTATGTCAACCTTTGGTGATTTCATGAGTTGCATGCGATGTTCTAGTTGGAATCTGACTTTGACTTCTTGATGTAAGTCATAAATGACTTCTTTAAGATTAACATACTAAAATTGAGATGAAATAGACAAGTATTGGTTGGTGAAATGATTTTTCTTTGAAGAAACTAGATCTGGAAACTGTTATGTCGACCTTTGGTGATTTCGTGAGTTGCATGCAATGTTTTAGTTGGAATCTGACTTTGACTTCTTGATGAAAGTTATAAAGTACTTCTCAGAAAATAACATATCAAAATTTTAAAGGAAATGGACAAGTGTAGGTCGATGAAACCATTTTTCTTTGATGAAGCTAGATCTGGAAACTGTTATGTTGACTGTTGTGATTCCATGAATTTTGTTAAATTATCCAGTTCGAATTTGATCTCGTGTTCTTGATAAGAGTTGTAGACGATATCTTGAGGAGTAACATACTAAAATTTGTGGATAAAAAAGACAAGTAATGGTCAGGGAAAACAATTTTCTTTGAAAAGGATAAATCTGGACAGTGAACCGAGAGATAGGGAAAGTTATAAAAATTATATCTTTTAATCCAGAAGGAATTAAATTTCGATTTATTCATGAGACTGTTACCTCTATGTCTCAATTCTAACATATAAAAATCTCATAATTTTCGGAGATCATTTAAGGGTTGAATGGAAATTATTTCCGAAACTGTGCAAGAGTGGTACTTGAATTTCTTTTGTTGTAATGTATGGATTTATGTGATTGACGTGAAACTTTCTTGACATAGTGTTCTTCATAAAATATTTTCCTCTGGATCTTTTTTACATCATGTTAAATTCTCAGAATTTATTGAGATTGTTTACTAATTTTCCAAGCATTTTCACTAAAGAAGTGCATTCTGTTTTATCCGAAAATTGGTTCTAGTTTCAAAAAACCAATGAACTCTTTATGAAATGTGATATCATGGATCTTATGCATACTACATATATAGTGATGTTTGGCATATCATGTGACATCAAAAGATAATTTAGATCTTTAATATTGTTGCATCTAATACTATGATGAAAATGAGACATATATGAAATTATATATTGTGATAATAACGAGACCGTCGGAAGTGTGAGCCAACGATGCCCTGGGAGTGTTGAGATGCCCGGAGTGTGGGTGCCAGATGCCCGGAGTGTGTGTGCTGAATGTCCTCGAGAGTTTCGAAATGCCTGGAGGTGTGTGCCAGAAGCCCTGGAGGTGTGTGTCGGGGGGGATTCCTCGTGATGCTAGTTGGGGTGTGAGATGCCCAAAGGTTTGAATGAGTCGATGTCCTTTGGATGCTTGGTTGTATTATGATACATGCCTAGAGAGTGAGGAGTTGTATTATGATGCATGCCTTGAGGTTCCTCGTGACGCCAGGTTAGGTGTGAGCGATAAATTGTGGGATGCAAACATTGGTCCCTAGATGAAAAATAATGAGATCCTTGTGAAAGATAAGAACTGAAATTGAATCATGCGCATGGGTGTATGCATATGGCATGATGCATGATCTGCTTGTAAAAGTAAATTGATGCTATTTGATATTGAAAATGTAATTATGAAGGTATGAATGGATCAAATGGTGATGTATGCTTGATAGCATTAATGATATGAGTGCATTGTGGTATATGCACGTTGCATGGTGATATATGCATAGTTGCTTGATGATATAAGTACAAGTGCATAGTGATATATGCATAGTTGCTTGATGATATGAGTACAAGTGCATGGTGGTATATGCACGTTGCATGGTGATATATGCATAGCTGTAAGATGAGGTATGCTCGAATGCATGAATGATATGTGTTTTATTCATGATACCTTGATTGTTCTGTTTGACGCATTGTGTAGTCTGGTAGATCTTAACTACTGAGTGGTTGTACTCATCCCGTTTGGGGACTAATATTTCAGACTACATAAGATACCTCTGCTGCCACTGCCACTGGTAGATGGATCAAATGGTTGGATATGACCGCGAGGAGGAGGATAGCAAAGGAATGAACTTTTGGACGCCGACATTGATCGATGGACTTTAAGTATACGACTGTTAGAGGAGATGTCAGTCATCTTTTGAAGTATAGCCAAGTATAGAAGACTATAGCATTTTGATGTACTGATGAATGATGTTCATTTGGTTTAAGTAAATAAGAGTGTTCGGCTTTTATCTATAAATGTTTAGTTGGTGTGCATCGTTTTCTGAATATAAGGAAGTTGATAGATGTGCTTTCGCCATATAAATTGTGCAGGGACCGATCTAAAAGATGTAAATCCCCAGGATTGATAGACCTTCAGGTCAAGCAAGAGAATGGGAATCGAACTGTGGCGACCCTAACAGTTCGGGGGCCGTCGAGGGGTGCCACACATGCAATCAATGGAAGGGATATTATTTGTTGACCTTCCCCTTTTCTTGCCCAAGCTTGCTGAGCACGCTGAACCATTCCCATCCTCTTCACACATCCAACCGCTTCCCTCCTTGCTGCCGACTTACTTGCTTCACTTTCACTTTGGCTTTTTCTCCCTTTCGTTTGTTCCTTCAAGGCAGCACTCTCATCATTGTTTCTCTCTCTCTCTCTCTCTCTCTCTCTCTCTCTCTCTCTCTCTCTCTCTCATGCCTGCCACACCATCTTCATCCACTGAATTTCCCTTTGCCATTCGTTCGAAGCTACCCCACCATGGTCCGCATCTCCGTTCCAGTCAACCCTACAGTGCCACCGATCCTCCTTTGCCTCGGTTTCCTTCGATTTCTTCATCTCTCTACCAACGCCTCCACTAGCTGGCCACCTCCCTTCCCCCCCTCCGAAGCTGCTACCACCCGTCTACTCCCCATCAATCCTATCTCCACTTCCTCTCTCACACTGCCGTTTCACCCCAGCATTCTAGCAACCCACTGAGTCAACAAAGCCGGTGAAGCTCTCCCCAACATCGATCGCAAATCTCCACTCATCTAGCATCAATCGATCGAAGCAGCACACGCCAGCGAAGCAACTCCACTGATCCACCTCTGCCGCCGAAACAGTTTCTGCTTTGCTGCTACCAGCCCATCCTCGCCCGAAGCAAGCTTCAGACTGTTTGAAGCCACACCAGCGAATTTCACGGCCCGTGCGTTCAACCCACATGAATTCCAGCCCATCTTTAGTTTTGGTCAAGCCCATTTGAAGTCCATAAGTTCAACCGTTGCAGCCCGTGAACTTCAACCCACTAAAGCAAGCCCAAGCCGCAGACCAAGCCCAGCACTTGTTGTGGGCTTGCAAGGCCTTTTGGGCTTGGTCCAAGTGTCCGTTGATGCTATTGAAAGTTCGGATTTCAGCCGTCATCACGGTGAACCGGTTTTCGCCGGTGAGTTTATAGACTAAACTCTTCTTAGTAGGCTAATGGCATTTAAGGGGTGTTTAGTTTAAATTAATTAGGGATTATGTGGTTAATTAAATTAGATTAGTGATTTAATTAGTTAATTATGCATGTTAGGTGGTTAGATTAGATTAATTAAGGCATAGATAGGATTTGTTATTTATCTAGATAGGTTCGGGAATTTTCTAGGCCTGTTTCGGTATTTAATTTAGCAATTACAGCCTAGGTTAGTATTGTCGGTATTTAAATTGATTTATTTAATTAATTTTAGTAATTATTTAATTATTAAATTTTTTTCTGGAAATTAGACTGGGATAGCCAAATGACTGGAATTTCGTGCTTGATTGCAATTGTGTAGTTAATTTCTGCAATTGAGTGTTAAATTGTGCAAATTGAGTACTGATTGGAATTTTGAGTATTTAATTCCAAAATTTGTTAATTTCGTTATTTATTCAGAAAATCCCAGGTATCAAATTTTAAAATCGAAAATGGTTTTATATACTATATAAAATAGTGAGCTTTTAAATTGGAAAATATCATTTTTTTTCTCTGGTTCAATCTGATCGTGTACCCACACAAAACTATTTTATCGTGTATTTCTAATACGAATAAAATAGGCAAGGTTCACCATTCTGATGGAGATATTTGAGTGCAATGCATGGTGCCCTAGGCCATAATTGAGTGATCATGTATTGGTTAAGAGATTCCGTCCCGGGCTATTAAGCTAGACAGTAACTCCTACATGGGATGCCCCTAGACAATGGGAAGTCAGTTGCAATAGATTCTGGACACGTGCTCTTTCGGGAAAGCCATCTAGGAAAGATGTAGCTGTGCTTAATGGTGTGAGACAAGGCCTGGCAATGCTAGAAGACCGTCAAATAGAGAGTAGGCCATGCTATATGCCGAGATCAAAACTAGGAACGCATGATTAATTGAGTTGAACACGCTGGATTATGGGACAAAATTATGTGGCACAGTATGGGACGTGTCATAACGATTTGGCCCTATAATCAGGACCCTTATGCTTTGTTATAATTGAGTATGGCATTCCTATTGATGAGCTTAATTGCTGCTCATGCCTTTATGGTTGTCTGTGATATGAACTGTGCTGACTTGCAAGGTAGATCTGAGACGAGGTAAGTCCATATGGTAGTGTGATTATGTGATTAGGACGCTTTTAGGTGCATTATCCTCCTAATCGGGATTTAGAGCGAGAACTCGCTGAGATTTATATCTCACCCCGTCATGGGCTTAAATTTTTAGGGCTGTAGAGCGAAGGACTTGGAGTCGTGTTGAGGTGACTTGAAGTGTAGGTCGGTTATGACTGTTTCTTTTTGGAGAATTGTCTTTTGTAGACTTTTGGTTGCTGACCTTTGTATATAACTCGGTTTATAAAAGCATGTTTGTTTGTGAAATTGTTGTCTTGCTTTTCTATTCTGAGATGGTTACTATCAAGGGATTTATTATTCACTTCCGCATGTGCAATAAAATGAAAGCGCCGACGACTTATCCTAGGAAGTCGCATATTTTATCGACCACCAAGGGATAGGCACACGCTCGGGGTTCGAGGCGTGACACTACTTCTCGACATGTGAATGCATACATGACTAGCTTTGATGTAGTGATAAATTAGGAATATTCTGCTATTTATATATCAACTTGACTAATTTGTGAGGGTGAGGAACAAGTTTTCTGTTGCTATACAAAGACTATTGTTGCTGAAACAAGAAACATGTAAATTACATGCATCAGTTGGCTTAATCTAAATGCTTTAGTGGATAAAATGATTCTTAGTTCTCTTAACACAAAGCTAAGGTGACATCTATCGGAACATGTGGCGGTTTGGCTCGGAATAATTGAGAATATGCAATGGTCTTATATTATGACCATGACATTTGTGAAAACTAGTGAGATAGTCTGCGTTACTTTTGTGTAGAATGATGAGCCATAAGTTCAACTTGTTTGTTGTATTATAAGTAGAGAAATGTTTTGGTCGAAGTGCGGATGCTGAGATATTCTTTTCGGCTATCTAAAGGTGCTTCATTAGAAGCTTTCTTTTCCTTTTTAATAAGTAATCACCAGCATTCATATTTCTAGACATGTGAATGCATACATGGCTAGACACAATGATGGATCGAGAATATTTTGTCATTCATAGATCAAGTTGACTAATTTGTGAGGGTGAGGAACAAGTTTTCTGTTGTTGTACAAGGACTATTACTGTTGTAACAAGAAATAGGTAAATTACGTGCATCAGTTGGCTTAATCTAAGTGCTTCAGTAATTGAAATGATCTTTAACCCTCTTTAACACAAATCTAAGGTGAGTGTCACTATTGTTGGAGAAATCTTTCCAGAATATTTTGAAGCTGACAAAACGTTTCTATCAGTTTAAGTCTGGATGTTCGGAGACCGACAGTTTAAAGTCTGAAGACTTTGTATTCTCAAGACTCAAGACTCAAGACTCAAGACTTAAGACTCAAGACTTAAGACTCAAGACTTAAGTCTGTTCTCACCGACGTCTTCCAATCCAAAGGACGAAGGAAATCCAAAGCCGAGGTCTATGGTTGAGGATTCGATCCTATCCTCTGGAAAAGATTCGTTGGTTGGATAATCATTTCGGATTCTTTAATTCTTATCTAAGATCGATTGAAGATCCGATGGTCGACTTAAGTATTCTTGGAATGTTCTATTCTTGGAAACCAAGATCCTGATTGTATGGGCGAACAGGATTGATGGGCTATCATCAGATTCCTTAAATAGCTCGGATGATCTTCTTGATTGATTCCGTCCAACGGGTAGATTGGAGGAATTCCTTTGGTAAGTGCCAACGGCTATGATGGCATGAAGGGGTATAAAAGGAAGACGTTCTAGTTGTTTTAAGTGTGTGATTGATAGAAAAATTCCAGAGTCTGAAGACCCTTGATTATTAGTCGAGACTGTTCGAGCGAAATTGTATACACAGAGAGTGTTTATATTTGGTGACACCTTGAGAGAGTGTGGTAGATCATCTACACCTAGAATTCAAGGAAGATCAACACTGTAACAGCTCTTTGATTATAGTGGAATCCAGCCAATCGGCTGTCAGTGCAGAAGAGTGGACGTAGGCTTGAATCAAGCCGAACCACTATAAACCGAGTGTTCAATTCTCTCTTTCCCTTACTCAGTCTCTCGATTGATATTTAATTATTGTGCAATCTTCAAGAAAATTCGTTGTATACCTATTCACCCCCCTCTAGGTACTCATACTAGCAATATCAACTATCATTGGTAATGATACTGGTTTAAGTGGAATTACTTAAGAAATGCATCTCTTGCTTTATCCAGCTAGAGCTACATATAACCTGTAACGTCTGAAATCGACATTGACATGCCCAGAATGGCAACAAACACGAGATGATCAGCATTTGCCGAACGAGAAAGGATTGCTTGATCAGCTCTATTAGTGCAAAGGGTTATGCCCGAAGAAGGGCACGGCTCTCTGTAGAAGCATCTTGCATTCCTCCCAATTGGCTGTGTTAGGATTGAAAGATTTGCAGTCAGGAAGTTCAAGGCCTTGTTTTATCCTCCCGACTCGCTGGGCATGCAAGACTTGCTTGGATGCAATGGGTAACCTAATGGATTGGTATTCTTCAAGAGCAGCCATTAGATTTTCCGACCCCACTTCTCCAAGCATTGGCCTAGAACTGCCGCATCTAGAATCGACATGTTTGTGCTCCTCGAGCTGTGTGGTGTTGTGGGGTGTGCTGCGTCGCCGACAAGTACCACGTTGTCCCAAACTATCCGTTCTAGGGGATCACAGTCGTAAATGGCATTGACAAAAGGTTCTTTAGTTTCTCTCATGACCTGAACCAAAGTAGGATGCCAAATTTTCTCTGCATCTTGGTACATCTTCTGAATCATTTCATCACTTACTTTCATTGTAACCGAATTGCCCTGTATGTGTCAATAACAGACAGAATATGAGATAGTGCAAGACGCAAGGGACTTACGGAAAGGGATGCATGTATACAGATACCTATATATATTTAGACTAAGACCTTCTATGAGATATGCTTGTATAGCTCCGCAAATAATCTCATGAATAAACAGGAAAATTATTGGAAATGTCTGTCATAATTATTTGGGTCTTTCAGTACATCAGCAACTGCTATTACTGTCGTACAGTCGAGGAGGAGCAAGATGGGTGACAATTACCTTCAAGTGAGGCTCAGGTTGGTTTAAACACCATGTCCAGTTCAGCCTTTTGTTTGGGATCTCAAAAAAAACGGTATGATTTCCGGGCGTCAAGTCAATGTACAAGCATTTTCCGAGCTGCGGATATGCCTCCCTAACGTTCTTGATGGTTTTGGAATCTTCAATCCCCGAATAATCAAGAACTCCTCTCCAGCCGCAGTAGCCTGAATACCTATTATATCGACATAATCATGAAAGATAACAAAAAGGGGTAAGTTAGGGATTCATGCATAACAATTTGGGCAAAGAAGTAACAACCTTAGTTTGACGTCGGGAAAATAGTGCTTGCGAATCAGAGAGTTGCATCCATCTGCAGCGACGAGCAAATCTCCGTCTACTTCCGCAGTTTCTTCGGTGTCGAGAACTTGGGCCCTGATTTTGACCTGTCGCTTATCCTTGGAAATAGAGAAAGAGAGGAAAAGATGGCCCCACAGGAATATTTCTGGTGGCAATGCAGAGAACAGATGGTGATGCAGACTGGACCAATGTGCTGCTCTATGATTGAAATTCTCATCTCTTGCTAGTATCTTCATGGATTTGTCGTCATTGATTGCTTGGTTCTAGTATAAATAGGCGCATAAAAGTTTGGTGAGAACCAGGTTACAATTTTGAGTGCCACATAAAAAGCAAGATCAATTTCTATATGTTCAACTACAGAAAAGGAAGAGGACCCATATCTCCTGGAAGAGCTTAACATCTCCTCAGTGTCGAGCAAAGCAAGAACTTGACAATCAAGGTGCAAGAAGAAAGACATATTCTGCACCAATTCTTTAGTAGCTGCTATCTTAACTTCAATGCATATGATAATTCAAACCTTAGGAAGACTTGGGAGTAGAGTGAGTTTATTATATGAAGTTCCCTTACAAGATCAATAGCGAGAGGGGAGGTGATGTCATGGAGGAGTTCAGGGCGTCCAGTCCAGGACCCGATGAGCTCCTGAGAGAGCGGATCAAACGCGAGTCCTGCGCCAGTGGGGTTTCCTTTCGGAGGCCTGCACGATTTCTCTATGACCACAACGTCCCACCCCGCCAGAATGAGCGCATGCGCACATGACACACCTGCTATGCTCCCTCCTACGATCACGGCCTTCGGCTTCGGCTTGTTTTGATGAGAAAGATCATTACTGTAATTCATGACTTCTGTTGTATCTTCTCCAAGACTTACTCTGTGTTTCTATCCGATAAAGATGAAGAGATGGGGTTAAAAAAAGTGGGGCTAAAAAAATGGGATTGGAAAGATTTGAAATAAGGATCTCCTATGCTTTGATACCATTAGAACAGAGAATGGAGTATACTTTACACTGATCCGTTATACCTTATAAATAGAGATACCACCCCCTATAATTATGACGGAAATTAGAGATGTAGGATAACAATTTGATCTATATGAAAATTAAATAAAAAACAAATCAACTCGATGTCCAAGGCTCCCAATTGTTGTGTCTTATTTGGTTTTGTGACTTGAGATTGCCAATTTAGACTATAGTTGCAAGAAGTTGAATCTTGGAGCCCAGAGTTGATAAGTAGAAGATAATTGGGTCATTGACAAATTTCATGTTCTAATAGGGTTACCAATCACCCGCAAAAATAGCATTATAAATCAGATCAAGGATTCTAAGGTCGATTAGCTTTTGAAAATGACACCTTTTTTTTTTTTTTAAATTTCAATAGCCACAATAGTAAATAATAGCACACTAATCTCTTGACATTTCTCTTGGAAATGGTGGCAATAAAAAAAATTAATTTTTTTCAATATACAAAACCTTCATTCACCATGGAATCATCATTTAACATATATTTTATGTAAATTCATATATAATTTACATGAATTTAACCTTACACAATAAATGCTTCTATAATTTAGATAACTTAGTATTCATAAATTACCTAAAAGGAATAGTTAAATTTTTCCACTAAATTACTAACCAGATGCCTCATCTTGAAGCCATAAGATTAATATATTTATATATCCATATCTAGTCGCATGATCTTTATTTTCAAATTAAATGACTGCCTCATTATTGAGTCATTACTAGACCTTAACTTTAGTCAACTCATATAATTTAACTACTAAGAGCGGGTCATGATTAAGTTCACCTTCACCATCAAAGTTAAAATTAATTTTCTACAATTCCAGATTTCCAAATTATATGATTTCCCCAATGAAGTTTCTCATTTTGCATTTTTTCCATTAAGTCCAATCTCTCTTAATCAAGCTAAAATAATTAAATTAAATGCCCAAGGCCATTCATTTACTATCTAACACACATGAATATCTTATTTACACTGGACATGCCACAAATTTTATAAAGTTACCACTTTTAAATAAATTATAAGTCCAAACTTTGACTAGTTAGATAAATTGTCTAGATTAAGTAGTTAATTCTAAAAATAACTGGAGTACCTATTATCATAACTTAGTCAACATAAAATTAGATAAGATATGATATGCAATCCATGGATTTTGCTATATTTTATCTATTATTTGATTAATTACAGTAATAAAGCCAGATACTCTCATAACCTATCATGTCAATTGTTTTGTATAAAGACGACATATTGATATAAATGAACCTAACAAATGGAGATGGTAAGAATCTGTCACGATTCATTGCTAAAAAAACCACAAATGCATAAACAAAGATAACAGTCATCAATCAAACCATAGTTATTGTACAATCTAAATCTTAAAGGGCAAAGAAAGACATTAGAGTATTCCAAATTCACAAGTTCAACTATGACATGAAACTTTAACAAGCAATGGCGATATCTACAAGGTAGATTAGTTACCGAATGTCAAATCTAGTAAGATGGAGAAAATGTGACCGCTCACCTTCATGATTCCAAAAAGTATTGTCTTTGACTCTCTCATGACTTTTTGTGAAGCTTCGACACGAATCATAGAGCTATAAAGGAGGAGTTTCAACTCTCCTACCATTTTCATGAATTTTTAATGCGAATCTTTTACTCTCACTGTTTTGGTTGAGCTTTGACATGGACCAAAAACAAGGCAATTGTGAAGCTTCAACATGTGTTGTTGCCCCTCATTCTACTAGAATTAGAAAGATCTTTTTGAAGTTTGAATTTATTCATTTAAAATATGGTTATTTCTACTTCATTTTTATTTGCTTATTTTTATTATATTTCCCTCTCTATTTTATTTTTTATTCCTTTCTATCATTAATTGAAATTTTTAAATAAATAAATTATAATAATATACTTAAAATATGTAATAGATATAAATACTAAACATATATAAATAAAAATAGAAATAAATAACAAAAAAATTATTTTACATTAGAATATTATTTATTTTTAATTTCATTAATTTAAGAAGCTTGCCATTCGAGAAAAATAACTTTTATATCATTGATATAAGAAATCTTATTCGCTTTATTTTACCTCCCCTATGAGATATTTTTATTTAGTCTAATCTATTTTATATCCCATAATTTTTTGTCTTGGATAAGAACTAAACATAAAATATGATAAATTTTATCATATTCTGATTTTTTATCCTAATTACCATAAGTAACTTTATAGTTTGTGTTGAATTCTAACTCTTCTCCATATGGAGATAACTAGAAGGTGTATTTTTGTTTATTAATTTTACATACTTTTCTTCATTGATTTAACAATTAGATGAAGAATCTCGAATTGAAAGGCAAAAGATACAATTAGAGAATCATATATAACCACAATGAGATTCTCCATCTATGAATAGAAATTTTAAAATTTACCCATCAAGATAAATAAATGAAGAGAAAGACTTAAACATTGATTATATTATTCCACATAATGCGGCAATCCCGTGCTGAGCACTACTAATTTGTTAATCATTTGGAAGTGTGGTAATGATGATTAAATACTTCCTTTTTCTAGGGAAAATTTAAATAAAACCTCGAAGTAAGCCTTTTTTTTTTTCAAAAGAATCCCTAAATTGTAGGGCCGTCAAATAGGTGGGTTGGGTCAAATTTGAGTCCAGTCAAAAATGGTCCAACTCATATTGATATGTTTAAACCGTTTGACTTATTTTCATATAATGTAAATTTTATGACCCATACCCGACCCGATCTATGCTCAACTCACACCTCACCCAATCTATATTATTGAAACGCATTAATATTTAACTCAATATAGTTCATTCCACTCCCACACATTTAATTCACTTTAAGCTCTTCGCATATATGTTACTTCAAATTTAAAAAGAAAATTAAATGATAAAAAGTTAGTAAATAAAATAAAAGACGTGAAAAACATTTAACCAAATATAACAAAGCTTATTTCTTATATATATATTGAAAATGGTATTGCTAAAACACTTTAATGCAATACAAATTTAATGGACAATTTTTATAATTTTATAAATGTTATTTAAAAAAATCGAATTTATAATTTTTTTTATTTTATTTTTCTAAAATATAATTTCTAATTTTCTCTCTCTCTCTCTCTCTCTCTCTCTCTCTCTCTCTCTCTCCTCAATGGTTGGCATGGATGCTAATTAGCATACAGAAAGGTTTGATTAATGTTTTAATCTAATATAAATACTTATCATGCATGTATCTATTCATATACCGAATGGATAAGGTGAGATTTTCTTTTAATTATTTTAGTTTAATATTATTAAGTGATTAACTATATTTGTTATCTCTCTCTCTCTCTCTCTCTCTCTCTCTCTCTCTCTATCTCTCTCATCCTCAACGGTTGGCATGGATGCCAAGTAGCATGCAAAAAGGTTTGGTCTTTTAATGTTTTAAGCTAATATAAATACTTGTCATGCATGTATCTATTAGTATACTAAATGGATAAGGTGAGATTTTCTTTTAATTATTTTAGTTTAATATTATTTAGTGATTAACTATATTTCTCTCTCTCTCTCTCTCTCTCTCTCTCCTCTCTCTCTCTCTCTCTCTCTCTCTCTCTTCTCCTCAACGGTTCACATGGATGCCAAGTAGAATACGAAAAGGTTCGGTCTATTAATGTTTTAATCTAATATAAATACTTGTCATGCATTTATCTATTCGTATACTGAATGTATAAGGTGAGATTTCTTTTAATTATTTTAATTTAATAATATTAAGTGATTAACTATATTTGTTCTCTCTCTCTCTCTCTCTCTCTCTCTCTCTCTCTCTCTCTCTCTCTCTCATCCTCAACGGTTGGCATGGATGCCAAGTAGCATACGGAAAGGTTTGGTCTATTAATGTTTTAATCTAATATAAATACTTGTCATGCATGTATCTATTCCCATACTGAATGTATATGGTGAGATTTTCTTTTTATTATTTTAGTTTAATATTATTAATTGATTAACTATATTTGTTCTCTCTCTCTCTCTCTCATCCTGAACGGTTTGCATGGATGCTAATTAGCATACGGATAGGTTTGGTCTATTAACATTTTAATCTAATATAAATAATTGTCATGCATGTATCTATTCGTATACTGAATGGATAAGGTATGGATAAGGTGAGATTTCTTTTACTTATTTTAGTTTAATATTATTAAGTGATTAACTATATTTGTTCTCTCTCTCTCTCTCTCATCCTCAACGGTTTGCATGGATGCCAAGTAGCATACGGAAAGGTTTGGTCTATTAATGTTTTAATCTAATATAAATACTTGTCATGCATGTATTTATTCATATCATGAATGGATAAGGTGGGATTTTCTTTTAATTATTTTAGTTTAATATTATTTAGTGATTAACTATATTTGTTCTCTCTCTCTCTCTCTCTCTCATCTCTGGATGCTCTCTCTCTTGGTCTCTCTTGTCATCTCTCTCTCTCTCTCTCTCTCTCTCTCTCATCCTCAATGGTTCTCATGGATGCCAAGTAGCATACATAAAGGTTTGGTCTATTAATGTTTTAATCTAATATAAATACTTGTCATGCATGTATCTATTCGTATACTGAATGTATAAGGTGTGACTTCTTTTAATTATTTTAATTTAATATTATTAAGTGATTAACTATATTTGTTCTCTCTCTCTCTCTCTCTCTCTCATCCTCATCGTTTTGCGTGGATGCCAAGTAGCTTACGGAAAGGTTTGGTCTATTAATGTTTTAATCTAATATAAATACATTTCATGCATGTATCTATTCGTATACTTAATGTATAAGGTTAGATTTTCTTTTAATTATTTTAGTTTAATATTATTAAGTGATTAACTATATTTGTTCTCTCTCTCTCTCTCATCCTCAATGGTTTGCACGGATGCCAGGTAGCATACGGAAAGGTTTGGTCTATTAATGTTTTAATCTAATATAAATACTTGTCATGCATGTATCTATTCGTATACTGAATGTATAAGGTGAGATTTCTTTTAATTATTTTAGTTTAATATTATTAAGTGATTAACTATATTTGTTCTCTCTCTCTCTCTCTCTCATCCTCAATGGTTTGCATGGATGCCAAGTAGCATACGGAAAGGTTTGGTCTATTAATGTTTTAATCTAATATAAATACTTGTCATGCATGTATCTATTCGTATACTAAATGGATAAGGTGAGATTTTCTTTTAATTATTTTAGTTTAATATTATTTAGTGATTAACTATATTTGTTCTCTCTCTCTCTCTCATCCTCAAAGGTTGGCATGGATGCCAAGTAGCATACGGAAAGGTTTGGTCTATTAATGTTTTAATCTAATATAAATACTTGTCATGCATGTATCTATTCGTCTACTGAATGTATAAGGTGAGATTTTCTTTTAATTATTTTAGTTTAATATTATTAAGTGATTAACTATATTTGTTCTCTTTCTCTCTCTCTCTCTCTCTCTGCATTGGTTGGAATGGATGCCAATTGGCACATGGAAATGCTTTGGTCTAATGTTTTAATCAAATAAATACTTGTCATGCATCTATCTATTTTTAGACTGAATGTATAAGTTGTGAGATTTTCTTTTAATTATTTTAGTTTAATATTATTAAGTGATTAACTATATTTGTTCTCTCTCTCTCTCTCTCATCCTCAAACGGTTGCAAATGCCAAGTAGCATATAGAAAGGTTTGGTCTATTATTGTTTTAATCTAGTATAAATACTTGTCATGCATGTATCTATTCCCAAACTGAATGTATAAGGTGTGATTTTCTTTTATTTATTTTAGTTCAATATTATTAAGTGATTTACTATATTTGTTCTCTTCTCTCTCTCTCTCATTTGCAATGGTTGGCATGGATGCCAAGTAGCACACGAAAAGGTTTGGTTTGTTAATGTTTTGCTCAAATAAATACTTGTCATGCATGTATCTATTCCTCTATTGAATGTATGTGCTAAGATTTTCTTTTAATTATTTTAGTTTAATATTATTAAGTGATCAACTACATTTGTTCTCTCTCTCTCTCTCTCATCCTCAACGGTTTGCATGGATGCTAATTAGCATACGGATAGGTTTGGTCTATTAATGTTTTAATCTAATATAAATACTTGTCATGCATGTATCTATTCGTATGCTGAATGGATAAGGTGTGATTTTCTTTTAATTATTTTAGTTTAATATTATTTAGTGATTAACTGTATTTGTTCTCTCTCTCTCTCTCTCTCTCTCTCTCTCTCTCATCCTCAATGGTTCTCATGGATGCCAAGTAGCATACGGAAAGGTTTGGTCTATGAATGTTTTAATCTAATATAAATACTTGTCATGCATGTATCTATTCGTATACTGAATGTATAAGGTGAGATTTCTTTTAATTATTTTAATTTAATATTATTAAGTGATTAACTATATTTGTTCTCTCTCTCTCTCTCTCATCCTCAACGGTTTTCATGGATGCCAAGTAGCATACGGAAAGGTTTGGTCTATTAATGTTTTAATCTAATATAAATACTTGTCATGCATGTATCTATTCATATATTGAATGTATAAGGTGAGATTTTCTTTTAATTATTTTAGTTTAATATTATTATGTGATTAACTATATTTGTTCTCTTTCTCTCTCTCTGTCTCTCTCTCATCTGCATTGGTTGGCATGGATGCCAATTAGCATACGGAAAGGCTTGGTCTAATGTTTTGCTCAAATACAAGTACTTGTCATGCGTCTATCTTTTTTTAGACTGAATATATGTTATGAGATTTTCTTTTAATTATTTTAGTTTAATATTATTAAGTGATTAACTATATTTGTTCTCTCTCTCTCTCATCCTCAACAGTTGCAAATGCCAAGTGGCATACAGAAAGGTTTGGTCTATTATTGTGTTAATCTAGTATAAATACTTGTCATGCATGTATCTATTCCTGTACTGAATGTATGTAGTGAGCTTTTCTTTTATTTATTTCAGTTTAATTTTATTAAGTGATTTACTATATTTGTTCTCTCTCTCTCTCTCTCTCTCTCTCATTTGCAATGGTTGGCATGGATGCCGATTAGCACACGAAAAGGTTTGGTTTGTTAATGTTTTGCTCAAATACAAGTACTTGTCACGCACGTATCTATTCCTCTACTGAATGTATGTGCTAAGATTTTCTTTTAATTATTTTAGTTTAATATTATTAAGTGATCAACTATATTTGTCCCTCTCTCTCTCTCTCTCTCTCTCTCTCTCTCTCTCTCTCTCTCTCTCTCTCTCTCTCTCTCTCTCTCTCATCCTCGATGGTTGGTATGGATGCCAATTAGCACACATAAAGGGTTGGTCTATTAATGTTTTACTCTAATACAAGTACTCATCATGCATATATCTATTCCTAAACTAAGTGTATGTGGTGAGATTTTCTTTTTATTATTTTAGTTTAATATTATTTAGTGATTAACTATATTTGTTCTCTCTCTCTCTCTCTCTCATCCTCAATGGTTCTCATGGATGCCAAGTAGCATACGGAAAGGTTTGGTCTATTAATGTTTTAATCTAATATAAATATTTGTCATGCATGTATCTATTCGTATACTGAATGTATAAGGTGAGATTTCTTTTAATTATTTTAATTTAATATTATTAAGTGATTAACTATATTTGTTCTCTCTCTCTCATCCTCAATGGTTTGCACGGATGCCGGATGCCAAGTAGTAGCATACGGAAAGGTTTGGTCTATTAATGTTTTAATCTAATATAAATACTTGTCATGCATGTATCTATTCGTATACTAAATGTATAAGGTGAGATTTTCTTTTAATTATTTTAGTTTAATATTATTAAGTGATTAACTATATTTGTTCTCTCTCTCTCTCTCTCTCTCTCTCTCTCTCTCTCACATCCTCAATGGTTTGCATGGATGCCAAGTAGCTTACGGAAAGGTTTGGTCTATTAATGTTTTAATCTAATATAAATACTTTTCATACATGTATCTATTCGTACACCTAATATATAAGGTGAGATTTTCTTTTAATTATTTTAGTTTAATATTATTAAGTGATTAACTATATTTGTTCTCTCTCTCTCTCATCCTCAATGGTTTGCACGTATGCTAGGTAGCATACGGAAATGTTTGGTCTATTAATGTTTAAATATAATATAAATACTTGTCATGCATGTATCTATTCGTATACTGAATGTATAAGGTGAGATTTCTTTTAATTATTTTAGTTTAATATTATTAAGTGATTAACTATATTTGTTCTCTCTCTCTCTCTCTCTCTCTCTCTCTCTCTCATCCTCAACGGTTTTGATGGATGCCAAGTAGCATACGGAAAAGTTTGGTCTATTAATGTTTTAATCTAATATAAATACTTGTCATGCATGTATCTATTCGTATACTTAATGTATAAGGTGAGATTTTCTTTTAATTATTTTAGTTTAATATTATTAAGTGATTAACTATATTTGTTCTCTCTCTCTCTCTCTCATCCTCAATGGTTTGCACGGATGCCAAGTAGCATACGGAAAGGTTTGGTCTATTAATGTTTTAATCTAATATAAATACTTGTCATGGATGTATCTATTCGTATATTGAATGTATAAGGTGAGATTTTCTTTTAATTATTTTAGTTTAATATTATTATGTGATTAACTATATTTGTTCTCTTTCTCTCTCTCTCTCTCTCATCTGCATTGGTTGGCATGGATGCCAATTAGCACATGGAAATGCTTTGTCTAATGTTTTGCTCAAATACAAGTACTTGTCATGCATCTATCTATTTTTAGACTGAATGTATGTTGTGAGATTTTCTTTGAATTATTTTAGTTTAATATTATTAAGTGATTAACTATATTTGTTCTCTCTCTCTCTCTCTCATCCTCAACGGTTGCAAATGCCAAGTAGCATATAGAAAGGTTTGGTCTATTATTGTGTTACTCTAGTATAAATACTCGTCATACATGTATCTATTCCCAAACTGAATGTATGTGGTGTGATTTTCTTTTATTTATTTTAGTTCAATATTATTAAGTGATTTACTACGTTTGTTCTCTTTCTCTCTCTCTCTCTCTCCTTTGCAATGATTGGCATGGATGCCGAGTAGCACACGGAAAAAGGTTTGGTTTGTTAATGTTTTGCTCAAATACAAGTACTTGTCATGCATGTATCTATTCCTCTACTGAATGTATGTGCTAAGATTTTCTTTTAATTATTTTAGTTTAATATTATTAAGTGATCAACTATATTTGTCCCTCTCTCTCTCTCTCTCTCTCTCTCTCTCTCTCTCTCTCTCTCTCTCTCTCATCCTCAATGGTTGGTATGGATGCCAATTATGCAAGTGGCATAAAGGTTTGGTCTATTAATGTTTTACTCTAATATAAATACTTGTCATGCATGTATCTATTCCTAAACTGAATGTAAGTGTGAGATTTTCTTTTTTTATTTTAGTTTAATATTATTAAGTGATTAACTATATTTGTTCTCTCTCTCTCTCTCTCTCTCTCTCTCTCTCTCTCTCTCTCATTCTGAATGGTTGGCATGGATGCCAATTAGCATCCAAAAAGGTTTGGTCTATGAATGTTTTGCTCTAATATAAGTACTTGTTATGCATTTATCTATTCCTATACTGAATGTATGTGCTAAGATTTTCTTTTAATTATTTTAGTTTAATGTTATTAAGTGATTAACTATATTTGTTCTCTCTCTCTCTCTCTCCCACTTAACCCTTACCACTTGCTTTTCTTAGCTGACCTCGATCATCATCAAACCCATTGGGTTGGTACAATCCTTGATTGCCCTTTCAAGGAGTACAAAAAATGAAATAAAAAAATATTGGTTAGTCTTGGATTGACCTTGAAACCGGACCGAACCCATTGGTTCCGTCTAATCCTCAATCACTTTTTTAAGGAGTACAAAAAATGAATAAAAAATTATGGGTTGGTCCTAGGTTGACCCTGGAATCGAACCGAATCTATTGAGTCGGTCCGCAATTCCAAAAATTGAGGACTAGCACTGTGCGAGTTGGTCCTATGGTTAGGGATTGGACTGACCCAACCCGGATCATGCTCACCCCTAGTTTCAAGAATACTTAATGACTTTTTTTTTTGTCCAAACATTATTAAAATAATTCTTGGGGGAGAAGAATAGCGTAAATGCTATAATTTTTGCACGACGCTCATTTGAGGGTCATAATTTTTTTTGGCTTCCTTAAGTGCCACATTAGAATAAAATCAATCATTCGAGTATCATTTCCAACTAATCATCTTGCTTGAGTTTTTTGAATTTTTTCTTTTTTCTTTTCCTTTTTTTTCTTTTTTTCAATACGGACGCCTTTTTTTCCTTTTTTAGGGCTAGTGATCAGCCCTCAAAAAATTCAAAGAAAAATTAAGAATTAAAAATATTAAAAAAATTCTTTATGTTAACGTCGATGAAGTCAAGTAGAATGACCAACATCCACATTGGATTTTCTTGCAAAGCAAATTGCTAATGGCATTCAAGTGAACAAAAAAAAAAGAAGTTATGGCTTTCAAATGAGCATCATAGAAAAATTATGACACTTGCGCTATTCTTGTCCCAATTCTCGAGGCTATTCTCACCTCTTTCTTTTTTTAATGTTATTAAGGTGTGATATCCCAGATTTTCAATCCCGTTTTCTACTAAATAAATCGGGCATTTTATCGACGCGCTATAGAGCTATTCTCAGAGCTAATCACTCTCGAGATAATTAGATTATTTATTGAAGTCATTAAGGAATTTTACTGCAATATACTTGAGAATTCGACCAGAAATCGGCTTCTTGACTGTGCTCATCTTTAGAGGCCATTACGACACAGTATAAAATCAATTTGAAATTAGAGATAGATCGGTTCGACTGAAATGTGTAGCTAATCGTGGGTGACACTATTAAATTGGAAAATTCTCATCGGTCGGCACTAGACTGATTTTTCTATCCTTTTGGTATCTTGTGTCCGTATTTGAATCCTTGATATTTTAACAACGACCAAGAGTCACAAATGTGTTGAGTGGGTTCATTATGACTCGAAGAAAATCGACCATGGATCATTTGCACTGAAAATTTCTGAAACTTACCTAATAACCTAGGTCACGCTAAAAACGTGCCAAATTGAAATTAACCGCAAATTTGAGTCCAATTTCAGAAATTGAAAGTTCAGTCATGTTATAATTAATTCTAGGAGCGTTGACTCAATGTCGGAAGATTTTTTTGCAAATTGAGACTTTTTGGGAAAAAGTCGTCCTAGGGCCGTTTTTGTCCAGAAAAAGCTTGGGATCAGTTGGTGAGAAAAAATACTAATTTGATTATCGACTTGATAATTGAATTTGCAGGAGCCAAATTGAATTGATTTGAGAACCAACAAGTGTCCAATTAAGGGAGAAATGTTGGAAATTCGTATGCCCATATGCATATGGTTTTGGACCAATTCAAGAGTCCTAAGATGAGCATTTGTGACTTAATGGAGGCCAGGGAGGAGCTGGTGGTGAGGATGGGTCAAGGGAACATTTGAAGGGAAAAATGTGACTTAGGTGGACCCCTTGCTCCCTCTCTCTTTCCTCTCCCCCTCCCTATCGGTCAACTAGCCCCATTTTCCCCTCCCTCCTTGCTGTTTCGACGCTAGCAACCGCAGAGGAGCCAGCAGCACCGTCGGAGCAGCCGCACCACCACCCGTCGCCGTTTGCCGCCGTGACTCCGCCCTCGCACGCCGCTGCTGTCCGCGTGCCTCTGCCTCCCTCAAGCTATCGTCCCTACTCCAGCCGCGTTCCAACAGCTCCCCCGAGCAGCTCAAGCCACCGCCGAAGCTCCCTCCACTATCGTTCAGCATCGCTTGGACTCATGGCCGACCCCTGCTGCCTCCGCCGCCCTTGCACGCCTCAACCAACCTCCGTTCTATCGTTTCTAGCCCCAAAAGGAGAGAGCAAATTAGTGGGTTTCCAACAACTTCTAGGTCCGTTTTAAGGTTGGTTCCAAGCCTCGAAAGTTTGGCCCGCTTTGGAGAAAGTCGGTCCCATTGCATTCCCGACATTTTGAACCGGACGGATCGCGAATCAAGTGAGTTGAACTCACTAATCCTCGCTTAGTTGGTTAATCACTCTTAAGGGTTGATTAGATTAATTACGCACGGTTTAGGTGGATAGATTAGATTATATTAGTTAATTTAATTATTTGTCGATACATGTTAAGTGGTTAGTTAGTGTATTTAGCGAGTAGACACGTTCTAATATTTATTTAATGAACCTTGGAATTTTTTCGGATCCGTTTTGACGTTCAATTATGCATTACGAGCCTAAGTTGGATTTATTGCTATTTATTTAATATCTTAGTACTTATATAATTATTTATTTATTTTCCGAAAATTAGGCTAGGATAGCCAACGACCGGAATTTTATGCAGGTTATTGTGGTGCAATCTATTTATTTATGTGAGCTCTAAATTGTGTTGAATTGATTTAATTGTGATTTTAGGATTTTATTCCTAAATTAATTAAATTTGGTAATTAACTAGAAAATTACCGGGCGTCGGTCTACAGCGCCAAAAATCTATTTTTGGAATTGTTGAAACTAGTAGGAGGCTCAAAAGTGAAAATCTTGTATTTTGGCTAAGGCCGACCGTATACCCCACACGCAACTATTTTATCGGGAATGATAAAAGAGGTTGAATTGGTTGTATGATTGAGATAGTATATTATATCGACCTACAGGTGATATGTCAGCTTAGCAGAGAGCAGTATACCGGTATACTATATCAGCCTACGAGCGATATGTCAACTTAGCAGAGAGCAGTATACATTGTTAGTTTTGATGGAAGATGTTGGTATACTATATTAGCCTACGAGTGATATGATAACTTAGCAGAGAACAATATACCTTATCAGCTTAGATTGAGTATTATTGGTATACTATATCAGCCTAAGGGCGATATGGCAGTTTAGCAGAGAGCAATATACCTGATTATCTTAGAAGCGAGCTATACTATCTATTTATTAGCTTAGCAGTGAGCAGTCCTGATATGAGCGAACTTTATAAATAGTATGAGATGAGCCGATCAAGAAATGGTCATGATGACATGCAATCGATTGAGTCGATTGTAGGGTGGAACTAAGGCCAAGGTAAGTCCTCTGACCCGTGATGTGCTTAGGCAGTCCTTAGAGCGTATTTGCTTCCTAATCGGTCTTATAGGATTGAACTTGCTGAGACATTATCTCACTAGTTATTGTATAATCATTTTATGGCCCTTAGTTGACAGCGATGGGAGACCCGAGTCCCGAAGTTTAGAAGGTGAAGCCTAGAGAAACGGCGAGCATGTCCGGCTAGTTAGTCATAGGACATTTATCTTTTGTTGAAAGCTGATTCCTTTTTGTAGGCTTCCGTGTATAAACCTGTGTGTTTATAAAAAGGTATTTTGTGAAAAACTTGGTCCTACTTTCCTATCCCATTATTTTATTGTCTAAGGATTATTTATATGCTTACGCATGCGTATTTAAAATAGAATGGGTCGGCGATGCATCCTGGGACGTCGCTATTTAATTGATCAGATGAGGGATGGGTGCGTGTCCGAAGATCAAGGCGTGACATAAGGATTTTGTGTAAGTAGGAACTTTCGAAGATTTGACAACAGGTGGAGTGATTCTCTTTTGCATCCTCCTTTGCAGGGCAGACCTTTGATTGGGAGCCTTAGTTAAACAAAAAAGCAACTGCTTTTACAAACGGGACCAACAGCTCATTTTTTATTCAATATTCATTTTGAACATCATCAATGACACAGAAACTTAATTGATTGGGCCATGCTTACCTTCTTCAGTGTATTCGAAGGGTTGCAAAACCCTAAATGTCATATTATACTTCTATGGCTCTTTTGGCCGCCTGATGCAAGACCCGTTTTATATCTGAACGGTGACCTGAGGTTTTGCCTCTTTGGCCAAAATCATCTTTTCTTTCGTAACTACAAATTAGTAGGGAGATATTCTTAGGGATCCTTTAGGCTTAAATTGAGCATATTCTGCTAGCTAGGTTTGATTCAGAATCCTTTACACTAGCTGCCAAGACATCTCAGCCCGTCCAAACCAAATAGTATAGCACTTCGACTTTTTAGGGGATTACTCTTTGTGATTGGGGTCATGAAATTTGGATGGTGCACCAGAAGTACCATGCGTTTGAGGATTTGGAACGTGAAAGGATCTCCAACAAACATCCCTTACTCATCTTCTTCTATTATGTACATTGTAGATTATGCATTCTATATCGTGGTTAATGACTGAACATGTATCCATAAAATTATTGGTGGAAGCATATCTAACTTAGGAAGTTGAGACAAAAATAATCGCAATGCTAAGCTTGGAGGAGAGAGGGGGAGACGTGACAGTCTCGAATGAAATTGTATAGAGTAGGGCACATGTTATTACAAAAGTTATAATAAGTACCAGGCAATCAAGTTAGTGGAGTGACAGTGTTCGCTCGTCCCCTCAACTTGTCACCATTTAGAAATATTGGGACATCATATATCAAAATTTCGTGACTTTATTTAGTTCATTGCTAGTGAAAGGTGCAATTTTTTGAAGTGTTATTTGTATAATATGTATGTTATTAGATCAAAACCCATTTCCTAACTTCTAAAGAGACAATTCAAAGGAAAAAAAAACTTCCAAAAGAGACCAAACTAATTTGGTTAGCTTTTCTGGCATATCTCATCTTGCCTCGATCGGTATCTTACTCTAGCAATTTGCTTCATGTGCCTTCACGTGCTCATGATGATATTGAAAAATGCTTTGAGGTTGGGCAAACTGTCGGGACACGACTTAATGCAGAAAAAAGAAAAGAAGAAAAAACTCAAGTGCAAAGTTGATAATTTTCGTATGATTCTTGGAGAGAATCGTGTATATGCACTTGATTGGTGTAAACGAGCCATATTAACATGCACTGTCGAATTGAGTGAATTAATTCAAGGATATCATAATATATATTTTAGAATTATTTTTCCCTATTTAGTGTATAGTTTGATTTATTCCTACTCTCTTCACTATCCTAGAAACTTGCCAGGAGCCGCTCATTTTACGGACCCTTTAGCTCTAGTGACCGCTCCTGCTCTCTTTAGAGCGGGTGGTTACAATTGCCATCTAATATTATACTCACTTGATGCAAAATTGCAGAGAAGATAAACATTTTGGCACATGTTGTTTCTTTTTCTAATTAAGACAATAGCATTCAGCAATGTTTTCACAAGACCAAAAATTTTACCACAAAAAAGCAGAATTAAGATTATAATAGAAGATTACCTACAGTTCAGGCTCAAGCTAATTAATGTACCAAATCCAATTAAGCCTTATTGTTCAATAGTTCATATTGTATGCTATGAGTCCCAGAACCCAGTTCATAGTGCAGACATTTCCCAATATCACGGTAAGCTCTCTTGATCCCTGACATGGTTTCTAAATTCTCTCATCTGAAAAATCGAGGACTCCTCATGATGCACAAAAACAGTCGCTATCCTTTCACACTACAAGCTCACATTTTGTGATAAAACAATGGCATCGGAGCCTAAATTCATTGGTTTCAAAAAGATCCAGTATAAGGTCGGGCCAGAAACTCTGTCGAACGAAAGAAAGACCGCCCATCTTCTGCGACAAGCAAGTTAAGGCTTATCTTGATGGTGTTATTAGTCTTGAGAACTCAAGTTTTGACTTTGACTTCAGTCTTGTCGTCGGATAGGCTGTCCTACAGGAACGTTAATCCCATAAACACAACACCAATCGGTAGTTCCCCAAGAATAAGGCCGTGGAGGTCGGTCCAATGTGCTGCTCTAAAATCGAATTCCTCATCCCTTGTGGGCACCCGGTTCACCTTCTTTTCACTATCCATCACATTGTTCTGCATCATTTGTCAGGAAATTAGCAGTGATTGGATTGAACGGAATCATGCATACAAACTCATTCAAGTGCAAATCTGATCTAACGTGGCATAACTAAAACTAGAAACCATACCAAGATGGTGGAAAAATTGAATTTTTTCACAAAAACAATGTATGATCCTCATCTCTTTTTTGAGAAGGTTCAACTGCCCGAAATGAACTTCTAAGGAACAATCTCTGAGATATCACATCTTCTTGCACGTTTTTTGTTTTCTCTTTTCCACTTCTTTTTGGCTACAGCAGAAAGATAGAAGCAGAAAACAAACCTCTGTTCTTGCGCATATATCATACACATAGCTTCCGAATGTTGATGCACTAAATGAAACCTATCACCAGATTCACCATAAATACCTTTTTTGGCTGAACCAAACAGAAACCTATTTCAACTTTCCTGTTCAAATTTATATCCTAAGAAAACCGCACTTCTAGCTTTTATGGCTTTTGTATCAGTTGTAAGTCGCGTATTCTCTTAGCTAGATTATGAACTGAAGCATCCCACTTTGAAGCTGAACCTAATCATTTTAGCTGACGCAAAAGCTTTTGCTTATTCTTCGAGTCTGAACCACTCGAAGAAACATATCCTTTTATGTCCTCTCGAACTCAGAAAACGCACAACATAGAGCGACCTGGTCAATAACGAGAGGCAAAGAGGCATCGTGGAGCTGGTGGACCCTTCCAATCCAAGCCTCGATCGCCTACCGAGCCGAAGGGTTCAAGCCCAAGCCTCACCCTAGCAGAACTCACAGTTGGCGCCATGTTTGATTTCTCGACGATGACATCCCATCCTGCTAAAATGACCATGTGCGTGCAGGATAATCCCGCGGTGCTGCCTCCAACTATCATTGCCTTGGCCTCTAATAATTATTTTAATTTAATTAATAGTGATTTTTATTAAAAAATATTGTTAAGTGATTAATATGTTTGTTGTCTCTTTTGATTTCAGGTGGTTATAATTTGGATCAATTTTTCATGAATGATTGAAGATCGAAGCTCTATAATTTAAGTTTTATATTACGTGTTTTGAAATTTTTATTTTTCATATTCATCTTTTATGGATTGTTGCCATCGACGAATTAGGATTTTTATTGCTGTGTTCATCTTACTTAACTAAAAATGAGACAAAAAGGGGAACAAAAAAGGAAACAAACAAAACCTAGCCAATTCTATCAATTAATAAGGTACGTTCTGGGTTTCAAGATGTATAAGGTACATTTTAAGTTCCAAAACTTGAAGAGATCTGATCCAAAATTTCAAGTGAAACTTGGATCGATCATGAAACCTGACCTGGCCTTAAAACAAAAGCTACCTTTTCACCCTGGACTGAAAAACAGAGTGTTGGGCCGTTGGGTGAAGAGAGCAAAATCTTGGCCTCCAAAAATCCAATCTTTGCTCAATCCAGTATCTCCGATCCGAGTCCGAGCCAGGAAGACAGAGCAGCCCGAAGCTCCGCCAACGTCGCCGTGTCGATGACGTGTGCTCTGTCGCTGGAAGACTCTCCATGAGGCGCTGCTGCTCCTCCCTCCCCTCGCCTCTCGCCGCCGCCTCCGCCGCCGCAAGCTCCGCCATGTACCCTCGTCCCAAGGTGAGTTTCCTCCTCGCCGATGGCGCAGTGTTGCGCTCGTCCGCGTGCAACTGCTGCGGTTCAATTTTACATTGAACCGATTGGTGAACTGTGATTGAGCTGCTTTGAGCTCTCCAACCACGCAACCCGTCGTCGATGTCTTTGATAAGGGAATAGCATCTTTAGGCGCTCGCGCGCAACTTCCATGATTCGGGAATTCCATAGAATGTCGTCTCGGCTCATAGGACTCACGCTTCCAATAATTATGCTGTTCAAGCTCCAGCATTGAGAACTTCCGTTTCATTACGTCTCAAGCAATGAGTTTCGCATTATGTATGTCTCGGTCGCGTATATATTTTGTCATATCAATTAGGATTGGAACTGTTTTTTCGGTGATGGGCCGCTACTTTTGTTGACTAAACACTATAATTCAATCTATTCAAGCTACATTTTTGTTAGGATTTGACTAAGGTTTTGTGGCCCTACTAATGCATGGAAGTGGATGTTGGTTTCATCCTACAGTACCGTGGTGGTAGATATCCATCCCAAAGGAGCTTCTCTGACTCCTCGCGCGGTGGTGGAAGAGGGCGATTTTCAAGTGGTGAGTCCAATGTCCACCCAGCCCAGGATAGAAACCGAGGATTCCAGCAAGGAGCAAGGTTTGACTTCGTCTCCGGTGACTCTCACTTCCATGCTGTCCAGGATGCCAATCGTGGATTCCGACAAGGAGAGATCGGTGATTCCTACATCCAGGCTGGGTATCGGCCTCCAGTCAATTCAAGGAGGCATTTTGTTCAGAGCCAGTCATACGGGTTATCTTCTGGTTACAGTCATGATACACAATTCCACCATCCCCGGCACTATAATCAGGGTCAAAGTATACAGCAATCCCGGCAATATAGTCAAAATCCACAGTTTCAGCAGCAACGGCCATCAAAACAAAATCAGCCATTCAGGAGACCTCCACAATCTGATTGGAGTTTAGCTGCTCGGACATCAGAAGAGCAAAGGTCTAGACCGCAAAGACCTCCTGACTTTCGAATTTGGGAATATGCAAAAAGAGAGCCACCTTCTGACTGTGGTATGCAATCATGTGTCCTATGCTTTTGTCAATGAGAATTATTAAGATACACCACCCCGTATTAGCAGATGCTGTGTGTGATCTGTTGATTGTGGAGGAAATAACTTTTAAGCTTGCTGAGTTTTACTCATGAACTCTGTAAATTTGCAAGCTTGGTTTTTTAAGCTTTGTTTGGGACATGGTGGTGGGGGATGTATAGTGGAAAATTTCATATTTTAAACCCATTTTCCATTGACACCTCTGGTATCCCCCTCCTCATCTTTCCAAACATAGCCTTAACATATAATAATCAGATACCGATTAACAATGGAAGTCAAATTTATATCATTATTGGTAATCTTTGAGACTCCCTGGTTTGGTTGCTTTTCCTATAATGCAGTTTGGGATTTTGCAGCTACAGTGAGAGTCTTAATTTTATCAAATATTTCTGAAGAAGACTGGAGAAAGTGAAAGTAATTGATTTGTTACAAAGGGTGGAAGAATTCATCTTGAGAAGCTAGCTTAACAGAAAAGGGGACCCACCCCATTATAAGCCCCAGAATATCTTGCCAAATGTGGGACTATGCCTGCATCATTCTCTCCCACTTCAAGGTTTTTGCGAGCTTGCAGAACAGCTCTAAGAACGACTCCTTGGGTCACCACCAAGGGACTGCAGCCCCAAGGATGAAGTGCTGGAAGGTGGGCGTCCAAGGGGTGGCTTTGATACCATATTGATGCATTATAAGGGTGAAAGAACTCATCCCAAATGGCTAGCTTAACAGGAGAGGGAATCCACCCCATTATAGGCCCCAGTATATCTTTTTAGGTGCCTGGTGTGGGACTTTGCCTGAATTAGTAATTTTGTATGAGACATATATCCCACTGGGGGAAATGGTTTAGCTCCTCATTAAACATATATGCATGTTTAGCTTGATAATTATGCCTTGAAATCAATATTCATCTAAACTCATTGAAATTAAACTTTCAATCTTAGATTGTGCTAAAAAACCATTATATTTATTTATCTTGAAACAATATCAGATTTTTGAGATCAAGATCCTCATGCAATGCCTTCTCACAGTCATACCTGCAATTTTTTGTTACCAACTCTTTGCCCCTACTTAGGTCAAATCTAACCTTTCTTAGATTGGTGCCATCTTTGCAGAGCGGTTTGTTATTCTGTCATACAACATATTGGCTGACTATCTTGCAATAAACCATCGAAGCAAACTCTACTATCATATACCTCGCCATATGCTGGATTGGCAGTGGAGAAAGAGAAGTATCTTATTTGAGCTTGGATTATGGTCTGCTGACATAATGTGCTTTCAGGTTCCTTGTTTTATACTATTTAAAGCCTACAGCATGTGCATTTATGCGTTTTTCATATTCATTTGATGGTGTTAATTGAAGAATTTAAAAGGAAAATACAGACAAGGTTAGAGGCAATGACAGACAGTCTTATTACTTCTTGTTTGACATGAACATGTTGGCTAGAACTTACCTCAAAGGAATGCTAGACAAGGGTTTCCATGATGTTGCACTTTTTTTTCATTAGCAACATGTGTTTGTTCTTTTCAGGAGGTTGATAAATTTCACGACCTGAGGAGGAGTTAAAGCCACGAGGATACTGTGGCATTTGGAAGGTATGTGGAAACATGTGATCTTGTCTTTGAATTGTAGCTACTGTAGTTATTCATTTAGCATTTCTTTAGGAGCTTTCACCTATTTCTTACTAAATGAGAAGATGAGATAAAAGTGGTGTTAATTCTATATAGTGCTGTCGACTATAGTTATATTATGTCTTGTTGGTAGAATGTAGGATTTTCATCTCCACATTTTACATTTGCTCTTAAATTACAAGTTTATAGTAAAGGAATCTACTTTCTTCTTTTGTTTTATTTTGAATGTGTTATGTGATTTTGGTAGGTCTACCAAGAAAGAAGTTGCCAAGATATACCATTTCTTTTTTATCTTATTTGCAATCTTGTCTATTAGTTATCAATTGTACTTCTGCTGAAAAATTTAACTTTGGGCATTTATAGGCATTAGAAAGGTATGCTGACACATGCAATCCTTGTCCTAACCCCCATTGATATGCAGTATATTCTAAATGTTTTCTCCAAGCCTATTTCTTCCTTTTGAGTTATATTTGCATTTGACATGAGACAAAGGATTTTGTGCCCTGTAGCAGTTGAATGCACATGCATCAATTATGTTTTGTTTCTTCATGCAATTAGACTTCTTATTTTTCTCCCTTTCACTTTCTATGTAGCCACATAAATTTTGTAAGATTCACATATGGAAGTTGTTATGATTGATGTGGAAGCTATAACAAAATTAAAACTGAGAAAAATAAAGAACACATAGATTTATGTGGAAACCCTTGCGGGAAAAACCTCGCAAAGAGGAGAAGCAAAATCCACTAGAAATTCAAGTATTACAAAAGGTGCCTCAAAACATAAACTCTTTTTGTCTCAACTTCTTAACCTAATAACTTGAGAAGAACGATATTTATATTGCTCCCAAGCCCTAACATTGGGCCACGCGATAGAGAGTTTGAGACATACTCAACAAATCTCCATTTTGGCTTGATTTCTACATAAGCAACAAACAAGCTTCTCCTCCCACTAGAGTAAAACTCAGTTGCAACAGACATTGACCAAATCCAAGCAATGCTTGAATTTGGCAATAGGCAAGGGCTTCATCAACATATTGGCCAGATTGTGTGTGACATTCTTCAAGACCTTCATTTAACCATCAGCAAGAGTGTCTCAAATAAAATGGTACTATACATCAATGTGTTTTGTCCTCTCATGATACATATGATATTTAGTAAGATGAATAGCAGTCTAAATATTGCAATGAACAACATTCACACCATGATCTACACTAAGCACTCCAAATAAGCCTCTTAACTATATGACCTCTTTAATACCTCTACAATAGTCATAAACTTTGCCTTTGTAGTGGACATAGTAACTGTATATTGTAAAGTAGCTTTCTAATTGAGTGCCCAACCTCTAATTATAAAGATGTACCTAGTCAAAGCCCTCCTCTTATCAAGGCTACTGGCATAATTAGAATCAACTTATTTTGCAAGAGTGTCACCAATTTTTCAAACTCTAAACCAAAATTAGTAGTACTTTTCAAATATAACAAAATCCACTTCATAGTTTGCTAATGAACTTCACCTGGCCATAATAAATATCTACTTACCACACTAAAAGCATATGAAATGTTGGGTCAACTAGAAACCATGAGATACATAAGGCTACCAACTGCACTAGAGTTTGGAACATGTGACCTTTTTTATCTCCTTATTTGTATGTGGACATAAATTAGCTAATGATATAAAATGAGCAGCAAGAGGAGTACTTACTGGTTTGGCATCTTTCATGTCAAAACAATCTAACACCTTCTCAATGCAACTTTTCTGGGACCTTTTTCAATGTCGCCAAATTTTCATGCCTAAGATTTTCTTCCCTTCAACCTAAATCTTTCATCTCAAATTCAGCACTCAATCGTGCCTTCAAATTCTGTATATCATATTTATCTTTTGCTGCAATCAACATGTCATTAACATAAAATAATAGATAAATGAAAGAGCCACTTGAAAGTTGGCAAAGATATACACAATTATTGTATTTGCTTCTAAAATAGCCAAGTTGTACCATAAATAAATCAAACATTTTTTTTTTTTTGTACCACTATATTGGCAATTTTTTCAAGCCATATAGACTTTTTCAATAGACAAACATGATTTTCCTTAACTTCAAATTGGAAACCCTCTGGTTGACTCCTATAGATTTTCTCCCATAAGTATACCATGTAAGAAAGCTGTTTTCATATCGAGCTGTTCAGATTTTATATCATGCATAGCAATTAACACAAGAAAAACTCGAATGGAGTTGTGTTTAGTGACAGGTGAAAACACATCATTAAAATTAACTCCCTTAATCTAACTATAGCCTTTAGCATCCAGACGAGCTTTGAACCTGATGTCTTTAACTCCAGGATATCCTTCCTTTCTTTCGAAAACTCATTTACAGCATACAATTTTCTTTCCTTTTGGTGATTTGATTCTTTGCAAGAGATTTCATCTCTTACTTTGCTGAATCTTTTGAAGAGACAACTTCATTGACATTTTTTACTCATTATACTTTATTGACTTTGCAACAAAAGCATAAGCATTGAAATCTGAGATCACATATTTCTGTGGAGGCTTCACAGTTCTTCTTGGTCTATCTCTGGCAATAGAATATCTTCCTCTTTAGGTTTTTTAAACTAAATATTATCTATAGACGACTGAACTGGTTGCAAAGAAATTATTTTAGGCTATGCTTTCTTTGCAACTCTTTACGGATTTTCATCACAAGGAATAGATGATTCCTTCTTAGGATGAGCTTAATAGGCTCATCAAAAGTAATATGTCTGTTGATAATAATCTTAAATGAATCAATACCCCAAAGTATAATGCTTTACACCAGGAGCATAACCAATAAAGATGCATTTTTTTTTCCCTGTAGGTTCTAGTTTACTTTCACTAACATGTGCATATGCTGGACTTCCATATACTCGAAGAGATGACTAATCAGTAGGTTTAACTGACCATACTTCCTCAGGTGTTTTGCACTCAATAGATGTGCAAGGAGAACAATTTATCAACCAACCAATTTGTATTAATTGCTTTAGCCTAGAACTATTTGCCTAAACTGGTATTAGACAATAAGCACCTAGTTTCTTCTAATAAGGTTCTGTTCATGCATTCTACAATATCATTATACAGTGGTGTATACACTGTAGTATGATGCCTCACAATGTCTTTAATTTTGCAAAACTCATTAAACTCACCTTCACAAGCTTTCATCCTACTTTCTCTTCTCGACCGCTTGATCTTCTTATCAGTTTGCTTCTCAATCAATCTTTCCATTGCTTAAATTTTCTTTTTTGGCAAATCAATAGGAAGATTGCCAAACAAAAAGAGCAAAAGAAAACTAATATAAATAGGCAAAAGATCATTCAAAGGAATAAAAACTAAACAAAAAAGCAATAAGAAAAGAACACGAACATCAATAATTGAAAGGAATTGTCGATGAAAGGTATTGCAGAGGAGATAGGCAATAAGTGCTGTAGAAAATAGACCCAAACATTTCTTGAAAAATCATCAATGAAAATGAGTAAATACCTCGAATCAAAGCCTTTCGGAAGAACTTTCGTAGGAACCCAAAGATTAGAATGAATATAATCCAAAGTGCCATTTGTTGTGTGAACTTGTCTTGAAATTGACCCTTTTTTATTTTCCAAAAGCACAATGCTCACAAGAATCCAATTTCCCAATTTTTAGACCACACAGAAGACATCTCTTACTCATCTCTTCCATCCCTCTAGTAGTCATATGGTTCAATTTCATATGTCATAATTTAGTGTTGTTTGATTCTGTCATAACGGATGAGACTGCAGCTGAACCGGTAACTGTGGTGCGTTGTAGCTAATATAAAGTGTCAATTTTCTTCAATAGAAGTGAACTTCTCATAATCTCGATAACTTCACCTCTAGCTGTCAACTAGCAATGTTAGCATAAAGTTTACCCAAAGCGATAAGGTTCTTCAAATCAGGAACGTGTCTGACATTGTCCAAGGTTCTAATTATTCCATCACGTATCTTAATGCTGACAGTTGTAATCCCATCTACTTTGCATTTAGTGTCGTTTCCCATTAGAATAACTTCACCATTATATTATTTGTACGTGGAGAACCAATCACGATTAGGACACATGCAGTATGAACAGCTTGAATGAAGAATACAGCTACCACTTAATGTTTTCATCATCTACAACCAATAACTAATCTTTGTTTTCTTCTTCAGCAACTCTATATTTAGTGGGATTTTCGTTTCCCTGATTCTGTCTATTCTAATAGTTTTGATTGTTTTGCCAATTTGCATCCCTTGATTTTGCTGATTCATATAATTTTCTCTTTGCTGCTTTGCCTTCAGTTTCAGGCATTTATCTAGATACACCCTTAAACTTACAACTTTTTCAAATCAGATCCCTATGCTTGGAATTGGATTTGCTCTTACCACCATTGCTTCTCTCAATGAACCTTTCTCTAGCAGCTAGACCAACCCCTCGATCATTACTGCTTTCAAAAGTCAATTCTGTGTCTAGTTTTAGCTTATTAAGAAGACTAGTCTTGACATCTTCAAGATCAATAGTTTTTCTACTAACAATCATGGTCTCTCTAAAATTCTTATAAGAGGATAGTAGTGAAACTAACAATAAGAGAGCCTGATCCTCATCTTCAATCTCAATATCAATACTTCTTAATTAAGAGATAATAGCATTGAACTCAAAAATATGAGACTTAAGAGGAGCACCTTCAGCCATACAAAGAGTGAAAAGTTGTTGCTTGAGCCTCAATCAATTGGTGAGGGATTTTATTTTTAAAAAAAAAAAAATCTCCAGTTTCTTCCATAAATGTGCATCTGTTTTCTGATTTAGTACCTCCTGCAAAACTTCATTCATGAGACACAACTGAATAGTAGACAGGGCTTTTTTCATCCAATTCTTCCTAGGTTTCATCCAGCGTGCTTTTCAACTCCTTCCCAAATAAAGTTTTCTTCAAACCCTATTGCGTAAAAATAGCCACCATGCGAACTTGCCGTAGGTTGAAACTACCACTCCCATTGAAGATCTCAACATCAAATCTTGTTGTTGAACTTGAAGCTACAACCAGAAGATCAAGAATCCCTATGGCTCCAATACAAGATTGTTATGATTGATGCAGAAACTACAACGAAATTAAAACTGAGAAAAATAAAAACACACAGATTTATGTGGAAAACTCTTGCAGGAAAAACCACAGGGAATGGAGAAGCAAAATCCATTGTAAAATTCAATGATTATAAAAGGTGGCTCAAAAAATAAGGACTTTTTCTGTTTCAACTTCTTAATCTATAACATGCTTCCAAGCTTAAATGTTGGTCCAAGCCCATATAGAGAATTCAAGACATTCTCAATGAAGGTTAGGGTATGATATGTGCGATTGTTCATAGAGGTCTTACATGCTGGAACCAGTAGATTTGATTTTTTGGGGAGGTGTCACTCGGCTATCCATGTTTAGTTTTAGAATCTTATTCTCTGGTTTACTCCCTTCTCATTTTGTTGTTTGGATGAAAACTATGGAACCAGTCGATCTTGATTTGGAGCTTAGGCTAGATTCTAGTAGCTTGCTGCAATTAATCCCACACAACAAGTGCGACATGGTAAAAAGGTTAAACAGAGTAAAGATGCACTAGAATTTCTTGAAAAGAGATAGCCATTTGATTCTGAATCTCAGCAAGACTGCAAAAGGATAAGAGTTGATAAAGGATGCTTAATTGTGTCCTAATGCGTGGTTGACTAAGCTGGGGGCATGAGAATGGCTTCAGTCAGATCTAGACAAAGGAATCTTGTCAATGTGTGTCTGAATCAGATGTTATTTTCATTACGTGAACAACATCATATGTGGATAATAATGTTAAATTCTATTTGTTACGCCAATTGGATATTTTATGTGAGCATCTAACCTTTTCTTGCAATATTCTTTTCAAATTTCACCATAAATTATGACTTATATCTGTGGACAAGTTGCAGAGGATAAGTAATTTATGGAAATGGAGATAACTCCACTTTTTGCTCACTTGTAGATGCGGACTGGAAATCCAGTTGATGGTTGTGCAATTTTTTGGCGTGCTTCAAGGTAAATGTTTTTATTTCCCTTCACGACTGTGAACAATTTTAATTTGATTGATCTAGCTCCATCAAGCATTAATTTTCAGTGAGCTTCTTGGCTTTCTTTTTATGCCTCCCCTTCTTTATACCTCCTCTCCTCCCCCTTCTCTCTCTCTCTCTCTCTCTCTCTCTCTCTGTGTTTCCCCTTTCCACGGAACTTTAGGCATGCTAAGCTGTGGGATCATGGTGTAATTGAATCTGTTAGAAGCATGATGCCCATGCAAGCATTTTAGCTCTAGCCAGTCTAGGCCATGTTAATGATTCATTTGACGAGAAGAACCTTCAGTTATGTCCACTGTAATTTGTTATTGAAGAATATGGGAGTATATAAGCCTTCATTGGCTTATATCCCTTTCTTCAAGTGGCTTATAGTTGGAGGATTAACTTTTTCTCTGTGTTTGATATATTCTATTATGTCAATTGTGGATATGGATGGATATAAGGTGTGTGCTAATATTAGTTTCCTTTTCACATGATTCATAAGACCGTGAGCTTATTAATTTGTAACAGTGCCAATTTCTTTTATCTTTATCTTCTGTAAGAGATCTATATATTTCTCTTCAAACTCCATGCAGTTTTCCAGATAAAATCAAACTATTTTGGAGAATGTGGTTATGAACTAATTTGATTTCTCTTTATTAGGTTCAAGTTGCTTCAGGAAGAATGCATTGAGTTCAACAAGCTGGGGCTTCGGGATAATGTTGCTCAGATATGCGTGCTTGAGGTACATCAAACCTAATATAAATGGAGATAAAAAGAACAGGGACATTCAGTGTGATTACTTATACCTCATTTTATACTCACAGTTTTTCTTGATGGACAGCTATTGAGTGAAAATGGGACTGGAAATACAGCACATCAATCAACCAGGTAATACTAAGATCTCTCTCTCTCTCTCTCTCTCTCTCTCTCTCTCTCTCTCACCAAGCCCCAATTGAACAACAAAAGACAAACACACAAATCACCAGTACATAATAATGAAGATGCAATTACGTAATAAGGATGGACACATTCCATATTGAGTACTAGTAATAGAAGTTGAGAAAGCTATGCAAAAATCAGTTAGCTTGTTGCTCTTCTCCTCTTAAGCAGTCCATTTAGTCTCATTTTCAGAATTGCTGAACCAACCAGGGTGCTTGCTGCTTCTTCCTCTATCTCATTTCCGTGTCATGCTGTTGTTTCAGGTTAGATATAGTTTTTGAACATCAAGAACAGTGAAATATTTTGAAAATTGTGGCTGTTCCTTTGGCATAATTCTCTTATAGAATAATTTTATGACTTTCATTAACATCTGAAAAGGTGTGGTGCATTCTTCCTAGCATGATGATAGTAAAGCTGTTAAAATGAAAAAGAAAATTTTCCAAGGTAATATTGAAACTTAAGAGGAAAAAAGTTGATATTGAGATGCGACTGCAAGATTTATTTGCACTCTGAAGTGACCCTTTGTGATGGGAATTTGTCGCTTCCTGGTGCCTATTTTGATGATTATGTGTGTTGTTGAACAGGTGGTTAAGTTTCTTTGCATTCCTTTTTTTTTAGAAGTCATGATAGCTTTTATCATTTTTGTGTATTACGTTTGGTTGTGTTATTGACAGTTCAGCAGGTTGTAGAAAGATCGTGGTCTGTAACATTCATGTGCTCTACAATCCTAAAAGAGGAGAAATAAAGCTTGGTCAGGTATTTGATGTCTTCAGATGATTAATGGTTGGATATCCAGTATAATATTCTATCATAGCCATTTGGTCAAGTGGCTTTATTCTTCTTTATCTATTCTATTAATTGTCAACTATGTTTCTGAATTTGGAAGTGAGGCATTTTTTGTGGTACTGCTCAAGGTAGGCTTTTCCATGTCCAGCCAAAAAAAGAGGTTGAAAGGAAATAGAGACAGAGAAATGACCCATAATAATGTGGCTTGCTTACCTTCACTGGAGATAGATGAGTTGAATTCAATAAATTTGAAATACACAAGTTGAGCAGAGAATTCTCTATATATTCACTATATAACCCATAGAGAGATTCACACACTCACAATTGCGAGAAAATCAAAGAGATTTATCACAATCCAAAATAGAAAATTAAAAATAACCAAACTGGTCCCAAACCCTTGGCTTTCACTGCAGACCTCCAGAAAAAATCTCAAGTCAGTTGACTCAAAATATATCAGCTTGGTTAATATTTGGGCTGGGTTTGCACAAACTCAAGTTTCATGTGATGAGTGTGGCTATGGGGCATCCACTTTAAAGTAAATTACATCATATTGCAAAGTTACTTACAAGCTAAAAAATCATGATGAACATCTGAAGAAAGATTGTTAATAATATCTGAAAAGCTAGATTTGCATACATATTGCTCTTTAAGAGTGAACATATATATTTGTATCTTCACATTTCCATGTTCTATGTACAAGTTTTAAGTATTTATATTTCGATTCCATGAGTCCCACATTGAGTTCGACGAGAGCACATATTGTGGGATGGGAGGTTACATGTGAAACTCTTTTGCTCTGGACAATACATATTATGTTACTCAACACCCTGGGACTCAGTAAAGATGATCCAGATCTTTTTCTATTTAAAAGTGTTCTATACAACATATTATGTTTAGATAAACCTAGGTGTTCTGTAGACAAAGTAGTTGATGTTGATATTTTGCATCTGTTCAACAGATAAGGGTTCTTCTGGACAGGGCTTATGCTGTCTCCCGAGCTTGGGCTGATGCTCCTGTTGTTCTTTGTGGAGATTTCAATTGTACTCCAAAGGTAATTTCTTGATTCCTTATTTCTAGTGCTGCTTTCATGCCGTAAACCTGATTTAGTTGTTCTCCAACTGATTTAACTTCTAATATGTCATTACCATCTTCTCCTTATGCTGTACCAGAGTCCTCTATACAACTTCATATCTGAACAGAAGGTAAGTTTCACTTGTTAGATTACCTTTTCAATTATTTCGGAAATGATGTAGGTGTGTGGGTGGTAGTGCTGTGTGCCTCTTAACTCATTTGTGCTTCATTTGATTTGACAGTTAAGTTTGTCTGGACTAGATAGAGATAAAGTATCTGGTCAAGCCTCTGCAGAAATTCGTCCAACAATACCAGATAGTCAAAACACTCGGTAAGGTTTGGATCAGAATTTAAAGCTGTAAGAGGAAAATTCGGATTTGCCAAGGGTTCTGATTTCAATATGGTTTCTTCTTTACGAAAATTTGCAGTGGTCAACCTCAGTTCCAGGTGAACTACAATAAGCTAAAAGATTCTACCTTGGATGAGCAGAAGCAGAAGAACCAAGATAATGATAAGGAAAATTCTCTTAATGTGTCTGACCCGTCTCAGCATAGGTGTACGGACAGTGATCCAGCATCCCTGCTAGTTCTTGCACAAACAGGCAGAGTGCAAGTGATGACAGCAAACTAAATTATGAACTGGGAAAAGACTCTGAACAGAATCCAGCAGATGATGCTGCAAATGAAAATGGATTACCTTCTGATACTTATTTGGACAAAGAACCAAACTCAAATACTTTGGTTGGGGGAACTGTGTTTCCTCTCGATGATATCAATTCAGGTGAAGATAAATGTAATTTTCAGATGGCTTCTTCATGTGTCACTGAGCTATCTGATCTAGATAATTTGCAAGCAAAAGATTGCACAGATGTTCTACCAACATCTTCCTTTACAGGTGAAGACTGTACTAGGGTTGCTATAGATGTTGAATCTCTAGATTCAAATGATGCAAAGATCACTTCGTTTGTGTTGTCAAGCCAAAAGTCTACTTCTGATGATGCAGAAACCGCTTCATCAGAAGTTGCAGGGCATGTAATATCTCCATCAGTCAATGACAAACAAGATAATCCTTCAACCTCACATGGTGAGTTACTTGGGGATACCGTGGATGACATAATAGATGAGGAACTGAAGAATTTATCTCTATATGAGCCAGAAGAATCTAGCACGGAAGTTGGATGTTCTTATGAGGATGATGCCACATTCTTATCTGCATTACACAACGTAGAAGGTGCAGATTCCTCTCCTGGTAGTCAAATTGTCAAGGAATTTTCATCTGGTTTGGATTTTGAGCCTGTTGAAGGGGAGATCTCTACTTATGATCCTTCATTGTGGACACCAATGGAGATAGCTACAGCTACTGGCAGTGCAGATTGTCTTTTTTTGGAGCATCCCCTCAAACTTAAGAGCACATATGCAGAAGTAGAGGTAGATTATACATTCTCAAGATTCTTTCTTGATTTTTTTATTTTAGTATTCTTGAATAATAGACTGCATAAAAAGGAGTCCAGACCTAGATATCATTGCATGCATCTATGCAGGATTCTTCTGGGACTAGAGACACAAATGGGGAACCCATTGTCACCAGTTACAATCGATGCTTCTTGGGTACAGTTGACTACATATGGTAAGTCCTCAGATCATAGTAATTCCTACTTGAGACCTTTGATAAACTAGAGGAACTAATGAAGAGGAAGGCATTATTTTCCTCATGCTGATGAGGTTGCATCTCTTTGTCCTGCTTTAAGTAAATTTCAAATGGTTCTATAGAATACATAGACATACATAGACATTCTTAGTTTCTTGATGTTTCACATGCTTTCCGATGGTGGATATTGTTGGAAAACTTAATGATTATAATCTTGTATCCAGGCATTCCGAAGGTCTGCAGACGACAAGGGTGCTTGCTCCTATACCCAAACAGGCTATGCAATGGACAACAGGGTTCCCAACCAAGGTATATGGCTTGAATCTGCAACACCTAGGAAGTCACAAAGAGAACAGAGGATCATTTATAGATAAATTACTCATGATTTCTGTTTTCCAGCTTAAAAATTTTATATCATAACCTTTTGTTTTTGGCTGAACTAATTAGTAATGCATGCTACCTATCGTGGATTGGACTACCATTTTGAAATTCCTCAGCATTCTAGATTGTCTTTAGATGCTATTGCAAAGCTAGTACCTTGTTACTAATCAGTAAAAGAACTAAGGATTAATGTGATAAAGGTGCATAAGTCTTTTGCCGAGTGTAGAATTTTGTTTTGTGATGACAAAGACCTTTTGGTCATTCTCCTTCCTTTTTTCAGAAGTGGGGTAGTGATCATATTGCCCTAGTTTCTGAATTGGCGCTTGCAAAGGGTGCAGCCGATCAAAGGAATGAAGTTCAGTAATAGACCAGCCTTTGGCACCTGAGAGTTGTAAAGACATCTGATTTATCTTCGGCTCTGCAGCATTTAGTTTCAGTGTTGGAGTTCATTCCTGACTGTTTCAGGTTTCTTCCTTCCTTCTATATGCATTTCTGGTGTAATTTTCCAGGCTAACTTTTTTTTTTTTGGGGGGGGAATCATCACCTAGGATTCCTTTTTAACAGATTAGAGAGAGATTTTGATTAGTCAATTTGTCGTTTAGATTTTCTGACAGTTTGTATAGTTGCATAAGAAGAGTTCCTGAAGCTGGAATGAAGGACAAGGAATGTCTCAGGTCAAAAAGAAATCTGCTTCAAAACTGAAAAACGTCTTCCAGGAAGCTCTGGAAGCAAATCTTGTAGATTTATGTCAGTATCTTTTCATTTAGATGTTTAATCAAATCTGCAGTTCTTCTGGTCGACCGTTTTGCCGTCATATAATTTAGTGTCATTCAACTCTTCCTCTGCACATATCTCTGTATTAAGACTTTCTCACTTGGGATCGAGGGCTTTGTGGCCCATGGGTATCTCGAAGAAGCATCCATATGACCCATTTTTACCTGTGCAACTTGTAGGTTAGGCTTGGAAAACTAGCTTTCCTCAGTTATTGTGAAGCCCATCTCTCTGGAATGTACATTTAGAAGCTTTGTCTCATGTATTGCATGCAAATGTTTAATTTGGTTTACTTCTCTAGAAGCAAAGACTAGTTTCCTCCCATGAGAGATATCTTCGTCATAGTCGTTGGGATAGTTGGGAAGATGAGGTTCTTGATAAGGATTTATGACCGAGTGACATTGCGAACCAATGTTTACAACCGACGTGAGTTTCTACCTATTTCGCTATCTTTACATGGGTTCTGACTTTTTCCAAAAAAAGACCTTTTCCGATAAAGAAAATAAATGTTTGGTGTAAAACGATTGCCTAACGAAGCCTCTGGTGAGGAAATTCTAGAAATTCAATGAAACTGTCATGGAGGACGCTGCTTGTGGATTGCTTGTCAACTTCATTTGAATTTAGTGAACCATGTCTATCATCTAGAACTCTGACATAATCCTCTTCTTCCTTATTTTTCCCAATTTCTTTACATATTTTAATGGTATCCTTCAAAAACCTTCACAGGTTCCAGAAAGCTGAGGCCACTTGAAAGGGACAAAACGCGCAAGCTTTAACTGCCTGCGTTTACCACTTTTAGGATTACGAATGGTCTCTTTTTAATATTATATGTCGATGTCAGCCGGGTGGTTTGATGGATTGAGATCATGTGGGTGTCACATTGTCAGGGTAAATTTTAATCAAATTCTCTGGAAGGGTCTCGATCCATTCGGGTGAATGAGTACGTTTTTCCCATGAATTTCACTCTCATGTAGCAGTGAGGAGGCTTAGTAATTTCGAGTGACAGATGATATACTGGATCAATGCACTAGAGAGTTCGGCGGAAATAGATGTGGAGCCCATTGGACTTGCTCCGTACGCTCTGTATACTCTCCTTAGAAGATAAACTGATTTAAGCATCCGAGAATCTCTTATAGGCCACGCCCAAATACTTCCATTTCTCAGTGTTGCGCAGGTCCAAGGCTCTCTGCGTCCATTAACAAGTTGGGGACCCGCCGGATTTGCGCAACAACAGACGGTTTATCTATACATACACAAGCGGACAACTTTGTTTCGCGAAACTCATGAAACTTTCTTCTGAACCGTAGCTTGACTGGTCTTTGATTGCTTCTGTCAATGAGGCAAGACGCCAAACACTCCCCACCTGACGAGGTGGTTTTTTTCTCCAGCACCTAACGTACGTTGGAATTGTGCTGTTTTCATTGGCATGGTCTGTAAAGAATAAAGATGCAGTTGGAGACACTAATACTTACTGAATCCAGCTGGAAGAGACGGTTCGTGAACTTCGAGTTGGACTCGTACACGCTGCAAAAGTTCGTCCTCACCTTCAAGACCGCCGCAAATCGTTGACCCTGCACATCATTCGATGATACATGAACATGACAAAATCACTACAGAATCACAATGATTGCCGCAAAATCCGGAGCTCCAGCTAATGAAAGAAGACCGGACTTTTTATTTATTTATTATTATTTGTTATATAGTTTTACGGCTTTTTAGCTGCTGCACACTCAAGGAACTACACGATTCATCGTCTTCTCGCAATGTGAGGCTTCAATTATGCCTGCAGTTCTTGCTCATTTAGCCTGTCACATGGTCATTAATTGACGGCATCGAGGATATGCTCAAGAACTTCTGACCAAATGAATAAAAATGCGTGATTCAGTTCCGTTATATTAGGTCAACATATCACGTATTATCTCGATGATGCAATTACTGCAGAGAAAAAGGGGCAAGTGTGATCACAAAGTGTGCGATGGGAGTTTCATTTTTTGACTATCACAAATTTAAGACGTTGTACTTCACGAGAAAGCGTTCAACATCAAACAAAAGACGAGAAAGAAGTTTGTCTAAAGTACGTGCCCTACACTTCACCATGCAGTGTGCCTTTCTTCTTGCATTCTTATTGGGGTGATGTAAAGTGTCATGAAGTTATTGCAACTTCCAACGACTGGCCCATCTATATAGCATGTTCACACTTTGTTTTCTAGATATCCGTAGTCAACTGTCTTATTTTTTAAATTTGGAAGGCTTTCCCCAACTTTTATGGAGGTTTTTATCCATGAATTAAAATTCTATATCACAGCATTTCACGCTTTAACCCAAAATTTAAGTTGCAGAGCAGATAATCCATATAAGTGTCTTAAGACAATATATCTGTAAGACAAATGATATGAGATATAACTTTCGATGCATCTTTACATTGAAATGTTCGGATATATACTCATTCCACATTTGTTGTGTGATTATCGATGCTTTGTGATTTTGTTCCCATACATAGAAACCCTACGAAACCCATTAGTACAGCTAAGGTATATCAAGTTGGCATGTGATTAGTGCTCAAACAAACAAGATTCATCCATTGTGCAAAATCATGATAATATAAAGGGTAGGAATGAAACAAAATATTGACGTTAGTTGGTAAGAGTAAGGGAATGAGATCCTCTATCTCATTGGTATCTCTATTTACTATCTCATCTATCCAAACCATTGATCAATATAGATAAGGGTAGTTATGAAATATATGACTAATGTATCAATTGTTGACATATGTTGAGGCACCAATAGAGCTACTGAATGGGTCAAATCTTGTCCAACAGTAAGTTTTGGCTGCAGCCGACTTGCAACGTCTCCGCGTGCCTGCGGTGTCTAATTTGGGAGCATATGCTAAACTGTTGTACATGTATTAAACTGTATCTGGACCGTTAAATCTCGCGGGTCCTCATCAAATTCAATCCTCCAGATTCAATTGAGAACGTGTAATGCACTCGCCGACTGCTTTCTGCTAATTCGGATGCAGACTAGAAAGTAACGGCAAAATAAAAGTAGTCCCATTCATTCTAAAAGTCAAGGAGAAGAAGGGCTTTCTCGATTGAAATCGAATTTGTCCCAGTTAGTCGTCAACAACGAATAAAGTTCAAAAGTGGGGCATGTCATATGAGTGTATATAGAACCAATTTCGTGTGAATGAGTATCATCTTTATCCAAGTACAGCAGAGATCCAGGAAAGCTTCTTCGTATCTTTAGCCACCAGTGGTCGCCCATAAATGTGAAAGAACCAAGGAGGGCGAAAACTGTCCGGTGGAATCATTTAATAACCGCCTTTAGATGGAGTCAATTCAAAAAAGTTGTACTTTCTAAGATACATTTAGGCTTCTAGAGTACTTTCATAACTCTAGAAGGGAAGATGACTTGGCATCACCCGAACTACATCTAAATTCAGATTACATTTATCAGAACAAGTTAGTCTACTTAATCGACAAAAAAAAAAAAAAAAAAAAAAGAGTTATTCTACTTCGTGTGATCATCACGACAATTTACAGAGAGAGTTTTAAATGGTAAGACAAAAATTGACTTTTTTTTTATAAGGCCCTGTCGACCATAAATAATACAGCAAATTTAGAAAGCGAAAAAAATATTGTGGGAGAAATTATTAGCATGTCATATGTATTAAAAACGCCTCAACCATTAAATATGGTGGGTCCCATGTGGCTCCTGCCAATTTAATAGAGAGCAATTACAGCATACCCCGTTAGTATAAAATAAATTACACAAGCGGCCTTGTACACTATTAATTTAAGAAAGCGTGTAATTATAATCTACCAATAAAGGGTGAATAGAGCTGTTTGTGTAAATTAAAGATTACATGGACGGTGTGCGCTATAAATATCATGGGATCTTCGAGAGATAGGAAGAGAGAAAATAGTCAAGGGCTAATGTTTGCTCAATAACTTAACTTTATTATGTTTTATAATCAATGGGTATTTATACCCAAAAACACGTAAGGAGTAATCTAATCTAATATGGAAATTAGCTAACTTAATCTACCAAGAAACTAACTCTCCTATGAAAATAACGAAATATCTAATAATATCTCCAATATTTAGTAATATCACCAACAAGATTCTCTAACAGAGAATTCTGTAATATTCATATATACACTTTAACACCCCCTCAAGCTAGAGCATTTAGCTTGCATATGATAGACACAACTTTCTGACAGAATCTATGACAAAAGCGCGGCATAAGCCAAACCTTACACTTGCCAAGGGACGTGGATATACGAACAGGATTCAAAACAGCGACGATTGTGTAAGCTGGACTTCACACGACAAATTCAATGCAATCTACATCATTACCTAATACAACAAGAGCTGAAGAAAGGCCTTATCTCAAAGTAACACCTTTTTTTCACACAAACTTGATTAAACCGTGTGGAAACCCAACTCAAATTGCAGCAAACTATAATGCATCATCCAACAATGCTCAACATTGGCTGCTCGATGAAGGCATGCTCGATTCTGACCCTCATAGCTGCCTAGACATTTGATGGCAACTTTGCTTGTCAACGACACTCCAATTGAAATAGAGTACCACAACAAATAACATCCATGGGAAGCAATGTTAAGTGTTGACCAAATTGGGAAGAATGCATGGCGAAATGAAGCGAAAGAACATTGAAGCTCGACTTGTGATAGACTTCACCAATACAAGAATGTCAACAATAGGACCGACGGATCCGTATGAAATGACTACTCCCCCAATGATGACAGAAAGACAACAACTCATGATATAGAGCTAGAGATGATTGGTTCTAGGTTCCGCCCAAGTTCCACTCAGAATTTACCCGTCGAAATACTTAGAAACCCGAAACCTACCATGTTATAGGTTCAAGGTTTACTCAAATTCCATTTGTACTCTTAATCGAACGATTGCAATGAATTTTCACCTTTAGTGACCACCATTTTTTACAATCCACTTATCATAGCTCATGTTTAAACACACAAAAATTATAAAATGTTAACAAAGCGAAAGCTTAGTCATAGATATCGTTAGGAATAAAAACTTAGACTAATGGTTTTATATTACACACTCACAATTGGACACCATGAAATGCCATAAGATCGCACAAAGATATTGAACAAGAAAAATAGAAAAACTTGATCCAAGTCCCAAATTCCTCCTAAAACCTAGATCTACCCATCGAAACAAGTTTCCTAATTTTTGGAACCGGAACCTGCATATCCTAGAATTTGGAACCGGGTTGATCTAATTCTCAGGTTCCCAATTCTACCTTGGAACCATTATATAGAGTGGCTCATAGAGACAGGAGCAAATATGAAAGAGCAATAAGCGAAGGACAATGACACTACTCTCAAAGACGACTAACTATGCATGCTCTTGAGAATGAAGATAGATGGTTGTAAAACGGAGGACTTAGAACGACAAACGGTGGAGACACGATGGCAAAGATTAGGGTTATCTTTTATTTTTTTGTTTTTAAGATTGAAGTCAAGAATCAAGATAAGCTAGGGCTTTGATATGGGTTCCTTTCTCTTGGTAGGTTTGATACCATGTAAGTATTCAAGTATCTCCATTATAGACGAAGAGAGAAAATAGACGAAGGTTACATATTTACTCAATAATAGAACTTTTTAACATTCTACAATCAAGAGGTGTCCTCGAGGAATATGAATTGCAAAAGGAAGTACTCTAATTTAACAAGAAAGCTGTTTTATTCTACAACAAGAAAACTTTCTATCTCAGAAAATAACGAAAATATCTGTGATATGACGCACCGAATAATTTCTCGATCCTTCGAGGGGCGAACTCGTTGACCAGCTTAAATGTTCTTTTTCTATTGTGCATTTTGTATGCTCCCTCAAACCCTGCCAAGAAAGATGTCAAAAAAGAAAAAAACTTGCTGTCGTTAGCACTTTGTCTTTGGCGTCCCAATACCCAAAAATAATCTACTTTATATGAAACACATAAATTGAAACCGTTGACTTTTCAATTCATCACCCTCGTGAAGTGAGAGATTTTGGCATAAAAAAGGATGGGGAGTCCGTGACACAAAAGGGATGTGGACAAGCGTTTGCCACCTTTAGTTGATTGAAAGTCTAAGCATTTATTCATTACTTCGTCACTCACGGGTGAAAAAACTTTTCATCCGTTCAACCTCCAACTTGATAGACAATGTTCGTCAGACATGACGATATGCACTGCGCCATTGCATTCACGTCGGTTACTCAGCCAAACTTAGCCAAGAATGTCCAAAATGTGTAAATTCAGCTCAATGAGATTCAGGACAATTTCCATTCTACGGAAAAGAAGGTCAAGACATACTGTGTTTGAACTTGTCGATGTTGAACCATGTCGGATTCAAATTTCGCTGGCTGAATTCGTGTCATGTTATGTCAAATGGGTGTCTAGTTTAGATCAAAACACAACCAATTAGGTGAGGAAACAGAGCGTACTGTTGATACTCGACGTTCACAGCCGCAGCAGATGACTTTGCAATAGTGCCAAACGCTGTCGTTGAGAGGACTATGGTCGCGCCGCTACTCGAGGGACGTGAAGACGAGGACAGCGCTCGGTCGACGATTCGGACTTGGATAGTCTGGCTGGGAATGCAGGTTCCGGAGACGGAGGCGCTGATGCACCGCACTAGGTACTGCCTCCCGCATGACGCTCCGTTGTCCCATATCCCTTCACCCGCCGCCGCAAAGAGGTTGCTTGATGGGAACTGTGATGGATCATTGCCGAAGCATGCCGTCGCTGAAACATAATGATGTCAAACTTCTGAGAGAGAGAGAGAGAGAGAGAGAGAGAGAGAGAGAGAGAGATTTCACATACGTGTGTATGGAGGACTGTAGTGCGCAGCGGTGCCGACGTCGGCACGAGAGAAATGAATTTGCATCGTCACCAGAAGAAGGACGAGTAGGAGTCGCGTTCTTTTGCTGGAGGGCTTCATTGCTCTGGAAAGATCGGCGAGGCCAACGTACCTCCGAATGCAACGACAAGGGAAAAGCTCCCTCGTTGGCTCATGTCATCCTTTCTGACATGTGAATTGTACATCAAAGTCAATGAGGTTCAGTATCAATTGTCATGTGGACTGTGGTTATTTGCATACATCTGTCCTACACTCACACTGACACAAGCAAAATGGCAAAAGTCACCTTACCTTATGAAAGCCGCAGAAGAACTTGGACCTTGGAGAGCTCCAAACTCGTACAAACGAGGCCCGATCAACCCGCACTTGCAATGTTTTCATTTATAGTCTCATTTAGAAGCTTCTAATATCTTTTTCTTTTTATGTCCCTTCTTTTTTTATCTCTGAAATTCCCATGCCGTTGCTTGCCGAAGCATTGAACGACTGTTTTGCTGTCGTACTCTGTAGTTTGAAGAGGTAAGCTCTCCCGCCGTAGGTGACCAACCGGCAAATGGCAATTTCGAGATTCAACGCGTCATTTATTATTCCTCTAGAAAAGAACATTCCTCTCATATGTGAATTGGGCTTTAGCCTAAACTCGAAAATATGTAATTGGGAAGAGAAATATGGGCTTTCAAGATTTAAACTAGACTTAACATGTGAAATTTCATGGGACAAACTTCCAACTATTCTAAAAGAGCTAATGAGATATAAGTTAACTAAGATATATTAATTGCATTAAACCATACTATTTCTCCAATGAGGGACTTTTTAAAAGAACTCATACACACATCTCAACAATAAGCTCATACCTAAGGGAGGAAATCATTGAGATGCATGGATAAGTTGTGTTAGAAAACCCCACATCAAAGAATTAATGTGGCGTGAAGTTATTAATATATCATAATTAGCTTATAACTCATTAAATGAAACTTTTAAAACAGTTGGTAGCAATCCCACCAAATCTCACCTAATATTAGAGCATTCCATTGTAGCTATGCTGAAAGAGAGAGGGGAGAAGTATGATGCCCCCAACACATCATGGCTCGTGTAGAACTACTAGTACTAGGGGTGTGCAAAATACCTGGGAACCGCCCGGACCGCTCAGAACCGGACCGGAACCACCCGGAACCGGTAGTTCTTGAGGGAACCAGTCTAGTTCCCAGTTCCAATTTTTCGAAACTGGTGGGTATTGGTCCGGTTCCCGATTCCATGGGCGGATCCGCCCACCCGGACCTGACCGAAACTTTTTTAATATTAAAAAAAAATTACTAAAAGAAACCCTAGATTAGATCTCATCTCCTCACTCCCTTCGTCTTCGATTCTCTCTCTCCTTTGTCTCTTCCTCGGTTCCTCTTAATCCTATCACCATTTCGATTCCTCCCAAAGTGTCGACTCCGTTGCCGTTGCTCTGTCACCACTGCTGTTTGCCCCCTCGTGTTAGCCGCCACCCGCCACAGCCGTCGAAAATTGTTTTATGACCGTTCTATGTTGAAAACCCAACCATAGACCTCCTCCCCTCCTTCCCAACTCATAGACCCAACCATTCTATGTTGAAAACCAAAATTGTTTTGTGTCAAGATCGGTTCCATGGATCTACCTAGGAACCAAATCGGACCGGCAGTTCGGTTCCCAGGTGGATCCCAGTTCCAATTTTTCAGAACCGGTCCTTAGCGGGTGGTTCCCGGTTCTAGGTCGGGAGCTGCCCGCCTGAACCATGCACACCCCTAACTAGCACAATTATCTTTTTCATTTCACTTTCCTAAGCATACGAAAGCGTCAGGGACTAAAGTAATCCAGGGGTGCACATGAACTTCTATAAATGAGGCGACTCCATTTCTTATTTATTTATATATATGTCCAACAACAAGTTGGGTACACTAGGTAATTCAAAAGGGTCAATACTACTTACTACACCCCACTGTAAGTTGGTCATCCCGTCCCAACCTAGCTATACATGTGATCGCCTAACCCTGACCACTTGGCTTCATCAAAAATCTTCCAAGTCTAAAAAATCTTGCTACCCTCGTACCTCCTTTCTATGCGGTAGGGCTACCTCCGTCCCCTGGTCCATTGGCAAACAACGCGAGAGGACCCACTATGCATCCATTGATGCAAGTGTACATTCTAATGAACCCAAGAGTTACAAGCCCTGTCAGAGGCCCTATATCCACAACAAAATGAGATGTGATTCGGATAAATACCGTATTCGAGAAAACATGGTCTATAAACTCATCCTCCCGCTAAGTGAAGTCGACTAGTACTACGTAATAGAACATAGGGGAGGCGGGGGAGATCAACACTTCTATTGATCTGAAAAGATAAAGTCATCAACCAATGAGCCTAAACTTAGCAAGCATAAGTTCTACCAATCTATACTATATAAATCAATCACCGTACTAAAAAGGAAAACCTCAATATAAAGTATAGTAAATTATCCATTTACTTGAGAACCTTTTCAAAATAACATAATAGATCAATATAAACATTAGCTTTTCCCAATAGATAATCAGTAGCTCAATTTAAAGGTACCAAGATTATATTCAATGGGAATTCTTGCTTCCATCATCATTTGGGAAACTTTGTCACCCTCTCGGAGCATCTCACACCTATCCAGCATCGCAAGGACATCTAGGGAATCTGTTATGCCCCTAGTCATCCAAAGGAACCCAGTTACCCCTTCCAAACATCCTGCCTACAACCCAGGGCATCGCCATCCCAAGGTCCAACAATAATCCCAGTTACACATCCATACCATAATGCAGCAATTTCATAATTCAATTTAAAAAGCAAATTGACGTTATTATTACCTAGGACCTCAAACGTGAACCTAATGAAACCTCAATCATTCTATCCCCTAGACTTCATATTCTCACCCATGCCTACATTAGATGAACTATAAGAGGAATTTTATATCCTAGACCTTAGACTAGCCTTATAAGGCGTTCTGTGCATCTTTAGAAATGGTAGTTGTTATATAGGGTAAACGAGTTTGAAAAATTATGAAACTTTAATATAAGATAGTCAAGACCTAGACTAACAATTTCCATGAAGGACTCAAAGTCTGATTTAGCTCGTACAGTTCTAAATAATCTTTCGTAAGTAGGGCCAAATCAGTAGGAATTTCCAAAACGCAATGGAGTAGGCCCTAAAAGGGAGAGGTAGGTTGGGCCGAGGCCAGATTTGGTCCAACTCGCCCCCTTCAAGTTCTCTTTTTTTTTCCTTTTTCTTTCTTTTTTTGTGTGTGTGTGTGTGTGTTTTTTTTTTTTTTTTTTTGGTTTAAAAATAAGTGTGAACAGCTGCCCCTCTTTGAATGTAGCCTTGAAGTGATTGCATTCAAAGACAGAAGACACTTAAATTATTTCGGTGGTAGAGAGACCCTGGGTGCATAGGCTCGCACCGGGTTGAGTTATGGAAGCACATCGTGTCAATAAAAGGAAGAAAGACCCCAAGCTACAGAATCATGCTGTGTCATTAAAAGAAAGAGAGACCCTGGGTTACAGAAGCATGTCATGTCATAAGAAATAGAGACTCTAGGCTATAAAAACACATCATGTCATCAGAAGAAAAGAGACCCCAGGCTATAGAAGTACACCGTGTCATAGGAAAGAGAGACTCCAAGTTACAAAAGCACACCGTGTCATAAAAAGAAAGAGAGAAAAGATCCTAAGTTATAAAAGCACGCCATGTCATAAGAAAAAAGAGAGACCTCAAGTTAAAAAAGCATACCGTGTCATAGGAAAGAGAGACTCCGAGTTACAAAAGCATATCGTGTCATAAAAAGAAAGAGAGAAGATACTCCAAGCTACAGAAGTGCACCATGTCATAAGAAGAAAGAAAGAAGAGACCCCGGCCTACAAAAACAGGCCGTGTCATAAGAAGAGAGACTCCAAGCTACAGAAACACATCGTGTCATATAAAGAAAGAGAGAAGAGACCCCGGGTATCATGCCCCAATCCTCAAGCGCACACACATCTCTTTGCAGTCGATACAAATGTAACGTACCCAAGACACGTCACCGACCCATTCCATTTTAAGCACATGCAGAAACAAAACAATAAACCCTTGACAACAAATAGCATAGGATAGGAAAGCAAGGCAACATTTCACGCAAGGAAACTTTTATAAATAACAGGGTTTAGGTACAAAACGAGTCTAATCAAAAGCCTACAAAAGATCGGCTCTCAAAAAGGAATTATCCTATGACATACTAATTGAACATATACATTGATCCTTCGAACTCCACCTCCACAGACTCCTGGCTTCAAGTCCTCCATAACCACCACCTAAGGACTTGAAAAGTTAAACCCACAACGGGGTAAGACATTGTCTCAGCAAGTTCACCCCCTAAACCCCTACTAGGAATGAAATATACTCAAGGGTGGCATAGCCACACAACACATAAGACTTACCTTGCCTCAGTTCATTCCTGCACGTTATCACAATTCATATTACAAATGCATATAATTAATGCACATGACAATTGAAACAACTCACTTTCAAACCAATCAAACATAGGAGTCCCGATTATAAGGCCAAATCATTATGACACGTTCCATTCCGTGCTACACAATTTCGTCCCATAATCAGGCGTGGGTAACTCATATCAATGGTTCAATTCACACCCGATATTCACTATCATTAAACAAATTCCCAATTCAACTCAACATCCTCATTCAAAATTCCGACTCAATACTCAATGCTAGGCTCAAGGTTCTAGAGGTGCCCTCTCCCAATGAAGTTCTGATATCATGTGACACTTAGTCCCTAACAACAATCAGTCATAGTACTAGGTACTAAAGGTGACTCTCACGAATTCACACTATCGTGTAATACTTAGTTCTTGACTATACTAAGTAATAGCTCAAGATACTAGAGGTTGCTCACATGAAGTTCCATTATCGTGTAACACTTAGTTCTTGACTATAAGAAGCGATAGCCCAAGTTACGAGAGGTGGCTCCCACGAAATCACACTATCGTGTAGCACTTAGTTCTTGGCCATGAAAAGCACTAGTATAAAGTTCTAGAGATAACTCACATGAAGTCTCTTTATTGGTTAGCACTTAGCTCTTATACTATGCATGACAATATTGTAAGGCTTCTAGAAATGACTCCCATATGACTCAATTCACCATGTAACACTTAGACCTTCACTACAATAAGCAATAGTACAAGGTACTAGAGGTGGCTTACACGAAGTTTCATTATTGTGTAACACTTAGTTCTTTACCGACTCACAACCCATTGAGTTTCCTCAACACACCCTATGTCACCTTGACATTCAATAGTCACCTTGTCATGACTATAAACCATCACACGATCATCAAGCATAAGCTTTAAGCATGTCACAACCCAACCATATCATCAAATATGCACAAACCAGCAAGCATTGCACCAATAACACCACAACCATGGCATAACCATTCGCGCCTCATCACCCCTAACCTCTAGGCATAATACAAAGCAACCACATCACCAAATGTGCAATTTCTAGCAAGCAAAAATCGAGAACCATCGTAAAAATATAATCGGTCCTAACCGGCAAAATGGTCAACTCGCGCATCTCCAAGTTTAAATCTAGAAACTCAATTAAACGAGTTTGAAAAATTCCTAAATTTAATATGTTGTGAGAGACACATAAAAAAAAATTCATGAAAAAACCTTAACTCATATATTTCTAGATTAGGCTTAGTAAATCGCTCAATCCAGTACCAAAATTGGGTCAATTTCCAGAAAGTCTGTTTTTCGAAATTAGTTTAGTTCAAGGTCCAAAACATGTCCGTTTAATTTGATATTTGAGTATCTTAAATTAGAAGATGATAAAAACAACTTTTATGAAGAAACCATTTTGAAATTCAAACTCTAAGAGTTGATAAAAATCCCTAGAATTCTAAAAGGTCACAAATTCTAGCACAGTTCGAGATTATGTTTGCAATTAACAAAACTAATATCTCATTCTTTTAAATCCCTAAAAATCTTGAGAAAAAAATATGTTATAGCTAAAGATGTCTTAGACATTTCTCAACAGAGAATTAATCTCAAATTCGCAACCTATTTCGATCTACAAAAATGGCAAATAGCAAGGGTCCAGAGATCAAAACTGCAGGAAGTCCACTGGATTCAACTAATCCATAATCAATGGTGCTAATCTCACTAATTAGATTAACACTAATCAATTCGAAGGCTAATCTAATCATTCTAGATTAGCATTAATCCATTCTTAAGCTAATCTAAATAACCCTTAAGCATAATTAACCTCATAAGCAAAATTTAGTGAATAAACTCTCCGATTTAGAGGTGCGGTGAGTCCACGGTGACGGTGATGTGGAGGTGAGCAAAACTCGGGCTCACGGTGACACCAATGGAGGCTCGGACCAGGCTGAAAATAGCCCGCAAATCACTACTTGAGCCGGTTACTCTAGAGCTACTAACCTCTACTCGGTTCTGATCGGCCAGGCTGAGGTGGGCTGAACATGGCTAGCTAGTGGTGTGCTGGTGGCTAAGGTGTGGTGGCTACGAAGGGTGCTCAGTGAAGGAGCTGTGGCTAGTGCAGGGGTTGGTCTATGGAGGTGGGGTTCCTTGATTGATGGGGTAAAGAAGTTGGTGATGGAGAAATGGTGGTGGGTTGAGCAGCACGTGGATGGAGTCGTCAGTGGATGGTGGGTTGACGTGGGTGGAAGTGAAGGGGAGTGGGGCAGTAACGAACGTAAAAAAGGAACAAAACCAGACTTAAGGAAAAAAAAGATGTGAGGGAAGGAAAAATAGAAAGAAGTAGGAGGGTAGTTCGGTTGTTCTACAGAGTGCTGGTGCCATATGCAAGGAGGAGGGGCAACTTGAAGAGAAAGAGAGGGAGAGATAAGAGAGAGTCAAATAGTCAAGGAAAAATATCAAAACAATGATTAAAAGCCACAAAAGTCTTCAATCTTTATCACATTGGTCTCCTAATTACTTTCTTGAATAAATTTCCCACAATTAACATATTTTAGATAGCAAAATAGGCCATCACTTCTCCCATGCGAATTTCACTTATTTTTCCGAATCGTCCGAAAACTGATTTTTCTGCAAAATTCTGGACTCAATGGAATATCTTCGAAAGATGAGACAACTTCTTATAAATTAATCATGACATGCTCGAACGTGCGAATCCCAAAACCAAATTCAATTTTGTGGTTAAAATCGATCGACGCGATTTTAATCCAATCCGACCTATCGGATAGTTTTTAAGAATTTTACCACGGTTATATCTCTTAACAACTTCACCCAATAGATTGGTTAACTCGTAAGTGATCAACTAAGAGAAAAATGACCATAGGCATGCCAATGAAAAGCCCATTTCGTTTTATCGGGACAGATCGAAAATTCAAGATGTCACACCATGCTACAAAAGCACAACGTGTCATAAGAAAAAAGAGAGACATCGGGCTACAAAAGAACACCGTATCATAAAAAGAAGAAAGAAATGAAGTATCACCATGCAACAATGGGTTTCGACTGGGTTGAAAATGCATGATTTAAGGAAAATCAATGAACTTTTGTAGATGACATAGTTCAAGATTGACCATGAACTTTTGGAGATGACGTGGTTTAAGGCTAACCATGAACCTTATAGATGACATGGTTTGAGGCTGACCATAAACCTTTGGACATTACATAGTTTAAAACTGACCATGAACCTTGTAGACGACATGGTTTGAGGCTAATCATAAACCTTTTGAGATGACATGGTTTGAGGCTGATCACGAACCTTTTGGAGACGGCATGGTTTAAGGTTGACCATGAACCTTGTAGATGACTTGGTTTGAAGTTGACCATGAATCTTTGATTTTTAGGGAAACACCCACTAACCCCTTGAAAACTGCATGGCTTCACTTGGGAATCCTGTCGAACTCAACTAGAGCAAATGTCATTAGGGACGTCATCAAGAGACATATTGACAACATTGCAACATCAATTGAATAAGCTAATCAAGTTAAGTCCGACTGCTTTAAAAAAAAAAAAAAAACATTCGATGTCAATTAGCATCATGTGGCGCAAAACTATCCTCAGGGATGTATCATTAATCATAAAATTCTCTAGGAGTCAAGTTCTTATTAGAACGGTTACGACTCATGACAAAGGCTTATTAAGCATGCCAAACCAAAGCTTCATAGTCAGAAAGGATTTCTCACATGCTCTTAATAAAATGGCTGCTTTATCCCATCCATTCACATGAGAAGTAAGTGATTGATGTGGGTATTTCACATAATCTATGTCAAAGGCTTTCGGAACCATTTGCGATGAGCACAATTTGATCGATCAAAAAGGTCTTTTGAAAGGACTGCAATATAAGTTTGGTCATGGGCTTACACAAAAGGATTATCATTTGAGGCCAATAAAGGAACATTTATCTTCATCGGGTCTACAAGTCGAGAACCTGGAAGATAAGATAAGATAGGATTGTTTCCACTCCTTCAAGCGGTAGCTTCTTTGTGGTATTCTCATTTCATCTGGAACCATCACAATCAAAAGAGACTTCGAAAGAGAGTTGTAATGTTGGATAGGGAGAGGCTCGAAAGACTTAAATTTTTTTAGAATGTTTTTTAAGAGTTGGTGATCATCATGGCATCATGACCATGTCACACAATCTTTCAAAATCATTTGGCTTTTGGAATACAGCACATCTCGAAAGTCCCTTGACTAATCATCTATGCATGAGAGCTTTGCTCCTTTCTCTAATTTCCTTTGTGCTTGCGATGATTTTTTTATGCAAGCACTTGGACTTTGAAAATTTTTCTTTCACATAAGATGCAGTCTTTTGGCTCTTTTTCTTTACGGGCATTGGCCTCACTTTTACCAGGTACATTACTTTTTCATGCCCCCTAATTTTGTCAAACTCTTTGAACTTTTAAAGCTCTTATGATTTTCAAGATGTTTTTTACGTTTTCTCATAAATGTCAATTGTATGTGGTCAATCCTTATGCCTTGCCCTAGTGAAGGGGGATGATCACCACTCGAGATTCAGAAATGAACAATCAGGTCCAAATTGGTTAAAGCAACAGGTATCAATGTTTGGGTAGAGAAGGAAATGCTCTTCTTCACCTTGGGATGAGTCAAGCTCTAATGAGAATTCCTCTGAAGCTATTACCAAGAGATTGATGCAAGTGAAAGTAATAGGATCTTTCTCAATCTTTCGCTCTATAACACGACCATAACCTCCTATGCTGCCTCAATGTAGGGTCGTTCCTGACAGGGGTACTTTGAATGATCATCTTTATTCCACCCAAATGGATAGTAAGACATTAGTGCAATGTGTATGATTGATGAAGGAAACGTATTTGTCATTTCGATCTTTGCGCTCAATGCAAATGAATCATTTGTCCTAAGAGAATTTCGCTTTTCACTTAACTTTCAAAAGTGTTTGAATGATGTGTTTGGAAATGGCTTACCTTTCTTCATCCTAAACACTTCTTGTTTAACATGGTTAACGTCTCCATTTCACTCTACTGAGATCATCTGAGTATCAATCTCCATAGAAAAATTTGATTCAAAATGAATAACAATGAGTAAAAAAATTTGATTCAAAATGAATCGACACAATTTACCCTTCACGTGTTTTCGTTCTTCAGGTATGAACTTTGCCTGAAGTGACTAAGATTGATTGAAAAATGGCTATGTGACCCTGATTTTATCCATGAAAAGCACTTCTTTATTGTATACAATAATTTACAAAGTTCAATTCCTACTTTTTCAAATGCTCTTTTCGAAGAGACATTTAATTGACAAAGAGCTTGAAAATTTTAAATATGGATCATTAGATGTGTTTTCCAAGATCTTGCTTTAAAAGGAGAGGGGTTGCTCCTTGTTTCCACATTTGAGGATATTGTTCTTTAGATACTTTGCCCATTTATTGCCTGCAAAGAAAAGATTGGACATGTTATTTCCTCGCTCGATTGGGAATCATTTAGGAACTATACACATCCCGTTACGCCAAAATGGATAGTCAAGTCTTAGCATGATTCCTTGATGGAAGGTAGTGCTTTTACAGTCAAGGTGCAACATTTTCCCCCATTTATCACACTGTGAGAAGAGGAGATGAAATTGGTTATTTCCATATTTAATTAAGTTCAATTGAGGAACGATACATCATTTCTTAATGAATTTGACAATGTTGTCCCAACACACTTCATTGGTGGGGGAATGAGAGATTTTTTTTAGTCAAACGTTGCTCCCCCACTCTTTATTTGACCAACCTTTGTTTTTTTCAAGTCTGTCCTGTACCAAAGAAAATGATATATCATTTCGTTATGCTAAAGAGAATTAAGTTTAGGAACAAAATACATCATTTTCCAAAGTCGGGCAATCAAAATCCCAAGGTATTTCTTATGGAGGAAGGGATACTACTGCCCTTCTATTTCATTTGAATCTTTCATTCTTTAGGATGAATAGGACTTAATAATGCTCCATCGCATTTGATGGAATGTTATAAAACTTAGTACTCTTGATGTCTCCTTGATAATGAAAAGAAAGCTATGTCAGAAACGGTATCGGAAATGGATAATTGGAATCGACACAATTTACTCTTCCTTCGAATTCACTTTTTGGATGCTTGGCAACTCCGTTCATTTGTCTCATCATGCAAAGTGGACGAGATCAATGGACCATTTTTGGCATCTGAGGCATTTGCCTCATTTCCTTGCGATAAAGCATATAACAAAGTAGCATTTAGGGATACGAATCTCCAAAGTTGATTGCAGAAAGTTCTTGCAGCCGAATATTCAAATGCTTTAGTTGCCAAAATGAGCAAGAGCCCCAATGCTAGCCTTTTAGTAACATATGATGTGGCTCTTGATAAAGCTCGTAAAAAAATCTGGTGATGGCAATGCCTGACCTCCAAATAAAGAAACTTCCTAGAATGAAATTCAATTTCGTTTTGCCTCAATGGAAGATTGGCGCCGACGAATCCTCGACACACGCATGCTCCTTGAGTTCCATGAGCCTACACTTTTCTCTTTTAGAAAGGGCAGATGACGATCTCAAATAAACTCATCATTCTACCTGAGAAAGTGACCACGTGAAGAGGGGGCCTTAAGCAAAACTTTCTTGAAATTCATTTTCAAAACATTTTGAAGGTAGACATAAAGGTTTGTTTGAAACACTTCTGAGATTTTTTTTTTTAAAGGATGATTTTCACAAAATTAAATTCCATTATTAAAAAATGTGAGTCGCACGATTTACAAAAGCATCAATTGAATTCACAATCAAAACCCAAAATGGAAAACATGATTCTTAACAAGAATAAAAACAATGATAAAAAAAAAAAAAAAAAAAAAAAACTCTTACGTAGATAAGAGCAAAAATCAACTCTTGTCTTAACTCTAGAATTCACTTCTCTATGTGGTCAAACATGAGAATGTCAAGGAGGATCATACATAACCTGCAAAAAGACAACAATATCAATATGTGAATGAGAAAATGATCTCTCAATGAGGTCACTTCTGACAACAAAATCGAGGTGACTATACATGCCCCCATAGTCCTTATTATAGGGTTTTAGTATTTTGCCAAGATTTTATCACAAGCGAAGACATCATTAGAAAAAAAATCGATCCACAACCATCAATGGAACGTCCACTCTTATTCTAAAAGTTTCATATGCAAAAGTGGCATTAACTTTTGAAAGATTGATTTGTGATTTTACTCATGGAAAAATGAGGTGACTTTTATTTTGAGAAATCTATACATAAAATATTATCTGAATTTCAATTCCAAAATGTGAGAAAGAAATAATTTGATCGAAAATATGATCTCAATTTTTTGTGCCCCAAAATATAATCTTGACTTGAAAGAATTTCTAAACAAAAAATGGTTTTGAGTCCATAATTGAAAATTTAAACAAAGTCATATGTTCAATGGGGCTAGATCAAATATGCTTGAAATTTATATTCAAGGTTCATTATCAAGAGTGTTTGCCAATTTTTTTATTATAAGCCTACATAACTGAGGACATTCGATTGGTCTCCACAAATTTCAAGATGAAAAATTAATAAAATAAAAAAAGCAATTAAAGAAGAAACATGATACTTACAATGGGGATGGCTTTTCATAGAAACAAGGATGTGGTTCGATTTCTACTCTAAACGGCCAAAAATGGAGCAGGATCAACAAACCGAACCAACAAGATTGCGGCTAAGTTGTGTTACCCATAACTCCGGCTTCATCAAAGAACCGACCCGTGTCACATGGTTGTAGACCAGGGTGGGGACCTTTGATATCAAGTGTTGACACCTAAATTTTGGCGATCCGTTTAGTCATTTATCGCATTAAAAAATTAAGGGCTAATTTTATCCCTAAAACATATATATATATATATATATATATATATATATATATATATATATATATATATATATTGCATAGCATATAGATTTAGGTGCATTTTGTTTTTAATTTGCATTTTTTACATTTGTTTATTGGACCGGTGGTGGACGGGTCAAATTGGTAGTTTTGAATTTTAAATTAATAGGTCGGACTAAGCCCATGAAGAATACAAATTGGCCCACGCCCATTTTCTGAAATTGAGATTTGAAATGAGGATCTTTTTGGAATTTGAGAAAATCGGATTGTTTTTTATCTTTAAAAATCAGTAAAAAATATTTAGGAGATAAGGAGAATAAAAAGATTTTTGTAATCAAGAGGTTATAGAAATCTTCGAAATATCCTACGAAGATCACATTTTTTCATGCTTATAAAAGGGCCATGTACGGTAAAGCAGGGGGTTCTCTTCATCGGAAAAGAAAAAAGAAGAGCATAAAAAGGAAGAAAAAACTGCAGAAAAAAGAAAAGGTCAGCAGGAGAGTGACGAGAGAGAGAGAGAGAGAGAGAGAGAGAGAGAGAGGGGGGGGAAAGGTAAAAGTAAAAAGGCAGAGGTGATTTGACTCCTACTGTTCATCGTATCCCCAATCTCGCTGCCCACGTTGCTTTTCATCCGCGACTGCCCAGAGCTCCTTCGTCTCATCGCGCGATTACCACCGTTCACTGCACCGCGCCATCATCACCCTCTGCTCAGTCCTCGCACTCGCTCGGAGCCCGATCTACCGCGCCAAAGCCACTCCTCACCCGCCGCTGCTGCAACTCGCAAGACCCGACGCTCCACCCTCTGCGAGTAGGCCCGAGCCGTGCCACAGCCGAGCCGCCTTCCCCACGTCGACGTAGCCGCGACCGCTGCGCAGCCCTCGCCCCACCTTCGATGCATCCACCCGACAACCCGCGAAGCACACCTCCACGGCCCGACGCCATCTCAGCCGCGAAGCTGTCGCTTCGCTCTCGATCCGAAGCCCAGGTCCCTGCCATCGTCAATCAGCGGCTCGCAACCTCAGTGGACCTTCCCCGACGCCATCAAATCTGGCGGCCTGCACGGCCTCGTCGCCCGCAGCAGCCCAAGCAACACATCTCATGCCTGAGCGACACCCGACCTCAGTTCTGAGTCTCCTCATCGGAGCTCCTCACCATGCACCTGCTGTGCCCTCGCCGGAGCTCTGACGCCAGCCATCCTCCGCCCGGCGCCATCCACCATTGTTGCCTTTTTTTTTAATTTCCTTTTTATGTGATTTACTTTTTATCCTTTTATTTTTATTTATTTATCTAGTTATTTTAAGTGCTGTCATTTTTGCTTAAGTTAGAACATGGGATGTCAATTTTAATTATTTGTATAGTTTAGGCATTATCCTTAAGGTTTTGCCCAAAACTATATAATTATTAATTTGGTCCGTAAGACGTCGGATCATTTTTTTAATTATATTAATTTTTGGGGATTTTTTCGGTAGTATTTTAAGTGTTGAATCAATATAACTATTAATTTGATCCGTAAGAATTCGGATTGGATTTTTAGTTATTTTGATCTCTTTGTTGTGATAATTAAGGTTAGGATAATCATTAATTTGACCTATGAGACAACAGGTTATTTTTTTCGATTATTTTAATCCTTTATTTGATTGAATGTCCTGATTAGTTTAAATACAATGTTTATTTGATAATTGGAATATTTCTTGTTATCTTGCGTATCTAGAATAGGGATTTTATTCCGAATTTAGGAAAATATTTATAAAAAAAAAAACAAAACAATGCATTCATTTAGGTTGTTATTTTTATCATTATTTGAATTGTGTGTGAAATTTTAATTCCGAAATTAATATAAAAACACAAAAAAAATTATCATGCATATATCATGTTGAATTTGGGCATTCTTTGTACGTCACTGCATATTAGATAAATTGCATGTTAGATTAAGATAATATCTTAGTTTAAATTAGGATTTAATGCGACTTGATCCTTAGTTTAAATTAGATAGAATTTTAATCTAGTTAGATCATTTTTGCATAGAAATATCAAATGCACGTCATTTAGTTTTTATTAGGTTCATTTAATTAGAACTTCATCGTCATTAGACTAAGTCATTTAATAAATGTCGCATGACATATAACCCGCATACTAAATTGTATGTTGCGTGTCATTTTAGTATGTCATTGCATCGCATTGCATGTCATTAGAATTAGGTCATTTAGATTGCATTTAATTATTGCATTTCTTCATGTCATATAGTTTAGGTCATGCTACCATGTCATATTAGATTATTAGCATGCATCGTATGATTTTCATTAAGAAAAGCGAAAACAAAATTGGGTAATTGCGTGTTAATTAGAAATCATATCTAGGGTTGTTGATATGGATTTTAATTTAACACTGCAGATGCTTGCTTTCATTGCTTTGAGGTAAGTCCTGCATTATTTAAATGCTTTCTTGAGTGTTAAATTGGTGGTATGCGCACACGTATGATCACCTCACATGTTAGGAAGTTAAATTAAAATCAATTCAATTGCCAAACATTTTTGAAAATGAAATAAAAAGGTACCGAAAGGGCACTAGGATAGTCTGGTGTAATAAAGTCCTCGAACTCATAAATCTCTGGTTCGTAGGAGTAAAGTAAATCTCCCGTTACTTTACTTGGGTTTCTAATCGACCTACCATAAACCGATTAGTGGCGACTCCTGATTGAAAATCATTTGTATGTTAAGAACTTAAACATAAGTCGTGAATTGGTATGGGCTTGGGAGAGCCCGAGCTAAGCTTAAAGGCTTAGTAATCCATTAACCTAGTTTTAGGTGGTGAACTCGAAAAATCTGGTCGCGACATCAAGAAAGAAAATTTCAGGGTTGACATGGACAACTTGTACTACATGGTTGTAGTCGGATTGGTATCCACCTCAACACCATCTTGAGAAATCCTATGCAGCCCAAGTCTGACGGCAAGTAATGTGTGCCATGGTGTAGTGCAATGCAAGGAACGCAGGAGTGAGACAATTAATAAGCAAACAACACTTCCTACATAAATAAACTATTCATTCCTATGCCCCCTACAAAATAAGGGTTAGCAATGACTTCCCATTATACCTCCCATTCAGCATGAACATTTAGCAACTGACATGTTAAGGATGTACATCGGATCCTTGCTGCCAAACAAAAATTATGTTTGAACAAGATAGATTTAGTAGGCCTAAGTCCTCTAAGGTTTAAACCAAGTCTCCAGCGGAGTTGCCAAGTTATCGCGACTTACCCCTCAAGGGAGGGAATAGGTTTAGGGGTATTGTCTAAAGCATGGACCTAAGGCCCATGATTAGACACAGGCTCTCCCAAGCCCATACCTCATGTGACGCCGGGGTATTTTTAAAAATTTTGTAAAAATGAGTTACCACCAACCTATTGGGATCGGCTAAAAATCAAGTGAGACATGAGAGTGTACCTTACTTCCTATGCAACCAAAGAATCTAGGGTTGGTGACTTGATTACACTAATTGACCAATTAGTACACTTTCGGTACCTAATCATGTTCATTTTAAAAGAAAAGATTTTTGTCAGGCAATTTGAATTGATTTTACACCTATCCACTAACATAGGAGGTGATCATGCAGGTGCACAATCATTAAGATAATAATCATAGCTACCAAGATCTTAATTGCAGTAAAATTGATCACATGCAATTAAACATCTGCAAATATAATTAAATATGCAAATTAAACATGCGATATAATCAATATATGAGTAAATAAATGCCTAATTACACTAAGAATGCAAGATATGGCAATTAAACCCTGCATTTTTAGATTTTTTTAGATTTTTTATTATTTTTTAATTAACTTTTTAAAATATTTTGAAAAAAAAATTTAGCGAACCGGGCCGGGTCAAGGCCAGTCTAACTCGGTTGGGGCAGGTCAATCGAACCTGCCCAAATCCGATCAAGTTGGGGCAAGTCAGCTGACTTGCCTGAGAGGACTAGGCCCGACCAGGGGTGGTCAGGCCTTTGCCTGGTTTAAGGTTGGGCCCAAACAACGAGCCCAACCCCCTTAAAAAAAAAATGCCCGCAAGCCCATGCAAAGGAGGTCAAGTGGGCTAGATCTATGATTTGGCTCAACTCGGCTTTGCACCTCTGTCCAGCAGCTGACCAGCTACGACAAAGAGGATAAGGACGGTGGGACACTCGAGCGGCTTCTGAGAGGGAAGGAGGCAGTGGTTAGTGTCAGACAGGTGGCTTGTTGAGGCGATAAGGGGTCGGTCAAGGGCGGTGCTCAACCAGAACACAACCCCTGCTTCGCGACTACCAAATCACGGCAGGGAAAAAGGCAAAGGTGAACGGTTTGGGTGGCTTCTGGCTAGGGCGCGATGGACGCATTTTGGCTATGCACGGGCACAACCTAGCTTCCAATTGGGCTACGGCAACGCTCCGATGATTGAAAAACCGGCTTGAGGTTCAGGATAATAGCTAGTTTTCGCTTGGACATGTCGATAAATAGGTGGGGGCGCTAATAAACCTAAAGGCGTGTGACTTGGTTGAGACCCAAGTGTGAGTCCAGAGAGTTGTGGAGGCAAGGGGATGGGTGGTGGCTGGAACTTGCCCGAACTAGTCGGAGAGAGCTTCGACCGACTTGAAACCGAAGAATGCACGTAAGGTGTTTAACAAAAGGCTAACCTGGATCCGAGGAAGACGGCGGCGATTGTGTCGACTAGGTGGCTCATTAGTGGTGGCACGGCATCTCAGGTGTTCTTCTTCCTCTTTGGTCTCCTATTTTTCCTCTTTGCAATGCTCTCTGTCTCCTCCTCTCAGTCCGCTCCCCTTGTCCTTCAATGGTCGCTCTTTTTCTTGGTCCTTCTCCTCTGTCGTGATCTATGCTCCTCCCACTCTTCTCATGCTCCTATCTTTTCCACCCCCTATCCTCTGCTCCTATCCCCTATCTTTTCTCCCCGCTCCTTCTTTTCTATAGGTTTTTGGGCACAAAGATGGCTAGAGGAGGGAGAAGGCTGGGGTGCGAGCCAAGCTAAAGGGAGAGGGAAGTTGGGCTGGGCCGTGTGCGCGTGAGAGAAGAAAAGGGAGAGGTAGGTTGGGCCAAGGCCGGATTTGGCCCAACCCGACCCCCCTCCAATTATCTTTTTTTCTTTCTTTCTTTCTTTTTGTTTTGTTGTTCATGTTTGTTGTTTATTTTTTTTTTTGTTTAAAAATAGGTGTCAACAATCAATCAAGCACGTGACATGATATATTATCTAGGCATCAAAATCATGGAATTTCAAGATTCTATGTCATAAACAACCACTTCCATCTTCTACGAAGCACGAATCGCAATCATTCACAAGGGAATGATAACTATCTGAAAAAGGCCACTCTACTGTTCATGCTGAAGCTCTTGACTGGTTCGCGTGGTTATTGTTCACTCGCCTGCGCGACTTCCGTTTCCGGCCGTTCTGGCCGGCCGATTGCGCCCATTTTCATAGACAACCTTCCTCTATAACCGATCTATCTTTCTACCAAACGATTTTCCCTGGTAAGTCTTCCTCATCTGGGATTTCGGATCTAAGTTCTTAGGGTTTGAAGTTCTGGGTTCGTCTATCCCGAATGGCGTTGTCCTTTGGTTTAGCGAATGATAACCGGGGTAAAGCCCATATTGTTGCTCCGCTGGAGCACCCTCACTCCCCCACACCCGCTCGTAACCCTGTCATGCGGTACTCCTCAGCTGTGAGAGGATCTCGAGCCCATTCTGGGCGATCATGAAGCAAGGGACGAAGTAGGGCTAGAAGGGCTCGACCTCTGCTGGGTATACTTGCTCAGTTTAATGCTATTGGGCGTGATAACATCTCTTCTGGTCTTATAAATCGTAAGAATAATAGAATCTCTTTCAGCCAAGATACTGCATCTCATTCGATCCCTGCTCTACACAATCGAGAGGCTAAAGGGCGTCCGAATGCCCCGGTTAAGGCGTTGGAGAAGTCCTCTGGGAATATGCAGGTACCCCCTGCAAAGGAAACTCACGCCCCTGCTTGCTCCTAGGTTGCTATACCCGTTCGGTAACCAAAGGCTATGGATTATCCTTTGTTCCTCCGGCCATGATTGAAAACTCTAAAATTCTGCAGATGCCAGAGGAGATCCTGGAATCTACTCACCCGAAATGGGAGGAATGCCTGGGTGGATATTACATTGGCAAGCGCCTGCCCTTTCAGCTCACAGAGGACGCCCTCAAGAACGCTTGGGGCCATCACTTGGTCGAAGTCACCGCTGCTGACCTTGGTTTTTACTTCTTCCACATTCCGGATAATGAATTCAGGAGGAAAGTCTTGGATGAAGGCCCCATCACAGTAGCTAAAATCCCCTTGATCATGCAACAATGGCACCCTATGTTGGAGCTCAAGAAATCAACTCATAATACTGTCCCCATCTGGATTCGACTCAGGAACGTCCATGTGGCACTATGGTCTACTGCTGGAATCAGTTTTCTGGCAAGTGGTATTGGTAAGCCCCTATTCATTGATAAACGAACATAACAGATGGCAATGGTGGCTTTTGCTCAAGTTTGTATAGAGATCGATACATCTAACTCCTTCCCTGAAGTTATAGAGTTTATGATGAAGGGTGAGCTTAGATCAGTGACGGTCCAATATGAGTGGATCCCAACACTTTGTCCTACCTGCTCTTCGTTTGGCCATAGATGTCCTGCTCCCAATTCTTCAAGTCCTTTTAAAGCTGGTCCCTCAATCTCGAAGGCCCCTGCCCCTCGTCCAAATGAATGGCGTGAAGTGCGTGGTAAATGCAATAAGCACACCCCTGTGCTTACAAACGATGGCCTGATGAATGATCCAGTTCCGAATCACCCCAAGTCCCCTCGTTCTGGTGGAAATCAGATTGGAGATCCGTTGCCATAGACTCCAGTGGCCTCTGATATACAACCAGAGTTAACCAAGCAGGAGGATCATCATCCTTCCTTTGATCTGCTCCCTGGCACCTCTACTGAACCGGGACCTGCTGCTATGTTGCAAAGGTAGGTTTCCCCTGTTTCGAATAAGGCTAGACCTTCAGATGAAGAATTTGAAGATATCAGCTCCAGTGACAGTGAATCGGTTTCCCCGTGTAAGGTGCCCTTGTCCATATCGGAGGAACGGGATAAAACTCCCCCTCCAAAGATCATTCAGGAGGCCCCTGTTCGTCAAAAAGGAATTTTCCGCTCTGAATCTGCTGAGGCGAGTATTCTTGTTAGCCCGAAGCCTGTGCCACCCTCGGCGAGGAAATGAGGTGGCAGGAGAAGGTAATTCTAGTATCCCCCTCCTATGTTTTTTGGTGTTTGGAATATTAGGGGTCTTGGGCATGCCCTCAAACAAGCTGAGATTAGGAATTTTGTGAGGACCAACCGCCTCTGTTGTATTGGTATTCTGGAGACTAAAATCTCCCCTGCTGTCCATTCCCCTGTTTCGGCCTCCCTTCTTCCTAGGTGGTCTTGGTCTACGAATTATTCTCATTCCATCAGGGGTCGTATTTAGGTGGGTTGGAATCCCTTAGCCGCTTCTTTTTACACCTCAGCTTGTACTGATCAGGCCATTCATGGCCGTTTAGAGTGTTTTATTTCTGTTGTTGCCTTTAATCTTTCGGTGGTCTATGCGGAGCATTCTTTTGTTTTGAGAAGACTGCTCTGGAATGATATGATATCGACTAGTTCCATTTGTCTGGATATCCCTTGGATTGTTGCTGGTGACTTCAATGCCATTCGTTATGCTTCTGACAAAGCGGATAGATCCAATTATTGGATTCCAGCCTTTGAGGATTTCAGAGATTGTCTCATCCAAGCTGGTCTTGATGATCTCTGTTTTGTGGGTAACAGGTTTACTTGGTCTGCTTCTTCTGGCCCTAATCGAAGGCAAAGGAAGATAGATAGAGTTCTTACTAATGCAGCTTGGAACTCGGCCTTCTCCTATTCGAAAGCCAACTTCCTTGCCCTTAGAGTGTCCGATCACTCCCCTATGGTGGTAAGGATTCTCCCCATTCCTAGCTCGCACAAACCCTTCAAGTTTTTCAATTTCTGGATGTCCCACCCCAACTTTTTTGAGTTGGTTCGGCAAGTCTGGGAGCTACGTGTCTTCGGTATGCCCATGTTTGTTCTTTGTAGTAAGCTTCGGTCCCTCAAACGCAGACTCAAATTATTAAACAGGGAGGCTTACTCTGATATTTCGGCTAGAACTTCTGAAGCTAGATGCCTTCTGTTGGAAGCTCAAAACACTATCCAGCTTGACCCTCATAATCAAGCTCTAGCTGATGCTGAAAAGGACCACCTCCGTGTCTTCTCTGACCTTCGCCTCAAGGAAGAATCTGTTGGAGAAATCTTTCCAGAATATTTTGAAGCTGACAAAACGTTTCTATCAGTCTAATTAGGATATTTGCAGACCGTTTGTTTAAAGTCTGAAGACTTTCTGATCACCAGACTCAGCACTCAAGACTCAAGACTTAAGACTCAAGACTTTTTCTCATTGACAGTCTTTCTAATCCAGTGACGAAGGAAATCCAAAGCCGAAGTTTATGGTTAAGGATTTAATCCTATTCTCTGGAGAAGATCTCTTGGTTGGATAAATATATCGGATTCTTTTATTTGTATCTAGATCAATTAAAGATCCGGTGGTCGACAAAATATTCTTTGAATGTTCTATTCTTGGAAACCAAGATCCTGATTGTATGGGCGAACAGGATTGATGGGCTATCGTCAAGTTCCTTTTATAGCTCGAATAATCTTATTTGATTGATTCCGTCCAACGGGTAGATTGGAGGAATTCCTTTGGTAAGTGCCAACGGTATGATGGCATAAAGGAGTATAAAAAGGAAGACGTTCTAGTTGTGTAAGTAACGTGATCAATAGAGAAATTCCAGAGTCTGAAGCATCTTGATTATTAGTCGATTCATTCTGAGCGAAATTGTATACACAGAGAGTGTCTATACTTGGTGATAACTTGAGCAAGTGTGGTAGATCATCTACACCTAGAAATCAAGGAAGATCAACCCTGTAACATCTCTTTGTTCATAGTGGAATCCAGCCAATTGGCTGTCAGTGGAGAAGAGTGGACGTAGGCTTGAATCAAGCCGAACCACTATAAATCGCATGTTCAATTCTCTCTTTCCTTTACTCAGTCTTACGTTGATTATTATTTGTTGCAAATCCTTGAACTGTCTAAGTATTGTGCAAACATCAAGAAAAATCTTTTGTATACATATTCACCCCCCTCTAGGTACTTGTACTAGCTATATCAATTGGTATCAGAGCTTGTGTTCTTACTTTATTTGAAGTGTTTTACTTCAGAGTAAAATATCCATGGCTAGTATGCTAGCACTAGGGCTGGTGGAAGGGCAAAGCAATACCAGACCATCCTACTTTGATGGAAAGGATTACAACATCTGGAAGAACAAGATGAAAGCTTTCCTACGATCAAAGGATCCTCTATAATGGGACGTTGTGGAAAGAGGAATCACTCCTACTGCTGCATCAGTCTCTGAAAGAGGGAAAGAAATTGTTGAAACCAGCGAAATGACTCAAGAAGAGATAAACAAGAGACAAGCACTCGATGCAAAAGCAATTTACTCTTTATATTGTGCTTTGTCACCAACTGAATATAACAGAATATCTTCTTGTGTTACAGCAAAAGAAGTATGGGACAGATTACATATCACCTATGAAGGAACAGATCGAGTGAAGGAGACCAGAATTAACATTCTCCTTGGTCAATATGAAGCCTTCAAAATAAAACTAGGAGAATCTATAACTGACATGTTTAATCGTTTTACAGATATTGTTAATGGTCTTGAGAATCAAGGTCAAAAAATTTCTGATCCCATGAAGGTGAACAAGCTACTACGAGGACTCTCCAAGGATTGGAATCATATAAAGACTTCAATAAGAGAGACGCAAAGAATTATGCCACTATCTGTCGACGAGCTGATTGGAACTCTTGAGTCTTATGAAGTGGAACGAATTAATGAAGACAAAGATCCAAAAGGTAAGAAATCCATTGCATTAAAATCAAATGATGATTCTGATGATACAGATTCAGGAGATAATCTGGACGATGAGGAGCTTGCTCTCATGATAAGAAGATTTAGAAAATTGAATAGAAAAGGAAGAAGGTTCAACTCAAAGAAACAAAGTTTCCAAAGACAGCAGACCAAGTCTGTTGATGATGACGAACCAAACAAAGATCTAGTTTGCTTCGAATGCAAGAAAAAGGGACACATCAGACCCAACTGTCCTCTTCTGAAGAAGAAAAGAGGAAAAGCTGAAAAATTTCGAAAAGCTCTCAAAGCCAAAACCTGGAGTGATACAGAGCGTGAAGAAAGTGATAATGAATATGCCAACATATGTTTGATGGCACATTCAGACTCAGACTCAGATTCTGGATCAGACTTAAACAGTGAATTTGAGGTAAGTGATTTTAAAATTCCTGTCAAGGTCTCTAAATACATTGATGAACTGTGTTTTAGTCTTAAGACTTCTCTCAAAAGAATTTCTGAACTTAAAAAGGAAAACTCAGCTCTAAAACAAAAGGAAAATATTTTAGAAGAAAGGGTTAAAAGTTTAGACTTGAATCTTTCTACTCTTAAAGAGAAAGAAGATAATCTTTTGAAAGAAAACGTTTTTTTTAAAACTGGCTTATCAAATATTTCAAAGAAATTTTCGATAGGATCCGAAAAACTTGAAAATGTTCTTTCAGTTCAAAAACCTTACTTCAATAAGTCCGGTCCGGGTATGACAGCAGAAACAATTCCATTGATTTATTTTCCTAAAGTAAAAGAAAGAATTAAGAAAAGACCGTCGAGAGAGGCTTACAAAAATCGTTTCAATAAAGTTTTTGTAAAGTCTGTAGGTCGAAATGCTCTCAGGTGTTCAAAGTGTAACAGTCATGATCACTTTGAAAAAGAGTGTCCTATGGTTTGGAAGCCTGTTAAGAAAGTATGGCCTAATAATGTTTATCCTACTAACACCAAATGACTCAAGAAAATTTGGGTACCAAAGAAAGCTTGAGACTCTCTTTTAAATGCAGGTCTCCGTCAAGAAAAATGTAAAGTGGTATCTTGACAGCGGATGTTCAAGACACATAACAGGAGACTCAAATTGCTTCATAAAGCTTGTTCAAGTAAATGGTGGAAATGTTTCATTTGGAGGAAACGGCAAAGGAAGCATTGTGGGATTTGGAACTGTGAAAATTGGAAATCTCACAATAAGCAATGTTTCTCTAGTGGAATGACTCAATTACAACCTTCTCAGCATTAGCCAATTGTGTGATACTGGTTTCAAGATCTCCTTTCAAAAAGGAATATGCTCTGAATCAAGAAGACTCTACTCGCTCTTTCATGGGTCGAAGACATGGAAATATCTACCTCTTAGACATGAAACTAAATGAATCGCAATGCCTAATCTCAATTCAAGATGAAGCAAGCTTATGGCACAGAAAGCTTGGTCATGTCAACATGAAGCAATTAGCCAAAATCTCATCAAAGCAGCTTGTTCGAGGTCTACCCAAATTACCATACCAAAAGTCCGATCCATGCACACCATGTATTCTGGGAAAACAGGTAAGAAATTCATTTAAGCCAATAAATCATGTCTCTACTAACCATGTACTACAGTTGCTGCATATGGATCTCTTCGGACCAACCAGAACCCAGAGTATTGGAGGTAAGAAATGTTGCCTAGTAATTGTGGACTATTACTCCCGTTTTACTTGGGTATATTTCCTTGCAAGTAAGTCAGAAACCTTTTCGTATTTTGAAAAATTTGCTAAAAATGTTCAAAATGAAAAAGGATGTGTTATCTCAAGTATAAGAACAGGTCATGGAGGTGAATTTGAAAATTAAGATTTTACAAAATTGTGTGATGAATCTGGATTTAAGCATGTATTCTCCTCTCCATACACTCCTCAAAGAAAATAGAGTTGTGGAAAGAAAGAATAGATCTCTTTAAGAAATGGCTAGAACTCTTTTAATTGAAAGTAAAATTTCTTCACGATTTTGGGTCAAGCTATTTCAACAAGATGCTATATCATCAATAGAGTCTTCCTAAGACCTATTCTAGAGAAAACCCCTTATGAATTATTCAAAGGTAAGAAGCCCATTGCTTCATACTTTCATGTGTTTAGTTGCAAATGCTTTATATTGAAAAATGCAAAAGATCAAGTTGGTAAGTTTGAAGAAAGATCAGATGAAGGCATCTTCCTTGGATATTCTATATCAAGCAAAGCCTACGAGTCTATAACAAGAAGAGCCGGGCCTCAGGAGGAGTCAATGAATGTCAAATTTCAAGACTCTACGCAAGATGAATCCAAATCCGGATCGATGAAGAGTCTCGAACTCGCTCCGCACCCTCCAAAGTTTACAACTCAAGAAGTATCTCGTACTTTGGAAGACCAAAGATCAAGATGTCCATGAAGATTCAAATAAAGAAAGAGATCATCATCCAGACAAATCAACCAGTAACTGGAAGCATAAGTCCAGTCATCCCAAAGATCTCATTATCGGCGAAATTAATGAAGGAATTTGCACCAAATCCAAAAGACATGAAGAGTCTAGTGATGTGGCTCTCATTTCTGAAATTGAACCAAAAAACATAGAATAAACTTTATTTGATGAAAACTGGATCGAAGCTATGCAAGAAGAGCTCAGACAGTTCAACATTAATGATGTATGGGAATTGACATCTAAACCGAAAGGTAAAACTGTTATTGGAGCCAAATGGGTGTTCAGAAACAAGATGAATGAAAAAGGAAAAGTCGTACGAAACAAAGCAAGACTCGTAGCCAAAGGATATACGCAAGAAGAAGGAATATACTATGATGAGACTTACGCTCTTGTAGCAAGGTTAGAAGCTATTCGACTATTACTTGCGTTTGCTTGTTATAAAAATTTCAGGTTATTCCAAATGGACGTCAAAAGTGCTTTCCTAAATGGATTTATCCAAGAGGAAGCATATGTGGAACAACCACCTGGGTTTGAAGACCCAAAGAAGCCACACTCGCCTTCGACCGAAAAAGGCTTTGTATGGTTTAAAGCAAGCACCTCGAGCTTGGTACGACGTACTAAGTAAGTTCTTATTACAGAATGATTTTGTCAAAGGTAAAGTAGATACTACTTTATTTATCAAAAAGGAAAACAAAAGCTTTTTACTCGTTCAAATATATGTGGATGATATTATTTTTGGATCATCTAATGAAAGTCTATGCAAGAAATTTTTTAAGTCTATGCAGGATGAGTTTGATATGAGTATTATGGGAGAATTAACATTCTTTCTTGGTCTTCAAGTAAAGCAATTGAAGGAAGGAACTTTCATTTATCAAGAAAAATATGCTAATGATCTCGTCAAAAGGTTTGGATTGGAAAATTGCAAAAAGACTGATATACCAATGTCAAGTTCTTTGAAAATAGACAAAGATGAAGAAGGGAAGAAAGTTGATCAAAAGCTGTACAGGAGCATCATTGGTTCACTTCTTTATCTAACTGCTTCTAGACCTGACATTTTGTTGAGTGTTTGCATATGTGCTAGGTTTCAATCAGATCCTAGAGAATCCCATCTCAGTGCTGCTAAACGTATCATTAAATACGTTGCTTCATCTTCAAGCATCGGTCTTTGGTATCCTAAGAAGGGAGACTTTAATCTTCTGGGATATTCATACGCAGATCTGGCCGGCTGCAGAGTCGATAGAAATAGTACTTCAGAAACTTGCCAGTTGCTTAGAAGCAGGACAGTGTCTTGGTTTTCAAGAAAACAAAGCACTGTGACTCTCTCAACAACAGAAGCAGAGTATGTAGCTCTTGGAAGCTGTTGTTCACAAATTCTATGGATAAAACAACAACTACAAGACTTTAGGATTGAAGACTCATGCACAGAAAATCAAATGTGACAACACCAAATAAGAATCAATCTCACCAAAATCCAATTCTTCTTTCAAGAGCAAAGCATATAGAGATTCGACATCACTTCATCGAGATCATATTCAAAATGGAGAAATCTCGATTCAATTTGTTGATTCAAAAAGTCAACTAGCAGATATATTCATAAAGCCTTTGAAGAAAAATCAATTCGATTTTATCCGTTCTAGACTCAACATTTTGAAGCTCGAAGAAGTTAAAGTCTAGAGACTCTCCAACCCTCAGACTCTAAATCCTCAGACTCAGACATTGATGGCTATAGACTGTAAGTTGCTATTTTATCTAAACGTATTATTCGAAAAGGTACGATCTCTCGTTCAGTTATTTTATAGTCTTTGTGAAAAACGAAATCTTGTCTTTTCAAAAGGATTAATTTTGGCAGTTATTGATTTCGAAAAGAGGTGTTCGTACACTTTCCTTGTGCCGATTGAACTTCCATTTTCAAAATTGAGTTATATACACAGTTTTCTTTTTCACCCAATCTTCAAAACCCTAAAGGGCATTCTCCTCCCAATCCGGTTTCTACTTCTTGTTCATCTTCGAGAAAGTTGTCATCTTTTCTTGGGAAAGCAAGTAAAGGAATCTTTCAACGACAAGGAAGGATGTCTTCTTCTAGGAAGTCTTCAAGAATTGCGAACAGGGGACCACAGAGGATGAAGGAGGGACCTACCCATTTCGATCTCACCGAAGAGGAAGAATTATCGAGTCAGCAACAGAGCCCGACTCACTCTCCACCACGTCACTCAACGCCATCTACCCCACATGATGCGAGTCAACAACCGGAGGAAGAGATAATCAAGGACGCAGACCCTGTAAGAGTCCAAAAACCCTCGTTTATTTACAAACTCTACTGTGCGTTGAAAAGTACTGGGACTCCGTTGAAATACGTGGATGATTTTCTTAAAGACAAGAATTATGGGAATGAGTATATATTTCTGAGAAAAATGGAGGATTTGGGAATTGCTCCCAAGGGTAAAGCAGAAGAAGCACTTGCAAATATTCCTAGTGACCCTCGTATGTCGGGACCTAATTCGACTGAAGGAAATGACGATGATAAAATGTTCAGTGATTTTCAATCTAGAATGGGTATTGCTGCAAAGGTGAAGGGAAAGAGGATGGAGTTATTTAAATCAAAAGAACATGAGAATTTGTTCTTCAGACTGCTGAAACGAGGGGTGATAAACCCTAGGAGTGTCGATTTCGATTTTTTGCATGCCGTTAATGTGAACTTAAGGGAGAAGTTCAAACTGCTTCAACTTGAGCAATTATGCACTAATACCATAGACGGTTATGCGCAATTAACAGCATATTTCTATTCGAATCTCAGCTTTCTAGATGCGAATAGAATATCATTTAGTGTTAGAGACCAGGATTATGTGGTAGACTTGGACAAGTTGGCGGACATAATTGGAGTTGAACGAGGACGTTATCAACCAGTCAAAGTCTCAGTTGCTCGTGCCTCAATGGAACTTGTCGAAGATAGAGATATCGAGGGAAGAATCATTTATTCAAGGATGCGTGTTGTCAATATTGTGCTGCACAAAATTGTGATCAATTGCATCAAGCCCAAGTCTACATCAAAGACTGATGTGTCTAATTCCGAAGCAAAATTGATGTATGCAATCAACTCAGGGAAGAAGTTCTCTCTCCCTCACACTATTCTCTTTCACATGTACAGAGCAATGTCGAAGGACAAGGGACAATTGCCTTACCCAGGTCTGGTGACCAAGATCTTCAGACACATGAATATTGAACCGCCACATACACTTTGTGCTCGACCGTGCGATAAGATGGTGGTAGGTTTGAAGATGTTGACGAAGATGCGTCTGAAAGAACTTTCCAAGGCAATGGAGAAATTCATAATGAAGTCTCCAGTACTGTCTGCTTCAAAGAGAAAAGGGAAGAAGGCCATTGGTGCCCCATCAAAAAAGAAGAAAACTCTCATCTTGGAGGATGAAGATGAGGAGGAAGATCTCACAATCACTGCCTTGATAAGGACCAGACGTTCTGTACCTCAATCGACAGAACTTCAGAAGAAACAGAGAGAAGAAGAGGAGTAAGCCAAGAACAGAGAAGAAGAAGAGTAGAGATAGAAGGAGAAAGAAGCTGAAGAAGAAGGAGAGGAAGAGAAAGAAAAGACTGCAGCTGAATCTGAAGAGAAGGGGAATCAAGATACAGAAGAGTATGATCATCACTCTTCCCCTTTTGATGTCCTAGAGATAGGGGGAGTTGGCGAGCAAGAAAGGTCCACACCTCATGCTGCCATTAGTGAATGTCTAAGACAATCTCCAGCAGACCCAAAAGAGTTTCAGACTTCTCAATTGCCTGAAGAAGGACACAATACGTCAACACCAAATCTGCAAGATTATACAGAAGCGACATCGTCTGCATTCACTCCATCTGAGAAAGCAAATGCAAGTACACAGACGGACAATTTTGCAGATTTTCGTCGTCTTCTTGATATTCTTCTGGAAATGCGAGGCCAAATCTATGCTCTAGACTGTGAAATTCAAGCCATGAAGAATGCTAGACAAGCATCTTCAGTTACCCTGGAGGAAAAAATGAAAGACCTAGCTCTATAACTTCAAGCCAATGCCAAAGGAGAGGAGGTAGCTCATCTAAGGGAAGACTTGAAGAGGCTAGAAGGAATAGTCCAAATAATGGGAGATTTCCGATCGTGCGCATTCCCAAGCCGGTATTCGACGCTTTTCTCACCTTTTTTAATGATGACAAAAAAGGGAGAATTGCAATTTGAACGAACTTTAAACTTGACTTTAAATTTGTTTTTTTTTGTGGTTATGTTTGTTTTTTAGTATGACTTGCCTTGAGTAAACTCCGAATTGGTCAGGATTTTGATGCTTGACTATCTGCATTTATATCAAGTGTTGTCATATGGTATTACTCATGAAAGACTAACTAATTTTCTGTGGATGCGTAGTCTGGTTGTTTTATTAATCTTTATGAGATAGCCATATTGCTTGAGAAATGTTTTTGCGGTCAAAGTTCAAATCTACAGGAAAGTTTTCTCACCATCAAACAAAGGGAGATTGTTGGAGAAATCTTTCCGAATATTTTGAAGCCGACAAAACGTTTCTATCGCCTAGTCCGGATATTTGCAGACCGTCTCGTTTAAAGTCTCGAAGACTTTCGATCACCGCACTCAAGACTCAAGACTTAAGACTCAAGACTTTTTCTCATTGACAGTCTTTCTGATCCAGTGACAAAGGAAATCCAGAGCCGAAGTTTATGGTTAAGGATTTAATCCTATTCTCTGGAGAAGATCTCTTGGTTGGATAAATATATCGATTTCTTTTATTTATATCTAGATCAATTAAAGATCCGGTGGTCGACGAAATATTCTTTGAATATTCTATTCTTGGAAACCAAGATCCTGATTGTATGGGCGAACGGGATTGATGGGCTATCGTCAGGTTCCTTTTATAACTCGAATAATCTTCTTTGATTGATTCCGTCCAACGGGTAGATTGGAGGAATTCCTTTGGTAAGTGCCAATGGTATGATGGCATAAAGGAGTATAAAAAGGAAGACGTTCTAGTTGTGTAAGTAACGTGATCGATAGAGAAATTCTAGAGTCTGAAGCATCTTGATTATTAGTCGATTCATTCTGAGCGAAATTGTATACACAAAGAGTGTCTATACTTGGTGATAACTTGAGCAAGTGTGGTAGATCATCTACACCTAGAAATCAAGGAAGATCAACGCTGTAACATCTCTTTGTTCATAGTGGAATCCAACCAATTGGCTGTCAGTGCAGAAGAGTGGACGTAGGCTTAAATCAAGCCAAACCACTATAAACCGCGTGTTCAATTCTCTCTTTCCTTTACTCAGTCTTACGTTGATTATTATTTGTTGCAAATCCTTCAACTGTCTAAGTATTGTGCAAACATCAAGAAAAATCTTTTGTATACCTATTCACCCCCCTCTAGGTACTCGTACTAGCTATATCAGAATCCTTCTTCAAACAAAAGTCCAGGATAAGATGGCTTAAAGAAGGTGATTTAAACACCAGGTTCTTCCACCATTCGGTTAAGCGTGACCATCTCCGGAATAGAATTCTTTCGATTTCTGATGGTAGTAATGTAATTACTGATGCATCTGAAGTGCAGTAACTCTTTGTTGATCACTTTCCAAATCTGCTATCAACCTTTGGCCCCTCCGCTATTCCGTTTGTTCATGAGATCCGTGCAAACCTGGCTTCTACTCTCGATGATAATCAGATCCAAGCCATCTCTCAGCCATTCACTGACGAAGAGATCCGATCTACTTTGTTTTCTTTGGCCAGCGGAAAAGCCCCTGGCCCGGATGACTTTAATGTTGATTTCTTCAAGCGGTCGTGGGATATTGTAGGCCCTTCCGTTTGTTGGCAATTTGGGAGTTCTTCTCTACGGGTCAGCTGCTTCATGAGATCAATTCGACTATTTTGACCTTAGTCCCGAAGACCCCTAATGCCTCCACGGTAAATGATTTCCATCCTATTACTTGTTGCAACACCGTATACAAGTGCATCACAAAGCTGTTGGCCAACAGGTTAGCTTTTGTCCTCCCATCTATCATTAGCCTCCCCCAAAACGCATTTGTTAAAGGGAGGAGGATATGTGATAATATCATGCTTGCTCAAGAGTTATTTGCTAATTTCCACCATGAGCGGTACCTTCCAAAGAACATTATTAAGGTTGATTTCTCCAAAGCTTATGACTCAGATGATTGGAACTTTATTGAGTTGTCTCTCCAAGCGTTTGGCTTCCCTCCTACATTTATTGATCGAATTATGACGTGCATCAGAACCCCCGAGTTCTTTATAGCTTTAAACGGCGATTTGAATGGTTTCTTCCCTAGTGGGAGAGGTATCCGCCAAGGGGGACCCTGTCTCCCCATATATTTTTACTCTTGTAATGGAAGTCTTCACTGGCATTATTAATGCCCGCACCTGCAAGCCTGGATTTCAGTTTTTATGGCGTTGTAAACCCACCAAGCTGTCCCACTTATTCTTCGCTGACGATGTGCTACTCTTCTCAGAAGCAAATATGCCGTCTCTAAGTCTTTTAATGGATGGAGTTAACACTTTTGCTGCCTAGTCTGGTCTCATCCCCAATTCTAACAAGAGTAAAATTTTTATCTCTAAGGGGCCTGAATCTTTGAAGAGTGCCATGGTTAATGCATCGGGTTTCAACCTTGATCCTTGCCTTTTCGGTACCTTAGCGTCCCTATAATTTCCTCAAGATTAGGCAAGGAAGATTGTGTATCTCTGGTCGATGCTATAATGAAGAGAGTCCGGTCATGGACCAACCGCTTCCTTTCAACTGCTGGTAGACTCCAGCTTATTAGATCTGTTCTTCATTCCATTCAGGTTTATTGGTCTTCGGTTTTTATCCTCCCCTCCTCAGTTATTAATCGAATTGAGCAGATTTTTTGCCATTTTCTCTGGCGTGGCCCAAACCTTGCACCTGGTGGTGCTAGAGTTTCTTGGGAAAAAGTCTATCTTCCTAAAGCGGAAGGAGGATTAGGTATTCGTTCACTTCGAGTAAGTAATATTGCTGCCATGATTAAACATATATGGCTGCTTTTTTCTGATAAGGAATCACTCTGGACCAAATGGATCCATTTAGTCTTCTTAAAACACAAGAATTTCTGGATCGTGCCTAGGCCGACCGTTTGTTCTTGGTTTAGGAAGAAACTCTTTGGCCTGCATGAATTGATTCAGATTTATTTTGCCTGGAACATTGGTAATGGGCTATCGGCTTCATTCTGGTTCGATACCTGGCACCCCCGTGGTCCATTCAATAAGTTATTCTTGGATCATGACATATATTTCTCTCGTATCCCACGGAATGCTTCCGTTGCTACGGGTATTGCTGCCCTGTCTATCCCGTCTAATGTTGCTGCTATTATCTGTGCTTGGGATGATCCACTCCCCAGCCTAAACAGCCATGATGACCGTCTAGTGTGGCTTGGCCACTCTTCAGGTCAGTTCTCTACTGCTTCTGCATGGAGTGTGCTTCAACATAGGGACTCCTTGGTTAACTGGTCTCGATTTATTTGGAGCCCCTCTCTTCCCCTGCGTTATCAGACCCTTCTATGATTGATCACCCAGAATAGACTGCCAACCCAGGTTTTGCTTCTGTCGTATGAGAGGATCCTGGATGTTTCTTGTGCCTTCTGCTCAAGTAGGCCAGACTCAATCGATCATTCATACTTTGGTTGCTCAATTACGGGTAGGTTGGCTTTGTTCTGGGCTTCTAAATGTAATTTGAGTTGGAGAAATGGTCCGTGGAAGGACAATCTTCAGTGGATGGTCAACCATCTCTCGGACTCGAGCATCCACCAATCCATTGCTCGCTTTGCATTTGCTGCCCCGTGCTACCTCATATGGAAGGAGCGAAATAATATAATATTTCAGAATCAAAGCCTATTCCTGCCCGCTCTCAAAGAACATCTTCAGAAAGCTGTCAAAGATAGAGCCTCCACATTCTCAAGAATTCCGGATATTCCGTGTAACCGAAGGCTCCAAATGTGCTGGGGAATCCATCCTGCAATCTTTGAATAATTCTGTTGTTGGTTTCTGGCCCTATACACTAACGTTATGCCCCTCTTTCGGTTGCCTTTGCTGCCTTGAATGCTTTTGGGTACACCCCTTTTTCCTGATGTCTCTAGAGAGGGTCTCCATCCTGGCCTGTCTCCCTTGCGTTGCGAGAAGCTGCTGTTGTTGAAGATGCGTCCTGCTCTCCCTTCACAAGGCTGTTCTGTTTTTTCGGTTGCTGCCGGGTTATTCCCCTCCCCCTTTCTCCTCGTCTTCGCAGGCTGTGGTTCCCTGGCTCTTGGCTTTTGCCCGTTCTTTTCTTTTGGCCGTCGTGTTTGGCCGTTTGCTGCATTTGTCTTTTTTTTGCTGTGCAGCCCCTCCGCCTCCCGTTCACTCAGTCTGACGCTTGTGTCTAATTGAGTGCATGTTTGGAGTCGGTTGTTTGATGTGCCATTGTGTAGCTCTTTGATTCAAAAGTTATATTATTCTTACTTCTTACCCAAAAAAAGAAAAAAAAACAACCACTTCCATCTTTTACCTCGTTGAAATAATATCGGCGATACTTGTAGAGAGATTAATTCACATATGGCAAGCTCAAAAGCTAACTTGGTGATTTGATTGCCGTGTAGGATTATATAATTAACAAAAAGGAAGGATGCTAATGGCTATTATGTTCCCCTACTTATGGATTGCCCAAATGTTTAGATCGTGAGATGGAAAATTTGAGGATTATATATGTCATTAATGCGTGAATCACTTTCAATTACTGTCCATTTATGCTTGTAAAAATGTAGATATTAACATGCTTTCTTCTAGAAGGGATTATACAAAATAATGAGTCATAATCCTACCTACAAGCTAACCAAAAGGAAAATGTTCTCTTTCTATGTGGAATTTGCTTTTTGCTTCTAGAGACTGGGAAGTGAATTGATATTGTCGCATTATTTTCCTATAATCATATTGGTGTGATGACTGATGAATTTTATGTTTAATCATCACTAGACTAGATAGCAAACAATATGATAAGGCCAAAATATAAAGGTTGATTCACATTCATCAGTATCAAAAAAAGTATCCAAAAAATTCAGAGGCTTGAAAATTACTAGACAATATATGTGTCCCAAGCCTAGGATATGAAAGCCTAAAGCCAACTTTCCCATTTGATCTATTGCTCGCTTTTAGTAGAGAATGCTTTAGTACTCTTCTTGCGTTGGATTTTTGGGATGATACAAATGAGAGGAAGAGGACCCTTATGCCTAATTGAACCTCGCTAGTTATAACCACATAAATAAAAGTGCGCCTTACCCATAATATCTTTAAGAATATCCTAAACAACCATGTGTAGTACCTCAACCCTACTACAAATAGGCGGGATAAGTACACTAATGGTGCCATAAGTTGTGTACGGCCCTCACTTTGGTGCCAAAAGTTTCCGCCGGATCACTTAAGTGCCAAATCGGAGAAAAAATGATCACTTTGGTGCCACTGGCAAGAAATTCCGGCCAAAATGATTACGTGGCTTTATATTTATAAAAAAAATTCGATAAACCCTTTAAACGACGTTGTTTTGCCATCCTATGTGGATGGCTTAGGAAAAACGACACCGTATTCCTCATTTGTGATTGAAATTAGGGTTTTTTTTTTTCATCCTCGCCGACCAAGCTTGCTCAACCACCGTTGCTTGGCCACCGTGCTCGGCCACCGTTGCTCAGCCACTATGCTCGGCCACCGTCGCTCGGCCACCATCGCTCGGCCACCATGCTCGGCCACCATTGCTCGGCGAAGAAGTGATGGGAAAATAGGAGGCGAGGGCAGCAGAGGAGGAGAAAGAAGGGGGATTGAAGGTGCAGAGAGAGAGAGAAGACGAGGAGTGCGAGGGAAACAAGGAGGCGCATATGGAGATGGTAGATTGGGCTCTGTTCAAAGAGTGGCTGGTGCCAGTGTTGTTCTTTGAGGAAAAAGACGCTGCCGCCACGGCTTCTCTCTCTCTATTGGTGTTGTTCTTCGGGGAAGAAGATGACATCGCCATGGCTTCTCTCTCTTTGTTGGTGTTGTTCTTCGGAGAAGAAGATGATGTTGCCATGGCTTCTCTCTCTCTGCGCTAGTGTTGTTCTTTGGGGAAGAAGACAACGCCGCCGCAATGACCTCTCTCTCTCTCTCTCTCTCTCTCTCTCTCTCTCTCTCTCTCAATTTGGGGATTTAGGGTTTCGACTTTGGGTTTAAGATGCCAAACGACGTCATTTGGTGGTTTACTTGCTAACTGGACTCTCCGGCAAGCCACATCAATGTAAAAAATTAATAATAAAAAAACGCCACGTTGGATTTCCGGCGGTTCAAATCGGCGTTGGCATCAAAGTGAGCGTTTTTCAAATTTTTTGGCACTTAAGTGATCCGACGGAAACTTTTGTTACCAAAATGAGCACCGTACACAACTTATGGCACCATTAGTGTACTTATCCCAGAAATAGGCAATAACATGGTCGTCCTTCTGTCCGGAAGACACTACCTCAAACAAAACCAAATTAACCTATTTTCTGAATATTTCTCTCCATTCAAATATCTAATAAAACAGTAATTTGATTATAGGATCAACGTGTTGGATATTTCAACAGTTTTGAAATATTTACAATAATAGCTTCGATAAAAGTTATGACCGCATTGAAGACCATCATTATTTTTAACGGTCACATAATTGTTTCTTAATGGTCATATAATGGCTTTTTAAATCGTTTTGTAACGTTTAATTTATTTCTCAAATAAATCCTCCATTATTTTACAACGGCTATTTTAACGGCTCTATTTTGTCTAAATATAAAAATAAGATCTCATAAGACACAATATGTTCTCATATATCTTTCCTTTCTTTTCAGCTGGGTTATACACAAAAATTGTTTTGTTTCCTTCTAATATTCAGTGCGGAGTATAGAGAAAGGTCTGTTGTATCTTGGGAGGATAGCCGCCGAAGCCTTACGCACCGAGTTTCGTACTCCGAGGGGCGGAATTATCCTTAAGGACAGTGTTTGCACGCTTCAAACATTTGTTTTTCTATTTTCAAATCCTTCGCAATGTATTAACAGTTATTATTATTTTTTATATATTTCTAAACTTTTTCCAACAATCTTAAGGATAAGCCCTATGAATTTCCAAGTTGAAGTTGTTCCTGTCACTGCCACCGCAATTGGAATTGAAAGAATGATCAAGATGGTGAAGGACAAGTATCACACAATCGTGGGCGAATCTTGTGGGAAATTACTAAGCATCATCAAAAGGTTTCTTGGTCGTTTTGGTAAGGTTATTGAATGTCGGGTAAAATCGTACTTTGAGGCTTTAATAACTAAATTTGTTTCGAGAGGAAGTTGGGTGTTTGTAATTATCTGCTCACTCAAATTCATGATTATTCATAAGCTTCAATCCGCATTGGGGTTTCCTATTTTAATTATGTTCATGATCTAGAAGTTGTAATTTTAGGATTAGAGATTGTTTGTTCATTGTGACATTTTATTGCCACTTTAATAGAGCATGATGAGAACTTATCTAGGAGACAGGACACTATTAGTGTCATTCAAGATTTGTTAAAACTTATTGTCACCTTATTTTGTTACCTTCTAGAAGCTACAGGTGAAAAAGTAAACTGAAATAGAAGATTTTATTATATTCTTATTAAAGAGCCCTCACTCTACGTGTGGTAGTGCAAGACCAAGGTATTTGTATCTCTTATAATAAATTTAGATATCCTTTACCTTGATATATTCATTTGACCCAATGCGTACTGCTTACTTTCCATTATCCAAGATGTGGGTCAAGGACAATAAATAGCGTTAAATGCATAGCCAATCTAAGGATTGTAGCTAATGTTCCTTTTTAGAATGCGAACTATATTATTCATTTTAGCATGAATAGTTTCACTTGTGTTGGGAGTGGTAATATATTGCTGTTGATCTTAAGACAAGACTTTTTGTGGTAGGATTTAGAGTCAAGCGTTAATTAGTGTTTTTGTGCTCCTACATGTGTATGTAAAATTGTTGATTAGGATTCAACACTCGCAAATGGGATTTATGATGATTTCATGATGCTGCTTTTATAAATATTTTAGCAAAGTAACAATTTTTTTATCGCTGATATACCATTTAGTGTTGACGAGTGCTTGGTATTGGGTTTGGTGGAGTCCAAATTTGTCCTTACAAATACTCACTTCTTCAAGCTTCTTTTTATTAGAATAAGAGCAGCTCCTAGTGCAAAATTTTCTTTGAATGAATATGCCATCATCAATGAACTTGTATGTTTGGCTGATTTGAGTAGAGATCAGCATGAAGAGACAGAAGTCAAAGACTCCATGACAACCAATGAACGTCTCAGGTGAGATCAATTTTCACAACAATAGAATTTTTATGGATTTTGCGGCCATGTGAATATAAACTATGACATTTTACATAGTGGATTTTCCGTTGTATTAGAATAATATAGTGATGTTAAGTGGATCTCGGATTCATATGAGACAAAATCCACAAATGAATATGTGTCCACCTAGTGGAGGTGTCGTAACATAAATAGCAATCGAATGAAATTGTGGAGGAAATTACAATCCTACTCAACCAAAATTTGACTTGGTTGAAGTAGATGATATGATGATGTAATTATTGTAGTCATTTTCCAAGCCAATATTTTGGCAAATGCAAAAGAATTTGAAGTAGACTCAGGCACTACCAAGCATATATGTTAAAAACATAATGCTTTATCCTCCTAACCTCTAGTAAGGAAGGAGAAGAAAATATTTATCTTGATGATTGAAGAACTACTCAAGTTCTTGGGAAGAAGAAAAATTTCTCAAACTCATATTAAAATTGAGGCTGAGTAGTTGAGAAATTTCTTACTGTATGTTCCTATGAAAATGAAATGACACTTATGTCTAGACATTATGATTGCCAAAAGGCAATAGCTATTGCAAAGAATGAAACTTTCAATGGCAAAAAGAGGCATTTGGTTGATACGTGATGTGGTAAAACAATTCCTTATAAAAGGGATTTATATCGATTGATTATGTTAAGTCAGAAATGATTTTGGCCAATCCTTTGACTATACATCGAGGGGAATGGGACAAGCCAATTAAAGAAAATCAACAATGATGGTAACCCAACCTATGTGATTGGCGATCCCATGAATTAGGTTCATATGGATAATAACAAGTCATTTGTTGATCTAGTGCACTATTAAAATTTATTGTCCCTCCTAAGGTGAAAATAGTGCAAAATTGCAAGGAAAAAGAGGTTGAGCTAAGCTCTTAATGAAATTCCATAGCCATTATTGGTGGTGTATTAAACTGCATAATACACTTGATGGAATCACCTATATAAGTGTGGAGTGGGGCCGCTCCTATGAGATTTTTGGCGAAAATCTCTAAAGCACTTATGAATAAACCAAGCATGCGCATGGCCTATTAGCGCAAAACCGCGTTGAACAACAAAGTTTGTGGGAGTGTAATGTGATTGGTGAAAATTATAATTCACAAAATAAATTTTTGGTTCATAGAAGTTTCAAACTTCACCAATGATTTCGTGAATTATATTTCATTCTTTCTAGGGTTGGTTCATAGCCTAACAAGCACCAATTCCGATGCATTACTCTCCAATAACCCAGCATTATTCTATTTTCTTGTCAAAACTTTCTGAAATATGTGGGGGATTGTTAGATATTTCAATAGTTTTGAAATATTTACAATAATAGCTTCGATAAAAGTTATGACCGCATTGAAGACCATCATTATTTTTAACGATCACATAATTGTTTTTTAACGGTCATATAATGGCTTTTTAAATCGTTTTGTAACGTTTAATTTATTTCTCAAATAAATCCTCCATTATTTTAACGGCTCTATTTTGTCTAAATATAAAAATAAGATCTCATAAGACACAATATGTTCTCATATATCTTTCAGCTGGGTTATACACAAAAATTGTTTTGTTTCCTTCTAATATTCAGTGTGGAGTATAGAGAAAGGTCTGTTGTATCTTGGGAGGATAGCCGCCGAAGCCTTACGCACTGAGTTTCGTACTCCGAGCGGTGGAATTATCCTTAAGGACAGTGTTTGCACGCCTCAGACATTTGTTTTTCTATTTTCTAATCATTCGCAATGTATTAATAGTTATTATTATTTTTTATGTATTTCTAAACTTTTTCCAACACAAAGTCTTAAAATCCATAAACAATATATATTTTCCTAAACTAAAGCTCAATAGGTACCATTTCATACTCATAATTCAACTGCCGAAAGTTTATGATGCATATCACTTTCATACTACTCATTGCTAGTTGAAAACCTCGGAAAAGATAAGAATGAATGGGGGTGAACAACCACAGCTCTATGAATAGTAAATCTATTCTAAGCAAATCTATGTATTTTTATAAAACGATATCATTACTCATTAACCCCAAATCCAATTTACATTATACGTAAAACATAAAAAAAATGAGTTAAAAAGCTTTTCACGACATAACTTTTTTACATATTAGATTAACAATAACAAATAGACGATCAATGGTCCATTCCATTGACAAATTTCTATCAAATAAAATGTCAATAGTTCATTTCATTTACTAATCTAATGCTCATTATCTAATTCAAAGATGACCAAGTTTCCCCCTTTTGCTAGGTCTCCACCTATATTAGAGGTGGTTCAACCTAAAAAGATGTCCTAATAACAGTATGTATACTTACCCCCTCAGACGGTTCTAATTATAGAGACATGAGCATAATCCACTAATATCATTCCCCAATAACCCACAAATCCAAATCCACAATCTAATGTCAGAAGTGAGGTTCCCAACCCAAGTCAAATAAACTTTCATAGTTCAATTTATTAAGTAAAATCCATTTTATAAATCATTTCTCAAATTAGTATAAATATGTTTTGTAATTCCTTCCATAAAACTTCTTAAACCATTTCAAATAACAAATAAGTTGCCAAGGTCCGATTCAAAATTATGCATCAAATATGCTATAACCAATTAACTCATATGCCAAGCAGTTGGCTGATTGGATCTATATGTGAGATCGAGTGGGCATGAACTTAGAAACTGGACCAGCAAAAGTAGTAGATCATGCGCTCGTCGGTAGGCCTAAGAACATATGGTACATTGCCTAGCTAACTAGCTCAACCCTGCTTTCTTTACATCCCTAATTGCAAGCTTTAGTGACAAAAACACTAGAAATGACATATCGTTTTTCCCCTATAGAAAAGCTCCAAATGTGCACCAACTCTACTAACCCTACAATGCCATCTCAACAAATCAACGAATTCAGCTTGACTGAGGTTAACAATAATAACAGTCACAGTCGTTCTCACAGTCTTCTCCAAGTGTTTTTTTCTTTTTTTCTTTTTTTCTTTTTTTTTCTTTCCTTTTTTCTTCTGGTGAAACTTTTTTTTTTTTTTTTTTACAATCAGACTCAAATCCAGACTCATTCTCCAAGTGTTCTTAATCTTTACTACCATGAGAAAGAGGGTGTTGAACATATGTCTCGAGTTTAAGCATGAAGGAGAAACTTTCTTAACTCAAGTAAATCTCATATTTTGAATCGGTTTCCTTTTTTAAACTCAATTCTTACCTATATATAAAATAAATAAATAAATGGATGTTCTTTTTGAAGAGTATCAAAGATGCAACTTTTTCGTGAATTGCATCTCAAGAGCTTTTAGTATTGAAGCCAATAAATATCGCAGTAAGATTTTTGAATCCCTTTATGAAATTAAGAGATTATTTTGTGATGAATTGTGAGGTTAAACACCATGTGAGTTATTGCATATAATTGGGAGTTAAGAAATATTAAGTGTTCTTTACCAAAAAAAACAAAAAGAAATATTAAGTGTTTGAGTGACTTTAGTGTGGTTGTAACATTCGTTGTATTGCTTGGTTTCTAGTAAAATTATTAGCTATTCTGCCCGTGAAAGAAAGTCACATCAATCAAATCATGTAAGTCTCGTGTCCTACTTATTTTCTTATTACATCTATTTTATTGTTCAATGGCTTGTTTCCACAACTAAAGAAAAAAAGAGAAATTTGTAGCAAGCATTCTCCCCTCTTTAACAATGTTACTATTGAATCTCAAGAATGTGCAGACCATGCTGTGTTCGTTGTGTTTCTGGTTGCTTCTTTAAATGACTTTTGTTGCATCAGCAGTGGAGAAATTTCAGAAATATTTCAGAAACATATCCCTATCGCATGGGACGCTGCTTTCTGATTGCTCACGAACTTCTTTTGAATTTAGTGAACCATATCTATCATCTAGAACTCTTGACTTTATCTTCAAAATCCACTCTGTATTCCAAAAAGTTCAGGCCAATAAATACAGCTGCAAAAAAGGGCTTGTGTTGAACTCGTACACGCTGCAAAAAGTCAGGTTCCCACCTTCAAGACCGCCGCAAATCGTTGACCCTGCACATCATTCTATGATACAAAAACAAGAAGAGAATCGCTATATCTCATAATCATTGCCGCGAATCTGGTGCCGCAGCTAACGGAAGAACACGGGACTTCATTTTTTTTATACTCTTGAGGCTTTTTAGCTGCTGCACGTTCAAGGGCCTACAGAATTCAATCTTTTTACCCACAATGCGAGGCTTCAATCATGCCTGCAGTTCTTGCCCATTTGGACCGTCATGTGCCCATTTATTGATGGCCCCAATGATTCACTCAAGAGATTCTAACTAAACAAATAGGGGTCACGTGATATTCTCGAAGGATGCAATGGGATAATTTCATTTTGTCCAGGAGAATGCAATTTATCGAGAGAAGTACAACAGAAGTGTCTTAACTTGTATACAACACTCGTTTTAGTGCCAAAACTTTTTGCCGGCTTACTTAAGTGCCAAAATTGGAGAAAAACAATCACTTAAGTCCCTCCAGCAAAAAATTCTAGCTAAATAGATTACGTGGCTTTTATAATTAAAAATTTTATATGAGGTGACTTTTTTTTTTTTGCACTAAAGTGATTGCTTTTCATTAAGATTAGCACTAAAATGATCACTTTTTGACAATAATTGGCACCGAAGTAATCATTTTTTTTATAATGACCGGCACTCAACTTCTTAACTTGCTATACAACGTCATTTAAGGATTTATTTTGGCATTGAAGTGAATAATTTTCATTAAGATCGACACTGAAGTAATCATTTTTTTTAACTTGCTACACGACATCATTTAGAGAGTACATGCTAACTGGGCACACCAGCAAGCTACACAAAATTGAGAAATTAATAAAATATAGCCATGTCAGATTTCTAGCAACTCATATCAGAGTTGACATTTTAATGATTTTTTTTTTTAAATGGCGCTTAAGTGAGCCCATAAAAAGTTGTGATACTAAAGTGAATGTCGTACATAAGTTGAGATATTTCTAGTGTATTCCTGCAATTTTTCTATCTTTTTGCATTCTGATTGGGGGGGATGTGTTTAAGGGTGATGGGGAATGTCATTAAGTCATTGCAACTTCCAACAACTAGCCCATCTACTTGGCATGTTCAGACCTCGTTTCCATGATATCCAAAGTCAAACGTCTTCATCTTTCGACTTTTTCTCTAAGATTTATGGAGCCTTTTGTACCTTAACTTGTATTCCATAACACAATACCTTCCCGCTTCAACCCAAAATTTTAAGTTGCGAGGCAGACATTGCATACAAGCGTATAAAGTCACATTAGACTTGTAAGATGAATGATACAAGATATAACTTCGATGCATAAAAAAAATGAGATAAATGTGGGAATATTTATATACTAAGTTCATCACTACTGATGGAATTGCTTTTTTAGTATGTTTAGAGGTTCGGTTATCATAATACATACTTGTTCGAGACGATTTGTGTAATTATGGATGCTTGTGATCCTTTTCCAATTCAAAGTAAACCTGCCAAATCCATCACTACGGACCATCAAGTTGGCATGTGATTAGACCTCAGACTAAAAAGGATGGCTTTGATCATTCATTGCGCGAAACCGTAAGATCATAGAGAGGAGGGATGAAATAGAGCCGTTGATGTTATAGTTGTTGAGAGTAAGGGAATGAGATCCTCTACCCCATCGGTACCTCCATTTAATATCTCAACCATGCAAACCATTGACTTATGCGGGTAAGGATAGTTATGAAATTTCTAACTAATGTACTAATGGTTGATATTTGTTGAGACATCAATGGAGATAAGAGGGCTAAAGGATTCTTGTCCAAGAGGAAGGTTCGGCCGTAGCTAACTTGCAGCATTGTTACTGCACATATAGGCATTTAATTTGGGAGCATATACTAAACCGTAGTGAGACCTTTTTCATATATCTCTCGCCTCTTAAGAACAAAACTCAGACATATTTTCAAGCCAAATCCATTGTCCCCATTTCCCTGTAAAAATCACTTCGAAGTTATACTAGATTTGGATGGGTAAGTATTAGAGGTGATGGTTCCAAGTTCCGTATAAGTTCTACTTAAAACTTGAAACCTACTTGTTGAAATAGGTTCCTCATTTTATGCAACCTAGAACCTACCATGTATACTCTAGAACCTAGAACCTATCCTGTCACGGGTTCCAAGATTGGTTTCGGGATCTACTTAGGTTCCACTTATATTATTAATTGAATGATTGTAGTAAATTAAAATCTTTAATGATCACTACTTGCTATTACAATTCACTAACCATAACTTATATTTAAACACACGAAAAATATCAGCATTAATAAAGTAAAATTCTCAGTTATAAAATGGAAGCTCATACTAATACTTCCAGATTATACACACATTATCGAAAAACATGAAATATCACAAAATCACGTAAAGACATGAACTAAGAAAACTATTAAAACTTGTCTCAAGTTCTAAGTTATAGGTTTCAGGTTCCTCCAATAAAGAATCTAAAACCTACCCATCAAAATAAGTTCCTCATTTTTTAGAACACGAAACCTACCTTATATGCCTTGTAACCCGGAGCCTATAGGTTCTCACCAGTCCAATTCTCATATTCTAAGTTCTATCTTGGGACCATGCTCACCCTTTGTAAATATCGTGCACCCCATCAAACATTCCAAATTCAGTTAAGTTCATGCAACACAATCACCAAATAATTTTTGATAACTTAAATGCAAAATAGAAAGCAATAGCAAAATAGAAGTTTGTCCTATTCTTCTAGAGGGTCAAGGACAAGAAGGGCTCTGTGAATTAGAATCGAATTTGTGGACCCAATCAGTTGTCAATCAGGAATAAAGTTAAAAAAAGTAGTATCTCATAAAGTATATGATAACAATACCGCGTGAACGAATATCATGTTAAATTTATGGACATGAGCGATCGACGAAATCTTCTTTCCATCTTGGCCATCGAGCTGTCGCCGATGAATGTGAAAAGAACCAAAGGAAGGCGAATGCTGTCAGGTGCATGATTGACTTCGCTTATTAAGAAACGTTCACACAATTTATTTTCTCTGACTTTAAAATGGAAGATGACTTGGCATCACCTACACTGGAACAAAATTCAGATTACATTTATTAGAGCAAGCTAGTCAACTTCTAGTTCGATTGCTTCACAGAAAATAAATTATTTGAAACCCATTTCCTAAAAAACAATGATTTGTATCACCTACAAAAATGAATGAACAAAAAATATTTTTATCTTCATGAAAATCTTTATATATAAATTATTTTTAATAAAGAAAAAAACTTCAAGAAATACCTCCAAAAACCTAAAACTAATGGACGTGTCACATTTATCCTAAATTAATCTTTGTGTCACAAAAACTTCAGAATGGGTACATCATGCCATATTTACCTCAAACATTGTCATATTTACCTTGAACTAATTATTGTGAAAAAAATAAAATAAAACCCAAACTAGTACATTTGTACCATATTTACCCCAAAAATCTCAGATTTATCAAAATTTGGGATAAATGTGGTACAAATATATCAATTTTAGGTAAATGTGGTTTAGGATTTTTTTGTGACACTAAAATTAGTTTGAGTAAATGTGGCAAGGTGTACTGATTTGAGTGGTTTAACCCAAATAATTTTCATTAACTAATTATTTCAAGCAATTTAAGTAATCACTTTAAAATATATATATTCCAAATCATTTACTTTGCATGAAACAAAGAAGCTTTTATATCAAGGAAACGAAAAATAATGTCTCATATGGCTCTCACTAGTTAAATAAACAAAAATTAGAGTATACGCGGTTGATGTCAAAACAAAAGAAAATTACACAAACGGCCTTAACCAATAGTAATTTGGGAGAATGTGACTCTCAAACCAAAAGTGAGTAGAACCGTTATAAACTCCATATTGAAGATGTATGCTCTACTTTTTTCTTAAATACATCTATCACGGTGCAGTTATGTACATTTAACAGATGCACAGAGTAATTTTCCAACTACTAGACTCGTGAACTCGTTCGTTAAGAATAAAGCGGAAGATCAAATTGAAGAATATTTTTGTGTATTTCAATATACAATAATGAGTATATGAGTCTTTTTATAGGCTTTACATGATGATTTTCTACAATAACAAAATATTACAAATTCAAATACAAACAATCACAAAAATATCTAGAGTATTATAAATATCCAGAATATCATAAATAATCTAAATACATCTAACATTCCCCCTCAAACCTTTGTGAAAGTATCAGTCTAATCAATAGATGAAGTGGAAACAAGTCATATTAGTACCATGAAGCACGTGTTATCATATCACTTGATAGTCAATTTTAGTTTGCTCGGTGGGATTATGAAAAACATCATTATGAGCCATTTGAAAGCACTCTTGTGGTCATAGTAAATGACAGTTCTAACATTATGACTAATTTCCATGTCTTTTATAACCACTACTACCAAAGTAATTTTGATGTTGTATAAGTAAGAGCACGATACTCCATGTTGGTGCTAGATCAAACAACAAAGATCTATTTGTTGCTACACCATTAAATGAGTTAGGTATCAAGAAAGAAGCAATAGTTTATAGTAGAGTGACGATCATTAAGGTCACCAGCCTAATCAGCATTAGAATAAGCCTTCAACTCTAAAGTAGAGTCAATAGAAAAATGAAGATCATGAAATAAAGTACCCTTAACATAGTGAACTATACAAAGGACATAGGCAAAGTGAGTTGCACACAATGCAGTCATTAACTAATTGACTATGTGAATGGCACTAACAATGTTAGGATGAGTAACAATGAGATATACAAGAGTGCCAAACAATTATTGATAAAGTTAAGATTCAAAAGAGCAGTTCCATTATTGTCATCAAATTTGGCGTTTGCCTCAATTGGGGTCGTATGTGACGGCCCAAGCGCAAGGGCGCATCTCCTGTCCCACATTACTTAGGGGGAGTCCTGGAGCTAGTTTATAAGGCTTAGGTCCATCTAATCTTTGTGACGTATTTTAAAACCGTGAGGACTTAGTATCCAAAACGAACAATATTACACAGTGGCGTCTAGGTCATTACAAATGGTATCGGAGCTGACTCCTGCCACAACGAGGACGCTGTGCTCCCAATGGGAGGAGAGTGACGGCCCAAGCGTGGGGGCGCGTCTCTTGTCCCACATCGCTTAGGGGGGAGTCATGGAACTAGTTTATAAGGCTTAGATCTCTCTAATATGTGTGATGCGTTTTAAAGCCGTGAGGACTCAGTGTTCAAAGCGGACAATATTACACAATGAGGCCCGGGTCGTTACATCGTAGCAATCTTGGTATCAATGAGTCCCACATGAGAAAGAAGATCAATGGCATATTTTGTTTGAGAAAGATAATAGCCCGAGAAGTCTAAGGCAACCTCCAAGCTAAAAAGTAACTGAGTTGCTTGAGATCTTTCATTTCAAATTATTGAATGAGATACTACTGAAGTTTTGTAATACTAATGTGATCATCGTCAGTAAGAATCATATCATTTACATATAATAGTAATAGAATAAACCCACGAGATGTTCTCTAAACGAATATAGCATTGTCATGGGAATTGGATCTAAAGCCAAAAGGTTCCATGGTGGAACTGAACTTATAATACCATGCACGAGGAGTTTGTCTCAATTCATATAAAGCTCTTCGTAAACAACATACTTTATTAGAAGTAGTAGTGCACCCAGAGGAGTAGACGTCATTGCTTAATGGTTGTAATAGCAAGAAGACTTTGAACAGAAGTAAAAGGAGCAATTGGAGCAAATGTGTCAGCATAGTCAATACCATACTCCTAAGTAAAGCCTTTTGCTACTAGTCGAGTTTTGTAATGCTCCACCATACCATTTGTCTTAGTCTTGATTTTATATGTCATTTACAACTGATATTGGATTTCCCAAGAAGCAAATCAACCAAATCCCAAGTATCATATTTGTCTAATGATATAATAACAATGGAAATCACGAAACCAAACATAATGTGACTTACACGGGTGGAACAATGAACAAGAGAAGAGAGAAAGACCAAGGGCGGAGATTTGGCGGATGGTGCAGACAAGTCAAGTGGATGCAAGATGACCAATTCAATAACAATACACACAATAGTTTGCATGATGAGGAAGAGGCCGAGGCGGCAAGCATCGTGTCTATAGGAGTGGACAAGATAGGGCAATGCACCTTTAAAGTAGCAAGCCAAGTCTCTTTAGTCAATAATTCCGAAACAACTTCCTCAAGACGAGGTAACAGATCTTGATGTAGAAGTGAAGCTTGTATAGGATCAAACTCATCATTAAGTGCCATTAGAAATTGCATAACATGCATGCAATAATGATATTCAGCGAACTCACGAGCATCAGCTTGCCATTGTGGCTCAGATAAAGCCAATTGATCCCAAATAACATGTATAAAGGACAATGAATTGTGAATTGACTGATCTGTCTCTTGATGTATGTGATGCAAATTTCCTAATAGCTTATATTGATAAACAATATTTGAGGTGGAATAACAGTCAACAAGCAAATCTCATGCTTCCTTTGCTGCATTGTGGTGACCAAACTAACACTTCATAGATGGAATTGAAATATTTCGAAACCATGTTAAAATATGTTGGTTCGTGTTGTCCCACTCCTCCAAACACTCAAAAAGTTTTTCTTCAGTTTCTTCAATAGTCCATAGACACACAAATTTCATCAGTGACGTAATGCCAAAGTTTACATCCTCTAAAATAACATGACATTTCTCAAGCCCATAAAATATAAATCAGAAGATTGAATTGAAGAATTATCTATGTAGTTTAATATGCAATAATAAGAAGTACATGAACCTATTCATAAGATTTAGAGGATTACTATTTTTAGTAACAAATACTACAAAATCAATTATAATCGATCACAAAGATTATCAAAATATTATAAAAATCTAGAATATTACAAATAATCTAAATATATCAAATGTCGTTCACCAGCTTAAATGCGTATGCCCTATGAGAAAATATTCAATGATTTGTTACCACCATGTCATCTTTTAATATGGTGTATAGCCATGACTCAAACGTGTATGCCCTCCGAGAAAACATTCAGGGATCTGTTACCACCATGTCATCTGTTGATATGGTGTATAGCCATGGCCCAGATACTTGCTAACTCTCCAGATCTGGCCATCCATGTCTATCGACGTCACTCATCCCGAGGACGCTGCTATTTTGTCCAGATTTGGTCGTCAGTGGCACTTATGACCTTGCTTCGCCATAGCTGGTGACATTGCTGCCTCTCCAGATTTGGCCTGCCATGGCCATCGGTGTCACTCGTCCCAGAGACGCTGCTGGGGAGTTGCGAAAGTTATTTATTTTTCTTAATTCACTGTCGAATCTGCAATTTCCACCATCTGCAACTTTTAACGCTCTATCTCCGGTCAACTTCTAACTATGGTCATGGTTGTCATGGCTAGGATTGAAGGCGGATATGTTGCTTGCGGCCATGGAGGAGCGAAGACGGAGGCAAAACTAGAGATGCAAATCCAGATATGGACGAGCACGACTCAAATATAGATCTAGATGAGCGATGGCGGAGAGGTGGGTAGGCCTGACGGCTGGATTTTCTGAATGAACCGCGGTCGCCAGATCTGTCGCTGGTGGCCTTGGAGGAGCAGAAAATGGAGGCACCACTCACGATGCAGATCTAGACAAGCACAACTCCAAATCCAAATCTGGATGAGCGACGACAGAGGGGTGGCTCAAGCCGATTGCGAGCAACGCTGGAAGGGGTGGCTTGGCTTGCATGCAAAGGACGCGGCGCCGGTAACTCCACTAACGGCGGCGGAGAGGGGCCATTGCATCGAAGCACAAAAACTCCGGTGGCTGAACAGTGCTGATTTTATTTTTTATTTCATTCCACATCAGCACGCACTTGTCAACTTTAGTAGTTGTGAGTTGAGACAGCCTGAGTGAGCATCTGCTACTGACGTGGTACTAACAAATCGCTGAATATTTTCTACCTTCATACCCTGCCAAGAAAGGAGTGAAAAACAAAAATTGGCCCTGTCGTTATCACTTCGTCTTCAGCGTCCCATACCCAAAATAATCTACACCATATAAAATAAATAGTATGTAACTATTAACTTTTTTCAATTCATCGCTGTTACGAGGTGATGGGATTTTGGCATTAAAAAGGATGAGGAGCCCGGGTCGTCAAAGGCATTTGGACAAGCGCTTGCCACCTTTAATCGACGTGGTTCACGCTGGAAAAAATCAAAGCAGTCTTCAATGCCTATTGAAACTAAAAAAACCATTTATCCATTAAGTCAACGCTCACGGATTCAATCTCCTACTTTGATAAACAACGTGTCTTCCGTCAGACGTGACGATGATAAGTATTGCACCATTGCATACGTATCGGTTACTCAGCCAAACCCAGCCAAGTATTGTCAGAACTGTGTAAATTCAGTTCAATGAGATTCATGGCAATTTCCATTTTTACGGAAAAAAAGGTCAAGACATTCCCATGTTAGAGCTTATCGACCTCGAACCGTGTCAGATTCAGGTTTCTCTCGCTGACTTCATGTCAAGTTTCATTAAATATCAAATGGGTGCTTGGTTTCCATCGAAAGACAGCTAATTAGGTGAGGAAAGGAACTTACTGCTGGTACTCGACATTGACGGCTGCGGCAGACGACTTTGCAATCGTGCCAAACGCCGTCGTTGAGAGGACGATGGTCGCGCCTTTACTTGAGGGAGGTGAGGATGAGGATTGTGCACGGTCGACAATTCGGACTTGGATAGTCTGGCTGGGAATGCAAGTTCCAGAGACAGAGGCGCTGATGCACCGCACTAGGTACTGCCTCCCGCACGACGCTCCATTGTCCCATATCCCTTCTCCTGCCGCAGCAAAGAGGTTGCTCGATGGGAACTGCGATGGGTCATTGCCGAAACACGCGGTCGCTAAAACAAAATAATCAAACTTATGAGCGAGAGAGAGAGAGAGAGAGAGAGAGAGAGAGAGAGAGAGAGAGAGAGAGAAGAGGAAGGGGCAGCGGGGGGAGGGAGAGAGATTTTACTTACGCGTGTATGGAGGACTATAGTGAGCGGCGGTGCCGACGTCGGCACGAGAGAGACGAGGCTGCATAGCCAACAGAAGAAAGGCGAGTGGAGAAAGAAAGAGAAGTGACGTTCTAATGCCGGAGGGCTTCATTGCTCAGAAAAAATCTGCGAGGCCAAATGGGACACCTGAATGCAATGACACATGTAGAGCTCCGTCGTTGATTTTTGTCATCCTTTTGGAGACTTTTAACCAATCCGCCACGTGAATGCGTGCATCAAAGTCAATGGTACACATCCGGACGACACTCCTGTTGACACCTAATTTAGGATTATTATTATTTTATTTTTTATATAATAAAATGGAGGATAATAAATAAAATAAAACATTTGGGTTTGTGGAGGGAGATTTCAAAAGAAATAATGAAGCGTTTTTCTTGTTGAACACATATCTTCATTTCAAGATTTAAAAAAAAAAATTCGATTGTGTGATTTTGGAGCTTTTTTACCGTTGGATAGTTGAGCAAATATTTGTAAATCTTCAACAACTTTGAGCACTTTCGCTATAAAATGCGAGGCTTCAGAACCGAGCGAAAGGGGCTTCTTCATTCAGTTTTCGAAAAGTTCACAAAAGAAAAAAAGAATTTTTGGCAAGGAGAAAAATCAAAAGAAAAGTGGAGAGAAGAGAAGGTACAGAGAGAGATGACGTGAGGCAAAGAAGTGAGAGTGAGGGAGACGTGTGAAGAAGTGACGTGAGGGAGAGAGAAAAATCAAAAGAAAAACAAAAAGAAAAGGACGTGCACTGTGCTTCTTCTTCGCGGTTTCCTTCTCCGTGAAGCCGCACGCCGCTTCGCTGCTGCTGACTACACCCACACCGCCTCGCGCCGGCCACCGTGCCTCTGTCACCACCGCTTGACCTCCCCTGCAGCGCCAACGGCAGCCAATCTCGCGAGCCCCCCTTGTTGCTCGACCCAACGCCCGTGCCTGCACCTCCACCGCAAAGCACCGCCGCACAGCCACTCTGAAGTTTCCTCCCGCGAGCTCGCGTCTAGCCCCCTGTTCCCCGCCATCGCGACTCGGCCCCGATGCTAGCAGATCTGTGATCCCCTGCAGCAGCCGCATCCCGAGTTGGCTCACCGCCCCTGCCTCCTCATTCGCTACTCGTGGCCCCTGACGGTAGCCGGCCCAGATCCGAGCGCCGACCCCCGAGCTTCGCCGCCGGAGATCCTCGTCGCACGGCCCTTTCCGCCCGCACTCAGATCCGACGACGCCGTTTGAAGCCCGACGACTGCCGGCCAAGCCGCCCCCTGACGAACCCACTCCATCCGCAGCCGCGAAGCCACCGAGCCGCGCCGGTCCGCCCCACCGGCTCGACGCCCCTGTTCTGCATCACCGCAGCCGACCCGTGTCACCACCGAGGCTTGACACCACCGCCCACGATGATCCCGACGCTACAGGTCTACGTGCAACCACCGACGCCACCACACTTCTGCAGCTCGAGTTTTCACCAGTCATCACCTTGCCAAGCCGCATCGCCGGTCCTTGAACCCTCCTGATCACCGCGCTGCTGTTGTCGTTCAGCCACCGCGCCTTTGCAACGGGACCCCGCACCGCCTGTGCCCGCCGCTGCAACGCCCCGAGTTCCGCCACCTGCTGCCTCCCCTGTTTTGCTGCAGGTCTGGTTACTGCCGAACCTCGCCGGACATCCGACGACCACCCCTGTTCCGAACGGCGATCCATCACCGAACCACCGGCTGCTCCTCGCCATTCCTCAAGTCAACCGTGAGTTAGACTAGGTGAATTTTTATATTTGATTTCATGTTTTGTTTTTATTCTAACTTGATTTATTTTTATCATTAGGAAATTTGTCATATTAAGTTATGATAATAAAAATATCAACCGCGAGACGCCGGGTTAGATTTTTTATTATTTCGACTTTTTATGGCAAAATTCATGAATTACTTTGCATCATTGATTCATATTAAAATAATATGCCATTGATTTACATGGATGGATTTTTATTTTGGCGTGTTATTATTATTTGTTCATTATATATCATGCATTATAGAACTTAGGTATTTAAGTCCATACATATCTCATGTTTAAAGCAACGCATTTTGATTTTTTTATATTCATATAAGATTAGGTTAACTCTCCTTTAATAAAACAAATAAAATAAAATAAAATAATGTTATTTAGGTCATATAAATCACACCACATGTTGCACTCTAGTTAGTAGGTCATAGATTAGTGTTTTAATATTCCCATCATGTAGTTTTTTTTTAATAAAAAAGGCCAAAGATTAGTATTCCATCATTATGTTATTTTTAAATAAGAATTATTAAGTCATATTAAAAAAAAAAAAACACAAAAGTCATTTACTTAGTTAATAGGTCAGTTCATAATTAATCCCATTTCATATTATCATTGTTTAATATAGGGTGCATATGTATAAAGTATAATTTATCAAGGTTGCATTATTTTAAAATAAAAAAAATCACAAAAAGGACATGCATATAGAATTACCACAGCATTCATCTCATATCATGTAGTACATGCATATTTAGGATTATGTAAATAAGATTGCATACATATAGTGATAGTTCTAGTCATACCATATGAATTGCATCTTGCATGTCATTAAAATAAATCCATGCATATTAAATTTAGATTAAGATTGCATATAATTGACATTTTTTTAAAAAAGAAAAAAAGAAAAATTAGGTGTCTTGTCATTTAAAAATCATGTTTAGGGCATGCATTTTTATTAGCATTTTTCATTGAATGTTATTTTATTGATTGTGCACCCGCATAACCACCATTTGCATGTTAGTAGTTTAGGTTAAAATTAATTAACATTGTCTGCTAAATATTTTTGAAATTAAAATAAAAGATACCGAAAGGGCGTTAGACTAATATAGCGTAATCATGTCCCCGGATTTATTGAATCTCTGGTTCGTAAAAATAAAGTATTCTCCCATACTTTATTTGGGTTTCTAATCAAACCCTAATTAATTAGTGACGGCTCCAAATTGAATTGAAATTGCATGTTTAAATGAGTAAATTTCTTAACATCAAGTCGCGATTGATAGGACTTGGGAGGGTCCGTGCCAAGTCTTCGGACTTGGTAATCCATTAGCCCTTCCGAATAATTCACCCGAAAAATCTGGTCACGACAACTCCATATGATAAAAGTCGCTTTAGATCGAGACATGCAACATGGGGAACCAACTTACACCCACGAGAACCGGAGAATCTGGTTCTTGGGGAGTTCCGAACTCGTCCGAACGAGGAAAGTCAGCTGCCCAAGCTTCAAGTGATCAAACCTGAAATTGCAACACATATATATAAATGAATATACATAGCCTTATTTAGAAAAGACGCTTGGAATTTGTTCTTTTTGTTCTGCTTCCAATCTCTGAAAGTTTCCACGCTGATGGTGCCGGCTCAAAAGAGAAGTCTGCTTCTGAACCATTCTTTTGCTGTCGTACTCGTTAGGTCGCCAACTGGCGAAGATTTAACGTGCTATTCATTATTCCTGCTCTAGAAATAGAACATTTTATGAAACAAAATGAGTTTTGCCGACCAAAAAGGAAAATGTAAAGTAATCTCTGCATGAGAGGCAAATCGGGACGGTGGAATGGGAAGCAATAAATCGTTTTTAGGTTAGAACTTTGAAGATATTTAACAAATAAAGTTGGTGCATATCGTGCAGACCAAACAATGTGATTAGTCAATTACATCCTATAACCCGTGCAAGTGAGGCATTGTCGAATATTCTGAAGTGTTCAACCATTCAAGATGTCAACTGCCCGCAAGTATATGGAATTAGCCCCATCTGCATAGACAATAAATTCAAATGATGAAAGACTATTAAAAAAAAAAAAAATCAGACGATTGAAAGTTTTGTAACGAAGGCATCAATATATATATGATGAAGTGCCGTCTCCGATAAGCCAAACACTATACTTCGCGCCGATGAATTGACCGAGCTAGCTACCCTCATCTTCTAGATAGAGGGGAGCCGTATTACATATAAATACTTTTATACTCTTGAGAGAGAGAGAGAGAGAGAGAGAGAAGCTCGCACCTGTATCGAGTCGAACCGTAGCTGACTCGAGGCAGAAGGTTACGTGTCATGATAAAGCGGGGATGGCGATATGACGACCCAAGTGACGGTAAGGTCTTGTGACGGCCCGTGATGCTGGCAGCGTGGGTCGAAGGGGTGGGGTGTAGGCTCCGCAGGGTTGAAGAAGAGAGGGAAGGGAGGAGAGAGTTAGGGTTTTTCTGCGATTGGTTCTAGATGGACAAGTTGCGAAGATTCATTAACTGAGTAGAGACGGCACACGAGGACTATACATAGGTAAAGCAACCTCTTACTCGATTGATCGATGTTCATAACTTATCAATTAGAGGAGTTTCTCCAATTAAGGATGCGTGAAAATCGCCTCTTAAAGAAAAGGAAAAGGAGAACCTACGTGGTGGCAGCAACAGAATGTGGTAGCAAGGAAATACCTGATAATGCTCCGAGGGAGGAGGTTATTAGATGTTATATTGGGCAAACGAGGAAAATGCGATTTATAAAGTGTTGGGATAAAAATATAACAAATGCTATAACTTTCATACATCACTTGCTTGAGTGTTGTAACTCCTTTTCCAACCACTTAAGTATGGTAGCTTCTGAAAAATGTTCATTTTAGTGCCACAATTCTCAATCGATCACTCAAGTGCCAAAAATCTATAAAACATTCACTCAAGTGTCACAAGTCCAACATGACATAGCACTTTTGGAGAACATTGTCAAAAAATTATGGCACTCAAATAATCAGAATAAAAAGAAGTTATGACACTTTGGAGTCCTCTTTTCCGTAAAGTGTTATAGTGTTCCTCCCATTAATTGCTCTTCCAACACAAATTGTTATGGCACTCAAGTAAGTTATGTACCTATGTTATGGCACTCAAGTGATCGGAATAAAAAAGCTTGTGGCACCTATAGAGTTCTTTTTCCCATAAAGCATTATAGTGTTCCTCAATAATAGAGAGGGAAACCACCACCCGCAGTAGCCGCAATGGTTAGAGCTTTCTCCCCCATTGAGAGAGGAGGGATTCAAAACCCCGCATCCCCATTGCACGACTCACCTCGAGCTGGGTCTGTGGTGGCGGCCCAATTCGCCCCAAGTTTACCCCACCAGCTTGCCGACTGTACGGAAGTTCCCAAGATCATCAAAAAAAAAAAAAAAAAAAAATAGAGAGGGAAACAGCACAAAATAGTTATGGCACTCAAGTAAGTGACATATATATGTTATGACACTTAAGTAATTGGAATTAAAAAAAAAAAGTTATGGTACTTGTGGAGTCCTTTTTTCTATAGGGTGTTATATTTTTTGAGGAAAACACTAAAATCTCATTAATTGCTCTTCCAACACAAGTAGATATGGCACTCAAGTGATCAGAATTAAAAAAAAAAAAAAAAAAAGTTATGGCACTTGTGGAGTCCGTTTTTTCATAAAGCATTATAGTTTTCCTCAATAACAGAGAATAGTTATGATACTCAAGTGATCAGAATAAAAAAAATAATTAGGACACTTGTGGAGTCTTTTTTTTTTCCATAAAGCATTATAGTGCTCCTCAATAATAAAGAGGGAAACAATGAAACAATAAAATCCCATTAATTGCTCTTAACATCACTCAAGTAAATGTCATACATATGTTATGGCACTCAAGTGATTGGGATGAAAAAAAAAGGTTATAACACTTATGGAATCCTTTTTTTTAGAAAGAGATAACAGAGGGAACACTGAAATCCCATCATATGCTCTTCCCACACAAGAATAAGGGAATTTGTGTTAGATATATCAAGTATTATTTACCATCAAAATTACGGAAATTTGAGATGCTATGTCAAACTTAACCGCTTCCAATTTTCCACATTTCTGAAATTATTTTAGCATTAAATTGTGTAGAGGAATTACTAATCGGATGGAAATCTCAAAATTTACTGACGAATGTGGTGATTTGATTAACAAGTTGGAAGGATGTTGATGATACCGATGGAATTGCTTTTTTTGTATGTTCAGAGGTTCGGTTATCATAATACATGTTTGAAACAATTTGTGTAATTATCGACGCTTGTGATTCTTTTCCGATTAATGGTATAGAGGAGGATGAAACAAAAGTCTTGACGTTAGTTGTCAAGAGTAAAGGAATGAGGTCCCCTTTCCCATCAGCATCTCCATTCAACAGCTCAACCACCTAAACCATTGATCAATGCGAATAAGGTAGCTTATGAAAATTTTTAAATAATTGTGTCAATGGTTGATGTTTGTTGATCTACTAATAGAGGTGATTGTATTAAAGGATTCTTGTCCGAGAGCAAGGTTTGGATGTAGCCAACTTGCAGCGTTACTACACATCCACAGTGTCTAGTTTCGAAGCATATACTAAATTCTAGTACATATACTAAACCGGATTTGGACTGGTAAATCTAATGGGTCCCATTAGATTCGACCTTCCAAATACAGTTAAGTACCTGTAACCAAATTACCTAATAATTTCTGCGATCTTAGAATCGAATTTGTTGACCCTATCGTTTGTCAACAAGAAATAAAGTTAAAAAAAGTGACATCTCATAGGATATATTATAACAATTCCGTGTGAATAAATATCTGTAGGGATTTGTTTCAATAAATAAGAATACGTGCATAGGTAAATTTGAATCAAAATGATTTAGTGGAAGTAAAGATGCCCATACATGTATTTCCAAAGTATTGTTCATGCATTTTAATAAAAACACATAGAAGAGATAAAGGGGTTAATCACATTACCATTCTACCGTGTTCCAAAATTTTGGTTCTAACATTTTTCGAAATATGACCATGAACATCCGATGTCCTCGCAGCATTAGTTCTAACATTCTTCATGTTCTGACTATCAATGTTTGATCTCCTGCTAACACTAACTTTGATATTCTTGGAATTTTGACCATAAACGTCTAATGCACTTTGATAATACTGGTTCTTATGTTTTTCATATCCAAACCATGAACGTCTAATCTCCTTGTAACACATTCTGACATTCTTCAAATCTAGCCCCACAAATGCCGGGCATTTAGTTTAGACACACCGCCACTCTCATGTTGAATAGAAGAGAGAAATTGAGAGATCTCACCACTACAATTGCTCTGGTAATTGCTCTCGTGTGTGACTAACTTGGTTGATCACTATTAACACTCTTAATTGTCGATTGCAAATCATCCTATGATCAACTCTCTTGATCACCTTTTTTATAATCAATCTCAAATCACATTTAAATTGGCCCATTAACTCTAAAATCACTTCAAAGAATTAATTTGACCCTAACGTCTAAGAGACATAAGTTCTAAGACTGTTTCAAACATTGATTCGAGCATTAATTTTGTAACTGTTACAGAGCATTATTTCAAGCATTAATTTATAGCCATTACAAGTTTTTATTCTGGGTATTGACGTTGTAACTATTATAATAATTTAATTTGACCTAAAACCATTTTGGATCATTAAAATGCCCATTGATTCTAAAACTATTTTAAATCATTAATGTGATGGTTAAATTTGGAATTGTCTCAGATTTTTAATTTAGCTATTAAGTCTGAAACCGTTTTAGATTATTAATTTAGTGTTATTAATTCTAAAAATCACTTGAAATTATTAATTTGATCATTGAATCTGAATATGCTGCAAATCTCTGATTCAACCGTAAAATCTAAAACTCACTTCAAATCATTGATTCAGTCATAAAATCTAAAACCCCTTTTAGATATTATATTTTTAGTTTGGTTCAATTTGATTGCTTCAAGTGCAAACCCATTTGTAGTATTGTCTCTCTTGTTCAAACGTCATTCTAATTTGTTATGGTATGTGACATCTCCGGGTTCATCACTGAGCTCGTAGTAAGATTTGTACTAACATATCAATATAACCAAGAGAACTAATTGTTAATCAATCTCTAGTTCCTACAAAGCATGAGTGACATCTAGCAATATATTATGACTACCTAGATAGTATAAATGTTTCAAAAACATAATGAAGCTGTCAGTTTTGGCAACCGTGTTATTTGATCATTCTATCTCACCATGTCCCAATCGAACAAAGGCCATGGAATTGTTTGTCATGCCACTAATTCGATCGTATGCCCAAATCTAATTGACATGTATTCTATGAGATATGAACCATTCATTCTTGATTACAACCCTAGCCAAGGATTTCAATACAATGTCATTATTAGATCACATAGGACATCAATCTTGTATGTGTGTGTGTATACATACATACATACATACATACATACATACATACATGTACTTTCGTATGTGAACAAATTATGACCATCAAGTACAGAGACGGTTTGACGAAGCGTCAATATGTGCACTTGTGAACTACAACCATCCAACATATAAGTCAGCATCTGACTTAGGTCTAAGATCTTACGCCAAACCAAAACATGAATGATTAGTTGTTGACCCCGCTAAAAGCTTCCATGTTGCCAATCGCTCTATATATGTCACATTTAGTGAACTTGTCCAAAACAAACACTTATGTTTTAACTCAGATATTACAATACCCTTGTGACTCATCATCCCCTCAAGTATCCACTATTAAATGGTGAAGCTTGAGAACATGCCGATCTTAACAAGATTATCAATATCCTTTCAATGATCCATTGACTGAGAACTATTTAAAAATTCAACATAACTATAAACCTATCACACATTCTTAACACCTTAAGAATAGATTCAGTTATAACTTATCTTATGGACTCATTCATATAAATAGGACGATGAATGAATATTTCTTTGCCATTGAGTAATCCCTAATATATAACTACTATATGTTTACTTTAAGGCATATATCTAACAATATCATCCTTGTATATACACACGAGGTATAGAGGAAAGCTTTTTCTTATCTAGCCATCCAATGGTCCCGGATGAATGTGAAAAAAACCGAGGGGGAAAATGGTCAGGTGGAGTCATTTAATAACTGCCATTATCTAGAGAATAAATTCAAAAATGATGTATTTTCTGGATCTAAAACTGTGATGGATTAGTTTATTAAGGTAAGTGCAGACAACATTTTCTCAACTTTAAAAGGGGAGATTGGTTTTTAAACGGTATGATGAAAATTGACTATCCATAAGGCCCCATCGGCCATATATAAATACAGCAAATCAGGAAAAAAAATTTAAAATATATATATCCGATCAGAAGGAGAAAGTATTCCGTGAGTGTGTTATATGTAGTAAGAATCACCTCAAGCATATGGCAAGTCTCATATGGCTTCCATTAATTAAACAAAGAGCAATTATAGCATAAGCGCCAGTATAAAAAAAAAAAAAAATACACGAGCGGCCTTACACACCATTAATTTGAGAGAATATAGCATAATTTCAATTTAGTCGTCTGTGTAAAATAAAGTTTACATCGGTGGCGTATGCTGTAAATATTTTAGGATTTTCAAGAAGGAGAAAAAGAGAAAACAATCAAAATCTACCTATTTAATCAAAAATGTTCCTTTTTAATATGTGACCAAAGCAAAGTGTTAGCTGCGTATTAAACTAGAAAAGAGATGTGGATGCATAGAATCAGATTCAAGACAATGATAATTGCGTAAGTTAGACCTGACCCGACAAATTCGATGTAATCCACATCATCATGGATTTGATAAGCACTGGAGAAACAAATGTTCAGAAAGTTGACGCTTGTTTCTCACACGACTTTGATAAAACCATAAGAAAACTCAACTTGAATAGCAGCAAACTAAACTACATCACCCACGGCGCTCAACTTGAAGGCATGCTCAACTCCAGTGCTCAAAGTTGTTTGGACACTTGATAGCGGCTTTGCTAGTCGATCATGCTCGCAATTGAAACAGAATCCCACAACGTACAGCAATGACAGTAGGCAATGTTAAGTAATACCAAATTGGATGTTCGAGGATAGTAGCTTGATTTTGATAGGAAAGCAAAACCAATGACCATGATCGAGAAGGATGCACAACGGATTTAAAGCCAGAGAACAGAGAAACTCAACTTGTGGTAGACTTCACTAATACAAGGATCCTAATGACAAGACTAATGTGAGGCGATAAGAAACAACAACCTCCGAGACCAACGACTTGCGAGATCGAGTTGCTGTCAGAGACAATCGCGGCAGACCTGCGACCACAATAAGCAGAGGTTGATGGTGCTACTCTTGAAGACGACTGATTGTGGCTGCTCTCAAAGATGAAGATCGGTGGACGGAAACAAAGGACATGGAACGACAGAGGGTGCTGGTCTCGGTGTCGGGGTAGAAACAGCGATGGTAGAGAGGGGATTCTTCTTTATTTTTCTTTAAGGCCGACGGCAAGAAGAAAGATAAAAAGGCAGGGTTTTGATTTGGATCCCTATCTGTTTGTGGCATTGATACCATGCAAATGTTCAAGGATCTTCCACAGAGAAGAAGAGATAATATGGTTTAAAGCTATATCTTTACTCAATAAGTTAACTTTTAAATGTATTACAATCGAGTGATAATCACACCTGAAAAATATGCAAAGCAAAGAAAGTAATATGATCTGATAAGAAAATTGGTTATCATAATCCGATAAGGAAACCAGCTATGTAAGAGTTTTCCTTATATGTGTTACATTAATTAAGATTGTAATTTACCATTTTACGGAGTTAGTCTAATAAGGTAAGGCATAAGCTTTCCTAATAGTCGAATGTGGGGCTGATTTCTGTAGACCGAGTTAAGCTAAGCTCGTAATGAAATGGTATGGCTGAAAACTCTGTAAATATTACTGACGTCTCTCCTCTCACCTTCTTCTCTCCACAAACATACATTCGCCTCACATAAGGAAAGGCGTGAGGCGCATTTAGAATTGGATCACAAAAGACGATGAATTCCAAATTAGATAAGCAAATCTCTTTCTCTCCTTTACTATGTTCAAGTTTCTAGCTATGTTTATCCTGGGGTGCCGTTTTGATGGCCAACCTATGGTATCAGAGATCTTCATAGTTTAGAACTCGAACTTTAGAGATTTTGCTTGTTTTCGAAAATTTTATCCAATGAAAGTTGATTTTGATCACATATGTGGACTTGTCTTGGCAAGACCAGAGGTTGCATGCACTCCCTTGAGCATTTCAGATTTGGCCCGTTTTTGTAATATTTTGCCCATTTTCGTGATTTTTGGACCAATAAAAATTTAATTTTGATCATATAGTCAGACTCGTCTTGTCAAGACAAGCATTTTGGTGGATGGTGCGCCTCCAACAGAGGCCGAATGCAACCCCAACCACCTCCATGTGCCACATTAGAGCCGACTAGTGGCACACCCTCTCACGCACTCGCATGCACGGGCACGTTAACCGCCTTCGGCGAGGGCTGACGTCAACCTCGCCAACTCAATCATCGCCTTGCCAACGATGATGTCATGGATGCCGTCAGCTCGCCGACCCGAGTTGACTAGGTTGACTCAACAAGGTTTGACTAGGCTAACCCGGACCGAGTTGACCGTTGATTGGTCGAATCTGGCCTAATCGGCTTATAGATTGATTCATGCACGCCAACGCATGCAGTTCATGCGTCCATACTCCGACAGTGCATGAGGACACATGCAAGCTCCGTTTGGAGCATGCTTGGTACCCACGTATTCGTATGGAAATTCTCTATACTGTGATATATTTATTTTATATGTTTGATGCTTGTAAGGATGTGAAAATACATATAGAACATTAAATACATGCATCAATAACATGCATATCGTTGTGTAGAGTATAATTCATCAATAACATGTATAGGGTTCAACATGTATTAATGAATGGAGCAATGTAATTAGCATGATTCATTGATAACATGTATATCATCACGTAAAGAATGTGTAGAGTATTATTCACTAATAACATGTATAAAGTTCAACATGCATTAATGAAGATAGCAATGTAATGGCATGACATATGATTTTACTGACAAATTGCCATTGTTGTCAAGTCTAAAATCACATACATAAGATAAATGTGAAACATAAAATTTATATCCCTAATATAAAAGAATTTCAATGATTCAATTGGGTTATAACTGCCAAAGTGGCACACTTGAATTTGAGAAATATTAGTTTCATATTGTGATAGGATATCTCATATTCTAATGTGTGGTCATACTCCCAAAGGAGGTTGTACTTGAAGTTTCATAGTGCCGTTACTTCATTAGGATTTGTTGAGAAGAAAATATATCAATGTATAGACTACAAGGTCAGTGGGAGAAAAATTATTTTTTCCATACTCTATGTAGATGATATCTTGCTTGCAAGTAGTGATATTGGAATACTGCTTGAGACAAAGTAGATATTGTCAAGGAATTTGACATGAAAGACAATGGTGAGACATCTTTTGTCCTTGGCATTGAGATCCATAAGGATCGATCTTGTCATGTCTTGGGCTTATCTTAGAGGGCATATCTTGATTGTATTCTAGAAAGATTCAATATGAAGCATTGCGAGCCAGGAATTGCTGTGACATCCCGATTTTTCTAATTCTATTTTCAACAATTTGAGACGGGCATTTCGTTGGCACGTATATAGTTCTTTTCCTTGAGTCGGCCACTCATGTGAAAACTAGTTTATCGGGTAAAGCCGTTAAGAAATTATAATGCATCAGACTCGAGAATTTGACCAGGAAGCGATCTTTCGACCGAGCTAATCTGCAATGGTCATTACGGCACAATTAAAAATCGATTAGAGATCGGAGATAGGTCGACTCGACAGAGGCATGTGATCAGGTGTGGGTGATTCCACCTAATTGCACAATTCTGGTCGATCAGCACTGGACCGACTTTTCTGTCGATTGGGTACCCTGTGTTCGTATTTGAAACCTTGAGATTTCCCCGACAACTGAAAGTCACCAATGTTTCAAAGATGTACATTGTGGCTTGAGATGATCAACCACAAGTCAAATGCATGAAAATTTCTAAAGGCTACCCGGTAGGTTGGGCCGCACTAGTATCGTGCCAAAGTGAAATTAACCGTTGAATTGAGATCGAATTCAGAAATTGGAAGTCTGGGTGGGTCACAAATCATTTTAGGAATATTAAATCATCTTCAAAAGATTTTTCATGTAATCATAAATTTTCAGTGATTAAATCAGAGAATGGTTAATTTGGCTCGAGAAATTAGTAGGCCTACCTTTGGTCGCGCTTTTTGGACTTAAGTTGGTTCTATGGACAAGTGAAGATGTGAATTGAAGTGTGATGACATTAGATTAATTTCATGAACTTCAATTTGATTCAATTGGAAGAGAATCAAGTGGAATTGAAGAAATTGTTGCACAAAGTTTTGGACCCCGGCGGAAAATGGAATTGAACCTATTGGAATAAGGTTGTGGAGGATTTGAGTGAGTGGAAGATGACATGGGATGACATCATGGTGGTTGAGGCCAAGAGCTGAGATCTTGACAAGTGGACGGTGGGGATTGGTTCTTGGAGAGATGACCCATCAACATCATCTTCAAGCTTGGGAAGAGAGAGAAGGAGGAGAGAGAGAGGGGGGGTTTCGACCGGACCAGCCCCGACGCCGCCCCGTTTGCCCGCTCAGTCGCCTACTCGCCGCCGCACGTGGCCGTCGCCGTCGCCGCTCCGCCTTGGCCGCACGCCCTCCATCTTTCCCCTTCCTCTCCCATCGCCTCTCTCCTCCATGGGTGCTGTGCGAAGATCAGAAAATGGCAGCGAAGAAGAAGTTGGAGCAGCCATGGCTGTCCGCCTCCTTCGCCGCTCGTCGCTCGCCGCCGGTGTCGTCGTTGTCGCCTTCGTTCGCGCACGCAACCGTGCGTCCGCTCACCGCCGTCCGCCTCACCTCTCCGCCACCACCTTCTCTTCCAAGCGGCTATTCGGCCAGCTCGAGCCGCGGTTCAGCCCACCTCCGACCGCCGTGAGACCTCGCCTAGCCGCCATGTGCCACCGCTTAAGCTACCGCCGGTCTCCTCCGCCCATTCCACACCTGTCCGACCGCCGTGCAGCCCTCCATTGGCCCCAAACAGAAGCTGGAAAAATGGGTATGGCAGCGGGTGTTTGGCCCATTTTGGCCACCTTCCCAAGCCCGGATGCTCGGCCCACCTTGAGGAAAGTCGATCCTCGCGTCATCCTCGTCGTTTTGGTCCACTCGGCTCGCTAATCCGGTGAGTTTAACTCACTAAGTCTTGATTAGAGTGTTAATGATGCCCTAAGTGTGCTTAGTTTAAATTAAGTAAGTTTAAGTGTGTGGATTAGTGTATTTAATTATACATTGGATTAAGAGGTTGGTTTATGTTAAAGTGTGTTTAAATTAAAGGTTAAAAGAAGTTATTTAAAGTTAAGCCTTGATGTGACATAAAATGATTTTATTTTTGAATTATTTAAGTGCTTCGAAATTCTGGAAAATATAATATTATATTATAATCCGAAATTATTAAAATATTATTATTTATAAAAAAAAATCAGAAAATTTATTTTTGACCCCGGTTGCTCAGAATTTCGTGCCGATCGCTGCTGTGTATTCGGATTTTGAAATTGATGGTTGGATATTATAAATTGAGTGTGGATTGCGAAAAATTATGGATATTATTATTTAATGAATTTTCGGAATAAAATTAATTATTTATTAAAATTCGAAAATTTCGTCAGGACCCTAAACTCTCAGAATTTCGTGCCGATCGCTGTTGTGTATTTAGAATTTGAATTTGATGATTGATTGTGGCAAATTGAGTGTGATTGCGATAGATAGAGATTCTTTATAAAATCACAGTGTCGAAATTGATGGGAGATTGGCCATGATTAACCACCTATTAGAGGTCGTGCCCAGTGAGGCCGTGATGAACCACCTATTAGAGGTCGTGCCCAGTGAGGTCGTGATGAACCACCTATGAGAGGTCGTGCCGAGTGAGGCCGTGATGAACCACCTATTAGAGGTCGTGCCCAGTGAGGCCATGATGAACTACCTATTAGAGGTCGTGCCCAGTGAGGCCGTGATGAACCACCTATGAGAGGTGGTGCCTAATAGGGCCGTGATGGACCACCTATGAGAGGTCGTGCCCAGTGAGGCCGTGATGGACCACCTAATTAAAGGTCGTGCCGAGTGGGGCCGTGATTGCCACTGGTTGTTAAACCTTCCTATAGGGCCGTGATTGAGAGCAATGATTGATTTGCTAGAATGACATGTAATCGGCCAAGTCGATTGATCGCTGAGACGATCCAAGTGGTCGAATTGTTCTAATGATGTGATTGTGCCATGGTTGTTTGGTTATCATAATTGCACGTGGTTGAATTATATAAATTGTGTTAACCTGCAGATGAAGGCTAATGCGAGGTAAGTCTTCTGTGTGATGTGGCTAGGCCACCCGGGGTGTATTTTCTTTCTAATAGGGGTTTAGGGGGTTGAACTTGCTGAGACATCGTCTCATCCCGGTTGTGGGATTAAAATTTCAGGTCCCTGGTGGACGGAGCGACCAGATAGCTTTGGTTGGTCTTGAAGAGTTGCAGAGGTGAAGTCATAAGATTGGAGAACGTGTCCGACTTGTAGGTCGTAGGACAATTCCTTTTTAAGAGCTGGTCTTTTGTAGACTTTTGGCTGTAGACCTCTGTTTGTAATTCTGTTGAATTATGAAAATGTTATGTTGTGGTTTTGCTTCTTGCTTTTCTATCCCGTATTTTATTGTCAGGGGTTTTATAATACGTTCCGCTTGCGTATTAATAAATGAATGAGGTCGGCGACACTACCTGGGAATGTCGCATTTGATCGACCGCAGTGGGATGTGCGCGTGCTCGGGGTTTGGGGCGTGACAATTGCTCTTGTTATTTAGGGTGATAAACTAAGTCTATTGTAATGTCCTCATTCAAATATTGAGAAAGCTCAAATGGAGAATGTACCTTATACCAGTGCACTTGGAAGTATTATATATGCTCAAATTTACACTAGGCCAGATATTACTTTTGTAATAGGACTTTTAGGTAAATATCAGTCAAATCTATGGCACAATCACTGAGTTGCTATCAAAAAGGTTTTAAGGCACTTAAAAGGATAAGAGACTATATGCCGATTTACAGACATATTCAAGACCTGAAGCTAGTAGGGTATTCCAATGCAGACATTACTAATTGTCAAGATGACAAGAAGTCGATAATAAGATGCATTTTTGTGTTAGTAAGAGGACAATGTCGTGAAAAGCGAAAAACAGAAATTTATATCTTCCTCTATCATGCAAGCAGAGTTTGTAGCATGCTTTTTCGACCACTATTCGAGTTATTTGGCTCTGGAACCTCATTAGAGAGTTGTCCGTATTTGACTTTGTAAATAGACCCAAACTGTTATATTATAATGATAACTCTACAATGCCATTTTCCAACAACAACAGAGGTTTCAAGAAATTTATATCTTCCTCTATCATGCAAGCAGGTTTCAAGTCTTTGACCATAAAGGAAAAGTTCAAAATGGTGATATTGCAGTACAACATATTTTTACAAATGATATGATTGCTTATCCACTAACTAAAGGCCTTTTATCCTTGTGTATTTGAACGACATATCATAAGCATGAGCTTAGGAGTATTATTGGATGCTGTTTTTTTTGTGGGAGCTGTTTTATTTTGCTCTAATAAAGTTTTAGTAACATTTTGACATGTATAAACTCTTTTACATTCAATAAAGTGTTTATGAATATATTCTTATCTTGTTGAGTTGATTATGTGTAATAGAAATCTCAAGATATTGTGTAAACCTTGAGTGAAGGTTGGGGGCATCTAGTTAACAGCCTTGAGCTTATGTCTTGACTATACATTAAAAAAAAAAAAAAAAAAAAAAAGGTTAACTATAAAGATAAGATATATGTTGATTCATTAAAACCATAAATATGTTCTCTAATGACACATCTAGTTTTTTTATGACACTTTAGAGAATAGTGACCGACAAAAGCATAATACATAAGGTATTACTTTTTATGATGAATTATTCATTATATTGAATCAATATCAATAAAGTTGAAAACACTTATAACCATAAAAGACTCTATGTGTGTACATGCAATTATAGTCATAATTCGATATTTGAAAATTTATGAGATTTGATTGACTATTAAGAATTAACTCTACACCAACAAAAAGGTGCACACATGCCTTTGACAAATAAGACAGCAGTCGTTGGCATTTTCCTAGGAATTTACATAAACCTCTCTAAGATAAATAATCTTTTCGGTGCAATCCCAAATGTGAAGTCAGTCTTTGTATCTTACTGGTGAAACAAAATATTTGAAATTCAATGGACCCCCTGTTTCCACATCACTTCTGCTTCTATTGTAACAAAAGATTCCTCTTTTATGTGAAAAGGGCCCGTATCAATAATTTTACATATGAACAATTCCTCAATATCTTATTCATTCACAACAAAATATTTTCTTTGTGTGGCGGTAAAAAAAAAATACGCTTTTTTGGAGAGAGATACTATTTCACAAGAATCATTTAGTTAGAATGGGATTCCAACTCAGCACCCTTTGATATTTTGAGAAGAGTTGCTCTTTGGAGTGCATAGGACAATGAAAGTTGTAAGCTGTGTTCGTTCAGGGGGGAGTTATTGTTTATCATTTCAATTAATATAGGTCAAGTGGGAGAATGTAAGATTTTTCTTGATGTGGGCTAATTAATTGAGATTGTAATTCCATTTTTCGGGGTTAGTCTAATAAGGTAAGGCATAAGGTTTTCTAATAGTTGAATATGGGATTGGCTTGCACGGGCCGAGCTGGCTCGTGATGATAGAATCTAACCGAAAACTCTATAAATAGCACTAAAGGCTCTCCTCTAATCTTCTTCTCTCCATGAACATACGATCAACTCACATAAGCAAAGGTGTAATGGGCAATCTCATCGAGCTAGGTTCCAAAGGGCAATAGAAGAGAAGAATCTAAGCATTGGATCATCATCATTCTGTATTAAAAAAACAAAAACGATGGATTACAAATCAAATACGCAAATCTCTTTCTCTCCTTTATTATGTTCGAATTTCTAGCTATGTTAATCTTAGGGTACCGTTTTGACGGCTGACAAGCTATTCTAGAAAATAACAAAATATCAGACAATACCCCTGTTATCAATTCTCAAAATCCATAATTATATTGATCAAGTTGCAGTTCTGTACTTTTAATATATGCACTGGATAATTTCTCCATCATTAACAGGGCCGAAGTCGTTGACCAGCTCAAACGTGCGTGCTGTATGTCCCCTTCATACCCTGCCAGGAAAGATGTCAAAAAAATTGTCGTCGTTATCACTTTGCCTTCAACGTTCGAATACCCAAAAACAATCTAACATGGTATAGAACACGTAAGATGAATCCATTGACTTTTCAGTTCATCACGATCGTCAAGGACGATCTTGGCATAAAAAAGGACGAAGGGTCCGTGTCAACAGAGGTATATGGACAAGCGCTTGCCACCTTGAGTTGATGTGGATCATGCCGGAAACAATCATTCGCGAGATATGATGATATGCATTGCGCCATTTGCATTCATGTCGGTTACTTAGCCAAACTTAGCGAATGTCGAAACTGTGTAAGTTCAGTTCAATGAGATCCGTGAAGATTTGCTTTTTATAAGAAAAAGAAAGGTCCAGATAGACCATTACCATGTTAGGGCTTATCGACATTGAACTGTTTCAGATTCAGTTTTTTTCTCACTAAGATCGTGTCGTGTTAAGTTTACGTGGAATGGGTGCCTAGTTTCGATCAAAAGACAACCAATTAGGTGAGGAAACGAACTTACTGTTGATACTCGACGTTGACGGCTACGGCAGATGACTTTGCGATGGTACCGAACGCCGTTGTCGAGAGGACGATGGTGGCGCCATCTCTCGAGGGACGTGAGGACGAGGTTTGCGAACGGTCGACGATTCGGACTTGGATAGTCTGGCTAGGGATGCAGGTTCCGGAGACGGAGGCGCTGATGCACCGCACTAGGTACTGCCTCCCGCACGACGCTCCGTTGTCCCATATCCCTTCACCTGCCGCCGCAAAAAGGTTGCTCGATGGGAACTGCGATGGGTCATTGCCGAAACATGCGGTCGCTGAAACATAACAATCAAACTTATGAGCGAGAGAGAGGGAGAGAGGGAGAGAGAGGGGGGCGGGGTGGGGGAAGGAGATCTTACTTACGGGTGTACGGAGGGCTGTAGTGAGCGGCGGTGCCGACGTCGGCACGAGAGAGACGAGGCTGCGTAGCCAACAGAAGAAAGGCGAGCAGAGGAAGAAAGAGAAGTGACGTTCTGATGCTGGAGGGCTTCATTGCTCCGGAAGAATCTGCGAGGCCAAACGCGACACCTGAATGCAATTAGACAAGAAGAGCGCCGTTGATATGTGAACGTCCATGGCAAAGTCAATGAGGTTCGACATTAATTGTGTACATCTGGATAAAATTTGTGACGGATTTGTAACAGTTTTCAATTTAATGCAAGGATTGACGATGGCAAACGGCTCTCTACATGCAAATTGTTATTCCGAAACATAAATGCAAAGTAATATACAAAAAAATAAAAATCTTTACGCTCGTTCCATTTTTCTTTTCTTGATTTGCCGGGTTATACACTATGTAGCATGGACACTCTCCGGAAGCCTTCGTGTCGTGTCCGACACTCCGACACGTGTCTGACACGCTCCAACACGTCCCAACATGCTCCAACACGCGGTCAATGAGTGTCGAAAATCAGACACGTGGTCAACTCTCTCCAACACACTCCAACACGCGAGTCTAGAATTCTGACACCCGATTCCGACACGCACGGGGTCAATTTTAAAAATTTCTAATGCTTGAGGGGTCAAAATATAAATATACACAAAAGAAGTAATAAAAGAAGTAATAAAATTGCTATAAATATACACGCACGGGTTCAATTTTTTTTTTCAATTTTGTTTTTTTAGAATTGTTTTATTTTTTAAAAAATTCTTTTACTATGAAAGAAATAATAAAAAATGCTATATATGATAAATAAATAAATTTAAAAATATCATTTCAGTATTTTTCTTTAAACAATGTTTTTTCCTTTAAGTTTTGTGTATTATTGTAACAAATTAAAATAATGAACGTTATTATTTAATATTTTTCGTGTAAATTAATTCTAGGCTATTTTTATTATTATTTATATATGAAAATATATTTAATATATAACGTGTCGGAACGTGTCGAAATTCTTTATTTTTAAGAAATGACGTGTTGGTGTGTCGTGTCGTGTCGTGTCGCGTGTCCGTATCGGTGCTACATAGGTTATACATACAATTTGGTTGTTTCCGTTCATTCTCTTATTCTGTATTTTAGTAAAGAATAAGATCTATTATATCTCGGAAGAATAGCAACTAAAACCTATCATTCCATAGTCCGATGAGCAGAATTATTTATAAGGGTGGTGCTTGCACAACCGATCTGATTTTCTCATATTTTCCAATAAATTTCCAATAATTATCATTTTCATATTCTCCAATTTTTTTTTCCAAAAATATTGGCCAAAGAGAAAACACGATTTGCAAAGTGTTATAGGGTTCCTCAACAACAACAGAAAGGGAAAATTAAATCCCGTTAATTGCTCTTCCGACACGAGAATAAGGGAAGTTGTGGTAGATATCAAGCATGCTAAATATTGTTTACCCATCAAAATTATGGAAATTTAAGAGCAATGTCAAAGAATTGTCAAAGAGAAATTAATTCACGGATGGTAAGCTCAAAAGCAACTAATGAAATGTGGTGATTTTATTACCATGTAGGATTAGATGACTAACAAATTTGGAGATTATATGTCATTAACGCATAAATCACTTTCACTTACCTTCCATTTATGCTTGTCAAAATGTAGATATTGTCAACTTTTTTCTTCTAGAAGGGATTTAATGAATCAATCAGTCACCATCCTACCTAAAATCTTATCTAAAAGGAAAAATCTATCCGTTCTAATCAACGGAGTTTGCTCTACGCTTATAGCAATTGAAAACTGACTTGACATTGTCTCATTATCTTTCTATGATCTTGTTGATACGATAATAATCACTATGTTGACAAATTAGTTGAAAGACGATTGTACGAAACATGGGTCAACATAGCAGGAACCAAAGGTTCCGATAGGGGCCTTCAGCAATAATTAAACCAAAGTCTAGCCTAGATGCGTCCCTTATTTTAAGGCGTTGGTACCCGCACACCTTGCCCCTCAATTCCCAACTCATATTGTTGTTCACTATTGAGCCGGAATACAGAAGATGACATTAGGGAGTCCCGCCCTTCGGGAATTCTTTCCCCCCGTTTCTTCTTCATGAGCCTTTTAAGGGCTTGTGCGGGTCCAATCCTACCTAAAATCTAACCTACAAGAAAAAATCTTTCCGTTCTAATTAATGGAGTTTGCTTTATGCTTCTAGTGATTGAAAACCGACTTGACATCGTCTCATTATCTTTCTATATGATCCTGTTGATGTGATGACGGATGACATTTACGCTTAATCATCACTGACGGAGAAATATATTTCGGCCAAAATATAAAGGTTGACTGACATTCATTAATATAAGAAAAATATCCAAAATTTAGAGGCTTGAAAATTACCAGACAATTTTTGCGTGTCACAAGCCCTGACACGGAAGCCTAAGCCCAGCCTTCCCCATTGTCTATCGCTCACTTTTTATGAGAGAATCTCTATTACCCTTCTTGTGTTGAATTTTTTGGATGATACAAATGATAGCGAGATGTGACCCCTCTCTCTCTCTATATATATATATATGAAAATCTCCAATTGCGGCCATAGATCTTCCATTGATTTAGTGGTGGAGATCCAGTTTCCCTATTGGTAAGGAAATCCACACCATTAATTACAAGAATTATCTAGAATAAAAGTGTATATTACCCATTAAACCCCAAGAATATTCTATAATATCATAAAAACCCTAAGGTTACATTTGGTCTTCTAGATATATAGTAAGGGTAAGGCTAAATAGAATAAGATATGAAATCCAATAATATTGTTATGTCCTATCCACTATTTGGTGTATCACAGTAATATATGCAAATATATTATCATTTTATCATATCAATTATTTGATATAAACAACATATCAGTATAAATGAATGTAAAAATTGCATAAATGAAGACCGCAAGAATGTCTCATGACACTCTTGCAAATTTCATTTTTATTTGCTTATTTCTATTATTTTTCCTCTATTTTTTAATTATTATCTTTTTATATTTTTCCGCTTCCATCATTCAATAATAAAAATTTTATTAAATATTAAACTAAACTAATATACCTAATATATGTAATAAATATAACAACTAAATATATATTTTATATTGAATTTATATTATAAGATAGAAAAATTCGAATACATAATTAAAAATATGAATACATATGAAATTGTTTTTATTTTTTTTGTTATTTTGAATTTTGTATATTAGAATTCAAATATTTTTCAAAAAAAAAAAAAATTCCTATTATTAATATTAGAAATCCTATCCACTTTTACATCAATTTCCCAATGGGATAATCTTATCAAGACTATATCTATCTTATATCCAACTTTATCATATCTTGAGCTAACTCCAAAAATAAGATGAGACAAATTTTATCATATTCTGAATTTTATCATGATTGTGAAACATAGCATAAACTCTTGCAAATTTCAGAACTTACTCAGTCATCTTGTCCACCTCCAAGACATGTTGTGCCTCGAAAACATTTGGTTCGTGACGTAAGGACCATGTCAAGAAGCCTATATACACTCGTTCACCCAACGCCGAACAGCTGTGCACATCATCCACACGAGCCTTGGATAATGTTTTCAGAACCATCGAGACGAGCGGAGCCAAGTTAAGTTCCGATTTCCAATTTTTTTACTGACCCTACATTCGAATGCTGCTTCTCCCGCCAAGCAGCTGACCGTTTCGTGAAACCTAGGGGGCCTGGACAGGGAAGCTGGAGCAGCAATGCAATGGATCATGGGCTCGTGGGCTGACCTTAAAACATATGGCACTCTGCCCAGCTAACTAGCCCAAAGCTTGCTCTCTTTCCCTCTTCAATTGCAAGCTTTAGGGACGAAAACATTAGAAACGGCACATTCCTCTTTCCCTTCTCCTTTCCCACGCAGAAGAGCTCCAGACACCCACCGATTCTGCCAATCATCCCACGCCATCTCAGCAAATCCAAGAATTGAAGTTGACTGAGGTCAACATCAACCACCGTCTCAGTCTCAGTCTCAGTCTCAGTCTCCTCCAAGTATTCTTAATCTCTTCTGCCAGAGAGATCTTCAACAATGTCGCGATTATTCATGGATAAACAAAAGTTAAGCATAATCAGGATTGAATGCATAAATGTGAAAAATTATGTACTGACTTCCAGCCACTGATGAAGTTCAATGGAAGCTCAGATTCACAAAACCTTGACCAATTGATGAATTGGTATTTCTAACCAACTACTCTCGTTGATAATGCGTTTTCCAATTATCACATTATTCATATAATTTATATCCTCATTCAAATCCCTTTTAATAACATTTCCCATCAAGATAGTTATATTAAAATTGGACGATCACCATAGTCATCATGCATATTATGTTGACAATAAAACTATTGATGAAATTAACTAATATGAGTAACAATAAACTGAATGTGGGATCACATTATTAGTATTATAACAAGAAAGAGAAACGACATTCTAATGCTGGGGGGCTTCATTGTTCAGGAAGAATCTGCGAGGCCAACGTGACAACTGAATTCAATGAGATGAGGAGAGCTCCGATGTTGATTTATGTCATCCTTTTATAGACTTTACACAAATCTGACATGTGAGTGTGTACATCAAAGTGAATAAGGTTCCACATTATTTGTTTACATCTGGTCTGAATGACACTCCACATGACAATCGTTGCCCCAGACTAACACGTGCAATATGGAGCAACAAAATAATGGAATTTGCGTTAGATAAATCAAGTATCATTTACCCATCAAAATTATGGAAATTTAAGATGCCATGTCGAAGAGAACCCGCTTCCAAATTTCTGAAATAATCCTCACTTTAATTGTTGTGGAGAAATTACTACACAGATGGCAAGCTTAAAAGTACTGATGAATGTGGCGATTATATCACCATGTAGGGTTAGATGATTAACAAATTGGAAGGATGCTGATGGCTATTCTGTTGCCCTACATATGAATCGCCCAAAAGTCTCTAGTGCTAGATGGAAAATTTGGGGATTACATATGTCATTAACGCGTTAATAGTCCATTTATGCTTGTCAAAATTTAGATATTGTCCTGCTTTCTTCTAGAAGGGATTATACAAAACAATCAGGTATCATCCTACCTAAAAGCTAGCCTAGAAGGAAAAATCTTTTCTTTATATGAAGTGGCGTTTACCTTCTGCTTTTAGAGATGGCAACGGAATTGTCAAAATGTAATTATGGTCATGTTGAGGCGACCGATTAGCTCTAGGTTCGAACATCACTAGATAGCTCAAACTTTGAATTGAGCATCCTCTCTCTCTCTCTCTCTCTCTCTCTCTCTCTCTCTCTCTCTCTCTCTCTCGCGACACTTGTCCATGGGGGGCTCAGATTGTTAGGTCAAACTTTGAATTGAGCATCCTCTCTCTTCAATGCAACCTCACTCTTCTCTCTTAATCTCTCCCAAAACTTGCTCTCCGATTCGATCCCAACCCAGATCAAGAACCTCCACAACCTCGCTCAATGGGTTGCTTCCCAAAGCACTCACAGAGCTTGGGAGCCTCTTTAGGATGCTGAACCTCTTGTACAATGGGTTCTCCGGAGAGATCATGGCTGCGCCCTCTCTCTCACTTTGAATCATGACTGAGCCCTCATCCGCACAGCCTCCGCCTCTGCCTCGAAAGGTTGCCTTCGCCATCACGAAATTTGTTAGCTGAGTGCAGTAGTTCGTCAGTCGGCCAATGGCTCAATAGGAGAGAGAGGGGAAGGTGAAGAGAGAGAGAGTTAGGCGAGAGAAGAGAGAGAATGCTCAGGGGAGAGAGGAGAGACTTCAAAATGGTCTAAACACTTGCACCCACATAGACACATGTCGCGTTATAATCCCCCTTCTTGTTTGCTATGCTGACACACAAGATGTATCTAATATTTTCTCAAATATGAAGGTTGACTAACATTCAATGATATAAGAAAATCATCTAAAATTCAAAGGCTTGAAAATTACTACACTTGAGACTAGATGTGAGCATAGTCCGGTTGGATGGTTCCCATTTTGGATTCAAGCACCGCCCATTAATTCTATGAATCCACCTAGCATGGTCCAATTCCCAATGAGTTGATGAAACCAGTCTCCAATTCTTACAAAATTGCATTCATCAATTGATATCATGATGAACCTAGTTTCTACGTAGAGCACTAATGCTTGTTTGGCCTTAAATTCGAATTGAATTGCTAGCCATTGATTTTGATAAAGGATTGAAAACTATAAAGCGGAATAAATCAGCAATACTCGTTAGCTAGGAACTTAGGGGTGCACGACAAACAAGAATTTCTGTTCCAGAAACAATTTTTTTATTCCAAACTTGTTTCTAGAATACAAATCCGCTTGATAAATCTATTCCATTTTTCTATTTCTGAAATAGATTCATGTTCCAGAAATAGGTTTGGAATAGAAATCAGAAGTAGAAATTTTCTACTTCTCTATTTCTGGAAGAGAAATGAGGAATAAAAATTCTTCTCAACGTTCGTCAACCGGTCCTTCATCCGTCACCATCAACCATCGACCGTTGGTTGCCAGCCCCCAGCCGCCAGTCGTTGGTCACCAACCGCCGATTGCCGCCGCCGGTCGCCACCCACCGCCGCCCACCCCCGGTCGCTAGTCACCGGTCGCCCGCGTACCGCGCTGTTGCCCCACCGCCATCCGAAAAGAAAAAATTTTGTGTCATTATCAAACGGTTATTTTTGCATAGAAACTCTTCTAAAAATAAAAATAGAAAAATATATTTCTCTTCCATAACCTATTTCTAGAACATAATGATTATCATTCACCCCCTTAATTTCTCCAAAGATCATAGTGTGGTCCTCTTACGGTTTCCCAACACTAGGAACATAAGGAGAATTAAACTCTACATTAAAAGTCCTAACCTTCACAGAAGTCAAAATATTAATTGCTTGATCCATTTTTTTTCAACATCGACCTAATTTAATAACAAGGATGGTTAAGGAGAGACCTAATCATGCTCTTAAAATGAGTCATTAGCTCTTAATATCATATCATAACGACAAAGCGTCGCAACATTTATGGACATCTCCAATCGGTCTCCTCCATCGTCTTAATTTGTTTATTTTATTTTGACTGAGAAAATGAATAAATGAATTAATAGAATGAATAAAAGTAGGGGGTTAATCCTATCACACACCTAAGAGACAAAATTAGTCAATAATGTCCAATATTACAAATATATATGTACATATATATTGGTTAAAAAACTACAAAACAATTAAGTAATTGAATTGAAATTTCTTTTAAAATATATATATATATATATATATATCGGTCCGATTCAAGTGGGAGGGTGAGTGGTTCCACGCTTGAAATCGAAAACCATACCAATACTCAACAATTCTAGCAAATTGGATCCGGGAATCGGACTGAATCTAGTTCAGTCCGGTTCCGAGCTGTTCCCGGTTCCTTTGCACATTCTTACTTGAGATTATGCATCACTTAAGCTTCATACCCTAAGCTTAGCCTTCCTTTCCATTTGCCGATCACTTTTCAGGAGAGAATGCTCTATTTTTCTTCTTGTGTTGGATTTTGGAGATGCTACAAATGAAAGAGAGGGCAGCCAATATACACTAGAACCTCTCTAATTACAACGGTGGATCTCCCATTAATCTAGCAATGGATTGAGATCCAATCTCCTTATTTTTCACCTGCCTCATTAATTGCAAGAATTCTCTAGAATAAAGTGTGCATTGCCCATTTACCTCTAGGAATATTCTAGAGTCCCATGAAAACCCTAAATTCCTCAAAGTTTCAGGAGTCGTTCAATCATCTTGGCCACCTCCTAAGCATGCTGTGCCTTGAGTACATTCGGTCCATGACATATGGATCATCGCAGAGCACCAATATACTCTCATCCGCTCGATGGCCCAACGGACTTTCATATCGTTTGCACAGGCCTTGAATAACGTTTTCAGGAAAACCGAGAGAAGCGGAGCCGAGCCAAGTTCAGATTTCCGATTTTTTTTGTGACCCTACCTTCGATTGCTGGGCCTTATATTTCCGAGTCTGTTTTCGTGCCAAAGTCTGCTTCCAAGTATGCTGAAACCACTTCTTCAGAAGTCCCGGGGCATGTATGATCCTCGTCAGCCAATGACAAACAGGATCGTCCTTCAACCTTACATGGTGTCACGGAGTTACTTGTGGGTACCATGGGTGACTCAAAAGATGAGGAACTGAAGTTTTCTTTAATGTTATATTTACAATTGACTCTTCCTCCGCAGATGCCCCACAAAAACCTAGGAGACCTCGACCATGCACTTTTTTATGACCTATTTTTTTAATTTTTTTTACTTGTGGAATTGTAGGTTAGGCTTGGAAAGCTAGCTTCCCTCAGTTATTTGTGAAGTCCATCTGTCTGGAATGTACATTTAAGAAGCTTACCTTATGTATTGGTGCAAATGTTTGATAGTTTCCTTCTCTAGAAGCGAAGTCTAGATATGCCTTTGTCCCGTTGGGATAGTTTAGAAGATGAGGTTCTCGATACAGATTTGTGACCGATTGATATTGTGAACCAGTGATACAAGGATTTCTACCTAATTCAATATCTTTACATAGTGCTAACTTCTTTTTTAACAAAAGTACAACGGAAATGTCAAAACTTGATACGGGAGATATTTAAGTATCAAAAGTTATGAAACATACACATAAATGTCAATTTTTTTTTTAATTGAGACATCTGAATGTCAAGTCCGACAAAGCTCCCAAAAATCCTACGTGGCATTTTTGTTAATAATATAACTCACCTTTGTGGCTTGTGGAGAGCTAATTCAATAAAGAAAAGCTAAAAGGCTTGTGGCCCACAGTGTAATATTGTCCGCTTTGGACTAAGTTCTCACGACTTTAAAACGCATCATACAAAATAGAGGGACCTAAGCCTTATAAACTAACTCCAGGACTCCCCACCAAGCGATGTGGGATAGGAGACGCATCCTGTGCTTGGGCCGTCACATGGTGGGTCCCATGTGGCTCTTGCCAATTTAATATAGAGCAATTACAGCATACCCCGTTAGTACAAAATAAATTACACAAGCGGCCTTGTACACTATTGATTTAAGAAAGTGTGTAATTATAATCTACCAATAAAGGGTGAATAGAGCTGTTTGTGTAAATTAAAGATTACATGGACGGTGTGTGCTATAGATATCATGGGATCTTCGAGAGATAGGAAGAGAGAAAATAGTCAAGGGCTAATGTTTGCTCAATAACTTAACTTTATTATGTTTTATAATCAATGGGATTTATACCCAAAAACACGTAGGAAGTAATCTAATCTAATAAGGAAATTAGCTAACTTAATCTACCAAGAAACTAACTCTCCTATGAAAATAACGAATAATCTAATAATATCTCCAATATTTAGTAATATCACCAACAAGAATCTCTAACAGAGAATTCTGTAATATTCATAAATACACTTTAACACCCCCCTCAAGCTGCAGCATTTAGCTTGCATATGATAGACGCAACTTTCTGACAGAATCTATGACAAAAGCGCGGCATAAGCCAAACCTTACACTTGCCAAGGGATGTGGATATATCGAACTAGATTCAAGACACTGACGATTGTGTAAGCTGGACTTCACACGACAAATTTAATGTAATCTACATCATTACCTAATACAACAAGCGCTGAAGAAAGGCCTTATCTGAAAGTAACACATTTTTTTTCACACAACCTTGATTAAACCGTGTGGAAACCCAACTCAAATTGCTGCAAACTATAATGCATCATCCAACAATGCTCAACATTGGCTGCTCGATGAAGGCATGCTCGGCTCTGACCCTCATAGCTGCCTAGACATTTGAGGCAACTTTGCTTGTCAACGACACTCCAATTGAAATAGAGTAGAACAACAAATAACATCCATGGGAAGCAATGTTAAGTGTTGACCAAATTGGGAAGAATGCATGGCGAAATGAAGCGAAAGAACATTGAAGCTCGACTTGTGATAGACTTCACCAATACAAGAATGTCAACAATAGGACCGACGGATCCGTAGGAAATGACAACTCCCCCAATGATGACAGAAAGACAACAACTCATGATATAGAGCTAGAGATGATCGGTTCTAGGTTCTGCCCAAGTTCCACTCAGAATTTACCCGTCAGAATACTTAGAAACCTGAAACCTACCTTGTTATAGGTTCAAGGTTTACTCAAATTCCATTTGTACTCCTAATTGAACGATTCCAATGAATTTTCACATTTAGTGACCACCATTTTTTACAATCCATTTATCATAGCTCATGTTTAAACACACAAAGATTATAAAATATTAACAAAGTGAAAGCTTAGTCATAAATATCGTTAGAAATAAAAACTTAGACTAATGGTTTTATATTACACACTCACAATTGGACACCATGAAATGCCGTAAGATCGTACGAAGACATTGAACAAGAAAATTCCAAATTCCTCCTGAAACCTAGATCTACCCATCGAAACAAGTTTCCCAATTTTTGGAACTGAAACTTGCATGTCCTAGAATTTGGAACTGGGTTGGTCTGATTTTCAGGGTTCCCAATTCTACCTTGGAACCATTATATAGAGTGGCTCATAGAGACAGGAGCAAATATGAAACCGCAATAAGCGAAGGACAATGACACTACTCTCGAAGACGACTAACTATGCCTGCTCTTGAGAATGAAGATAGATGGTTGAAAAACGGAGGACTTAGAACGACAAACGGTGGAGACATGATGGCAAAGATTAGGGTTCTCTTTTAATTTTATTTTTTTGTTTTTAAGATTGAAGTCAAGAATCAAGATAAGCTAGGGCTTTGATATGGTTCCTTTCTCTTGGTAGGTTTGATACCATGTAAATATTCAAGTATCTCCATTATAGACGAAGGTTACATCTTTACTCAATAATAGAAATTTTTAACATTCTACAATCAAGAGGTGTCCTCGAAAAATATGAAATGCAAAAGGAAGTACTCTAATTTAACAAGAAAGCTGTTTTATTCTACAACAAGAAAACTTTCTATCTCAGAAAATAACGAAAATATCTCTAATATGATGCACCGAATAGTTTCTCGATCCTTCGAGGGGTGAACTCGTTGACCAGCTCAAATGTGCTTTTTGTATTGTGCATTTTGTATGCTCCCTCAAACCCTGCCAAGAAAGATGTCAAAAAAGAAAAAACTTGCTGTCGTTAGCACTTTGTCTTTGGCGTCCCAATACCCAAAAATAATCTACTTTATATAAAACACATAAATTGAAACCGTTGACTTTTCGATCCATCGCCCTCGTGAAGTGAGATTTTGGCATAAAAAAGGATGGGGAGTCCGTGACACAAAAGGCATGTGGACAAGCGTTTGCCACCTTTAGTTGATTGAAAGTCTAAGCATTTATTCATTACTTCATCACTCGCGGGTGAAAAAACTTTTCATGCCTTCAACCTCCAACTTGACAGTCATTGTTCGTCAGACATGACGATATGCACTGCGCCACTGCATTCACGTTGGTTACTCAGCCGAACTTAGCCAAGAATGTCCAAAATGTGTAGATTCAGCTCAATGAGATTCAGGACAATTTCCATTCTACGGAAAAGAAGGTCAAGACATACTGTGTTTGAGCTTGTCGATGTTGAACCATGTCGGATTCAAATTTCGCTGGCTGAATTCGTGTCATGTTATGTCAAATGGGTGTCTAGTTTAGATCAAAACACAACCAATTAGGTGAGGAAACAGAGCGTACTGTTGAAACTCGACGTTCACGGCCGAGGCAAACTTGGCGATGGTGTCAAATGCCGTCGTGGAGAGGACGATGGTCGTGTCGTCACTCGAGGGACGCGACGACAAAAACAGCCCTCGATCGACGATTTGAACTTGGATAGTCTGGTTGGGAATGCAGAAGCCGGAGCCCAAGGCACTAGTACAGTTAACCAGGTATTGCCTCCCGCACGATGCTCCGTTGTCCCAGATCCCTTCACCGGTCGCCGCAAACAGGTTGCTCGATGGGAACTGTGCTGGATCATTTCCATAACACGCGGTGGCTGAGAAACAATAATCAAACTTATGAGAGAGAGAGAGAGAGAGAGAGAGAGAGAGAGAGAGAGAGAGAGAGAGAGTGTACGTACGCGTGTATGGAGGACTGTAGAAAGCTGCGGTGCCGACGTCGGCACGAGAGAAATGAACTTGCATCGTCACCAGAAGAAGGACAAGTAGGAGTCGCGTTCTTCTGCTGGAGGCCTTCATTGCTCTGGAAAGATCGGCGAGGCCAACATACCACCGAATGCAACAAGAAGGGAAGAGCTCCCTTGTCATCCTTTCTGACATGTGAATTGTACATCAAAGTCAATGAAGTTCAGGATCAATTGTCATGTGGACTGTGGTTATTTGCATACATCTGTCCTACACTCACACTGACACAAGCAACGTGGCAAAAGCCACCTTACCTTATGAAAGCCGCAGAAGAACTTGGACCTTGGAGAGTTCCAAATCCGTACAAACGAGGCCCGATCAACCCGCACTTGCAATGTCTTCATTTAGTCTCATTTAGAAGCTTCTAATATCTTTTTCTTTTTATGTCCCTTCTTTTTTTATCTCTGAAATTCCCATGCCGTTGCTTGCCGAAGCATTGAACGACTGTTTTGCTGTCGTACTCTGTAGTTTGAAGAGGTAAGCTTTCCCGCCGTAGGTGACCAACCGGCAAATGGCAATTTCGAGATTCAACGCGTCATTTATTATTCCTCTAGAAAAGAACATTCCTCTCATATGTGAATTGGGCTTTAGCCTAAACTCGAAAATATGTAATTGGGAAGAGAAATATGGGCTTTGAAGATTTAAACTAGACTTAACATGTGAAATTTCATGGGACAAACTTCCAACTATTCTAAAAGAGCTAATGAGATATAAGTTAACTACGATATATTAACTGCATTAAACCATACTATTTCTCCAATGTGGGACTTTTTAATAGAACTCATACATACATCTCAACAATAAGCTCATACCTAAGGGAGGAAATCATTGAGATGCATGGATAAGTTGTGTTAGAAAACCCACATCAGAGAATTAATGTGGCGTGAAGTTATTAATATATCATAACTAGCTCATAACTCATTAAATGAAACTTTTAAGACAGTTGGTAGCAATCCCACCAAATCTCACGTAATATTAGAGCATTCCATTGTAGCTATGCTGAAAGAGAGAGGGGAGGAGTATGATGCCCCCAACACATCACGGCTAGTGTAGAACTACTAGTACTAGAGGTGTGCAAAATACGCGGGAACCGCCCGAACCACCCGGAACCAAACCAGAACCGCCCGGAACCAGCGGTTCTTGAGGGAACCGGTCTGGTTCCTGGTTCCAATTTTTCGGAACTGGTGGGTATTGGTCCCGTTCCCGGTTCCATGGGCGGATCCGCCCACCCGGACCGGACCGGAACCTTTTTAATATTAAAAAAAAAAAATTACTAAAAGAAACCCTAGATTAGATATCATCTCCTCACTCCCTTCGTCTTCGGTATCCTCTCTCTTTGTCTCTTCCTTGGTTCCTCCTAATCCTATCGCCATTTCGATTCCTCCCCAAGTGTCGACGCCGCTGCCGTTGCTCCTTCGCCGCTGCTGTTCGCCCCCTCGGGTTAGCCGCCACCCGCCACAGCCACGGAAAATTGTTTCGCGACCGTTCTATGTTAAAAACCCAACCATAGACCTCCTCCCCTCCTTCCCAACTCATAGACACAACCGTTCTATGTTGAAAACCAAAATTGTTATGTGTCAAGATCTGTTCCATGGATCCACCTGGGAACCAGACCGGATCGACGGTCCGGTCCGGTTCCCCCGGATGGATCCCGGTTCCAATTTTTCGGAACTAGTCCTTAACAACAGGCGGTTCCCAGTTCTAGGTCAGAAACCGCCCGCTCGGACCATGCACACCCCTAACTAGTACAATTATCTTTTTCATTTCGCTTTCCTAAGCATACGAAAGCGTCAAGGACTAAAGTAATCCAGGGGTGCACACGAACTTCTATAAATGAGGCGACTACATTTCTTATTTATTTATATATATGTCCAACAACAAGTTGGGTACACTAGGTAATTCAAAAGGGTCAATACTACTGACTACACCCCACTGTAAGTTGGTCATCCCATCCCAACCTAGCTATACATGTGATCACCTAACCCTGACCACTTGGCTTCATAAAAAATCTTCCAAGGCTAAAAAATCTTGCTACCCTCGTACCTCCTTTCTATGCGGTAGGGCTACCTCTGTCCCCTGGTCCGTTGGCAAACAACGCGAGAGGACCCATTATGCATCCGTTGATGCAGGTGTACATTCTAATGAACCCAAGAGTTACAAGCCCTGTCAAAACCCCTATATCCACAACAAAATGAGACGTGATTCAGATAAATACCGTATTCGAGAAAACATGGTCTATAAACTCATCCTCCCGCTAAGTGAAGTCGACTAGTACTATGTAACGGAACATAGGGGAGGCGGGTGAGATTGACACTTCTATTGATCTGAAAAGATAAAGTCACCAACCAATGAGCCCAAACTTAGCAAGCATACGTTCTACCAATCTATACTATATAAATCAATCACCGTACTAACAAGGAAAACCTCAATATAAAGTATAGTAAATTATCAATTTACCTGAGAACCTTTTTAAAATAACATAATAGATCAATATAAACATTAGCTTTTCCCAATAAATAATCAGTAGCTCAATTTAAAGGTAGCAAGATTATATTCAATAGGAATTCTTGCTTCCATCATCATTTGGGAAACCTCGTTGCCCTCTCGAGGTATCTTGCACCCATCCAGCATTGCAAGGACATCTAGGGAATCTGTTATGCCCCTAGTCATCCAAAGGAACCCAGTTACCCCTTCCAAACATCCCGACTACAACCTAGGGCATCGCCATCCCAAGGTCCGACGGTAATACCAGTCACACATCCATACCATAATGCAGCAATTTCATAATTCAATTTAAAAAGCAAATTGATGTTATTATTACCCAGGAACTCAAACGTGAACCTAATGAAACCTCAATCATTCTATCCCCTAGACTTCATATTCTCACCCATGCCTACATTAGATGAACTATAAGAGGAATTTTATATCCTAGACCTTAGACTAGCCTTATAAGGCATTCCATGCACCTTTAGAAATGGTAGTTGTTATATAGGGTAAACGAGTTTGAAAAATTATGAAATGTTAATATAAGATAGTCAACACCTAGACTGACAATTTCCATGAAGGACTCAAAGTCTGATTTAGCTCGTACAATTCTAAATAATCTTTCGTAAGTAGGGCCAAATCAGTAGGAATTTCCAAAACGCAATGGAGTAGGCCCTAAAAGGGAGAGGTAGGTTGGGCCGAGGCCAGATTTAGTCCAACCCAGCCCCCTTCAAGTTCTCTTTTTTTTTTTTTTTTTTTTCTTTTTCTTTCTTTTTTTTTTTGTTTAAAAATAGGTGTGAACAGCTGCCTCTCTTTGAATGTAGCCTTGAAGTGATTGCATTCAAAGACAGAAGACACTTAAATTATTTCGGTGGTAGAGAGACCATGGGTGCATAGGCTCACACCAGGTCAAGTTATGGAAGCCGTCGTGTCAATAAGAGGAAGAAAGACCCCAGACTACAGAATCATGCCGTGTCATAAAAAGAAAGAGAGACCCCGGGCTACAAAAGCATGCCATGTCATAAGAAATAGAGACTCTAGGCTATAAAAACACATCGTGTCATAAGAAGAAATAGAGACCCCAGGCTATAGAAGTACACCGTGTCATAGGAAAGAGAGACTCCAGGTTACAGAAGCACACCGTGTCATAAAAAAAAAGAGAGAAAAGATTCTAAGTTAAAGAAGCACGCTGTGTCATAAGAAAAAAGAGAGACCTCAAGTTAAAAAAGCATACCATGTCATAGGAAAGAGAGACTCCGAGTTACAAAAGCACATCGTGTCATAAAAAGAAAGAGAGAAGATACTCCAAGCTACAGAAGTGCGTCGTGTCATAAGAAGAAAGAGAGAAGAGACCCCGGCCTACAGAAACACGCCGTGTTATAAGAAGAGAGACTCCAAGCTATAGAAACACACCGTGTCATAAAAAGAAAGAGAGAAGAGACTCCGAGTATCACGCCCCGATCCTCGAGCATGCACACATCTCTCCGCGGTCGATACAAATGTGACGTACCCAAGACACGTCACCGACCCATTCCATTTTAAGCACATGCAGAAACAAAACAATAAACCCCTGACAACAAATAGCATAGGATAGGAAAGCAAGGCAACATTTCACACAAGGCAACTTTTATAAATAACAAGGTTTAGGTACAAAACGAGTCTAATCAAAAGCCTACAAAAGATCGGCTCTCAAAAAGGAATTGTCCTATGACATACTAATTGAACATATACGTTGATCCTTCGAACTCCACCTCCACAGACTCCTGGCTTCAAGTCCTCCATAACCACCACCTAAGGACTTGAAAAGTTAAACCCACGACGGGGTAAAACATTGTCTCAGCAAATTCACCCCCCCTAAACCCCTACTAGGAATGAAATACACTCAATGGTGGCCTAGCCACACAACACATAAGACTTACCTTGCCTCAGTTCATTCCTACACGTTAGCACAATTTATATTACAAATGCATATAATTAATGCACGTGACAATTGAAACAACTCACTTTCAAACCAATCAAACACAGGAGTCCCGATTATAAGGCCAAATCATTATGACACATTTCATTCCGTGCCACATAATTTCGTCCCATAATCAGGCGTGGGTAACTCATAATCAGGCATGGGTAACTCATATCGGTGGTTCAATTCACACCCGATATTCACTCTCATTAAACAAATTGCCAATTCAACTCAACATCCCCATTCAAAATTCTGACTCAATACTCAATGCCAGGCTCAAGGTTCTAGAGGTGCCCTCTCCCTACGAAGTTCTGATATCACGTGACACTTAGTCCCTAACAACAATCAGTCATAGTACTAGGTACTAGAGGTGACTCTCACGAATTCACGCTATCGTGTAACACTTAGTTCTTGAATATCTAAGCAATAGCTCAAGATACTAGAGGTTGCTCCCATGAAGTTCCATTATCGTGTAACACTTAGTTCTTGACTATAAGAAGCGATAGCCCAAGTTACTAGAAGTGGCTCCCACGAAATCACACTATCATGTAGCAGTTAGTTTTTGGCCATAAAAAGCACTAGTATAAAGTTCTAGAGGTAACTCACACGAAGTCTCTTTATCGTTTAGCACTTAGCTCTTATACTATGCATGACAATACTGTAAAGCTTCTAGAAATGATTCCCATGTGACTCAATTCACCATGTAACACTTAGACCTTGACTACAATAAGCAATAGTACAAGGTACTAGAGGTGGCTTACACGAAGTTTCATTATTGTGTAACACTTAGTTCTTTACCGACTCACAACCCATTGAGTTTCCTCAACACACCCTATGTCACCTCAACATTCAATAGTCACCTTGTCATGACTATAAACCATCACACGATCATCAAGCATAAGCTTTAAGCATGTCATAACCCAACCATATCATCAAATATGCACAAACCAGCAAGCATTGCACCAATAACACCATAACCATGGCATAACTATTCACACCTCATCACCCCTAACCTCCAGGCATAATACAAAGCAACCACATCACCAAATGTGCAACTTCTAGCAAGCAAAGATTGAGAACCATCATAAAACTATAATCGGTCCTAACCGGCAAAATGGTCAACTCACGCATCTCCAAGTTTAAATCCAGAAACTCAATTAAACGAGTTTGAAAAATTCCCAAATTTTAATATGTTGTGAGAGACACATAAAAAAAAAAAACAATTTTCATGAAAACACCTTAACTCATATATTTCTAGATTAGGCTTAGTAAATTGCTCGATCCAGTATCAAAACTGGGTCTGTTTCCAAAAATCTGTTTTTCGAAATTAGTTTAGTTCGAGGTCCAAAACATGTTCGTTTAATCTGAAATTTGAGTATCTTAAATTAGAAGATGTGAAAAACAACTTTTATGAAGAAACCATTTTGAAATTCAAACTCTAAGAGTTGATAAAAATCCCTAGAATTCTAAAAGGTCACAAATTCTAGCACAGTTCGAGATTCTGTTTGCAATTGACGAAACTGATATCTCTTTCTTTTAAATCCCTAAAAATCTTGAGAAAAAAAAAATGTTATAGCTGAAGGTGTCTTAGAAATTTCTCAGGAGAGAATCAATCTCAAATTCGCAACATATTTCGATCTACAAAAATGGCAAACAACAAGGGTCTAGAGATCAAAATTGCAGGAAGTCCACTGGATTCAACTAATCCATAATCAATTGTGTTAATCTCACTAATTAGATTAACACTAATCAATTCAAAGGCTAATCTAACCATTCTAGATTAGCATTAATCCATTCTTAAGCTAATCTAAATAACCCTTAAGCATAATTAACCTCCTAAGCAAAATTTAGTGAGTAAACTCACCGATTTAGCGGTCCGGTGAGTCCACGATGACGGTGATGTGGAGGTGAGCGAAACTTGGGCTCACGGTGACACCAATGGAGGCTCGGACCAGGCTGAAAACAGCCCGCAAATCACTACTTGAGCCAATTACTCTAGAGCTACTAACCTCTGCTCGGTTCTGATCGGCCTGGCTGAGGTGGGCTGAACACAGCTAGCTAGTGGTGTGCTGGTGGATGAGGTGTGGTGGCTATGAAGGGTGCTCAGTGAAGGAGCTGTGGCTGGTGCGGGGGTTGATCTATGGAGGTGGGGTTCCTTGATTGATGGTGTAGAGAAGTTGGTGATGGAATAACGGTGGTGGGTTGAGCAGCACGTGGATGGAGTCGTCAATGGATGGTGGGTTGACGTGGGTGGAAGTGAAGGGGAGTGGGGTAGTAACGAAAGTAAAAAAGGAACAAAACCAGCCTTAAGGCCAAAAAAAAAAAAAAAGATGTGAGGCAAGGAAAAATAGAAAGAAGTAGGAGGGTAGTTCGGTTGTTCTGCAGAGTGCTGGTGCCGTATGCAAGGAGGAGGGGCAGCTTGAAGAGAAAGAGAGGGAGAGATAAGAGAGAGTCAAATAGTCAAGGAAAAATATCAAAACAATGATTAAAAGCCACAAAAGTCTTCAATCTTTATCACATCGGTCTCCTAATTACTTTCTTGAATAAATTTCCCACAATTAACAAATTTTAGATAGCAAAATAGGCCATCACTTCTCCCATGCGAATTTCACTTATTTTTCCAAATTGTCCGAAAACTGATTTTTCCGCAAAATTCTGGACTCAATGGAATTTCTTGGAAAGATGAGACAACGTCTTATAAATGAATTATGACACGCTCAAACGTCCGAATCCCGAAACCAAATTCAATTTTGTGGTTAAAATCAACCGAACGCGATTTTAATCCAATCCGACCTATCGGATAGTTTTTAAGAATTTTACCACGGTTATATCTCTTAACGACTTCACTCAATAGATTGGTTAACTCGTGAGTGATCAGCTAAGAGAAAAATGACCATAGGCATGTCAATGAAAAGCACATTTCGTTTTATCGGGACGGATCGAAAATTCAAGATGTCACACCATGCTACAGAAGCACAACGTGTCATAAGAAGAAAGAGAGACCTCGGGCTACAGAAGAACACCATGTCATAAAAAGAAGAAAGAAATGAAGTCTCACCATGCAACAAGGGGTTTCGACTGGGTTGAAAATGCATGATTTGAGGAAAATCAATGAACTTTTGTAGATGACATAGTTCAAGGTTGACCATAAACTTTTGGAGACGATATGGTTTAAGGCTAACCATGAACCTTATAGATGACATGGTTTGAGGCTAACCATAAACCTTTGGAGATTACATAGTTTAAGACTGACCATGAACCTTGTAGACAACATGGTTTGAGGCTAACCATAAACCTTTTGAGATGACATAGTTTGAGGCTGATCACAAACCTTTTGGAGATGGCATGGTTTAAGGTTGACCATGAACCTTGTAGATGACATGGTTTGAGGTTGACCATGAATCTTTCATTTTTAGGGAAACACCCACTAACCCCTTGAAAACTACATGGCTTCACTTGGGAATCATGTCGAACTCAACTTGAGCAAATGTCATTAGGGACGTCATCAAGAGATGTATTGGCAATATTGCAACATCAATTGAATAAGCTAATCAAGTTAAGTCCGACTGCTTTAAAAAAAAAAAAATCGATGTCAATCAGCATCATGTGGCGCAAAACTATCATCTTGCTCAAGGATGTATCATTAATCATAAAATTCTCTAGGAGTCAAAGTTCTTATCAAAACGGTTACGACTTGTGACAAAGGCTTATTAAGCATGCCAAACCAAAGCTTTGTAGTCAGAAAGGATTTCTCACATGCTCTCAAATAAAATGGCTGCTTTATCCCATCCATTCACGTGAGAAGTAAGTGATTGATGAGGGTATTTCACGTAATCTATGTCAAAGGCTTTTAGAAACATTTGCGATGAGCACAATTTGATCGATCAAAAAGGTCTTTTGAAAGGACCGCAATATAAGTTTGGTCATGGGCTTACACAAAAGGATTATCATTTGAGGCCAATAAAGGAACATCCATCTTCATCGGGTCTACAAATCGAGAACCTGGAAGATAAGATAAGATAGGATTGTTTCCACTCCTTCAAGCGGTAGCTTCTTTGTCGCATTCTCATTTCATCTAGAACCATCACAATCAAAAGAGACTTCGGAAGAGAGTTGTAATGTTGGATAGGGAGAGGCTCAAAAAACTTAAATTTTTTTAGAATGTTTTTAAGAGCTGGTGATCATCATGGCATCGTGACCATGTCACACAATCTTTCAAAATCATTTGGCTTTTGAAATACAGCACATCTCGAAAGTCCCTTGACTAATCATCTCTGCGTGAGAGCTTTGCTCCTTTCTCTAATTTCCTTTGCACTTGCGATGATTTTTTTATGCAAGCACTTGGACTTTGATAATTTTTCTTTCACATAAGATGCAGTCTTTTGGCTCCTTTTCTTTACGGGCATTAGCCTCACTTTTACCAGGTACACTACTTTTTCATGCCCCATAATTTTGTCGAACTTTTTGCTCTTTGAACTTTTAGAGCTCTTATGACTTTCAAGATGTTTTTCATGTTTTCTCATAAATGTCAATTGTATGTGGTCAATCCTTATGCCTTGCCCTAATGAAGAGGGATGATCACCACTAGGGATTCAGAAATGAACAATCAAGTCCAAATTGGTTAAAGCAATGGGCATTAGTATTTGGGTAGAGAAGGAAATGCTCTTCTTCACCTTGGGATGAGTCAAGCTCTAATGAGAATTCCTCTGAAGCTATTACTAGGAGATTGATGCAAGTGAAAGTAATAGAATCTTTCTCAATCTTTCACTCTACAACACGACCATAACCTCCTATGTTCCAATGTAGGGTCTTTCTTAACAGGGGTGCTTTGAATGATCATCTTTATTCCACCCAAATGGATAGTAAGAGATCGGTGCAATGCGTATGATTGATGAAGGAAACGCATTTGTCATTTCGATCTCTATGCTCAATGCAAATGAATCATTTGTCCTAAGAGAATGTCGCTTTTCACTTAACTTTCAAAAGTGTTTGAATGATGTGTTTGGAAATGGCTTACCTTTTCTTCATCCTAAGCACTTCTTGTTTAACATGGTTAATGTCTCCATTTCACTCTACTGAGATCATCTGAGTATCAATCTCCATAGGGAAATTTGATTCAAAATGAATAACACACAAAATGAGTAAAAAAATTTTGAGATAAAGATGATGTTCAAAAAGTTTGTAGAAAGTTTTTTTTTTTTTCTCAATTATTCATTTTTAAGTTTGTTTCTAGGAAAGTGCCAAAGGTTCTTTTTTGTAATGGAAATTCTTCATTTTTTTTTTATTTAATTTTGAGAAGAAGGGTACTTACCTATGGCATGGTGACTTGGTAACCTTGTAAAGAATGTGAAAGAATGTTAGTGCAAAAATCTTTAGGAATTGAAATGTTAGAAATGATACATTATAACCCTTCACTTGCTTTTATCCTTTAGGTGCTAACATTTCTTGGATTCACCCTCGTGGATATTTGGTAACTCCACATTACCCTTCACTTGCATTTGCCTTTAAGTGTTTGATGTTTTCCTATCAAAGGAAAAAAGAATCATGTCAGAGACGCTATCAAAATGAGCAATTGGAATCAACACAATTTACCCTTCACGTGTTTTCGTTCTTCAGGTATGAACTTTGCCTGAAGTGACTAAGATTGATTGAAAAATGGCTATTATCCATGAAAAGAACTTCTTTGTTGTATATAATAATTTACAAAGTTCAATTCCTGCTTTTTCAAATGCTCTTTTCGAAGAGACATTTAATTGACAAAGAGCTTGAAAATTTTAAATATGGATCATTAGATGTGTTTTTCAAGATCTTGCTTTAAAAGGAGAGGGGATTGCTCCTTGATTCCACATTTGAGGATATTGTTCTTTACATACTTTGCCCATTTATTGCCTGCAAAGAAAAGATTGGACATGTTATTTCCTCACTCGATTGGGAATCATTTAGGAACTATACACATCCCATTACGCCAAAATGGATAGTCAAGTCTTAGCATGATTCCTTGATGGAAGGTCGTGCTTCTACGGTCAAGGTGCAACATTTTCCCCCATTTATCACACTATGAGAAGAGGAGATGAAATGGGTTATTTCCATATTTAATTAAGTTCAATTGAGGAACGATACATCATTTCTTAATGAATTTGACAATGTTGTCCCAACACACTTCATTGGTGGGGGAATGAGAGATTTTTTTAAGTCAAACGTTGCTCCCCCACTCTTTATTTGACCAACCTTTGTTTTGTTCAAGTCTGTCTTTTACCAAAGAAAATGATATATCATTTCGTTATGCTAAAGAGAATTAAGTTTAGGAACAAAATACATCATTTTCCAAAGTTGGGCAATCAAAATCCCAAGGTATCTCTTATGGAGGAAGGGATACTATTGCCCTTCTATTTCATTTGAATCTTTCATTCTTTAGGATGAATAGGACTTAATAATGCTCCATCGCATTTGATGGAATGTTATAAAACTTGGTACTCTTGATGTCTCCTTGACAATGGAAAAGAAAGCTATGTCAAAAACGGTATCAGAAATGGATAATTGGAATCGATACAATTTACTCTTCCTTCGAATTCGCCTTTTGGATGCTTGGCAACTCCCTTCATTTGTCTCATCATGCAAAGTGAACGAGATCGATGGACCATTTTTGGCACCTAAGGCATTTGCCTCATTTCCTTGCGATAAAGCATATAACAAAGTAGCATTTAGGGATACGAATCTCCAAAGTTGATGGCAGAAAGTTCTTACAGCCGAATATTCAAATGCTTTAGTTGCCAAAATGAGCAAGAGCCCCAATGCTAGCCTTTTAGTAACATATGATGTGGCTCTTGATAAAGCTCGTAAAAAAAAATCTGGTGATGGCAATGCCCAACCTCCAAATAAAGAAACTTCCTAGAACAAAATTCAGTTTCGTTTTGCCTCAATGGAAGATTGGTGCAGACAAATCCTCGACACATGCATGCTCCTCGAGTTCCATGAGCCTACACTTTTCTCTTTTAGAAAGGGCAGATGCCGATCTCAAATAAACTCATCATCTACCTAAGAAAGTGACCACATGAAGAGGGGGCCTTAAGCAAAACTTTCTTGAAATTCATTTTCAAAACATTTTGAAGGTAGACATAAAGGTTCGTTTGAAACACTTCTGAGATTTTTTTTTTTTTTTTTTTTAAATGATGATTTTCACAAAATTGAATTCCATTATTAAAAAATGTGAGTCGCATGATTTACAAAATCATCAATTGAATTCACAATCAAAACCCAAAATGGAAAACATGATTCTTAACAAGAATAAAAACAATGATAAAATAAAGAAACTCTTACATAGATCAGAGCAAAAATCAACTCTTGTCCTAACTCTAGAATTCACTTCTCTATGTGGTCAAACACGAGAATGTCAAGGAGGATCACGCATAACCTGCAAAAAGACAACAATATCAATATGTGAATGAGAAAATGATCTCTCAATGAGGTCACTTCTTACAACAAAATCGAGGTGACGGTACGTGCCCCCATAGTCCTTATTACGGGGTTTTAGTATTTCGCCAAGATTTTATCACAAGAGAAGACATCATTAGAAAAAAATCGATCCACGACCATCAATGGAACGTCCACTCTTATTCTAAAAGTTTCATATGCAAAAGTGGCATTAACTTTTGAAAGATTGATTTGTGATTTTACTCATGGAAAAATGAGCTGACTTTTATTTTGAGAAATCTATACATAAAATATTATCTGAATTTCAATTCCATAATGTGAGAAAGAAATAATTTGATCGAAAATATGATCTCAATTTTTTGTGCCCCAAAATATAATCTTGACTTGAAAGAATTTCAAAACAAAAAATGGTTTTGAGTCCATAATTGAAAATTTAAACAAAGTCATATGTTCAATGGGGCTAGATCAAATATGCTTGAAATTTATATTCGAGGTTCATTATCAAGAGTGTTTGCCAATTTTTTTATTATAAGCCTACATAACTGAGGACATTCGATTGGTCTCCGCAAATTTCAAGATGAAAAATTAATAAAAATAACAAAAAACAATTAAAAAGAAAAATGATACTTACAATGGGGGCGACTTTTCTCTCTTTTTTTTTTCCTTTTTTTTTTAATTACATAGACAAGCACATGGGATGTGGTTCGATTTCTACTCTAAACAACCCAAAATGGAGCCGTAGGATCAACAAACCAAACCAACAAGATCGCGGCTAAGTTGTGTTACCCATGACTCCGGCTTCATCAAAGAACCGACCTGTGTCACATGGTTGCAGACTAGGGTGGGGACCTTTGATATCAAGAAAGAAAATTTCAGGGTTGACATGGACGACTCATACTACATGATTGTAGTCGGAGTGGTATCCACCTCAACACCATCCTGAGAAATCCTATGTGGCCCAAGTCTGGTGGCAGGTAATGTGTGCCATGGTGTAGTGCAATGCAAGGAATGCAGGCGTGAGACAATTAATAAGCAAACAACGCTTCCTACATAAATAAACTATTCATTCCTACGCCCCCTACAAAATAAGGGTTAGCAATCACTTCCCATTATACCTCACATTCAGCATGAACATTTAGCAACTGACATGTTAAGGATGTACCTTGGACCCTTGCTGCCAAAAAAAAATTATGTTTGAACAAGATGGATTTAGGCCTAAGTCCTCTAAGGTTTAAACCAAGTCTCCAGCGGAGTTGCCAAGCTATTGCGACTTGCCCCTCGGGGGAGGGAATAGGTTTAGGGGTATTGTCTAAAGCATGGACCTAAGGCTTATGATTAGACATGAGCTCTCCCAAGCCCATACCTCGTGTGACGTCGGGGTATTTTTTAAAAAAAATTTGTAAAAATGAGTCACCACTAGCCTATTGGGATCGGTTAAAAATCAAGTGAGGCATGAGAGTGTACCTTACTTCCTACGCAACCAAAGAATCTAGGGTCGGTGACTTAATTACACTAATTGACCAATTAGTGCACTTTTGGTACCTAATCTTGTTCATTTTAAAAGAAAAGATTTTTGTTAGGCAATTTAGATTGATTTTATACCTATCCACTAACATAGGAGGTGATCATGCAGGTGCACAATCATTAAGATAATAATCATAGCTACTAAGATCCTAATTACAGTAAAATTGAGCACATGTAATTAAACATCTGCAAATATAATTAAATATGCAAATTAAACATGTGATATAATTAATATATGAGTAAATAAATGCCTAATTACACTAAGAATGCAAGATATGGCAATTCCCAACCAAACCCTGCATTTTTAGATTTTCGAAATTATTTTTTTAATTAATTTTTTAAAAGTATTTTGAAAAAAAACATTTTTTTTTAGCCAACCGAGCCAGGTCAAGGCCGGTCTGACTCGGTTGGGGCGGGTCGATTGAACCTGCCCAAATCCGATCAGGTTGGGGCAAGTCGGCTGACCTGCCCGAGAGGATTAGGCCCGACCAGGGGTGGTAAGGCCTTTGCCTGGTTTAAGGTTAGGCCCAACCGACGAACCCAACCCCCTTAAAAAAAAAAAAAAAAGCCCGCAAGCCCATGCAAAGGAGGTCGAGTGGGCTAGATCTATGATTTGGCTCAACTCGGCTGTGCACCTCTGTCCAGCGGCTGACCAGCCACGACAAAGAGGACAGGGATGGCGGGACACTCAAGCGGCTTCTGAGAGGGAAGGAGGCGGTGGTCAGTGTCAAACAGGCGGCTCGTTGAGGCGGCAAGGGGTCGGTCAAGGGTGGTGCTCTACCAGAACACAACCCCTACTTCGTGACTACCCGGTCACAATAGGGAAAAAGGCAGAGGTGAACGGTTTGGGTGACTTCTGGCTAGGGCGCGATGGACGCATTTTGGCTATGCAGGGGCACAGCGTAGCTTCCAATTGGGCTACGGCAACGCTCCAACGATTGAAAAACCGGCTTGAGGTTCAAGACAATAGCTATTTTTCGCTTGGACATTTCGATAAATAGGTGGGGGTGCTAATAAACCTGAAGGCTTGTGACTTGGTTGAGACCCAAGCGCAAGTCCAGAGAGCTGGGAGGCATTCGAGGGCGACAAGAAACATAGCAAGGGGATGGGTGGTGGCTGGAGCTTGCCCGAACTAGTCGGAGTGAGCTCCGACCGACTTGAAATCGAAGAATGCACGTAAGGTGTTTGACAAAAGGCTAACCTGGATCCGAGGAAGACGGCGGCGATCGTGTCGACTAGGTGGCTCATTAGCGGTGGCACGGCATCTCAGGGGTTCTTCCTCTCTGGTCTCCTATTTTTCCTCTTTGCAGTGCTCTCTATCTCTTCCTC